>JACAXG010000013.1:5680190-7005184 GCA_018881555.1 Amblyornis subalaris
ATTTCATAATGATTTGGGGATTTGCAAAGTACCCATGGGCTTCTTTGAAGTCTTTCTGGGGACACCAGTGTGTGTTCAGCAGTGACAGAATGAAAAGATAAGAAACTGCCAAGTATTAGACTGTACAAACTAATATACAAGAATAATACAAATATTGTGAGTGACCTTTGAGGTGCAATTATGCACTAAGCGTGGTGGATTATTAACATTTCCTGTATGACTGTATCAATCCAGCTTAGAAGTGGGCAATGGGAAGGGCAAACAGGAAAGCATTGCCATGCACAGATGTAGGTATGGATGCACAAGTATTTGAAAAGCTACACAGGAATAGTTGCCTGCTTGTATCTTGTCTCTGTGGTGCCACAAGCCTTGTTCTGTGGGAGCTCAGAACCTGAGAAAAAAACCTCACCCAGTTAACAATGCAGCTAATGAGAGGCTTAAAGGGCTATGAATTTTCAGAAGGTATTTATACTTTTCMAAAGCTGTTTTCAGGAGCTGCCACTCATCACAATGAGGTGGAAACAGAATCTATGTGATAACTGCAGTGGCCTATGCAGGAGTCTGGCTAAACCCCTGATGCACTCCTGGACCCAGCTGAACACATCCCTGTGCCAGGTGTGGAATGCTGTGTAGAATGGTGGAGCACAGCCTCAGTGTTAAGAATGTCTCCTGTATTTGTTCTCTAATTCCTAGAAGAACTTCTTCATGTATCCCTGATTTTGTGATAGTTTATGATCTCCTGTAAAGATTTTATAATGTGRAAGTTGAGTTTTTACAGAACGTATCTTCTAAAAGAAAGCTTTAAAAATCACCAAGAAATGTTGTGACTTGAAAAGTGTGTGTKCAGTCAGTGAATTGTACAACACCCAGAGACACAAATCAGTCACACAAGATTATTTAGGCAACAAGACTTAAGCTTCTAAGTTCTTGAATTTGAAAGTCTTCTATATTACAAGCATGAATATACACTATTTAAAAGACAGAGAAAACGAATCTCTGATAAAATTTTTTGTGGCTTATACCTTGAACSACAGAATTTACAGACAGCATATACTTATATGAAAGGAAACAGTTCAAATTTAGGACAATAACCAGTTGGAGGCTTAAAGAATTTAAATACAACGGAATTCTGCAATTAACCTTAAAATCTGCCTCTGTAGAACTGCAGATTAATYGGTCTTATATCTCAATCAACCATGAACAAGCAATATAGTGCATTGAACAAAAGAATAGCAGATTTCAGTATAGCAATGAGTTCAATTCTTAGAGTATCTGTACTAGGAATTTTAATCCTGTGATTCCTCTGTGTCACTAACTTGACTCTAGGTCATGGTAGATGACCTACAAGAAATTCTTAATCTGCCCCAAACCCATATCAGATAAAATGGACATACATGTCTTGTTTGACAAGTGTGTGTTATTTAGAAACACCCTCTGCTTAACTGTAAACATCATAATAGCTGATTGTTATTAAGTCACCAATGGATTGGAAGGACTACTAAAATTGTCAAAAGCCGTCTGAGGCAGATTTTTAAATTCGTTTTAATTTCTATGACCTTCAGAATTTCAATTGGAACTGAAAAGGATCTTGATTTGCTGTATCATGGAATAGTTATTGAGGCCCCATTGTCTGCACTTCTTATGGAATCACAGAATGGTTTGGGTTGGATGAGATATTAAAGACCATCTCGTTCCACCCCCCTGCCATGGGCAGGGACACCTTCCATAGACCAGGTTGCTCCAAGCCCTGTCCAACCTGGCCTTGAATACTTCCAGGCATGGGGCAGCCACAGCTTCTCTGGGCACCCTGTGCCAGGGCCTCACCACCCTCACAGGGAAGAATTTTCTCCCTGTGGCAGTGTGAAGCCATTCCCCCTAGTCYTGTCTCTCCATKGCCTCTCCAGCTCTCTTGGAACCTCTTTAGGCACTGGAACGTGCTGTAGAGCCTCCCCAGAGTATTCTCCAGGCTGAACAACCCCAGTTCTCCCAGCCTGTCTCCAGAGCAGAGCTGCTCCAGCCCATGATGCCACCTAAGTGTAAAATACAAAGCACARTGGTAAATAGAGGCATCAATGCGATTCTGCCTGGAAAAAAGTGCTGATAGAGAAGCCTCAGACAGTCTTTCTGTGCAGTTCTGGAATCAAGCTGTGTAGTTCAGATAAAGCAATCTAAAGTGTTGCAGCCTGGGTACAAATGTAACAGCATTCTGTGCATGGCAAATCTTTTCTACCAGTTCCCTCACTGGCCTGACTGGTGGAGGTACACCCATGGTTGGAAATTACTTCTTTTAGGAAAAAACGTGTACAGCAAACTCTAAATATACAAATCTGCTTCTAATCTGCCCCATCTATTAATATTCTGAAAGCTCCCTTGACCAAACAAAGGAAACAGAACACCTAGTAATCCAAGCAGACTAAAACCTACAACTGACAAAACAAGGAAAAKATTTTTTTAAAAAATAATTTCTAGGAAACCATCAAAGGATCTGGAGTTTAAAATATATGCAGTCAATAACTGCATTTTATATAGCATAGCTATAAAATTTTATTGAGTTTGGATGGCATGCATTTGAGGGTTAACACTGTTCAGCACATGATGTCCACTGTGGCTCTGAAGTCAATCAAGTATGAATTTGTACGTCTCACGCTGAAGGATAAGTGCGATGCGATGTGACGGTTTTTCTGCCTTTCTTCTTGAAACAACCAGATTTATTTGAAATGGGTGAGCTGTTATATTCCAGCTGTTCACAGTAGCTCCCTTCCTATCTTCATACTTAGCTGCCATTAACATTAATGGCAGGTATGCACAGAGAAAGGAAATTAAATGTCTTAATTTTCTTGCATCTGGTAGGCAGCTGTACTTTAAAAGCACACCATACAGGAGAGTGAGGAAAGAATAGCACTTCCTTTTATCTGCTGATCCCTACTGTAATAAACACATGGTAGGGAATGAAGTATTACAATATCCAACTACTGCTGAAGATTTTACAACTAAATCCCTGGACAGCATGTTTGAAAGGAATTAGCAAATTACTGTTCAAAACTCACTGTGGACAAATTCAAATAGTACATGGCAGCTTGGGAACATCCCAACCATACAAATGGACAGAGTTAGTCTGGGAAAAGATGTTCTTTCTCTGGTCTTGCATATTTATGGTGAATCCATGGCATTCCTATTTTTTTTTCTAAAAGTGAGACAGCAGCATCATTTTCCTCAACCACCTCTGTACCCAAGAATCTAAAATTAGCTCAGTGTTATTAAGCATTGCCTGTGACAGGATCAGACTCGCTGCACTGGGGATCGGGGCTGCTGGATCATAGGGAAAACCGGGTTAGGGAGGGAATTGTCGGTGATATAAACTGTGACTGAGCTGCCCACAGCTGGCTCAGGCACCCCCTGTGTGTGTAGCCACACAAACATATAATCAGTGAGCGAACACATGATACAGATCACAATGCAATGAGTTACCAGGGCATTCTGGGATCCACTCAAGTCGGTGTTTACTGCACTGTTGGTGGATGCAATGTTTTACCTCAGAYGCATTTTCATGACCCATGATGAATGGCCTTTGATCTCTCACCCTGCAGCCTGCCCATGGCAGAAGGTGGGACAGCCCATTTTGGTGACAGTGCAGTTTTAGATTGGCTTGAACCGATTACGCAACCACATCCTTACACAGCAAGGACAGTATAATAGGAACGTAGAAAACAATTGCACTGTCATATGAATGAGCAAATTATTTTTTTCAATAAAAAGACCAAATTTTTTACCCTAGCACGTCTTTCCATGCCATGCAATTTGCCATTCACCACAGTGCAGTTACAGCAACATTCCTAATATCCTAACATCCATTATACATGAATGTATAACAAAACTTGTCTTTTAACCAAAAGATCTCACTATCTGATCAGGAAAAAATAAGCTTCAACCTCAAGTAATCCTTTTCTTTCAACTCCTCATTCAGATTAATATGTGCAAACCCCTCACAGAATCCCTAATTACTTCTAAATTTTCCCATCTGTGGACACAATTTTCTTTTATTTTTGTTTGCAGTGGAAAGCTTGTCTTGGTGTCTGCATTTTCAGCACACCCAAATGATCATCTTCGTTATTCAGTTTCTGTATGGTTTTGAAGAACTGCCAATTTACAAGTGGTCAGTCAGACAGTACTCAGCATGTGCTCTCTAGTTGACTGTGATTATTTTTTGCAAATTATACTATATGAAGATCATTCTAAAAGGGAAAGCGGGCACTGACAATTCCTCAATTCCTCAGAGTGCTATGTGGTTATTTTTGCTTTGGACTCAAATAGGCCGGTCCCTAGTCACAGTGGCAGATATATCATCCGAGTTACATAATAAATTTGTCACTTTTAATTCTATTTGGGAAGATTTAAAGAATTTAGGGCTTTGTGATTTGAGACTCAGTCAGTACACAGCGTTCTTTCTGCACCRAGGGAAGAATAAAAGGTCTTGTTTTATGCCTTGGCTGGTTGTCCTGTCTGTGATAGTTTTCTCCATTGTGTGTGTTTTTCTTTGGTAGAATTATGGATGATAAAAGAGAACCAGAAGCAGCAAATTGCCAAATGACAGCTTGACTTTAAAGACCAGAACTGACCATGAATGAACTGAAAACTCTTTCAACAAGTGTAAACATCTAATTCTTCTCTCACATGGGTTTCAATCAGAATAACTCCAGTGAGCCTGCAGTGATTCAACTCAAAATAAAAGATATGCACCAGCATCGTTGTCACTGTTTCCAATATGATGCTGTTTTTGATGGGATGTGCTAGGTGATGTCAGAATTAAGATGTTCAATATAACAGCAGGGGGTAATCTCAAGAACTAAATTTAAACAGAAGTACAGCCCAGACATGTCTTGTTCCATTTGAAAGATAGGATTCTTAGTGCATTTAAGCTGGCTGTGCAAAATCCAATTACTATTAAATAAATGTTTAAGGTAACAATTTTGCTGAAGCCAGTTTGAGCATCTTCGAAGGAGATCTCAACTAACTTTTCTCTATTTTCCTTGTTCGCATTTTACTGTCCCATCTTATTCTCTGCACAGCCTGAGAATCGCAGTCAGCTGACAGAAATTCCTGCTATAAACAGAACATTTTTTCACTGAGTTTCCAGAGTGTTTAGTGCTTCACTGCAGCAAGGAGACCTTCCCAAAAAACAGGGCACTGCAGAGATCAAGAGTATAATTGCTTGGCTGCTGAGCACCTGAAAGTTTCTACGGGGCTTTTGAATGCCTTGGCACAAGGTGGGGTAAAACACAGGTCATGTTTACAGGGTRTTATTATTCCTCTGTAATGATGCCAGTGTACCTCTGCTTTCCTGTGGGAATGCTCTGCTCCAGAATAATCCTTTAAATCCTTTATTCTAAAATAGAATGCCTGCAGAAAGGAGAAACTTGACATGTCTGATATGTGTTCACCTGCAGTTCTCCTGGGTCARTATAGCCATGCAGACAAGATTCTATCAGTGTGGAAAAACCAGAAGGGTTTCTCTGTTTTGAACTGATATATCTGAATCTTACAAAGATTTCCTCCCCATGTTAGAGTATGTGATGTAGTAGGCAGTGCTCTTTTAAAAACATTCTCTCACATGCCCAATGTTATTTCTTTAAAAAGCTTCGTATACAAAACAAAGCCACRCTATTACAGCTGCTATCTTATATCTGTCCTATCTCTCAAAAATTCTTTTCAGCCTTGATGTATCTTCTGGGCATCCGGATCCGGCTGGAGAGCTTTGACTGTCCTATTCATTCTTTGCCTTCTTTTACCTTGTACTATCACCTAATTCTCAGTGCCAGCTGTTTGTAATCCATCCTAAATAAGAAACAAAGCCTAACAGAACAAGAAGCATCTTCTAACAAATATATCCAAGTTTTCATGCTGTTCATTTGCCTGCATGTGACCACCTTGTATCTGCTTCTTTGTTCACAYCTCACTTAACACTAAAACCTTTTGAGGCAAGACCGGGTTTTATTGTGTTTGCACAGCACAGGGGTGATCTTTCCTTGCACTCCAGCTACTGTTAACATACGTATTTTCACAATAGTAATGAAGAAAGGTACTAACACCCCAGAGAATAAAGAAAGAAGAAAAAAATGAAGTTAAAAGGAATTACTGTAGTGATGCAGGATTCAGACAGACTGAAAGTAGACAGATGGAAGAATATGCTGGACTTCCTAAAACTCCACTGTTGCATAACTTCATACAAATTTCAGAGGAGTGTGAATTTATGTCCATATCATTATCAGATCATTCTACTTTATTATTCACTTTTAATTAAAAAAAAGTTCCTGAACAGTGTGTTTATCCCTGCAGAGTTCTTTCAATAAAATAAAAATTAAGGCAACAGCAGTATTCTTTATCTATCAAGTCTACACTGGTCAGAAAAAGAGAAGGAAAAAAGGGATAGAGTAAAACTGTCTGATCTCATTTTACACTCAGACCTGATTAAGGTTTTACATAAGATGATCAGTCACAGTCACTCTACACAAATATAATAAAGAGTTTTTATAGGCATAATAAAGAGACTTTTTAACTTATATTGGTTAAATAGCGACTCTCACTTACTAAAAAYTCTCCCCTGACTGAGATTCACTAATACTGGATAAAAATCTGAAGTAAAAGAACTAGAAACTAAAATGAAAATAGTGAAATGAAATTATTGCAGTGGGTTGGGACAAAACACAATTCTTTTAAATGGATCAAAGTTGCTATAGGTTCATGACTTGCTCTGGCCGGGAACAAATGAGCAGTGTTAACTTTCATTTGGCTTAACAAAACACACTGGGGAGATCATTTAAATCAGATTAATTCATCTGATCCCAGGACTCCTTGCTGTCCCTTATGAAATCAGTAAAAGAAGTGAAGGAGTAATGGACTGAAATTAAATATTTTCAGCACATTTGCCAGTGTGATTCATGCCCTCTCCAGGAGAAGAAGTGCTACAGAAATCAGGACGCCCTTCTGCTGATCCCATCACACTTTGGAGGCTGGAGGTAAAAGTCACTGACCATGGTCGGCAAGATTCCCAGAAACTTCACTGAGTAATTGATTGGGTTTAAGAAGAAAAAATGAGGATAAAACTAATTCCGAAAGAATTCTGTCACCGCTCACCAAACCAAGGAAATAATAGCAGTCTTTCAGTTGAATGTCATTAAATTTTGGATGTGGCCTTAATAAAGCATAGTGTTGGGTCATCACAAAGCACTTAACTAGATCTGTCTTTGGGAGGATGTTTATACTGCTTAAAATACACCACCGACAGAAATACAGACTGAATTATAGTTGGCTTAAATGAAAAATTTTCTGCCTCTTATCTCTTTCCTTATGGAACCATTTTACAACCTTAAGTGAAAAGTTAGTCTCTGTAAGGTTTTCGAAACTTCTTATAAATTTTAGTGAAGAATTATATCCCTATCAAATTCCATTGAGAAGTTAAAAGGCCTACTACAAATGTAGAATTCTCTGGCAAAATCAATAGTTCTCCAAATGCATTCTACAGAGTCCAATGATATTTTGATGAAACCTTGTTGCTTCATCCTACTTAGAAATCTTTGTTTGCTCAATTAATGGAGCAAAACTGTTTTACAGCACTCATTGTCTCTCTCTGGTAGCTACAACCTGTGACAGAAACTATGGAGCTCCAAGGCAGGAATAAAGGCATCAAATTCCATTGAATTCTGTGAAACTCTCTCTCATGMTGACTCTCCAACCACAGGTCTCACTTAGCTTCGAAAGCCACTACGGTCCTTAAAGCTCTTTCTTCCACAGGAGTCAGGTCCTACTCCTGACAAATTTAATTTAACATTTTTATGTGTTCCCCTGAAATATTTCACTAGCGATTTCAGGTCAGGTCTTCTGGACCTAGGTTCTGAATCAACCGCTTAAATCCTTTTATTTTTCTTCTGGAAAATTTATTTCTTTTCATATAACTTTCCATCTCTATGGCTGGAGATGTCAGCAAGGAAACAGAATTTTGCAGCAGTTCTTCAGATTTCACAGATGTATTTGCCCAGAACTGAAGCAATGAAAAGTGTCTGGAGAACCAGGTGTCCTAGCCGAAAAGGAATATAATAGGACATAAAATATGTAAAACTCAGCTGTGTTATACTGCAGCTTGGAAAAGCAAGCAGTAAAAACCTATTCTAAGAGACRTTTAGAAAATGTGATTAAAAGTTATTTCATTTATTTAGTTTTTGTCCAGGGGCAAAATACAGTTATACCTGAGTGGGCCTATCTCTGCCGTGATACCTTCTGTAAAAATAGTCATGGATCAACCTGATCCCTGGTATAATTATATGGTATTAAACTCTGTCAGATATGCTTAGCACACACACGCACAAGGACAGGAGGTCATTTGTGGTAGCACAGCCTTAGAACATGGAATCCTCTGCAAGAGGTGGTCATTTTATAGGTGATAGTTGTCACCTCAATAGCTCTTCTGTTGTCAAGACTTTTGGTTGAAGCATGTGAAGCAATTCCTCGCTGGGCTCAGTGCTGTTATTGACTGGGGGATGGAGTGAACGTGCCGTTGCTGGGAAACTGAGAGGGAGAGGCAGAAGTAAAACATGGCAGGTGGAAGCAGCATGTGGAAATGTGGAAARGGTGGTGTTCCCGTTCAGTTTGAACAAGATTTCCCTGTTTTTTTATTAACATGTACCTGTTGTGGCAGTCTATGCATAGGTTGTTTGAGGAAGGAGGTGCTTGGCTGTCACTGGGTAGTTATGTTATSGTCAAGCACAATGAGGTGTGATTTCAAGTAAAATGTTATATTATTGGCAGAATGTTAGAGGAGAAAATGCTATACGTGTTCCAAGAGCAAGAGAACTATCTAAATAGTGATTTTATATTTTCTCTTCTTATTTTGGGTAAAGATGTACCCTTTTAGTGGACTGTGAGGTAGCAGAAGAACCAAAAGATCCCAAGCAAACCAAAAGAGAACAGACTAACTTGGGATGGAGTACTTCATGTTTTAAGAAGAGGATTGTCAAGAAAATGCCATGACTATCATTCTAGAGAAGGTCTGCAGATGCTATCAATGCATAAATAAAAAAATAACAGAAAGACAAAGAGGAGGGACAGAAAGCATATTGGAAACTATTTGTGTTTTCGAGAGAAGGGCATAGTGTTGGTGCATCATGCTCGTGCTGGTGGAGCAAATATTTTTAAAAAGGAGATAGTAGGAGATAAAAGTGACAAGAATTTTCACTTACAATAAATTCACTTACGATAAAACACCCTGAATGAGGTTGTAGGATTTATGTCCTCTACAGTMTGGACACCAAGGGAAACTTTTAACCCATATTCCTCAATGGCAGAACCAGCAAAATGACAAATAATGTTTTTGGGTTAGAGCCAGCTGAGTTTTCCTCTCATGCCCCCAACTAATATAGGATCTACAGGGAGTATGTTAAACCTAGAAGTCAATAAATTTCTTACTTCATTTGGAATAAAACTGGCATGGAACTGTAGGAAGTACGAATTTTAATTTTAGATATCCATCCCAAAGATAAAAAGATTTTTGTCTTCCAACTGACCTAGGATGTTACAGAAACCTGGTTTTTTYTTAGTACTCAATAACGGGAAAGGAAAAGTTCCTTTTTTTGGAGGTGGAGATTACAGCAAAAGATCTGAGAACCTTCACATGGGAAGGAATACGTTAGAGCAATTTAAATATAGCACAACTTCCTTCATGTGCTGTCAAGGAGGCAGGCTCTTGTTTTTTGTCTTCTGAGAATGAAGAGGTAGTAGAGGGTAATCTGGCTGCTGTAGCTCATGGCTACAGTCACATGATCTGAGGCAGTATTTATGCCAACGTGTAAAAATACTGTARTATGTAAAGGCTATACATTGAACTATGCAATTAATACTGGGAATCAAAGATGTGACATTGAAACTGATTGAAGATTGTTTCCCAAATTAGTATGTGCATCAGATAACAAGTAGTATACTTCTATGTACAGTTTTAGGTAATACTGGAGGTGCAATTGTCTATATAATAAAGCGAGGATCATAGCAGCAATAGATTTGGGATTAAAACAGAAATGAAAGTGAGGAGAATGCTGCCAAGAAGTTAAACATGGAAAAGGAGAAATGTGCTCTGGAAGCATGCTGTGTTTTATACTGCAGAGCTTTATTAGAAGGAAATATTTCATTAATGAAGTCTGGGGCAGAGAAATAGTGAAATATGCCAAAGATGACTATAGTAGGTAATAACACCCGGAGGATAAGGGCAAAACCCTGCCTCATGGAAACMAATGAACTTTTGCCATTGATTAAGTGGGATCAACATCTTCCAACAGAAGTCAGTGGGAAATCACTAGGAGAAATGTCCGGATTAAATGCACTGAGGAGATTTACATTTGGATACTGAACTGTCTGTAAAAAAATTAATAGTTAAACCTGGCCCAGTGAATATAAATTAAGAAAGGAATTGCTGTCCATCCAGAGTTGCTCAGTCCTCCTTCTGCCAACCTTACTCTGAACTAAAATCAATAGGACTCTTCAAAGGGCAAGGTACTGCTCACTATAATGCAGTGACTTGCTAAAATACATTAGAAACCATTTCTGGGGGCTGTTTAATTTGTGCAAACGTTGATGACAAATAGCTTAGTGAATAAAGTGTCATTTTRCATACGTTTTCTTGAAATCATTCTAGTTTCCAAGCTTTGCTTGTGATGTAGATCTTCTGTGATCCCTTGGCACATCACAGCTCTGACTACAGCTTAGCCAGTGTAGGTRCTCTCATTCCAACCTTCCATACACTAAGAGTAACTGCAAAACAAGTTAATGTCCAAAATTCATGAAACCTTTTGGGGTCATATATATYTGGAGTGATGCCCAGCATATGTATTGCGAGCTTTCAGCATGTTGGAAACCCTAATACATGTAAAATATATTCCATCAGATTCAGCCAAGACATGCCTATGAGCACAGGATGATGCAAAAGGAAGGATGTGCCAATTAAAGCTAGTAGCAAGTCACTTCAGTGTAGGCAGTGTGCTGCTGTCTTCCAGGTGAAAATCCAGCTGAATGACATATCCACAAGTCATCTGCTCGTTAGAGAGCACGGCAAGAGGAAATCTGGCTTGTGTTACGTTTTATTGGCAAAATGTCTGCAGAAAGTGAATCAAAGCAGCATAGGCAAGAATTAATGGAAAACTTCTGAGTTTCCTTTGCTTTGGCTTCTGGAACAGGCCAGTCTTGAGCCATGTCAAGGGAAACACACCAGAAATTTTCATGACACATGAGGCGATGTAATGCTGTGGTGCAACCTTTTCGTGCCATCCAGCAAGACTGTTTAAGGAAATTCTTCCAATTGGAGCTGCAGTGCCAGGTTCAGTGCTGTGTCCACTTCCACAGCCTGTGGTGCTGGACACAAACGTGCATGGCAGATAAAGGATACATGGGAGCAGAGAACGTGAGCAAGACTGTAGTGCTGCTGCCTGGAGTTGCCCTGGCTATGGGAGAACCTTGGTGTGAAGCCGACACTCAGGTGAGGTTATCTGGCAGGTCTTGAAAGCTAAATTTTAAATTTAAATGGACAGGTATTTGAATTGCAAATATTTGCACTCTATTTTGGGAATAGAAACAATTAGTATATAACTTTACCTGACTGCTTTAGTGATGGCTGTTGTCCTTTTCAGATGGAGACAGGAAACACTTGTGAAGAAACTTAAATTATTCAGCTATAGGGAATCAGAAGAATTGTCCCCAGCACTTACAGAAGTAGGGGTTAGAGAAATTCCTAATCTTTTAGAGAATATTTTTAAGCAGTGGAATTTTTTTACCATGGTGCATAGTCTTTCAGCCTTACATTATTCTTTTAATAGAGAATTCCACCTGGAAGCTGTTGTAGGTAGAAGGTGAGAGAGGAAATAACACTGTCTACATTTTGCAAATGGAAAATTAAAGAATAGTGCTCAATGGCTAGATTTGCAAAGTTAGTTATTTAAAATCCCCTGGAGTCGCATGTCCAGATGCCCATAAAAACCTTGCCCTGAGTGACTTGCCTAAGGTCACAGGGGAAGTCTGTGGCAGAACAGGAATTTAAATCAGTTCTCCTCTCTCTTTAACAACATCATATTTCCTTTGAATTAAGCCGTACTATTCCAGCCACAGACTGCTGAGCATTTCTGGTTTTATGAAGACCCCAATTCTACAGTAAAATCCATGTCTCCCTCAGCTTCCTTTATGGCAAAAGTAAGACATTAAAGTTAACCTACTCATACCATCCAAATTTAGATATTTAATTCTGCTGCCTGCAATAGGACGTCTGAGTCCGCACATAATCAGGAAAGTATACCATGAAGAAAAGCAGGCAGTGAGGATGCTCTGAATGGCTCTCTCCAGGCTCCATTGACTATATTGGGTGTCCATACTACTATAGTTTAATGTTAGAGAGTTGCCTAAAATGAAGAGTCATTGGAAACAGGGGAGTTCTTATCTGTCTCTGAAGGGAAGTGAGGCAGAAGGGAAAAGAGACGGAGTCCTTAAGTGAAATAGGTTTTTTCTCATTGTGTTTTGGAGGAGCTGCCTTAATCTGCCATACTCACTATTCAAACAGAAGAGAAAATAGTGAATAATTTCTAAGAACTAAATGTCACTTTGTGAAGTCAGTCTAAAAATCAATTAAACATAAGGGCCTTGTTTATTCAGTAACTGTTCTTTTATACTGTTCTTAACACCGATTAGAGAACAATTTGTTTCAAAGTAAACGTAATTGCCACAGTTAATTATTGAATAGAAATGAGGAGGAAAACCTCAGGGAACCCCCTTTTAATACTACAAAGGTATTTATTCCAATGTATAAGTATATACATTAATTACGGATGGATCATTTTAGGAGCTGASCTCTATTCCCCATCTTTATGTACAGTATAGTGTGCTATACCATATACTGTACTTTAATTAGGGTAGGTGATTCAGTTAAGTGATCAGTCAGATAACTTATTTATAAAGCTGTTATCCAAACTGTGAAAAAAGAAAGACATGAACAATTAGAGCTTTTTTTAGCTATTCTTTAAATGCTCTATTTTTGAATGAGGACTCTGTTGAGGAAATGSTATAATTTCCTCTATTTTGTCATTGAAAGGGGCATTTTACACATAGTCCTTAGTTCTTTAATAGACTGATGCTAAGCACATTGTTGTCAATGTATTGACATCTTGGACAATTTACTCAGCCCATAATTGCAGCCAGCGTGAAGAACAAAGGAGAGGCCCCGAGTGCTCATTGCGGGGCGGAAGGAGGGCAGGGCACAGTCTTGTCCCTCACAATTACATGTTTCTGAAAAAAGATTCTAACAGGAATTACTCCCAGCAAATTCCTACACTGAAGTTTGCTTTTTAGAAATCTAAAGTTTTATTGCTGAAGAGATGGCAGAAGAAATTACCATTGATYGGAAAAGTGATTCAGTAATTCCCATTTCTGCCGGATTAGCAAGATACAGAAAAGTAGCAAAACACCCCAACGGATCATACTCTGAATAAAAGGGATAAATGTAAACTTTTGGTGAGGTATTTGTTCATGGCAGTATCATGAACTCACTGAAAAGCCACCTCTCTTCACAGAGAACTCATGTCCCTGTTTTAAACCATCTGACTTTCCTGAAGGGTAAGAAACGTCCCTGCCCAGGTGGGCTGTGCTTGCAGCTGGTTAGATAAAATACCCAGTTAGTCACACGTATGGAAACCCAGTGCTCCCTGGAGGTACCTGTCAGCATTATAACCACCCTGGGATCTGCCTTGGGAAATAATAAGGCATGGGAGAACAGTTAATTCTATGGAAAATGTCATGGAAGAACCGAACACCAGGCTCCAGGTAAAAATTCACAAAGTAGAAGGAATGTCTGTACTCGGTGTGAACAAAATCTCCCAAACCTTTAATGTCTTTGCTTCCATTTCTGAGTTAAATTATATTAGAATTTGTAATATCAGCACCAAACTTCCAGGCTGTTCCATTTTTTGAAGTCCTAAGTATCCCAAAATGTATGTTTTAATGTTTTTATGTTTTAATGTTTTTAATGTTTCAATGTTTCAACCTAGCTGAAAGAAATAAAAGATATGCTTGAATTACGGCTTTGAGGAACTGTCTTGTACTCCAGTGCTGCCCACAGAGGAATCAGTGGAGGGATGCAGAGGCACAACTATGTTATGGCCACTTGCCAATGCCTGGAAGTGTTCCCTGGGTCATGAAGAGGCTCCGGAAATCACACTCATGAAATCATACTCAGCCAACAGCAGCTACCTAGGATAAAATGATGGCAACAGACTCTCTCTCTTGTTCTGGAGCAGCACTGTGTGCCCTGCATCTGCAGGCAGATTGGTTTAGGCACCTGTTCCCGATGTTTCCTCTCTGCCATGGGTAAATTTCTGCAAGTTTAAGACCCAGTATTGCTTGGAGTTTCCCCAGGGCATTGCCCTGCAGCTGCCCTGCTTTCTAATGGTACAATCATACTCTAAACTGACAGGTGTTGCAAGCGTAAGCCAGCAAGAAGAAATAATAAAAAGGGATCTAAAGAGCTCAGAAATGCGTGCAAGAAGCAAAATGAGATTCAAGCTGGAGAACTGCAAGCTAATATATCTGGGGGAATAGATGAATTCAGTTCTGGGCAGCTCAATAGCAGAAATGTGAAAGGAATTTAGAGACAACCAACAAAAATGATGAAGAGGAAGGACATTGTAGCTTCTGCAGATCATGAGGAGCACCAATTGGGCAGTTCTGAAGCCTTTACTCAGCAAATGTGAGGTGATCATGGTCTTCCAGAATCTAATCCTGTTCTCAGCCCACTAAATGACAGAATTAATGTCTGGATGAACATGTAATGAGGACAACCCAAAGGGAAAGAAGGCTGAAGAACAGGAACTGACCAAACTCGAGTGCAGGAAGCCATGGGAGACACAATATTTCCCATGGAACAAATCTGCATCAGCACCAGGACAGGCTTGAAAGAAAACTAGAACATTTCATCTCTAATGTCTTATTCCATAGGTGTTTGAGCTGCTTGTGTGCTTATTACCTAGAAGTGACTTTGTTTCTAGTGGCTGGAGGAGATAAAGGATGGTAAGTGCTCAAGTAAAAATGTGAGGGAAGTGTGGGGTTTTGAAACAGAAGGTACAAGGTTTTCTTGCATGTGTTTAAAGTGGCATATGTTCATTTGGCTTTGATTGTAAGATATTACTTATATGTGAAATGGTCAAAAGAGATTACAGTTATATTTGATCTCAGATTAAAATTTACATAAATTAATTCTAATTTCTCATGTTAAAGTTAGACTATATAAATTGTTTCATAAAATTGAGCACAATTGACATTTCTATAATATTGTATATTGCTTTAAAATCGCATATGGACAGTAGAAAGGTTCAGCTGCCATGGTAATTGTGTAATTCAAGACAAAAACTTGGTGAATTGAAAGATGGCATTTTCCAGGACACCTGAGCCTCATAAGATTGCACTTTGAAAATTCATCTATAGCTGGTATTTTCAGCCTATATTTCTGCATAAAGTGCATATACTTCAGAATATTTTTTTCACTATTATTATATACTTTATACTTGACATTTATTTTTGTCCCTTGTCATTAAAAACCTCAGCAATTCAATATACTTTTCAACAATTCCTTTRCTAAGCACAGTCATAGAAGAGAAACCATTGCTCTCTGGTGTGTTGTGAACTATCTGAATATGTTAGCGATTCCACTGTCCATAGACAATGTTTTAGACACAGGCAGCTGCATATAAAGCATGCATTCCTGGAGGATGATTTTAGGTGACTAGGAAGCTGAACATCTGTTCTGTAGGTGAACAGGATGGCAGCTAATCTCATATTGTCAGCGTGTTTATTCCCAGTCTTTTTTGTTTGATGCTTGGCTGTGCCTCAGCGTGGATGATGCAAATGGCATCTTTTGAGAAGAAAGTGCACACGAGTATTTGAAACACGGGCAGGGCTGATTTAAAATCTTTTGCCACAAGTTGATCATGCCAGCTGTTGGGAAGTGCTCACCAGCAACCATATGTTGTGAACGAGATAAGCAATTACTGTGTGTCACCCAGGCTCTACACTGAACAGGAAAAGCTTGTGCTTTTAAGGTAGAACTGCTCAGGAAAAGTACTACCTGCTCACTCTGTCTGTAACCAGCTATTAGAGGGCACTGTTGCTAATAAATAACAGCAGTAATACTTCTTAGTGAGAGATCACTGAGCCAAATAATAAAGTCACTGCATACCCTTGGGTTACAATTCCATGTCTCTGCAGGAATAACTTACCCCAGCAAGAACTGGATGRGGCTGTGTTTGCGTTATTGTTATTTCCTCCTCACAATTGTTGTTTCCATTGTGACTGAGCCCTCAACCATTTGTTAACAATTTAATTTTTTGTCAGAGGTGTGGCAGAGAATGTGAGTTGTTTTGGAAAAAAGCAGTTGGAACAAATTACTTTGATTGCTCTATAGAGTTAATCAAGATGACAACAAAAACAAGAGTGCAGATCCAGACTGTGTTCCTACAGCAGTGAGAGGTAGGGCCAGAGGGTCTTTGTGGAAGTTTTCTCCATGTTATTCCAGGAAGYTGGTGAGAGCTGTATGTCTTGTGCTGTTGCTCCCCCAGTCTCCAGGAGCATAGGCTTGCTGAACAGCTTATTCCTGCTGTTTGTGGCCCTGAGCAGCCACTTGCAGGTGAGAAAATATGGGGAAATTAATATTCTGCTTGTGTATACTGAGGATTTGGGATTGCAATGTGGGATGTTCTGTATTAGAGGATATCTAGCAACCTTCCCAGTATCATAATTTTTACAGCAATAGATTCCAACTATGTAGAGACTCTCTGAACAATTTTTATTTTTGTTAATATTGCAGTAGGGCCAATACATAGACTGAAGAATCAGTACYCAGCTAAATGCCATTATGAAAATTGCTGGTGACAGTGCCTCTTTATTTTCCACTCGTGATCAGTCTCCCTTGAGCTCTAGGAGAACTTTCTCTAGTTCATGTGTAAAAGCAGATGCTCTGCTGAGTTGCCTTTAATCTGCCTCATGCAAGGCCATGCRTCCTGAAGAGGATCAGTCCAGTCATGCAGTGCCTTCAAAGAGCTGACTGACTATAGGATACAGATTCAGCTACTAAATTACTGTCAGAAAATGTGTAGAAGGTGTTTTTATTTGTGTGTGTGTGTGTAAGAGATGTACAAAGTTATCTTCAATGGAATAAAAGATATTGATGAGGCCTTGAAGTCTATGAGGAAGACTATGAAGCTTCATGGATTTTATTTTYATAAGTGGAGAATTCTCCCTGCTCCAATAAATATTCTTTGCATTTGGTGTAAGTTTGGGACTTGTTTAATAAACAGCTCACAGAGCTGTTGAATTTTATATTTTGCATTCATAGCATTTCTGCTTAATTTGGGGGTAATAGCCTCATATTCAAATGGATTAGGGAAGAAACAATAGCTTTTCATACCATCAAATCCTTCGAATGGATATTTTTACCGGAAGGGGTTGTTTTGGGGGCTGTAGTCRGACAGCAAAGCCTGGATTTGTTGTATTTTGATGAGAAGGAATTAGGTTATGAAGCAGTTTGTCATTGCCTTGGAGAGGGCCGAGAATAYTGGAAGGCTGAGAATATTGGAGGGACTGTGGCTGTTCTCCTCAGACCCTGACACAGGAGCTGAGTGATGCTGGAAATCGAACTCCCCATGTGGGTGCTCTGAACTCCCAGAAACCAGTGCCAAAAAAGTCCCCAGAATGGGGACACATTCTAATGACAACACACTGAACCCCAGCCACGAGCAAATAATATACTTTTGAASTGTTATGTGCCATCCTGTCCTACTCCATCCGAGTACATTTTATTTCGGAGCTTCACATAAACAATTGCAGAACAGTTCAGAATAAGAAACTAAAATGGCTTGTATGAGGGATAGCTCAAAAATTTTTTATATAGTTACAGAAGAAATTCCTCTCCCACCCGTCTGAAATGTGATCATTACAATAACATATATTGCAAAAGAAAGCATCTGTATCAACACCTCCTAACATAAATGAATGGAAATACTGACTTTSCCTATTATTATTATAAAGGTTGTTAGTTCTGCTAATAAAATGTTTCTTAAGCTCCACAGCTAGATGGGTTTCCTGTGGAATTGTCTAAACCCTTCCAATGCTAACTGTTTGCAATATTCAGAAAAGTATTTGCAGAACTGCTGCACCAGAATAAGGCCACCTTTCCCAGGAAATACAGCTCCAGTTACAGTTGTATTGAAAAAAGGCCAAAGAGGCCAGAACAGAGCACTTATAGACACATTTCCTCATCATATGTGGAATGCTGAATTATTGCTGCCATGCAGTGCTTGGGTTTAGAATTGAATTTGCAGTGGGAAGGTGAATGCAGCAGGACCAAAGGGCATGGAGACAGATTCCTGCACACTTTTGCCGCTCAAAACCTTTCTGTCCCACACATACAGAGCACTTTAACTGCTCATGGGTTCTTGTCTCTTTTCCAAAGCCCACAGGCTGCCTCGCCCTTCATCTTCCTGAATTCTTTACCATTTTCTGGCAGCCATCTGCTGTGTCTCAGTCGGAAATGTCTGCTCCTCTGTCTTAATTTAAAAAAAACCCTAGCATTTTCTTCCAGTCCTTTTGGAGAGCAGTGCACACCCTGGGCTGCTGCTCACAGTRAGCTGTATCTTTGTCTCCATAGCCATAACTGTGTGCAGAGAGAAAAAGGGCAGATATAAGATCAGCTTGCAGAGTAAAAAGTGGATGAGCCTCCAAACAATCTTGTGTTCAGACCCAAATTGATTGCTGAACTTTCAGCTCAATTTTAATTTCCCTTGATGCCTTATTTTTAAAATAAATATGCAGGATTTTTTTTTCATTGGTGTTATCCAGCCTCTTATTACAGCTGTTGCCAGGATGTTCCAAGCAGCCACACGGGGTGGATGTGAGAGGTCTCAATATCTGCAGATTGGTTACAATAACAATCTCTCTTGTCCCTCAGTTTAAACAATTTAAAATGTCATGTCAGGAATGAAAAGATATTAATCACTGCACAGCTAGAGACAGGTCCTAGGAAGAAGACTGAAAATGTGGATTCAGAAGCCTGTTGAATCAGATGGGGATGGGGCTGGAACCTTTGCCTTGGAAACTCAGTTCAGCAGATGTGAGATCCTGTAGGTTCTGAGTGCAGGTCCATGGAGCTCAGCTTCTCTTCTGTTTTGAAGAGAAGCACCATATAATATGCAGGAGCACTGGCACATAAAGCGTAATATTCAGATATTTTGAGATAATTGAAATATAAAACTAAGCAAAATAGTTTCTTTTCATCATGACATAAGCAGCATTTTGTTTAAGCAGCATTTAACGATTATAACAGCAGGGACCAACTATTTTCTTTCATAATTAGCCATGTTAGAGTGAAGACTTGCACATGGTTGACCTTGAAACAAGAATAAATATATTTTTTTTGCTTTTGCGTAAGGTTTCCCATTTTCATTTCTTTCATCCTTTAACATACTCTTTGATCAATATCTAATGTGATGTAACATCTAAGAAAGGATTGAATGCAGATGTTTTAACGTAAGTTGCACGTTCTTCCAGTGTTCTGATGTATCAAATTACCAAACCTTGTAACAGTGAACAAATGTTTATCCAAGTGTAATGCAGATTCATTATGGTGATGTTAGATTATGTTCTGAGGTAATGATTACATGGTCCATTGAGATGTGTTTATTCTTGATTTTTTTAGCTGACCTGCTGTATGATTTTACGCAAGTTATACCCCTACTCCCTGCCAGTCATTTTCTTACCATGTTTATCGTCTTGTTTATGTAAATAGTAAGATATTTACAAAAGAGTGAGTAATTTACTATATTTAATAGGATTTACCACACTATGTTCTGGTCTTGTTTGAATCTGCTTGGCATTAAATAATTACTTCTAATCATGACTCCTAATCCACTGCAGTCACCAATGGCACATTTTCTTTAGGGAATCTGTACATTAATCCTCTCTTATACTGATATTGTCGTAATGATACTAATGTTGTAAGAGGTTGAACTGCAAAATTCAAATCTAGTTATTTAATAGCCTCAGAGAGCTTTGAGAACTATTTGATTTAGTGAAAATCAGAGTAATGGGATAATCAGTTTGTGTAGTAACACTGGTCACCAGTAGCTCAGGTTGCCCTTCACTCCTCCCTTCAGTTTGAGGGCAGAAGTTTTAAGAACTTTCCAGATATTGCCCACCCTTTAATTTCCATAAGAACAAAATTCTGTTTAGAAGATTGTTTCCCTTTTGCTCTCCTGCTTGCAACATTCAGTTAAACACAGGAGAGTATCAACTTCATGAGAAGCTTCAAGTTTGTATGATATCATACCAATGRCTGTGCTAAAATTGCAATTAAAGACTGAAGCCAGATGGAACACCATCAGTAAGGCATATCATTACTGGGGTAATGTTGGAATAGGGAAATCTCTGAAGAAACTCGGAGAAGAATAAAACAACTCTCGTCTTAGAAACYTAAATAACCTTGGAAAAGAGAGCATTTTAGAAATACTTTATCTGGTCATAAGAAGCATTTGCTTTTCTTTCTTCTCCCATGGAACATGGCAGGTACTGGTTATGATACAAGGCCAACTGAAGGAAGAGTACAGTAGATTTCTTGAAGACACTAAAAAAGGCAACTGTTTTTCCCTTGTCCCTCAAAACCAGAATTGCTCATACTTTTGATACAAACATGTCCAGTAGCAAATAATTTCTGAATAATTACTTAGAGTGAAGGGGTGAAGGAGTCATTGAGGTGGTATTTGAAACTCTCTAGGAAGAGATTCCTTTTCCATGTGGACAAAGATTTGTCTAGATTTGTTTACCAATTGTGCTCCAGCTGCATTTCCCCTTTTGCTCTCGATATAACKTTTTTCATAATCAGCATAATTTACAGTCAGAGCTGTCTTCTTGAGAGATCCTGCATACATTTCAGCACTCAATATGTATATGAGAAGCCCCATGATTACCATCATGATAAATTATTAATTTAACTACTGCCAGTTGACATGATAAGTCTGACACTTCTATAGGATATTTCAAGCATATTTCTAAGAGATKATACAATTCAGAAGAATATTTGGCTCTTGTTAAAATATTTGACTGGAGTCACTTTTAGAACCAAAGGAGTTGATGTYTGTTCCTTAGTTTGTGCATCTGTACTTGTGTGTACACAGCCACGGGGAAGGCAGGTTTTACAAAGGGAAGGTACAGAGATTAAAAACTGATTAGTTTTAAGAATYTCCTCCAGAATCACGCACATTGGTGCATGCATATTGGACACAACATGTACTTCTTGCAAAACCTGCCTGGCACAGAATGAAATCCCTTTTATGAGGACAGCTGGAGAGTTACGCAACTTCAGGAGGATTATGCAGATGTGTATATGCCGTGAAGTTGCCTGGTGGATTACGAGCCTGTGTAGGTTTGATTTAAGATGAAAAACAACTTAATTCTCATCTGTAGTGAATGGAATGTTTCCAGAGAGGGCCAGAAGCCTGGAATCGTCAGAACTGAGAGAGTTTAATGGATGTATAGGCCTATATCGGTGTCTTCAGTCTGACCAGTGATGAGACATTGAYCACATTTAGGCAGGACCTGTGTTATTCTGTACTCCCTATGATGGAAATTGTGTTCTCGGTCTCTACAGAATGTGCCCAAAGGTCCTTGTAGAAAGACTATTTGTAAATTAGTCCTATTTAAATCCTTTTGTAATATTCCACCTAATGAAGATGGATATTTTGAACAGTCTTATTAAACTGTAAAACATTAAGTAGAGGTGCTCTATCAAGAATAGCACCAGTTGTAATTAGCAGGCAGATGTCATTGTACCTACTGTTTCACTGGAAGAGTTTGATCATGTTTGTACTCAGGTATTGCTCTGGCAAAACTGAGTGCCACAATCTTCAGCATTTGCAAACAGGAATGCTAGAAGCAAATATGCAAAGTGGAAGGCACAACCATTTCTGGTGGCTGAGGGCTTTGTCCACTCAACCACAACATGCCTTCGAGCTGGAGAAAGCTGCAGGAAGTCCTGCAGGTCCAATCATACTGTTTCCACAAATGCTTTAGAGAAATGAAAGGCCTTGCACTCATGAACGCAGATCAGAAACTAGAGTTGCTCATGCTTTTCAAGAGTTCGTCTTTGACACAGACAAGATACACAGACCACTTTTGAAGTTCAGCAATTCATGTACAGCACTACATAAAGAAGACAGAACCCAGAAGTTATTTCAGGTGCAAAAAGTTGTCAGGGAATGCAAAGCATGTGCACTTTGATCATTGATACAGTATCCCTTATGTAGTATCACATCATTACTGTGGGCCTTAAACCAGATCGATAAAATACTCCACTGCAGTTGGTTAACTATTCTGAAACTCAAGCAGCCCCAAACCCCCCAAATTGCCACATGATGTCTGAGGAAATAAACTGTAGGGCATCACATTTAGCAGATATACTTCATGTTTTTCACCTGCTTTTGTGTTTAGGGATTCTTTGCTGACTATGAAAAGCACCTTAAATAATTGCCCAAAACGACAAGTTAGAGGCAGGGATGCTGTAAGCACAGCAGTCTGAAATGATTCAAAACCACGTTGTCAGTAGGTGATCCTGATTGTATTAACATCCATTTCACACGAGGGTCACAGCTCTGAGTTCAGTGAATTTACTCTTGATTTATATGTCTATAAAGGACAGGAACAATCATAAGATACTCCCTGTGATACTCTGAAATCAATACAAAGAAGCAAAGAACAGGGAAGGCTGCTAACAAGCTTTCAGGTCATGGACTGAGCACTGCGGTCTACTTGTCAACCATTGGTTGAAAGTGGAGCAAAAACCAGTTATAAATTTTCTAAACATTAGATATCCGTTTGAAAGTAATTTTATTACATTTGTGAAATGAAGAAGGTCATTAGAAACAGCAAGATTTTCCTTTTGTTGCCTTGGGGCACTGAAATGCCTAGTGTGTGATTTGCATTTATTGCAGCAAGCCAGCTTTCTGCAACTTTGAATTTTCAGGTGAAAATTATTTCTTATTATGCTTTCTGAATGTGTTTCCTTAAATTTCCATTTCTGTGAACTTGCTCTATTATTTCCACTAAACAGGACTTTCTGAAGCTGCAACAATTCTTTTCGTGTAACATAGAGCAGGCTTACCCGAGTTAAAGTTCTTCATATTAGGCTAGACTCTGACATGTCATTTGAAGAATAAGCTGAAGAACAGCCAGAAACATTTGGTTGTTTTACTGCATGTGTTTCAATAATAGCCCTGGGCTTACTAGAGATTTTCCATGCCATTTTCCTTTGATGCTAATGTGACACAATTTATAGTTCACTCTAGGAGTGCCAGCTCACACTCAAGTGAGTTCTGTTGGGGGATTAAATAGAAGGTAGGGATGGGATTCAATGTCTGCACGATAAAGGTGAATAGAAATTCTATTCTTAGTCCTTGTCTCAAATTTTTCTTAGTGACAAATGATGCAAATAACTTGCTTTTAAATATTCCTAAAGAATTCCTGCCCTCATTTCCTCATGTGAATGAGTGAAGGATTAGGTAGAGCTTCCATGTGCAGTGCCACATCATTTGGCAGGCTTGGAGACTGGAGCTAAAGGAAATGCAAAATTCACAGTCTTAACATAACTCTCTTTTTGTAAGGTAGAAAATGCACTTTCCCAAAAGTTTCCCATTTCCCAACAGCCTGAGAATTGTTTTCCTTTATCCTTCAGGCTCTGTGATTGTGACCTTCCCCCTGAGTTGGCAGTTCTCACTGAGTCAAATTCCATGAACCTTCTGAGCTTGTTTGACTTGAGGCTGCAGATATTCCATATTGGATAAGATCCCAGTAATCTGCTGTGCTTTTCCTTCTGTGTTACTTATATACTGAAACGGCAGCTACAGAAATTCTATCATTTCTATGACTGATGAAAAACCTCTTAAAATATAGGGTCCTGGGTAGTAGTAAATTTTCCTTACCCTAATTTGTAAGGCCTTCTCTGATGAAGCGTGGTGGAGCATATGAATTCAGTATTTCTGCCACTGCTTAAAGCTTAAACCCATCTCTGAAGATGCAATTATTTACGGTTTTCTCCCCTTCAGCTTTATGGCTCCCAGCAAGCATGATTAAGGGGAAAAAAAAAAAAGGCTAAGTTGCAAATGCGCTGCATCTCTCGAGGAGATGGTGTAGGTGGTGAGAAGGGAATTAGCTTAAGACTTCTGTTGTTCAAGGATAAAATTATTCAGATAAATTGTTTGTAAATGTAAAGAATAAATACTATTTGAACAGTGTGCCTACGAGTAATAGATAAGGATTGCAGAGATGATTTTTTTTAAATATTATCCAACCTGTTAGGATTTGGGGATGGAAATCCTTATTTTGGTACTTGTTTCACCAAGCTGCTATATTGAATTTTGTACTTAGGGAGGTCACTTTCTTTACTGTCTTACTAACTCAATAGAGCTCAGTCTCAGCTGGGCCTTCTAGGCATTACTTCAACACAAATATACAAATAATGATTCTGAAACTGGAAAATCTGCTGGTCTATTTTAAATGGGTATTTGTTTTCAGTGAAGATATAAATTACTAAGATGTCCTTTTATCAGAGTTGCAGCTGTGAAACAGGCAACTGGAAAGTAGAACTTGTTTTATTTGAAGAGAGAATTGAATCTGAAGATCTTGATAAGTTTTAATTTTAAAATATTCTCATGTTTCTTAACTCTGTTTTGGGAAAAAATCTTGCTTTTTAGTTGCATTCAATTAGATTTATAAATAAGTATTTCAGAGGCATTTTCTAGTAGTTGTAAGAAATGCTTTTGCTTCATTTCTTAATATATAACTTTATGTGTATCCTTACTCACTAAAACAATGCTTAGACTGAACGAACAACTGATTAATGTCAACAGTGGGTGAATCAGTGAAAATGAGTGGTGTGGTTTTTCTGGAGAGTGAAGAAATCTGCATGGCTGAAATGCTTCTGAAATGATTTCTTTCTAGCAGAACAATTTGTAAGTATGGTTGGTTGAAACTGCTCCATCAAAATTGTTACTCAACAATAAATTAGTATGTTGACTAGAAGCATGTTTTTCCTCCAGAAATATTTCTTCTGGAAGATGTTGATCCTTCTCTTTTTAAAAAGTTATGGTGCACAAAGCCAATATATTTTGGCCAAACTTGCTAAAGGTTTTTCAGGGAAAATTATGTATGGCTAGATTTGCACCGGGAAAAAATCCCAAACCCTTGACTGGGGCCTAGTTGTCCTAAGCTTTCTTTATAGGTAAAGCTGACGGGGAAAGTGATTTCCCGGAGAGTGACAGATCTTAGGGCCATCAAACTTTCATTATGTCTCCCAGATCTTGCACAAATCTGAACTTAGTGATTCTCCAAATTTGTGGCATAATAAGATGTTAAATAAGGTCTGTCTTTCTGTAAGGTTGGAAGTGTGTTGACAGGAAGGATAGGAATGCTGTATTGTTACTGCCTGTGCACTCMATGTTTTTGAGATTTCAGACCTGGGAGAGTTATTTAGGCATCAGATTGACAGGAACAATATGAAGAAAGGTAGAACAGTATTGAAAAAGTGTTTGGTTCATTTGGTGACTCTATTTTCTCCCCTCAAAACAGGTATCTCATATACTGGAAAGGAACTGGTTAGTAGCAAATGAGAATCCTTCAAGAGGGAAATCAAATGTCCCAGTACTAATTAGTTGAAATTAAGAGCATTCAAATATTTATATAGAGAAGGCAAGTATTCCGGGAACATGCTGGGATAAATCACATGGCTGGAATATTAATAGCGAGGCACTAAATCTGCACAAAGAATCAAGGTGAAAACGTAGGGGAGGGATTGTACTATTTATCAAAAGACAATTACACTAGCTGGTAAATACAGATGGCTAGTGGAAGAAGTGGTAACAATGAAATTTTATGTATTATGCTGACAGAGAAAATGTAAAGGGGAATTAAGATGGAACATCTACCACGGGCCACAAAATCAGGACAAAGTGATTGGACCAAATACTGAGGGTGCTGAAAGAAACTTGGATCCATCCCTGCAGTTCTGTTTCTTCCTTCCCCGGATCTGAGTGCAAACGTGTGTGTGTGGACAGTTCCGGTGCAAGGCTGTGTCAGGCAGGAGCTCTGGACCAGCGCAGAAGGAATTTGAGCCTGTGCTATCAGGGAGCACAGCCCCGAGAAGGCGCCCACAGCCGGTCCCTCTGTGATCAGCATCTCCCAGATTAATCTCTTGGAGTGAGTTGCAGGCAGCCTGACCTTTTTACTGTCCCAGGCTGCAGGTATCCCAGCAGGGACACACGGAGCAGGGTTGGGAGGAATGCCTGTTGCTCTGTTCTGTCTTGGAAGAACGGACACTTGAATCTTGGACAGCTAAAGTGAGAGCTAAGTCCCATTGTCCAACAGTGACAGGCTTCAAAATGGAAAACTGCCCAAGTCTTTCCCAGTAAAGTTCCTTAACCCGCTGAAGTTCTGGGATATGTCCTGTGCTGCTCCTGGCTCACAAAATCACCAAGTCTCCCGGGGAGCCTGGGCACTCTGAGCATGTCTGGGAAGGGCTGAGGATCTGGTTCTCAGGAATCTCGGGATACATTTACACATTCAATCAGTGGTTTCCTATCAAAGGCAGGATTTTAGTAGTTATCAATTAAAGATGTCAATATCTTTTGTTATATTACCTGATTACTTATTCCAAGAATCGAAGTAACTACCCTGGGTACTACTGCTTTAATTCAGTTCATTTACTTGTCTTAGAATATTTCTTTGGCACTTTCTTGAAAAAGGAGTGGAAGTGAAAGGATTAGCAAGAGTTGGATAATTTGGTATTTTATTACTTATTACATTGGTCTATGTTTTTGTGCAATGGATTGTTTTGTTACTGTCCTAAAGTAAAAGGGGGAAAGGTGGGACTGTTCCAATTTTAATTACTGCTCTTTAACTTGCACTGCTTCAAAATCAGCACTAAATACATGATTTTTTTCCTAGGTAGTATATCAAAGTGCCACATAATGGCAAAAGGGTTCAAACAATATGAAGCCTGGAAATGTCAAGTGTGAAAGAAATGAAGTGGCACACTATTTTAATTTTTCTTCCTTTTTATTAAGCTTTACAGCATTGCATAGCCACAAAGTGTGCATGGCAGTCAAGGGTGAGAGCAAAGACAATCATCTGCATGAGAAACATAGGCAACACACAGTTCTTGTGCAGACAGGTACCATATTCCCCATCAGAAGGTCAGGAACGAGAATTCCCCTTTTGGTGAACCTCTCATGTGAGAGCCTGGACTGTTTTGGGCTGTAAGCAGACTCTAAATTACCTGCAAAGGTGTGTCCTTTGCAGAAGGCACAGCGCTGCAGTCCAGCATCTCCCCTTGCAGCCCCACAAACACAGGGAAAAGAGTGACTTTCCCCTTGAAAACAGCAAGAGATCTCAGAGATTTCAGATACAATAAGTTTCTCATTGCAATGTGCAGTTATATGGGTTTCAAACACCTTCCGAGCAGTAGTTGGTGATTAAGCTCAGGATCTTTTCATTTTCCTAAGCAAAATTAAATGTTGTGAGAACGTCTCCAAGGGAAGGTCTGGCTGCAGTTTATGCAGATGTGCCCTAGCTGGAACAGGAACAGATAGCACAAAYTTGGTGCGGATTAGAAGATCTGTAAATCCAATAAATACTCCACAGTCTGTGCTGAGCTCCGGATCAGTTCAGTTACAGGGCTGTTCGTACCTCTGCTGGCTTGTTTAAAGCTACTTCAGGTATTTCAGCATAAGCTGCTAGAACACCTTTCCTTCAGCCTGGGCATTCATTCAGGACACAGAGCATCATTTTCTCCTTTCTATATGCCTGTATCCAGTGAAGGCAAACATCTGTGTGACTGTAGTCATGGTTGGCAGCAGCAGCACAGCCACACCCTCAGATCAAACTATCCAAGCACAGTTGCAGTATCTAGTCCTTCTCCCTTCATTCCAGTAAAATAAATATGAYGTGACTTTATTCATGCCAATTAATTTAGGGGTTTGTGGACTATAATTAATACAGCAGTCCATACATTCCACATCGGGCTTTTCTAGTTAATTCTAAAAAGTATTAAAGCATCCCTCTAGAGACAGCCATGGCAATGCCCCAGCAAGGAAACCCAGGCCACAACCTCACCTGACTGTGTCAAGAATCTCAGTTTAGGAAATGGGGAAGAACTAGTTTTGAGGAGGGTATTTCCCTGAATTGCTCTGCYACAGTGGCGTAAGGGCAGGGATGTAATAATTTCTGTTCTTGAATTTCACTCCTCCGGGCTCTGTGGTGGCTGGCATGCTTTGAACCACCTCCTCAGGGTCAAACGTGGATCCATTTCTCCTCTGGAAGGATAATGGGCCCATTGCTGTGCCGTGTGGCACATCCTCAGTTGGTCTAAATCGGCACTGAGAATCTATTGCAGAAAATCTTGGCTCTGCTGAAATCAATGGCAAAACTCTCACCGACTTCAGTGGGGAATCAGGATTTATTCCAGCGGGTGCAGTGGAAGCACGGTTTTTACCAACTGCAGATCTGGCCCCATTGTTTGACACTTGTTCTCAGCTTGGTTTTGTTTAAAATTTTAAAGAAGGTTGTAAAACAGTCCCCCCAGGCCCTGGAGCCCATGGAGGTTTTGTCTCCATGTGATAAGGTAACAACATGTGCACATAGAACTTGGTTTCTGTATAGAAATAAACTGCATGAAGGCAGTTACTGATTCTTTTTGTTTGTATCATTACTCTGCAGTACAGCTGCTATCCATATTAAACATATTTTTTCACCTCCATATTTTTAAGAGTAAAAATCCATCTTAATTAGTAGAGCTATTGGCTGGGTTGTTTTGTATTTCTGTAATCTACTCTGTGTCCTTATTTTTTTCTGGATGCATCATTTACAAATAAGAACTTTGATTTCAAATGTWGAGGGCCAGCCCCTCTCCCTTTCAAGTTTATGGGCAGAAGTTATTTCAATTTGAGCAGGATGGGATGGATGAAACATAAAAAAGCCACATCATCAGCTTAAAATACAAGTCCAATAAAAATGAAGTTGGAACTTTACCAGCTGTGTACTGATGAAAGCATATGAGATTTTAAGTAAGAGAAGCTGCTCAATATGGACTCRAAACCAAACCAAAACAAAAAAAAAATGAGCCAACAGAAAACCAAACCAAAAGGAAGAACTGGGAGAAGCCTGGTGCAGACAGCAATTCCAAGCAGGGGTCATTTGAAAAGATAAGTAAAGGGATGTTTGAATGCAATGTATAAAATAATCTACTCCATTATTCAGAGTAATCTTTCCCTTTTTATCCTTAACCTAAAAAATGGGAAAGCCAAACCAGAACATCAAACCAARTAAGCAGAAATCATGTACTGCCATAAGTGATTGGGGCTAGGGTCCATAAAGCCTCATCGTGGGAAGGGTGCAGGACTGGCTTGCTCTTATTTTTCCTCTATACCCTTCATTTGTGTCCACAATATAGGAGTAGAAGGTAATAGCTGGACCCTTAGTCAGAAAGGAGCAAGAGTAGCCAAGGATACCCAGGAAAATTCCTTGGCAGAGGACCAGCTTCCTGCAGGAAGACATTGCCTGCGGCTTTCCAGGGAGGTCTAACACATGCAGATACAGCAAGAATTAGCCCGGGGTRGGAAAGGCCATGGGCCGGTGGGACCAGTGGGAGCACGAGAAGGGCTAATAGGATTCTGCAAGGTTAAAGAGTAAAGTGGCGAAAACAGCAGATGATCCCAGCAATGTAAAAGCTGAGTGAATATATACATTATCTGAAGGGAATAAGCGGTATGGCATTTATCTTGGCCATATGGAAACAAATATAACTTGTTTTTTACCAATAAGGCCGCTCTTGATTATTTAATTATTTAAAAATTCTTCTTCTATATTGTATTTATAGTATTCCTAAATACTTTCAGGGTCTATCTCTCCAATTGCAGATATTTAATATAAGATTGCAAGAAGCAATTTCAATCTTATTAGCAAATAGTCCAAACAGTTTTTCCCGTGAAATGGCTGCTTAGAGTAATTTATTGGATCAGATGAAGATCTCTGATGGTGATTTGCCTCTGCTGGTGGCACTTTTTCCATTCGGGTCCTTGCTGTCAACTGGAAACCAGATTGCAACACCACTCACGCCGAGGTGCCTTAAGTTTCCCTCGTCTGTTTCTGGCGTTCCTTCACCACCACTTTCCATACGGATGCACAGCCGGGACCGCGCCGCCCGCGGGGCTCGGTAGCGGGACTCTGCCCCAGCGCCCGGGGGCTGCCGAGCGCGGCGCGGGGCGTTCCTTTTCGCCTCCAAAGGCGTTCCGCCAACTCCCGTGCGGCCGGCGGGCTCGTCCCGGAGCGGGGCGCGCCGCGGGGCGGGCGGTGCCGGCCGGGGCTGCCCGGGGCGCGGCGGAGGCGGCGCGGGGGCTGCCCCGCGGGGCGGGCGGTCCCGTCCGCGCTGCCCGCGGCCCGTCCCCGCTCCCCGCGGCCCGTCCCCGCCGTGTGGCAGCGCCTCTGTCAATCAGCCTGACTTCACTCCGCACGCCCTGTGCTTCCAGTACTATACCCCCGCCGCCTCCTGGTGTCTCTGCTTCGCTGCGAGCCGGGAGCGCGGCCGCCACTGCCGCTGCGGCTGCGGCTGGGCGAATGCGCGGGCGGCGGGGCGCGGGGCAGCGCTGAGCGGCGCGGAGCAGCGCGGAGCGGGGCTGCCGCCTGGCCCGCCCCGGCTGCGGGCAGCCCGGGCGCCGGCCCCCGCTTCGGGCCGGGGCCGCCGCGATGGACCCTCCCGCGGGCATCGCCTGCGTCCTGCTCTGCTGCGCGCTCGCCCTGCCCGCCGGCGCCCTGCGGCGCCCCGGGGACAGAGGTAGGTCTCCGCCGGGACGCCTTCGGGGCTGCTCGCCCTGCCCCGCCGCCGCCGGCCGGTGCYCGCAGCCCGCCCGTCCCAAGTCGCGGCTCGTCGCCCCGCGGCTTTCGGCTCCCCTTGAACTTCTGCTGCCGCTACTTTTGCCGGGTTTCCAGTTGTTTCCTGCGAGCGGCAGGCGGGGACGGGGACCGGGGCGGCCGCGCCGCCGGCGGGGAAGGGACGCGGGAGCGCCCGGCAGTGACAGCGCTGCGCCGGTGCCCGCAGCCCCGCGCCGCCCGCTGCCTGCCCCGCGGAGCGGGCGAGCCCCGGCGCGCAGGGCGCGATGCGTGGAGTTCCCCGTGCGGGATGAAGCACATGGCAGCTCGTCTGCCTTCTCCTCCTCTTGCCCCGGCCATCGCCTCCGTCCCAAACTCCCGAGGTTCCCCCTGAGACCGCTCCCTGTCGCTGCCCGTGGCGTCCCCATCACCGCTCGACTCAAACCCGGCGCACCGGGGGTAGTTTGAGGGACGTGCCTTTGCCTTGCAGGCTTGCCACCTGCAAACCCAGCCCCTACCTCTGCCCCTCCGTGCAGTCCCGAAGTGGATCAACGCCCTCTCTGCAACGCTGGCCACTCGGGAAGCCCCAGAGTCCCCGAGGCGACCCGATCACCGACCGGGTGGACAGGGGTGCGGGGGCCCGGCTGCGTGGGCAAAGGGGAGCGGGACCCCGCTGCAAGGGCAGGAGTGCGGGGTCCTGGCGGGGTGGCAGGCTCACTCTGCCGTCTGGTATTTTGGGGAGCAAAAGGCAAGTTTGAGTGAACTCTGTGCACTTCATGCAGGTGAACGAAGTGCCTGCACAGAGTGCAGTGTCCATCTGCCTTATGTAAGTGTCTGCTGTGCTAATGAATAATGGAATAAAAATCCCGCGGCATCAGGATATGTTTAGTTCTAGTATCTCTGTCCTSTCTTGCTTTCTCCCTGTAAAGATTCAATCCTGAGGAACATAGAGGAGTACAGCCTTGTCATCCCCACCAGCACCGATTCAGAGGGCAGGTTCCTATCCCACTTGGTGTCTGGACCGCCAAAAGCACGCTTCAGGAGAGCCGCGGAGGACTTGCAACATGAAGCAGCAAATGAGCAAATATTTTACAATGTCACTGTTTTTGGAAGGGAGTTTCACTTCAGGTTGCGGCCAAACTCCAGGCTCGTGGCCCCTGGAGCAACAGTTGAGTGGCAGGAGGACTCTGAGGAGACTCATATTGAACCTCTCTATGGGAATTGCCTCTATGTTGGGGATATCACTGATTTGCCAAATGCTTCAGTGGCTATCAGCAATTGCGATGGGCTGGTAAGTTACTTTTGTTATTATATCAAAGATAATTATATTAATTTCCTACAGTCTTTAAATATAAAATGTGTGGACTGTCAGAAACTCACACCTCGTATGGTAACTGTGAATGCAAATTAACTAATGTTCCCTTGTGTGGGAATAGCTGCGCTGCACCAGGCACTGCTTTACAGACAGTGGCACTAGAAGTTTGAGCACATGCTCCGAGGTAGCTACTCTGGAACACAGAAGCTGAAACCAGCATTTATGTTGATTTGTGGTAAAGTTACTCGAGGTGTCTAATGCTCTAAAACAGAGGGTTAAGTGGCAAGTTCTCAGCATCCTCTTCCACTTCTCACTTCCAGCCTGCAAGGTTAAATGTTAGGAAGAGTTAATCCCAAATAATGGGCTGGACTACCCTGGAAACAAATTTGATAGGTAAAATATGGTTTTGCCCTGGAAAATTTTAATTTATTCAGAGTCTGTTTTCATGGCTATTTCACTTGGTGAGTTTCATTGCCTAATCAAGTGATTGATGAAAAGTTGCAGAAGACTTTCAGTTTTATGAGCAAAACAGCTCCCTGTGATACATTCGTCAAAGTTGTGTGTTTTCAAACTGGCTGCAGCTTTCTGTTCTGGAGTGCATGTTCAGCAGTCAGATTATCACTGTTTGTCCCTGACATCCTAAACTGGCATACTGTCATTTGAGCAGTAATTACTGCATAGCAATTTGTTTAGTGAGAAAAGGGCTATATTTTTTTTATAGTGACCAGTTTACCCAGTATTTCCCTAATATAGCCTTTAGAGTTTGTAATTTTGATATTGCTTAATTTTAATGCAGTCTGTCTCTGCATAAAGAGCCAGTAGGAATCAGTTGTATTTCTATTTATTTAGTCATAGGAAGTTGTTCGTTTGCTGTGCCAAGAAGATGACATGTATGGAAATAGTATGTTGGCTATCTGAGAATGGAAGTGAATCAAATACTTTTCCCCTTAGTCTTTCCTTCCCTGCGGTTTCTCCTAGCCATGTGCATTCCTGTTTTGAGAAGCAGGTTTTAATGTTGCAGTTGTTTGATGTGGACAGCTGGCTGAGGGTAAGAGAAGCACCAGGACTGAGCAAGAAGAGCCATTCAGAGAGCAGAGTGTGAGCCTGCAGTTCTGCCTCGGGGGGGAAGCAAAAGTTCTGTGCTCTCCCTATATCTAGCACAGATTGTTCTGTGTAAGGCAAAATTTACTTGCTCAAAATTTACTTGCTCTTTACTTTTAGAACTGGGGCAGAGCCAGAGCTCTTCTTCCTTGTTCATCTGTGCTGAAAGGTGGAGGAAGATCCTGTTGATGGCTACTCCTTGCCTTGTGCTCTTCTCATCAGCACGGGTGTTGACTGTAAGGGCAGTAGGGGAGCTTGTTCCTTCTTCCTTCTGGTGTTTGCCTGAGTGTGGACCCCTTATATTTAGAAAAGAGAGTTGTGACAAAATAGAACAGGAGTTAAAGCCAAAAATATGGATGAGACTTTAAAGGTCCAAGGCCTCATATTGCATGTGAAAATGACAAAGAATGAAAATGTTTTTTAAAATGACAGGAAAATATAAATGAAAAGGGGTTATAAATTTCTAGGCAATCAATGGCACTCATAAATGGCTGGGATTCAGAAAACTACCAAAAGAATTGTAGTTTTCAACCTGTATGCCAAGTCCATGGGCTTGCCTTTCCCAGCATTCTTGTTTTCATAAGTGGGGGAGCTGGTCTGGGGTGGAGGTGCCACATTTTTATCTGGATGGTTTTTACATGGCACTGCAACTTCCGTGGTTCTGCTAATAATCTGGAAATGCATTGCTGCTTCCTCCAGGGTGTATCTACATGGTAAATGTTGCAGGGCAGAGACATGTATTTTTTTTGCCCGCAGGTCACAGAAGCCTTCCTTCAGGAAACATTGCCTCAATACCTTTAGGCTGTAAAGACTTCCCTGAAATTGTGCAGTAAATCTGTTTTGGAACAACAAATTGAACTCCAGTCCCTTGGGTACTATGTTCCATCTCTACCCTTTCCTTCCTTCTCAGTTTCTTTCTTTCTTGTGGGGTGAGAGTATAAAACAGATTATCAATAGAATTACACAAACTCCAAGAAATTATACCAGTGGTTCTCCAAAAGCCACTGCTCCATGGACAGAAATAGTGAGCAACTAACCACGGAAGTTAATACTGCATGTAACTGTCTCTCCCTTTACCTTTTTATTTCTTATTTTTGGAAGGAGTATTGAAGAGTCCTTGGAGCAATGTGTTACCAGCAAGACGCTCTTAGAGACCACTGGGCTGTATGCTTTTCTTGGGTTTGTTGGCATTTTGGATGTGAATTAAGACATGGACAAGGCCATTCTCAACTGTTTTTCTATGCCCATTTTTTACTTCACACCTAGTTTGCTTCATTGGAGAAATTCCATAGTATCATGGGTTTTTTTTTCAGTTGCCTGACAATATATACACTGTGGCCAATGTTCCTGACATACCTCAAGTATTTCCACCTCCTTTTCCAGGTTAGTCTGGAGCTCTCTTACAACTGAGTTATCAACTGACTAGYGTTAGAATTTTTAGTTATAAACTTGATTCATTTAATTCCTAGTATTTTTTTGAAGTGCTTGCTTTTAAAGGTAATTTGACATCCGTCTGTGCTTCTGGTGGTCTTCCATCTTTTGCATCAGCCATGAGGGCTGAAACAATGCTGGAGTTGAAGTGTCCTACTTTGATCTTTACATTGCAAACTTTTGTTGACTGAATCTGGTTTAAGTCAGCAAATGCATCTGCCACCTTGCCAACTTCTGATGTTATTTCCTTTGAACATCCCTTTTGGTTTGCACTTTACTGCCAATTCTGTCTTATTTTCCAGTTATTGTCTGAGAAGAGTCTGGCTGGTGGAATTGGTATTGCCAAATGAGAAGTTGTTGGAAGGGATTTACATTAAGATAGTAGATCTGTGAAGGGACTTTTGAACTGTACTATAAATGATGAAGCTCTGCTGCCCTGACTGAGGAGATACTCATTAGTTTGGGTACTCACGGTTTTCTGTATGACAAAATTTATTGACCTAAAAATTAAATCTGAGGCAGATGAAGAGAACTTCTGAAGTATGCAATCTAGATGTGTTTTCAGAGCTGAAGTGGGTCATTACATATCATTAGAAAGTTGAAGCTAATCAATAGCTTTTTTAACAGCTCTCTGAATTATGAATGTGATTTTTACTGTATTTTAAAAAAAGTTTTGTCAAAGTTTTCCCATTTAAGATAAAAACAACTTGTTATCATCTTGGTTGGCCTGATAGCATTCAGTCTAATTCTCCACTGAGTGGGCAGAGCCAGCATGGTCAGCTCTCTGTGGCCTGCAGGCTGTGGTGGAAGGTGTTGGGCTTTGAGTATGTTCTTGGTCCTTGGCCAGATTCTTACTTGTGGATGCAGCTGGAGGATGAGGGAGCTGGCTGTCCTCTCCAAGGGTTGTGAAGGAGAAGTGGTTGGAGGCTGTAAAAAATGCCATAAAACAACAAAAAGTTAGGATTATGTTAATCCTTCCGGATTATTGCCTGAACTATGGGAACTCCCTTTCTTCACCTCAGTTGATGAACCTGCCGTAGTAGAAGAACCCTTTATGCATCTGGTTTTCTGATTTTTGATAAATACTTCTGCAGTGATTGAGGTAGATATGCCAAAAATATCTTCTTCAGGATGGCACTATCTGCTTATGGAAATGCACAGACATAAACTCCCTACCAGTCTCCTCATGACATTTGTAGTTTTTGAGCTAGAATATGTGCTTAGACAGGAGCAGCTACAGGAGAAACACAGTATCAACACCACATCTGAAGTGGATAATGAGCACATGATTAAATTAGGCTGCAATGCAGAGCCAGACGTACTGACAGGACTGAGAAGACTGAGGATCACAACTTCATGATGAACAATCAATGTGATCTGATTGCTCCCACTGAAGCAAAGGAAGGAACATCAGTTTCAGTAACACATCATGATGTCCTAGTTTGACTCCATTAGGATAATCCTCTTCCTTTTTTAAAGTTAAAAGATCAGCTGTCCAAAAATTTCATGGTATTGTCATTAAAATGGGAAGTTATTAGAAGTAGATATACAGAAGCTGAGCTTTTCAAGACATCTATGGTTGGTTGTTTTCATAATGAGCTGTAAGCATCACATGGCTGGGGGCACCAAGCCACAGGCACCTTACAAGTGCAGTGGACTTGTTTCTTCTCATGTGATGAACTAGGGTTTGCTCTACAACATTTCAGTCTTTCCTGTGTTCTGTACTAATGCTCCCAAACTGTTTGAGAGCAGCCTGCTGGCTGGCTGGCTGCTTGCCCAGACACTGTTTCTTCTAGAAATGCTTGGGACATCAGCAGTGCTTTTTCGACTCATGCCCAATGCTACAGCATCTGTAGCCCTGGGCTGCCCTGGGTGGGTTTGTGGCAATCCATTTCCCTTTCCTAACCAGCCATGGACCCTCAGGAACTGGCTGGTGCTTTGGCTGCTGTCAATACAAGTGCATGTCTGTCAGTTGTCCCAAGACTTTCTTATGTATTGTTTGTATTATTAGTATTTTCTTTCCTGTTTTAAATCAGAGAACAGAAATTTTTTTTCTCAGTTTTTATTTTACAGGGTTGTATTCATATWATCTAATTTGTAAATTGTAAATGTAGAAGCTCAGGTTCAGATCCAGTCAATGGTGTTTCCTAAGAGCAATTCCAACTACCCGTATAAAACCCCCACCTTTCTCCTTCCTGGGGGAATATTTGTCCCCTCCCTCCTGCCACCTTCCCTGCATCCATAAAGAAATTGAAACACCTTGTTAAGTCTATCCTTGTTTATTATAGTTCTTCTTCACTTTGATCATGAGCTTGAGCTCTTGAAGTCAGTGAATTTTAAGGTTATATTCTTATATACCTTCCCGACAGAGGTGCTTTCTTGGAACTGGCTGCAGAGTTGAAGTTGAGTCTAACCCATCTTAGGTGGAACATGTAATTTACCTGGATGAGACAGTGAAGGAACTGCTCACAATGAATATACCAGGAGAAGGCAAACTTGCTTATATAACTGTGTTATTTTTCCTTTTAGACATCCATCTCCTGCTTTCATATGGATTTACAATTTAGTTGTGTTTCTTTTTGATCTGGTTTTTGGATTACACTGRTTTGTGATGTAGCAAAAAAGCAGAGCTCAAGGTAGCACAATATTATCTTCAAAGTCTGGTCAGGTCGAGTGCCTGATGGTTAAAACAGATGCCTGCTGCAAATAATTCCAGTAATTCCTTTTTTGTGTGCTAAATTCTTAGCATTTACATTATGATTGGGTTGCATCCGTTTTTAGGAGATCAAAATTGGACRTATATAATCTCTTCATTTGGGAGCATTTTCTCATTAAATTAAACCGAAATCAAACCAAAGTTGCCATCTGGTTTGGTTTTTTTTCCCCCCCCTTTTTTTTGTGTAATGGCAAAACTCACTATGGCCTTTCTTGATAAGTAGAACTATAATACAGTGGCAGAAGAAATGCAAATAATTTCTGTGACACAGTATAGAACAAAATGTAAAAGCCATTCTCATTAAGGAAACAGCAGCTCTTCCTCTGCAGATGATCAGTGGGATCACCATTAACCCTGTTTGAAGGGTCTTTTGAATTCAGCTGTGGTCTCCACATGTCTAAGCCAGGCATGTCTAGGAATTCTAGCACAATCAGAGCGTGACTGCACATCCACATCTACACACATCATTTAAAAGACCTGTGTTGCCTGACAAAGCAATGGAGCTGTTCTGGTGCCTAACGCTCCAGCATGTGCATGTTTTCACAGGACAGAGACTTTGCTTTGTAACCCATTCTCTGGGTTTCTGCTCTTCATTTTCCTGGCCAACATGAGCCTATTTGGATAGTCCCTTCTGCTGTGTAAATTGCACAGGCTTCCCTTTTTAAAAGTTATAGTCTGAAACACAAAGAGTGTAAACACTATGATTCAGCCTCTGACTGGAGTAAATTATCCTCCGCTGTCCTTAAAAGACACTCTGTCATCAGTAAATATTGTTTTTTTTCTTTGCATCTTCTGTGCATGGATCATCTCACCTACATTTATCTCAGAGCAGAGCAAGTAATTTCCTACATCATACAGGTGGACACCATCTGGACAGAGTACCCTCAGGCAATCAAAACTGGTATCTTTGTGGTATGTTGTAGGCCTTTGGATAAAATATAAGTATTTCTTTATGTCCTATTTGACCTTGTGTTGCATTGTCCTCATTGTAGTAGTGTCTCAGCTGTACTATTCTCTTTGACCACACAAGAAACTAATTTTCCAACCAGAATATTAAACTATGTACATCCAAGAAAAGGTGCCTAGTGGCTCCTTCTGCTTTCCATCTTGAAAGACCCAAATATAGGAACTAATTTTGATAAGGTCAGAATTAATTTCTGGGGTAAGCAGAACATCTATTTTGAGATGTCTGTCCCTCCTCAGCTTCCAAAGGTGTGTCCCTCAAAAGGAGCTATTAGCTCACTTACCTGCCAGCTTGCTGCTTCCTGGCGGTGTGGCGAGGGGTTCCCGTGTTCCCTGAGAATTCCCGACTCCTGAAAATGGCAAGGCATTACCACATTTCGAGATAATTACATTTTTACTTTTCGCTACAGAAGGTTTAAAAATATTTTTTGGGATCAATCAGATTTCCAGCTGCTTCGTGGAGCAGGACCTTTTCTCCAGAGATCACACTGGTGTTTTATTCAACCTGCTTCTGAGTACTTTTTATTTATGGTGACTGTTGCTTTGTAAGCAGGTCATGCCATTACTTAATGGCACACTAGGACGTTTCTCATACTGGGTCTGATTAAAACAGAACCAGGGAGCAGGACTTGAGTGTCTTGTAGGGAGTTGCACAACCTTGCTCTGATGTGCACACCCTCCTTTTCGGATCACCTTGTCCCTTTATTGCTTGCTTTCTTCCAAAGTTTCAGTAAGTTCTTTAACGCATCACATCTGGTTCCTTTAGCCCCTTTATCTGAGTGTGTTTTAAATTCATCTTTGTTTGCAGAGTCTTGACACAGCGGGTTCCCGGTTTTAATAGTCTGCAAATGAAAGGCCCACATTTCACACGCTATTTTCAGCACTGTTCTATTAAACTGTAACATTGAAAAGAAGAGTGTCCTCTTCAAGTGCAGAAGAGCATGTTGCTTCCTCATATCTAAATCACAGCTTCTGTTATAGATCTTCTGAGTTATTCCCGGGTCTCAAAACGTCTGGTACTTTCTTCAGATCTGGAGTTCTTGGAGTTGTAAGTGTGAATCTCAGCATTAACGTTTCTGCTTTTTCTTCTAAGTAACTGTTTTCTGTTTAAAGTAAGTGTTTTAAAGTAAGAGCCTCCCTCAAGGAAAAGGCAGAGATGCTGGTTTTCTTTCTTGAAGTCTCAAAAATCACCAGGCCAGTGAAAATCATCCCAAGTATGTTGTTTTGAAGGTGTCGTTTTACAGCACAGATGAGTTTCTCTTTACACCTTGTGTGTTTGTGTCTCGTGTGTACTTCTGAGAGAGTTTGTGCTCTGGTGTGGGTTCTGTGGGCTGGCTGCCCCCCAAGTGGGGGAGGTTCATTTACTGAACATGGCAACTTCAGCATCATTTTGTCCTCTCTAATCCCACGGAAAGAACCTGCCCCTGACCACTAATTTATATACTTGCTTTTTCCCCCCCTCCTTCATGCCCCTTGTAGGACTCTATCTACTGATCTGTTTGTTTTCTAGATCTTTGCCTTTCTAAAATTGAAGTCCCATTTGTACAACTTGCTGTTACTTTTTGGTCTCGGTATCCTAAGTGCGTTCAAGTTTTTCAGTGTTACCTTCAAGTTCATATTATTTTTTATTCCTTTTAAATTGGTTTATGTCAAATTTAATGTTTTGCCCATTTATTGTTGCATTTGTGACCTTTATCTTCAAAATAAAGACATACAATTAATTCTTCAGTTGTGCAGTTCTCTGTGGAGAATTCAGAGGTTGAAATTACTCAGCATCCCTGGTACTTTCTGACTCTTCCACCTGCAAAGTACAATGTTACCACTTTTCTTTTGATGTGGTGAGCTATAAATACAGCTACTTTAACTTCTTTCCTACTGTCCSTGTCATTCCCTTTAACTTTTCCTGTAGGTGCCACCTCTGTGTTTGAATTTCATTATGTGGTCAGACTGCTTTTTCCCAGCATTTAACCTCTTGCCTCAGGGGACAAATTACAATCTATTTTCCATTGAAATTAAGCATGAAGCCTACTAATCTTGTAATGAGAAAGTCAGTGGACATCACTGGTATCTTTGTGGATAAGAAAAGCTCTTTCTACTTGTAACTAGATACAGCTAATTTATGCATTTAAGCTATTTCTCTTCACTAAGTGTGTTGAATATAGGTTGCTGCTGTTATTGCCCTTTAATGAAGGTGAACGATTTCTACRGTTTTTTGAGGCAAAAAAACTGGAAGGAAATACCTGGCATATGGCGAACATTTAAGCTGGTTTTTGAAAGCCATAAAATCAAAATATCTTCCTTAGGTTTAGGGTAGCACAGAGCCACACCTTGAAGCAGGCCTGAGTCTTTAAGCCTTTACTGATGTGTTTTCTGATTCACTATCACTGTAAGAATAATGAAGTGGAGAAGTGTGGAGGAGAACCTGCATGGCTAAYGAGCAGGCTGGCTAACAAGCAGGCTGGCTAATGAGAAAGCTGGCCAGCAGCTCTTCCTGACCTCTTTTCTTTTACCCCATCACTTACAGTCCTGACAAGAAGCAGTCTGTGGAATGGCAGGAGGGATTGAATTTTGTGAATGATACAGCAAATTTCTACAGGAGCCCAGAGTGCAGATCTCTCAGCCTGCTGCTGTGCCTGCTTCCCAAGGCTGTGGGCAGTCCTTCTTTCACACCTGCCTCCTCCCTCTGTGCCCTGGGGGCTGCTGGGCTGCAGCAGCCACTTCCAGCACGTCCAGGGGAGCTCTGGATGTGTGTCGGTCCCCTCAGGCAAACCCATCCAGAGGCACCTTCACACTGTGCACCCAGGACGGGCACTGCAGATTCAGGGCTGCTCTTGCACAGTTTGGTCTGCAGGATGGATTTCTCTTTCAAGCTGTGCTTCTGAACATGTGCTTCTTTGGCTTGATATAATGAGTATTGTACAGTATAGGATAGAGAAAGTCAAAATAATACATTGAGTCCAATAGTAAAGAAAGGCTTGTTATTTTGGGAGTAAAACCATTTAAAGAGCTAAKCATAGTAATAAACCATTTACATGTTAATTCAAATACAGTGAAGTGATAGAATTTAGAAGGGAAGAGGGAAAACCACAGATTTTACTCCAAATGCTTGCTAAATTTTTTAGATTAGATATTAGGAAAAACATCTTCGCCAAAAGTGCTGTCAAACCTTGGAACAGGCTGCCCAGGCAAGTATAGATGTGGCACCTGGGGACATGGTTTAGTGGTGGGCTTGACAGTGCTGTGTTAATGGTTGGTCTTGAAGATCTTCCAAGTCTTTTCCAACCTAAACGATTCTGTGGTTCTGTGATTCGAACTTCTCTGCCGTTTCCCTGACATGCAAAAAGCAGAACTTACACCCAGTACCTGCCCTAAGTGAATGCATCCTGCATTTCTCCCATGGTGAAGTGTGTGACTCCCAGGGCTGGTACAAGGCCCAGTGCCCATGGCCATTTCATCACTTGAAGGGCGAAGCTGTTCCCAGGACAGAGCCCATGGTTTGGAAAAAGAGCCTGCAGAAAACGCAGAGATTAACCAAGGATAGGTGGCAGCACAGGCTGTGGTTACTGTTTTAATAGTGGGTTTATTTGTTTTAAATCATGGCTTTTGGGTAAATCATGTTAATCCAACTCATACGCAGAAGAATTGACTTCTTGATTTTTCAGTGTTAGAATTGCTAGGCTTTTCTCTTTYTCCAAGCAGAGGAGCTGTGGAAGGAATGCGAGAGATGTTGTTTGGAAAGCATTCTGCAAACCAGAATGTATTTAAGAAACAGTCTTTGAGAAATAAATCACTACCTGATGATGAAGACAGCTGAGCTGGGCCAAGAGTCTTCCACGTGCCAACACTCTCTCACGACAGGAGTTATGTTGGAAGCTGACAGGCTTTGAAGCCTGCAAGGCTGGAAATGTCTAAAAATTTTTGTATACTTAAAGTAATAGCTAGATAAAATTATGTCTTTCAAACTTCAAAACGCTCTCTGTAGAACAATGTGAACCTACATAAGGTCACAATCTTTTACCTGTTGAGAACAGCAACAAAAAAGCCCCACCCCAAAACCCAGAAGCAGAAATTTTATGCCACTTCTGTTCAATACCACTAAGGATCTCAGGGCTGAAGAAGTTTTAGAGATGAATTTGGATTGATTTCAGGTTTATAACCAAGCTTGAAATCAGAGTTTTCTAATAGTTTTAAATTTAATTGTAAAAATGGCAAATCCACCATTCATCAGTAAACCAAAATATTTAATTCCCAAATAAGTGCTAAGAGGTGTCTGTCAATATTAAATTTGTTTGCAAAGTTACAGCACATTAAGGCTGACATAAGCAGCAAGTGTAAAAATGGGATTAATCAAAGGATGATTTAGTACTCTGAAAGAAGAATATGAAACTCAGTCTGGATAAGTAATAGACAAGCAAAGAAAGACAAGACAATTTACAAGATGTTTTGAATTAATTTAAACTCCTCACTAGGAAAGTGCAATGAATTTCTATGAAAATAAAGTGTTTAGTTCACTGCAGTCAAATTAAGGCCAACAATAATCATACGCATCCTATAAAGTAGAATAAAAATGCTGAACCTAAGAAAATACGGTGTAATCTTGCATTTATCTGAAGAGAAAATCAGACAGGAAAAAACCCAGAACTCTGTCAATGTTTATGTCTTGATCCAGCATCATTTTGTATAAGGGCCAGGGAGGTCCTATGGCAAGTAGCTGATTTTTGGGTCTGTTCCAAAGCTGCTGAGGTGAATGTGTTTAGTTTCACTGGCTCCATTTGGCTTTGTATGGACAGGTTGATTAGCAGAGAATTTGGGACAAAAAGCAGGCCATGGAGTATTCCACATCATAACCTTGTCTTTCACCTTGTTCTCCGTGCCCTGGTGCAGTGGTGCTGGGGAGGGAGGTGAGTACGAGAGGCTCAAGTGCAGCTTTTCCCATGGCTGTTTATATCCCGTATGCTGGATGGAACAGGACAGAACTGTGTGCTTCTAAACCTGAAATAGCTCTGCCTAACCTTCTTCCCCTTCTGCCTCACACCACATCCCCACCACAGAAGAGGTGATGCATTAAGTAAGGGGGAGGGATCAGGAGAAACCCTCTAGTCCATGCCAGGAGGATGAGGCAATTCCAGCTGCCTTGAATTTGCAGGCTCATTCTGACAGCTTTTCCGTCTCCATCTTCCTATGAAGATGAGGCCAGAAAGGAGAAAGATTTTCCTGCTCTCTGAGACTGCCCCTCTGCTTCTGAACTGCTGGAGGCATGGTGGTGGGAAGAGCTTTCTCTGCCTAAGATGTTAGCTCTGACCTCAATAAAACTAGCATCACTTGCAAAAAAAACCCCACCCTAGTGCCAAATACAACCGCCCCACAAAAACCCCAAGTCACAAGAGAGAACAACATGAGAAAAACTCTAATTGCACATCTGTTCAACAGACTTTTGTGATAACTCAGCAACAGCTAATTGAAACTCCTGGATCATAAATATGCTTTCAGCCAAACTGGAGTCTACTTTCCCTGATGCAATCTCCTTTCAACTCCCCATTGCACTCCGAGGTTCTGGTGGTCAGGATTCCAACAATCTGTCACTAGATGGGAAAATTAAAAGTTGGGTCCATTCGATTATAGCGAGCCAAACCTCTGTTAAYCTGCATCATCGTGTCTCCACAGATTTCTGGGAGCTCTGTCACTTTGCATTAGCTGAGGACCTGGCCTTATGTAATTAGATGTTTTCACACTCTTGTGGTGATATGCCCTCCTCCTACAGTCTGGATTACAGGCTTCCATGGTTTGAAAAGAGATACACTCCTTGGGAGGCAGCAGGACACATGTGATCTGTGAATGTGTATATGCTATCAGCATGAGATTTCACTAAGTAACGTATTCAGGATTTGTTTACATCCTTGGAAATGGCAAAGTGCATTGGAAGAGGAGACCAGGAACCCCAGGATCTTTGAAGGCTCTCTGGTTGCTTGGTCTCGAATGGGCAGATGGGTTAAAGACACAGCTCGGGGCGCTGCTTCTTGTCACACRAAGTGTAGCTCACTGAGGGCCTCGTGGCTCCCTGTCTCTGAATTGCCATTCTGACGTAATTTTTGTGACATTTTCATGTTATTATGCAAGCCTGTAGAAATCATGACAAGACCAGGAAAATTGTTGAATAAATGCGATGTTAGTAATGTGAAATTCATCCGTGATGGATATACTTAGGCCTTTGAAGGATTTAGCTGCTTCTGGCAATTTTGAGTTCCTTTTGGGTGATTCGAAGAGGTGTTTGCTTTGACTTGTGGGTTTAAGAAATATTTGTGCCTAGGTAACGCTTTTATAGTGCAATTCCAGAGTGAACTCGGTGCAGTCTTTAACCCAAGGATATAATTTTGGACTATTGAATCACTGCTTGCAAGTTCTGCAGTAGATTTTAGCTATCCCACTGYGGGAAATCACTGGCGTTTTTTTTTCTCTTTTCATTTTACATTTGTTTACATTAAGACCACTTTTCTCTGACGTCAGAGACCTATCAGGTCAAATCTAATCCTCTGTATCTCACCGTGTGCTGCCTAGATTAGCCCTAATACTTGTGTTTTCTAGTCTGTGTGGAGGCAGCTTTCACCTTGTAATGATGTCCTCCCTGAAGCTGCTTCTAGGGGATGGTCGAGCCTGTAGGTTCTCACTCCTCACCTTCACAGAGCCAAGGACCTCGTCAGCATCTCTCCTTTGCCGAGGAATGTGGAGCAAATGTCCATCTTTGAAATTGCTGCCAAGAGGTGGTGAATTCGCTCCACCACAGTGAACGGGTTTGAATTCCAAAGCTGCACAGATTGTTTGAAAGTCTACCTCCCCTCCCCACAGGCTGCTGCTGGGCTGCTGGGCAGTTCTGCTCTCCTTTTCACGAGCTGGAAAGACTTCCTTCACTGGGGAAGAATGCACTGTGGTTCCTGTGGAGAAGCAGAGTGCTCAGAGCAGTGAGGTGACTGTGTGGGATTTGGGGGAGAAGAAGGGATGCATCAGAAAAAAGGCCAAAAGGAAGAGCGGTTGGAGACATCTGATCAGTGTCATCAGGGCAAGATGCTGAGCCCTGGCTCTGGAGTGCTGAGGTGCTGAGAATAGCTTATGAGTAGCCCAGGCAGAAGGAATGAGCAGAAAACACGCAGTTTCCTGGCAATTCACAACAGAATCCTCCTTCAGTGAATATTCTCCTTTAATGAGTACCTCCAGAAGGCAGAACGCAGCAAGAGTTATGTCCCCATTTATCCTCATTGTGGGTGTGCAGGGCAGGGCTGGAACACTGACTCCGTTGGAGAGCAAAGGGAGGTTCCTGCATCTCCCAAGCCAGTGCACATGTCAGTACAAGGTGAGTCAGGGCTGCCCAGAGGCACTGGGCAGATGGGAGCACAGAGCTGGAGGCACGTGCACACATCACCAGTGTGTCCTGGTGTGCTGCAGGACAGTCYCTCCCAGAGCTGCTGTGATTGATTCCACGGGAAGGGTCACAGCCCCAGCCCAGAAGGGACTGAAGCACCTTTCGTTATCACCCTGAATTTTCTTCTTTCTCTATTAACATTCTGCCAAAGTTGTTTTCACGAAAGTTGTCTCTCAGCCTACTGTGCTTCCAGGTTGGACTAGTGYGAAATGAAAAAAAAACATTGAAACCAACAGTGCAAGTTTGGGTTTTTGTTTGGGCTTTTGGGAATAAAAAAARATAATATCCTGTGGCTCTGCTGTTGAGTCAGCACTGGTTGGATGTGATTTCTGAACGTGATTTCTGTGGTCAAACTTTACACAAAACTTTGATGTTTAATGTGCCAGTCAATTAAAGCACTCTGCTATGCAAGAAATGATGTGGTGGCTTTGTGTGGCTTGCTTGCTGTTGCCAAAATGGGTCAAAAGTATCAGGAGAAGGTTTAATATCCCTGTTTACACAGTGTCATTTTGCTTGCTTTGTGGTTCATTACTTTTTGCAGCGACTGGGGTATAGTCTAAGAGCAGGAAGCCTCCTCTGTCCTCTGTGTGACAAAAATAGCCAGTGCTCTCTCCTGCTGGTTTGATTAAAGTGGTTCTGGTGGTTCACCTGAGCTGCACCAGAACTGACTGCTCTGCTAACAGAGCTGGGCACTCACTGTGCTGGTGCCACCTGCTCAGCTGTGGATGTCTCTGGCCAAACAGCCTTAGTGGGTGAGTTGGTGAAGTTTTCTGCCCAACAGACCCAGTGTTGGCACAACGGTGGTGGTGCCAGAGAAAGAACAAGGGTTTGGGGCAGGACCTTTTGAGCACAGTTGTATTGCCAAGTCTGTCCACCCACAGGGTGAGCCCTCATGTCCTTGCACAGCACAGGAGCCCCAGGAAAAGCTTCAGGAAGTGTCACCTTCTGCCGTGGGAAGGTTTKTCACAGCGAAGCTCTGCACACATTTAGATGCCTTCTGACACTTTAATCGGACCGGCAAAAAAAGAGCTGTCCAGCTGTTTTTATAAGAGGTTCAATAGTGAGATTTACTTTAAAGTGGGTAAAAACCTTAGGAAGGTTTTAAGATTGTACTTTAAAGTGTAAGCTTGGTGTATCTGTTCTTTTCCTAGGGKTTTTTTATTTGATTCTGGTATTAAATCAGGAGTTGGTCCAAAGCCCGTTAATATAAATGAAAAGAGTTTTATTGACTTTGATGGGATTTGGATCATGCTGCACTAATTAAATAGTAAAGTATCCATTAGCAGTGAAGAAAACAGAAGAGAAGAGAGCCAAATACTGTTGTGATGAACCCTGTGAAGTTGAGTGAACTGCAGCCAAATTCTCAGTATCTTTACAGATGAGCTTTTCCATATTTCTCTGCCTCAGTCCTTCTGACACAGATACATTGTGGATTTTTAAGAGAACTGAATTTATAACGATCCTTACATTTATTCTGCCTATTTACAAGCTTTCATAGACACATTTATTCAATAAATATTACTTCACTCAAGGTAATAAGAAGAAAAAAATGGGAAGTGAGGTGTGACAGAAGAAAAAGATATGCTTTAAACCACATTGAAATCAGGTACTAATAATTTGCACTTACTTTGCCTGAATATTCTTGTAAGATTCTTAAGGAACACAGATTTTCTAGATTCTGAAGAAAAGAGAAACAGCTCTTCACTGTTATTGATGATGTAAGTAGAAGGTAAAGGAAAAGTTAGTATCTTACATGTCTGGAAGATATGCATAAAAAGTGGGTTGCATTTAAAAAAATTAAATTAAAAAAGGCTGTTCTGGAACTAGCCAAAAAACAATCATGTACAGACAGCTTTAAAATACAGTAATAAATTCATTTATATGTGCTGCTGGATGGATGGATGTTAAAAGGATCTGGCATTTAAAACTCAGAAATGCTGTTCCCGTTCCTCTTGCTGTGACCCACTTTGCCTGGGTGGCAGCAGTGGCCCTTGAATTCAGTAGCCTACAGCCCTGCTGAGACAGGAGGTCAGCACTCACAAAGAGCATTTACAGGAATTTCCTTGTGACAGTGGGATGGCTGGAAAACACCCCTCATTTTAAAGCTGGATGTGCTGGGATTCAAGTGTAACCATGTAAGCTGAGGTTTTGAGGACATGAGGAGCCCATCTGTGTTTGGATGTCAGTTCTCCTTAGGCGTCTTTGACAACCCAACCCTAAATGAGATGCTTTCTAAAAGCAACTCGCTGGCATTGTTTGCCTCCCGATGCATTTACTGAAGGGCAGTGCTCTCAAGCCAGTTCACATGGTTATGTCCATTTCAGATATTTGTCCTCAGGCTTCCTAGCACCTTTTGAACATCCTCTCTCCTAAACTTAACAAAAAAGAGGTTTTCCCACCTTCACTGCTCAGGTATTTATGAAGAGATAATKCCTCAATTTGCTTTAGATTTTTATTGAAGTTAAACAAAAATGTTGATCATGCTGTGATGATACCATCTTCTGTGTTTATAAGCATATCTTGGCCTTCTACTTGCAAAAATCATGAAGGTCTTGTCTTCTGTGTTTATAAGCATATCTTGGCCTTCTACTTGCAAAAATCATGAAGGTCTTGTCAGTTGCAGCTGCAGATTGGAGAGTAATTTAAATTGAATTGTAGATTTGTAGATTTGTCACTTCTGTGATAGCCAAAAATCCCAAACAAATAAATGCCCTAGTAAAATGAAATTTTCTAGAATACTCAAAATAGGAAAAGATGAAAGAATCAGTCTTAGGCCCAGCAGCTCAAGTGATCCTCTGCGTTTCCAAAAATAAAGTGTCAGAAGTAGAACCCCATGTCCCCTTTTTATAAATCTTCTCTTTCAAATCCAGTGGATACCTAATAGAAAGTTTCCAGAAAAAAAAAAAAAGGCTTTATGTTTTATGTAAGAAAGATTAAGTGGAAAGTTTTATTTTTCTTTTGAGTGGATGCRTGTGTAGGAATTGTGTTTCAGAATAAGGCTTTTCATGAGACCTGCAGAGTAAAACTGATGTTTGGGGAATTCAAAATTGTTCTTGTGCTTGTTGGGAGGGCAGGAGAATGAAGCACAAGAGATTGGCATTGAAGGATGCCACGGCACAGCAATACCCCAGAAGGGCAGGTGTCACCTTGCAGCGGTGACAGGWTATGGAACGAGGCTTATGAACAACTGAGAGCTGCCAGACTGCCCAAGGATGCAATTCAGCTCTTTTCTGATCAGTTCTATTCCTGTATTAGTCCTGCTATCCAATGTAACATGGATAAGTAAGGATACAGCAGAGTTAAAGGTTTCACCCTTCAAAGAACACAACCATTCATTAAAGTGATTTCTTTAATTATAAAAAGAAAATTAGATGGAGACTCCAGCACATGGGAATATAGAGATGGATTTGCTGTATATGAGACTCAAAAGAAAGTATTTCAATATAAAATTACTTTTTGCTCTGAGGCAAGRGAAATAATCCAAAATATAATGTAAATGCTTTCATTACATTTGGCTTCATTGTTTCTAAAYGAAAATATTTCTGTCTGAGAACAAATGACAAACTAATTTTTCCCCACCCTAAACCTAATTTGGCAACCAACAAATTTGTTGGTCCAAAGTTTGTTTTTTTTTATTTTTTATTTTTTAATGTAAAATGTTGCCTTATGTTCCAGGCAATACAGCATGTGTTTCCATAGCAACCTCTTCTCATGTCTTGAACTTGTCAGCATCAACATATGACATTTTAAACTATAAAGCATTTGCAGGTACTGCTGCCTCTTTGGACATGAGTGAGATTTGCCAAAAACTGGGTTCTTGCAGACAGTTGAAGTTAGGGAAAGGTGATGGAGTCAGATACTCTTCGTACCTCCTGCTTGTTTACAAAGAATAAGGAAGTTCTTTGAGTTCTCACTGAACTCAAATYGAGCAACGGGACAGAGATTCCTGCTCCCAGCTCCAAGTTCAACAACTAACTCAAAGTCTAGGTTTTCTCCCAGGACTGTTTGTCAGTGGTTTCTGTGTCTGATTCTCTGCACTGTGTGTTTTTGGGCTGTGTGACTTTTCTCAGGTGCACCTGCTTCTCAAGCTGTACCGAGTTCAGCAGAGTTGTTCTTGACCCTGGACACACACAGGCTCTGGACAGTGATGAACACCAGATCTCTCTCTGCTGCTGTGATGCTTCTCATTTTAAACCCAGAGAATGGTGAACCCTTTTCAGGTTAAGTGCAGCCTAATCCAACTGACMGCATATTTGTAAAACATTTGTGAAATAAAAGAAGTGAGGAAGAGGAACAGAAAAGCCCTAGTTGGCTTGGAGGAAATAGAAGAGGTGGTGTTCCAGTGAGCAATAAAGAGGAATTAGTTTGACTAGCCAGACATAATTGTAAAACATTCTCTAGGAGGGAGCACTAATATAATTGTATGATCTGTGCTTTTCCTGTCTTCCTTTTTCTGTCTGTAGCACGGGTTGGCAGCTGATTTGATCTTCTAAAATATGTATTTGCAGATACGGACAAGCTGCCAAAAATGTGACTAATACAAAAATGCCTATTGATCTCTTTTTAAAGCCTGTATTAACATTGCCCTCTGGAAGATAGTAATCAGTTCCCACTCCTTATAGTACTTATACAGACACCTTCCTGAAGGATAGCTCTACTTTTCCAAATAGAGGAATATTTGTAGCAGATTGGCAAGGCAAGCTTTTGATAGTGTGTGTGGGGACTGAAGGGGGGRCTTCTGTGAGCAGCTGCCAAAATCCTCCCCCATGTCACCCAGTGCCACTGGCTCCAAGACGGACTCGCTGCTGCCCGAGGCTGAGCCCATCAGTGAGGGTGGTAGTGCCTCTGGGATAACCTATTTAAGAGGAAGGGGCAAAGAACTTGCAGCTGCAGTCAAAGGAGTGAGAATAGGTGAGAGCAACAACTCTGCAGACCCCCAGGTCAGTGCAGAAGGAAGGAGCGAGGTGCTCCAGGTGCTCAAGCAGAGATTCCCCATGGCRAGGCAGGAGGTCCATGGGGGAGCAGAGATCCACCTGCAGCCCCTGGAGGATCCCATGCTGGAGCAGSGCAAGAGTGTGAGGAATGCTCCCCCTRAGGAGGATGGAGCAGCAGAGAGAACGTGTGATGAACTGACCACAGCCCCCATTCCCCATCCCCCTGTGCTGCTGTGGGGAAGGGGACAGAGAATTCAGGAGTGAAATTGAGCTCAGGAAGAACAGAGGTGGTAGGTGTTTTTAAGATTTGSTTTTATTTCTCATTATCCTACTGTGATTTGATTGGTAATAAGTGAAATTAATTTTCCTCAAGTTGAGTTTTGCCTGTGGCAGTAGTTGGTGAGTGATCTCTCCCTGTCCTTATCTCAACCTAGAGCATTTTGTTATATATTATCTCCCCTGTCCATCTGAGGAGGGGAGTGATGGACTGGCTTTGATGGGCATCTGGCATCCAGCCAGTGGCCCCCCACCACAGTACCACTCTCCTGTTTTGGCTGTCAGTGTGTATTTGGATTTATCCTTCACATGATTACATAGGAGAGAGCTGATTTACGCAGCAGGACTTGTCATGGCCTCAAACSCTCACTGCAGTGGTGCATCTCCACATGAGAATAAAAACAGGTMAATGCCTTGTTTTGTCTTGATTTATGACTTTATGGCTTGGAGCAGGAGACTCCTTTTATTGATGACTCTGTGCATTCAGAAGGTGTGGGTGGAGATTCTTTCCTCTGTATTTACTGAAAATAGATATCACAGTGATGTTTAACTATTAGGAGTCATGCTCAAGCATCCCCCCATGCTCTGCTCCTTACAGGGTGTCCCTGTGCYGTTCACTGGTCCCCACACCCAATTCCTGTGGGAGCTGTAGCTCTCCAGTACTCATTAGAGGCGATGGTTTTTCCAGGTATGGAATRAACTTTTCTTTGTGAGACCTGGGAAAGAAGTGATGGTAGAATGAACTTTGGTGATTTGTCTAGGACTGGGCATGAGCTCTGCTCCAAAAGCAGAGCAGATATTGTTTGTGCTGAGGGAGTAACTGCAGCAAAAAACAGATGTAAAACTTTCCAGGCAAGTATCTGTCTGTATAGTGCATGAAGAGCCCATCTTTATATTCTGGGGTGATAACTTTATCAGGAAAGATTAGAAGTAGATGCCTGAGTTTCTCGTGGACTTTCTTCACAGCTACTCTGGTATATCATGTTCCTGGGCCAGTGCTTTGATCCAGCTGGGATATAGCCAGAGGGAAAACAATTTCATACTTTCAGTTTGCTAATAAGGAAATGAGATAATTCATATTAAAAAAATCTCTTTTTGGAAAAAAAATAGAACCCTTCTGGTCACTTTGCAGACGTTAATTTTCAGATAAAGAATTTCTATTTTGCTTCTGCATCAACCAAATCTTTAATACAAAGAACWTGAATCTCAGTGATTTTTGTGTTCCTTAAATCCAGTTTCAGAGAAGAAAGTGGCCTTTCCTTCCTTTCAAAATACAGCTGGTCCTCTTGAAATTCTAGCTGTGTAAATACACTTGTTGCTCTCTTCTGTTAGTTTTCTACRTCTTTTGCTCACTGAAGTGTAATACAATAAATGCCACCTTCAAATCCTCTTTGGAAGACTGGGAAAGTTCTGTTGTTGCTGAGGGAATTACTGAGTTTCAGTAAGTTTCAGTACTTTTTTGCCCCTGCTTTGTGAGAAATGTTACCAGAGTTGTTCTTACATGAACAGTTTTAAAGTTTTTGTCCCTTCCTTGATTCATCTCTGTATTTCATTCTTTTCTGCATGTTGAGGCCCAAACTAAACACAGCATCACCCACTGCACTCACTGCTTCCAAGGGAGGGAAATTCGGGACTTGTGTGTCCCAATATTCGTGTCRCCCTTCTTCCTTGCTGGACCCGTCACCCTCTGAGCTCGTGCTGAGCTGCAGTTCCCTGGGTTCCTTCTGCCTGGCAGCTCCTTGCAAGGTGCTGGTTCAGCCTCCCCACATAAGGAGAGGGTAAAGTTGGGGRTGTGGGAGAGAGAATGTTTGGATCATAAAAGGAAAGTGGATCAAATGTGGCAGATGCAGCCTCCTCCCTCAATGACAGTGTTTTACCTCCCTCTTTTAGTCTTCTCCAGGCTGTAGACATGAGCCATGTGAGGAAGAAGTAGTAAAGAATCCCTCTCTTTCCCTGGTGTAGGAAATCAGYGGAAGTGGCAATGCTGTGGTGGCTCAAAAGAGTTCAGCCCGGCTGAGTCCAGCAATAAGTGACTGTAGTGTTACTTTACTTACATAAARTAGTTGTTGCATCAATTCTGAAACTGAGAATTATTCAATTATTTGKGCCAGTACAATTAAAAGCCAACAGATGAAAGTTAATGTAACAATAATTTTCTTTTTATCAAGCCTCAGGGTCATGTTTCTCTTTTTATACTTTTTTTATTTTAATCCTCTGCATAGACCTTACCAAGTGCATATTGCTCTTTCCTTTAGAAAAAAAAAATCTTTTCAGTTTCTGGGTTAAGATTTATGGAAAATACTGGAAAAGGGAGGTTTCTTGTAGTAGTCTGTGTATCATTATATTTCACTGTGCTTGTAACATTATATTGTATATTGGTCCAAGTACCACCTTTTGCAAAAGACAATTGACGCTTTTTGTGGAACTCACAGAAATGGAACATAAAATATTGATGAAATGAAATTTGGCCTGAATAGTTTAGACTATTGCATATTCAAAATCCCTTAAATACTTATAAAATGGAATAAATTGGCAAATGATACTAGTGCACCTCTAGAACATATGGGGAAAATGGGTAAAATAAGTAAATCTCTGTTATTTTCAGTACTTACAGGGAGCATAATGTCATTAAGAAAGGAAAATGCAAAACATGTGATAGCAGATGCCAGACAAACCACAGTGCTCCAGCTCTCACAAGAAGCCCCTTTTTCAAGCTGTACGTGGCCTTGGCCAAAGCATTCTTTTTGGACTGAGAGTTTTTCATTCCTGGTCTTAGGCCAAAGGTAAATTCTCCTCTGTGTGGAAACTTTGAACAAATCTGATTCAATCATTTTTCAGATTCTCCCTCTCATCAGGGCTCCTGTCCCTTTCCCATCGCTGTGCCAACAGTGCAGCAGCTGTGARGGCTCTGCCTTAGCTTCTTCTGGAGTGTTTTTGCACATGTTCACAAAAATATTGCTATGCTCCTTTGCCTTTTATTTTTAATATCATAAAGAATGTTTATGATGCTGCTGATTGATCTCTTGTACAACACAAACCTCAAAATCTTCTGAAGTCGTGCCTGCAGCCAGCCTAGTAAAGTAGCTGAGACCCAAATCAACCTGCTCAGAAAAATAAGATTTTGAAACTTCCACTGATACCTAAGGTTATGGCAGATTTTCTGAATTTTGGTAGAGATATGTAGGGAACTGAAAATGATGTGTAGCACATAGTGAARCTTCCACATTCCCCTGAGCTATGGTCTTAATTTGCTTGACCTCCATGGGTTTAGCTAACTCACTGGGGCTGGGGCTTTGCATATCCCACCTGCCTCTTTGGTAGGTAAATTCCTTTGGATGTGTAACTCCACACAGCTGAGTTTCTGAATTGTTGGCTTTTGTTGGATGTCCTTCATAGGCTCCTGAGGAAATGARGGTGTGTGCTGGGCTTTACTGTCCTCTTCTGAATTTGGTTCTGACACCTTTCAAAATGGTTTGRGGTGGTTTTAATGCTTTAAAAAAACCAAACTTAAATGATTTATATATGTCCTTTGCGATAGCAATGGTGAGCATCACTGTACTAGCAAAGAAGGAAAAGTGGAACCAAGGACTTTGAAGGTGCCAGAGCTCTTGGATGAGGCAATATGAACAGGTCAGGCAGGAGAAAGAGGAGCTAAAGCACATTTCTACTGTTATCTGAAGGTAATTTTCAGTTTTGTTATGACTGGCTGGTTGAAACACATTCACTCATGAACTTGCTTGAGGTTAGAGATTTCAGAGCTCTTTTCTTTTGAGTGACTTGATCCCTTGGTGTCAYCCTTCTGTTATATGGACCTTCCCCTGCTCACTTCTGGCTTCATGCACCCTGGATTTTTCTAACCAGGCAAGAATGGTGGATGCAGAATGGGTCAGTTTGGGATCCTTGATAGGCTTAAGTGTGTATGAAGCTGAATCTAAATAGTCAATTACTTGCTGTGGCTCATTTAATTTCACTCAATTTTTTTCTCTCTTCATGGTTTATAAGGAATTCATGCCACGTTTTCCCTAATTGACTTAAGTTAGCTCTTGCTTTTCCAAAAGGAAATATGCCAAACTGGAAGGTTTCAAATGAAGACTGTAGTCACATTGGCAYTTTTTCGTCATCTTGACTACAACATTCAATAGTGGAAAAAAATGCYGATAAAATTACATGATAAAGTGCTATCAGGCATTTAAGGAAGACAAAAGCCRAATGGAATTGTCAGGAGACAAATCTGGCCACTATAGCAGTTATATCTCATGCAAGTCTCAGCTGTAATCTGGGTTTCTATTCTTTGAATGGGTAATAGCAGATAAAGAATGATCTCTTCTTAATGTAATAATGCAGGCATTTGTATTTTTTTGATAATTCAGGCTTATGTTCTGAAGAAACAAATGCTTTATTTCAATTTGGCTGGATATTTTGAAGCTTTTAATTAAGGTAAAAAGCCTTTTAATCTAAAGAAATAAATGCTGAGTTTCACCTTCAATACAGAGAGAGAAATTTACTGCTGCTTTTACTTTGTTTGCTTAGTTTAGTTTAAAGGTTTTTTTGTTTTTTTTCTTAAGTGCTTGTGCGTCGAGGGCTGTAATTGGCTCTGGAGAAGGCCTTTTACTTGTGTTTCCCAGTCATGGATGTCTGCACTTATCTCATTCTTGGCATCCTCCCATTTCAAAGTAAGACGTGGCAGTAAAGTATTCTGAGGCAGTGCCAAAGAGCAGATTGTTGTAGGGAAAAGAAGTGTTTCTTATATGTTATGCTGAACTCTTACGCTTTTAAGGAATTGAACTTACCCATTTTCCCTATAACATTGCTGGAGAGGTTAGTTGCCACCCGAATAACAAGTTGCTTACCAGTGCTTTTGTGTACAGCACATGTATTTAGGTGAAGAATAGCTTTGGTCTGTGCCTCTTTACCTGTTCCACTCCCGGGACGTGGCTCAGCTGAGTCGGAAGCAGTCGCTGTGGGAAGCAGGGAGGTGTCTGACATCACCCACATGTGGTCTGCTCTGCTTAGGCTCTGGGGCAGCTGCTGGGGTGAGAAAGGTGATCATGATGTAAGAAACTCCAAGCAAGTCAGATTTGCTTTGTTTTTATTAATCTGGTATTTTGGGTTTTTTTGGAAGTGATTTTTATGAGGTGGAAGTGAAAATGAACGAGAGTTAAAGGAGGAGGAAAAGCTGCTGATTTTATAGATGTGGTAGGTGTAGATCAGCTTTCCTTATAGCAGGGTTTTGCAGAAAATAAATCCTCTGCTCGTTTCCTGTGAGATGGATTTAGGTGTTAATTAAATAATTTGGAAATAACTCTATTCCARTGTAGAACGTGGAGCGAGGTTACAAAAAGAGAGAGCAAGGGGAGGAACTTCTCAATTTAAACCTCCTATGTGTTGATTCATAAATCTATGTGCTTTAATCTATGGAAATCTACTTTGGAAATGGAAGGGACTACATCATATTTTGATAAAGTGTTACATCTGGGTGGGAACAGGAGAAAGTGGTGGAAAGTCTGTAGCTGGGAAGAGGAGATTGCTGTGCTTCAGCATCACGTGGACCATCAGCAGTGTTGGGCGAAATGCTGCAAGAGGGCAAAGTGGGACTGTCTACAAGGAATTAAAATAAGAGATGGAGAACAGTATTTTTAATCTTGTTTCATCTGAGGCACATGTTCATTGTCTCAAGACAGATTTTGAGATTTTGTCCGTATTTGAACTGGAACAAGAAAACAGTTTTTCTCCAGTTTTAAGTCTGACTTGCATCCAAAGCAGATTTGGATGGGTGCCCCACCTGAATTGTTAAGGACTTGGAAGAAATCTCTCAGTCTTGGCCTATTTCTGCTTAAAATACATTCTTCTGCAATGGAGCAAAAGTATTTTTTTAAGCACCCTTGAAACAGACAGGAAGCGGATATAATCTCAAGGGATGAGGTTAAGATTTCAAACATCTTTTAAATTGATCTACCCTGTCTTGATAGGCAGATTATTAAGACTTGACTGTTGGGCAGTTTATTTAAACTCTGAGTAGTGTATGGCATTGAGGAAACTGCACCATCAATGCAGGGAAACATGAGTTTGGACACAGCATTTTTCTTATTTGCTTGAAAAATCTCACTGTGCACCCACAACACGAAACAGTTCTCCTACTGATTATGTGTTTCCTGTTCTGTTAATTAGGATGTCACTGCTCTTCCATATCTCATTTCTTAAAGTAATTTCTTAATGAGATAGTTGAAGTTTTTTGGGCATGGGAAATCTGGTGAACTGGCTAACGTTTTCCTCTGGTATCTGTTTTGGTATCAATTATGCTTCAGCTTCCAATTAAGCAGGTCAGGGTGCGTTAGCAAGTCTCCAGTTCATGGCAAAATACTGCATAGAGAGATGGCATAAGGCTAAATTCAAGATTATCCAAAGTAATTGGGACAGAAAATTATTTAGTTTGCCTTGCTGGAAATAGTCTGACTTATTGTTGAAATGCTGCCCGCCTTAGTTCGGTTCTCTCTGTAGTTCCAGGCAGAAGAAAGCCTTTTGCAGCAGACTGTAATCTTTAATAAGGTTGTATTATGCAACTGAGTAAACCAGGGTGAGGAAAGACTGGAGCTGAACTCCCTGAAAAAGTATGGACTGAAAATGTGAAAGAGACGAACTTGTAATTAAAAGGCCAAAACTACACATGATCTGTTGGACACTAGACTCTGATGCTAAATAATGGTGGCTAAGAATATGACTGGGGAGAAGAAAAATATACAAGTCCTATACTATTGAGTTACTTACATTGAGTTATTCGTGACCATGTTTTGTATCTTAATTTCTAAATATTTCTAATAGCATCATAGGCAACGTTCATCCTTGTCATATCGATTTGCAGGACCAGTGAAAATGATATCTGCTAAGCTTTATTAGAGTATGTTAATTTGGCCAGGCTGTGTAGGATGTGCTTGGAATGTAGCAATTTGTACTCTAAGGAAAAAGAGAATTTTTTCAAATTAAGTGATGAAATTTGGCAGCATTTCTTAACACGAAATGTACATTGAGTTGTATCTAGAACGAAAACATTACTTTTAATTTGAAAAAATTGCGCTTATCAGGGATGCTTCATACATCTGATCATGATCAGAAATGATCAGGGAAAAAAGTCTGAAAAGCAGTATATATCTTATACTGTAAAGTTCTAGAGTCTCCACTGTATTTTTTTTTTTTCTCATTTTTGTGATGACTAGAATTCTGCAGGATCAATCATGTGCATTAGTACTACTCTTAATAATGGTATTTATCTTTGGCTCAAGTTCTTTCAAAGCAAGAGAGTTCTTCCCCCTCCTGCCATATGAAAAATGAAATTTAAATCTCTGTATCTGAAAGATTGCTCTATGCAGAGTCCCTGTTCTTCTCTCACTGTAGTGCAGCTCTTCAGGCCTTGATCACTGATGGTGAGTGAGGCACTCCATAGTTGTCTCCAGGCTATGGACTGGATCCAAAAACAAGACAGTGAATTTCTTAACGGCTTATATGAAAGTTTCATATTTATGATACCTCTTTTTTGTGCCATTTTGAAACCTGCCTTTTAAAACCATAAGGCCCTATTATGCCCTAGGAAATCACTGGATGCTGTTCTACCAGATGTGCATGCCACAAATTTCTGCTCTTTAAGATTCTGCCTTGCTGCACATCTGACAAAAAAATCTCTGGACCACAGCTGTCATTTAGCACTTTGAAATCGACCCATCTTTCATTACAGTTGGTATTTCTGACCTTTGAGACCAAAATTCTGAATGTGCCGCCTTGTTGGCATTGGGTTTTATGCTGTGCTCTAGGCAGTAATTTGCTGAACCACTCCTGTGCCTTTCAAAAGCCATTCTGTAATTAAAAAAGTCTTCAACAGAGATAGCTGCAAGGAAAGTAGAGTGTATAGCAGACTCCTAAGGCTTCTGGCTTTTTTTCTGTATTAGGAAAAGGTTTTGGAAAAACTTTGATTCCTAAAGGCTTAAACAACAGCAATAAAAAGTGAGAGAAAGTTTGATGAAAAACTGATACAACTCATGAGAGCCAAGGCGTTATCCTCAATAAAGGAAACACATTCTATAGATGGCACAACTTGATGCTGTGTGTAAAGTCCTTGTTACATTACATACATATCACAGCACTGCTTAATTTTCTTAAATGGTGATGGGATAGACTTTTCTGATATCCCTGTGGTCCTACTTAGCAGATACATTCATGCATGGCATACTGACAACTGGTTTTGCTTGGTGTATTCTTTCTGTGTGAGATAGGGTGGTGTGATTTTACTCAGGGATAGAGTACCTAAGGTGTTCTTAACCCCTTCTTTAATTGTCTTCGAATTAGAAGTGCTGCTTCAGGTGTGACATCAGGACTGTAATCTCCTTGGGCTGATGATACAGGCAGCTGCAGTCAATATTATGGCTAATCCAGCTCCACAATTTAAATGGAATGAAAGGAAGTTGGGTGTTTAAAATTAGGTCATTTTTAAGTGCTCGAATAGGGGTTTGAAGAGCCAAACTTACACATACACAGAGCTGGGTGTTCCAGTTTTAGTTTGACTGGTGGTGATGGTGTTTGTTTTGTTTTCCTCATGAGATGCAAGAGGATTTTAAACCATGGCTATTTTTGTGAAGAGGGGAGAAAAAGGGGCACCAACATGCAGGCAGAAAAGGGAGCAGGGGATGTGTACAAGGAATGTAATACTCAGGGTGAAAGTTGTCCTTTTCTTTAAGGATGAGCCATTCTGAACTTAAAAAGCTTCTTTTCATTTTTTAAGGCAAACCATTGCTCAGATGGCAGTGTTATATTTCTTGTGCTAATCTAAATCTTCTATGCGGTCTCTTTGCCATAGAATTTTTATGGCCCCTAAGTAAAAGGAGAAATTAAAAAGCATCTACTTGTTTACTCTGGTCCTGTCAGCTGAAATAAATGTCCCAATTTATCCCAAGCCCTGCTTACACGAAGGAAGTTCAGTTAGCTGATGGTAAATGAACCTGGGTCATCGTTCATTAGTCTGTGTAGCTGGACAGAGTGTTCTGCTCTACCTTTTTTTCTGCTCTTACTTTTATATTTAAATGATCTTACTTGTTCAGGATGGGTGTTTTTACTCTGTCCCCTGAGGCCCCTTATGAAAATGAGATGTTGCATCTTAGCCTATTCTGTTAAGCAAAATTGTCTGAATAAAATACAGATCCGTGTTTTATGACAATAGCTGGCTGCCATGGTGGGGAGCACTGGTCCCTCAGGACTCACATGCTCCTTTACCTTCTCCTTTGATCATGATGAAACAGATGAAAACTTCCTTTTATTTTTAATTACCCTTCCCTTGCTCTGTTGTAGTTTGAAAAGAGATTTCAGAAAGACTTTAAATAAACAGTATTAAAAAGACCACATTGAGGCACTGCCAAATCCCTGTGTCCCTCCCATTGCTGGAGGCCACGTGGAGCACCTGTGCCAGTAGCAAGAAGGAGCTGGAGAGTCCCAGCTCGGAGACCTGCACGGAGGCTCTGGCAGCAGAGCAGTGCTGGAGATCAGTGCTGGAATTTCTTCTCCTCTCTCCTCTTGACATGTTTGGCTCCCAGAGGCAAGGTCTACCTCTTCTGTGATGATGATGCTTGCCATTAAGACTAATTTATGGCCCGGGCAGGGAGCTGTGGTAGCAGGCTTAGGCAGTGGGCTTGCTGTCCCAGCTAATGCATTTGTGCCTGGAGCTGTTTTGATATATTCTCTTCCTTCCATCGTGATTACAAATGCCCCGTCTCTTTCTTCACTGCTCCCAGCCTACAATTTAAGAGAAATTCTGCCTGAAACTTGGGAAAAGATGATGAAATAGGGAAGGATTCTTCTCTCCCCGGTTATCCATTTGTTTCCTGGCTTTGTGTGAGGTTTTTCTTCTTTCTTTCTTTCCTGTTGTACTGAGATTTGCAGGCAGTTTCTCATCCCTGTCCTCCTCCTTTGATCCTCCTCCAAAATGAAAAAATAAAAAAACCCAACCAAACAGAAAAATACCTGCTTTTTAAAATGCTTCTTCGTAATCCAGTCGTAAGAACTTAAATCTATTAGTAAGAATCATGAACTGAGATTTCACAACCTATTTTATTTATCTATTTTATTGTACCTGCCAAGGCTTTCATCTCAAGACATTTTCCTTTGCTCCTGAATTTTGAAATAACTGCTTTTATGGCCAAATCACATATCCCAACGCTGACTTCCACTCTGTGCAGATTACTTGTCCTGCACAGAATGTACTCTCATGTTTGGTGTCATCCTCCAGCGTGACATTGCTCTGTGCAATGAAAGTTTCCTTTTAAACTGCAGCAACTTCTGGAACTGGATTGACCAAAGCTGAAGATAACCCTGGCTTTTACAGGAAAGCATCTGAAGGATAATGTTTACCACTTTCTTTAATTTGTGCTCATCTTACTGTGATGGAACTTCACTGGATGCTACTGGTGTTGGGAAAGGCTTGGGAATGGGTTGGAAGTGGTGCCTGGACTAATGATAGGCTGCAGATACAGATAGATTAATCTTGGATTTGGAGTTTATTTTTTTTTTAGAACTTAAACAGTTTATTTTGTATGCCTACACTTTTCCACTAGAATAGAATACATATTTTATTGGTCTGCTTTGAACAAGGTAAATCTGGATAAAGTTAAAACAGTAAGAACATTAGTCAGATTATAATAATATTTGGAAATATTAATATTTCCTTCCCATTTATGCCCCATAGGGATGCAAAATGCCCTATGAAAAGAGCTTCAATTAAATGTTTTTTATTTAAGGACCTCAAAGATATTTGTGTAAATTGAGTTTTTTTAAGAGCACGGAGTGGAAGAAACCTCTTGGGCTGCCTTCTGCYGCTGGTGCCGCGTGTGTGCGAGGTTGTCTCTTTCTCATCTCCGTTTCACAAACCAGCAATCTGTGGCAATTACACAGATGGCTCAGTGGCAGGGCTGGGACAAAGCCGGGGTTTTGTCTTGCGGTTACACTACGCTGCCCTCGAAACAGAAGATTCACCAAGTGTAGAGGTCTCCATGGCAGTTCTGCCAGTTTCTACGATTGCTGTGTGTTATGACCGTGAAGGTTACAAATCGCGTGGGATAATGCCAATAATTCTTCTTACTGTAAATTTCTGAAGCAAACAGAATTATTCTACTGAAACTCATTCTGTGATACATATATTTGTCTTAAAAATTTTTAATCTGAAAACGATCTTCTGTGTTTTACGATGGAGATATTGGAAGGTACAATTCCCTGCCACGCACTGATGAAAATAGGCACTAACTCTGTTGTGGTCAGTGAAATTGTTACGTGAACACAAAGAGCCTAAGGGCCCATTTTGTAATCTGGTGTCTATGTAGGAAGCTGGTTGAGCTGGGGAATAGAATTCTGTCTCATACACGTGTAGCCACAAGTCATTATGAGCTTCCTGCTAATTCAGAAACTGCAGAAACCGAATCACGCCGTTCCCAGTGCTGTGTTGATTTTGCAGACTCTGTGCATTGCAGGAGCCTAACAGAAAGAGAAGTTTCGTTACTTGTAGCTCATTGTTAGGAAAATAGCAAAGAATAAATATCCAAGGGCAAAGGAAGTGTTGACAAACATCATGGAATGTTGCAGAGAATGAAAGTGAACATTCAGTAATAGCTACTGGCTGGTGGCCTTTCCAGCCAAGGGGTGTACTTCTTACTTAGGAGGCTGCCTCGTGGGCTGGGGATAATTAGCAAGTTTAAGTGCAAAAGAAGGAGGAGATGAGAATCTTTTGTTCAGCTTTTGGAAAGCAGCTGAAAATGGTAATAAATTTTTGCAGAGCATTTAGTAAGTAATTTTTCTGATCAACTTCTTCTTTGCGGCTAGTTTATCAGTATGTAAATGCTCTTTTAATAGCAATCCAGACTATTGTTAGACCTCCTGAAGGGTCCTTACCCTGATTTGTCACTTCAAATGGATTGCTCACCTCTCAGTACAACACTTGAGTAGCATGGATCAGGCCAGAGGAATTTCCTTAGTCTCCAAAAGTATGAATGTTGACATTGGATCTGATTTTAGGAAGTGTGAAGCACTCCGAAATCCCAAGGATGTTAATAGAAAAAATATGGAACAAAATTCTCTTTCTGCTAGAGGTGTGTGGAGCTGATTGGCAATGGGGCTGGGAAGCAGAGGGGAGAATTTTCAGTTTGTATCTTAAAATACCCTTGAATAAGATGGAAGCAGTACTGAGGAATTAAAATGTTTTGTGTCATCAGCAGGTAGGGAGGTATGAGGAGAATTAAAAACTCTGGAGGGTGTCTGCCCTTTTCTTTGTGGAAGGGTTATGCAGCTAATTTTAGAGTGGTTTGAAACTGGTGTGGTTCCATTCATCAGTGCTAGAGATGATGTGGAGAAAAATGGGCAAGGATGTTGGTCCTTAGAAACACAGGCAAAAAATTTCTTTTCAAAATTAAGATGTTTACTGATACAAAAGCGTTTGTGAAGCGCATGTGTCAGAATGATGATGTGTAGTGTAACCGTTCATGTGTACATATAAATGCTATAGAGAGCAAGTGGCATTATAAATTCTAGGGCAAATACAATGAATTATCCCAGTGACCTAAATAATTTTCTGTCAGAATGTTTTCTCCCTTTTACGTTTCCAAACAGTCTGTAGTAAATCTTCCATGTGTTTCACTGAGATTTATTCTTAAATCCTCACACTATTTACCCCTTAAGGTTAAAAGCTTGAATTTAAGATAAGCTGCTGTAGAAAAATGCATGTTTCACTTTCAGACAAGAAAACTACTTGTAACACTTACCTGGCTTTCTGGGGAAGGATGTGGGAGACATGAGGCTTTGCCATTTAGGCTCCATTAAACATATATATTTAGTGCTATAAACGGGATGTTTAATGTTGTTTTCGGTGCTTGTAGCTGTTGTGACCTGGCAGGTGTATTTGATGGAATCCTTGGAGCTGTAGCCTTGTCACCAAGCATGTGTGAAAAATAACTGATTGAAATTGCAACACAAATGGATATTGTGAAGTAAGCTCACTGTGGTGTGCTGGAATTACTGCCCTATAATTAAATATTTTATTAAAATATGCACTTTACGTGGGGTAACGGGTCACAGACTGGGACAAATTTCATGTGCGTAAGATATTCCATTACTCAAGCAAAGCATAAAGGAATAAGAACTATGCTTAAGTAGTCATTATTTGGTTGCAAAACAAAGGGGAATATTGAGATTTATCCACTTTTCTGGCAAGCGTGAAATTCACTAATCCCTTTGAAGAACTCGGAAAACCTGCCCTGTCATTGGCTTGTGAACACAGTGTAGAGATATCATTACTGCTAGCAGTTATTTTGCAGAGAATTTGGGCAGAACCTGGTGTAGGAGGGGTCCTGCATGTCAAAGTACAAATGCTTATGTGGCCTCCTGATTTCTTCTGTAACCTTTGATCCAGACAGTTCCTGGGCTGAACACCAAGGCTTCTGCTCTCATTTGCCGGGTTTAAATCCTCCTGGGGATGTGTTGCAGTAAAGACAATTTAAAGCATTCTGGCTCAATCCTGCTCCTCCACCCCCAAGTACAGAATCATGTTAAAAAAGTAATAAATTTTTTTTTAGTTATTCACATTCTTTTTTTGTTTCTTTATGCTGAGCATACATTTTTGGTTGTATTGAGTTTATGTTTATAAATTGTGATTGCTTCTTCATTTAATTTTTTCTTAAAAGCCCACTGTATGAATATGGACATACATGTTTAAAGACAGGAACTGAAACTTGATCCTGTGGGGCTTTGGATAAAACCAGGAGAGTAAATTTGCTGTTGCTTACAATTAAAAAGGCAATAGATTTCAAAAACTTCAATAATTGATTTTAGGTCTGGGAGTCTATTAGATTGCTTCTGTACCATGTCCTGGTCCCGCTGGGAACAGGAGGAGCAAGCACTCTGGTTGATACTCAGTTCCTCAAAGTGCTGCTGTAATTTGAATAATCAGTAAGGGCTGTAGAAGTTCCTTCAGTGAGATCTCCAGGGTCTGCTCCCACCACAGCTCCGTGCTCAATCCTACAGGCAGAGTCCTTCCAGTGGGAGTTTCTCTCTGGCACAGTGACCTGTCAAATGTCCCAGAGCTGTGCTTTTTTAAGAGCCCATCAATGGACAATGGCACTTCTCAGTCTGCCAGTAAATATTTAGGATGTGTCAGGATTTTTTCCCAGGATTCTTATTTGTTTGCTGTGGATGAACAATACACAAAACATCCCACCGTAATATATGGTTTAAATGTTTAATTAGGTAGAGAAAACCATCTGCTTTTGAATAAGTGTTTCAGTTCCTATTGTGAGCTCAAGGTGAGAATCCAGTCTGACAGGATTTCAATTGCCTTGGAGATCTGGGGTTTGGGGACCTGGATTCTGATCTGTCCTGTTTTAAGCTTAAGATTGTTTTGTAAAATTTTGAGAAATAGTGGTGTATTAAGCAGCAAAACCTGACTTAATGGTGGGAGAGTGGAATGGCTTCATGCTTGGATCTATCCCATAAATGACCATTAATTTAGGCTCTGTGTCTAGGATTGTGTGGTTTTGTGAATGCACTGGAAGTGTCTTTTTCTCTCTGCTGTCCATCATCCATTGTGATATGCTGTGAAGAGGGTCACAAAAGTACTAAAATCACCAAACCTCTAAGCAGAAAGGTAATTTCTGTACCATCTGACGCCCTATTTCCCTGAAAATTTGTTAGATGTATGCATAGGAAAATGTATTGATAATAACGGTAAAACAAAAATTAATAACCTCCTCAGCCTTCACCAAACACTAAAATAAGTATTCTGTGCTTTCCACAGTCCTTYGCTCATTGGAATTGATTTTCTGCTGGAGCGTGCCTGCTGTGCAGCATTGGAATGAATTCCTGTAGTTTTACAAATTGGCTAGATTAGAAGGTCTGGCTTTACATGTCAGGAGTTGTTGTCAGATTCTCCAGATAAATGGGGTACTGCTTGTCTCAGGATTTTGGCTGGTTCTTATCGGGGTTTGGGGCTTTTTTCTTTCTTCTCTTTTACTTCCAGACTTTCATGGAAATGACTAGAAACTGTCAGGGATCACAAGTCATAGCTGGCAACTCAGAGCCCTGGACTGCTTTGGCTGCAGCCTGTGCAGCTACTGAGAGCTTCCAGAGGATGATATGCTGACACTTAAGCCAAAGCAGGGACTTGAAGGAGTGTCGGTGCCAACATTTCTGGAAGATGGATGGGAGAGCTCCTTCCTCTTGTAGCATCTGAAGGGCACACCACAAGGTCTTCGGGAAGCGATATTCCTGTCCTTATCCTCTCCTACCCAGAAACCCCATGAACATGACATTCTCCTTCAGAAGGACCAAACAAGCTGAAAAGTGGTAACATTGTAGAGTAGACTTCCCTTTCCAAATACCACTTTCCCCTTGGCATCCCATGGAAACACTTCCATGTGAACTCTGTGCTCTGGGAATGGATGGAGAGAGATGGTTGTAGCCTGGAGTTCCATCATGGATTTCTTGATCTAGACTGTGTGGTCAGTGAGAGGACACTGATGTGTGTTCAAACACACAATGTTTAAAGTGAGGGGGGGAAAAGAAGCACCTTTGTTTTTAGTGGAACATATGGAATGTGAAAGCTTGGCAGAGTTGTCTTCTGCCAATTCAGTGTAGCTACAAAAGGGAGACAACTAAAATAAGCTATGTGGGAGCAATGTAATGTGGTCTGTATTGAAAAAAGAAAAAGGGGAAAATAGAAAATTAATAATTTGCCCTCTCACAGCTGGAGTATTTCCTCAGAGAGCTACCTGGAAACTTCTGAGGTGGTTTCCTAGTAGTGTTTGTGGACGTGTTCAGACGTGGCTGGAAACCAGAGGCTTGAATGCAGTGCTGGGGGAAGCACGTCAGTGCTTGTGGAAGTAGCAACAGGCTCAGAGTTGGCCAAGGCCACAAACAAATCAAGGGGGATGGGTAGGGTTAGGTCCCAGAGCTGGGCACGAAACGTGGCTGATGAGCCTGCTACTGATCGTGCCTAGAACAATTGTAGAACAGTTTTATAATGCTCAATGTTTGAAGCTTTCTATCTTCAAACTCTGCAGTTTTTTCATTTGCCATGAATAAGTCTTGTACATGCCAATATTGTCAGATAAATGCCTGCTTGTTTCAGCCAAACATGCATTTAGCTGACTTCTAAGCCACTTTGTTCAAATGAGGGCACGTTCATGGGATGAATCACAGAATGGTTTGGGTTGGAAGGGACCTTAAAGACCATCTAGTTCCAACCCCCTGCCATGGCAGGGACAATTGCCATTTCTATTTATACTTATAAACATTGCCATTTATGTTCTCAAATTGAGAAGATGATTGTGAAATCTGACTCCAATTTGACTCAGTCCATGATTAAGTTTTTGGGACAGAGAATGTTCTTCATATTATTTGTAAAACGATCTGTGTGTTTTCAGCGTTGTATAAAAGCTGCTAATAATAATTCAGAGAAACCTTTGAGAAGAAGTTCTGAATCAAGTGTAAACAAACTGTAAGTGAATACCAATTTTCTGGAGCAGCTTTTACCATTTTTAGGTTCCCATCTTATGCAAAGACTTAAAATATGCAACGATTTCATAAAAATAGACACAAATACATGGAAGTTGGATACAAACTGAAACATGAACTTTAGAGTACGTGAGTATTATTTTCTAACTTGGTTTGATGTGCAGAATTAAAAGGATGGTTCAGTTGTACTCTGAACTGTGGAAAGCAGCAGAGTGAAGGTCTGAGCTGCTAAATCCAACCTGGAGTCCTTTTGAACTCAATTCAGGTCTATGGCCCTTGGGTCAAAGGTGTGATTGCAACTTGTGTAGACCATAYGCAGTAGCTTTAAAATAACTGAGTTGAGTATTGGTCATAGTATTATTGAGGCACCAAGAGCTTGAAGGAGAGGCTACAACCCTTCCAAAACAACCTGTAACTGCAGCCTCCCTCTTCCCAAAAAGGGTGGTAGGCCTGAGCTGAACATCATGGTGAAATGAATACCCAAGGAACCTGTTTTAAAGTCTCATGAGCTGCAGGCATGACGTTAGGAAACAGACAGATAATCCATGGAGTGTAGAGGGAGAGTCACACACTAAATCCAATTCCTCAGAAAATGAGATTTGGTTAAAAATCCTCAGATTTGTTGTTTAATTTCTCTTCATGTTTGGGTTTATATCTGCTGCCTCCTCTGAGCTTATAAGATTGCGTTGAAGTTCAAACGTTTCTTTGCAACCACGACAGCTCGAGCTGTTTTGTTTTAAATGCAGGGAGAGAATTGCAGGGAGTTATGCTCCTGCCAGAGAAGGCTTTAAAAGAAACCCCTGCTGGTATCATAACAACAGTGATAAAATTGTGAAATGAGTTCTTTCCTCTAAGCGTGAATTGCTTGAACTTTACAGTGGTAGAAAAAAGACTTCACTGGGATAGTAGAAGCYGTGGTTGTGTAAGGATAAACCACTAATTTTGCTGTCTGTCACTTTTCAGCAACAATAGTGTTCTGCCACCTTGAATTATAACTTCCAAATCYTATATTCAGATTGGAGCTTAACCTTGAATTGGGAATAAGCATGTAGATGGGATCTCTGTGGTGAATTTGCAGGAGGTATGATGTGTAATACCAAAATAATATAAAACAAAGCTATGGAATGTGGCACTATTACAGAACTGAGGATGTAGAGAAGAACAGCCAGTGAATTGCAGTGATAATATGTAGCATTTCCACAAAACTCTTCCTCATCCAAGCCTCTGGAAGGTCAGACTGTTTGTATGRCAGTGTGGGAACTAAATGAAACTGTGTTCTTGGATCCTGAGGGTGGCATGGGGACTGTGATGGACCTATCTCTGAGGACAGTTGAAAGAGTGCTGCAAAGAGCAGAACAATTCCAGGGGAAGGGAGATGAAGAGAGATACCGAGATATTGAGGTCTATAAAATTATGAGCGATCAGGAGAAGGAAAGGAGGTAATCGCTGTCCCATGTCTCCTCTTATGTAACATCTAAAGGATATCAAGTGAAACTTACAGAAAGCAGTTTCAGACAAGCAAAAGGAAGCCAGCACAGCACAATAAAGCCATGGAACTACTTGCTGAGTGGTACTGTGGATGGTAAAGTGCTTCATGAGTTCAAAAAGTCATCAGAGATTGAAAAGTCATCACAGAAGGAAAATTGATTAAGGGTTGGGAAGTATCGAATCACCAGCACTGCTGCAGGAAATTCCAGACTAGCACTTTGCTGGAAATAGGAAGTAAATTCTGGAGACTGTGACTGTTCCCTTGCCTTACTCTTATATAGTTTCTTAGGAATCAGTTACAGGACACCTTTGGAAACAGGATATTGAGCTTCTATCTGGGAGTCTCAGAGTTCTGAGAATATTTGTTCTTATTCTAACTGGGGATCCTTGRGGCTTCACAGGTGATCAGTAGGCTCACAAACACTGCATATCTTTCTCTATAATCCTCTATTTAGACAGAACAACTCTGTGTCTGTCTTTAGCCCAGTAAGCACAGACGTGTGATCTTACGCATTGTACATAATGAAAAAAAAACCACCAACATGTTTCTCCTCAATCCCATCAGCACATCTCGTTATTGCTGTTAGGAGTGGCTTGGGGCTTTGCTGTTAATGCAGTTCTCATAGCTTTCATGTATTATATTGTCCCAATATCCCATCACTCTGCATGTATTAAATTCTCAGTTTCTTATTATGATACTTCTCCCATCTTCTTTGGCATCAAAGCTTTTCAGACATGGGAGAAAATGTTTTCTTTTCCTAACTCACCATTTGCTTTAGCAGTATGGGGTTTGTGTTTGTTGTGGTATTTTTAAGATATTTCCTTGGCATAATGACTGATTTGCAAGAAGTTGAGAAGATACAAAAAAGCCCAGGATGGGAAATTAAATTTGATTTAATTTCTTGGCAATGTGCAAATTCATTTCCCTAGTCCCTCTAGTTAACAGGGCAAAATTTCAGCCTATTCCCAAGCTATCAACATTCTTGGGTCTTTCTGTGGCTGAAAATCCGTTTCTCACGATCCATGTCATTGAGATGGGGCAACAAGTGGCCATGTAGGCTGCTCCATCCCATGCTTTTGTTGCTGCTCTGACTAATGGATGTTCAGAGACCCCTTGCTAATGGGATGTTTTGCTTATTCATAAAATTTCATCAATGCCAATTTCTGAAGAAATGTCTTGGTCTACGTGCAGCGTTGAACCCAGAGGCAGGAATTTGGCAGGCCTCATAGAAAGTCCGAGTATTGAGAATTGTTGTGTCTTCCTCACCAATACATCTAAATAATGGTTCATAATTAACTCTGGCAACCTCTCTTGTCCAAGCAAAATTCATCATTTTGTAATTCTCTGGGGCTTTTGGCAGCTTTCCTGTGAGGAGTGTTTGGAGTGCGTGTGAAGAGGTTGCAAGGCCAGCTAAAACAGGCAGCAGACGATTCTTCCAATTAGTGTGGAGCGAGTGTGATGCCTGTCCTTGCTGGGAGTGTGCCTTTCCCACCCTGGCAGTGGGGCAATCATCAGAGTCCCTCCTAGTAGTGGATAGCACTTGGCCTCAGTGAAAAACAAAGCCATCAGGCTTTTCAGATCTTACTTGTTTTTTGTGGCGCGCATGAGGCTTGAAAATGCGGTGGAGGTGGGTATGAATATTTGCCCTGAGGAATACAGATGCAATTCCCAACATGGTAAGAATTTGCTTTCCATCTTTCTTACCATTTTGTGGTCTCCACATAGACTATTCGACATCTGTGGAGGACTTTTATTCTAACCCTTCTGCTGGGAATGAAGTGGGTAAGATCACTCACCATTCTTCAGGAGAAATACCAGGACATTGGCCTCAGACTGAGAAGATAGTGCATGTTTCTTCGGATGGTTCATAATAGCTGTATATTTCCATCTGGTCTGCATTTTTACCAGGCTTGCTCCTACAAAGCCAAGTTACCATATGTCTTTGGAAGGATGAACTGAGAAAAAGATCTTAGAGTTTCTATCCCCATTCCCATTACATAAAAATGCAGGACCYAAGTGCTGACTCGGGATGGAAAATCCTATGTGTGCGTGGGCCATATGCAAAGGATTTGTGAGTCACATGGAATTTACACGTCACTTGCTGAACTCAAAGCTTGGAAAAGACTAATCTTCTATTAATTTATGTAAACAGGAAGCTGTGTTTGGCCATTCAGATGTTCTCAAGCTGCACACTCTACTCTCTTAAAATGTTAGATTTCCCTAGAGAATAGCAATGTCCTGTCAGCATGCCAGTCCTGCKTTGTATTTCATACCTGTGCATTGACTCTGCCTGCATGCCTAGTTCCCCTGCCTAGTTTTGCATTATTTTATCTTTCAATTGGAAAACTATGTACATCTGTAAAAACAGAGTGTAATATATGGCAGTGGTCAGCTACTGTATTCATTTGAATTAATGTCCCTGGAAGTGCAAAGGCTGCAGAATTCATGCATTGCGGGATGGCAGAGCTCTGTGCATTTAAAGACAACAAATCCTGTTTTTGTAAAGGCCAATTTATAGCTGGCTCCAGGTTCATTTAATTTTGGTGGTGCAACRAGAGGACAAGTGGTGGCAAAAACTTAGATTATCAGTCTAAATTCATAGACTGTACAATCTTGTTTTTGTTGCCTCTCTACCAATGGGAATTCTCCGTGTTCACATTCTTGATCCTTCTCCTCTTCCTTGAGGAAACACAGCTGTGGAGCAGGAGCTGGGATTGTACTGCACTTCTGAGGAGAGCAGGGRGAGTTGGGTTGCACTGGATGTAAATGTGATTGTGTTGTTTCTGCCTGTCAGGAATAAGTGTTTTATCATATCAGTTACCATCTGTTTTCCCATTAATCAGGTTTTTCTACCTTGAAAATGGCCAAAGCCAAAGGTCCCAGCCACAGGTACATGAAGATTAATAGCAGGTGTAAAGTCATCCCACTTTGAAGCTGTGAGTGGTTGCTTTTTTTCCATGAAATATGATGATTTGTTTACTTGGTGTAGTAGACCTCAGATTTCTTTAACAATGCTTGAGGATGGTTTATCTGAAGAACACAAAAAATTGATCAAAACTCCCTAAAACTGTGAAGTTAGTGGGACTTAGCTAGAGCATCTCAAGCCTCTGCCAGAATGGTCTTGTCTGGCAGTGAGTGTAGCTGCTGAATGTTCATCTGGGTAGGATTAAGTTATGACAAACAAATTCCTCTTTCAGATGAGCGTAATCCCCAGCACTTAGTCAGCTTTAATTTATGTGCATCAACTTTCTAGAACTAGTTGATTCATTTGCTTCTWCTTATTCTGCTTACCCTTCTACCTTTGGATCATGATGCCTCTTTATCTAGGAGGAAGCCTGCATAGCTAGGATTTCTTTCCAAAGTACTTCAAGAACCTTAAACATCTCTCAAACACAGATCTCAAAATCCAGATTTTTTCTTTTCATGTATTTTGAGATCTCCTTTCCTGGTTGGTGCCCACAGCCCMGTTTTTAAATCAGTTGCAGCAACATCTGCGTGGTGTGGTGGAGTGTCCTCTTGCAATGCCTTCACACTGCCCAGTGTCACTGTCCCCCTCCTGTGRGGCAGTTGAGGCTCAGAGCCTGGTTAGCCTTGGGGAGGGAGGCATGGCTCAGTCACAAATCAGAACACACRATTTAACCTTTTTCTAAATAGTCTGCTTTACAAAAATGCTGGCACAGGTGTGGCTGATGTCTGTGAATGGAGTCACATCAGACCCTCACCTCTCTCCTCCTGTGATCACAAGTCAGAGGCTCCTCTGGGTTAGAAGCCTTCCCCACCTGCTCCTTCAGGTAGTGCAAAACTCATTGCCAGAGAGCAGATAAGAACTTCATCTCTGATCTGTGAAGCTTCCCACTCCTTTTGTATTAATGATGGAAGTTGACCATTACTTAGAGATGGTCCTTATCTCTACACAAACAAATAAGCCACAGAGTGTTTCAGTGCCAGAGCAGGTGTGTTAGAGAGAGAACAGTGGCAGTGRAGAGCATTGACCCGAAGTTGAGAGTTACAGGGCTGATACATAACATGAGCAGAAGTATGTGATACATATGTGGGACCCAGTATGTGGTTTCCATTTACATGGTAATTTTCTTCTTTTTAGATATATGTTTTTCTCCTTTCCTTTTGCTTTCCATCACTATCTTTTAAAGTTCTTGGAAGAATGTAGACAAATAATTTTCTTTGGAGCCAACAGCAACACCATAGGGTTTTTTTTTTGTTTTGGCAGTCAGCTAGTGCTTTGGATTTTGATTTCCTTTACCTACTAGATATATTTAAATATGTAGATATTAAAATAGCACAAAGTGTATTTTGTCTGTTTCTGTTCATCTTTAAAACAACATGCAGCTGTTGAACTGCATATGAGTGTTCACTTTCTGTGGCACATTCTTTCTGGATGTGTTGTATGGCTGCACCCAGGCAATGATCTCTGAGAACAGTGTGATGGGCTTGGTTCTCTCTCCTTGAAAAACATAGGAATGATAAGAAATAATTCAGGGTATGTGTGTGATGAGAAAGGCTGAATTATGTTCTTGGCATGATCAGTTTTCATCATCTTATATTTCCTGTGATATAAATTTCTTTCTTCTAAAAATTCATTGGTGGCAGCTGCATAACAAATCACTTGTGACATTTCAGTAAAAACCCTGTTTTCCTCCTCACCACTCCATCCTTTGCTGTTGAACCTTTATGCCCCTTAGTGCAGGTTCTGCTTTCTCTCCCATTCTGCCTTTCCCATATCTTTCTCTTCTCTGTCTTCCCTTTGGTGTTTTAAGTCATGGATCATCCTGTTTCATCTTCCTTCCTGCTCACAGAAAATAGAGGATTTATCTTAAGTGTTTTTCATCGCAAGTCATCTGAGATTCCAAGGAAAATGTTTTTTGGGGTTTTAGACTGGCACAAAGTAGACATGAGAGGTCACTGTCCAGAATTTTGAGTCATCAGATTACTTCTCCAGCAYGTTAGTAATGTTTTTTGGATGCAAACAGGAGGCTGTGGCTGCATAGGGTCAGGGTGGTGACGTTAGCAGAGGGAACACAGCTGTAGACCCGTTAGGGTTAGTTGAAAGTTTTTAGTCCATTTTCCCTCTGAAAAGAACACTTTCCCCCACCCTCTCAAACCCTAAATTTGCTCAGAAATATCTGCGTAAGATTTAGGTTTTCCTTAAAAAAAGAGAAACAGCAATTTCATTGGGATTTGTAGAGAACTCGGACATTGAAAATGAAAACAGAATTAGTTTATTCACTCTGATATAATTCTCAGGAAGGGAATGGGGTCGCCCATTACAGCCTTTCAAACAGCCACCCTGCCTCTGCTCTCCTCTGTTTCTCCATCCCCTGTGCACAGTAGCACCAAGCACAGCGATGCTTCCCCCTCTGTCACGGTAACCTGGAGGGGCAGCAGTTGCTCTGAGGTACATCACCACCTRTCCCGGGCCCTCTTGTTTATTGTCCTGTAACGCAGATTTGTGTTTCTTTTCCTGCTTTTACRCACTCCCATATTTACTTAAGCTGCCAACAAACCATTGACAATCTGGCTAGGATTCTGGGAAAGAATGTAAATATTAAATTTGCATCGTGAATCTCCTTCCTTYGGTGCTGCCTGACGTTTGGGATCCCAGTGCGCCCGGAGCAGCATGTGCTCAGCTTCCCAGCACAGCAGAGGCCTCTCTGTTGAYGTGTGCTCCTGTCCTCTGATGTGGTGTGCTGCATTTTGTTCCCCGGGCTGGGACTACAGCAATGCTCCGTAATGTGCTGATTTGCAATTCCCTGACATATGCTGGTTACAATGATACATCAGGTTTCGGGAAAACAGCCCTCCTAATATACATGAGAGATAACACACCAGATGACTGTTATGAGAGAGATCTGAGACATCTTATTTAACGTAATAGCAAACCAAATGGAGAAACCTTGCAGCAATGACTGCCAGATTATCCTCTGTGGACCACAGCCTGGCTATTTGGCTGATGATAAAACTGCATATTTTTGTATTTACTAATGGGGGAGCAGTGAACTCTCCATGGTGAGTRACACAGATAGCAGCAGCTCCAGCTCCTCTTCATTCATCACTACACTGCGTTCCCCAAAGGTCAATGAGTGTGTTTGGTTTGCTGGCCTCCATTGCAGGATTTAAGGTCATGAGTCACGGAAGGGTCTGTGATTTGCATCCTGGCAGCACGGACCAAGACAGTTGCTGTTTCAGSAGCCTCTACACCTCTTTCCTGCTCTTGGAGGACAGACCCAAGTGACGATTTAGTGTGAGGGGAAGGTCGGGATGTGGAAAGTTTACTCTCTTAGCCTGTGACTCACCTTGCCTTAAGCATGTCCTTTCACATGGCAAGGGAAAAGGTCTAGGATCAGGGCTTCATCCTGAGATTGATGACATCCAACCACTGTCAGGAGAGAGCCAATGTCTTCTAAGTCTAACAGTGATTGTTTTGGAAGTAGGTCAGTAGGTCATGCCCAGATGTCTTCAGTTTCTTTTTAAGGATAGCACTTGTAATCCAGGTGTTCATATGTCTTTTAAACTGCAGGTAAGAAAGCACATTCTGCATTTGTGTAAAACAGGAATTTCAGGTACAGAACAGTTGGTTGTAATGACCAATCCATGTGTGCTTTCCTTCAGGGTTCAGTCAAGTTTATTTTAATGAATATGGTATTGAATTTTTCACAGTAGGGTTTAGTGAACAGATTGGAAATTTTGAAAAAGATATTAGAACTGAGCRAATAATTTATAAAGAGTAATTTATTTTATGAATGTCACCTTTTTCTATTTTGAATTGCCTGGGAATAAAGCATGACTTACTTGAATTTAGTTGTTAATTAAAATTATACACCAAATAATTTCTGTCAGCAATCCATACTTCGTAGCTCATTTACAAGAGATTTGTTGTGAGCATTTGATGTTTAGAAGCTCATCTATTACACTGGACATAGAAATTCCAGGATTTATTTTTTCATTTTCTTATTAGATTATCATAACTTGTGAAGTTTTGCTTTGTTGAAAGAATTGACTAAGATTCCAGAGTATTCTGATTCATGAGTGTATGGGAATATTGTAATATTTGCCAGAATTTCATGTTCCGGCCAGCTGTTCTGCCAAAAAGTTATTTCATTATAAGGCAGATGAAGCAATTTCATTATTAAAAATAGACTGTCAAATTTGTCTCTGTCTTCTACGTACTTCAAGACTGAACTTTGATTTTTATAGTGACCAATATACAAAGGCCATCTCCATCATGGCATCATTACTAGATTCTAGTGTTGACTTTTTCAAGCCTAAGTTTGCAGAATGAAGGGGAACTCTGACTTTTTGTGTGTTATGCAGCTCCTAATAATGAACATGTCCATGTCAAGCCCAGAGAGTATAAAATTTTCTRTAAGTAGGTTTGTGGGTTCTTTTTTATTATTATTTTTATTTATTATTAAAATTTATTTTTAAAACATGGACCGAGTTGCACAGTAGCAAGAATTAGTTCCCTTCAAATATCTTTCCCGTAATTTTCTCAAATCTTGTCAGCTAATGAAAACCATGTATCTTTACGCTTTTTCTAAACTGGGAGCTGATGTAATACTGATCTGTAAGAAGTGCTCCAAATTTTCTTGTGCCCATTATGATGGGCTTTATTAATGCACCAGATTGCAATATACAAAATTAAAGACATTAGATATGTACACCGCTGTTTATTTGACAAGGTGCTGTGTATTCCCTGTGCCAGGTTTGCTGGCTGCRGCGGCTCAGGCTGCACTTTATTACCCTGTGCTGGGGCTGGGAATGATGCTGACCCTGTCAAACACCCTGTTTTGCTGCCTCTCTTTCTAATCTGCCTCAGTGATCAAGTTGTCATTATAAATGCAATGTAAAATCCCRTAAGAACTTGAAGAAATGTGTGTAATTTACCCCAACTGTCTACTGCTGGATGAGTCCTGAAAGTGCAAGTTCAGGAAAGCACAAGCTGGCAGCCCACGCTCCTGGAGTCGGCTGCTCCCCTGCCAGGTAGACACTTCTTGAAATAGCAATGCCCAGAGGGACCGTTTGTCGCATTTGAATTGATAACTGGCAATCTGTTGTAACCTGTGTTGCTTTTTCATCATTTCTTGCGCGGTTTTATGCCCTCAGCCTGACATGTGCCTCCCATATGGAGTCAGCCYCCGGGGCTCTGTGCCTTGGATCGCTCGTGTTTCGGTTGGACTCAACATTCTTAAAGGTCTTTTCCAACCTGGATGATTCTGTGATTCCGTGTGCAAACAGCAGCACTGCGCTTGGCTTGGGCAAACCCAGCCTCTCCAGCTGCTGCAAATTGGCAGATCCTAATTCTTTCTGATTACCTGCTGTTTACCCCACTCCTGGTTTGTGTTTTGTATCTAATCCTTGTGTGCAGGGCTGTGGTTTGATCATCAGCAGTTTGTGGTTGTATATTTACACAATGCTTCTTTACTCCTGAGCTACTTCAGCAGAAATAAATGGTAATACTGCATGTTCAATATTTGTTCTCCCTTTTCCACAGAGTCAGAGCAATACAATAGGATCTATTTAGCTTTTGCTCATTTACTTTGCAGAATTCTTCCTGCTTTTTCTCTGGTTCTGTGGGTGTCTAGTATTGCTCTTAGTTGTAGATTGCACTGTGTAGGTTTTCAGAGTAAACGTATACTCAAATCTGTACAGAAGATTCTTGGTTAATAATAGATGAGATGAACATAACCTGTTTAGATTTGACATAATACATCCTTAAAAGGGGTGTGTAGAGGAGGCAGAATGTGGTGTTTGAGATGCACGAAAAGACAACCCCCCCCAAACATTATATATTTTTTTCAGTGCACAGTTCCTTACACTTGGGTCAAAGGAAAGAGGAAGAACAAATTCCAATAAACCTACGTGTATTATTAATGAGCATTAGCTCACTCAAGAGGACCTAGGTCTTGTCTGTATTGCTTAACTAAAAAGATGCAGAACAGATCAGTGGAGAACAAATGGGAAAAAAATCAGCCCATTAACTCACCCATCTTCTTCTATCAAGCAGTACAATGAGACCAGATCCCCATAGGTATGCACTGCATGGAGGGAGGTGCTTTTTTAAGCACAGTGTCCAAGGTCTTTGCTACAGCCATGTATATTGATATTAGGAGTGGTGACTATTCTGGTTTAGGCATTTCCAGTGAGAATTGAGAGTATGGGTAATACTTTCCTTGCTAAGAAGAGCTGCAGGCTTAGCATGACTAGTGAGTGAGACAGGAGTTACTGGAGGGAAAGGTGACAGATGGGGGAGCTTCTTTTGAGGCTTCTCTATCCACATGTTTTCCATATGAATCAAATGCTTTTGGAAACGTTGTAGTCACATTAGATAATGCAATCACAGGGTCTGTGCTCATGTCTATATGCATATGCACAGCGAAGTTGGTCTGTGGTACTTACACTCTAATTTAATCATTCCTTTTTTGGTTCCCCATTAAATTCACAGGGCCCTCCCAGTATCAGGCTCCAGCTCTTGTTTTAGGGATACATGCCAGGTACCTGGCTGGTCTTTGCCTGTGTGCTTCACTGAAGAAAGATTAGRTTCAGGTTTGGAAAGCAAGTTATTTTTTTATGCATACAAATATTTGATTATATTTCAGCTCTTTTTTAATGATGTGTAGTTAAGAATACCTGCATGCTAATTTTAGCCCGCTATAAAATTTGTGCAAGTACTGATCAGAAAAGTACAAATGCCCAAGTTTACCTTGGCAGAGAGCAAAAAGGAATTTGAAAGTAAGAGGGTCTTTCAGCAATTTCTCCCTTGTGAATCACTTACAAAATAGGAAACCCCTCTGTTTGCACACATCTCTCACGTGTGCCAGGTGTCTCGGTTGCTGCAGAGTCACGTGCAAGTCTTGGAGAAAAATGGAGCTCCAAAAACCAGTTTCTGCTACCTGAATTTTGTAGTTTTTGAGGTTTTGCTTTTATAGCCCCAAGACTGCTCAGGCACAGGAGCTGAGCACAGAGAACTCTGGCCACAGCAAGGGACTTTGCTTTAAGGAGAATTTTTAAGGTGTGGTTTAGTTTACCCCATGAGGCAGAAGCAATAAAAAAAGATGGTGCAGAAGTTGAATTAATGTTTGAGTTTTAATTGATTCCTTTCCAAGGAAGTTAAAAAGGAAGGAAATTTGAATAGCTGTTGAAAGGAGAGTTCTGTTATCTACTTCTGTAACTCGAACTTTCCAAGGTTTGGCCAGTATTTATACATCTCTCTGCTGAGCTGTATTTTTGGCACCAAAATATTGGTTGTGGTTTGCATAATCATGTGTTTCACTTCACTAGCTGCCTGCAAGAAAGCTGAAGCTATTCTTATTTTAAAAATGCAATTAATTTTAAAGCATTATGCTAATTAAAAAAAAAATCTCTACAAGATGTGGAAAAAAACAAACTTTTGTTCACTCTTGAGGGATACATAAACGAGACTTGGAGAGAGTCAAATAAAAAATAAGTAGTTTTCAGTTCTTCTGAGACTGAACTAAAATGACTTTTTTTMTTTTCCTCCAATAAACTCTAAAAAAATCAGCATAAACTCTGTAAGAAAACCCTTAAAAACTTATAGAAAAGTATTGGCCTTCACTACTCTCCTCTCATTTCTACCTCCTCTTTGCCCAAGCTAGGAAGTAGATCCCAAAGAATGTTTCTGTCAGAGTTATTGTTAAGTGTCGTTAGCTTTAATGACCAGTTACGAATACAACACACTGGTGAATGTAGGAGTTAGTGAGTGGATGAAAAAGCTGGTTCATGCTAAAATCATTTGGTTCCCATGAACATACTGATGTGTTTATAACCAAGGATGCATTAATATATTTAAAATTTTGTGTATATTAATATTGGCTGATAAAGCAAAGACATCCCAAATGTGGTGCTTTGAGGATCACAAGTCCAATGTAAATCCAGGAGGAGTGTGAGGTCTGGGAACACACAGGTGTTTTATTAATCCCTTTCTTCACTGTTTTTTTCCCCAAAGCAAGACCTCAGGGCTCATTAACCTTCCTTATACTTCCTTTCTTCCTCCTCTGGGATTATCTCCATGGGTTGGAAAATGACATCTCCTTCTCACGGTAATCTATCATTTTCATTTAGCCCAAATGGAAACCAAAAATATGTGTCTGAAAATTCCTTAATGAAGTGAAGTGGCCTCAAGTACATCCCTGTGGTTCCTCTGAAATGGGCTGGTGAGTTTGTGGAGGAGGAGGAAAGGCTCCTTCAAACACACCTCTGGTTGGTGATGTGATCAGTTGGAAGTGTGAACTCATCATCCTCTCTCTTATGAGATACTTGAGCCTAGAAGAAATCTGGAGCACTAACTGAGGAACACCCTGGGGTTGCCACTGTGGGGCCTTTGTGTCTGTGCTTTGTGGGCATATGAGAGCCCACCTGGGGAATGAGTGGGGTCCTGACTATAAGCATGATGTGACCTGGTCATACCTGGGTATTTAAAGACTCTTTCATCYATCACCAGTCAAAACTTTCAGGGATGGCTTGTCTATGTGTCTGCCACAGTAGAACACTTGGCAGGCCAAGGGTTAATTCTCACTGCTTGTACTCTTTCAGAAGCTGTGTGATCCCAGTGTGCTGTCATGAGGTTACATGGCCTCTGGCTTTCCAAGATAGAACAGGTTCCTTCCACGTACTGTAATTCTGACTGATGGGAGGCTGCTTAAGATGTTGAAATATGGCTAAAAATGACAGTACTTATCCTTGGGCTCTTGTGGGAGAGTCAGCATATCTTGTTCTTTTGTTCTTCTTGTTCTCCCTACCTCCCCTTGCACTTTAATGCTTTCCCAGGGTTTGTTATCCTTGCAGACCTGGGAGGAAGGTGGCTCTTGGTGTGTGATTCTTGTGCTGCCGGCTGGGAGRTGCCGTGTAAGCACCCAGCCATGCTGCCCATGGGCCAGTTTGGCTCCAGGAGGTCTGGAGAGTGCCTGGTCCAGCCCCACTGCCAGCTGATGGCCGCAGCATCCCTGTCCTCGGCTTGCAGAGGCACAACTCACGGAGCAGCTGTGAGCGGAGCAGAACAAAGCGATCGCATTTGTCCCTTCTCTAAAGCAAATCTCAGTGTTGTGCCATCTGCTCTGCAGCGACACGAAACCCAACRAGCTCCTCGGAGAAGGCAGAAAATATGTTCAGGATCTGCGGAAAAGGTGGATGTGAAAAGAAGATGCTGAGAATTGGTAGGAGCCTGGATAACACCAGAACAGACCAAATGTAACAAAACAAACACTTGAAGCAGGAAACACAAGAAAGAAAACTGCCTTCAAACAGGGGAAAACACAACACTCATTGGATTTTCCTCTTGTATATTCCCCACTGCATTTCATGTATGTGGTCATTTTTTCCCAGGGATTCTACTCAGGAGAGTGGATCCAGAGAGTATTTCACAGTTCAGAAATGCTGTGACAGAGCAGGAGCCCACAATGCCTCACCCTGCCATGCCAGTGAGGGGGACCAATCCCTCCTGTCTGATGAGCCCCAGACAGCTTGAGGTGACACTGGCTACCCCAGCCTAGCATCGGGCCTCCTCTGCCTGCTGCCAAAAGTCACAGCTGTGATCCAAAGCACAGCTGTGTGTCGTTTTTCAAAAGCCAGACAGGAGAATTGCAGACTGTGTGAAAAATGATAAAATCTGGAAAACTTTTTAAAACAACCTTTATAGCTTTGTGAAATTCCTGCTTCCCCAGAGTTCAGATGAATCCCATGAAAGTCTAATCATGTTAAGCTTCTCGTTGCAGTGCCAGGGCTGGTGGCCATGCTGGTGGCCGTGCTGGTGGTGAGCAGTTGGTTGACCAACTCCTTGCAGCAGAGCAGAAAGGGACAGAGCGTGTAATGATGTATCCCATAACTTTCCTGCTTTGTAAACTGGGAGCCGTGGTCTGGTTGGAAGTAACTCTGGAGCTGGCTGGAGCGTGAGATTTTGCAGGTAGGAGCGAAAAGGGCATCTTGTAGATCATGTTCTGGACTTGCTCTTTGGGACATTTGGTTTCCCATCTCTGCCACAGAGTTCCTACATTGTCCTTGGGCAAGTCATCCAGTTTTCCCTCATCTGGTTTCCTCAGTGAGGGGTGGGGGATTGCTTTCCTCCAGCACGGTGCTGTGAGGCTCTGTGGAGTTGGCAGTTACCATAGAGATGAGGGACCTAAATAGAACTTGAAACCTGTTGAAGGAGAGCTCTGAAACCTGATGGTGTTACCAAAAGAGCAGCTCAGCTTTGGCCGTGTTGCGTGGGGCAGCTACAACAGGTTGTAAAACTGTCACAGTAGGTGTAAGTCCTGTGAAACCAGGRTCAGCTGGAACACAAACTTGTAAAAACAAAACGCTACCAGCACAAACTCAACCCATAAATATGAAGCAATATCACTAGTTAAACAAATAAACTAAAAGAGATTTTCTCTTTAGGATCCTCTGGGCATTTTCATTTAATAAAGTCTTTTGGTCTGGCAGGAGTCCAAGACTAAGAAGTCCAGACCTGCTTCTGTTCTTTCTGGGGCACCCTGGAACTTCTGAGGCTCCTCACTGTTTGTATTAAAGGTCTTTAATTTGCTATAAGATGTCATCTGGAGAATAAAAACTGTAGAGTTACTCTATGATTTGTTTTAGGTAGAGAGAGGCAGGGGAAAGCATATTTGATCTAATTGATACTCTCTCTCTATTGTGAAACGAAGAGATGACTTTCAGGTGGTCCTTATTACACAATTAATTGTGTTTCCCTGTCCTTCTCATTCATGTTAAAACAAATATTTAACATCTTCAGTCTCCCTGCTGAAATGAGAATGGTTTTGAGATCCTGGTCATTCTCATTCAACTTCTTTGGAAACATTTCAGTTTGGTTGTATTTGCAGGCATCCTGCATGCAGTGTTTTCAGTGCAGCTATAGCACTGACTTGTGTAACAACAAAACAATGCCATCTGTCTTGTCTTTTTTTATCCCATATTTAAACATCCTTTTTTTTTTTTTTTCTTTCTTTTTTGGTGCTAGTTGACTTTGAGAGTGAGAGGAAATATTTATTGAACTTGTTACAATAGGTGTCCATCCCTCACCTGAGTTGGAAGTAGCTTATTTAGGGCTTTGTAAGATGCGTAGGTTGGTTAAATGTTTCTAAAAAAGCATTTTAGTTTTTTGTCAGTGTTAGCTTCTATTTGACAGGTTTCTGTGCATTCACTCCCTGATCTTCCTGAGTTCTGTCTCTTGGGCTCCTGATAGTGCTATCTCTAACCTAAATTGTGTAGCTAGCAGCAAATTTAAAGTGGAAGAGTAAGGATTATGTTGACCTCCTTCATCATTTTTCAAAARCATTTGGAAATTAATTTTGCAGCTCAGTGGCTCATCGGTCATATGGCCACAGTTTACCACCAGTGTGTAAGTTCACCTGTCTGCTCTGGGATGCACAAGAGTTGGTTGGAACCTCTGTTCTCTGGAGGAGGGGTGTGTCCCTGTCAGGCCCTGGATGCCCCCATGTCACTGCTGGGTGTCCCTGGCAGCACCCTGGGTGTCCTCAAGAAACACAGAACAGCTGTTTTGTCCTATGCTGGATATTTGTTCCTCCTCTGGGCAGGACTTTGAGCTAYGATTGCAATAACTGACTTTGGTTTGAGTAGTGGAGTTACAGATTATCTGATAATTTCCTTTGGAAACAAAAATTTATAGAGGTAGATAACTGGCACCCTTTCTATAATATTTCCTTTGATCCAGATTCCTGGTTTGTAGTTCTTGTAAACATATTTGGACAATTGACTTTGAGAGGTTTTTAAGCATTGTTGTTGGCTCAAGAGCTACAAATGTTTTGGGTTTTTTCTCTCTGCCTAGTAGTTTAAATTAATAATGAATGTTTAGTTATAAAATAATCTCATGAGATTAAAATCAACTCTAAGTAAGAAAGCCACGTCATTTTATAGTAGACAAGTAAATTATGGAAACCACCYCACCTCTTGAAGAACTTGCTTAATTTCTTCTATGGTAATAGTATTGTCCAAATAAACACACACCACTTGTAAACTTCCCAGAATGTGTGGTGGTGCTAACCCAGCACTACCGGTGTGAATTCATTAGCCCACTGACATATGGTGTGTAGTTTGATTTCTAGTAGTTCTGAAAGATTTACAGGCTGACTTACGCTTCTTGCTTTGCTTTTATTTTCCATTATCTCTTGTGTTCCTTCATAGACTCCATTTGACTCAATGTGTGTTGTGTCCAACTTCCAACTACCTGAGTGCTGCTGGATATTAACTTCTATTTATTTTGAGGAAACAGACATTTTTCTTTTAACTTTTGCCTAAGAGTATAGGTGCTTTCCATGTTTCAAATTAAAACCAGTCTACCTTCTACTGCAACCCTTGCTATTTTTTCAGGTTTCTACAGTTTTTATCTAACTGTGGTTTTGTCCTTTAGAGTTTTGTTTGTGCACGTAGGTAATTTAAGTCCTTTTGTGCAGCTTGGAGTATGGTGAAAAGTTTATGGTTACTGGAGCCATAGTCTAAGCAACAGAGGGAACATTCTTGTTCTTCAATTCACACAATATTAAACTGTTTTATTAGTAGCTGCAGCCTTGGAGAGAGGAGAGAAATATCTGGAAAAATACAAACAGCAAAAACTGTAAAAAAATCGAAGTGATCAAAATGAGGGAAAGAAAATCACATGAGCCACACTGTGTTGGGCCAGATGTCCATGTGAGGCCTTATCTTGTCTTCAAAACCAGCCAGTAGTAAGGGATTGTCTTTGGTGTCTTAATCTAGCTCATGTTTSATTTTGCTTTTCCAAGGACATAGATCTACTGCTGAGTTCTCTGAGCCTGTTTTGAACTCAGCTGATGTTCTTTATTTCTTCCTCTGCACAAGTCTGCTAAAATGTATTTGTTATTGTACAATGCCTAAACCTTGTTCCTTGAACTGTGGGTACTAGTGCAGTGTAAACACTAAGGTTTGTTAGTTTAGAGATGTTTAAGGACAAGCTTTTGAGTTGGTTTTGCATAAGACTGCCTGTAACATTGCAGGCTGAAATTTCTTTGTCAGGGTTTCTTTTTTGTTTGTTTGTTTCCTGGTATGTCCAAGCTTTTCTCATCAGCAGATCTTATTCTTTCTGTGCTTTCAGATCKTGGAGAGTTATCATATGCCTCCCTTCGTCTTTGTCATACAGACAAATAGTGCACATTAATTCTTTGATTTAATCCTTCTTAATAAGCCTGTTCCTCCAGGGATTAATTATTTTAGTTTCTGTACTGTATCTTGCACTTTGTTGACATCTTGTACTGGGAGCCTACAACTGAGTGCAGTATAAAATTGAAAGCTCATCTCTCATTAGGTTTTGGTGCTCTCATTTGAAAAACTGCTTTCCACGTTCATTTCTCCAATAGAGGGTGAGAGAAAGAAGGTTAAAATAAGCCTGGCTATAGGATGTAAAAAGAAAAACAAGCCCCATCTGCAGCAATCTTTTGTTACTTTTGTTTTCCTGCACCCTTATGGGCATCCAGTTAGAGTAAAACTTGCATTTAGCAGAGAAGGACCCTGTCTGATTTCCAAGCCAAGAATCCCAGAACTGGGGCTGCATTTGGGTTAAGAACTGATGCATGGAACAGTATGAAGTGTGAGATGCTCTCACCTGGGTGGGAATTTTTACCTRCTGGGGGTCTTGCTTTCCCTCTGGTAGCAAATGTCAGAGGCTGCAGACCAGGGGCATGAGGTCCTGCCAAGGGGCACAGCTTCCTAGGGTGGGGATTTTGGGGTGAGCTCCCTGAACCTGCTCACGGTGTGGTTGTGTGGGCACTGGGGCTGCTGTGCCAGAATGGATGGGGTGGCACTGGCAGGAGCAGGAGATGGCAATGGCCTGGGCCAGGGCTGGCTCCTGCTGCCCTGCAGCTTGTGCTCTGCAGTTCATACACTCCTCTGGAATAGGAAATGTTGCTGCAGAACATCTTCCTAAGGGAAAGGTCAGGATTTTTATAAGATAATTTTTAATTACTTTAGATGCTGAGTTTCCACTCAGATGAATTTAATATATTAAAGTTTTTTTTAATATAATGAACCTTTTTCTGCAGTTTTCTGTGGTCTGAATCTTTTAATCTTGTTTTCCATAGCAAAGACCTGGGCTCCGTTTCCTACCCTTTAATGGATGTGATCCAGCCCCGCTGAATTCAGGATGAAGACGGTTTTTGGGAGGCTGCAGTGGTGCTTTGGTGAAAGTCTTTGGCCTGTCTTACATAGAACATCAGACTCAACTGCTTTAGTATTTATGAATCCATTTATAAATTCTGGCCTTGAGATTTATGAATGTGACGCCCGTTGACTTAAGTGGCTGGTGATTTGTGCYTTAAGCAAATATATTTTTGAAAGGAAACTTGTGTAGCAACTGTCCCATTTTGTGAGGGTTTGAGCTGAAGAGCTTTCCAGTCAGACTTGTTTTGTTTTCTTGCAGAATGTCAATTAAGTTTTATTGCTGAGGGTAGGACTCAACTATGTGTTTTGTCAAAGCATCCTCAGAAATGCTTTATTTCAAATGGTTCCGTGTGTTAAAATTGGGAAAGTTAATCTTCTTGGATCTTGCTGYTAGCAAATTCATGGACTTGATATTCATGCTTTTCCTCCTTGAAAGATTAAAGTTGAGAAACTCTGTTGCAGGGAACTGCAATTGCKATTCCCTACTTGCAACAACAGCAATCAAGTTTACAATCCCCTGAGTCTGCAAGATCTGCCACATTTATCATTTTCATTCTTAACAGCTATTTAATAACTCACCTCTTTCCAACTTGGAATTCTGTATACCTGTGGACATCAAGCCTAGAGACTTTCCAAAATGTTCTTGCTTATGCATTATTTTAGCTAAAATAACTGCTTGTCTCTGTTTGAAAAGCTACAGAATTGTGACACTTTTGCAGCTGAGTCATTGGACATCAGGTTCCTGGTGGTGGTGGAGGTATCTGAAAGGTGGAGACCAACCTGGCAAATGTGCTAGGCTCTTCCCTGCATGGCAGCTGCAGGGAGATCTGCTCTGAATTTCCTGCTCCGAATTTCTTGCTCCAAAGCCTTTGTTGTACTTTTGCAGGCTGTGCTCTGCAAAAGGAGTATCTGTAGCAAATACAGAAAGTCACGGTTTTGTGTATTACCTAAACTTTCTGAAAATGAGATTTATCTCTTGTATCTATGAGGATTCAGAGGTGAGTGGATGCTAGGATGGGGCAGGTTGTGGGGGATGGAGGCAGGAGATTTTCTGGAGGGAAGTGGTGCTTGGRGTTGTGCCCTGGTCTGCTGCTGGCCCAGGGCAGGCACCGAGTGACAGAGGAGAGAATTTGGTAATTTTTTTTGTAAAGGCAGAGAAGTTGGAAGCAATGTTTTTAGCATTGCTCATTGGTGAAAGCCAGGCACTTTGGCCAGGACCCTTGTCTTGAAATCTGCTGGCATTGCTTTGTAAAATCGCTTTAATTGTGTCTGTTTTCTCGATGGTTCAGTGAGAATGAGACACAGTCTGTCTCACTATTGTGTTTCTTAAAAACCACAGAAAAACCTTTTGAGTTTCTAAAATGAGTTATACCATACAACTKCAAGATTTGGGTCCAGATTCCCATCTGCTATAAACTAATGCAGCTCTCTTAATGTCAGGTTATATTGGCTCAGATTTGTCCCCCTGCTGTTATCAATCACACCTGCAATTGTATAGTGACTAAGCTGGGCTCTGGGGACAAAATTTTATTTTTGGTAGCAGTGGAAGCCTGTGGATGCGTGAATGGATGGATACCCATCCTCCCTTGAGCAACAGGGACTGTAGAAAGCAGCCTGTCATGAAAGAGCTCTTAGTACCGATAGCTCCTGTATGGTGCTGTTCATTAGTAGAGCCTAAAGTGCAGTAAAAATGTGACCTTATCCCCGTTTAGAAGATAAATGGGGGCCCAAAGGAACACACGGCTTCCACAGGGTTACCCGGAAGGCTCTGTCTCTGTCAGTCTGGTTGTGTAATTCCTATGTGTACCTATAATTATTCGCCCCCTTAACTTTTTTGAGGATATGTGAAAATAACGTGACTTAACTGCAAAACAATGTGGAAAAAAAAGCTGAAAAGTACTAACAGTAATAAAAATATATATGATCAGTTGAAAACTTTCTTCCCCATCCAGCCTGGACCTGAATAGATCAGTGTAACTTTAGGGCAGTAGCAGCATCCAGCACAGTAAGTGCCAGTATGTTCCCAATATTTTCCACAATTCTTTCAGTACCTCCTTTCACTGTAGAGGAAGATGAATTTGCAGCACTGCACAATTCCTCCTCTGCAATGCTTCAGTCAGTAGTTTGAGGCATGTTCTCAAAGAACAAAATGCAAATATGACACAAGAAGGGTTTTGGTTTTTTGCATTGTTATCTACATGAATTAAGCTAAATGGGAATAAAACTCCGAACACATCTGTTCCTGAATCAACATACTGTGTGGTTGGGAATGAACACACTGCAAAAGGGAAATTGTTGAGAGGTTCCACGTGAGCAGGGATGAGTTTGGAAAATCTGTTATGTTCTTAGCTGCGGACTTCCTGGGTGATCTTGCTCCAGTCATTGGAGTTCCTGGTGCATCAGGTCCATTCTAATGTCATTGAACAAAGAGTATTCCCATACTTGACTTTAGTGTTGGAAGAACACGCCTGTTGTTGTTTGGAAAAAGCATGTTCCTGTGGCTCTAGAGAAAGATCATAAAAGTAACATATCAATTTTTTTTTCAAATTCTCTGCTCTACTAATGCCGCTTTGGTCAAACATAGAACAATTGTGTATTTAGAGTACAGAAACATTGATATAAACATGGAATAAAATTTTGTCCAATATGTTGTCCTGAAAATTTAAATATATTTTCTTCCAAGTCATCTACAGAGTATTTTTGGCAACTATACGTTTAAATGCAAATCTCTCTCAGTTTCTCTGTGAATTGATTGTTGGGAGAATCCCATATTGCCAGTTCCCATCTGGAGTGTTCATTGGCATCGCAGGGAGTGCAGGTTCATAACCCAGGCACTAAGGTTAAATATCAGATAGTTTGTACCTCCCTTTTGTCTCAAGAAAATAATCTGAAATTCAAGACTGTATTAGGATTTGTACATGCACAGGTATGTCATTTGGCTAGTTACCTTTTTTGGAATCAAATACTCAAAACAATTAGAGCTTTCTCTATTTACAGAAATGTGGTTTCTAAGAGTTTTGGAAACACTGTTTTTGTATGTTACTGATTTAATTAACAAACCACACACGTGGATTTTTTTCATATTAGTTTCAGGTTTGTTCACATTTAATTTTATCTTCCTATCTGTATCATGTGCTTGGAGATTGGGACGTAAATCCGCCTTTATATGGCAGTGAGAAACTTTGTAAAGCTGTACTAATGAGGAAGAAAATGAACATTAATTAAACTTGCGGTTACAGGATGGGCTGAGGCTCTGGAGTGCTGAAGCAGCCGCTGCATGGGTTACTTCATTACAGCCCAGAACAGGGAGCTGTGATGTGAATGGCAATGAGGAAACAATTAAGTCGCTCACCAAGTGCAGAGCCAGAGAGACATTTAATTATCCGCAGGAGCTAACGCTCCGAAACCTGGAGTTTTCTGTAGATCTAAATATGCCAGGCAGTTTTTCTGTCAAATTAGACTTCTGAAGAATGTCTTTAGAAATGCAAGAGGGGTTGGGGATTTTGAGGAGATAGGAGAAGAAACCTGCTTTTCAGATGAGCTCTCTGGTGTGGTGGCGAAGCGCTGGCAGGTCTCCTGGCTGGAGAGGATGGGATTAGTGTTGGATGGGATGGGAGGTGTTGGATGGGATTAGTGTCACTAATTTGGGCAGAAAGCCCATGCGGCTGGGGCCATTGCCAGTATATGTGGATCCTGTGGTCCTTGGAAGCCTTGGGAGGAGGTCTCCAGGGATGCACAGGAGCCCTGTTGCACCCAGAAGAGATTAGTGGAACTCTAAACCCCAACCCTGTGTAATGCAATGGACTCATTTGTGGCTTATCAATGTAATTTGTGTCATAATTAGACAGGATAGTCACTCTCAGTCTTCCTTGTGAATTTTATCCTGTGTGGCTTTCACTTCCAAAGAAGTGCCTTGCTAACCTTAGCAGAGGTTTTGATTCTCTGAACTGCCGTTTCCTTTTGATTAAGTGTTTTCTGCTCTAGTCTTTAATGCATATTAATGAGTGCCAAGCAGTGCTTGACTTGAGTAATTTGCAGCTGGGATCTAAAAGCCCTTGGAAGGAAGGCCTGGGGATGTCTCACTTTGGGAAATAGAGAGGCATYGTAGGCTCTTTGCTACAGTTTGGTGCATTCCAAAGGCAGACACTTTTTCTCTTGATTTATATTTTCATTAGACACAGTCGCTGCTGCCATCATTATTTAGCAATATTCCCATATTCAGTTTAGTTTCAAGTTAAAAGTCCCAGAAGAGGAGGCGAAGAGGTAACAGTTAGCTCAGYATTTTTACAGAACTGGACTTCCTTTCCATGGAGATGCACAGTCCCATGCCTAGTTCTGAATTGCACAGTGGCTGGAGGGTGGTAGTGCGGGGTGGGGCACTGCTAATCCCTAATACCCGGAGGTACAGCATTCCTGGATGGGTGGCAAGCAGTTTAGGATAGAAAAACACTGCTTCTAACAGGTACCTTTAAGCTCTTAGTTTGTGAAAGCACCTGCTGTGATTCTGTTCAGAACTTTTGGGGAAACTGGTAATTGTAAGGCTTAAATCTGTTTTCACATCTTGTGGAGTGAATGTCCAGGTGATGATTGTCCAAGAATTTTCTGAAGCCCTTTTAATCAAAGGGAAGGCACGGGTGTGTTCAAACAATACAGCATTTCTGTTTTAGTCATCCAGAGGGATTCTTCAGGAAATTGCAGCAACTTTAATGCTCTCTGTTGTCATCACAAACTCGGTGGTTGTCTGGCAGTTGTCTTGGCATGACAAGCTGTCACAAGGGTGATGGCATCTGTGGATAAGAACAGGGCTGATGAAGGGTGAAGGTGAAGGATGTGAGCAAACCCCTGCTGCCTTGTTTGCTGGCCTGTTGCTTGCTTGTCTCTGCACAACACTGGTGTTGAGTTGATGACTAGAGGCAATCTCCCTTTCATGGTGGCTTTTTGAGGGTGTTCTGAGTAGTATGAGAAAAAATGCATTCGGCGATTCATCTTGAGCTTTTCATGTTCAAAGCATTTGACAAAAAAAAAAACCAACCAACAAATCAGCCCTTGTAATTATCCTGAAAGACTGTTGTTATGCTGGTTCAGAGGTGGAGAAATGGAAGTAGAGGTTAAATGTCTTGCTCAAAGCAGTAAGGAAATGTGTGGTGGAGACTTTCAGGAGCCCCACGTATTTCTTAATGAATCATTTATATCTGTGGTTATATTATTAGGCAGAGACTTGAACTGTGGATTGCTGTAGGAACTCTGCCTTGCCATCTAAATGAATTTTCTTCTGAAAGTCTGAACCAGCCATTTTTTCTTATTTTATTTCATGACAATATGTTGGCTAAATCAAAGACTGTGTAGGACATGCAACATATAAAAATATATAATTCTTTTACAGTTCAAATGCACATTCTTTCCTAATAATTCTGACCAAAAATAATTGATATGTTTCTCAGCACTAAAGGAAAAGAGAAATTCCAGTATAGTCCAAGATTAAAATGAGAAAAGAAATATTCAGCCATGCAGGGCCAGGAATTGGGCTTAGATTGTTCTTGGGAGGCACTTCCAACCCAGGACATTCTATGATTCTATGTTTGAAGGTTAAATTCCTTCCTTTCTACACTCCAGCCGAATTAGGGGGGATGCTGCCATGGAGATGTAAAGTGTGGTGTCATGAGAGCACCTGATGGGTGACCTGCCCTTTGGCAGCAGCATCCAGAGCCACRTGAATGGCCCTGCACGCAGAAGGGCCAGGTCCAGGCACAATGATCTGCAGGAAATGTCAGTGTTTAACCACTGGTTTTATGTCTTGGGGTCCAGCGTTCAAATCTCTCTTCTGTTTGGTCTTACAGCCTGTCCCAGGGTGTCACCTTCATCTTCTTGGAGGGGAGAATTYACTCTGACCAACTGTTTTCTTTTCCAAAGGCCACCATGCCCTGGAAGCTGAAGTTCACCTCTAACAGTTGTTCTTCTGTCTAATCAGTTCAACTACTGATTGTAGAAGTTGCTTATCTGTTAATTTTCTCAGAAGATCTAAATTCCTCCAGACTCCCATCAGTATTCTCTGCTGCATGCAGTGTACAGCAGCATTTCCCCCAGTATCCTGGATCATATGGTCTGCATTCCAAACTAAGGTCTGGCATTAGCTGCTTAGTTAATATTAGGTTTAATGAATCCAAAAATACATAGGAACATGTGCACAAACATGTTTTTTTTCACTTGYAAAACCCAAAATCTCAATTTTTTCACATGGCAGTCAGGCTCTCAGTGTATTTCTCCTGGGTGTACATATGGTGTGGGCACTACACCCTGTGCTGTTGAACTTGCAAATGCTTGTTCCTTCTTGATCTTTAGATGTGCATTTATCATAAGAAGATTTAAAAATTTCTGGATATAATATTTAATTTCTAGGAGAAGACTATGTGTAATGCAATTAGAATAACATTAAAAGGAGAGTAACATCAAGTCGGAATTTTTCATGTATTCCACTTTACAGTAAAAGATCAGTTGCTGTCTCTCTGGGTTCAGCACTTTCTTGGTTGTCTTGGCTTCTTTGAGCTGCTGAGCCTGTCTCACCTTTTCTGTGTCTGATGTAGAATCTAAATTAGATAAGAAGAAGCAGGACGTGATTTCAAATTCAGTTTCCTCTATACAGGCAGGATGGCATCAGCTTAAATTTCTTCGATGTAATTTTGCTTCTTTAATCCTTCCTCTTCAATCTGTGAGCATCAAAATGTTCMATTCATTATATACATGAATTCTGGGACTGGAAATCTTGCCTAATGTAAGTTAAGACATGACAAATGAACCTGACATTTTTCCAAGGAGGGAACCAGTGAACATACTGTATTTATAGTAGTAGGAATGTAGTTTGCTGCTTGTAGAGGAAAAATATGTCGTATGAGAACTTTAGTGCTGGAATATGATAAGAATGTTTAGATGATACTTGTTTCAAGTGAGGATAATGGGTTCAAAGGAGCCAAACTGGTTCTCCTGGAAGTTTGAGGTAGGGCTTCCCTGGACAGAAGATTTAGGCTCCCAGGAGCTCAGATAGCAAGATGGGGTGTGTCACAGTGCTGAGATGTTCTCTTCTGTCCAGTTTGAAACTCTGGTGACTCCAAACTCATCAGTGGTGAAAGTGGGAAAGAGCATGATGAAGGAGCTTCAGAAGGTTGGATCTGGAACAATTTCATTTGTGTTAATAGYAAGACTTTCTGCCTGCAAGCTGAGAGTTCACTAGCTGAAGTTTTCAAACGTGGATGTGCAAACATATGCAGAAAGATTGATTCAAGCCAACCATCTCTGCAAGCAGCTCTTGGCTGCTGTGACCTCCTGCAGTTGGGGAGGACTGCAAGAGGAGACAAGACCAGGTGATCCASATACCCAAATTCTTTCACCCATATTAAGATGTTGGAAAGTCTTGTTCTTTTTAAAGTTTTCAGTCTTTGAGGGTTTCCCCTGAACACAGTGAAAATTGCTGTGATGATGTTCCTTTGAGATGCTCTGTAGAAATGCAAATTTCTTTTTTCRTACCAGGGTATCTGCTCCAGTCTGAATAAGTTTCTATTTTTTAGCAATGCATTACTGACACTTAAACTAGTTGTGGCTAATTCTTGAAAGATTATTTTGTTGGCTGAACCCTTTGTGTCAAGGGGGAAATAATCACMAAGCTTACCTGCCTGAAGGTAAGATGTAGTATTTTTCTATCCTGCTTCTGAACAGAAAGGCTGACTCTTCATCTTTTGACTGTTGAACTGCACATCAGGACCAGCTTATGGCACTGAACTGATCCTTTATTTAGCAGAAATAGTAAACACTGGAGTGGTCTGGGCCTGATGGATAGCTAAGGTCATAGTAACTTTCATTGTAGCTGTTTTTTAATGGAGAAGGTATTTCCTAGACAGGTTCTTAGACCTAGACTTGGCTCATGTGGCTCAAGGAGAAGTCCCTTTGGTTCAGGGTTATACCTTTTGTCCTTTCCTGTCAAGTTGGGAGAATGATGCTTCGTTTTGCTCTAATAAAGAATTCACCTGGTTTCCTCTCTGCATCCTAATTGCTCTCCAGAGAGCACTAAAGTGTGCTTAAGCATATTGTAACTGTTTACTCCCAGCGTCTGCTGCATGTGCAGTAATGCAAGGTGTTCCATCTCTGCCCTGTCGCTGCAGGCTGGCATGATCCGCACGGACAAGGACGAGTTCTTCATTGAACCCCTGGAGAGGGGGGCCCAGGAGGAGGAGGAGGGAGGAGGCAGAACACACGTGGTCTATCGCAGAGCAGCTGCCAAGAAGCAGCTTCCTATTGAGAACGTGGATACGCTGTACCAAGGTAAGGCAGGCTGAGGTGTGGAGTGCAGCTGAAGGCACGTAGCCAACGGGATCTGCTAGCTCTGGCTTTTTTGTCCTTCAAAATGGAAATGTGTTCTTCTCCCTCCGTGGATGAAAAAGTAGGGAAGGAGTTGAACATTTTAAATGGGGTAASCAAACATCGCAGCACCCAAAACCATCTCCAGGATGGTGGAACTCTTTTCTTTGAAGAGTTCGTTTGGCTCCAGAGATGGCCAACATAAAGTCATGTGTCCCCCTGAGTCCTGGGTCAGAGCAGGGTAAGGGGRATGGTGGGTGACACAGTGCAGAGGTGGCTGTGCCTGCTGGGACGAGTGGCAGTGCTGACTTTGCAAAGGCCCTGCTGGAAGGCTGCAGCAAGGACACCAAGGCTGATGTGGTACACGGGCCTCCCAGTGTCTTTGCTGGGCTGGATTAGTCTCAAGAGGGAAATAATTGTATCTCCAGTATGAACACAAACTTTCTTGATTATTTATGTGTTGCCAAGTGTGGAATTTAACGTGCTAAGTATGTGATGGACAGTGATGGAATAACAAGAATTAAACATAAACACCCATTCTGTGCAGTGTTTTCTATTTCTCTGATAACTGCTTGGTTATTGCACCTTTTTTTCTGAATAAATAAGGGATGCAAATCTGCTAAGTGGATGTTTTGACAGCTGATGTTAACACTGAAATTAACTGGGTCATTTGAGTGGAAACAACAAAATAGCTACATTTTTGTTCCAAATGTGTGTACCAAACTGCAGAGTTATTTGTCGCTCATACCCTAGTATTATCTTATTTCAGTATAATGGGGTTTCAAGTATAGGAAGGAAGGAAGGAACAAAGAGCCACAGAGGTGAGGCACTGAAATTAAGGCAATGTGAACAATATAAATTTCTCAGTGTTCGTGTTGGAACAGGGGTAAAAAAGCAAGCAAGCAATAGTATTCAACCAACTTTTTCTTTACCACTTTGGAAATGACCTGCAAATTTTGTGACTGACACAGTGCTTTGGTGGGCTCTTCTGGTTGCCTTTGTACTCACTGTGGAGCAGAGCTGGGTAGTGAAGGAGCCTGAGTCCCACAATCCCRGAAGGATTGGATGGTAGGTATGATGGAAGCTGCTTTATTAGTAGATGTTTATAAAATTATTGCATGTTGGAAAATACCAGCCACGCACTGTGTTTCCTCTTAAACAAAAGAGGCTTGATTTTGTTCACACCTTATGGCACTATTTTTGTTTTTGGATGGTAAATACTCATCAGGAGTAGGAGTYTGGTACACAGAAAAGCACAAACTGTAGATCAGCTCCAGTTACTGGCACGTGGTACCTGCTCGAGGAGGCTCTGACAGCAGTGTGAGATGCAGCCTCGTGCCTGGCAGCAAAGCCACACACAGTGTCTGATGCCACCAGACTTGATGTCTGTCACCTCACCTGTGTGAGGGCTGGAATTTGCAAGCTCTGGTACAAAGGCACAAAGTAATCACAGCCACCAGCCAGCACTGTGGGATTGAAAAGCAAAAGGGAAGCTGAACTCGTGCAGGCTGGGCTGAGATGTAGCAGTGACCTTGTCCAGAACAGCAGGTGTTGGTGATAGGGAGGAATAGTTGTGCTATTTCAAATTTCAAAGTAAGGCAAAAAATGCTAAGAGTAGTAATCTTCCCTTCTACCCATCGCCTTTTGATTTGTAAACTTGATTAAAGATTACTTTTTATTTTGGGAAAAAACCTCACTGTTACCAAAAATCAGTAAAAATAAAAGCTGTACTGCAAAGGGGATTTTTTGTCCATGAAATTGTCTTTGCGTATAACGAAAAAAGTGAACAGCCTCTCCAAAATGATCTGTTCTCTACTTTTTATYAAACCTGGCTTCCCACCTCTGACTGCTCTAGGCAAGAGGCATGGACAGGACGTGCTTTCAGAAATTGTAACTTTATTTTCCAGTTTGTCTTTTTCCAGAATGCATTGAGTTTTGGTTAACAAACACCAAAATATTTAGTGATTGGGCGTTGATAAGCACGCTCTCCTGCGTGTTTCCATAGTGCTCTAAATTGATCGATGGGCTGAGTTAGGAAATACTTAGTAGGGCACTTTCAGCATGCTCTATCTATTAAAAAAAAAATAAACTAGGTTAACCAAGACCACTCCCCCTCTTCCAACATCCCTGGAGACAACTGCATTGTTGCCAAATCCCATAAATTTACATGTGATGAATTGTAACACTTGGACTATTTTTAAAGGTCCAGCCTTCAGGAATCTTATGAATATGTGATGATTTTTTTCCCTAGGTGAGCTTCTGCTTCTTTTAACTGTTGATAAAAATTTGTAGTTTCTGGCTGTGTAAATATTTAAAGGTAATGCGTGACACAAAGTTTATGTATTCCATAATTTCTAAAACAGTATCTTTCAAAATCCCATGATATGCTAATTTAATCCCATGATTTGGGAGGGGATTGTGAGTCACGATTTTTGAATGTTTTGGTTTGGATAGATAGATACAAATTCCTTATAAATATTCCTATCTCTGGCACTCTTTTCACAAGAAATAGGACAAGCTGTTCTCTCCTCAGCAAAACAGGAGGTCAAGGAATTGAATGCTCTATGAACTTGGGGTTGGGTGGGTTAGTGGTCATTTCAGGGTCTTGAGTCTGTAGTGGGCAGGGGTCATGCTGAACCTCACAAGGCACAGGGGTTTGGGGTTTACTGATAAATGCAGTTATTTTGGAGAGTGCTTTGTTGAAGAACTTGGTACCCTAAGTCAATGTGCATCCCCCATGGCTGCCCAGGCACAGGTCCCCGAGGCTGGTGGGCAGCTGAACTCCCCCAAAAGACAGCCAGGATGATTGGAAGATCTACTGGCTGGTAGTAAGTGTGGATTCACAAAAAAAGTTGGAAAACAAATTGCATTTTCCACATCATGGAAGGAAATTGTAGATTGTGTCCAGATGCAGTGAGGTGGACCTGAGAGCAGGGTTTTTCTAGTGTTTTCCATGCGCCGTTATCTATCTTTTATACTACAGTAAGAGAAAATGAGATTTTATTCCATCTGTTCAAAAATTATAAACAAACAAACCCCACAACCTCCTAAGCCCTGCAGAGATCGAGGTATGCATCTTGTTTTATGAAGGCTGTGCTGACGTGCTGGGTTTTGAGAAGTGGAATGTGCTGGGAGAGATCTGCCCAGCTCTGATTTCAGACCGTGCCAGGTTTGTTTCTGCATTTACGTAAAATGTTATCGGGAGATTGGGAAATGTAACTACTTGTTTTGGCAACCTGAATCATCTGTTTTGACTGGTTGTGGGATTATCTGGTGTTTGGGAGAATCACAGAGTGTGGGGTGTAATATTTCTGCCCGGTCTTCCCCTCTCAAACAATGCCACTTGTTAATGTACTGGAAAAAAGCAAGCATCGTATTTTAGGCAAGTAATAATCTTCAGCAGAGTAGTACTGTGAAAGTCTGTGTGAGCTCACTACAAATCAGGCTAATTGTTTCAGAAAGAGAAATATTTTCATGTGGTGCCTGAAATATTGCAGGTGTGGTGAGAATAAACCCTGTTTTTTCTGGCAACTGCTTTTAGTGCTTGCATGCGTATAATAATTTATCTTCCTCTAGATAAAAATAAGGAGCATGTTGAACATATTTTAATATTTCCAGTTGAATTCCTTCTTACAAGCATGAAAAATGTTCCTTGATAGCAGTAAAACTACCTACATAATAGAACAAGAATTAAATAGAAAAGCTAGAGTAGGTTGTTTTTTCTTGAAACTGCTGGGGTTTTGCTTAAATGTTCTTTGGATGTTAATTGAAGAGATGGTTAGTATTTAATTAATGGTTATGATGAGGTCTGGAAAGCCAGCTTGATTTTTTGCCTCTAAAGACAATCTGATTATCAGGCTTGTAAGCTTTAATATCACATTTCCCCAGCTAAATTACTGCATCTGTTATGTTGATCAGCTGAGAGGAAATGATTATACTAAAACTTCCTTAAGGTTTGCCTTTTCTTTAAAAATCGTTGTTTAAATACAGTGCTCTGAGTTTTATTGTATTACTTGATTGATGAGAAACAGAAACTCAGCTTTAGTGACAGTTTTATTTACTGTGCAGATGAAAGATGACCTTAGCCAAGAACAGTTTATTACTGAGGAAGACAGTAAGGAAACTCCCCACATGTGCTTAAACCAGAGAGTTGTTGTTTCTGTAAGTGCTAATTAAATCCCTTGGAATGGCCAAACCCAATCTGACACAAGTCCCGTCATGAAGAGGCTCTGGGCTGACGGTGGACAAACCCACAGCCTCTGCTGGAGACTTGTGACCCCTTCCCGTGACAACACCTGGCGTTGCTGGTGGTCAGGCTTGCAGAGGGGTCGTGCCTTGGTGCTGAATGATGTGATCATTTAATGTGACCCCATGATGTATTTCTCGGGGCAAACCCATCTTTTTCTGGTGGGGTTTTGTTTGTTTGTTTGTTTGTTTGTTTTAATTTTTCAACTGTTTCCTCTTTTTATGTTGAGGGATGCTAACATTCCCCTGGCCATAACCACATACCAGTCAGGTAAAAGGACAGAAATAAGTTGCTGCTTCTACTCAGTAGTGGTAGCCAGTTCCTTTCTGACAGACCCAAACCTCATCAGAGCAGAGCTGGTCCTCAGTCCTGTCACTGGCATCTCCTGGCCCTCCACAATGTAAAAGGACAACAGTCTTTTCTCCTCCTCACCCTGATGGGACATTCAAGAGTCCTGAAGGGTTAGGGGCCAATTCAGCAGGAGAGAAATCCATGCAAATGTAATCTGAAACAATTCCACTCCAGAAGATTTTTGAAAAGATAAAAGTTAAAAATACGATAAAGTTGTAACAACTCAGTTGCCAGAGCTTTGCAGGTTTTGGAGATGACATTTCAGAGGAAGACTCCTCCATCATAGTCCATCAAACTGTCAATGCCATTGATTTACTAATGTATTTAAATTACTCTTTAGAAACCAACGTGCATCTGGTGTATATTTTTCTGGATTGCCTGAAATGACTCAGATTGGCTGCTGGCTGGCCGGTTGCCATTCTAATTTACAGAAACTTTCCTGGTTACCTTTGCAGGGGAACAGTTTCTTCAGGAAACTGAAGTTTCTCCAAATTCAATCAATATTTCCTCTCAGCCTACACTCTTGCTGATTAATTACTGTTCCCTTATTTTGCAGTCAGTAAGACTCTGATGACAATATTTTTTGTCTCCTTCCTACATCATCTGTGCATGATAAATACATCTGTCTTTCTCTCCTGTCTTGGGTTTTCTCTGAAGTCCACATTGGAGATTCATGGGGATTTCTGGGAAGAGGAAGATTGAGAATTCAGTTGCAAATCAGCTTTTGGATAAGAAGCAAGGTTATGCACTCATGGAAAAAACCAAGTCTCCAGAGAGTCTTAGGCCGTGGGATGTCACCCTTCCCAACCCTCTCCATTGCAGCTGACGAAGCAGTTCCTTGCTAGCACAGGCAAATGAGATCCTGTAGTAAATTTTGGGAAAAAATCTAAATGTTTCTACTTTTATAACAGTGCAATAAATCATTTGGGATGATTAGGTGAAGGCTAATGAACAATGCTCTTACACATGCGTGATGGGAAATGCAACAAATAGCATCTTTTTCTCCAGAGCTGATGGCATTTTCTGCCATGGACCTCCTCAGTGGGTGGCCTTAGCTGGGCCACAGAATGGTTTTAGGTAAAAAGTCAGCCCTCCCAGTGTTTCTGGAACAGTTGGTTTTGTTTTGCCTGCAAATAAAATTAGTGTGAAATTAGCTGGTTTTTTTTTTTAATACCAGTAATTTTGCTAAGTTTTTTCGATGGGGACGTGCTCATTTAACTAAGGCTGCGTGGTGAGGCATATGCATATCAGGACCACAGCAAAACTGTGTGGGCTACCTTTGCAGTGGGCTTTTTTGAATTTTAGAGTGCTTTGGGAAGTATACTGCATCTTCAAAGGATTTTTCTGTCAATTAAACATCTCCTTTTTCCAGGTGGTCTAAATCACTTCCAGAATGATTGAAGATTCATTAAATAGTTTCTCATTATTATTTCTTCATGAGGTCAGATCTGTAGCTGCAGCACCATTTTGTTTCACCAGGAACATAAATCCTCTTGTGCAGAGGTAAAAACAGTTGGGGTGGCCTGGAGCTGGAGCAGAGAGCTGCCACCTGGGCTGGCTCCGCTACGTGTTCCTGGCACTGAGTTGTCATCTCCCTCTCCCGTACACCCCACCAAACTGTAATAAACTGTTGCTAAACTATTATTAYGTTCCTGGAATACAGGAATGTGAAGAAGCTCAGTTTCTGTATTTGTGCCTGCCTTTCTCATTAGGCATTTGGTATCCACGTAGACTTCAAGGAAACATTTCAGTGCAGGCTCAGCTTTGAGCAGGTACTTAAATCAAATTGATTTCAGTGGGATTCAGATATGTACCTTCGGCTAAATGTTTTTGTATTCTGAATGAGTTTCTGTTGTGGTTATGAGGCCRGTTACCAGAGCAAGTTGCTTTCATTCAGATATGCATCGATTAGGGGGGAACAACTTAGTTATTTGTGCTTATTTAAATATCACTGATTTGCATGTGTCGATAGCTAATGAAAAAATAAAATTAATTTCATTCTCAATGGATGAGCTCATTTTAGCTTCTCTGCTAGATTCAAACTCTGTAAGGCTCTCCAAAGTGATTGCTGTGAACAGCTTACACCTGGAGTCRAATATTACCAAATGTTGCTAAATATAACAAAATGATAATAAAGCTGGTTTTGGTCTATAAAACAAGTTCCCAGTTGTCATACGAATATTTGTGAGAAGCTCTGATGAAAATGTAGAGAAAGCGCACATTTTATTTTTCACATCCTTCTATCAATTAATTCAGCTTTGGGAGTGTGTGAAACTGAGTTTGATTAATCACTTGTTTGTGTTTACATTTAGTCAACACTTGTTTATAGAGACAAAATATCTTCAACAGATTTCATTAAAGTTCATTTTATTTTCTTCCTTCTAATATCCATTGATCTCACAATCCTTAATGAATTTAGCCTCARTCTCCTGGGAGGAAAGAGAGAACAAAATCTTTGCCTTTTGGACAAGCGTAACGTAAACCTTGTTTTCACTGCAAGCTGACCCTTGCTGGTAAGAGCCCAGTGGAGGGGCAGAGTTCACTGGAGCAGCAGTTGGTAAGTCAGACTTTGCCTCCAGAGCCCCAGYGAGAGCTCTCGTGTGTGAGGGTGCGCAGCCGCCCACAGGCGTGTGGGGAGGTTTGGCTTATGAAAATGTATGTGCACACCCACAAGGTTTTTGCAATTTCACATTTACTGGTGTGTTTTTCTGTGAAGTGTCATCCTGTTGGGGTTTGTTTATTTACAAGCTGTGTTCGTGTTGTCCAACCTGCTGAGAAAAACAGAGGATGGCAGGGATCCAGCGGGGCCTGCCAGGCTCAAAGAGGGAGAAACTTGTTCACAGAAAGACCTTAATATTCCGTCCTGACAAACTGAAAGTGTTCTGCAACCCGTATCTCTGTTTAGGAAATGGATTCTGAAAGTGAGAATTCAAAAATATGGGTAGCATGTAGTGTTTGCTGTTTTGTACCATGGGATTCAAACTCTGTGTTTAATAACAATACACAAAATAGCATCTGGTAGGCATCACTAAAATAAGCTCTAGTAGAAAATGCCGATAAGTGTTTTCAGTTTAAAATGTTTTCTGACTAAAAGTGGCATAAATTTTGTCTGCCATCCGTGATAGTGATGATGCAGTGGTTCGATGAGGCTGAAAGCTCCAGACATCATCAAATGAAAGCAATGGGCAAGCCCAGAACTGCAAGGGAGATGGTTATCCTTCAAACATCTACATTTCTATTGTTTCTTGCAACAGGAGAGCCACRTGTGAGGTCTTGTGAAGTGGTCCAAGGATTAGAAATGTATTCCAGCTGGTTCTGACTGTTCTCAGCTGTGTGAAATGGGTTCCTTGTGGGCCAGTCAGAGAAGCAGTGAGTGCTGTGTGCTGCTGGTGTCTCCGTGTTTGCAGAAGAGGCACTGGAAGGGTCTCTGTGTTTATGGTGGTGTGAGCTGAGCTGGAGAATGAGAAACAGATGGCTTGGTCTTTCTTTGCACTAATTTTCATGGTTGCCACCAAACACATCCCTACAAGCAGAGATGCCGTGTTGCTCGTGAGCTCAATGCTGGTTTAAAGGAGAGCCTTTTGGTGCCTCAGAGCTGGTGCTGCATGGACAGTCACCACTGGGCACCTTCAAAGCAAAAGCCACTGCCTGAGCTRAAGGGCTGTTTCTTTAGCTGGCTGTGTATATGGTGAGTTATGCATCATATAATGTATTTAATCACTGCATTATGCACTGTTCCCTTTATAACCTCTTCTTCCCACTGCCCTAAACCCATCACCATCTCCCAGCACAGCCAGCGCTGCTTGTCCTGCTTCCCTTCCCCTCTGCAGCCACAGCTCCCGTGTGGGTCGGTGAGATGCACCAGTCCTGGGAACCTTAGCAGGGCAGGCACTGCTGCTCACCAGCCCTGCTGCTGGGTGGACCGGCAGGATGGAGGATGCAGAGCACTTCTCCTGCTTTTTGTAGGCAGGGTGAGAGGAGGATGCAGCTCTCTGGGAYGGATTCTGCCCCTGGCGTGTGCCAGTGCAGGAATGAGCAGGGAAGCTCCTGCTTCTTGGATGTTTACACTTTAGCCAAGCATGTGTTACACTCTGCAGGAGGTGGGTAGTACACCTGTAGTAACTCGGTGGTTGGTATGAATTAGGTGCCTGGTCTGCCCAGCCTTGGTTATAGCTGCAGCCTGTATTGGGTAATTACTTTCTGTAGCCATTTTGTAACTCTTGCTTTTTTTTTTTTTTTTTTTTGTGCTCTTTGTGTTTTAAGTTCCCTAAACAGTGCTTGGGGCTGCCTGGACTTTTTAGGTAAAAATAACTTTCACTTGAAAAGCAAGCAACAGCAATGTTAACTGTCCTTTCAGCTACTGCGAGGCTCCTGTCCCCTGTGCTTTCCTGAAATTCTAAAAGGCARGAGGATCTTAACTCAGGAGAAAAACAGCAACATTTTTGATTATAGTTGCTTTGAATCTGCAGTTTGGTAACAGTATTAAATGAATTTCTTCTTGAAAATTCGTGCTTTTCCATAGAACAGAAACACTGTTTTGAAATGGTGGGATAAGGCAGTAGCAGAAATTATGCTACTGCAAACTATGAGTGCAAACACTGATTTTTCTAAATGATCACGTTACAAATGATTTATAATTATTTTTCAAAATAGTTTGTTCCAAACTGTGTAGAGTATAAAAGTCYCACATGCATGCTTGCTGGTAATAGTTTGAATTTAGCTATCTTTGCTCATTTGAATATAAACCTCAGGAGTTGTTTAACTAACATTTGCATATTAGATTAAAAATGTTCTGTCAGCAGGACTGACTTGGACCACGATGTACTTTCAAGCCAAACAACCGTTATTTTGTTAATATAGAGGTGCCTTCTTGATCCCTGCAACACTGCCTGCATGGACCAGCATCCTGATACCCTATTACTGAAACTTTACTCTTGTAATAAGAGCAAAGGCATGGTTTGGTAATTCGTTTAAACACTGTAACACCTTGCTGATGGCAGACCAGTCCTCCCTCTCGCCTGCCACAGTCTTGTGCCAGCTGTTGCTATCTGGTCTGCATTGCTGGAAGGGATGCAGTCACCAGCTGGAAGCTGTTGGATGGTCCAAYAGAGCCCAGGCAGGCATTTGAATCACTGTACTGCTTTCCTCAATGCCCATGGAGATGCAGTGCTCTGCTGGCTGTGTCTCGAAAGAGACCCTCAGAGAGTGGCACTTGGTTCTGTTGTCCACTTGTCCCATCCCTGTGCAGAAGGTGAAGTCTGTTGCAGACCAATAGGTTGTTAATTTTCTATGCGATGATGTTGCTCAGCTCGTGGAACCGCAGTGCTTGTTAATGGGTTAAATACCATGTACTTCATTTTTCAGCAGGTGCTTTGATTAAAAGGCTGAGATGCATCTTTGCTCTTCCTTTTATGTCTGAGTTTTTGTGCAGTCGCTTCCTCGTTCCAGCTCTCTGTGTGTGCTCGGACCATCTGGCACGGCTCGGCTGCCCGTCAATGTGTGCTGCTTTCAAGGGGAAAAATTATTAATCACAATCTGGATGGTGAGGAGGTTAGGGATGGGTTTTACTTTCACTGCAGAGCTGACAGTTCCACAGGTAGATAACTCTTCAGGGAAGGTTTCTCAGCAGCCCTTGGCAGCGTTGCCTGATGGGTGTGTGAGGAAAGGCGGCCAGAAATCCCGAAGGACCAGGTGTAAGGGAGGATCTGGGAGCAGCGATCCTTGRCGGCTCGGCTCCGCCATCCCTCGCTGCTGTCCTGTTGCAGCAGCCTCACCGTGCTGAGGATCACCTTCTTTGGTACTGCTGGGCTTCAGACAGTTGTCCTTGGAACAAAATTCATTTCCCTGGGCTCTGTTCCATTTTGCAGGGTTTGGTCACTACAGACTGTCAATTTTAAGAGACACGGATTATTTTTTTTTGCTGGTAACACTAAAATTTTGACGTTGCTTCAACAATCACAGCTTTGTAAACATTGGAGTGATTATTTACAGAACATTTGAGGAGGGATTCTTTTACCCAAAGAGCGAGTCCTACATAAGACATGCTCAGTTCTAAAAGTAACCTGAAAAGACAAGCCTAATAGTGGTTTCTATGAACTGCCACCTGTGGGAATTTTTTAAACTTGTAATCTCGTCAGGTATCTGTGCACTGTGTGACCACGTCTGTTTGCCTGTCAAGGGGATCTTTTTTCCTGTGGTACATGTGGAGGCATATTGCAGTTGTTGAAAGTGTTTGCTGACTGTGAATGGTGAGAGACACTGAAAAATGTTTTGTGCCTGAAGCAGTTGCCTCCAAAACGCCCATCCCTGCACCTCCTTCAGAAACCACCTTACATGCTTAGCAGGGAAAGTTTACTTTGCTGCTGTAGGATTTTTTTTAAAAAAACTTTTAAATAAATATGAACCATTTTTTGATTTTCTCTGATTTTTTTTTTTTTTTTTTGAAGTATTTTAGGAATAAATGGGTGTTGTGGTTGAAGTGATGTAGGTTTTTGAATGGGTCTTTGGATGTGGGAAGTCATGACATTTTGGAAACATCATTCTTCCACAGATCAGCAAACCCAGGTCACTTCATGGGAAAGCATCTGGTGTGACTGGTAGCAACAGTAACTAAATAGTGACATGAGAAACTGCCCTTGCCTGACTATTAAAATACATGAAATTAGCAGGCGCTGAGAATTACATCTTACGAGCTGTGTTTTGTTGTTGGTGAGTGGGCAGCAATCCTGTTTGTCTAATTGAGCTTCACTATATCATAGTGCTCAGAGTTCATTCATCATACTGGGTTTCTTTCTTTCTAGGGTTTTCCATTTTTAGAGACACTGTTATATATAGTAATGAACACATTGCTGTTGTGCATGCCTTTTTCCCTGTGGAGTAGGGCAGAAGTTTGGATCTCATTTTACAGAGCTCTCGTTTACATTTTATTCACAATGAAACTGGGTATGCCAAACTCTAGATATTTGGGGCTTGTATCTATTTGTTATGTGGCTTTTAAAGCAGATTTTTTTTTTTCATTACACCAAAAATATATTTCTTGGGGTTGGGAAATTAGATCTTTCAGGGAATTGGGCTTAAAGTGATGTATTGTCTAAAGCCATAGATTAAATCTCAGCTTGAGTCCTTGTTCACAGACTTGCTGGCTGTTCTTTCTGCCAGTTCAATGTAGCTTTTTCCCAGTCTCTGTTAAGAAAGTATTGACTAAAGAGCAGGCTGAAAATCATACACATTAACTTTATATTCTACTTGCAAGCTGGAGTATTTTTTGCTTTGTTTTTCTTTAAGCAGAGCCTCTAGAGACTTGTYGAACTATGAAATGGTTACAAAAAAGCAGCCCAAAGGCTCTAGCTAAGGGTATTAAATGTCCTAAGCAGCCCAAAAATGCTGCTCCAGCCTCAATGGAATGAAATATAACAAAAGGGGAAAATCTGATTTTGAGTCACTGTAAGATGACTTGAATATAATTACTAAATTTCCAGGTATTTTTCTAGGATATCCCAATTAAATGTGTGCAGAGAAATGGATGGTATTGACATTTCCATGGCAACCCATTGCAGCATTTCAGATATTAACCTGCAGGTCATATATTACCGAAGCAGAATATTTTTGGAAGACTGGCAAAATCTATCAGTCTACTGCAAAATGTATAGGCAACAGCATAGCAACAAAATGCAGATGAGAAAACACAGGCTTTGGAATCAAATCTGGACTTGAAAGTTAAGTGGAGGTTTTGTATAAGACTCCACCGGTGGTGAGTAACATCAGTGCCAGCCCCAAGGGGTTAATTTCTGCCATTTTTTGGCTGTGGGTCTGGTTTGTATTTGTGTTTGGACGTGGGATGGAGGTGGGATGATTGTAAAAAATGTTGTAGCAACTCTTATAACGCTTTTATTCGAGGTGCTAGCAGACTTTGGGGAGCCTGAGGTGACCCTTTGTGCTGCTGTTCCGCTGGCCAGTGGTGATGGCAGTGGGATATGGTGGGATGTGGGTGGGACTGGCACAGGGCTTGAATTAGTCAAGCATTAGATCTCTGTGGAGGTGTTTACTGGTCCATAATGATGGATTGCCTGCTATTCCACATGGGAGCCTCTTATCAGAGGCATCCTGAAGAGAATTAGATGTTCTTTTGTGCTGCTGGAACCCTGGAGAAAAGTGCCAGCAAAGGGCAGAGCGTTCCTCATGAGAAACTGGTGCGTCTCAGCCCTGAAGATTTGCAGCAGATCAGATTGATTGCACTGGTAGGATTTACAGACCTTGTGGGTCTCAGGTCAGACAACTGGAAAGCCTGATTGTCTCTGAAGTGACGGCAGAGGCATTTCCAAGAATCTCTGGAAGAAAGAATCCCCTTAGCTAAGAGGCCACATTTCTTCCTTAAGATGATTTCAGTTTTTTGAAGTTTTTTAAAGGAGAACTTTGAGTCTTTGCAATGTGAGATGGAACTGTACTCCCACCAAGTAAATTACAGTGTCTCTTTCAAAATCCCCGTAGGCAACGCGTGCTATGTGATAGCTAATTCTCACAGACCTTATATGAATGCGTTTTCTGGGAACTGCCTTTACAATAATAAATTACTGGTTGGCAAGTGGATAGGGTTCAGCCAAGCCACGCACTTGATCCCGTTCACACTGATTTTAATGGAAAAGTTCCCAGCGAGTTTAGTGGGGGCAGATGCAGTGCAAGGCTGTGGGAAACTGGACGTCTGAATTTGCCTGAATTGCAAAGTGTCTTTGCTTCTGTTTAGATTAATTTTGTACCTTCTGGTTTCATGATTTAATTTGAGATTCATTTGAACACATTGAAGCCAGTCTGTAACTTGAAGTTATGTTAAGAATTGAGCATTGAGAATATGACCTGTGTATCCCTAATGATGGAGTGTAGCTATGGACATGATGGAATGGACCCAGGTATTCCCAATAAAGCTACGCTACACAGGTGCTCGCTCTCTAACTTTCCTGTTATGTCTGTTGAGAGACAGCAGCATTTTTCATTGTTCATGAAAAATTATCAGAGCTCCTTGGAAAATAATATTTATTTTTCCCTGGTTTCCCATTGTATGGCTTGCATAGATTGTGTGCTTTGTGCTACTTTCCAGTTGCAACAGATGTGCTTTCACCACTTAGGACACAGACTTGTGACAATGTCACACACATTTATCTAATTTGCTCAGAATTCAGGCAGTCTTTTCCTGCCTTCAGCAGCTCAGCCACCATAAGATGGGTTTTTTTCCCTCCCCACTCACGCTTTGTCAATACCCTCCCTTATGTCAAGAAACACATCATTAGTTTCAACCAGCTCAGCCAATTTGTCATTAATGAACCTGATAAGAAGCTTCGAGATCATAAGTGACCAAGTTATTTGTCTTGGGATTTCAGTTCCGCTCCTTTTTCTTTTAATGAGCACTGTCTTTCTTCTCTCACCTGGTCAGGTACACCTTCCTCCAGTGTTTGTTAGATGCATTCAGAAGTGGGGGGTCTAATTCTGTTAAACTCTGTCAGTGACAATCACATCTCTATTCCTCCTTGTGCTTTCTGATTAAATAATTTTCTGGATTTTCTTTGTGCAGCCCTCTTTTTGGATGTGCACTTCCCTGTTCTCAATCTCATTATTCCATTCATACTTTGTTTTTAATCCAATTTGCAGGAAATGCATAGTGCCTTCCTTTCCCATACTACTTTCCAAAAATCACTGCTTTGTGTGCATGTAGAAGTATCTTTTTTTCATCCCTCTTCTCCAATTTTCTGAAATCTTCTCAACTGGTTTCAATAACTGATTGAATTCGTATTGGACTGTGCTTCTGTATGTTTCTTCAGTTCACCAAAATTATTTTAGCTCTACAGTGCATCTGCAAGAAGTTTAAAATGTTGACTCATCAACTCTGTTGTTACTGGTTTGTCCTTCCAGTTCCTCTCTTTTTGTCTTGTCCAGCTGAGCCAATCTTCTTTTCTCTTTTTTTTAACAACAGTTGGCCTAATTTAGGTCTCCGGGTAATGTCTTGGTGATTTCCATATTTCCCAGATATGCTAGTATCTTTCAGGCTTCTCATCCATATTTTTCAAGGAATCCGTTATGCCCCCTCAGTATTTTGACCACTGTATACCAAGATGTCATGTTGCATGAGGACTTTGCTGCACTCATTTTATTTTCTCCCATGTTATAGTGAAATCTTTGGAAGAATATGATATTGTGTTAGCATTTCTTATTCATGGCCAAATTTGGCTTGAAACACAAACCCAAAAGCAATCGTTGCTCCCCAGATCCTAAAATAGCCATTAAATCCAAGCAAAGGATCTCTTAATTCTGATAGAGCTAAAAGGGATAGAAACACACTTCCCTAAGCACTAACACCGAAAACATCCTTCAATGTTGGTCTCTCCACATTCTTCCAGAAGTCATTGTCATGGGTAAATATCTTTCTCACTTCTATCTTAATAAAGGTAAATAGTTCAAGTTTTTCAAAACAAGCTTCAAGTTCTTTAGATACCCAGGAGAAATCACTGTCTTCAGTCATTCTATAAAGGATCTTGAGCAGATAATTCTATTGGTTTCAGGATCTGAAGGGAGAATCAATAAGGCACCTCCAGACTTTGAAGCTCCTGGTCTGACCTTTGTATTCCCATTAGCTGCTCTCCTCTTGTTTCTCCCCCTCACAGTCACCCTAATGACAAAGTCAGTGTAAGCCCTTGGACTTCATTTCATTTCACGTTTTGCTCTTAAAAAAACCCACAAAGTGCTTAACAGGATGTTTCAGAAACACTGCCAAGAGCTCAGGGTGAAATTCCTTCCCTTGGAAGTGCTGACCTCGGGCTGGAAGAGGAGGCTGCTGTGGAAATCCAGCTGGGATCTGCTCACCCTTTGCAGAGGGGTCTAAAGACACACCACTGCTGCAGGTGCTTCCTTTGCTCCAGGCTCTTGCCCTTTGCAAGGAGAAAACTCCTGTGCTTGGAGTGGAGCCATGTGGAGCCCTGTCCCTGCCAGCCAAGGGGCTCTGTTGGCTCCTGGGCAAGCTGGGTGAGGACAACACAACTCGCCTAATCCCTGGGGAAGAGCAGCTCTGGTGCATGCCCTGTGCAATGCTTTCCTGCCAGGAAGTTGGAACTTTCCTGCCTGCAAGGTGGAACGGCTCGGAGAGGAGCGAGGAAGCAAGGCAGGAGTGCCATTTAGTGTCTGGTTGTAGAGAGAACTGTATGCTTGCAATATGTTTTGCCTTCTGCTGGCAGTCCCGGTGTGAAAAGCAGCATAGCTTAATTAGGCAGTGTCAAGATACTCAAATCTTCCAATCTGCCTTCCAATCTGAAGTGTTGTTCTTTGCTGATTTAGCTGTATCTTGCGAGAAGTCTACATCCTTATGGCTAAATGATTGAGTTGCGTGAAAAATTTCAGTGTCACCTGATTTTTGACGGATTTTTTAATAGGACTTGGACAAATCTGTCAGGCTCTGTAGATCATCATTCTGTCAGGATTTTCCAAACAGGGATCTGTATGTGCTTTGACCAGGATGAATCTGCAGTATCCAAGTTGTGTGGGATTTAATAGGCAAGAGTGGGACTTGGTGTGGATGTCCTGCAGCCCTGGTCCCCCTAGACGTTATAATCCCAGTACATACCAGTTGCATCCTGCTTGCTGCACGTGCTCAGGAGATGCCCCAAATTTACTGAGTGCGTCTGTGGGTCACTTGTTCCGGTACCTTGCAGCTGCACCAGGTTTACTGCACTTCTGGAGCTGGTTGCCAGAGCTCTTCCATGGAGGAGTAGTTCAAAACATCAGTAGCTTGGTCAGACATCTGGACTTCTAGAAATGTGAGGCAAACAGCCAGTGTTCTCCAATTCTACCTGGGCAAATTTTCTGGAAACATAAAGAACAGAAGTAGGAGAAAACCTGGATGAGCAAACTAATGCCAAAACCTAAGTCTCAAGAATGTACTGTTCGCAAGGGCTTTGTTAGGATTGAGTTTGATACGAATCAAGTTTCAGTGGGTTTTGGATTGTGTTGTTGAATGAGATGAAGCTTTCTTTGCTAAACTTAGAATGAAGAAGACAAAAGGAATTTGTTATTGGGTAAAGAATTTTTTTCTTACTTAGAACCATCTTCCCCTGAAATATGAAAGATCCTTTCCAAATGCAAAAGTTATGCAAACATGTCTGAATATAGAAGTGAAACTGGAAAGCAGTGGGTTTCTTCTGCCAGTTTTGCAGGAGGCCACCCACAAAGGTATATCTTATTTTTTTCTCTTTCTGGTTTTGTTTTTTTCCCTTCTGGAAAAATACAGAAAAATTTTGGCCAAAATCAGAGACTATTTTGATTTTCGTATCCTCTCTTACCAAAGCAGGATTGAAATGTAGCTTGAATTTTCCAAGTAACGTATAATTAACTGAAGGAAGAAAAATTTAAAAATAAATTTGAAGATTTGGTGCAAATGATTTATCACCAAGACTCTAAGTTCTTGATCAGACAGACTCATACCTAACAGCCTTTATCTACGTGAGATGGAGAAGCATTTGGTCAGACCATTTAGTATAAACCACTTGCCTTGCTATTAGTTGGCATTGACTGTACTTTTGTCCTAGCTTWGAGTGTTTGACAATCGTTTGCTGTATTAAAATGAAGGTCCTGTGATATTTCCAATCTGTTTCTTGACTGTGGTACTCTCAAATTTTACTCCTCTTTAAGAGGCTGTTACTATTCATTCCCTCTGACCGAATGGGCAGGAAATGTACTTAATTTCCGTGTAGCCCACAGAAATGCAGGATTCCCTGTGGAGGGACACTCTGCAGTGCTCACAAGCCACCCTGCTCTCCTCGCATCTGTCTCCCCTCGCGCCGCTCCGCGTTCCATCGATGGACGATTTCGCAGTGCAAGCAGAACCTTAGAAATGCACTTAGAATGGGAGTTGTTTATCCTTCTTTAAGATTCAGAAGCCAAATATTCCAGATCTCTGCAATCACTTGCAGAGCAGTGTCAGTATCCTCTGTCTGCTGCGGAAATGATCACTTTGGTCCTTTGGTGCGCCCTGAGCCCCCGTCCCACCACTCCCTCCTGTGCATTGTTCAAACTCATGTAACAGGATTCCAAAGGAAGAAATTCAACAATTTTCACTTGGAGCCTGCATTGTAGTCTAAATGATCTCACTGCTTAAAAATGTTTTTTGGGTCTAAGTTTAATAATTTTTCACAATCTATCCTTTGTAGCTAACCCTCCCCCACTTTCTTCTTAAAAAAAATTCCTTCCCTTCCATGTGCCAGTGTTTTGTAGACATATAAGCTGTTATCAGGTTGTCTCAGCCATCTTTCAATCAAGATGTACTTTTTAGTTCCTGTAGATGATTACTTTTTTTCTTCATCTTTATGTAAATACAGAAATCGTACTAATGTAACCTCCTGTTCTTTAAATGATGCAACCTCGCTGGTGTCGTTGTGTAACTTACTTCTGTGGGAAGACAAACTCTGCTTGGGATAGGGCACCTTTATCCCAGTACCCACTGGTGCTTGTACTGATAATTATCACCCAGAAGGTAAAGATCTAGGACAATAAACCAGAAGGATGCCTTTAAATGAACAAAGATTTCCACACCCTTAAAACAAGAAAAATATAGCAATGGGTAGGCAGCTTGGCAGTGGAGTCATCAGCTGAGTAAATGTGTGTCCTTGAGCAGAGTTCATGTTCTGCTGTGGTTTGGTGGTGTTGGATGGAGGAATGACTCTTATTCATACATTTGTATTCCCAAATAAGTCTCAGTGATTAAAACATCCTGACTGAGCTGAGCTGTTTTTTATGGATTCAAAACTGGGACAAAGTAATGTTCAAATGTGGAGGCCTCTGTTAATCCTGCAGTGCTGTTCTGACACTGGGTGTAGTTATTTTCTGTAGGGGATGCTTTTCCAGAAGTGTTGTGGCTGTGTGGTGTTGGAATGGCATCACATCCTGACTTTGAATTTGACAAGGCTTCAGAGTAAATCAAATGTAATGACAAACAAACCCCCTAATAATGTGATTGTTAGATTCCTAGGTCTGTGTCATATGGAGGCTTTTTAAGAGTTGGAGATAATAAGTTCTTTCAATTACACAGGCCATGGTCCAGAACTCGTCAAAGAGATTGAGTTTGAGATTGCACTAAATATCTACCAGCACAACCGAGAACTGATTCTAGTTCCACCTTTTTCTTTTCCATGTTCTAGATTGTATCAAAAACCAGGGAGAATGTGGTTCTCTGCAAAGAGAAAAGTAGATCATTGAATGTCCGTGCTGTGGTACATACTAACCAAAACATAGGAACTGGTGCCGGAAGATTCCTAGCTAATATAGCCAATCTATTTCTTTAAATGGCTTGCTCATCAGTTTGCTGCAGTCCTTGCCAGTTAAATCATAAATGTCAATAAGCTTCTAAGGATAGGTATTATCTAAAAAATGTATTATCCAAAATAATAGATCTTTTCTTGTTTCTAGAAATGGCACAGTAAAAATCTGTGTTCAGTGCTAATCATTTATTAAGTTTTAGGTGTTTAGATACGAGAATCTTCTGGTTATCTGTGACTACCCTGTAAGTGACTCTATTAGACTAACACTGAGAACCACACATCTCTTCATAGGGTGTCTATGGCCTCAATCTGAGGGTACTTTCCCGTATAAATATGTTTTATTGTTATCACTAATAAAAAGATGCATATGCAGTAGTTCTGTTAGTGCTACATCTGCATTGCCTCCTCTGTAAACATTTGCACGAAGGTTTTGCCCAAGGGCAGGGCAGGCTGGCCAGGACAGGCCCAGTGGCCCTGACTTGGGTAGCTGCCATCCGTGTAATCCTGGAGAAATCTACCTAAATCCTCCAAATCAGAATTTCATGCTCCCTGTATGAGGCTGGGTGTGAAATTTTAATTTGCACTTGTCAGTCTGAAGTAAGGGGAAAAGGGAAAGCAAAAAATAAAAGGCATATGATATATTTCACACTTTCCCCCGAACAAAGCAGCGCGGTTCTTTCCTGCGAGTGCCTCAATGAATCTCCGTGTGGGCAGCTGGAAGGTTTATCTGGAGAGATGGCAGGGTTGTAAGCAGAGTGGGTAGTATCAGCTATCGCTGAGTTTACATGATGCTTCCTATTAGTGAACTCGCATTTAGTTTTGCTAAGAATTGGCCAAACCTTACTGGTTTGGGCTGAAGGTTTTTGTGTCAGGTATCTGCCAGGGCAGAGCTACACCAGAGACTTGGGCCAGGTTGGCTTTTGGCACTGCTCTTCAGGCTGTAATTGATGAACAGAGTAAGAAAGGCTCTCCAAGGGAGCAGCTACTTAGGGTTTTGTTTTCTGTTTTCTCTTCAGGGTGTCCCTTCATCCCTGCTCTGATCACTGAACTTCCTTCAGGTTTTTTCCCTGATGCTCTAATTGGATGTTTCTGATGCCACTAATGCATCTGTTTTTATAGCCCTCCACAAGAAGACAGTGTTTTTTCCACATATTACAGAGGAGGGAACTGAGTAACCAGTGGTTGGAGCTTGAACTTCCCTTGTATTCTGACAGGCCCATTTGAGGCACCTTTTTTTAAGTGCTTTAAATAGCCAAAACACACTGAGCAACTGTAATGCCCAGCTGCAGATTGAAGAATTTTGAAAATCCAAGGTGGATGTTTCAAGCCAGATGGCTATAGCACATACTTAGTGGTACCTGGAAAGGAAAGTCTTTGTGGTGCATGCGATGGAGAGGAGTTTGCTTCTCCAGCACAGCGCTTTGTAATCCTTCCTTAGACTCTTTTCAACACACTTCTCATCTTTTACAACATGCAATAAAAGAAATTCCCCAGAAAATTATTCACTGTCCTCTCCTGAACCATGTCTATGCATGTTTATTGCTTTCATGGTCAGGGGTTCAATGGAAAAAAGAGTATGTGAAGATCTCCTAGAGATCTGCATCATAGTACATAAGGGCTGGGGTCCAGGGCTGGAGTCACATGAGCATTAATTAAGGCGTTTTCGGTAGGCAACCTTTGTAGCTGAGAAAACCTTTGACACGGCTGCTTTGGAAATGCTATTTAAACATGGGATTTCTATATTTTGATATTAGCGAGCAGAAAGGACCATCTGTAATTTTTGTTTTTTCCCATCGCTATGATTCAAAGTATTTTCTGATGGATTCCTGGGCAGTGATTGATTCCCAAAGTACTTCCAGTGGGAGTTAATCCACAGCTCAGTGAAATTGTTGGTCTTCTCTAGCACCAGACTGCTGGAGAAGGCCTAAATAATCTATATCTATGCCACGGATAAGTTGTATTATAAACATCATGTTATAAATGTCTGGGCTGCTGTGACTGATTTTCCTCATTTCAAGAAATGTTGCTCTTTAAAATGCACTATCAAAGGATGTGCATTAAAATATTTAGTCACAGGATTTTTTCTTTGCCCTGATAATTTTCTAAAAATTTGGGTGACAATCACTGCTTTCCTCTGGAAAAGGACTTTTTCTGAATCACTGTCAGGAGATGCCTTTTTATCTCTGTTGACTGTTTAGAGAATCTAAGGTGAGCAGATTCCTGAACAGCCAGCTGCATCAGATGCTAAAGCTGGGCACGGTGACTCACTCCATGCATAGTGACCTAGTTTGAGTTGTCTGCAGGGGAAGGTGTGTGAGGGATTCAGGGAGTGTTGTAAGGATCACAACAGCCACGGAGCTGGGTGTGTCGGGGAAATTCCACTACATCTGTGTAGTGTTTTTATAGGACAGACATTTCGTACAGCAGATTCCAGGATGGAAAGGAGCTCATGAAAGCTGAGCTTTCCTAAATTGTACACAATGGACTTGACCTTCCTGCTGGATGTACTGGGTGGATGGTTCTTAAGGATGTGCAACAAATACACAAATATGGAAATATATAAAGGGTTTATCACTGGGGCGGGTTCATGAAGTTTGTGCAGGATTTCAACCCAAAGGCCAGTTTCCTGGAACTATTGAGCAAAGGCTGCTGGTGGAGTATTACTGAAAAGGCAGACAAGTCAAGCAGAAATGATTATTCTCCTGAAAGGAATAAAGGCAAACCACCCCATCTCATTTTCCGAGTTAAAAAGTTGCAGCTTCTTTTTTAATCCACAGAACTAATATTGCGGAATTCTTAGAGCTTGCATGGCTGAGAAGGTAGCTTTCCAAATGCTTCTTGTATTTACCTCTAAAAATGCCAGTGGCAGGAGGATGTTTGGCAGGATGCGAGGGCAGTACATTTATGCTTCCTGTGGATATGGGAAAACAAAATTTAATAATGAAACACTTTTTTGTTCATGCTAGAAACGCTATTTTAAATAAAAGTCTCATTGATATTCCATCATATAAATTACCAACCTGCTTTCATGGTCGTTTTTGTAAAGTCAATGTAATTTTGTAAAATAAAAAATATTTTCTTCAAGTAAAGCAACATATGTCTAAGAAATGAAAAGACAGTTAAAATGCCTCTATATTCCACAGTTTAATTAGTGAAAATAGTGTATGTTGTACGCAGAGCAAAGAGATATGTTGTTTTTTTGTGAATATTAGTGGGCTGCGAGATTTGACAGCTTGAATGTAGGTTACAGAGATTCAGTTCATTAGTGATACTAAGGAAGCAATTACAGTTTCTGGGAGACAGGTGAAGTCTCCAGTGGCAGATTTTTAGTTTGTTGGTGTTTGTTGCTCTGGGTGGGTGAAAGGCTCTTTCCTGTATATCTACATCTCTATCTATCTATATAAAAAACATCTTCAAGGAGAGGTAAATGCACAAATTGATGACCAGGAGAAGAGATTAATGACTTCTTTGGCTCTCTTCATTATGGTCCCTTGTGACTGCTAAATTCTTAGGGTGACAGTTGCTAATCAAGGACTAAATCTCCACCTTCCCCGCTACAGACTACAGTTAAGATTTTTATTTTTCTGTTCTACATTACTTTGAAATGTGTTTGACGAGAGTGGAAACTCTCTTATGCCTCAATAGAAAAAGAGGTTTCCTAATTGATCTTTTAGGCACTGATGAGCTGCAGGACTTTTTTTCGCCAAATATGTTTTCCCTCTTTTTCTCCCCTCAGCCCCTGAAATCATTCTGAATGCTCCTTCACAGCACTTCTCATGAAGGCCTCTGCCCTGAATGTGTTTGTGGTTGAGTCCCCTTAAGCTGTTCTTAGCACATCATCTTTCCTCATAGAAGCAGCATCAAAACTGAGCATCTCTTACACCAGACAGTTGACTTTGGCAATCCGTGGAGGGGAAATCAAACTTCATAGTCAGTTTGGCTTGCTTGAAGAGAAAAATCATCCTGACTGTTTTTGCACTGAGTACAACAGGTGACCTACATTTTTGAAGGTAGCTGTTAAGTTACGATTTTTATACATTTGCAGAGGCCTTCTTTTCAAAAACTGCTGAGCCATGCTTGCTCGAGAAGTCAGGCTTACTGAAGACATTTCAGGCACCAAAAAGCACTTATTGCCTGAGAAGATCCCAATTACTGAGATTGTGTTTGGAGTTTGATAGGTAAAACTATTTTACACAGATAGTGTAAAACATCAACAATGCTTTAAAAATACAATCGGTTTAAGACTAAATTCTAACATAATGATGAAGTCAACTATTCTTTATTGCAAAAAAAATGAATTTTCATTTCTGTTACTAATCACACTGAAATCGGTCTTGGGTCACTGGAAGGTCATTAGGTTTTGCATTTAGATGTTTCCTTAATGAGTTTTAAAGTACTGTAACTGTATACTATTCTTAACTCTCTGAATTAAAAGAAGGCATAAATCAAGCCTGAATGGACCCTAAATACACACTAAAAATAGTCTGGGATGTGTCTGACCTTTTCACAGTGGATGGAAATCTGCCTGCTGCCAGCTGTTTATTTAAGCCAGTGATACTGGTTTTCTAGCAAAAGCTACCAGAGCTGGTAGGAAGGGAGAGCTGGCAGGAGTTCAGCCTTAAAGTATTAAACTGGCATGTGGCAGGACATAGCAAAATAAATAGCAGCACCTTTCAGTGATGGAAGTTTTGATCCCTGAAGACACTGACACCATTTTTGCTTGCTTTCAGTTCAGGTGCATGTAGCAGGTCCAGGCTGTGTTACAAAAGCCACGGGGTGAGCCCTTCCCCTTGCGCTGGAGCTGAGTTATCTGGAACCAAACGGGAGAAACCTCCTGTCCCTCCACCCGGTATTGATAGGAGAGCTGGGACGTGATGACTTTAGGCCTTTCAGTGGTATAACCTATTCTACATTGCAGGAAACCTTTCTTTTTTTGGCCTATATTTGAAGGCCTGACCTATTTCCCAGCGGAATCAATGGAATTTTCTGCCGGCTTTAGTGAGAGCCAGATTGATTTTTAAAATGTAATAAATAAATATGCTGCTTTATTAACTGAGTGTTCCATTTTAAAAATCGAAGTGATATTTTTTCGCCTGTATAGCAAACAATAACATTAAATGATGTTGATGAAATGATGAGGGTAAAAACTTATATGAAAATGAGATGAACTGCCTTTGACATTTTCCATAGTGCCTTGCAGTTCTGAAATTTTATTTGCTCATGAATAATGACATCTGAGTCTCTGACCGTATAAACTTTTAAATATAAAAGCATCATAGCAAGTTCTCTGGAACTCCATATGTGCCTGCAGATAAGGATGTTAGTGAGCACTGTGTAGTTTTAAGCCATAATATGGGAAGAAATCCACTTTAGGATTAAACTTCTCCCATAGAGCAAGTTCTGTGCTCCAGACAGCCTCACTTTAGCCTTTCTGAGGTCTTTGAAAGGGCTCAGTGTGGGTAGTTCCCATCATAAATATATATTGTATGTTGTCTTGCATGTTGGATATTGTATTTGTATGCATTACAGAAAACATCATGCAGACACTCAGGATATCAGCCCTATTTTAACCAGCAGAATACTGTACAACTATCCCATGGAAAAACTTTGCAACTTCAAAAAATGTTCTCATTTAATGTAATGGGCGTTATTATAATATGTTTTATCACCACTCAGGTTTATATTAGCAAAGTGAAATTGCTGAAATGGAGAATTAAGAATAAAGCCGACTTCAGTTTGCTGGAAATGAGGCTGATCCGTGGCTGTGTTTGCTGAAGTTGGGTAAACACTTTTGTGTCTTAGAATTGACTTCAGAGTAAACAAAATGTTTGTTCCTTCTGGAAAACTTTGTTGGCCTAAGGTATGGTTCACCTTATTTCAACTCAAGCTCAAAATAATCGTGCTTTCCTGTTGTTGTTCTTGGAAGCTAATAGGGAGGAACATATGCTAAGCATTGGTAATGTCAGTTAAGCCCTTAATTAGTGATGAACGAACCTCAGTTTTTCCCTGTGGTTCAATTCGGATGCTGCTCAAAATCTGAGCAGTTCTCCAGGTTTTAGCCAATTTTTTTAGGCATCTCAAGCTTTGCAAAGCTGGTTTTGTTGCTCCAGTGAAGTTAAGACTTTTCTGGCATTTCTAGATTGGGAGCAAGCTGTAATATCCTCAGCCATTCCCTGGCAGTGTTTTGGCGCTTTGGGATGAGGATGAGGAAGGTATAAACAGGGGTTTCAAAGACAGAAACATTTTTGGATCGGAGATTATATTATGTCAGCTTCATACACTCTTCTCAATTCAGGAAAGTCTTAAGTTTAGAGAGGAGTAGATAAGAGTTTGGCTGAGCTTGTGTGTCCTCCAAGAAGGGGATTTGGGCTGTAGGACCTCTACTGGGAGTACCTGGACAGGTTGTACATGCTCTGAAGCAACGTAGTAATGATGAGATTTCCAAGGAGTAGACATCTGCTCATTGCTTATCTTCTTAGTAAGCCCAGAGTAGTCAGTCAGGGCAGGGTACAGTGGGTATCTGGTGTCTGATGAGTAACTGAACGTCTCCAGAAGGGGAACAGAGTTCTGGGAGGAAAGGCAGCATTTGGTCATTTTCTCTCTGATTAAATACGCTGCCACCAATGGCACTTAGGGACAGTGGAATAGACTCATCTCCGTATCTGGAAGAGAAGTGAGAACCCATTGTTGCAGAGCTGGAATGTCTGAAGAGTTAGAAAGCTGCAATTATAGCCTTGGTTTACTAAATACCCCCAAAGCATTTCAGCTTTGTTTCAGAGCTTCTCTGCGCTATGTTTTTAGCAGAATGCTTTTTAAAGTAGGACAAAAGCCGTAGGTTTGGACTGAGATGAGCAGAGCTCCCAGCGCATGACTAGGCCCCTTTCCATGTTACCTTGGCTGGCCTTTGCYGCAATGTTTTTCTGACATCCTCTTATAGGCACAGAATTAAAGGTTATTTCCATTCCTGCTTCTTATCACTTTGATCTTTTGCCAGCTCTTAACATCTCCAGCAGATTTGCTCTGGATCTGTTATTCCCATACCTACCCTCTGCCTGCGACATTCTCTGACATTTCCATTTCTGCACCACCCCTTACTTTCTTTCTCTCCCCATTTATTCTTTAAGATTTATTTTTTATTATTGTTTATCTATTTTTCTCCTCACTGGAACAGCTATATGAAATTACTGATATTTGCATGCAGTTGCTACCAAATTCATAAGTGAATCCCAAGGCCATCAGACCACTCAAAACGTTTTTGCAATTTCTGGCTGCTTAGCCAAAAAGAAGTTAAAAAAATATTGCTGTTTAATTCTTTCTGCAATACATCTTGCAGGTGGCTTTCCTCTGTGGTTTAATTGTTTATTAGCTCCGGGATATATTCTGAAATTAGAGAGAGTCAGACCAAGGACTGGCAAAGATTAAGGCACAGTTATGATGGTATGACTTCTTTCTGTCTTCATCTATGGGGGAAAAAAAACCCAACAACAAAAAAGGATGTTTGGGGTGGGAGAGGAGGAAGAACAAGCAAAGGAATGAATGAAATGGGGACATTAAAAAAAAACGGCAGGAAAAGGGAAAAGTTTCGGTTATATTTTAATTACTGCATATCTGTTTCTCAGCTAAATCTATTTTCCATGGATTAAATAAAAGAATGGAGTGTGTCTGAACCTGTTGTAGCATAAAACAATATCTTTGTCTAATGATCTGCAGCCATGACCAGGAGGTAGGAGCCCCCCACTATTCATTATCCCGCTGCTCCATCCTGCGTGTTCTCAGACCAGTCATTAATGGCATTTATCACTCTTCCTGCCCTGCATAATATTCCTCACTGTGAGCTGGGTCTGATAAATTATGTTTGAAGAAGACAGCACCCAAAGTGAATCAATCTACAGCTTTTACTCTCTGGTGTACAAAATACAACCCAGTGTTGTAGCTGAGTCTTTGAAGGAGATCCACACAGACAGTGGAATCAGAAATTATAAAAGGAGTTTTATATTCTTTTCTGTGGGGAAAAACAGCCACTAAACTTCTGATGATGTTGGTTTCCTTAGGCTTGCAGTCAGAGTATACCTGAAAACAATAAGAGTTGGAAGATTTGCTGTTACTAAAGATGCTGAAGAGCTGGTGGGCACCTCCAGAGAGCAAAGGGGTGCGGGTGGGATGTTGTAGCACCACTGGGCTGGGATGTCTGCTCTCCATCAGTCACCTCCCTTCCCAGGGCTGTGTTTTCCCTCTCTGTGTCATGGTGTAACAATAAAAGTCTCTTTTGTAAGTGTTTTGAGATCTGTAGATTAAAAATTTGCCTGCTGCTCCTGCTCTCAGTGCTGCTGCTGTGGATGTGCTTGTTAAATCCACCTGGAAACTCAGGAAGAACCTTACTGACTCCTTTAAAAACCCACCCCAATCCGGTACTGTTCACATAGAKCATCTCCCTGGCAGGGTGGGATGGGCTGTCCCCGGCCCTTGGGGCAGCACCCAGGGCCCTTAGAACTCTTTTTTCTGCTTTTGGGGACTGCTCCTCACCAAGACTCGTCTCTCACCCAGCATGACAGCATGGCAGGGACAGCTGAGCTGCAGCTCAGTTGATTTAGGAGTGAGATTCAAGACTCCCTGTCTAGACGCTCTCTGCGGTGGATTTGCAGCTTCAGACTTAACGTGTTTCTTTTTCCCAAAGTCATTCAAATCAACTGACCTTTGGGGTCTGTTGGAAGAAAAGTAATCTATCATTTCTAGATGTTGTAGTGATACTTCTTTTGTGTATTTGTAATAAGTGGCTTTAGCCTTCTCTTCTGTCTTGTTTATTCTTATCTCAATTCAATCTATCAAATTTATACTATCTCCTACTGTAAAGTCAGTGTTAAGGATGTTGAATATTATTATGAATATAAAAACCAGTTGCTTTTGGAGTGCTCTAACTGCTACACGAGTGTTCAGGTCTTAGAACAATTTATCCCCTGCTTTTATAGCAAAATAAAGAAAAGTTTGTGGGCACACAGGTTTGGATTCAGGTATCTGGCTTGGGAAACGGTGCAGAACACGAGTTGCTGTTGGTCTTTGGGTAAATGCAAGTTTTGTTGAAATGGTCATTAAACAGAGACTGAGGTCTTCCATGGCTCTGCTTGCTGACGAGTCGGTCTCGCTGCCTGGGTTTGGCAGAACGAACCTGTGGCTTTATGTAACATGTTTTAATGGAAATGTCCCACAGCAGAGATTAACAAACTCTCCTGCAGACAGTTTTGCTTTATGGTGCTGGCTCTGTGTGTGCCTCTCCCAGGGCTCATTAGCCTCTCAGCAGAATACAGTCTCTGGTACTGCACTTAACTGGAGGCCGTTCCTACATTAAATAAAACAAAATGCTTATGTTATTATTGGGCCAATTTTTAGTTAATATATGGGTTTGGGATAGCACAGGATATATTCCTGGTTTTAAATAGTGTCTCATTAGCCATGCAGACAGCATCTTTGTGCATTGTAAGTTGGATCAGTTTGACCTTTGTTTTCCGTAACACCAATTTAACTGACTTCAGTTACTCCCAAATTTGTTAGAAAAGAATCAGAGTAATTTTTGATGGGTAATAGCATATTGCCAAAAATGACTATGTATCTTGAAATTACAATTGGGAGTAATCTAAAAAGATATGTTTTGGATAACACAATTATCCCTAAATTAGGAGTAACAAAAATAAGGTGTATACCATATTGAGATTATCCTCAGGGAAATCCTAGCAAATGAAGACACAAAAATGTAAAGGAAGTGTTAATTTTTAAATTAATTTAAAATTGTAAGTTAAAAAATAGATTTGCATCTAGGTTCTCAGGGCAGGATGTAATTCTTMGTGATTAAATTCTGTAACTTCAGGCATGACATACTGTATCCTTCATGTGAAGATGGCTGGAGCCATCTGAAACATCCCCCAAACTGTGCAGGTACTCATTGAACACAAACAGAAACCCCCAAAACAACTAATTTCATTTGCCCTTTGCCAAGCCTGGGAAAGGTTCTTACCATTTGTTTGTGTTGGGCACAAAGCATCCCTATTCTCTGGGTTTCAGAATTTTGCTGAAAATTCCTTATAATGGGTTAAAGAAGAAAGAAACTTCACTTGTTCAATTTACTGACTTGCATTCCAGGATTCTGAATGTTCCTCCAGCTTCCAGCGATTAAATAGCAGTGCTGGTGTCTGGACAGGCCCAAGGGACCTGGCTGTGCTTTTATGGGCACAGACTTCTCTCCTACAATGTGCTCTGATAAATAGCCATTGTGTTGCCTGCTCTTTTCCCATTACCAGGAGTTCCACAAGAGCATCACTCTGCGGTGAGCTGGGATCAAGCTTTGAAATAATCTGCTCAGAGAGATTTGAAATGGTATTTAAAAAAATAGTGGGACAATGGTTGTGAGCTCTCTGCTTCTTCCTAGCAAGTCAGAAGCAAAAATTGTGGTTGGGGTTTTGAGCTGACTTGTCTTTTGAATTTGAGAGCAATGAGGCAGCATGTTGGTTGAGCTAATGATATCTCCAAGTGTACTAACAAAACACTCCTCTGGTGGTCTTGGAAAGCAAAAATACGGGATAAATACCTCGCAGTCCTCTCAGCGACAGGATTATCTCTGGCACAGATGATGTCTGCTTAGTAATGCTTATGTTCTTAGTTGCATTTTGGTTATTCTGCAAAGATTAGGATGAAACTGTGGCGCTCTAAGTTAGTGGGAAAATCTCTTATTACTGTCTGGGGCTGAAAATGTGCTTGTACATTTTGGAGTGGAGGTTTGAACCAGCACTAAACTGGCAGCCGCAAGTTGGGACCTTGATAAAAGGAAGGAAGAGAATTTTGAAATGCCTTATAGGAACCTGAAAGGCTGAGCAGCCCAATAGCATCTGTGGTGTTGTTCCTAAACGCTTTTCTACTCCAGAAAATGTATTTAATATGTGGCAGCATGTACATAATCTGTTGCTTCTTTCTTTTTCTCTCTTGTGCAATTTTATACTGCACATTAAGCATCTCACCAGAATCTCTGTTTAATGTTCAGGATGCTAGAAAATTACTCTGACCTCTCCATGAAGGATACTCAGCTGTTTCTGTCTGCAAACATTTGAGTTATATCTTTATTAGCTAGTAAAATCAAAGGCTGGACAGCAGAATTGTGGAGATTTTCCACTGATGCACAGTTCCAGAGTGCCTGCAGCTCACACTGTATGATGTTTGAAATGGCTTTGGCATGTTTTTCTGTCTCTCTTGCTCAGCTGAGCACATACCCACTTCTCAGAACTATTGACAAGGTGACTTCAATTCACCCACATATTTGGATTAGTTTTTCACTGGTCTCCATGGTAAATAACAGAACTAAGGGCCTTGGCTGAATGGAAGCTGGAAGAACAATGCAAGAACATCTGTGCTGCTTGCAGACATTTGAAAATCTCTTCTGTCTACGTATCAAAAATTTGTGAAGGTCCTACAATTCATTCTGTGCAACTAAAAGATTAAAACTCCAAAAAAGTCTGGAATTGTATTTAGAGCAGYCACATCCAAGAGACTTTTTGAAGGCAGCTGCTGTGGAACGAATTTAAATGCTGTTTGTGATATCTTATGGAACAGAACTAGAAAGAAGTTAGGCTGGGATTTTGAGAAATTAAATCCTGCTCTTGCTTGCTGTGAGTTGTCATCCCAACACTGGCCCGTCCCTGGAAAGATGCTGCTTGAAACACTGTGCTGGCAAGAGGGGCCAGCAAGATAAAGGGGGGCTGAAATCCACATGGGTGTGTGAAAGTCACAGTGGGATATTGCAGTCACCCGGGCGGTTTGGAGGCTTACATCTGTATCCTGAAGAATCAGAAACACCGTGGAGAACAGCTGCTGAACCCTGTGCTTGTTGCCAGTGGACAGATSTCCTCTCACTGGGTGAGGCAGAACAGGCTCTGGTGTGGAGCCTACAGGGATGCACAAAGATCTGTTTGCTCTATGCCAGCTTTACTGTGGAAGAGCCTCGGGAGGGTCACTGGGCTGGATTTAGGAGGTGTCAGGTCCAATGCATGCCTTACTAGAGCTGATCACCTGAATTATGCCTTGTACACGTTCCTTGTTTCTAGTGTAGGAACCAGGTGAGAAAAACATTCATGGAATGCGACTGCTTCATTGTGCCACTGCATCTTACCTGTTTGCAGTGGTGTGTGAATGTGCTGTAGGTAAAAATATACAATAAAACCTGCATGGGTTTTGTGTTTGTGTTTTGTTTGTTTTTTTTTTTTTTAATATGGGTAATAAACTCACTGGAACGTGTGGTTTAATTACCGCTGACACCCGTTAATGGAGAGAGCAGGATGAGAAGGGTAATCCTCAAGTTTATCTCTGAAGGTTGACTGAGGTGGTGAGGGTTCCTGGGATGTGCTAGGAGGGATGCTCAGTGTCCTGCTTAATTTATTTGTTCCCTAAATCTGGGCAAGGACAAGGCTGAGGACACATCCACAGGGCCCGTGGGAGGTCTGGGAAGGCAGATTCCTCTCTTTTGGGTGCCCTGTGTTGCTCTCTCAAAGTAGAAGCCTCATCTGACCCATCCTTGGAGGCACAAAGGCTCTTAGGTGGGACCATCTGCTGCTGCTGCTGCCATCTCCCTGTTTTGTTGAAAGGCCAGCTGATTAACGTGAAATTTGCTGTTATTTGATATACAGAATTTTCTAACAAAATCCAAAGAAAGATGTGATGAAAGGTTTGTATGTAAGTAATTATAATGCTGCAGTATTCAGTGCAGGCAGAAATTAATATATGAGGTGAAAATGTCAAAATAAAAGGTCAGGAAAGTGAATTACGGAGAAAGTTGAGCATTAGCTGAGGCAGTGTTTGTTGGCAGAAGCTCCCTCCAGTATAAAAAAGGTTAAGAAAGAGGCTTATGAAGACTGAATATTTCACACACAATTAAAATTCTGTATCGGTTCCCTTGAAGAGTCATGTAGCATAGTTAAACTAGGACAATTAATATAATGAAAAATTCATGTTTATAGCTTCTGGCTTTTGCCTGGGGATACTTCATAAACCAAAAGTGACCCTTTCCCTTAGAGGTGATTCCAAGAGCTCAACACGACATAGGTGAGGGAAGGGAAACCTAGTCAAAAACCCCAGATTTCTTAAAAAAACAGCCACCAACTATAAACACAACCAAGAAACATTTAATAATAATTTTCTTCATAATAAACCAAGCTATCCCTTTATATAAGCAGGGCAGCCATGCAGCATGAAATGATTTAGTAGGGCTGTAAGTGGTGGAATCACCGTTTCTATTTTAGTAATAAGCAATAATAATAAATTGTTTAGGAGGATGCTACAAAAAAAAGTGTTGGAGGAAATGCACAATGATCGATTTCTCAGAATTAAACTGCACAGACATATTGAATCAATGAGCTCTTTGTTCTTAAAGCTTTACCTACTCTGGCTGCTGAAATTGGAGATTTATGTTGTCAAAAAAATCGTAATAACTATAAATTTCTCTGCTGGCGTCTGTTAAAGTTAATCTATTTGCTTCCAATATGAAACTGATTGTTTTTTGGTTTTCCTAAGTTGCCTCGTAGATTTAGTCATCTGAATAGCTGATTTTCCTTCCAGCAGAGATTCGTTATTAAAGCTGTTGTCCTACTGAATGTAGATTTCAAGGATTATTCACTCATTTTCTTAATGTATTGTCCCAAATTACTTATGCAAAGTAATGCAATTTAATGATGGAGTTATTGATCATTTTTGCTTTTGTAAATGTGCTTTAAGAAGGCAGATTAAGTGAATCTTAACAAAATCTCAAGTTAAGTACTAAAAGGATCTCTATTTTGGCAAGTTTCTGTAGGCAGGGTGCTCTAGACCTTGCATAACCTGGCAGGGATCGATGGCATCTGGTAATGTGCTGACTCTTGGGGATGCTGCACTAGCAAAGTACCTGTGTGTGGTGTACTGCCTGGGAGCCTGAAAGTGACTCTTCTCCTCAGGTGCACAGAGACCTCTTGCACATAGTATTTGCTTTTGTCCATCTTTATTGATAGCTGTACCTGAGTCCTCATTAATTTTTAACACAGAGGCACTGCATGCAATGTAAGAAAATGATGTCTTCTAGCCAGACGCTCCCAGCAGGTCTGCTGGCTGCAGTGAGTCTGCATCCTGCCCCTGTACTGGAAGCGCTGCCCACAAACCACAGATGTCAATAACAAGTCTTGTCTGTGGTTTCACACCAGTTGCACATGCAAGGTCCAAATCCGAAATGGATGTACCCATGTATTTCCTGTGGTATAATTCATTTATCTCACACAGAGTTTCCTGTTCTCTAGACCACTGTGAATGACTGTAACTCTCTTCTTATTAGATCCTTTGCTCCATATCCCCTGTTTTTTTCATCTGTTTTAAGGAGGCAAAGTTTGCCTGTGTGTAACTCTCCTCTTCCTGTTTTTCCATCATTTGCCTCATTTCCTTTCCCAACATCCTAACCCTCTGCCTCAAAGCAGTGTCCTCAGCCAACTGACCATCAGCAGCAGGCGTACAAACCAGTAGTTTCTTGAGTTATTAAAACATTGGTTTTAATTTAAAGGTTGTTGGGTGGGGGTTTTTGTTTGGTTGGTTTTTTTAAGCTTCAGCTCTTACTGTAAAATCCCAGCCGGGTTTTTATGTGCCTGGCATAACCTGGTCTAGGTTGCAGTGGAGGAATTTTTGATGGCATGGTGCAGTTGTGGGTGCACTTCTCTTCTGAAAGATGACTTTGCAGAGATGACTTTGTGGACTTCCATGTGCATTGCTGTGAAATGCTGCCAGGTTTCATTGTGCTGTGTAGAAATAGAGCATTTCTTTGAGTGCTGACCTATGTGAAGTCAAGCCTGGATCACAAAAGCAAGGTGATTTCTCTCCTCCTCCACTCATCAGCTACAACAGAGTCTTGTACCCAGAATTTAGGTAGCAACCTTGTTACATCAGTCCAGATACAACCCAGATAGTTTTTCGGTATATCTCTTGATCCTAAAGTAAACAAAACCCCAATGTTAATTATGAAGAGAAATGGGTCAGCTACAAAATACAGCTAAAAACAAAGGCATGACTTAAAATATCTTTTTAAATCAGGCATGGGATGAGTGTAAATCCTAAATCTCCTTAAATTGATTTTGTTTTCTCGATGGGATTAATAAACCTGTGCCTTCCATTACCTTGCTCACCTTCTCTGGATGTCATATGCTCTGCCCAGGCTTCTGGCGCCCAGGATGCTGCTCCTGTTGTGTTACAGCCCCACTGATGTGACTGTCAGCTGGAGGTTTGGACAGTGTGGTTCATTCTCTGTCCTCTGGCTGTTCCCATTGTTATGAAATCACCATTCCCAGAGCAGTTCACTTCTAAGAGAAGGTGTTTCCTTGGAGTGCCAAGGCTGTCTGTGCTGAGCCCTGCCTGCCCTCTGCTATATTGCAGAGCTGTGCACAGTCGGTGGCTTCAGGATGGTCCCACAGATCTTAACATTGATTTAAGAGGAGGGACCGGGTTGGGGAGGGCAGTGGGCCCATTGAGGGTTAGGGTTTTTAAAGCTTTTAATGGAATCTGTAACATCTGAATCTAGAACTGCAACATAAAAACTTTATTGTCAGATTTTAAAGCCTTTATTATGAGTCTGTTGGTTGGGAAAGCTGAAGATGATTCCATGTAAATGCTTCTCCTATTTGAATTATAAGAAAAATCAGTATTTCTGGTCCTTCACTTTTAACAACTTAGATTATCCTTCTTCTGGTAAGACCTGTTCTGAACCTGTTTATGGATTTTACTCCATGTTCATCACCACGAGGTTTGAAAACCTTATTCTTCAGTAGCTGTAGGGAAGTGCTCAGCATCCCAGGATCTGTGTTTGGGAGAGGCACAGTGACCCCTCTAATAACTGATTTCTAGTTTAGTTATTTTTTGTGCGTTATCTTTCTGCAGATACAAAACTATTCTTGTCTTTTTCATTTTGCTTATCATTATTGCTGTTTAATGATAGATGATTCAAGGGAATACACAAAATGAGGAAATCTTGGAAACCTCCCTTAGGGTGTTGTGGAGAGTGTATGTGGGAATGCACAGTTTAATTAAGACTACCTGGCAGACATTCAGGCAAGGGAAGTCATGTTTAAGTAATTTGCTGGAGTTGTTTGAGGATATAACTGCCACAAGAGATAAGGGGAAGTCAGTGCTTGTGGTATATTTAAATTTTGAAGGAGCTTTCTGCATCCAGAATGAGTGTCCATGCTGTGGCCTGGCAGGAGAGGCTCAAGGCAGCAGCTGGTAGGACACTGAATCCAGGACCAGGTCCATTGGGAAGCAGTGTAGGAATAGCAGTGATCCTGCTAATCCTCTGTGCTAAATGCCACCTGTATTACTGTGTGCGCTGGGGAAGATGTGTTGGCAGTAATGCATCATGGAGCGGGAGAGCTGAGGAAGTGGAGAGCATCCGTGGATGTCAGTGGGAGAAGAGGGTGCCAGTGGAATCCGCATTCGGTGGAGCCTGGGGACAAGGGGACCCACGGACTGTGGCACTCTGCCCACTCCCCTCCAACGTCTGCTGCCTGTCCCTGCCACGAGCTGGCTGTTTGTGTGGGGGTTTTGTGGGTTTTGTGGGGTTGGCCCTGCCAACGGCTGCCAGAGAACCCTGGGGAAGGGACTTGGGCAATCCCACCCCACCCGGGATGCGTGTCCTGGGAGAACAGTGCCTTTCTAAGCCTCTGCCTACAGCTGGATGGGGAAGGATGGATGTGTGTGGGACTTACCTCTGCTGTAGGTGGAAATCCTGGCTGTGCATCGATGGTGGGCTCTGACCTGCTGTGTGGTGGTGGCTGTGCAGGAGCACACCTGGAGAGCCAGTGGTCACTTCCAGTCATCAACTTCCATGAGTGTAACGCAGCCAGCCAGGACAATCCCCTCTCCCCTGCAAAACAAGGAATGAAGCAAACAGACAGTGCAGACACACTGTGGTATATATAACCTTTTATTCAGGTGTTTGTGCTACATATATATGGAGTAGGTTTAATCACACATAGCAGGGAATTGTGTAAGAACTACRCAGGAGGATTAACCTTGATTTAATGGGAACAATTTTTTTATTGCTTTTAAACAAATTGACAGGTAAGCACTGGCTCCTTAGACATGACAGCTCTCATGCTAAGTCTAAATGACAGAAGATTTGAGTGGTTTCAGCATTAAAACATCCAGAGAGGCTTTTCACAGCCCTGGACCCAGTTGATGTGATGCTAAGAAGCCCCCAACTTCCCAAATCTCAGAAGGGTTGCGAAGTTAAGCAGAGTGTTCCTCAGCTTAGAGTTTAAACTTTTAAATCCCAACCTGCCAGACAGTCAAAACGGGCCTCTTGTGAAGCTGAATTACATTTAGCATATGGTTTTATTAGATGAGACTTCTCTCAGCCATGTCAGGCATGAAAGACTGAGTATAAATAATGTGTTTAAAGGCTGTACAGAACTGCTGTCTGTAAAACAATGTGTTGCTCTGAAATTGCCAATTAGAGCTCCTGTTTGTTTTGTTGTGGAAGGAAGACATGCACTCTGACAGTTCATCCTTTTTCCCTTTTTCTCAGATTAGGAAATAGAAAATCCTGGTCTTTTCTCACATTTCTAATTGACATTCTAAAGAGGCATATTCAGTGCAGAGATGTGCATGAGTTACTGAGTTTTATTGGGTTTTAGTTATGGCTAATAAAATCCATTTTCTGCACAGTTATTTAATTTGCATCTGTAATTGCTGTAGTTGTACATAAATTAGACATGCAATCGGAAGCCTAATTCAGCTTGTCTGCTTCTTCTGCTACATCCATAATTATGGAGCTGTGGTAACTTCACGTTAASAGATTTACAGAAGTTTTGGAGAGCGTTTGGCTCCAGGGAGAAAATGGCTTGTTTCTACCAGCTGCTTTACATGATGGTTATACAGAACGCCCAGCCTGGGCTGGAAACACCAGCACTGCTGAGGGACACTCCCTGCCCTGCAGGATTTGCAGCCGGAGCAGATCTGGCAGGAGGTGAGGCAGCAGCCTCGTGCTGTGGTGCCAGTGCAGCAGTTCAGAGCTCGGTGCAAGAGCTGGCCCTGCGTTACCTGCCCTGGTACAAGTTCAGTCCCTGGATGTGCCTTCCCAGCCTCTTTTCCATTCCTCCCGAGGTGCCAAGGGGAAGACCTGGGAAGCTCCTGGGATCTCTGCTCTTGTCTTGGCCTCTCGCTTTCCCATGCAACAGGAATTCTGGGGCAACTCCATAAGCTGAGAGTTGGTATTACTTGCATGGGCATTATCCCAAGAGAACGTGTGTCAGGAAGGCAGGGTAGGAAGGAGGCTGTGCTGGTGCCAGCTGAGCTGTGATGGTCCCACGTACGTGAAATGGCTCAGTTTGGCCCTGTCAGCTTCTCTTCTAGCAGTTCTTCTCCAGCATTTCCATCAGTGGTCCAGCACTTGAAAGCACATTAAAATGCCTCTTCTCAAAGCCCTCTGGCTCCATGGTCATGTTCTGCATGTATCTGCCAAACAAAGCAAGTTTCTCTCCAAACCTAAACAACCCTTCTTCCCTCTCACACAAGCTTTTTGGCATAAACTCTTTCCTTGCTCAGATGGTTATCTACAGAACCTGTTGGGGTTTTGCCATGACTTGTCTTTGGGGTAGGGAATTGGTTTTCTGGRGGTTATTCTGAGTTGCAACGAGAGAGAAGGTGGAAATGCGTCCCTGTTGAAATTAAACTGCTGATACCTGCGTGGGACAGGATGTTGCTCATAGGCCCCTGAGCATGTTTTGGCCTTGCTGAGGTTGGTAGCTGTAAGTAATGTCTGGATTGAGCTAGATCCAGGCCTGGAAGACTGGCAAACAGAGGGACAGGAGCTGCCTTTCCAGCTGGATGAGAAAATATTTTTTTTTTTTACCCTCTCTCTTTTCCTTGACTAATGGCAGCTGAGGGTTTTTGCAAGAGRAGTTGGTTTCCGTGGGTAAATTCAGGACATATAGTCAAGACCACATGCTGTACTCTATAGGTTTTGGGTTTTTAAAAATCTTTTCACAARGAAGTTCAATCGGTTGCCTTAGTTTCTCTGCTGTGAGACTTCAAATGGACCTGAAATTTGTGACGTTAAGATACAATCCTGGCAGGTTAATGCTTCAGACATTTTGTTCTTTGCTGACTTTCCTTGTACTTTAGGTGATCCAAATACTGGTGTTCTCTTTTGTCTCCCAGAGCTTTGCTTGGCTTTCCAGATGATTTTTTTAAACATAATGTTAGTGGAATTCTCCAAAAATACTTAGCAACTCCCCCCCCCAACATAAAAACCTCACTGCAGAGCCCACCTTTGGTCAGAAGAGATGGCTGAAACTCATGAGATGGGCACTAATTGTTGCACTAATTGAGATTGTTGCACTAATTGAGATTGTTGCACTAATTTCATGACAGTTTGACACACTCAGTTTTTGAGGAAAAAGGGGGAAAAACCTTTAAAAGGTTTTCCCCTTCACTAGTTGCTTTGCTTGCTTTCTTTTCACGTTCTCACTTTTTCATTGTGGTGGGGTTTTTTTGGCGAGGGTTTTTCTGCCCCACAGCTGGCTGCTCACAATTGGTATTTCCTGATTTTTAGCCAGGCTAAGAACCATKGCTAAACTCAGATAATAATCTCCTGTTCAAACGGTCAGGAAGTCAAGGTCAAGACAAAAAGCTCAAGGCTTAAAGCGAGGCAGCCTCTGCGAGTAACAAGTGCTCAGGAGGGCAGGTTGAGGATCTCCTTCGTATTGCTGGTTGTGTTGAACTCCACAGTTTCCAGTCCTTTGGCAAGGTGCATCTCTTTGGCTTTTTCTATGAACTAACTCCTTTAATTCATGTTATACCTTCAAGAGCTAAGGCATGGACCAACTTTGCCACACGTGGAGCCTCACAGGGCAGAGCTGACTCCTCTCACTGGAAGATGAACACCCCTGTGCTGGCAAGATTGAGTGTGTCATGGGTGCCCAAGTGGTAGATGCCCCATCCTGGGAAACATTCAAGGTCAGGCTGGATGARGTTTTGAGCAACCTGATCTAATTGAAGAAGTCTCTACCCATTCCTTGGGGGTAGAACTAGATGACCTTTAAAGGTCCTTTGCAACCCAAACTATTCTATGATTCTGTGTCCTCCTTTCTGCTGTAGCCTGAGCTGGTGGGACACTTTAATATTGTGGAATATATGTTCACCAAAACGAAACATAGATCCTTACTCCATTATTTAATTTTTTAATTTAATCCCTGAAAAACCCCTGTGGTTCGATTTGAAAATCATTTCAAAACAATCAAAACTTTGTTTTTGGTGAACCAGTTATTCAGCAAAATGGAAGAGTTGCCCAGCTGCACTGCAGTATTTCAGACCAAGGCACCTTGGATTAAAACCAGAATGTAAGAAGCCTTTTGGAATGCTCCAGAAATTTTAGAGAAGATTAGCCAGAAATAGATTGGAGAGAGTGAAAAAGTAATAAATTAAAATTCTCTGATCCTAARAGAAATATAGGAAAGGTCAAATGGAAAGCTTTGCACTGAAAGGCAGCCTGGAGCTCACTTGAAGATAAACTGGAGAACCAGGCAATGAGAGCACCTGGATGCCATCAACCCTCGGCTTCCTTCTGAAGCTCACTGGGACAGTAGCAGCTGTTGATATCATTTTTCTAATAAAGTTGAAACCAGTGAGAAAGTGATGGGTATTGATTAGTGTCAGCTTCAATAAATACATGTCCAGCTCCCACACTGCACAAGATCATTCAGCGTCCTGCAAGTCCAAAGTAATTGTTGAGGACTCATGGGGGCTTCCAGGGCACCACAGCAAAGAGGAGTCTTTATTGACTGTGGTACTTTCATGTCTGATTTCATAACGGAGTAGAACTGTTGTTGGACAAATAAATGCTGTTTTGTATGACTTTCAAAAACATTCCTTTTCAGCACGGATTTATGGTCTCAGATCTGGTTGAACAGATACAATAGGTGAACTGAAGGAGACAGTATTTGTGGTACTTGTGTTGCTGAGGAGACAGGTAGGAAGCTGCTCTTACAGAACAATAATCTGTTGAAGAGACAGACCCTGACACCCAACAYGTGCCTTCTTCAGCTGCCAAAAAATATTACTTTTCCCTCCAGCCTTGCTTCCCCTCTGCTACAAATGTCACTTTATTCCTTTAAAGTAAGTTCAGTTAACTTTGTTAACTTTGCTGTTTATCTTCGTAGACTTTTCTTTTTGGGGTAATTGGAAAATATAAAGAATTTCTATGTTGAAACACTGAAGAAATAATATTCTCTTGCTCAGCAAGAACTGAAAGTGGATGGAGTCTGTTCTGACTTCAGATGAGGGAACCACGCTACTACTTCTGTTAGCACAGTATGCATTAATAATTAATATTATCAGAGTTTGTATGATCAGTACTATTATCTAAATATTTATAGTTTTGGAAGAATAAAGAAGATGAATATGCTCGTGGACAACTTTTACCTTTTGATTCCCAAAATTGAACATAAACTGTGGTGTTGCAGCTGATGATTTGTTGAAGGTTTTTGAATTTATTCTGTTTTTTCCTGTGATCGTTGTTCAACTGATCACAGGTATTTYTAGAAGAAGGTAAACTAGGAGGGCTTGGTTAGCCAGTTCTTAGCCAGGTGGAAACAGATGATAGAGTTCAACTAATCGAAGTTCCTGTAACTGTAATTCATTGCAGAAACTCAGATCTGGAGTGACTGTTTGTACCAGTTTTAGACMGAATGAGTTAATTACTGGAAGCCTTTACTATGTATGTCAGCAGAGCTCTCACTTAACTTCTTGGTTACTTTAGCAATGGCCTCGTAAGGCAATTTGAAAGTGGGGGTTTTTGGTTGGCTTTAACATTTCCCATTTACTCTGCAGAAGTAACAGGTTAGAGGCTAAATGGTCTCTATGTACTGTTCCAGTTCTGGAGGCACAACTACTTGGAGCTCTGGAACAGCTGCCTGGTTTTATCCTTTACAGCTTCCACTGTTTCTTTAACAGCCATTGGCTTGTCTAGTCCTTTTAGCTTCCATTTGGGTTATCACTGTTTAAAGAGAATTTAATTGAGTTTAAAAAAATTTAATATCTCAATTTGCTGTTGTTTCTGATAGTTTTATAATGTTTGACTTAATTTAAAAACATTTCTAACAGAAATGTTAGCTATCAAGGGAGTTGTCCACTAATCCTTCGGCCACCATTATACCTTGTTAAACATACACAGTTCTCTTATTTTAGCAATTATTTATCACCTGTAAGTATATCTATACATGTGTGTACATATATATAAATATATAAAAGAGGCTTCCCAGCCCTTCTTGTGCATTTGCTTTCCAAAGTCTGATTTCATTCTCTGTAGCAAGAGCAAAGCAGTCATTACTACTAAGCAATTTTATAGCACTCTGCAAAGTGAATACAAATGCAGTTTTTGACCACTTTAAGCCTGATTTGCACAGACAGAGATGATGCTGTCTTTAATTCATTTGATAAATTCCTTGCTACCTAATTCTTGAAAAAATTTTGAGGTGGGTCTGATTTGTCCCTATAGGAGRGTTCTCTGTTGCCTGCCAAGGAGCACTGCATCCTACCAGCTACATCTCAGTTAGTAGACAAATGACCTGAGTTTGATTAGGCTACAAGCCAATTTGAAGGACAAGCCAGTGCTGAGTACAGCTTGTTTATCTATAATATGTGAATAACCCAAAAAAAATACAGAGGTCCTGGAATGATGATCATTCTTTTGGAGGAGAGAGTGGCGTAGACAGTGGAAAGAGGAAAATGAAAACTCTTTTTAGTCCTGGCCCTGGCAGTTAGGTTGGGTGAAATCTTTTATTGGTGATAAAAAATTCAGAACTTTTTACTGAACTTTACATAGATAAAGAAAGAAAAACCCTGAAAATGTTGAGGAATTTCATGGCAGTGGGTTCCAAACAAACCATCTCCCTTCTTTCCCTTGAAATACCTTATATTTTCAAATGATTCTCTGCATTGAGACTTGAAGTGCTTGATTTCATATCAAATAAGTAAAACATTATCTCAGATGAACTGAAATGCTTTGTTTGTTTCTTCACTTTARAAAGAAATTCAGTATTCAAGTCCGTTTGACCTAAAAGGAATTAAAAATATTTTGGACCTGCCAGAAAAGTAAACAAATGCATTTTGACCTGTTCTAATCCCTCTAAAGCTCACAGATATTAATGCTAAATTTATCTTAAGAAAGGAACATTAAAGCCTTGCCCGCATGTGCTGGGGAGATCCCTGTGCTCCCTGAAGCTCAGGGCCTGTTCCGAGGATACAGCTTTCAGGGATGGGAAGTGGGAGGTGGGAGCAAGCCCTGGCTTCACCTTCCTGGGGCCAGTGGGGAACTGCAGCAGGAAGACCAACCGTGATTTTTTTCCACTTTCTGCTTTTGCATTTGTGCTCTTACAACTTATGCCTCTCAATTTGCCTTTTCCCCGGAGGGTTTTGGTAGCCTTGCACCCATTCATCTCTTTTCCTTCCTGCCTATCTTGCTTCTCCCTCTCTCCAGGCCTGATCCATGTTCATGGAGAGTGCTGCCCGCTGGAAGCATCTCCTCTCCGCAGTTGCTGCCAGGACCTGTYTCCCACCCACCCATGACAAGAGAAGGGTAGCGTTTTGCAGTTTGCCTTTTGTAGGGCCTGACAGATTCAGAGCTCTCGTACAAATAGCAAAAGAAGCCTTTGCCCTTGATTTTGAAACGCCTTGGGACTAAACCTCGTGTGCTTTCACTGGAGCAGAGACTGATTCTCTCTTTCAGGGTTTTTTACTGTCATTTTGAAGTTTAAGAAATTCTTGCGTCCTCCAAGTGAGCTTGGTCTTTCCTACAGTCTCTAATCAATTGCAGCTGGGTTTGTTAGTGGAGAAGGTCCAAGCAGATTTAGCAACAAGGATATTTTCAAAATATAGGTGAAATTATAACTCCTTCTTGCTTAGTTTTAAATCCTGCCAGTGTAAGTAGCCAAGGCATCATGTATTGCACTGCCTTTGCTCAGCCTGTCCAGATGAGGTTTTCTTCTTGTAATACTCAAATTAACCTCCTTTTTTTTGGTCTGTTTGCTGATTTATGGCATAATATTTTGAGATGTACAAGAAGTTGGTTGAACTTACTGATTCTGCAAAATGCACACATTTTTTACCTTAGAATTGGGAAACTTTCTTCCTATGCTTTTCTTCACAAGGTGAAATGAGCAGACTGTTTACTTTGTCTAATTAAAAGATCATTATGATTATGTAGGAAACAGGAGCTGTTTGCATTGTCATTTTTGCAGTATGTTATTTACACTGATGAGTTTTATATTCTGCTTGACATTGAGAACATTCAGTTGTATAATTTACAACTTTGTGAGACTTTATAACTGAGAAAAGCGCTGCCCATTTAAAGGGATGGAATAATTCCACTTTGAAATGTTACCAAAAGGCAAGACTTGAGGTTCATGGCTAAAAGGCATAGGAAAGATACGTATTTGCTTCAGCCATTATTTTCCAGTAATATTTCCAATGATGTATGGTTRTTTGATGTATTTCTTTGTCTTTTCTCCCTCTTCTCACCCTCCTGTCCTGGCTAGGAATTTGACTTTTTTTACCTGTGAATTGTTTAATGTTAGTTTGTTACACTGTAATTAAACTTCATTTCCCCTTCTTGCAGAATACTTGGCTTATGGAAAGACAACTGCCATCCCACGTAATGTCTTGTTATTCAGGTCCTGTACCATGGTTTGGCATTTCACTCTGTTAAAAATGCAGGTGGGATTTTTAGACATGTCACCTACAAAGCCAGGGGGTCAGCTTGGCAGCTTACTTAATGTGCTAATTCGCTGTAATTTAATCATGCTTRGAATATGGATTGGACATCTGAGTATCTTGGTGCAGACTTGGACTCAAATAGCCCATAAACACTTTGTCAAAGCCCGGTCGGGAAAAGTAAGTTGTGGGTCAGCTCCTGATCCTTTGCCTTTGGGACTTCAGGTGGGATCTCTGGGGCTCGTTGAACTTGGTGGAGCTGTGGCTCTGTGCCCAGTGCCGATGTGGCTGAACTCTGCAGATTAATTAATTATGCATTAGCTGCAAATGAGATTGAGAGTGTTGAGCTCCCTTTGTAGGTCTCCATGAGTGACGCGGAGCAAAGCTTTGCCCAGGCACAACGTGCGCTCCAGGGCTTGTGAGGGATGGATGGAGCCCTTGTCCCAGGCCAGCTGTGGGCTCTCAGAATGGGTGGGATGTTGTAAATCAGGCACCTCGTTTTGCAAGTCACAGGCTCTGTAATACAGGCCAGCTTACAATGACTTGCCAAAATATTTGCAAGATAGCACTTCTCAGATGCAATCAATTAAGTCAGTGAAACTCAGAAGTTGGCCCTTAAATTAATTTTCTAGAGTAGCTTCTTTTGTCCCTTTTTGAGCTTACTTTTAAGCACTGAGTTTGGACATCTTGCTCATGCATTATTTGGTGCTAAATTGTGAAAGCTGTGTTTGCATTAGTAAGGTTGATAGCTGAAAATTTTCCAAAGGATAAGTTTCGCTCTTGGAAAAAATTTGTGTTCAGTTCTCAGAGAGCTTCATTTCAACCAGGTCACACAGACTGGTTTCCTGGCTGGTTTGCCATTTCTTTCATTTCCCCTTTTTGACTATTATGTTGTAAGACGAAAGTTAATATTTTAACACAGTATGTTTCACCATTAAAAAAAAATTATTTAGCCTGGGGTATTCTATTACGTTGGTCTCACTTAGTCTTCTAACAGCGCAATTATTCTCATCTTTATGTTATTCTTTGTGTGACTCTGGCCCTGATAAGATGAATTTAGTTTTCAACTTCTCTTTTTAGTATTSTAATACCTTTTCTCTTTGTTGTGATATGCCAGAAAAGATCTCCCTGGGAACATCTAGCTGTGGTTATTCTTAGTGCCTCTGGCCTGGCCATTTGCCACTCTGTCCACCTGGCCATTGTCACTGGACTAATTGGTTTATCCTTTGGAAAAGACTGTTTTTTGTTTGKTTTGGTTTGGGYTCTTTTGTTTTGAAAGTTCTCTATATTGCAAATTTGGTAGGTTTCAGGTTTGTTTTTCTTTATAACCCTGACTCTCTGATCTAGGTTTAGATTGCATATTAAGAAAAAATTCTCSCCTATGAGGGTGGTGAGGCATTGGCAGAGGTTGTCCAGAGAAGTTGTGGCTGCCCCATCCCTGGAAGTGTCCAAGGCCAAGTTGGATGGGGCTTGGAACAACCTGATCTAGTGGAAGGTGTCCCTGCCTGTGGCAAGGGGGTGGAATGGGGGAGTTTAAGGTCGCTTCCAACCCAACCATTCTGTGATTTTATGATTCAGGAAGGGCCTTGGGCATGTCCTGAGATTTGAAGTCACTGTGCTGTTGTGTAGGTGACAAGAAAAAAAAGGAACATTGCTTGTGCCTGTGTGTTTGCAAGAATGTGCATTTACTCTGCAAATGGGGGACAATAGTTCTGCACCAAGAAGTTTACAAGAACTGCTCTCTGTATGAAATACTGCTGAACTCCTGATTTCACATGCCAGGACCAGATCATTCCTGCAGGAGTTCAGATGCTGTATCTGCTGGCCTTCGTGCYGCTTAAGTCTGAGACCTATTTTTGGGGAGCCCAGCCCAACTTACCCTGACAGCCGTGGCAAGCTCCCTCATGCCAGATGAAAGGTGGAGCAGGCTCTGTGTTAAAATGTGATTTGACCAGAAACAGCATTACCATAACTCAGAGGCAGGGAGCTTGTAATGAGATCACATTGTCAGCAAGGCATGCAGCCTAAAAGTTTCCTTTTAAATGGCTGCTTCTTTGCAGATAAGGGCAGGACAAGGATTCCTAACATTGCAGAGGATGCCTGGTGCGTGCCTGGTCTTTAGCCTACTAGTGTGGTCTTACTTTTGGTTTATGTAAAARAGTGGGAGAGGAGGCATTTGATCAGGCTCCCCAAGAATTCTGCTGCAGTAATTGCTCTTGGTTAAGGATTTACCAGGTAGCAGCCATTGTTCACCTGTGATTCAAGAAATCACAAGAATCCCAATAAAATTGAGCTCCAAGTTAAGATTGCATTGAGGCAGTGTCCTCCTGGAGATGCCTTTTAAACAGGGCCAGCTTGGTATCATGTACCCGGTGCACTCTGTGGGATTTGCTTCTCTTGTTTAGGCCTTTTTCCATTTGCTTTCACTTCACAGGAGCTCTCTCCCATTTTAATTCCCTGCTGGCTTTACCCAGTTTTCTTTTGAGTGATCTATAGCAGAAGGGTCCAAATTCAGACTGTAGTATGGGAAAGGGATTTATAAATTATGAAACACCAATGTAGCTGAGCAGGATGGTTAAGGGGGAGAAGAAAGACAAGTAGAGGACATTTGGAAAACAAAACAGAGAGCAAAGAGGCAGGTGAGCAGGGCTGTAATACCAGCAGAAATAAGTTTTATAAAAAATTTAAAAACAGAGAAACTATTGGTTRAGAAATGAACAAAACACATCACGATTGTGTGCAACTGGAATGAAAAACAAAACCCCAAACTGAGGAATTTAAAATGGGAGAAAAAATCGCTAGGGGATAAAATCCAAGGTTTGATGACTGTTCATTGTTGASTCCAACCTCCATGGGTTGGGCTTCAATTTACCATGGAAGACAAATGAGGGTTTTGGTAGAATACATGAAAGGGCTAACTGGGGGCGAATTAGGGAGTCAGTTGATCACACAGGACAGACAAAACAGAAGCCCACAGCCTCTGAGTGGCAGGGAGCATTGCAGAAAGAAGACTTATGATTTAAGGTGCAATCCCCAAAAGAGCAGTTCTCTGTCAAGCTGTGGAYGGTGTTTGATACTTCTCCAGGGGTGCAGATGTGCTTGAGCCCTGGGAAGCTGAGAACTAAAGCAAATCCACCCTGCCTCCCTCTGCTTTCCTACCACACAGCCTGTTCCTCCTGTGTTTGCAGCACCGAGGGATGGATGGGCTCATGCCTAGGCTGGGGTCACAGTCCCAGGCCCGGAGTGGCACTGCCACCAGCTGTGGTGCAGCTGAGCAGGGGTGGGTGCCCYGGGCTCCTGTGCTGTCACAGATACATTTGCCATCACAGCAGAGCAGGCTCCAGCTGTTCTTCGCTGGTGCTCAGGCTGAGTCACTGGGGTGCAAAGATTAAAAAAACAACAACACAAAAGCTGGTGGTTTGCAGCAGGGAATGGGAAGCTGGGGGTTCCTTCAGGAACGTGTYCCAGGAATGGAGATGAGTGGCAAACAGCACATCAGAAGTGCTGATCCTCGTGTGGCTGCAGAGAAGGTGCTCAGCAGTCGGCTCAGGTGTTCGTCTGCTCCCACGCTGACAGATGAAGTGTCCACAAAAGCAAACCAGCTGCATTTCAATGGTGGCTGGCTGGTCTGAATGCTGCGCACTTGGGTTTGAAATGAAATTCCAGCTCGTTGCTGTGCTGACAAGCCRCAGATGATGGCTGTGAACATGACACACAGTTCAGTCTCCCAGCTGCTCGTCCTGGTCTCTGCTCAGGGCTTGCCAGAAAGAGGAGGTAAAATATTAGAAACTGCTTTATTGGGACAATATTGCTGCTGTGAGATTGGGGAACTCTAGGGCTGGTACTCTTAAAGTGCAGTTGTTTCATAAGGGCCCCTTTAAGAGCTGTAGGTGCAGCTGTCTTTTCTTGAGCCTTTTTGAAAGGGATCATGAAAAAAACAAAACAAGATAATGAGCCAGGAACTGTGGGTTTGGTGGATGTCCTAAAGGGAGTGACAGAAAACACAGGGAGAGGCAGTTTTCATGGCAGGCAGCGTATTTATGCTTCAGTAACTCAGAGCATCTGTTTGAGCTTTGCCTGCCATGATGGGTAAGGCAGAATCAGGAGATGTCATGTAATTGGGTTTCCATAAAGCACATGGTATCAAACATTCATGAGCAAGGCAAAATTTCCCAGAAAACAAGGTGGTGTCATCCCAAACTGTTGCAGATGGAGAATTCTTCTGAAGACCTGCAAAGGCAAAATTAATCGACAACTTGGGCACTTTTTATTCCTTCTCTGGAAGATGGTCTGCAGTGGTAGGAGAAAATTACTGAAATATCACTGAGCTTTTAGCTGGCTTTAGAAAAAAAGAGGGGAGTTGAGGGATTTTTGGATGAACTGTTAGAGTGCTGCTGTCCTTTGGTTTATTTTGAATGAGCAGTACAAGAGAAAAACAGAAGCTTGTCTCTCAGTGGTTAATTTTCACAAATGTGAATTTTTCCTAGCAGGAGCAAGAAGATTTCAATACAGGCTATTGTTAGGCTCTGCAAATACCAAGTGTCTGCTCTTGGGAGATGGAGAACAAAGTTGGCACCAATAATTAGTGGCTCATTTGGCAAAAGTTGCTGAAAATTGACATCTGATGAAGAGATCTTGGGATGATTTAGTAAAACACAGTGCAGTTTGAGATTACTTTTGTGACGTTACTATGCAAAGTGCAGGGTTTGATCAGAAGGAATGTAATGTGGAAAACGTGAAAGAGGAATTTGGTGTCTTATTTAGTTCTTTGTGCTTTCTCTTGAGCTTTTCTAGCATATTGTTAGCAGTGCAATGACACAGCAAAGTTACTGATGTTAACTAAGGAAAGTTGAGATGCCAAAACAACACAAATTTCTCATTTACTACAGATGGAACTTTGTTTCTCTTCCTCTTTGCTAAGATACAGGTATTAATTTCATTTGGATGTAACTGTCATTTAGGAGCAAATCCAACATGGGAATAACATTGCATGGTCCAGCAAATCCAACAAGTCATCATCCAAGAGGCTGAGAGGCAGAGCAGCACTGGAGGAGAACTCTGGGGTTTGTGGTCAGGCGTGTGTGGAGGCATCCCTGCCTGTCCGGGGAGAGCCTCCGGGAGASAGCACTGGGTGGGAAGTTGGGATATGAACCAGAAATCTTGCAGCTACTGTTTTAAATGTTTTGAGCAGTGTTTCTGGTCTTGGGATGGTTCCAGCACCAGCTGGAGCCAGTATGGCTTTCAAACTCTGCTGGGAAGCACATGGGGTTGATGCCTCAGAGRTACCAGTGCCCACAGGGCATGTTGTCTTGAGGGGGGACAGTTGAGGGGTTTGGGGAATTTTTATGCTCCAAAGAAAATTTAAAGTGGTTGGTTGGCACCTTCTGGCAGTGAGATGACTTCCAGGGAACCTCCTGATAACTTTTCTCTGGAGTTGGCAGGACTGTAGGGACTGTAGTGTGACAGTGATGAAGTGAGGAGCAAAGAGGAAGGACAGGCAGTTTTCACTGCAGGATGGTAGGATCACATTTTGCCTCTAGCTGATTTACTCACAGCAGGAATAAAGATACCGCACTAGGAGTTAGTTTGACACATAAAGGAAAGAAATGAAAGCACAAAAGCTCAAGACACCTTGACAGCCAACCACCCACCAAATAACAGCCCCCCAGCCAGCACACCTTCCCATCTGCAGCCTCAGTGCAGGGCTYGGGCTCTCCCCCCTGCCCAACACTGCTGTTCTGCAATAGCAGCTCTGAGAGCTTTGCCTTGCTGCTGATCGCTGCTTTTTGTGAGCAGCAGAGAGAAGACAAGACCTGCAGCCCCTGCCAGCCTAGGCTTACTTTTCTACAGAGCTTTTAAGATTTATGGTSAAATTTTACAGTAACTGTGATTTGTCTCATAGATCATGAACATATGATTGCCCCACGGTCCCAGAGCAAGTCCCCACTGTAATGGCTCGGTCATTACTTCTGAGTGCTAGCAAGGAAATTTTAACACTGAAGTTTTCCTGGTGGAGTAAACCAAGAGGCAGGGCTGGAGCTGCCTGGCAGGTTTGGAGCCTGATAAAGAGCTGCCTCCAGTGSTGCCAGGCCAGGCTCCTTCACCCTCCATGGTACACCTGGGAGTGACAGCTGCGCTCCGCATGAAGAACGAATTTTCATGCTGAATTGTGGATTCTGACCAGACTAATTTTAAAAACTTGTGGCCCCAGGAGAAGAAGCTGCTGGGAGYCTTGAGGCTGGCAATGAGAGTGTGGTGGTTGTGCTTATTATCTACATTAAATGCTGCTGTTTGGGATGAAGGACTTTGGGGCTCCATGGGGATGTAGGAGCACCTCATGGGACTTTCTCTCTGTCCACTGAGTGAGGGGAGCCCTGCCAGTGCAGAGCAGAGGAGATGCCTTCAGCTGTGGATCTCAGGACAAGCATGTCTTTGAAGCTTGATGGAGAAATGATAAGAAGTTGTGCCTTTCAGGTCTGTCCTTTGCCTCGAGRTGTCTTTGAGGAGGACGGAGATCAGCTTCTCACCACACAAAGCACAGCCTGGGGCCCGAGGCAGTAAGGAATGCTGCCATGGGGGCTGGAGATGCCTGGTGTGAGTCCCACCTGGCAGCCAGAGGCTGTGCAGGTYGCTGTGTGGTTGTCGCCCCAGTGGGAGCTGTGGGGGACTCTGCTCAGGTTGCACATTGCCCAGGACCTGCTGACACGGCAGCCTGAGGCAGCAAAGCTCAGGCAAGTGCACAGATGTTCTTGTAACGAGACCAGTGATCTGGTGACTCATTCGTCCCTTCCCAAGCAGTCAGTTTTGATGTGAAAACTTCAATAAATGAAGATGGAGAATCCACTTTTACAACATTCACAAGAGCTGTTTCTCATTTCTGGTTTGAAGGTGATGGCTTTGGCTTCCTCCCTTTGCTTCCCATTATGTTTCTGTGAATGAAGCACTGGGTGGGACCTTTACTCAACCCACAGTCCTCTCCCCACCTTTCTTGACCTCTCCAAGTGAGTTTTCCCCGGCATTTGCTAAAATCAAGAGGTTCTTGGTGGTGCTTCCAGGGTGTCGTAATGCAAATGATAGTAATCATATGAATGCTAATCATTGTTATTCTATAGGGTGAAATGTCAAGATTCCGTATTTTCTTATTAATTTTTAGTGGGCAGGTGCCACATTAACCATGCCCATCCTGTCAGAGAACGTGCTTTTCATATCACAGAGGCTGTTAGAATTTGTTAGTAATGAAGTCGACAACTGTTGTGCCTGCTGGGTTGGTCTTTGACATGCAGTAATGCAAAGTGACRTGGAAAATTTGGAATGAAGGATGAAAAGCTGTTAAAAAATTGTAAATGTAGCTATAAATTAATTAATCTCTTATCTAAAATGTGGTACTGAGCTGTAATGATAAATAGGATCCATGTCACTACTGTTGGATTGCACGTGTGTATCCAGGAAAGGAGCTAATGGGTGGAAGCTGGGGGAAATGGTTTGTTACTACCTGCCTGGATAGCAAAATGTTGCATTGGCAATTGCACGTACCTTGAAATAGGAGCCTGTAAGATCAGATTTTGGAGTACAATGTCTATCTTTGAGTGTTCTAAATGGAGGCTCTCCTGGGTAGCACAAGACCCCTGGACAGTGTATTTTTGTTAGATGTACTTGTAAGCAACAAGCATTTTACTGCAAACAGCTCCATTCTTCTCATCAAGACATTGGTATGACTTGCTGCCCTTTTGGGCCTGTATTTATTAGGCAGTATTACTTTGTAGAAAGTATTGCTTTTACTTTGCAAAGTCAAAACCTTTTGGGTCTAATTTCTCTCTCATTAGGTCATTTTTAATTGACATTAAGTGAAACTAATGCTGTTATATAACACTCAGAACAYAACAAATGCTGCTACCTCGAATTTATGCCACCTTAGCTGGAACCTGAACCTCTCCTGGCTCATAACTCGTTGGTCTATTTGATTTCAGCCTCCAACCTCACCAGTTTGGATAATCTGGAGAGCGCTCTGGGCCTCGTTGACGAGCAGGTGCAGAGATCGAGGCGGCGCCGTCGAAGGCACGCGACAGAGGACGATTACAACATCGAAGTCCTCCTGGGGGTTGATGACTCAGTTGTTCAGTTCCACGGGAAAGAACATGTTCAGAAGTACCTGCTGACCCTGATGAACATTGTGAGTACAGCCCTGCTGCCTGCCCTGTGGGAAGGCTCTGAAAGGGCCGGGAACGTAGGTTGGGTAAGCCGTTTGAATAASACATAGCAGATTTTTCTCATGGCAGGAGGGAAATCTGGGGCACTTTCAGGAGATCCAACAGGGGAGAAGGAAAAAATAAGAAGAAAGAGGGGCCAAGAGAGAAGCTGAGTGTGGCACTGTTAAGATGTTCAAAGTCCTGCCTATGTGCTTTGGTGGGTGAGGACACAAGGTCAGGGGCTCAGGTTTTTGGAAGTCATTATGTTTTAGCTGTATATTCCCTTAACCTAAGCTTCCTGCTGAGAAACACTGTTTGGAGAACTGTCTTCAGATGAGGTTCTAATGGAAATTTGAATTGGTTTTTACATTTTTAAAACTACTCAGCTAAACGCTTTGATTCCTCAACAGCCACTTCAAATCCTGGACCACCTCCCTGCTCCTTGTTCACCCTGCGGTAAAATGTTATGCAATGTAACACTGAGCTTTCTTAAATTGATTTAGYATTTACTCCATGACTGACATCTTTAGGTTTCCTTAGTTAAATATTTGATCTTTAGAACCATAGTCTGTGCAACAGACTATATAGTATAGCAGTGATGAAAGGAGACACTAGGGAATATTATATTTGAAAGAATTCTTTTTTATTTCTAAATATCAATGCTGCAGCCCTCTAGTACCCCAGTCAGTAGCAAGGACACTGTTTTTGGGAAAAGAATCAAGTCTTGAAAAATCATCCCTATTACAGATCAAAATCAAAATATATTTTATTCTTCTGCTCAAAAAATTGGAGTGGTAGCCCCCCTCACAGGCAGCTCATTTGGGGATGACTTTCTTCCCTCTCCTTCTCCTCTGGAACAGGAGTCTTTTCTCAGTAAAACACACTTCTAAAAAAGCTTTAGGTTCAGTGAATGCGTATTTTCAGTGAAATAGTGTTGAGTAAAAAATTGTGGGTCTGCTCTGTTTTAGACAAATGGTGTCTGACTGTTGAAGTTTACAGTCGTGTCAAGAGGATGAGCATGTAGGTGACTCCTTTCGCTTTACAAACCACAGAGGCAAAAATCCAGGCTATTAGGTACATTTGCCTGGGCTGTAGGTTTTCCAAGATATATTTTTTTAATTATGAAGCTTGTTTTTTTCTTTCTTTATTGCGCTCTTTTAGCAATGTGCAGACTATCACTGTTTTTCACTTTAAATTAGAGGTGGAATACAATTTAAGAAAATCTCTTGTGTGATATAAATTCAGTTATGACTTTTTATAACAGCATTGTAAATAGTTAAAAACATGCACTAACATTAGAGTTATGGGGTACTTGGTGTCCGCTCTGATGGCTGTAAATACGTATATTCTAACAGAAATGACATAGGGAATTTCATTTATTTGTGTGGTTTGTTTCCTCTGAGGCTTAAAACAAAGTCTACAGTGAAACAGATGGTTTTATGCATCTCTAAATTAACAAGTCAAACAGGCCAAACCAGGAATGTGGCAAACAGGCCAAAATAGATTAAACAGGACTCTCTACTTATCATGTCACTTAAATCTATTTTTAAGAATTAAAATATACAGTAAGGGTAAAGAAGCCATAAATGTTCCAGCTCTGAAATATACTTTTTCCTAATTTTAGTAAACCATCCAACACACAAATTGCAAGAAATAACAACTTTTAAGCAGGCTGTCTCTGCAAGTGGTTTAGAAAGTGCAGCCTGCGTAACCATCCCCACAGGGCATGGCAGCTCTTGGCATAGGCAGCAATTGTTCTGTTGAGAGCTCTGAGGTAGAAACATGCCTTTTGGGGACTGAAGATGTGTCCCATGCCTTGTGCCCAAATTCGAGGAGCTGTTTGAAATCCCCAAGGCCTCTTGAGGAGGCTCTGGATAGTGGTTGGCATCATCAGTGTTGTCCTATCCTTTCCTTCTTCAAATCTCAGCTGGTTTCTAGAGTCTGTATCTTAGGAGAGGGATGGGCGATGGTAACCAGCCCTGTTTCCAGCTCCAGTATAGAGAGGCAAGAGGGGTTTGTTACTGCAGATGGTGGTGCTGGAGACCTGTATTGTGTCGAGGGATTTCACAGTGCAGAACCTCTGCTTCCCCTCAGCAGCACAACTCCAGCCAGCAGCTCCTCCAGCTCTTGCCCTCATTGCCAGATGGGTGCAAGGTGTATTTCTGTATGGACCGCTTTGGTCTCCTTTCCTGAAATTCACAGTGACTCCCCTGTTGTCCTCTCTTCTACCTCTTTGAATAGTTGGGAGTTTTAATTTAGAAAATAGGCCCAATATAAAAAGCCTTGGGGTCCCTGGCTGTTAGGGGTCACATGTATGCAGTGTGTTTTTAATGAGATGTGTAGATCACTGAAAAAGAAGAGATAGCTTAAAAAAATTCCAGCTGTATTTTTAAATCTAGTGGAAGATCCTCCCATAATCATCAGATTGTGTGGATCCTGCTGCTTTTAGGATGCAATCAATTAGCTTCCTATAGTAACAAGGCATAGAATCAATTAGCTTTGTCCGGTAACGAGGTAGTAAGCATAAAATCAAGAATGCAGGGTAACAAAAAAAAAAATAGTGGAAGTATTTACTGGAGATAAAAGGGTGATCAAATAGTTGAATTTCTGAGGTTCCAAAAATGAAATAAATCCCAGCTGAATCGTCCCTCCTGCGGCACAACATCACTTTCCCAGAAGCAACTCCCAGCATGGCTGCTTCTCCCCACTGTGCTTGATCTCCTTGTGTGTGATGGCGTGAGCAGTTGTCCTTAACTAACTTTTCCCAGGGATCTTGGGTGGAACCCTACCACCAACCCAATCAAAACAATTTTATTTTTTTTTCAAGCCCAGCGCAATGACTGTAAATTCAGTAAAATCTGTTTTGTGCAGCTTAAGTGATGTGTTACAGTCCACACCTAAAAGCCATGAAGTGAGAAAAAACAGGGGTTGGGTGTCCTGGCTATCTTGAATAGCTGTGCTAATATTTATCCCAAAGTTTGGAAATGAAGTCGCTCCCAAACAAATGGTGATAGATGCCAGAGGATTTTTAGCACGTTGGGCTGCAGCCACGTATCRTCTGACTGTGCGCCAGCCGTTCCACTGCAGTGAGCTCGGCCTCGTGCCTCCCCTTTTTCATCCTCCAGTCATTTCCTCAGACAAAACTTTGGTTTCTCTTGACCTCCTCTCTTTTCTCTGCTCAGCACCATCAGGACATTCATTCGCCTTTGGAAAATATGCCATTGTTTTCTCTTTAGAGACCCTCGGCTCCCTCTCGCTCGCACCATTTTCGTTTGCACGTCATGCTGTGTTTTTTCCTGGGAAGGATATTGGCCTGCACAGTCCTCTGCATTTCCAAGCGTGAGCCCACACATTGCACAAATTAACTTTGTATTTATAGCATGCAGGAGCATTGCCACAGAGGAGAGATATTTGGGTGGAATCTTGTAGCTCTGTAGTTACTCCAAATCATGGAAGGTAATTCAATTTCAGCAAGAAGGCATCTCAAACCCTCAGTAATTCAATCTGCTTGTGCAATTGTTTGGGAAATATTGGAAAAGTGCAAGGCTAGAAGTGGCATTGGAGAATTACCTTGTTCCTTTTGGAAACTAAAGGATTTCACTGCAAGATGCTTTGGGAGGAGGAGAAGGGTGCTGAATGGCTGTCACTGTGCTGAATGGCTTGGACGCGTGCACTGATGATGGGGTAAAAAACTGGATTGTCAAGTCCAAAGACTGGTGCTGAATGGAACTAAATGCACTTGGTGGCCAGTCCACAGCGGTGTTCCCCAGGGCCTCATTACTGGGGCCAGCACTGTTTAATACCAATGATCTGGATGAGGGGATTGAGTGCATCCTCAGTGCATCTGCAGGCAACACCGAGGTGGATGAGTGTTGATCTGCTGGAGGGCAGGAAGGCTCTGCAGTGGGATCTGGACATAGCCTCAAGTTGCTCCAGGATTTAACTTGAATATTTGGAAAAATCTCTTCATGGAAAGGGTTGTCAAGCATTGGAACAGGCTGCCCAATAAAACGGGAAGTGATAGAGTCACCATCCCTGGAGGTTTTTAGAAGATGTGTAGATGTGGTGCTTGGGGACATGGTTTAGTGGTGGCCTTGGCAGTGCTGGGTTGATGGTTGGACTTGATGATCTTAAAGAGCTTTTCCAGCCTAAATGGTTCTGTGATTCTAAAGTGGGTGTTGTATTGGTAGCCAGCCCTGGTGCTGAAATTTTCTCTTTCGTAACACTCTCAAAAGCAGTTTCCAGRAATTAGCAGTTTTGAGGTGTAAAAATCTTTAATTTATTTTCCATTCCTTTGCTGTAAAAGGACCAATRTTACAATATTCATATATATATTAATGTAATGGATATATGACCAAAATATTTGTGATGCCAAATCCCATCTCTTCGAAGTAGGTAAATGCCTAACTGTTGTTATTTCAAAGGGAGATAGACCCTAAATAGGAATTATGCCTCACTCTGGGCTAGATTTATCCGAGTATTTAGTAACTTACCTGCCTTTGAAATCAGTGAGAATCAGTTTTAAAAATTAGCCCGTGGGATTATGTATCTCCCAGCCTTCAACTCCAGAACAAATACATTAAACAACTTTTCATTTGAATAACTGAAATCAATGAGAGTTATGCAGCTGGGGGCTTTGGAAAGTCCCTGGAGTTTTTCACCTGCATCTTTCAGCACTACRCATGTCTTTGAAATTGTGGCCCTGAGGCGCTGTTGAATGTGTTATCTGTCCTCTTTAATAGGATGTACATGATACTACTATTATAGATGAGATTTCTGCTCTCGGATCTCTGGCTGATGAGAGATGAAGATTTGCAGGTACAGAACAGCAAGTCCCTAATGAGAGGAAAGGGCAGAAATGCCATCGGTTTCTAACTGACAGTTGGATAAAAACCTGAAAGCATGTCTAATTCAAGCTGTTAAAGAGAAAGTGATGATTGAATACATTGAAATAATGGTGCACCCTSTCTTCAGAATCATGCTTTTTAAACTAAAAAGCATTTTTTTTAGACAGCAAGGCTAGGTCAATAATGTCGAATTTGACTGGATTTTTGAAAATTAAATAATTCATAAACTCCAATGCTCATTATTTAAAATCAGTTTATTTTAAAATGTGCACTTTAAATCTGAACTAACTCTAAGAAGTTCCACAAATAACAAATGTAAGTCCAACACTATTCTGAGGGACTTCAGCTGTCAGTAGCCGAATTACAGCTTGTTTGAAAGTTTAAATATATGTACGTGAGTTAACTCCACGTTTAGACTGTTCACTATAAACCAGTAGCTGTGACTGGTGTGAACAATGTCTGAAGAGGCCTCATGAGATTATTTTTCTTCATTATCTTGATTGCCACCCTACAGTGGAAGTTGTAGTTGTGATTGGGCATTCAAGAGCTCCCTCAGGAAAGATCCTCTCAGAACTCTTACAGGTTGTTCTCATTTTCACAGGGATATTATTCCCAGTGTCAATTAGGTGAGCATTGCTCATTATTATTAAGTAGAATGCACCTTGCTGCCCTAGTGCAGAGCATCACACAGGTTTTGGTACCATCCTCAAGGTAGAGGGTAGGTGCTGTTAAAAGAGAGATTTTTCCTTTAATCCAAATACCAACATGAGCTTTAGCCACAAAGGTTGCAGCCAGGGACTTTTGAGTTGTGACAGTGTGGTTTGTGTGATGGAGCGTGGATAATTAGGATCAGCTTTCAAATTCTGGATGCTTTTCTTAACCAAACCACTTAGATTTGAAGAGGTCAGCATATTTATCACATTGACACCACGCCCCTATCCCTTGTAGTAATGTGATAAATCAATCTGCTTAATTATTTTATGATGCTATAGTTGATTTTATTAACGTGATCTTGAGACGAGGCAGTAAATCAGAAAATACTGAGTCTTTTGGTGCAAAGGTGATTTAGAGTGTTTAGAGRAACTTCTCACAGCAGTGGCTTATGAGCAAGAATGAGAAGTTCCAAGAGCCTGCGGGAGGAACTAAGAAAAATAAATTAGTCATGAAGTCAGAAAGCAAACTCTACGACCTTTCTAAAGCCAATGTTACAGTGGAAGATGAGATAGAGACGCGTAACATGAAGCTACCTAGTGCCTTGCCAACACATCTGCTGGGGAATGTTTTTCATTTTGATCAGAAGCAGCAAACTTGGACTTGGTAACATCTACTCACTCTGACACCAGGGAAGGTAAATCAGGACTCGGACTCATATTTGCATAGAAAATGCGAGATGCTTATCTCTGTTTTGCGATGTACATTGCCAAGCTCTTCTAAAACTGCTTGTTGCATGTGGTTTTGAGCAGAATGATTGATGTTTTCCAAATGTGAGATCACAGTTTGACCTTTAAGTTTCATGTGTGTTGTGTGCTTTCATTCTTCTTTTTTCCTTGTGATGCTCAACAAAGATTTCAGGAAAAAAAAAAGAGTTCCTCTCTGAGGAAATGAGGAAATGCCTTGTAAGGACTAGAAAGGGAGACTAGGAGCCCTTGATTGTGCCTGATGACTTTCTGTGTGACCATAGTACATCCACCCAAGGCATTGATGTAATGTTATTCCTGTGGGATTAAGATATAGCTTCAGGAATGTCAGAAATGCTAGTTTGGGATCTTCAAAAGCATAAAGGAGGTGATGAAAATCGAAGAGCATAGTGGTGTTTGAAGTGGGACCACAGAAAAATAAAGTRAGAAGGGAACGCTTTTGGGAGGGTCAGATTACACAAGCTTGTGCTCAGTATCCACCATGACATTTCTGGTTCCTATTCTGTGATTCATAACAGACATTTCTTACAGAAATAGACAATCACTGGATGCCCACCAGGCACCGAGGCTTTGCTGCAGATAATTATGATCTGATGAATGAGCTGCATCTCGGGCTGGGCTCTAACAATGGCTTGCCAGGAGCTCTGCCAACCCACGGGGAAGGAGCTGATGCTCTCCAGCTCCTCCAGCATCGCTCTGGCAGAGATCCACACATGGTCCCAGCTCTGCCCGGGAGCACGTAGCCATCAGTAGTTTCTGCAACAGCAGTTGTGTAAGGATGTTGGCTGATCAAAGAGCAGGCTAATCAGCTTGGATGGATCAGCAATTTGCGGTGGCTGCAAAACCAGATGACTCCTGGTTTGTGCCCTCTCCAAATGGTCAGATGTGCCCTCTGATGGCTGCTGTCGCTGGGTCRGAGCCGTTTGACATTGATGTAGCCYGAGGTTGGAGCTATTAAATGTCCAACAGGGGTGTGTGCTCAGGAGCCCGAGGGAGCGGCGCTTACCCAGGCGTGAGGAGCGATCCATGGAGCCGCCTCGGGACGAACCCGATGGTTTATGGTTCAGGAGCTGTGTTGTGATGAAGTGAGCTGCCTTTTGCATAGCAGATACTAACAAACTCTGCAAGGCTGGGAACTCCTTCAAACTGCATGAATGAGTTTGCTGATGATTTGCCAAAATACGCAGATTATTCTCCTATGGCGCATTGGTTTAATTAGGCATCCAGGGAACCACCTGACTTTCCCTAAAACTCCTGCCAGTTCTATCAGCAGGTAACCTGCTCTGCACCAAGACTAGCAGAACTGCAGGCTGTTGATTACTATTTGTGTTACAGGAGCTTTCAAAATTCCGTTTTACGATTGGGCYCTGCTTTGCTCTGTAATCAAAACTTTCCAGTGCTTCTTTTACAAAGCATGAGGCACCTCACAGGCGCTTGGCTTGCCTTTAGTTTTTTGATGTATTCTATGTGCTTACTGTGCTGACTTGAAACTTGCTCAAGGCAGAAGAATTATAAAATTAGCAGAGAGGGACAGATGAAAAAAGTAAATAAAGTCTTTGTTTTTCTTATGTAGCACCAATCTGTGCCAGCCTGATTTCTAAACAGAAACTTTAAATAGAAATGCATGTTTTCCTTTGAAATATCCCAGAAAAAGAAACCAAAGTTGTCCCAAAATAGTTAGCGAACTACAATAGCTTGATGAAAGTCTCTTTACAGTGTTTCACTGTGCTTTGAATTCTTTGAGATTTACCCAGCCTTCTTCATCACCCTATATAAATGCTGAATCACTGTAGGACATCTATCAGGATTTAATGCATTCTCTGACTTCAGTTCAGGAGCTGTGATTTTGGGATGGTCTCTGTGTACTTTTTTTTTCCTATGCAGCAACTTAATTTTAGACTTACCGATCTAAGAACAACAGGAGATTGACTCTGGCTTTTCTTCTGTTGATATGAACCAGGATGTCCTGCTGAAGTACACAGAGATGCAGTGCTGGAAAAGTACTTGCACTCATTTTCACAGCTGTGTGTATTTATTGCACAGACATTTGAACATGCATCTCCTTTATCTGATTATCTCTGCTTTGAAACAGTAAGTTTCAAAGCTGTGAATTGCTCTCAAGCCTGGAGCTTTCTGATTCCAGAGGCTGGTTGGTCATTTTCTGCCCTATCCATTGAGCTGCATTAGCTTGACTCTGCTTTCCTGTCGAAATAATAGGTGGAAATTTGGAGAATCTGAGCTAGGGATTGTGGTGGCCCTTTGAGTGTGTGCACTTTTCATGAATGTTTGAGAGCACAACTTTCAGTCGTATCTTTAATAGCTTCCTGAAACAAAGAGATGCGATTTAGGCCATGCTGTAAAAAAAGAAAAGCATCTATTTCAGCATATTATCCATGTGCAGTGAGACACTTCTAGCAAAGACACAGTTTAGCTTAGAGAAAGATGCTGTGTGAATAGGGGTTGGACTCATCGTTAATGAAACCAAGACCCAGAGCTTTGAATTGGCCCACTGTCTTGCAGAAAATCCAGGATCCCAAGAGAACCAAGCAGCTTTTTACAGTACTTGTGCTTTTCTGTTCATTCACAGTTTGTTTGTTAGATGTCATTTGCATGAATAGTCAAACAGTGTTTTAATTCTCTTCCATCGATGTTTTCAAGCCAAGTTTCCCTTTGGCACACAACAGCGATACAGTTGTTCAGTTACTCAACTATTGTTAAAAGAGGCTTAGGTTAAAYTCTGCAAGTTAATGAGAGAGGGGTGTGCACCAATTTGGATTATGCTTTATGAACTAATTAAATACTTATTTACATGCTGTGTTTACTGTCCTCTTTACACAGCAGTTTTCGTTTAATACTCATTTCATGTACAGGTAATTTACAGCTTATGTCAACCTCRTATCCTTGATGCGTGTGCTCTCTTCCCACCACATAAAGAGGGAGGCAAATTAATATCCCTGCCTCCCTTGACAACGCTCAAGGGTCTTTTTCCTGAGTGAAAGAATTTTTGTAAAGCAAAATGTGTTTATGTCTCACCTCTTTATAGTCTGTGTTCAGCAATGGTCCTCCAAGTAAAAAATAAGAGAGTTTTTAAAATTTTAGAATATGAAGTTAGTCTTCTTAAGTCTTATTTAAACATGTAAAGAGATGATCTGATTTCTAGAGGGGTTGTTTACAAAGCAGGTCCAAATATATCAGCTCCTTCTACACCGCAATGAAAACAGAAGCCCCCAACGCCACTCATAGCCATGGGCTCCTCACCCCCCATCCTAATCCAAGGATCTGTTTGCTCATCAACCAGTAATGATCCTGGATCCAAGTCATCCTCCAGAACGTTCCCCAGGTGCCCTGGGGGTGTGAGCCTGCTCCTGGAGCTGTGCTTCAGCAGGACATTCACAACCGTTGAAAACTTGGATGTCTACCAGGCATAAAACAAGGCTCTTCTGTCAAAAAATACTGATTAAATGAATTAAAATTCACTTTAAAATGTCAATGGGAATTGCTTAGCAAAACCTACACTGATGTATTTAATTTTAATGATTTTTGAAGAGATAAAATACGGACCATTAAAACTGGGGCTGATTGAAGTAGCAGGACATTATTTACCATGTTTCAAATGAAAGGTTCCCTGAAAGTTATTTATTAGGTTGAAGTAATGAATTTAGTTTGCAGGAATAAATGAAATTCAGGTCCAGCCAGCAAAACAGTTCAGTTTGGTGCAACCTTTACCAAGAGAAGGAGGTTTTAGGAAAGGAACTTGCCTTGGAGGGATCTCATCTGCCTGTTCTAATTTGTAAAGCTAAACCCCTGCCATTTGGCTGAGTTTCATGCAGTCTTCATCACTGAATACTTAAATCAGCCTCTTTAACAGTTAATATTTGCCCAGCTTGCTTGTAGCAGTGTTTCCTAAGTAATCATTATTCATCCACATTTCATTCTCTAAATATTTACAGTTTTCTTTTCAGTGTTCCTGGGGTGATTTCCCCATGTGCGTGTTCAGTTATGTAGCTCTGGTATATATATAAAAAAAGAAGACAGTTTTAATTTGCTGGCATTTTGTTCTGCTTGCAAAGTTTAACACTGATGAGTTTTGACACACAATAAAGCCAGCCCGTGTGCCTGACCAGCTTTTTGGGGGAGGTACATCCTCTTGGCGGAGTGTGATGTGATGGGTCCCAGATGGAAGAGTTACAGGGTGCAGCCGAACTGATCCGGTGAATGGCTCTTGGGAGAGAGGTCCTGTCTCTCTGCTCACTCATTCCCTTCCCTTTGCCTGGTCCTGCTCAGCAGAGAGTTATTTGGGATTTTGCCTGGATTGCCATGCTCCAGTCTCCAGTAGGTACACAAGGGTCAGCTCAGCTGCAACATGTGGGTGCACCATGACACCTCCAAGTCCATTTAGGCTGACACTTATATACCTGTTGATCTGAAGTCTTTKGTTATATGTTGATTTTAAATGATTCCTTGTATTATGGCCTGTTGGGAGGCTACAACAGTGTGTTGGGAAAAAACCCCATTCCCTCTCTCATTAGAGGAGTTTTTCATGTTTTATATATGATCACAAAGTGGTCTCTGGGCTAATGACAGGGCATGAAAGGTACTGGCTGTATCTCTGCTTTCATAGTTACTATTGTTAAAGTGCTGAACTCTTTTGCAGGTTAATGAAATTTATCATGATGAGTCCCTGGGCGCTCACATTAACGTTGTCTTGGTGAGGATAATCCTGCTGAGCTACGGCAAGGTAAGGAAAGGTTAATTTAAATGGAGGATATCCATATCTATAAACTTTGTTCTTTTATGAACAGTGTAATTACTGGTGACATGTATTGTTTTGTATTTTAATTCACATATTGTCCTTATGCCCAGTCTATGAATATAAAGAACTTTCATGTTTATATATATCTGTTTATCATTTGAACTTTGCATTTCAAATAATTTCAATTTCTTCTGGGTTTTCCCTGTGTCATTTGAAGTTGCTGCATAGCTCTGGCAGTCTGTCTCTTCAGATTTGTTTGGCATAATCCATGAAACATAGAGAACATTTTGGTTCCTAAAGAAAACACATGTTCTGGTAGAACTGTATGTAAGTAACAGTAAATACAAGATCAGTTCTGCAAGATGCTGAGGGCTACAGCCTCTTTCTAAGAACTCATTTATACTTGTGCTTATTATCAGTGGAAATACACATGTGCTTAAAAGTTAAATGGGAGTTCTGTGGAATAGGGGCCAGAAGGCAAGAGCTCTGCAGTTCAGATCTGTAATTAAGAATATCAAGTGTTCTTTCTCTCAGTTTCTGTGGAAGGGGTTGCTCCACAGGCAGAACTTGGGTAAAGAGGAACAAAATGTTCAATGGGTTTCAGAAGTATTGATTTATTCAGTACCTGTGTCCTGTCACTGCCAAACCAACATCAGATTCCATGGAAACAGGACAGGGCATTTCGAGTATGTTGATAACTGCTTTGGTTAAGGACACGTGATTTTAGTGCTCTCTAATGCAGCATCCTGCCCAGCTGCTCAGAGCAGAGTATTGGAGTCTAATGCACCTTTCTGTGACTGCAGTTGGTGGCATTTGCATGTTCATGTAGTAAACCTGGGTTCTGGAAGATTCGATGTCTCTTCATGGAAGTTTCTGGAATGCTGCCAGCAAAAAGCCAGTGCAGATGGTGTCAGTGGTGAAGCTCCACTGGCATTCACCTGTTTACCCTGCTTGATATCAACTGAGAATTTWCCTCCCTGGTGCAAATGAGGGAGCTGTGAGGTTTGGTCTGGACTGTGCTGCAGATTGGTTACCTGCATTAGGGTTAAATTGTTCTGTTGGAGCTTCCCCATCTAAACTAAACAYACCAGTCCATCTCTGCTTATCCTGCAGTGATGATGATAATGATGTAGTTACACATTTTGGATAAGCTTAATCAGATATATATCCTAAAATAAAAGGTAAAAAAGGTCATATTTGCTTGTGATTGAAAGTTCATGGAGTGTATAGTTAACACTGAATTACAAAATAATTGAAATATCCTTGTGATTGCTGTAATGGCAACAATTTGATTGCAGATTGACTAATAAATCTCATACAAATCTGATGTTGCAATAGTGGTGGAAGCCAGCAGAATTAGTACACAGGCTAGTCACTTCTTTGCAGTTCTTAGTTCATGGCTATTTCATAATCGTGATGTGTGTCCATCTTCAGCCCTATAGATCTACACCACTCTGAGCTCTGGTAACTTCTGCTGTTTTCCTGATGGCAGACAATGGCTACAGCAGTCTTCATTCCATCTTCAGGATCTCTATTTTCTTGTGAAGGGCAAAGCCTTGTCCATTTATAATTTGAAAGTTTTCAGTTTCATATTCTTTAGAGAGTTGGGGTGGAGGACAGAAGCCATCATTTCTTGGGGGGTCTTTGGCCACATCACAAAAGTAGCAGTTGCAGGTCTGTGTAATCTGCTTGTAGATATTCTGCTTCTGGGTTCTACATCCGTAATCTGCAGTGGACAGTGTTTTAGCTTCTGAGTTGTCCTGTTGGTTTCAGTGGAATAATTCTACTATCACAAGCTTGCCCCAAAGATAATTTTTCTTGCATTTCCGTATCTGATTCTTATTTACACGAAAGACAATTTATGGCTTTCTGAAAATAGTAAAATGTAAATAGTAAAATAGATAAAAGATACCATTTCAGAGCTCCTCTACTTTAAGGTGTGGGGACCTGCATGCTATGGCTGTGTAAGAATAATCCTTTTATGTTCATGTTTTTAAATCTCTGATCAGAGGACTAGTACCAGGGAGTAGAAGGTGAGGAGATTTTTCTTTGGAGGTCTGAGATAATTTAGCAGTGGAAAAGCAGAGAAGTGTATACTTCTTACTTTCTGAACCTGTTCTGAGGAATTAGAACAAAGTCTTCAATACTTTACTATCCCACACACCAGCACTAACAATTTTTAGGAATATATATATATATACACAAAGTACATAATAAAAAGAAGGGCTCATGTGTTAAGGCAGTGCATGAATGAAGCAGCCTGGTTGGCTTCACAATATGAAAATGTTATYCCAGTCTTGTCTGAGTAAGCATCTCTTCTGAAAGTGTGGAGTTGATATCTTCAGATTCATTTGCTTCACTGCAGGCAATTTATATATATTATCAAGGGTGCCATTTAAATAATCATAATAATTACATTATGGTTCTGTAATTGATGAAGTATGTACCATCAACGTCAAATTTATGACAGCACTCTCAGCTATTGCCAATTCTCCACCCCTGAGCAGCCTTCTACTGTATTGTGGGTTTTTTTAGAGGATTATATTATTTTATACAGTATGTCATCTGTTGATAAGAATAATATGGACAATAGTTGAGTTGCATAGCAACCAACCTTTCACTGGTTCTTGCTTGAAGGTACTCCCTTCCTTCTAATGTACTTATTTTTTAATATTCTCAAACACAGGCAACTGTACATTCAGAAGTTTCAGTCATTTCAGGAATYGCATTAATTGCCTTGGTAAGATGAAAAAACGGAAGATATTCCTTGGTGATCACATGCTGAAATTACTTCAGGGTCAAATTCAAAAGATCTGACACAGTTTTACTGAATTAGCACTTTGTGTGAGTTATCACCTCAGGACTTTGAGGGTGTGGAAGGTTGAGCCCTGCCAAGAGCACCAGGCTTGGGCTCTGGCTGGGTGATGTGTTTTGGGAGCAGGCAGAGTTGGCTGGGCTGGGGCTGGGGTAGGTTTGCAGGGCTTTGCAGGAGCTACCAGCCCTTCCCTGACTCCCCAAGTGATGTACCAGAGAGAGATATGAAGGCTTCAACTGTGCCTTGCTGCTGCCCACTTATTTATCAATTCCATCATTAGGATAGAAAAATATGTTCTGCAAAGGCTGCTCCATATCTGTGTTGGTTTCAGAAGCCACAGTGCATTTCTCTGTATTTTCTTGACATTGACTTCCAAAGTCACAGGCTTTTTGATATGATGAGACACTGCAAATAAGTAAACAGGGAACATGCAGTGCATTTTTCTTCAAATGGGGAAAAGATGAGCTGGCTCGCTTCTGCCTTTTTGACTTCGGTAGTGGGAAGATTGGTTCCAAATTTTGGCAACTGTGGATACATTTGAGATTAATATAATTCAATGTTTGTGCGAATTATTCCACTTAGACCTATTTTGGTTGTAACAGCTCTGTAATCCAGCTAGCTCTAGAATACTCAGGGAAATAAGCAAAGCAACCACGAGCACCAAGTGCAGAGGAGGTTGCAAGAGATGAGCTGAGCATGCATTTAAAAACCCTGACTGGTTATTCTAAAATTTGTTTGGAAACATTTAAATACTGAGCACTGCATAAAATCCTCTCATCGCCTCTTTGAGGTGAATGAATAAAGATTATTATTCCCATTTTACAGCTAAAAAAACAAAGATGTTAAGTGTTATTTTCCAGGGCCACACGGAAGGCCACTGGCAGGCTGGGGATAAGACCTCATAAATTCCTGGCTCCAGCCCCATGCTCTGTCCACTGACAATGGTGACTCTGTGTGCAGATGAGCTGCCCTTGCACAGCACAGAGGAAAGCACATGTTAGCTGGGATGGAGGTAATTAATGCAGTGATTAATGAAAAACCACTTGGAAAGAATTTTGCAGGAACTGCAGGGGTTTCAATAAATGCAACCACCTGAGGATTTGTGAGGGTTATTTCTTGTATTCATCCTGGAGCAGGGTGGGATGGGCTGGGGGATGCTGTGTCTGCTCTGTAGCATCTGGAAGTGCAAGAAGCAGGGAGGGAAAACCCATGTAAGCTGTAGACCAGTGCTGGCCCCAGAACAAGTAGCTGGACTCTGACCATGTGTTAATTCGGTCAGAGTAAAGGAGGAACCTGACCACCAATGCAGAGAGCCTTTCAAAGTCTAGAGGAGGAGAGAAAGCCCAAATGACTTTAAGGTGGCAGTTCAGGATGAAGGTGCTATGGGGTGGAATGCCATAGGACAGTACTGTCCAACTGAGAAGGACATTTCCATTGTGTGTGCCTGAGATATTAGCAGAGCTCCTGCTGCCTTCATTTGGGACAAGACTTTACCTTTGATCTTTTCATAAAATGATGCTCTCTTTATCTCTGCCATCTGACCTTTTCATGTCTAAGCTTGATGCAAGCAGGGAAGATGTTCTTTGTTCAGCCAGGATGGAAAGTGCTGGTTCAGACTGAGTCAGGTTCTTCTCTCTGTTTCCCAGAGGGTGTCCCTGGAAGCACAAATCAGGCTTATCCCTTAAATCTGATGTTTGTCCTTCCTACTTTGCTGTTGACCCTGCTGTTTCCCTGGAGGGAAAGGGATGAGCACCTCCACTTATCCCCACTTCTTCCAGGAAGGTGCAAAGACTTTGTTTGAGAGCACTTGTGCCTGCTATGCAAGGAGGTTGTTAGCTGCACATGARGGTCATGGAACAGCTGTACTCGGAATGGACCTCTGGACATCAATTAGTCCAACTCCCCTACACAAAGCAAGGTCAGCTGGAGCAGGTGGCTCAGGACCTTGTCCAGATGGGTTTTGAATATTCCCAGAGACTCAATAACCTCTCTTTGGACAACTGTTGCCAATGTTTGGCCACTCTTATGGTAAAAATACAGTAACACTCCTAGAGGCCTTTTTTTGTTGCCCATTGTCTCTTGTCCTTTCTCTGGATACCACTGAGGAGACTCTGTCTCAGTCATCTTTATTCCCTGCCCAGTATGTATTTATATACATTGAGAGCTTCTCGAGCCTCCTCTTCTCCAGCCTCTGCTTGTATTAGGTCACAAATGTGAGTTGAGCATCTTATTTTTTCACTGACATCGGTAGATGCAGAAGACCTGAAACAATCAGCAGGAATCAAGCCCTGACCTTACAAATGTGTCTGAAGATGGAGTGGTTGACCCCAGCCTTTGGCCGYATCCAGTAACCAGTTCTGCACAGGCTGACTTGCAAGGCCAGAACCTACATATTATATATAATTTTGGCAGCTGTTCGTATTTTTGCACTGTTTTCATATGTTTGGGGTGGAGACAAAGAGAAAGAGATATTGTCCCTCCTGGTTTTCGTCTGGGTGAATTTTTGAATTCCCTTATTTATATATTAGACTCATAGCTTATAATTTCCCAGTGTGTTTTGTTGGGACCTTGAGGAATGTGGAGCTGGCTGATAGCATAAACAGTGCTTTGTATTCCTGATCTGCTTACATTTATACAGAATTAGAGACAGAAAAATGTTTACAAACTGCTGCCATAAGAAAGCTTTACAAATCCTTTGAATGCAAAATGACAGTTTGCTGAATGAGCTATTTTTGTTAGTTTGGTTACCATGGACATTCAATAATTGTATTTATTTATCTTTTGCTTGTCTTGTTCAGGATGAGAGAAGAATATTGAAGATCTAATCCAATATCCAGTGAACAATAAAAGTGCCAAGTAGAAGCAATGTAAACAGTGTGTTTTGCAGAGACTTTACACATCCAAGAAGGGAAAGTCATATGTTAAATTGTTTCCTGAATGTATGCACTGCTATGGTCCAACTTTTGCTACCATAGTTTGAAGCCTGTCATGTTAAACATATTTCTGCTCCTCCTGGAGCTACTGAAGAGCTGCAAAGCCTTCTCCGTTGGTACTCTTGGAGCACCACCTAATGGATGAGTTAGGAAAGGTCCCAAGCTTCTGACCAGCCTAAATTTCTTATGTTCTTATCATCAAGTACCCGCTCATCATCACTTTTGCAAAGTTGTACCCAGTGATGCCAAGCAGCAGATAAATAAAACAATTGTTCGAGGGGAGCTGCCATTCTGTGTGTGATACTAGTGTGTCTTTCACCTGGACTGGCAGCTTGAACATTCTTGAAAGGTTTGGGTAGAATATAGACTAAATTTTTAGCTTTCTTATAAGATAACTTTGAAATTGTTAAGGAAAATAAAATTGACATATTTCTTGCTTGCCCAACGATCTCCACAAGTATTTGAAGGACTTTCCAGTCAGCTTCATGAATGATCTGTTTTTCAGTGTCTTCATATAGGAGAACTGAGCMTCACACTGATAACTTCCCAAAGGATAAGACAGGTAGAAAAGAAGGTTCAGAGACCTCTCTAATGACTTTTGACCATTTCTTACTGCCCTGCTTTGCCTCTTTGTATGAATGGCAGTTGCAACTCAGTTGTCTTCTATTTTTGTTTAGTTTTTTTCTGCTGCTTCCATCTAAGAAGGAAGGGAGTGGAGAAGAAATGAAGGTAGAATCAAAAAAAGGAAGGAAAATGTACAGCATTGGTAGATGTTGAGTTTCCCAGGGAAAAGGCCTCGGATAGTTCTCTAGGGCAGACTGTCCTCATCACCCTCTGTGGTGTCTCCTCGCCTGGGGATGTTCTCCCAGCTGAGCCCTCTCCACTTCTTGGCCAACATCTCCATCTGTTTCCATCAGCAGTTCACAGATTTTTTGCTCTTCTTGCTGTGAGAAGGAAAGTTTCTCTTTCCATTGGCAGTTTTCCTGCTGATCAGCTGAGTAATGCTCTCCACAGGCCTGCTGTCCTGTTTGGAAAGAGGTCCTTCCCAGCCAGGTCTGAGCTCCCAGCCAGCTGCAGGACCTGCGTGTTCCTGGCAGTGTGGGCCCTTTGCTGGCCAAGAGTAACACCTACACCTCTTCTCCATGTGCAGCCTGCTTTCTGCCCCCAAACTTTCTCTGTTTGCWGTGTGACAAAGAGGGATTTTACCTTACAGTCCTTATTACTGTACACAGCTCATCTCTTCTCCTCTTTCTCCTTTTGCTCTGTCCATTTAATAAGAGATTGGGCTCTTCTGTGTCTGATGAAAGCCCACATTGACTTCCAAAAGAAATTTTATTAAGTGTTATCTGATATCTCTACAAGAGTAATTTTTGGACAACATCCTTATAAAACATATGACATCTGCCCTGTCTACTAATAAGTTCTGCCTGGTCCCATGATTTCCTAAGCTGCTTTCTTTGAGGGCAGCAGCATTTCTCTGTAAAGGCAAGGCAGCTGSAAAAGTGGATAAAAATCCAATGTAAAGGCATGTCTGGCTTAGGAAATCTTTGATCCAAAGACCGCTGGAGCCTTGAAAGTTATTCGGAGGCAAATACTACCTCTAATTCCCTTCCCTGGCCATCCCATTGCCTACTCTCAGGAGAGAACTGTGGTGKTCATGGTTCTTTGGTTACAGCCAGTGCACTTGCACAGCAGAGTGAGGTTCACTCACTGTCAGATTGATGGTTCCCTGGCCATGCAATATTTGCTGTTAGTACTGTTGGAGCCTTTCTGATTTGAAAGCCTTTGACAAATTGCAGAAAGCGGGAGTTCGGGTGAAAATTTGCTAGGAATCAAGTGGGTTTCTCTTTTCAGGCTGCTACATTACAGTGAGGAAAGACAAGGGATTAGTGGCCAGATGACTTGAGTGCTCAGTAGACTTGGAGTACTCAGCAGGTAGATGGAATTTTCCTCTCACTCTTTGGAAGTCCTCCTCACTGACAGGACCTCGACTTGCTTTAAATGTTTGTAGCACATGGACTCTCAAAATAATTGACTTCCTACTGCATGCCTTGTTTCCCACCTTAAAGAGCAGTAAGGCTCAGTTTTATGTGCCACATTTCTGATCTTAAAATTGTGTCATTGGCAAAGAATTTGGGTCAGTTGAAACATGTTTTATAGACTTGTGTGTTCTCAGTTTATCCTCTTATGCCAAAGGGGTTTTCTTCATTTTCCTCACTGTGTTGGATGCAAAATCCCCACAATGCTCCACATTAACCAGCTGGTCATCCTTTCACTTGCTTGAAGACAAACTCTAAAATCAGTGTTTTAATAAGTACGCATTGAGGTGCWCTTTGACACCTATGGTTTTGCTCTTGGAATGGAAAACAGTTGCTGACTCATGGCAGATGTCAATGCAGTGCCCAACCCACAGGAGCTGCTGGGTTTGCTGTTCCAGACTGAACTGGCCTCTGGCAGACTCAGTGTTAATCAGAGGAGTGCTGCAACCTGCTCTGTTTGGTCATTCAGAGACCAATCTTTTGCTTTTGTGCTGGACTCCACCAGCAAGGGTTTGGTTTAGCAGGCAGGGAAGAGATGACATGACAGAGGAAAGCTATAAACCAGTGSTTATTTGGAAATCATTGCCTTTTTATTTCCTATGCTTGTTCGCTGACCATGCAAATCTGAGATTTCTTTGCAAATAATTGGATACCCTTAAAGAAAGCACATGTTTGTAGTGTGTACATTTTCTTTGTTTCCTGATCAATGCATCTTATAAGATGTGATGATTTTCATTTGGTAGAATGTACAGAGGGAGGTCATTATGAAATAAGGAACTATTAGCAAACAGTTCACAGATGGAATTTCTCAACTTCATTTTACAGTGTTCTTTGCTTTTGGGTCTTGCAGTCAGATTTTTCACTGAGCTTCTTGAAGGGATTGATCTCTTGTGCAGCTTTGGAGAAATGAGAACAGTGGAGATGATATAGATAGGTTTTGTGTTTGGTTGGTTGTTTTCGTTTTACCATTGATGGATGTTATTAAAGACCTCAGCAATGGTCAAACCCTGTTTAACTGACTAGGATTTTTGCTTGAAGAGCCAGGATTTTGCTCTGTAATAGTGACTCAAAGTTTGTTTAAGTCTGTTCTTATAAATATACAAAGATTCAATAAAGGCACCACAACTGTCCCACCATTTAAAATACAGTTATTAGTTCAATTTTCAAGGGAATTATGGCTGGAAGCAGTATGATCCAGCCAAGGATTATATTACAACTTTTTCATTCCACAGTGGTATCAGAATCCAAACTGTGCCTCTATKTGGTTTATAAATTTGTTTTTCTGAACATTTGCAGAATTGTAATATCTTAGTTTTGCCAAAATCAGACCTCAGTTTGGCAGACACTTCTTTTATCAATTCCAGTTGTTCTTCCACAACCCTTTGAGGATTTTCCTTTTCATGTAGTCAATACTCTATGTACTCCATCATGCACTTAATTAGAGGACACATCAAATACATCTGTATTTAAACATGAATTGCATTACTTCTCTCTTATTTTTGGCCTAGGCTAAGTTTTGCTCTACATTTAGTATTTTGGAATGACAAATGCTTGTGGTATGGTATAGCATCTAAATTGTAGTGGTTTGTGTTTTGATTACAGTGTTGTCATGGAAATGTAATCTTTGCAAATGAAAAGCCAGGGTTCATATATGTAGTTCTTACAAATCCTGGAAGGCCTGGGATGGGTCAGTTAGTCATACATTTTATAGTATCCCACATACAATAAGTCTCTAAAGTCTTAGCGGTGCATTGTATTAAGTAGAATTAGCTGGGAACTCTTAAGAAAGCAGTATTGCAAACAAAAAAGAGGCAAATGTAGTAGTTGGATTTTAAAATACCTTTCTCTTTCTTGTTCAAGAGAAGTGTCCTTTGCACCTCACTAACACACATTAGCTCTTGGAGGCGGCCAAGCCGTGTCAGTTCACCACCCATGTAACGTGTGGTTTACRTGGAGAATGGCATTCCACAGTGGGAAGTTATGTGTTCTACCTTCTGAATGATCTTCAGATGTGTAATGGGATAAAGAAAATGCAATTTAAATGACAGTCACTGAGAAAGTCCATTTCTGGAAGTAACGGTTCATGTACAGCTGAAAAAGTACACTTAGTTTTACGCCGAYAGAGCATCCAGGAGTGTGGCAAGGTCTGACAGAACAGCCTTAACAGCTCAGTTTCATGACAAAAGCAKCTGATGAACAGGGCAGGGTGCTGGCTCTCTGCAGTTGTTGTGATTACCTTCTCTTGGCCATTAGGCATTGCCCTGCCCCACTCTGGGTCAGTGTCCAGTGGTTGAGACCCACTCTGATTCCAGCAGGGGCATGGRCCCCATCAGAAACTGTATATCCAGACTGGAAGTGATGGTAAAGAGATGGTAAAACAATGTTTTTAGCTTTAGCTAAATTCCTGCTTTCTTGGTCCAGTAAAATTTGTTTCTGAAGTGTGAGTATTTCTTCATTAAGAACAAGCTTGTGATGGAAACGGGATGTTTAATCAAGTGCCTGAAAAAGTTGGGAAAAAAAATTGCCCAAGCTTTTAATAAATAACTCATGATGTCTTTTTTTCCCCTGTGTGTGTGCAGTCTATGAGCCTGATAGAGATTGGGAACCCCTCACAAAGTCTGGAGAATGTGTGTCGCTGGGCCTACTTGCAACAGAAACCTGACACTGGGCACGCGGAGTATCACGACCACGCCATCTTCCTCACCAGGCAGGATTTTGGTCCATCAGGCATGCAAGGTGAGTGTCTGGGTTTGTTTTGCATTTACATTTATCACTGAGCAAGGCTAGTCATGCACAGTTTAATTGCCTAGTTTTGCTCAATGTTTTCTTTCCCCAAGAGCTCTGGTCATTTTCAGCTGTAACTGCTTCACTTATTATTCTATCCTTTCTTACTGATTACTTATTGGATCATTTCTGTGCTCTTACTGAAGCCAAGAAAATGGGATCCATATGTAAATAGTTCCGAAAATGCCCAAAGATTAAAGAATAGATTTTGTGTTTAGAAAGTTCCAAAGCTATTGCTGTGTTACGGCCAAATTGCCAAGAAATATTGTTATGGAGAGGTCTGGAATGGCAGGGCCAAGTGCTGTCCACTTTTCCTTTTTTCAGAGCTCTGCCTCCTGTAAGATCAGGTTTTTTACCAGAAGGGAGAAATCTCAGAGCTTTCCCATTCCTTTTGAGTTGGCCAATCTGCTGCCAACACAGGGCTGAGGCTGTGCTCCCTGAGGGCTGGAACCGCACTGGGCTCCTCCTGAGCTGTAACACAGCAGCRTGTGGTGTCTTTTGCCTCTGCTGTCTTGTGTGCTTAGAAAAAGCAATTGTAGGATGGTCCAAGACAAGACAAGAGTTTTCGTGGTGAGCCAGGAAGTTTTAATTTGTTCAGTGGGCTGGTTTCACCTGTTTCATAGATGAGGGAGCACATCGTTAAATGTCTGGGGGCAGAGATCTCTTGGGAAGACCACTTCAACTATAATTGTGTAACAACAAAAGASAGATGTTCACCCTAGAGCTTCCCACCACATTGCCTTTCTCTACTTGTTCATTTTCTGAAGCATTTGGTGTTTCTCACAGGCTACGCTCCCGTCACTGGGATGTGTCATCCTGTCCGAAGCTGCACTCTCAACCATGAGGATGGTTTTTCATCTGCATTTGTAGTGGCTCATGAAACTGGACATGTGTGAGTACAACTGGACATCTGTGTTTTACCTTAAAAGGTCTTTGGTACAGACAAATGCTGATGACATTGGACAGATGCAAGTGATGTTAAGGAATAATATTCAAGGTTAGCTCTGGTTTCAGGTCTCAGCTCTCACAAAGCTTTCTTTATGATCTTAAGTAAGCTTTATATTTTGGGATTTTCAAATGGAAAAAAGAACTAATAGCAAAATATCTTCCAGGGGTGCTGTGAGACTTGGTTGAATGATGTATTATAGTCTCCTGGTGGAAATGTAAAGTACTCATAATGAAGAAATATGAATTCATTGAGTCAGTGGAACACAATATTCTTGCAARCAATCCATACTAAATAAGCTCATAATCCGTATATGTTACTGCTGATAGAGGAAACAATACTGTATAGAGGCGAGGTGCCAAGCACTGCACCAACAGTGCAGTTTATATATCTCATATAAAAAATGCAATCATTTTACTTATTGACATGATTTGAACCAGTGACTGGGCAGCAGTTGTCAGAGCTTTGGTTTCTCCCAGATCTTTGTAGTTTCCCTGTTTGCAGAGAACTCCCACTGATTTCCCATTTTCTCTTTGGTAGAACAACATTCCCAGAAGGCTTTTTTCGGAACAGTTTCAATCTATTCTGTTTTCCTCAAGAAAGCCTGCAGGCCCTCTCTCCTTTTTTAAACAAGAAAGTGCCAAAATTTATTGAGATTGCTGTAAACGTATCTTAGTCAGACAGGGACTATTTGATACCCAGATAGCATTTGATTCCAGAACTTTTGAATTAGGATTAAAAAGAGTACATCGTGAGCTTTAAAAGAGATACCACTGAAGAATATTTTTAATCCCTCAAATCACATTCAGCCCCAATCTGTTAATTTGGTTTAACTACGGACAGAAAGTGTCCACATTAGTCCAACAGTCCTCATTAAAAAATGCAATATAAAGTCCTAACAAAGGAAAGGAGAACACATACTCATAATACAGCCAAAAAGAAATTTCAAAATATCTGTAACTTGGGGTAATTTCCTAAGAAGAACCCAGGACTTTCCAGGCTGTTTCACATTTAAGCAATGTGGGATAGCTCCTGGGCAACAGCAGCAGCTTATCTAAACTAGCTTTCAGTGTGGTGTCTTTCTTTTTTTCCATGCAAAGGACTTGTCTACAGTTGCAAAATACTTTGGATTAAGCTAAGGTGTGATTTTTTTAGAAGTTAAATAAATTCCTGAATAGCTCTAGATTGGAGTATGAGTAAATTTCTATTAGTATTCCTGGAGGGTCGGCTAGCTCAGTGATTCAGAAATGGATTCACATTTAGCTGTAGTAATTCACAAATGTGCATGTGCACAGATGTCCAAAAAAGGCATTTTTAGGCTTTTTTGAAAGTGGATTAAGCTAAATGACATGAAAGTACTCTCAAGGGTCAATGCTTCCATGTGGGAGTTACTCCAGACTCTTTAGCTTCAGCCTCGCCCTGTCTTACTTCTCATGGCTTTGCCCACGTGGACAAGGGCCTTGCAGCTTCAGACCCTCGCTGCCACCAAGCACTGATGCCATTTGGGGTGGGGAAGCACCCGGGCACTCAGAGCCGCAATGTCACCGTTGTGTCTCTCTCGTGTGCGGGGCAGTTTAGGAATGGAGCACGACGGCCAAGGGAACCGATGTGGGGACGAGGTCCGGCTGGGCAGCATCATGGCCCCCCTCGTGCAAGCCGCCTTCCACCGCTTCCACTGGTCCCGCTGCAGCCAGCAGGAGCTGAACCGGTACCTCCAGTGAGTAGCTCTTCTGTAGCCTCTCCCCTTCGAGTAGGGAGCGTCTGAGAACAATTCTGCGTCTAGCATTTCGTTTGATGTCAGTCCATTCTAAATTTTTCTCATTTCGTTTGCATCCATTCATTTTCTGGACGTTGAGAGTGTATTTGCTGTCCTCTCAGGGGTGATGGAAGGCACTGTTATGAATCTCATTGCTGACTTTCCTCCCTCCCTGCTGTAACCTGTAGCTGGAGGGCTGCCTTGGCCACCCAGCTGTGTGGTGTCTGTCTTGCRGATACCACTCTTGGCTTCAAGGGCCATTTGTTGCTTGTGATACCTGTCARTGATAAGATGGTGCTGCCTAAAGAGGGCAATCTGGCCTGGAAGTGCTCAGGGCTTTTCTTGACTTTTATAGATATCTAGAGAGACCATTATTCTAGAATTAGTTCTTCAGTTGTTAATTTTCTCTTAAGTACCCTGAATGCAAAAGCTGCTKAAACAGCTTCATCCATGCTCCTTGCCTTCCTTTTGGAGCCGACACTCCAGGCACTAGACCTGTGCTGGAGTTCCCTGACAAACTGTTGTTTATAACCATGGTTTTGCTCCTTACAGAAAAAAACCCAAACAACCTTCCCCTTGTTATGTGCAAGTTGTACAGAAAATATATGGGGAAACTACTATGATAACCAGCAAAAGGTGAAAATGAGTAGGAAAAAAGTGCAGCAAAATACATGAAGTAAATACGAGTCAGTCTTTTTGTCAGTATTTTTATTATCTTAGATATCTTAGGTGTGGCAATAAGGAATAAAAATACTGTGAGGGAAGTGTGATTGTTTCAATTAGCAAGATCCTCCAGACCTTTAGCCATTAAATAAAAATCATCTGGCCTAGAGGGCCACTTTACATTCTTTTAAATACAACTATTTTTAATATGTCTTATAACAAAGCAGAACGATGGTTTGCTTTGAAGTAAATCTAACCTCAAAATTCTGCTTTCAGCTATTGGTATCTTCGAGGCAACCTTAATGATTGCCAGGATAGGCTCGTGTATGGTGTCCTCGTGTCTGTTAAATAACTCAGAGACATTTCAGAGATCCTGTGGACTGTGCTGGTGTTGTGAATTAACCAATACTTACACTGTGTTAACCATTTGGTGGTACTGGTATCAGTCCTTTGTCCCKACATGACTTGGTCAGATGTAATTCTACAGGCTGTCCTCACTCCTTAGGACGAGAGGAGAAACTTCCATGGTCAACACACAGAAAGGAAACTTAGTACAAACTATGGATGGATTTGGGAGCTATCAGAAGCAGAGAGAGGGAACAAACTTGAGTGGTTAATGCAGGCAGCAAAGTACACGCCTGTGAGCAAGGACACAGGGAAACTGCGAGTTCAGTGGTATTCTGGGCTGGTTACCCTGGCCTCTGCTTTTGAAACTTCACTTGAAAGACAGCTGGAGGCAGCAAGAAATTCCACAAATGGAAAATTAATTAAACTTTCTTTTCTTCTTGGTCTCATGTGGATTCTTCCTTTGATTCCTTTCACATAAAGAGCCTGGAGACTGATAGGAATTTATCTGTAAGCTAAAAGGAAATTGCAATGGAAGGGCTTAAAAAAAAGATCCATAGAATCCATTGAAGGTGGATACGACATGATAAAGTGAATGTGAGCATAATTGTGATACTAGCTGCTCTTCACGACCAGCATCTGAGAAATTGTAGGCTCTATTTTGTTTGGAACAAAAAGGCAATGAAAACCACAAACACTGTGCAAGCCTCACAGCCCCATCTGTTACTGTAATTTTTGCCTGTTGCAGTTCCTATGATTGTCTGCGGGATGATCCCTTCGAACACGATTGGCCTTCCCTTCCACAGCTGCCAGGGATTCACTACTCCATGAATGAGCAGTGCCGATTCGACTTTGGTTTGGGATACATGATGTGCACAGCTGTGAGTACTTAACTTTGGCTTCTGCTGTTTCTCATCCAGGAGTGGTCTGAGTGTCTCTGAAATGTCMTTCATAGGGACAGAGTAGTGAAGCCCACCAAGAAAGGTGTTGTGCCCACTTAGCTGTAAGCAAGGATTAACAACTGAATGTTGACATATATGTTACTTTAAATATCTCTTGGTTTGTTGTTTTTTTTTAAACTGGAGTTACAGAAGTATTTATTGTGTCGTTTCATAAATATCTGTAGACTTCAAGCAAACAAACTTGCTGTGTTATTGAGCCTCCTCTTGCTGGCAGCTGGTTATTTCRCTACAAAACTCCCACACGGATGTGAAGGAGATGGATTTGCTGCCACATCTTGTAGTGCTAGCCCAGGGCAGCATGCTTTTATGATCCAATTTTATGGAAAGTGTGATGCATTTTGATACCTAGGAAGAGAAAATAGGCGTGACGGCGAGTAAAGCGACTTGCAGGGGCTCTTGATGACATGGTTGGCCCTCGTGTATGAGGAAAACAAGAGGCAAAGTCTAAATTTAAAACAAGGCAAGATTAGTGCAATTCTCAGTGGACTGGCCTCAGAAAACAGTCTTCAGCAGCAGAGCTGTGCCTCCCACCTCCAGCTCCTCAAATAGGACAAAATATTAAATGGAAAGAGATGTTTTCAGCTGGTGTGGCAGCTGCAGACACATAACGTTTCTGCTTTCATTCCCATCTGCAGGAATGTATGTGCCGAGCAGTGTCTCTAGATAATGGATGAGAACCTTTAGAGCATCAGCTGTAGTATTGTGTCTTGACACAATTCCCACTGATGCTGCCTTGGAAGAATGTCCCAGCCAAAGAGAATCTTTTTTTACAGCCATTCTCCAGAGCCTGGGAAATGGAGGTTTTCTATTCTTTGTTCAGAATAGCCAAAAGCATGTCCAGACATCATGTTTTAATATGTTTTGTGGTGGGTGGCTCTCATCCTCTCCTATGGAAGCTTTTGCATTGTAGGTAAAAATGCCAATTTATTCATCAGAGTGGGAGCCTTATCTCAAATTTCCATCCCCCTAGGAAGGTGATTACAACAACTGAGCCACAGTCTGAGCAGCTCATTTCCATCTCCCATGGATGCTCAAGGACTTTTTTGCTTTGCTTGCCAAATCCAGCAGCACCGTTGGGAGAAGCTGTAAGCAAAGGCAATGTGTGTCTCACTGTCTGGGGAAACTGATTGGTCACTAACGTAAAGCTATTTTTGCCTGCCTTTATTCCATCACATGCAGGTGGGGTCTCACTTCAGAGTCACTGAAGATTCTGTATGAAAGCTCAAATATGCTCAAACCACAGACATCACGGTGTTCCTCAGGAATCAGTGCTAACAGCTGGCATTTTACCCCTGGGAAAGGAACCCCTCCACGCTGCAGCTTCTGTTGCAGTTTGCAGTGGGAGCTCTCTCAAAGTATCACCCACTCTGATTTTTCCTGTGTTTCAGTTCCGTACATTTGACCCCTGCAAGCAACTGTGGTGCAGCCACCCCGAGAACCCCTATTTCTGCAAAACAAAGAAAGGGCCTCCGCTGGACGGGACCATGTGTGCACCAGGAAAGGTAAGAGCTGGTGTCCTGTGTACCCAATGTGCATGTGTGTTCATATTTGTTTGTGTGCAGTTTGGGATGTTCCCCTTCAAATCGAGAGGAAAAGAGAACCTGCCTGGAGGACCAGAGGTTTGCTAAGAGGTGGGGCAAACTCCTGAGTGCAAGTGAGGTGTTGAGCACTAGCTCAGTTGGTTAGAGCACGGTGCTAACAACAYGTGGGTTTGATCCCTGTCTGGGCCATTCACTGCAGAGTTGGACTTGATGATCCTTGTGGGTCCCATCCAATGCAGAATATTCTGTGATTCTGAGCAGCCTGGGGGGAGGACACAGGGACAAGGGCTGGCGTGTCCTGCATGACCACTTCGGGACCATCAAAGCCTGTCTGTGGGCAGGTCATGGCAGCTTCTGCAGAGTGCCCTGTGCAAGTCTCTGTAGCAGAGTCAAAAATGGGGTAATTTCTGCTCTCCTATGACTCTTTTGAGGTCAGGGTGTTGTGCTGTATCAGCAATGTTGTCGTGGTGCTGACTGGCCTCCCAGTGCGGGGGTGCAGAGAGCAGTGGGGGCTGGAGACATAGCCAAGCCACGGCCGCTGGAGCTTCCCGGAGGGAAAGGATGGATGTGGGAGTGCCAGCTCGAGAGAACCAACATGACAGCACAGAGGGACGGGGAGGTGAGAAGGGCAGATTTGTGGAGGTGGATTTGCTGGCTGGATGAGGGTCAGGAGAGGCACGAGGAGCTGTGAGGTGGCAAAGGCTCAGAGAGCTCCGACCGCTCAGGCACCACGCTGGAGCTGCTCCCAGCCTCAGTTATCCCCTCTGGAGATCACACTCTGCTCATAGTGGGTCTGAACTCCAAGTCCTTTGAAGTCTGCTGAAAAATATCTGGCTTCCCTGGGCTTTGGATGCAGTGACTGAGGGGGAGAGGAAGATGTCGCTACTTGGAAAGATTTTTTATAACCCGATGTATGACATCATTTATGCGATAAATGAACCATATTAGCAGCTGCTGTTATGGTTTGAAAAGACTTTTTTATGAAAACGTTATGTTAAATTAATTCCCCAGCAAGTCACGCTCTATATAAACCACTCCCTTCTGGTTTTCTCTTCTTTAAATTATTCCTGTTATAACAGCTTTGTTTCTTATTAAAAAAAAATTTAGGTTACAATCCAAAATCCTAGACAATTTCTTTGGATACACTTTTCTTTAGGTCGATTTTTACGTTAAAAATATTCATGACCCCAATTGAAAAATACAGTTATATTCTGTTTTGTTGCATCACCCTCTTCCCTGAGCTATTCATTCATATTAGTATTTGAACAGAAATGAGGAGAAAAAACGAATTTGTAACCCTACAGTTAAGGATCTGTCAGTGCTTCCATTATAAACAGTTTGTCAGGATATTATGCAACTCAGCTGTAAAAATTTTCTTTGGACTGGAACTTGGGATCCAAGGCTTCAGCAAGCTGTGCAGACAGCCAGGCTTTTGAGCTCAGCAGAGATGCAAGAGAGTATGTGCACATTCTGAAGTTTCAGTAGATGATAGGACTATGACTGTTTTATTCTCAAGGGAGCTGTCCCAGTTTTTTGATAAATAAACTTGCTGCCACCTTCCCGAAGAACCTGAGAAAATGTTGTAAAATGAAAACCATTTTATTAGATAAGGCTCAGCAGTCTGAACTAAATGTGTTTTTTTTAAAGTAGTGTGGTTATGAAGGTTATATAGCTAACTTTATGTATCTGAGCTCAGTATTTGACCAGTGTACTTATTAGTTGTTAGTGTTTTAATACAGGCACATCAGATCGATTCTTTTACATCTGTCCCTTTCCTTTTCATCTCTGCCCTTGATTTTGCCATCCCCTGTCCACTCTSTTCACTAAGTTGGACAATATCAGAGGCTCTTGCCTGAATGCACAGTGCCTAAAATGCATTTATTGCCCAAAGMTGGGACTCAGTTGCTGTGGGGCAGAGCTTCCTTTCAGGTACRTGTCCCGTGATACCTCATCAGCACGTGACAAAGAAGAAAATAATCTCGAACTTGATCCACTGCTTTCTTTGGAATCGCGCCAGAAAAGAAAAGTACAGAAACATAAGCAATTAAAGATGTTGATTGAAAAAGATTCATTTGTTTCCCACTTTAGACACTTGCAGTTTTCATGATTTCTTACCACTAATTCCCAGGGCTATTTTAAGCTCAAACCAATGACAACACCGCTGATGTGTCACAGAAACATCCTGGCTTTGCTGCAGCTGAGGGGACCGGGTGCCAGAAATGGAGTGGTGCTGGGGAGGCGCACGCGGCGTGTGGTGCGTGGATGTTCTCACCTAGGGCTGGTGTTCACATAACTGATAACTGGTCCCAAACGTAGCAGATGCCATTGAGGAGAACCCAGTCCAGCTGCCTCTTTCCTAACTGACGATCAAGGGGCAAGAGCAGCCATATGGCAGACACGAAATCTGTAGCACATTTTTGGCAGGCAGGCTGATAAGGGCCGTGTCTCTGCACACCCAGGCTGTGTCCTGCACCCAGGCACTGACCCTTTGGAAGGGAAGACCGAGCTTTCTAGTGCTGTCTATGTGTGTATGTATGTGTACATATACATGTTTATTTATGTAAACCTGTGTAAGCTCTTCTTTGCACGTGGTTATTTGAACTAAGTTGCCGAAAGAGTGAGGTTCTGCCATTTCCAAAACCTTTTTAATAAGTCAGTGAGTGCAAATGGAGGTATTGAACAACCATTATGTTAACTGGCAGCCAACTAATAATTTGCTCAGTTTAAAGATAAAAAAATAACATATTCTCTTGGAGCTTCCCAGCCAGAAAAGAAAACTGCTATTTTGACAGAATCCTAAAGGAAATAGAATAATTTATATTGCTCCCAGCTTGATTTTTTAAAACCAGATTGAGTTTTCAATAGCAGGAAGGAAGATTCTATCAATTTTGTGAAGCTTTGATGATGCAACAACATTAAATTCCACGATATAACTCCGGTGTGTAAAGTTAAGCACATGGAAGTTCAGAGTCTTAATGTGGAGTCAGACACTTCATAAATTGCTATAGTAAACCATGCAGATGAGACATAACTGAGCAAAGCTTAACTCTGCCTGGCATTCTGTAGATTGAAAGAAAACATATGCTTTCAGCTGATAATTTATTTACTTGTATACAATTCTGTCAGCTCTACCATTAGCCTCAGGCTTCTGAATCCAGGCAACCTTCAGAAATATATCATCAGTTTTTGCTATTCCATTTAAAACAAATATTACTCTTCTGGGGAGACATTTATGTCGGCTGAGGTAGCTAACTGCTCTCCACAGAGTAGAAATAAACCCAAGTCATTCATGCAGGGAGATCGCATGCTTGAGTCCATCTGCTTGCTGCAGTGACTAAACACCAAGGTTTGCACCACCTGAGCCTCCTTTTTTTCTTTTCTTGAAGAGAGGTAAGAGCCTGGTAGCTGCCCCTGCCAACCAGGCTGATGTTGCTCTTGGAGTTGGCTTCTGTGCCAAGGATCCAGCAYAAACCTAGCAGGTCTTCTCTTTGCCTGCACTGTGCTAATGAGATGATCTGAGTCAAAAYTGGAATGATTTTTTACTCTGTCAGGAAAGGAAGGGAATGATTAAATATTGAAATAAATAGATATTTTTGAGAAGAAAAATGGACCAAGAAAAAAGGTTTCTGAAAACACTAATGTGTACTCAAAGCAATCCAGATAATTTCCCACTGAGAAAGCTGACCTCAGCTTCTCTAAGAGAAAGGAGACAGATGGGTGAGTGTGTGCTGTGTTAGTCACCACAGAAACAGGGAGAACACTTGATTCTCYGCTGAAGAAACTTTTACTGGCTCAGAGTAGTCCTTAGTGTTGGAACTTTCAGTTCATGCCTTGCAACTAATTATTCTCAAACAGATGGAGCAGAGTGGGCCAGCCTGCGTGTGAAGGGGAATACAAATAAATAAGTAACCCCCTCCTGATGGGATCTCAGGAGAGGGAGGAGACCTGAGGACCCCCAGCCATGGTGCAATACAAGGGGTTACCTGGTAGATAACTGGGAGGTCAAGTGAGGAGATTGGAGAGGTGCCCATTGCTGCCCAATATAAAATAGAGATACCCACAGAAGATCTTAAAGTCTTTTCTTGGAAAATTGACTTGCAGATGTGTTAAGCTCACAGGAACACACTGGCTCTTTTTTTGGCGTCCACAGCAGTTGTTTCAAAGAACTGCTGAAAACAGCAGTGGAATGTTTTACTGCAAGAAATTTAAGCTTCCTCTCCTGGAAATTGCACTTGTTTTGGATTGTCCTGTTTGCCAGAAAAATAGGCGAGACTGCAAGRAGTCATCTTGCCTTCGACTAAGAAAACAATTTGCACTTACCCTTTTTTTTTTAATTTAAAAAATAAAATAATATTGCTTTAATATGCTTCACTCTTTAAGTGCAACTCCCTGTTTATGAAGGGAATTATGCTTGAAATTGGCTCTTTTCCACCTCATTATGTAGCTAATGTAGTAGCAATAGGAAGGGTTGGCTTTAACTTTCTTTATTACACTGGAGATTGCTCTGTCTCTGGTTTTACCTTCTCATGCATTTTCTTGCATGGGTCTGCACAGAGTAAGATTCATTTGTGAATCACTTTGTTTTCTGTAGGGTCCTTTCTTTTAATCCACAGGAAAAAAGGCAGAGCTGGGGGTGACTCATTTTACACAAATGCTTCTCTCCTAATAGCTCTGCCTCAGCTTCCTGACAATCAGCATCTGACCAGCTTCTCCAGTAAAAATCAGTGCTGCTCTTTCCTTTGCACAGCAAAGTCAATAACACTTTTCCATGTTTGCATCCCAGTTCAGGAGCTAGTCTCAGTGTCAGATAGGGGGTTTGTTAGAGGTTGTTGCAAACATACATCCAGCTATTCCTGGCTGAGACAGGGAAAAGAGACAGGGAAACACAGTGTTGTCACATGTCTCTCCCTCTCCTCCATGAGTGCAAGCACTGGATTCTGGATCATCCCATAATGAACATAGGCTAAATGGCTCCTGAAATGGATTTGGTGACTGCTGTGGAATTACATCTGAGAGATGCAGCACCCTGATAAAAGGATGTGTGAGCAAGCGCAGATCAGGATCTGTCACTTCACATCTGCTTCCAAGCCCAGCTGCAATCTGCATCGAGAAGCTGAAGCACTGCCAGCTTCCCCCGCATCTCTGAACGGTCCCCTGGCTGCGCGAGGCCCCACGGCTCAAACGGTTTGTTCAAACAAACCTCTCTAAAGCCATAAGTAAACAGTCCCCGAAGGGTACAGCCCTGAGCTTCAAAACCAAAAAAAGCAAAGGACATATTAGCATTTTGCATTTCTTTCATGCTTTGCTGAACTATCTCTTGTTCTGTCAAACATCTAAGAAAAATCTGCCCATTACAGCTCTGGAGCAGGATTGGTATAATTGGCTTTGTGGTAACTCATCTATTTCATAGGTTTTGACTTCGAATATGTGAAGTCATGGGAAAGAAGAAAATTGTTGAAACCTAATTTCTGTTCTCTCTTCTACTCCTTGTCCAACCAAATCAGCACCAAAATAAATTGCATGAATAAAGAGCCAGTCACTGAGCAGATTAGCGAATCACTAAGCTCTGCCTTGTCACCATTTTACTAATGGCTCTCTCTTTAAATTCAGCATTATTAATGATTATCCATCACTTTTAAATTTGCCTTCCAGATCACTAATCGCTCTCTGCTCAAGAACGCTCTCCTGTTATATATCTTCTGATTTTGTTTTTGCTGGCAGCATGCATTTAGCCATATGCTTGTCTTGTGCAGCCTGCCAAATTCCTGCGTTCCAGGGCTTGTTAAGCTGTGTAAAATGTTGTTGTTGACTTGAATGTTAAGGAAAGTAAGTGACTGATTTCACTTGTTGTTGCAGCCATCTGTGCTCCTGAGCCAGAGCTCTCATCCCAGCAGTAACCGTTAACGCAGACAAACTGTGACAGTCTCATGCAAAGTCGTTTGTTTGCTGGAATATATTTTCCAGCACCCACACTTCATCAGCAGACTTTTATGAAAGCAGAAATAGTACTAGAAGGGGCCAGAATCTGTGATCCTTGAGAAGAATTCTTTCTGACTTCAGCTGAGAAAAAATTCCTTGATTAGGAACTAGAGAAATTGGTGGAAAGGCATTGACAGGTTTTTTTAACAAGAGATGACAGTAGAGATGATTAGTACTGGAGCTATGAAGGCTCTTAAAGAAATAAAATAAATACCTTAATGGTTTTGGGGATGTAGCAAATTCTGTGTTTCAACTGCTTTAGAATGACTGTATTAAAAACCAAGTAAAAGAAAGGAGGAAGAGTAGTAGTGCATCATGAACTGTGCAGCAGTAGWACTGTCCAGGGCTGCTCCCTAAGGAATGCCTCCTGGTATTTTGGTCAGGTTTGCTATGAGATCTCCAGGGATACACTGCAAAAGTTTTTATTGAATAGCACTAATGTCTACAATGCGAGTTTCCTTTAATTTCATGACACTTTGCTGATCACATTTATTATAGGAATATATGTATGGAGTTGGGAACAGCTGGGCAGGACAGTGCTTTGGCCAGAGCTCCTGACAGTGCTGCCTGGAGAGGCTGCAGGCAATGGTGGAGGCAGGATTTTAGTGTTAGCCTCCAAGATTTGGGATTCTGCCATTTCCCTYAAATGAAATCCCCACTGCAGACAGGTGATGAGGGAATGTAACACTGAGAGCAGTTTAACAAACTTGGTAGGCTTGAAACCTGMACGTACACATGTGCATACTGGACATGTAAGTTTATAAAATCTGAGTGAGTTTGGGATTATGGAAACAACCTGACAGCGAGCCTCTCTAATTTCTGCTGGAGAGRTGAAAAAAAATCCAGAATTTGTGCCTAAAATGCGTGGTACCACAGCTTCTCATATGATATCATTTAATCATYCAATCGTTTTGACATCTGATTTTCTCTTTCAGCATTGCTTCAAAGGTCACTGCATCTGGCTCACACCAGACATCCTGAAGCAGGATGGACACTGGGGGGCGTGGAGCAAGTTTGGCTCCTGTTCCCGCACGTGTGGCACCGGGGTGAAGTACAGGACCCGGCAGTGTGACAACCCGCAGTAAGTGACACCTCCACATGTTCTACTGCTGTGCAGCACGGGGAGCATCCTCCCTGCATTACCAGTGCAGCAGTGCAGTAAAGGATGTTGAGTGGTGCTTGTTAAATCTGACCTATAGTATATGTTGTTCTACTTTTGGCCCTTAGCAAGTCATGAATCACCTTTATTTCTCAGTTTATCCCTCCATTAAACTGGTTATGCAGTTACAAGGATCTTGAAAGTGYTAATGCACTGCTGTGTAAAACATAAGTAAAAGTTTAGGGCCCTATATATCTCTTGTTTTAATATGTGACTATGAAATAATGGCAGTGATTTGCTGGATTTTTTTTTAAAACCTTTTAAAAAGGTTTTCTTTAATCCACCTTTTAGGGGATTTCAACAAGAAGGTCTTAAAATATTTTTGAACTGTTTTCATTCCAAGTTGCAACAAAGCTCCTGAGATGAGAACATTCCCCAGAGTTAATTTTAGGAATTTTGAATTGTTTTGCTTCAATAACTTACATATGGGTCATCTAGAAAACGTAGAATAATTCAACTTCAGTAGTAGTGGAAGTAAAGTATAGTTAATAAAGATTGGTATATACAAATGATATGAAATGTGTAGTTATTGCTGTCTTAATGTGGTATCATAAAATGTCAAGATCCTAACAGCAAGAACTGAAACAATTATCAGAATTACATGGTTTTGCCAGGCAGAATATTTTTAACATTGAATTTCTCAGTTTGTTGATAAAACAATTGAACTTGACTAGTGTTAAAAATCATCTTATCAYTGATTTTTTTTAAAAAACTCGAGTTTTATGAAGCAGCATTTTCTGATGGAAATTGTTCTGTTAAGAAAAAAATTGCAAGTTCTCATTTCAGCCTTTATTACTTTGGCAACAGGGAAGTGACCTTTATAATTGTGGGCACAGTTTTAGTAGTAAAATCTATTTACATGTAGGAAAAGCCTAATGTACTACTGAAAATGTTTTCTGTGTTTCCTGGAAGAGGGTCCAAGCCCAGCTACAGGTCCTGAGCTCTGCRTGGCCAGATGTGCCAGGGATCTGGTGCACATCTGCCTGCGGGCACAGCACTGAGCTGGGCTGTTGTGGCTTTGCTGCTGGCTTAGGAGGTGAATGTGAATGAGTTGCTGCTTCTGCTTGTGCTTTCCTTTTCTGGCTACACCAAGAAAACATTTTCATGCCTTTATCAAGTGTTTTGAGTCTCTACTTGCAGAAGATGCTTTTTAAGACCTCAATAATGACAGCAGGTCTTGAAAGGAAATATGTATGTTCCATATCAGAAATACAGCCCTGGCTTCATCAAGTCTCCACTGGCATGACTGGGAGTTGAATTTCTCCTCAAAAGATTTGACAGACACTTGATTGATGAAACACTGGCAAAACTAACCATGGGTTTCCCTCCCTGTCCCAGTCCTGCCAACGGAGGCCGCACCTGTGTGGGGCCGAGCTACGAGTTCCAGCTGTGCAACACCCAGGACTGTCCCAAGGACTTCGAGGATTTCAGAGAGGAGCAGTGCCGGCAGTGGGACCCTTACTTTGAGTACCAGAACACAAAACACCACTGGCTCCCCTATGAACATGTCGATGGTGAGCAGCCCCTTTCCTATGAAAACCAAAATCAATTTCAAATCTGAATAAAAATTATGTAGGGAGAGGTAAAACTTCTTCTGGGGAAAGAATGCCTCCTGAATCTGCTAGGCGTTGTTTGGAGGGATCAGTGAGAATCAGGGTATGAGTGATCCAGTTCATATGATGTACTTGGATTTTCAAAAGCCTTTGGACTCTGCTCCCCAATGACAGCTGTAAAATTGAGTAGTCATAAGATAAAGGGGAATGGTTTTGCATGGGAGCATGGCCCATGAGAGCTGCAGAAGGACCTTGTGACACCAAATGACTGAAGACATGGCAAAGGAGGTTTGGTGTTAATGAATGCCAGTAATGGATATGGGGGTGAAAACTGGTATGTATGTGTGTATGGGTTGGTACACAAGGTGGGCTCTGAAAAGAAAGGCTGGGAGCTGGGAATGGCTTTAGGAAAACATGAGTGACTGTCAAGAGAGGGATGGAGAACGCTGATCTGCCTCCGTGTACCTGCACATTGTGTCTGCACTTTAAATATTCAGCCAATGCAGCTCGGGTTGTGCCCATCTCACTGCTGCCCACATTGCTGAAAAACCCACAGCTGAACTCAGAAAGGCCAGAATACAGCAAACATAAACAATGACTTCTGGATGAGGAGAGTTTGGATAAAGCAGGACTTTTCACCCTGAAAAAGAAAGGATGTAGATTAGGAAGACAGAGTTACAGAACTGTGAGTCGCACAAAGAGACTGAATATGGAATAATTATTCAGTTTCTCATAACACAAGCCTGGGAACATCAAAYAAAATTATCAGGTGGCAGATTTAAAACAAATAAAGTGCTCGTCCACACAGCATCTAATTATCCTGGAATTCACTGCCACAGGAAGTTGCAGATGCCAGAAAGTTTTAGAAATTATTTAGAAAAATTCTTGACAGTTCTACAGTCCATTAAGAGCTATCAAACACCAAGTTCCAGCCGTGATTTTGGAAATCCCCAAACTGCAGCGTACAAGGAACTGGGAGAATGTTCTGAGAAAAGTATCCAGTTCGCTCCTACGTCATCCTGCAAACACAGCTGGCACTGTTGGAGGTGGGTGTTGGGTTGGAGGGGTGCTGGGTCTCAACCAGCAAGCTCAGGCTGATGTTGTGGCCTCTCAGCACAGATCACCTGCTAGCACAAAAATATTCCTGTTCCAGTTAATGCCTCGGCTGAACTGTCAATGAAAGTGCAGCTGGTTGATTTGGGCCACGCCTGCCATTGCCAGAAAACACACGGAGAWGATGTTTTACCAAACAAAAAGGCAGAGGGCAAAGAGTCTCAACTTGTTGAGYGAGCAGTGTGGGCTGCTCGCTGTTTTTACACCCTGTCACTTCACTTGAATGAAAAATCCTTGAGGGCAGGGTTGGCCTGGCAAGGGGCAGGTACTGGGCACCCACCCTGTCCTCAGCCCAGGTCCCATTGCTGGAAGGGGAAGGGTCACTTTGGGTGAATCATTTTGCATTCCAGTGAGGGGATACTCTGCCAGAAATTAATAGCAAATTCCTTATAATTAGTTTGCCTGACTTTCTTCCCAAACAGTTCTCAGAGTTCCCTCATTCTTTTCATGCCATCTTGAATCAGTCTGGGATTTTCAAAGGCACAGACACAGCCTCACAGCTTAATTTCATGAAATAGCTTTGCTGGCACAGGGTGAGGGGATGAACGCTGTGGCCTGCAGGACCTTTGCTTATGCTTTAGCCTTTGGAGAAGTCAGCTGCAAAGACCACTGAAACAAATCAGATTTTTTTCTATTAAATTCAATGGCTTCTGGGTCAGAAATCAGCTCATTGATGTCTGAGCACTGATCCCTGGGCACTGCTGGTTTCCCACATAACTATGGTATAACTGCAGACACCTTGAGAGTTACATTTACCTGTGCAGGGTTATTAGAGGGAACAGCTTTTGTGTGAAAACAAGGCCAGAGACAAGCTTATTCTTGAACTCTAATCTATTTAAAACCCCCTTTTGTAAGGATAAGGCCTATCAGTGACATACTTGTGCAGATAATGCAGTTGTGGCTCAGAAGTGACATAAATCCATACACTTCACACGCAGCTCAGCTGGACGTGTCTGACACATTGTGCAGGGGATAGGAACAGAGAGAAGTGCCTCACGCTGTGGACAGAGAAAAGCCTCTGAGCTGGGGTGCACCCCAGTGTGTCCTTGAGCATCCCGATGCCCCGTTGTGCCATGGCCTGTGTCCTGCTCCAAGCCCTCTAAGCCCTCATCTCCTCACCCCCTCTGTGCTCACAGACCCTGTGTTGTGCCTCTGCTGGGGCAGTACAGAGCGACTTTGGCTGTGAGCTCCCAGGCTCAATTAAACGAGGAGGACTCATGGGGAGCAGGGCTTGGACAGGTACACTGTCACATCTGTGCTCCTGCACCTCTACTGTGCCCAGCACCAGTGAATAGGAAGGAAATCGTTCTTTGCAGTAACAGGGTCTAATTTAACAGCACTTGCACAGTTACTGTTCCATGGAGCAGTGGGAACAGAACCATCTCTGAAATGAAGCCCTTGTCCAGAGTTGTTGGCACCCAGTCAGACCTGCTGATATTTTCACTTAATCACATGCAGTGAATGCGTGGTATGTRTGGGGTGGGGGTGGGTACAAACCCAGGGGGTGGTGTGTACACATCTATCTGGTGCATAGCTTAATGTTTCTAATATATGCAAATGCAGTAGGGCTGTCGTTATTATGATCTTAATAGTGTCTTATTAAGAATTTGCACAAAAATATTACCTGTTTTAATAGAATAGACCCTGGGTTTTTAGCATGACTTCTCTGCATTGTYTGGGAGTGGTAACAAAGGTCTCTGATGTACTAATACCCAGTTAAGGACATCAACAACAATAACAAGGACTTTATAAAAAGAGGGCAGAGGCCATGGAACTGTATGGGGGAAGAACGCAAAGGGCCTGTGAAGATTTATTTCAGTTGAACTGCTATAATGGAAAGGTCGTTATTGTTTTAAATGGTGGGAAAAGTGTTCCAGCTTTTAATCATGTTAAAATAGCAGAATCTCTATTTGTTTCATCTAGCAGAAAGTCCATCTGCTCTTCAGTGCCAAGGAAAGCATAGTGAATCCTATTATGGGGCTGAGGACAGCAAGAGAAATGGATAAAATAAAATACATTAGTGGAATAAAAGTTTATTCAGCCACTRACTAGTCATTTTCAGCTTTATTTTTTGTTCTTAGCTCTTTGGAACAGATTAGAGAAAATACCACTTGTCTGGCTGTTTGTGCATGTGTTAGCAGGAAAAAATTGGTTTTTGTCTGAATCTTTTTGACATCTTATCTTGTTTAATGGTTTAAATTATCATAAATACAAGTACAACCATGAGGGAAAATTAACTTTGTGGTTAAGAGGAAATATTATGGCCCCTTCAGCTGTCTCTGAAGAAATTTTGGATGCCAGGTTCACTCAGTGGCAAACAGCTGCTTTCAATGGCAAAATTACTTTGGCTTTTTTTTTCAGATTTAAGTGCAGTGCAGGAGAAACCTGCATCCCTCACAGGTAGTCGTGCATCAGACTGGGGAAAGCTCTGCCAGATTGCGTCATCTGCAAAGGATTAAATAGATCCCCCCATCAAAGTCAGAGATCTGTTCTTTTTAAGTCTGTCTCTTGATGGTGATACATGGATGCTTTTATGATTCAGCAGTTTCCAAAAGATCACAGAGTTTTTGAAAGGGGATAAGCATTGATCATCTGTGGGTACGACGTTGGGCTCTGTGGTGTGTGCAAGGAAGACGAGAGAGCCGACGCCACTGACGGTGCTGCTCACGACGTCAGCCATCAAACTGTGAGAGCTGAACAGGCACAATTTGGGTCGCTTTGTTTTTCAGCTAAGGAGAGGTGCCACCTGTACTGCGAATCGAAGGAGACAGGGGATGTGGTGTACATGAAGAGGATGGTACACGACGGGACACGCTGCTCCTACAAGGACGCTTACAGCATCTGCGTGCGGGGGGACTGCCTGGTGAGGGCCTGGGCGCTTGTTGCAGAGCTCGCTGTTGGGAAAACAATTAAAATTGTTCCTTGAGTGTTTCTCTCCAAGAATGACTAAGTATARTAACACTTTGGGCAATAAGGAGATTTCATTAGGATTATTGTCACAATATTATGTGTGATATTCACAGTTGCCATGCATGTGACTCGATTCCAAAAGCGCCTACCTACACAAGTAATATTTTATGCAGTATTTTACATAAAGCTAATTACAATTAGCTTTCAAGGAAAGCTGTTCCTGCTGAGGTTTAGTGGGAGTGGAATGTACAGTGAAATAGGAAYGTGCAGCAGCTTTCAAGGAAAGTGGTTAGGATATGGCTGATGTGCATTCTCGCTGTATTTGATCATGCTATTTCTAAAAAATCAATGACAGTTCCTCTAAGTTGGGATCTGCTCCAGGTCATCTTTCAATGGAATTAGTCTCGGACTAGCAAAGCACTGGTGGAGGTGCTTATCCCTGTAGAGATGCCTGGATTGTCCTGGAATTTAAGCATCTGCTTTAAGATAAGCTGAGGCTTAAGAGCTTTTCCTTAACCATGCTGCTTTCCTTCAGTAAGAGAACCACTGTGAAGCATAATATAAAAATACAATAACTGACAGCTATTATAGGAACTGGAATATTAAAATCTGTTTAGGTGTTGATCTGTCAGGAGAATACTACAAGTTGTGCTGCTTTGCTGAAGCRGAGTCTGGGGGGTTGATATGTGAAGAGAAGGCTCATTTGTATTGAAGAGTGGATAAATGACTGTTTTTCTCTTTTGTGCACAGAAAGTTGGGTGTGACAGGGTCATAGGTTCCATGAAGCAGGAAGATAAGTGTGGTGTCTGTGGAGGAGATAATTCCCACTGCAAAGTGGTGAAAAGAACATTTTCAAGAGTACCAAAGAAACAAGGTCAGTGCATTCAGTGCATTTTGTCCTGGGGAATTCAGGGTATTTTTGCTTAATCTGTTCTGTTTCATGGAAAGTACCAGGATAATTACAAATCGTTTGCAGCAYCATTAATTCCAATAAACAAATCTGGACTTACTTCCAGATGTGTTTGTAATTTCAAAATAAGACTTCTGTCCAGTGATCAGTTAAAGCTGCTGATACCAGGGCCTRTGCATGCATAGAAGAGGGCTCCCCTGCTCCTTGTTGGAGAGCTGTGGACTGACTTGTGCTGCTGAAGTCACGCAGCTGCTCTGCSCGAGTCACTGCAGTGCTGCAGTAACCTGTAACATGTCATCCTCACTCACTGTCAGCCAGGAGATTGTGTGGTCTCTGTGGCTGCATATGGCACTCAAAGCCCATTTTAGYCTGAAGCAAAGTCTGTTGATGATACTTAAGGCATCTTTCTTCAAAGCCCTTTGTGCCCACCTGGCACAGAAATAGGGATGGGAATAATGCTGGATTTGGTTCGTCTTCTTTAATACACCCTGCTTTCACAAAATAAGATCTATTTAAAAATCTAAGACAGACCCTCCCTGTTTGTGGCATACTAACCCATAACTATCTTTTCAAATGCTACAATATAGGGTACGTTAAGATGTTTGAAATTCCTGCTGGTGCGAGACATTTACTTATACAGGAAACAGATGCCACCGCTCATAATCTCGGTAAGTAACAAGTAGGAAAATTTTCAGTCAGAGTAATTTTTTCTGGTGTTTATTTTTGTCTCTGGAGCCTGACAATGTGTTTATACATTTGTTTACCCATTGCTCTCCCACACCACATACCTTCTTTAAGTATGTTAAATTAGGAAACTTGTTTGACAATTTGATTTCCTTGTGCTGTATTCCCCGGTGTCTTACCCAGATCTCTGTGTTGGTGTGTGCATGTGTGAAAGCTGCTGGAAGAGGCACTGAATTACTTTATGGGGTGCAATGCATTATCTTTGGGGGTTGGAATTAGATGATCTTCAAGGTCCCTTCCAACCCAAACCATTCTGTGATTCTATGGTCTTTGTGAGCATCTTTCAAGCTTCCCATCCTGTCATCTCCCAGCTATATCCAAATCCATTTCAGATTCTGCCCCGTTGCTAACAGTATTGACACGAGGCTGCCAAATCAATCCAGCAGTTTAGAAGGTAATGGAAATCTGCTCCTTCCCGGGCCCTGTAATCAATGGGAAGCAGTGTCTAGTAGGCTGCTATTAACTGGAAGTAGATTCGCAGCGAATGGTGTGCTAATTGTAGCGTGAGTCATCCCAACTTCTCCCTAGTGAATGCTTCTCTTGCTGCTCAGGGCAGCCTGGCCCTGTGGATCAGGAGATCCTGTTCAGACAAAGTTCTGTCGGGGTGGGGTCAGTGCTGTGCACATGAACAGCTCACTTGCTGTTGGTTCTGAGGGAGCAGGATGCTCAGGTAGCTGCCAGAGAGAGAATGGGGTTAAAATTTGGTGTTAAATAACAAACAGTCCCTGCTTCTTCTAAAGAGGAGGTCAAATTTTCCATCTCAGGTGAAAACCTGTCCTCATACAAAGGTGGCTGAAGTCTCTCCAGGTGAAGGATGGAGCACTGGTGAGAGCTGAAGCAGAGGAACCAGGTGCCTGCAAAGCAGCAGGAGCTTAACAGGGCTGTGTCGGTGTCAGGACTGGATCTGAGCAGGAGAATTAATGCTGTTTCTAGTGTTTCTCTCTCCCTATGGGGACATGCTGGGAGTTAGCCCAGTAGCCTTGCTCTGATGGAGCAGTAACAGCCCCCTAAGCTGCCTTACAACATGTGAAAGAGCTGAATAGCTCTGGGACCCCCACTGGCTCTCAAATTGGCTCGGATTTGGCCAAGGGATTCAGAAGTTGTTAGTTGGGAGCAGGCAGATGGACCCCTGCGGGGCAGCCACGCTGGCCTCATGTCTCTGGCAAGGCAGGCTATGAAAAAGGAAAAAAAAAAGGACAATTGATGTTTCTGGAGCTGAGCAGAAAAGCATTGGCAGCTCAGTGAAACACCTGAAAAAGTCTTTCCAAACCTGTGAGGGAACAGAGGGAAAATGCACACTGGCCTTTTCAGCCTCTTCCACTGGGACACGAGCAGAACAAAACTGGAGATGAGAAGCGAACCTCTGGTATTCACTTTTCTTATGTTGTTCCCAGCTATTAAAAATCGTGAAACGGGGAAATTCATTCTAAGTGAAGACAACTATGTGCCAGACTCCAAAGTATTTATTGACATGGGTGTGGAGTGGGAATATCGGAATGACGATGATAGAGAAACGGTGCAGACCATGGGGCCACTGCGTAATGGAATAGTTATTCTGGTAAGTCAAATGGAAACCACCTTCCACGGAACAGTGTCAGGCTTACAGGGCCATAACGGGCTAGCATATAATTCAGATTCCTCCTCTGAGTTACAAGAAGACATCTGCTTCAATTATAAGACAATAGAAGATGTATTTTAATCCCTTTCTCCTAATTCATTGCTCTGTACGAGAGTTGTTACAACTCAGGGCTGTGTGTTGGGGAGCCAGCTCTCCTGATTATTTCCTGTGGATGACCTAGGAATCAGCCACTGTGTAAAGACTCTCCAGCTTACTTATCCCATCTGATATGTGAGCATTAGTCGAAAAAATGTCAAAGTGGTTCAAAGCAGCTAGATCTAACAGCTCCTTCTCTCATCCTTGTTTTGAAAATGTATCCTGCAAAGGCAGATGCAGGATTCTTGTGCTTCCCAGCTCCTTTTTCAGGACAGAGCCCTGAAAAGTTCCACAGTTCCCCAAACCTGCCAAATATATCCTTTTTACATTGCAAACCAGCAATAGACTTCAATGAGCAGGGGTAAGTTTATTCAGAATCCCTCTGAAAACAACTGTAATGTGTTGATCTACACCAGCTGAACTTCAAAGAAAGAATAAATATTATGTTCCCAAAGGACCAATATTTTGCACTTTGTTCACATTGAGTTCTGTTTTCTTGCATTTGTCTTAGTGCAGTGTGATAACAAAAACTCTTTCTAAATAGTTTATATTTCTGTCAAGATTAAGTAACAAGCTCTGCAGAATTCCCAGGATTACCATAAGAATATTTGTGTTTTATCAGAAATATGAGCAGTTTTCTTTGTCGCTTTCAGTTATCTCTGCAGTTGAATTTGCTTTGTCTTTTAATGGAACTATCCATTATCATTTGAGTACAAAATTTCCTTCCTTTATGATGGGATATGGAAAAAATTTAGTATCATGAAGTCAGTCCAATGCTGGCAAGAAAAATAAGTCTAAATCAACAACAGTCTTTCTTAATATGCAGTTTAGAAACTCTGTGTCATAAGGATAGAGATACTTTTTCATCAGGGAAAAAATGTGTTGAGTGCAGCTAAAAGGTTTAAATCCCTGTGGGGCTGTTTTTATATTTGAGCCATGATCACTATTTCACGTCATCTCACAGAGCTTCTGATATCAGCCCTTCATATCCTTTTCCTTACATCTGCTTTGCTTACTAGGTGATTCCTCACGGTGGTGCCAAGATATCTTTGACTTACAAGTACATGATCCATGAAGATTCCTTGAATGTAGATAACAATAATGTTTTGGAAGAGGACTCAGTGTCATATGAATGGGCTTTGAAGAAATGGTCCCAATGTTCAAAAGCTTGTGGAGGAGGTAAAAACAATACCCCAGACCATTCAAAATTGATTCATTGCCACAAGACGTTGGGGAGACCAGAGTATGGGAGGAGTTTTATTTAAATTAAATAACAGATAAATAAATAGCAAATGGAGTTAAAATCTGACTTGAATGGTTTGGGGCAGACCTGGGCTGGTTAATTTCTGATTTACGCTTACGAAACTGAAAGACTGGACAAATGTGCAAGATTTGGATGAGGGTCTCCAAGCTGTGAAGGTGCCAAACCTCAAGGTGCCAGGGGGTAGCCCTTTGTAACTCCACATCCTGTGATGTGGACCTTGCAATGTTGGACTCCTGCTGTTGGGGCCAGATGTGAACCCTGATGCTGTTCCCCAGGCTGATGCTCATGTTGCAGTGTTGGGTTGTGGCTGGGCAGGTTAGCAGAATGTTTTTGAAATGTTGGTTGTCGTTGTTCTTCTCATTAAAGTGGTGAAAAATAAGGGGGTGAGCAATTCTGGGTGTTAAATTTGCATGTCAGGTGTTTATTTGGTGTAGTTTACAGCCCCTTTGGTAGCGTGTTCACCCKTAGTTCCTACTGCAGCCTTTGACGGTGTTTGTGCAGTTCCTTTGAAGTGTGAGTCCTCTGTGAGATCTGCCAGTTCTGGGAATAAGAGGAGTGTCTTTCCCCAGGCTACCAGTTCACCAAGTACGGCTGCCGGAGGAAGACGGATCACAAGATGGTTCATCGGAGCTACTGCGAGCTCATCCAAAAGCCCAAACCCATCCGCAGGGTGTGCAACCTCCAGGAGTGCTCCCAGCCCATGTAAGCATCCCTGCCCCCCAGCACTGCTCCCTGGAGGTGCAGGAGGCATCATCACACCCAGCCAGCATTGTCACCTCAAAAAAGGTGGCTGAAGCTTCACCTCCATGATCATTACAGAGCCCCAGGCCTGTGAGGATGTCGTGCTCTATTCTGCTTGTAGAAGTACTATTTCTGTGACTGCTAGTTCCTATTACTCATGAAATAGGTTGGATTAGAAAAGAAGTGCTGTCTTGATCCAGACATTTGTGTTCAGGCCATCTTGAGATATAGACATAAATTCAGTTTATACCAGCGGATTTTACACAGTGTGAATTGACCATGTCAGAACAAATGTACAGASTGCTATGTAAGACAACCAATGTCATTCAGCCTCTCAAATCCAAGTCTTCATAAAGTTCACAGCATATTTTTGGACATTTAAACACAGGAAAAATATTTCACCTGTTCGATTTCTCTGGCTGCCCTCATACAGCACGATATGCCTGTTGTACCTTCATCTTTGCTCTACATAGTGAAGTGTTATAAATATGTTGATTTTTCTTGACTGGCAGCAGGTTATTCCTGCCACACGTAGGACTAATATATTCCTTGTGCGGCTGCTGCAACAAGAAAGGAGTGTGTTGATCCCAGCTTTTATCTCTGGGGACCAAGTATAGATTCCAGGAATCACAGCAAATAAATAGAACATGCCACACAATATTTCCTAACTTCCTTTCAAAAAAAAGATTTGAAAGAGAGAAAAGGCAAGAAACCGTGTCCCATAAACTCAGCATGGGTCAGGGTTTAACGTTTATTTATTGGAAAACTGAAGTAATGACCTAACTGTATCTCAGGCTCTCTGGAAAGGACTGTATTCTCTTTTCAGCTGCAAATATAATTGGACCCAGGTACCACAAAGACTCARTAGGATCCTAAATTGTACTTGGATCCCTGAAGTTTCACTTAGTTCTGTTTCCATAGAATGTCATCCAAGCGTTTTGCTCTTGTACATAGGAGAGGCAATTATTTAAGGGGTTTTACAGAGCGCTGTGACACCCACTACACTAATATGCTGCTTCTTCACTTCTGGGAAAAACTCATCTTTGTCTCAGAAGTCACCTCAGGATTCATGGTTGCACAGCACTTGCCTTTCTCCACAGCTGTGCAATTTCTGCAGGTTACAAAGAGAAAGTTGGATGAAATTGTTACTTTCTGCTTAACTGGACTGTGTAGTGTAGTGCAGTGCTTTGTGCTATTTCCTGACTATTTCTAAACCCAGGATTTTATGAGTACTTTAGTACAATTCCTTCAAGCTCAGGGTATTTCTCCAGACTATGTATATTTTTTGGTTAAGTTTATCCCATGAATACTGTATACATGGAACAATATTTCCATCTTGCAGATCTCAGCACTCTGTAAGTATTTATAGACTGCCATGTATTTTCACTTAATTAATTATAACCAAGCTTTCAGAAGTCTAGGTATATTTCCTCTGGTCCCACCTGTCGCTGTTGTTCTTCTGTAAGTTCCTTACAATTTGTAGCTGTAATTCATGAGCCAGTTTGGGTGATCAGTGAGGTTTTCACCTACACCACATTACAAACCATAGGTTTCATTTCTCAGTGGCCAAACTGATTTACACATTATAAACMCAAACCTTCTGGTTTTCAGTGGAGTGTTGCCTTCCCCAAAAGCAAACATTTATGATGATGAGGACCTCGATCTGCCCAACCTCATCACTCACAGCACGGGGTTAGTAGCTGGGTTTGCAGTGCTTCAGCAGATTGTGTCTAACATGGCCAGGGATATGGTCCATGGAGTGCCCACATATGGCCCAGGCTGGAGCTGCATTTCCAGCCCAGATGTTTTGGCTTCACTCCTGTGGGAAYCGTCTGTGGGGACAGCTGATGCATCCTGCATTATGAGACAAGGCACATCTCGTGCACCCAGATCTGGGAAGCTCAGCAGCACCCTTGGGTGGCTGCTTTTGACATAAAAGCTACCATATTTTTCTGTGCAGTCTTGGAAAAGCCAGCTTAAAATCAAAGCAAATACAGCAAAGTAAGAATAATGCTTATCTCAGAGATAATGAGAAAGAGTAATACTAAAAATCTGGGTCTTATTAATGATATTTCAGGGGCAGTCAAATAACCCTCACCATAACTGCTTATGGTGTTTCATATCTTCTTTTTTCTGTACCAGAACTAGTATTAACACCCTGTTAAACCTGTGTTGAAGAGTTACAGATCAACAGTCTGAATTTTACTCTATTTACTCTCTTTTCACCAATCCAGATGGGTTACAGGAGAATGGGAGCCTTGCAGCAAAAGCTGTGGGAAGACAGGGTATCAAGTGCGGTCCGTGCGCTGCATCCAGCCCCTCCACGACAACACGAATCGCTCTGTCCACACCAAGTACTGCAACAACGACCGCCCAGAGGGCAGGAGGCCGTGCAACAGGGAGCTGTGCCCAGCACAGTGGAGAATAGGACCCTGGTCACAGGTCAGTCTCTTTCTGGAGGTCTCAAATGACTAATCTCTGACTGGGTGGAATGGGTATGACAAGTAGTGCCACCTCTGGCTCTGTGAATAGATGGCTCTGTGCATAGATGACTCACTTTTGCAGTTGTTTGATTATATCTTAGGCCATAAGCTCTTTCTTGCAGTGTTTCACAATCACTGGTGTACTASTGAGTGGTAGCAGTGAGCGGTTCTCCCTCTTGCTTAGTTACTGTTGGTACTGCAGTGGTTCAAACAACGCACCACGTCAGCTCAAACCAAGGGCAGTTGTTTAAAATTGAGAGGCTGGTTTCTGATCCATTGTTTCCAGAGGGTGGCTGGGGTGTAACTGCTGCGTGTCCTTCCAGTGCTCTGTCAGCTGTGGCAATGGCACCCAGGACCGGCCGGTGCTGTGCCGCACCAGGGACAATGCCATCGGCCTGTGCAAGGAGAACAAACCAGAGAACGTAAGGATTTGCAGACTACCTCCGTGTCCCAGTAAGTGCTTGCCTTCTATAGCATGTACTACTCGTAGAAAAAGCATTAATTTATTTATTTGCAATGCCTTCATCGAATTGATACTTGTGTGCTACGTCTGCCTGGATGGACACTTCGCCATAATCCCTGTTTTGCGCAGACTTCCCAAATGTAGAGGCACTGTGTGGCCAATGGGCTGCCTGGGCACATGGTCGACTTCTTATCCTGCTGGAGAACACTGCTTGCCCCAGGACAGCCTGAGAGTCTGGGGCAGACCTCAGCACAGTGCTGACGGCTGGATGTGCCCAGCAGCCGACAGCTGCCCTGGGAGAGGAGCAGTGCCTGAGTCCAGCCCTGCACCCCTGAGACCTGCAAGAGGCTGCTGGGCTGTGGCTAACCAAAAGCATCATGTCCAAAGATGCCTCTTTGCTTTTCCCATCTCAACTGACAGGTCCAGGCTTCCTTTCCATTCCGTCAAACACAAGTTAGTTATCTGCAGGGGTTAGCTAACTCAGTTTTTAAAAGCTATAATTAATTTGTTCTTGCTTAATCCAGGACAATAAGGCCTTTATCCTTGTTAGCTTTTCAGCTGTTTGCAAATGAGACTTATGAGATCATTTCACATATTCCTATCATTAAGTAATTCATATTTTTCTTTTTTTTTCTGATGTATCTCTCAGGGTAGCTTTTGATTTCTAATTAATTAGAAGCAAGCTGTCAATTATAGTCTCCAATGCAAACATTTTAACGAGGCAGCATAATTAAACTAGACTGCATGTCTCTGGGGACGTTTGTGACATTCCTGTGAAGAGTGCTGCTGGGGAACTGGCCCTTGGGCTGTCTTCAGTGTTGGCAGTGAAGTGCTGGGCATGAATTGTAGCRAACTCCCAAACAGCACCCTTTGCCCAAAACTATGCAGCGTGGTCGTAATCCTTCCCTGGGCTCCTTCACAGCTGGAGCCCACTCCATCTCTGAGCTTATCCCCTTCTGACAGGGCAACTACTTAATGCTGTCTAACATATGTTGTGTTACGTCTTTTTTTTTTCCCTCTATTCAAGGAAACGTTTCTGATCCTTCAAAGAAAACCTACATGATACAATGGCTGTCAAGACCCGATCCGGACTACCCCATCCAGAAAATATCTTCAAGTAAAAGACCCATTTATAACTCTGCCTTTGCCCTTAAATGCATGCCACATCGAATGTGGACTTTGCCTTTTGCTCTCTTCTTCTCTCTATGCGGAAAGTTCCCGTGACTTTGCCAAGTTTAAATCTTGGGCTGAATCTGTTTTTTCACACCAAGCACTTGGTGCTCGGTGTCTTTCTTCTCTGGAGCTTGCGTAGCACTGGTGGTGGAGGTCTTGAAGTGTTGGATGTGTGAAGTTGGATCTCCACAGTATGTTGCAGTCCTCTGAAAGGGAGCTGGGATCAGTTTGCTTGTTGCTTGGTGATGGTGAAAAAAGGCTCTTACTGGTTCCTGATGTTCAGTTCGATAGCAAAACTGAGAACTTATTGTGAATGTGATCACATCACAATAATGACACCTTGTAGTGCTAAAGTTCTCCTTTATCTAAAAACCCGAAATCTCGTAACCCTCTGGTTTCAGTTCGCTGACAGGGTAGTCTGATGAGTGGAAGAATTTTTTCATTCCATTTTCCTTTGTGGTGCTGTTGCTTTCCTCATCCTTGCTGCTCATTTTTTACTCCCAACCCTCACCTTTATGTTTGTGACCCGTGGAGGGCTCACTGGGAAGCARAAGCTGAGTTCCTGTAGGTCCTTTCCGTGCTGCTCTGATGCTGTCGCTCTYGCCAGACTCCCGGTGGTGGTTTGGTGTGTTTTTTCTCGAGAAAAGCTGCATTCATTTTTTTCCATCGCACAATTTTTGCCAGTTTTGCATACTTTCACTTTCGAAACGAACCCAAAGCAGAACAGGCATGGTCCATGGTGAAGGTGGCGTGGTGGTGTTTTTCTTATCGTGGCGGAGGCAATATGATGTTTTCATTGACTACGAAGTCTCCAGCTGCTCAGCATGGAGCTGTTTATACTCATTACATCTCTGGTCTTTTTTCACCATGTGCATGTCTGACTTGACTGGTACGGTTGTGTGTGTGTGTGTGTGTGTGTGTGCTCTTAGATGTGTCAACTGGCAAACATAACAGTGTGAACTACTACAGAATTACCTCAATTTTTATTGCTTTTTTTTGCTTAGAAGATGAATTTTAGAAAAATGCCTTAATGTTGAAATGTAAATGGCATTAATTTACCAGATCCAGCTTTAAATATGAACAGTACACTGGTACCTTGAGTTAATCTTCATATGGAGTGTTTTTACTTGAATGATAAGTATTGGAAGGCAGTAAATTTAATCGGAGATTAATTTGCACAGTGCATATCCATATCTTCATCAAGACAGGATTGTGACCTGACTTACTGAAATTTAACTGGCATTAGTGCTTCACCTTCCGTGTTTGTGTTGAAGATTTGGAATTCACAAGTCATAAACTTCTTTGTGACAGTCAGTACCAATAGTAGAAATGTATCAACTGTAAAACTGCAGTCTTGGAGCAAATTACTACCTTATTGCTTTGACCATATTTTTTGGAAAAGTGGCATTTTTGAATCTTTGGGTCGTCAACAGTGTAGCACTTCAAACTTGTCATTATCATGTGATCACATATTTAAATTTTGCTGTTAATATTTCCTGAAACATGTTAACAATTTACATGACAAGGTGAAAAAGCAAAGACACGTATCTGGCACTGAATACTGTTATGTAAAATAATCGGTGTTTAACTGTATAAATATATTCATGACTGTTACCTTTAAATAGACAATGTTTAGTGATGTTTCAAGAGATGGGTGGCTATAGAGAATGGTGCAATAAGGTATCTGGGCATTGTGCACTATGTCTATATGCACTTTGGTTTATCAGGGATATTTTATTAGTGTTTTGTATGTATTTAACATAATATTAAAGATGTGCCAATTCAGTTTGCTTTTCAATATTTTTTTATGAGACTAATGTGTACCAAAGTGACTGTGAAACTGATTTATTTTTTTCTTACTGATGTTTTGAATATATACTTCCAGTCTGTCATGCATACTGCAAGTAAAAATAAATAAAAGTTCAGCAAATCTGGATATTTTGGTTTGGATAGAGGATCAAAATTTCATTCTGACATTCAGAAGTTACAGAGCTTATTTATATAACTTATCAGATATCACTAAACTTATTACATAATGCAGGTTTATTTATTTGTATTTTTAAACTTGACCTTGCATATTTTTGTTAGGTAAAAAGGCATTTTTCTAACGGTGCTATTAGTGATTCTTACAAAGCCAAGAACAGACCTGCCTTGTTGAAACCACATTTAAATATTGTATTTGTTGGCTTTTATTATGCAAGCCATTTGCAGGAACGTGCAACACAAGGCAAAATGTTCAAAGAGGACTCTTTGGGATATGTAAAATATATATAAAGCTGTATAGGCACATGTAGGCCTTTGTATGGAGCTGTGCATGCAGGTATGAACAGTTCCAGCTCCTAAAGGCTGGTTTGAAAATCTCTCCAAAACCAAGGTACTATTCTTAGGTTTCTAAGGAAGGAGTCATTCCTAATTTCCAGCCACATTTCAGTTTAGCATTTGAAAAATATGAAAATTAACTGACACATTCTAAAGTAGGAATGAGAATTTTGCTTTTCTGCAACAAATACAACAATCAGGGCATAGATACAGTGGATGGGAGGTGTTTTCACCTTCCTCAGCCAGCACTAGTACTTTAAAGCAGCAGCACCAGTTATTAGTTTATTTTAGACTGATATGTTTGCCAATTAAACACCTACAATGCCCTGTTTTGTTAACTGAGGATGAGTGAAGAGGTGGCACCTACGCTTTCCGAGTTGCCTTGGTATCTCTGAACCTGCTCTGCTTCTCTCCTTCGCTGTGAGGGTGCTGACACAAGTCAGTGCTCGTAGCAGGAGGGTGAAATATGAGCTCCAGGAACAGCCTGAGAGCTCTGTCTGCCATTGGGTGCACTCTAAATAAAGGCGAGTAATTGGAGTTACTCATCCTTTACTGTAAGAGTAGGTGGAAATGTAGTAAGAGCAGGGAGAGAGACAGAAGTGATTTCATCTCTGTCTCAGCACTCTGGTCACAGAGAAAATGTTTTGTTATTGGTGATGCCAAATGTTGGTCAGTCTGCCTTTCTCCTCAGCCCTCTCCTCTTGGTCAAGCCCTCYGACTGCTCTCTCAGCATGGGCTGCGAGTTGGGATTTTTCCTTCAYTGCAGTGTCTGGCTCCATTACTTCACCTTGGAGGCACAGGAGCTGAGGGGTGTCTGTGTAGGACAGAGAGGACAAGTAGCTTTCTCTCCAAGGAGCCTGCTAGACCCTCACCATCCATTTGCCACCAATTCATACAGTCCTCTGCCTCCCCTGAGCAGAAATCACAGGGCTTGGGGAATCTCTGAGTAGGCTTCTGTTTGTGTTTCTCAGGCAGTAACACTTTGACCATTTCACCTTTAATGCCTGAGCCTGCAATTTACCACCTGCATTTCAGCAAGATTTGGGTCTGCCATAACACCTCTATTATAGTGCAGATTGTTATAACAGCTATTGACAGCTTAAAGCTTATCAATTATCGTTCTTTATCTTTTATTACAGTTTTTCAGTCAATGACACAAAAATCAGGACTTGTTACTGAGTCTCCCAGTCATTAATGGACTGGCTTGGCTCCATTGCACTGGAGTTTGTTGTTCCAAAAATATCAGCTCCCTTCTAGGAGGAGGAGAAAAGCCTCATGGTAAACGCACCACTTTTCTCTCAAACAGGAGACATGCTGAGACAAGACTGCTGTTTTCAGAGTAGAGGTACCTGGCAACAATATCACTCCAGTGGGAGATGGATTAATTCTGRGAGTTATATGGTACACATCCAAATAAGACTTGACTTTCCCGAGACAGTCCAGATAAATATAAGTTACCCCTGACCATGGTCAGTCACTGTTAGGTTGCAGAAAAGCATTAAAAAGAGCAAAGAGGGAAAAAATAGATTTCTTAATATAAACCTTGATGACTTTCTTGGAGTTCAGTGTAGCTTTAGCAACAACACAGCACTGTAAACTGTGTTTTGAAGTTTAAACCAAGACATGAACACAATTCATTGTGGCTGCACGGTCTTCAGGGTAATGCTTCCACAATGCGAAGGCAAAAAATTGAGTGTTATGGTCTAGAGCTTGGATGGGGCTGGTACAAACAGTTCAGATCAGCTTTTTGCAGCTCTTGAAGTGAGTTGACTTTTAGGTTGAATATAAGCCTGCTTCTGCTTATAGAAGGCTCATTTGCCAGTTTCCCATCCCACTTTAAATATCAAACCCTCTGCCCACTGCCAAAGCTTCAGCTGTGTTTCTTCTTCTGATTAATGTGAAGATGCTCTTTATTTATCTGTTCCCTTTTTCTCTTGCAGAAGATCATTGTCAAGGAGACAAGTCAATGTTTTGTCGCATGGAAGTTCTCTCTCGTTACTGCTCCATTCCTGGGTACAATAAGCTGTGTTGCAAGTCCTGTAACATGTACAGCAACGTAACAGAGGACGGCAATGTAACCGATGCTAATGTAAATAAGAATAATGTCATTGAGGAGGAGCTCCTGACAACCCTCGGCCCTCCCGTGGGAGTGTCCACCACACAGGCTGCCACCAGCCCTCCTCTGCTTTCCAAAACACGTGCAACCCCTTCCAATGCAACCGAGGAGCACCCAGAAATCAATGCAGTGGATGTTCCCTATAAAGTTGATGGGTTGGAGAACGAAGTACCACAGCACAACATCATCACACGGAGGAGGCCTTATGAAAAGACAAGGAATCAAAGAATTCAGGAACTGATCGCTGAGAAGATGAAAAGAGAGACTCTTAGGAAAATAAACTAAAATGGAAATATGGCACAAACAGCATTTTTCTCTTATAGAGATGTTACCAACATCATAGTATTGGCCGTGTCTTAGAGACTAAAAATGGGRAAAAATCAAAGTGGTGCTATGGCAGAGATACCAAATTCTCGAGCCTGCTATTAATGGAAATGACAGATTGTTTCATAAGTGCTAATCTGAACACTTTGATGGCTAGGTTAGGTGTACAGGGTACGGCAGAGTATTAGTGCAATATCCCTACAGTGTCCCACTGAATCCAAACAAACCATATTACTTAGGCCAGGTTAGCAGGTTTCTTGGTTATGGGCTCTTTAAAGTCTTCTATGCCTGTGTAAAACTGCTTGGGAATACTAATGGGAGTTACACTTAGTATGGAGGAAAGCAGTCCCAAGAGATAATAAATCCCTKTAACACTGACAAGCAGGGGGTCAGCAATCCTGTGATGCTTCTGTGCATTGCACAAACCCTGGCACTAACACAGCCTGGTTTGGGAAGGTTCTTCAGGACATGCCAGCCTCAGTTTGGCTGACTTTGGCAGAGCTGCCTCTGTGGTCACAGCTCGGCATGTGCTCACAAAGCTTTCTGAACCAGGACTGTGTAAGAAAATACAGAGAAAATTCTGTAGCCATATATTTATGTGTAAATTAAAAACTGACAAACAGTAGTTTACATGCTTCCATAAACAATTTCAAAGGATTCTCCTAAATTTTTGGATAAATGCAAGACATTTAGTAGGGTAGATCTGGCCAACTTGGACTGACAACATCCTAGTCTTTCTGTTTACAATTATCCGTATTTTTATAGTCTTTAAGTTCCTGTAATGCAACAACCTCAGTGATCATTATTGGTTGGTGCTTTTTTTATTGGTCTGATTTTTTTTCTACCCACATTCTGTTTAACTTAAAGATGACTGGATTCTTGTTGTCTTGTCTTTGGTGCTTTGTTAAGAAAAACATTTTTTTTCCCCCATAGGATGCAGTTATTTTGGAGGAAATAATTTTGTACTATCTTCCTTTCCATAGGACAGCTTTATTGGTGCAGAARTGAACAACTGTTTGCTGTGCCCTTACACAAACACACACGTGTATTCACAGCACCAGGTCTGCTAGAAAACTTTAAGATGTGTAACCTGACAACCCTTTGAGTACTTTCTTTCCCCTCAGGGTCATCATGGTTTTCATAGGTCATTTTGAATTCCTGATTGGAGAATAAAAGATGAATTCAGCTTGGCTCTAACATTGCCGAGACATGGACTGGTTCCTGCTGCGGGTGGCATCTGAACAGTTTTTTTCCTGGCTTGKACTCTCCCATTTGTTTCCTCTTTGCTGGTAAACCTCCTGCAGAGCCCAGGGCTTCCCTGAAATCCTCCTTTTACCAGTAGGTAGTTCTGATGGCTCCAAGTTCAGATTTTCCAGTCTAAGATCTCACCCTCCAGCCTGAGCTGGTCCTGGTTTGAAGCAGCACCAGCAATAATCCCAAATACACAGTCACACGATTATTGGGAATGTGCTGCATTCCCAGCAGCATGTGTGAGCTCCTCTCTGGCCCAGCTGCTGGCAAAGAGCTTCACAGGTGTTGGGAGGTGAACCACGTGTGTTTCCCTGTGACCCTGCCTTCTGCCCTCARCCACCACGACTGAATTCACTGCCCAGTCTCCTCTTCCAAATGAGCCGGAAAGGAGGCGAGAGCCTGCAGGAACCTCAGGCTTTGCAGCACCTACGTGTGGGACTGTTCTGACCTGAACTGTGGCCAGAAGTCTGTGGAGGACACCACCTGGTATAAGAAAAATACTTTATGGAGATACTAGCCCAGAAGCAGAGAAGGAATGTTTTCAGCTGGTGTCGTGGCCTCGAGCGCCCCTTCTTGCGGAGGACTGAGGGGATACACTCGGAGCAGCTCAGGKAGCGAAAGGATGAGAGTTACTGAAGGCCATGAAGACTGGGAAGCCTAACGCGTCTGGTAAAAATCCAGAACACTAGGAAACATCTCCTGGGCCAAGCAGACGTGGCCACAGATGTGTGGAAGCAGCAGCCAGCGCAAGCAACAATCTGTTCTGGTTTTGAGAAGTACAACTCGGGCTCTGCAGTTTGGCAGCACAACAGGAAGAGTTCCACCGCAGGCTTTAACTCCTGGGACATGGAGCATTTTCCTGCAGTCAAGGGGTGCTTATCTTTAGTGCCCTGTCCCAGCCCTGCTCCATGCCCTGCTGGCCATCACAGCCACGGTGTGCGGGCAAGCCCCAGGAGCCTTGAGCCAAGGGATTTGTGGTCGCCTACAGACAGGACAGGTTTTAATAACACTGTAGGGTCAGGTCACGTCTGCGCAAAACAGTAAAGCAGTAACGAGCACTGAAGGGAAAAAAACCCCCACCGTGCTATTTATAAGCAAGGAAGACGTGTCTAGATCAACATCATTCCAGCTGCTGTGCCATGGGAGACACAAGCTGTAGCTGGGCTCCCAGCCTGTAGTCATAGTATTTCTTGCCTTCCACATTTCCTTTACACAGATGTGGTTAGTATAAAACTCATCTTTTCCCCTTCAAGTTWATATTCTTTTAGCTCTGTGGACAATAAAAATAAACCACAACCCCCAGCTTTTTCATAGCCTAGAAGCACATCCAAGCATATGAAACTTAGGAAAAATCCTGACAAACCCAAAGATAGAAAGGGTTGGAGCTGGATTTACGCAGATGGGGAGGTAGGAGTTTGCTGCCTGGAGGGTACCAGTACTCTCTTGAGACTTTGTGGAGCCCCATTGCTCAGACCCCCAGAAGCCTGAGATAACTCATCTCATAGATTCTGTTCTGCCTTAGCTTCTGGAATAGGCTTAGTTGACCAGGCAGTGTGAAGAAACACCACAGAAGGCAGTGCCCACAGCTAAAAAAAAGCATTTTTCCAGATAAAGTGGAAAGTTCTGCTGCCTCAAGGAGCAGGAGCAGCCTCCCAGAAGTTTGGTCTGGTGCTACGATAGGGCCAGTGCTCATCAGGGACCCAATGCAATGCCTGGCGGCATCTGCACTTTGGAAGGGCCTGTTCCCTTCACAGTCTCACCTTTTAGGAGATTTAATTTGCTCTGTTTSTCGATGGTTTTAATTCTACTGAATATTTCTCCAGCTGTCCCAGTTTAGGGAACATTGAAATACTTGAAGCAGCAGCTTCAGTAGAGATTGCTCAAGACAGTGAGAGGCTGATGGTTCACCTCCTTATGGAGGCAGGAGTCACCAGCTGCCTTCACAGTCTTGCTATATGAGAGGGCAGAAAATTAAATCTCTTCAGACCAGGAAAGATACTTTTTTTCAAGCTGCCATGAGTTCTTCAGGTGGTGTTCTTTTCAGCAGTCCTCCATGACAGTCATTCCCTAAGAACATGTACATCACTTCTGCTGGAAAACACAATGCAGGGCTCTATCGATAAAGAAAAAGCAGCCCCAGACAAGAGGTGGGGGTTTGCTCTCCTGAGCTGATTTCCTTTCCATGTCATGCAGTGGAAAATGTGGTCATTTTCTTCGCTTGGTTGAACATTGTCAACTGTTTCATCTTTTCTACCATGCTGTTATTGGGCAAGAGCATCATCGCAGTGTATCTTCTGTAATGGGTTTGCTGCTGCCCAGGTGCTGCGTTTTGAGATATAATGAGCAGAAACTGGTATTTTAATGTTACCTAATCCCCAGAAACTAAAGCAGGTTTATAAACAAATATATTCCTGCAGAGACCATCTCAGAGATCCGAGAGCTGAAGTCAGGTGTTCCCATGAAGCAACGCATTTGCGATCTGGCCATGCCAGTACACAGCTTTCTCAATTGTCATTTTTCCTGTGGTCTAGACTTAAAATCCAACCGACAGCCTCTCATGAAAAAAAAAAACAACAGCCAAACAAATTCTGATCCCTTTGGCTCCAATCATCTGTCATTTTTTTCACCAACATTCCTTTAAAAATTTCTGTTATCTATTACGAATGCATCACTTTTTATATTCATATATCCATTCAATATTTAGAGTCTCACAACATCTCCATAGAATGCTTTCAGATATTTTGAGAGTTCTAGAAACGGTGCTTTACCAGTACTCAAAGGGTCTTATGTTTTATTTTATTACGTAATGCATTTAATGTCTTATTTACTCACCTACAATGCACAGTATTAGCTATGTTCATCTGAATATCTATATGCAACTTCCATTCACTTACATATGCCTTAACAGAAATTGCAATAAATAGCTACTTCTTGTATATTAAAAATGTATATACAAATTAGAATCTTTAATTTTATAATTTATTAAATTCAAATGTCTGTGTTCTTTTGCAAAAAAAGTGGCTTTTCCCTGTGCTTTTTTCATTGAGTTGACGTTGTGCAGAGATGCTGGAGGACAAAGAACCAGCATCTTGAGGTTCAGACCCAATTCAGTTTATCTTAATGAAGTGGGATTGGGATACACTTGCTGTCAAAGTCCTACGTCTTTGTTACAACTTCCATTATCCAAGGCTAAATATCGTGAAGTCACTGGACCAAAACTTCATTTGATAACTGCACAGAAATTAATCAAACTCACTTAAACCTGCTTGAGGCCCAAATCCATCTTGGTCTATGTATCATCTCCTTAAAAGCCTCAGTTATTTGTGCTTCTATTCAGGACTGATGAGCAAATTCTGCTTTGCATGTCCTGCTGATCAAGTAATTGCTCCTTTCCATGAAATTCTTTTGCATACATTTTCCTGCCRTATCCTCCACACCCATAGCCAGGTTCCCTTTAAAACATAATAGAATCTTTCCCATCTAATTGAAGTTTGTTTCTTGAGGATTTGAAAGATCCCTGCTTACTGTGATTATTCAGTGAGCACCATGCAGTGCATTCAAGTCCAACACGTTCTTTAGTCAGGTAATGAGCCACCTCAGCATTTTCCATATGGAAAAGTAATTTACACACTTAAATGCGCCCACAAAACAGTGGACCAGCCCAAACTTGGGGTTCATTTACTGTAATAATTCATGCAGCATTTACAGCAGTGACAAGGGTTATATTTAACTGCCTTTTGCTTTCACAACCCAACGATTTTGATATTTTTAGAGTGGTCATGGGTCTCACATCCATACCCCAGACACGAGAGAGCCCCCACGGTGGGGTCAGTCACATCCAACACCTCTCCTTCTCCCTCTGGAGTTGCTCTTTCTGTCTGAAATACCAAAAGATGACACCCACAGGAGGCCTTCTCTTCCTCTCCTGGCCTACATCAGCTTTTTAGCCCTCTTCACTRTTGTCTGGCTCTGAGGAAAAATTTTTTAAAAGGCAGCTCAAGGAACAATTCCAGGCCAAGAAAGCAGTGATTYGGGTTATTCTCAATTATACCAGGCAGAAGGCAGCTCCTCCAACGTGCCATGCAAATCTGACTTACCCAACTTACCCTTCCCACAGCGAGGAGGGCACAGGATGAGTTCCAGCCTCCCACAGGATGTTCTGGATCAATAGTTGGCTTAGCTCACAGGGGTCAAGAATGCTGCAGAGCCTTCCTGGGAGAYGAGTGCCTGGAAACCCCCCTAGGGCTGAGTGTGCATGAGGATGTGTGTGGGTGTGTGGGTGTGCATTGCTCACCTCTGCTSTCTCCCCCKCCCCCCTCCCCACCACCCTTCCCCAGTCCCTCCTCCTTCAGCAGCTTCCCAAAGCCGAGCAGGGGCTGAAGCAATGGAGCCACAGAAGTGCATCAAGCACGAGCGGCACTTCTAAAAACTCATTACGGGAAGGAGCAGAGCAGGATGACACGTAGGAGGAACCTCATCCTAGTTAATCTGCTGGGGTTTACGGCTCATCCAGCAGAGTGCTCCCACCAGCATCCCCGCAGCGATGAAACTGCAGCTGTGCAGCACCAGGGCTCCCAGCAGGCTGGGGATGCTTCACCTCTGGGATGCAGTGTCTGATTGAGTTACCACTAGATGGTGGCACGGCACAAGAAGTATGATTATGAAACAGCTGCTGGACTATGATCCCAGCGTGAAAAAAATCCCTTGATCCAGTGAGATGAGCTCGGGAAGGGCCAGATGGAGTAAAACCCGCTCGGCTCAGTCCCCACCACAGCGTGGATGTAGCTGCTGTGCTGCTCACCATGCCCTGCCAGCAGGTGGGGGCTGAAGAACAAGCGGGGATCCTGTGGGAGAGAAACACAGACAGCAGCAGCAGGGGAGAAACAGAGCCATGATCAGCCCCACCGCCCAAACCTCTGAAAGTAACTCAGAAATTAAATTGTTTTCCAGGGTTGCTGTTTCTTAGGGCATCTAAGCACAGCCCAGCTCCTCTAAAAAGAAGAAAGCTTAGAGGCCAGTAACACTGCAAGCTCTTCCACTAATGGTTGTAATTTAATTTTTAAAATTTTTTTATTAAAGAAACATGACAGCTCTGGGAAGACAGACCTGTCTCCAGTGACCAGGGCTGCTGGCAGGACAGGGGGTTTCATGGGACCCGAGGCAGGAGACAGCTTTCAAGTGATAGCAGTGATAGTGTCCTCAGGGAGCCCTGCAACAATCCACAGTGCTCAGCTCTCCAGCCTCTTCACAGGTTGTGTCCAAAAGGGACCAATCTGCACGAGTGCTCAGGCACTTTGGGATATGTATAATCTAAAATGATGCACGAAAAAATGCATCCACACAAAGATACAATATAACCATACACAGACCAGTAGTAATAGAAATAAAAATACTTACATTATTTTAAATAAATGGCCTGGGCTGGAATCCCAGCGAGTTGTCACCATGGTTTGCACTTCTGRGACTTCAAACTACTGCAAGAAAAGTCTGCACTGGCACAGAGCTCTCCCTCTCTCTCSCTCTCTCTGCTGGCCATGAGCAACCACCACCAATGAAGCCATGACTGACAGGGCCTAGAAACTCCCAGCTAAGGCTCCCGGGAGTAATTTTCAAAGATTAATTGGAAAACGAATAAAACAAAGTGCCTAAATCACTCTGAGCCTTTGCGAAGACTCCTGACAGGACTCCACCCATGTTCCCAGCAGGATGGAGAGCTCAGTTCCTAAAAACAAGCCTTGGGCCACGTGGCGATGTGCTGCAGTCACCCAGCCCTCACAGCAACCAGTTCCTCTCCTGCAAAAGGCCAAGAAATAGCCAGTAACTTCCAGAAAATCTGTGTGCATCACTGACAGAGTTGGCACATGTAGCTGCCACCCGCTGCTCTGTGAGCTGCAGTCAAGGCAACAGCTGTGGGTGCAACATTTCCAACCCAGCTCTATTTAATACAAAAACAACTCATTAATGTTTCATGGGAGTATCTTCACTGGCACCTCAGTGGCTGCTTGCTGTAATGCAYGGGAGGTTAATGGGCTGGGGGATGTAATTAGAGACACAAATCAGCTGGAATCCAGCACAAATCAGGTCAAAACGTTTTCCTTTCCTGAAATTTTAATGACAAACATAGAAACACAGAATGGTTTGGGATGGAAGGGACCTTATAGATCAACTTGTTCCACCCCCTGCCATGGTCAAGGACACCTTCCACTATCCCAGGTTTCTCCAAGCCCCCATCCAACCTGGCCTTGAACACTTCCAGGAATAGGGCACCCACAAATTCTCTGGAACCTGTGCCTCACCACCCTYACAGTAAAGAATTTCTTCCTAATCTAAATCTCTCCTCTTTTCATTTAAAACTGTTCCCCCTTGTCCTGTTCAATATCTGCCCTGTAAAAAGTCACTCTCCCACATGCAAGAGAGAAGCAGCTCTTTGAGGCTGCTGATGCACTTTCATGGAGGACCTGCACTGAGGCACGGAGATGCTCAGGGCTATGTTAACCCCACCCCCATCCCTGGCAGGAGCCAACGACCTGCAAAAATGCCCAAAGCAGAGTCACCTGTTACACTCACCCAACCCTGCTAAACTGTGGATACAAGGCTTTCCCCAAAACTGGAAGCATTCCAAAAAAAAAGGGCTAACAAACAGAAAACCAAACCAAAAAATAACTATCAGCATTTATATCTCAGACACCCAACCAAGCCCCCTGCAGGACTAACAACTGGTGTTTTCCTCTGCGGCTCAGCCACTGCTGCTGTTGCTGTTTTCTTTTGCCATTAATCCCATTTAGTGATGGTTTTCCTGCACCCAGGAATGCTGATTCACTGCACTCTTGGGGAGTATAAGTACAGGAGACAGGGATGATTTAACCAGAACTGTCCTCAGAAGTGTTTGGAAGAAACCTATGGCAGCTTTGCAACAAGCATTTAAAGTTGCATCTTATTTATTTTAAATTAATATTTTTTTGAACACCCAGTTGATGAAGGAGGAAATTGAATCGTTGTGGTTGAGGTAAAAAAAAAAGGGGGGTTTATTATATTTGGTTAATGACAGCTACTTTTAAAGCTGTATCTGGTATTTTTTAATTTATATTTTAATCTTCATATCATCCAGAATGTAAAAAAATATGATASAGAAAAAATAATTTATACTGGCATTATGTGAGTAATTCTAATAACAGTGATTTGAATAAATGTGATTTTCTTACAGGAACACCAGAAGCCTTCAAGAAAATAATTTTAACAGATAAAGGGATTTTTATTGCAAACCCCTATTTTCAGCRTAGTTTCAGAAAGAAACACCTTACCTAACCACATTTTGTGAGGACCTTGATCACTTTGGAGGCTCCTGGACAGCACCTCAAGTGCAGGGTGTGAGGTCCCCACAGGCCTGTCTGGACACCACCAAAACCACTCCAAGGATGATGATACTAAAAGCTTGAAGAGGGTCCCTGACCCTTGCAGACACCTGATATTCCAACCCTGAACCTGATTCAGCTGCTCTCAGAATTGCTTCCATCCCTGGTGGGGGACTACGGCCAAGGTGACACCTTGCATGTCCCTGGTCCTATTCTCCCCATCAGACCTTTGAGAAGGAGGCATCTCCAGCAGGGAGGAGGGACTATTCAGGGCRGAGGAACCATCTTCAAGACTTTTCTTAAAGAGAACGTATGCATGCACATCTGCACATGTGGAATTTTTTTCCAGATCAGTGATTTGCCTCACAAAACAGCTTTYCCAAGCTCTATACTGTGGCTGCTTAGCATAGCTGGTGTCTGAGGGTTTTTTTTTCCTTTTGATGGTAATTATGTTTCCTGCAAGCAAGAAGGAAAAATTTAAGCTCTAAGTTCCCACAGCATGATGGCAGCTGATCGTGAATTGCTGTTAGTGAATTTAATGCGTGAAGGTTGCAGGTCATTTCAGCTAAATTCAGATGTTTGGCACCAGAAGTCCAGACAAACAGCTGAAGCTTACACACCTGTTATACCAAAATGCTAAGCAGTGGCTATTTCCAGAAGAAAAAATAATCTGCTTTGAACCATACCCTGAAGGGATGCACAAGTCTGTTGAGCTGCTTATTTCTTTCTACTGGAGATAAAGAAAGAACCTGCATGATGAGTGTGGGCTTGGGTGACCAAATCAGCAGTTACAGCCAATGCCAGTCTGAATGCTGGTAACACAGAGAATATTTGCATTAAAACTAAAGGAGCAATTTTTAATTTAGGATTTCTGCTTTTCCCCTCATCCCTCCAGCAGGTCGGGGCAGGCGTTGTGGGGAGCAGCAAGGCTCAGAAATGCAGCCACACTCCCTGGCCTGGGTCACACAGGGATGTTGTGTGGCATGGCTATTCCCCAGGAAAGAGCAGCAGCTATTGGGGCTGCCTCGGAGGACAGTGTTGGGAAATAAACACAGAAGGAAGATTCTGCTGCAACACAACTATTCATCTCCCCACTCAACGTGATGCTGCAAGAGAGGCTATGAGAGGGACGCTGGGGTTATTCCAGAATTGCAATCAGTTTGCAGCATGTTAATAAGCCAGGCAACAAAGGCAAATCCCTGCTGCCCAGGGACCCGCAAGGTCGGATGCTGCCAGTCTTCCTGGCAAAGCAATTTGCTGTAATGCACTTGTGTGGTCTCAGAGACACACAAACGGGGGCGATGCTGGGAGCAGTGCGAGAGGGGGGTTGGCTGAGCAGAGCCCAGGGAGGTGCCGTGGCGGGGCCGGCTGCTGCTGCGCTTCCACGGCAACATGGGTGTACAGCTCGGCCCAGGGATGTAGGGCTCGGCCCAGGGATGTAGGGCTCGGCCCAGGGATGTAGGGCTCGCAGCAGAATGGGAGTGGGGACGGAGGAGAGCAGCGCTAACGATACTGCAAACACCCACTGTCTCCTGGGTGGAGGCAGCACAAATTTGTTCACAAAATAAGGCAAAGGAGCAAAAGCAGCCCCAAACCCTAAGGATGCCCCTTTCAGCAATAAAACATGAAGGAACTACGGCTCCTCTTTTCCCACCCCAGCTTGGAGCGCAGGCAGCCCCTCCCGCACCACGGCCACGGCCTCGCGGTCCCTTCCACGCGAGGAATCGTCGTCAGGCAGCTGAGCCGCAGGGATGTGTGGCGGCCAGTCCGGCCGGGGTCGGGGTGGCCCAGCCCGCCCGGTGCCCGCGGGCGGCCCCGGTGCCTCGGCGCCCGCCGGCTGCGGCTCGGGCAGGGCAGGCAGCCAGCGGGATAAATTTAGCAACAGCAACAAAACAGGCAGCGGGATCAGCTGACTGAGGCAGGGAGCTGGCGCATGGGTTAGTGTTAGACAGCACATCTCCTGCGCTGGGAACAGGGCGGAGGGAGCGGGGCAGAGCCGTGCCGCCAGGGGAGACGACAGCCGCCCGCGCCCCGCAGGTAAGGGAGGGGGTCGGGCGAGCTGGGGTCTGGCCGTGGGCTGTGTCCTGCGGGTCGCTGGGAATACCCGGGGATGAGGGTAGCCGGTGATGCTCAAGGCGCGGCGGAGGGGAAGCTGCAGGGCAGGGGCTTCTGCTCCCCGGCGGCTGCAGGTGACGRGGAGGTGACCTCGGCCATGCCAGCGCCGTGCCCAGGGCGAAGGGGATCGCATCCGAGCGGGAACGGATCCATCCCATCGGAAGAGTTTTACTGCAAATAGGTAATTTAATTTCCTTCCGGAAGAAGGGCACGTTGGCAGGACTTAGTTACCGATTAGCGCTATCGTGATTTAACACGATGTGCCCGTGCTCCTCATCAGGAGCATCTGTCTGCCCTCCTCCTCGCCGGGCCCAGACCCTGGCACTGCCGAGCCGAGGCAAGGGGTGGGAGGGAAGGGAAGGCGAAGGAACAAGCCTTGTCCTTAAGGCTTAAAGACATGAGAAAAACGGAGCGGGCAGGAAAAAGGATAATAAAAAGGCCATAATGTTTAAAACAAGCATCTCCTGCTCTCAGGTCAGCAAATCCCAGCTTGGCTGGCTTTGCCAGTAGCACCTGAGAAAAACCAGTAAGGGCCAGCAGCAGCCTGGGGAGGGATGGGCATCCTGCGAGCTCTACCCTGGACTCGGCACGAGCTGCTCATTTGTGCTCCGTGTGTGATCTGCAGCTTTGCAGGGAGGTTCAACAAAGCCAGATTTATTTCCAGCAATGACAAGCAAGGCATTAAAATAGCTAGCAAAGCACTTTTGCGTTTAATCACACAACAAAGCTATATTGTGTCTGCAGATTAGTAACATACAAATTTCATTGGGGGAAGCAGTAAAAAAAAATTTAATCCAGGCTATGTGGTCATTTCTGCCAGAAGGGGAGATAAGCAAAGCACAGGAGGGAGTGTTCAGAGAAAAAAAAAATCAGTACAGTTAGAAAACACTGCAGCACGAAATATATTGAAATATTTGTAATTCAATATATTTAACTAAGTAGTGGCAACAGTTCAGTTTGACGGAAATCCGTCCTTAGAGGAGTTGAGGATGAGTTTTTGAATATAAAGGACATGAATTAAATCCGTTTGACTCTATGTAAGCACTCAGGGTAGGATCTACCTCTCCAAAACTACATTGATGAACCACTGGCACAGACAGAAGTGAGCATGTACATTCTCACCTACAGCTTCTAGAAGAGACCAGCTGTAATGTTGCTTTACTTACATGGTGCTCCCCAGAGGGGCAGGGCAGCTCCTTCCCTGTCGGGTTCAGCTCCTGCCTGCTTGGACATGGTGGAGTCAGACCCCTGTTAAAGTGAACAGACATGGAGTATTAAATAAGGAGAGTAGTTTGTGCCTTGCTGCTACAACAGGGACAGTGAGACAAGCTCATGCCCCTGCCCCACACCTCTCCAGCTCTGCTCCCTTGCATTGCTTCAGGAGCAAGCACCATTGCTGGTTTCCTTAACGAACCTTTTATTTACTGCCACATTTAATCTTCTGTAGTACATTTATGAGGCTCTTCATGAAGCCATGGACATAAAAGTACTGCCAGCAAACTTTTAAAATGCAGTTTTTGTAAGCAGCACTGTTTGCCACAAGAAGTCATCAGGTGGCTCAGGCAGAAACAAGCCCAGGCTTTCTTTCCCACGGCAGGTTTTCACATGCTGATCGTGTCTGCTCTGTTCTCTGCAGCCATGGCACCCCGGATCAGACTGAGCCTTTCAAAGCCTCTCCCAACCATACGAGAAACCCACGAGGAAGCGATGGAAGACCCAACCAGCAACCCAAAGCGTGCTGGAAGTGCCGCAGCTGGCCCAGACTCGTACTCCAGTGAGGACTACATCCAGTCCATCTGCCACCTCGCCAGGCCCACCTTCCCGGCCCTTCCTGAAAGCAGACGTAAGGTTCAGGACAGAAAGGCCCTGAAGACCCTTGAAGACGTGTCACGTTCTCCACCCCTTGTGGGGACACAGCAGGAAAGGTCAAAATGTAAATTGACCAATTTCATCTCAAATGTGGTGCCACTGGGAAAAGTCCTGCCTGCAGAAACCGGCTTTTGGTCCAGGGAGGACCCCCTGGAACAGATTTACACCAATGCAGGAAACCTTTGCTCATCCAAGGCTTCTTCCTATGGTAAAAGTGCCAGCACTCGTTACTCGTGGTGCAACTCTTCTGCCCCAAATGGTGACCTTCATCCCCCAAACCTGGAAGAAAAAAACACAGGGAAAACCAGTTTTCCACGAGTGTTCAGTTTTCCAAGGCTGCCCTCCCCAAGACCGGTTCAGAAAGAAGCAGTCTGCTCAGAGCTGAGGTATCTCAGAAGGGATGAGGGAACAGTTTTAGGGAGCAACCACGGTCAGAAAGAAAACGGCCCCGCGTCCATTAACACTGAAGAGCTATCGGCACCCTCAGCCAGAGGGAAGCTGGCAGGAAACCCAGCCCTGCCCTGCTCTGCAAGAAGGCAGAGTTTGTTCGATACACCAGGCATAGATGAAAAGGAAGGAAGAGAAACTTCTCACTGTGACAAAAATGTCATGGGTGATGTCCCCACTAAGCAGAGATACTTTGAGTCTTTCCAGGTACCTAAAAAAGCCACGATCCATAACTGGATTTCAGAGCACAGATGCATCTGGAAAGAAGCAAAGCTAAAAGCTTGTTTGCTCCCAGCCATTGCTGAAGTGTGAAGAAGTAGCTGCTTAGAATAATTTTATTCACAAGATATAACCACCCTGTGCTCTAGCAGCTCTCCCTGGAGTCCTCACACAGAAAACATGGCTTGAACATGCATGCGAGTCAGGCAGACTCTTGTGATCCATCATATCCCTCATCCGTGAGCAAAGGGACAATTCAGAGTCTCATCTGCTAAGGAAACAGCAATCAGTTTTCATTTTGGAAAGGCAACAGTTCATAAAGCATCTCCTCCCACCTACTGCCTAGAACTGCCCTGAGTGTGAAGAAAAGCTGGAGAGAGCTGGAGAGAACACAAATCCCATCTGTGCTGGAGAAGAAGTGGGAACACTGAAATACCAGTGTTTTCCAGCCAATGCCAAGCAGCCAGATGTTGCTCAGACTTGGGTACACTTATTCAGAAAGGAACGTTTTGGCCAATGTTTGGACAGTACGAAATGTGCTCTCTCTGACACACACATTTACTGGGAGACCCATCCTAGATCCCTGCCTCAGCACCAGGATCCCACTGGAGAGGTCATCCATTAGCACAGTAGCATAAAGAAATAGTTCTTAAAATCATAAGAAGTCTTTTACGAGGATTTGCTGGAGGGCAACGTGGAGAATATTACAACTCCTTGGGTGGGGATTTTCCTGTTGCTTACCCTAGCACAGCTCTGTTCCCTTGACTCCTGGACTTACCCCTGGCAGGAGGAGAGCTGGGAGCCCTGGTGGGCACTGCCATGCCGGTGCTGTGGCCGTTCTGGAGCCAGCTGTAAAGACACAGGCATTGTGCTGGTCTCTGCACTGTCACAGCCAGGCTGCACACCATGGGCACCCACGGAATTTGCTGCTCAGGCGCAGGAGCCCCACGAGCTCACACGCGGCTCTGCGGCTCCGAGGAGCAGCTTTGGCTGAGGGGCAGCCTGGGGATGCTGGGCTGGTGCTCACAGAACCCTAATGTAAAATAATAACTTCTGTGTTTCCCTTCATATCTGTGCTTCTGTATTCTCACCTACCTGACCATGCTGATGGTGTTGACTGTGCTTTGCTTCGTGCTGCGAGACTGAAACATGGAAAAAACGTGTGCATGTTCCAACCATCCAGCACATAACAGATAAACAGTTCAGTTGGTGTTACTGCTATGTGAGATGTCTGTAGGACGAGAAGCATTCCCACATGGCTGGGAAGTCCTGGCGTGGGGTGGTGGGCACATGCCCAGGCCATCCCTTGCTGCCACATGGGGACTTCTCCATCCAAAGTGTCATCGACACTTTCTCCTGCAGTCAGAGCAGCCTCACCCACCTGTGTCTGGGGCCACAYTCTCTGTAGCCAGTCAAGAGAAGTAGGTGAGAAAGCTGCAAAGCAATACCAGCCTAATTATTACTTACTACTAGGAATAAATGTTTTGGCACAGTGGAGAGCACAGGGACCAGGCTGTTTGCTCAACAGCAGCTGAGAGGAGAAAGAGCATTGGAAAGCTGCAATTATAAAAATGCTCACAAGTGATTTCCAAACCACCCTCGAGCAGATTAAATGAAAAAGCAACTTCTGCTCAGTACCAACACAGGTATAAATACGCTCAAGGATCAAAAGGTGAGAGTGTTTGAGCTTCTCATCCTCACATCTCTTACCTCAAATATTTTTTCTCCTGTTGAAACTCATTAGCCCTCTGGAGCTGAGCTGTTTCTCAGCTGTTTTTGAACTAACCACACAGCAAGAACAAAAGTGAAGATGGCTCCAACATTTCTTAAAGCYGATGGAGAAAGTTGAACCCAGGAAGTGCCAGTTTGCTCTGCCTCCCCCACACCTGTCCCTCCCTTCTCAGGTAAACACTGGGGTTTAAGTGATGCTTGTCTTCATTGCTCTGCTGCCATTTAAATTTCTCTCCATGTGAATATTTATGACTCTAATGCCTAACAAGTCTTGTGCCAACTGCATGTATCACTGCTTTTGACAGAGGAAACAAATAAAATCCTTCCATCCAGTTGTTGTTTCCATTACTGCATTCCATTGGGGGGGTTATTTTTGGTGCTGGGCTGGCCTACAGCACGTGGGCTGTGACTTGCCATGCGAACACCTTTTCACTCTACCAGGTCACCTCACCCCTTCAGCAGCTGCTGCCCAGCACTGTGATTCCTTCTCAGCTGCCACATACTCCTGCAAGTCTCTAAAACCTTGGAACCCATCACCTTTTCTCTCCAGACCAAAGAGCTGCAGGAGCAGGTGAGAGCTGCAACTCAGGACACCCTGGGAAAAGCCCCCAACTCCTCTGATGCAGGACAGGGAGCAGGCTGGGGGCGCTGGGGCGATGGCAGGCTTGATCTCAGAGCTGGAGGGTTTGTAAATACAGTGTTGGTTCCAGGTTTGCTGAGCAGCAGCTGCTACGTGCCCATGGAGCACTAGGAGTTTGGTGTTAGGGGCAGCACAGTTTGGAGCAATGAAGCTTTGGAGTGGACTGGCTTGCTCTTTAGAGCATACTTCTGTCTTCAGTGAAAACTGAGCAACTCAAGCAACTGGATTTTGCAAGAGGAGCCAAGGCTGCTGGGATGTAGCAAAGATGGGGACAAACAGGCATGAACAGGCATGGTGAGCAGGACAGCTCTCAGCAGGAGAGGGATGCTGGGTGTCAGGGCCAGGAGCCCCAGGGTGAGGAATTCAGCTGTGCAGTAAAGGCTGTGACAGGTAAGAAAAGAAAATCTGGTTTAACACAGGACAGGGGCAGCAGATAGGGAGGGTTGTTTCTATTTGGTTCAGCTACCCTACAGGATCAGATAAACCCTGTTTTGAAAAGCACAATCCTCACCTCCTTCAGCATCAACTCTGTTGGAAATGAGCATGCTGGTCCTCATGAAATCACYGCACACTTAAATATGCCCCTGGATAAGGCAATTTTGCAGCTGTACAACGTCCCCCACCTGCTGCAGATGCACTTTGGGCTGGTTCGGTGAGGGGATGGGGAGTGGGGCAGCCTTGTCACCCCCCTGTCACAGCCTCTCTGCCCTGCAGTCCTACCAAAGGAATATAAATTAGATGCTGTTGAATGGGGTAACGTGGCCTGTAGCACTTTTCTCCCTGCTCACCCCACGGATGCGCACCTGGGCCATTAGAAAATGCTCCCCCTCTTTCCCTCTCTACAGAAGAGCCCCTAAGGAATCACTGGTCAGGATAAGCCTGAAGAAAAGTCTGCCTGTTCAGMAGTGCTCCCAGACAAGAAAGAAAACCTTATCTAGGAATTTAGGTCACAGAGTGAGATAAAAGCCGTGCTGCTTCCATGGCCAATCTCGTCCCGGGCTCTGCATTTGAAGTCACTGGCAGAAAAATCTCATTTATTAAGATCATCAGAACTGCCAAAGGGATTTGGATTAATTTGAATGGGGAATTGGTATCCAAATCCCACTGGCAGCTTTCAGCCTCAGTCTGCACAACCAGTTCACAAGCAAACTATGGGCTAACATGCAATTTTGCTTGCATGATCATGCAGCCTCTTCCTGCTGCAAGCAGTAAATGTGTTTGGACACAGAAAATCATGACCAGAATTTACAAACCAGAGATGGCGAAGTAGGAAGAAAACTGTCCCACTCTTTCCTCAGATTCTTTTAAATGACAGAGATACCCATCAGCTCAAACCACAGGCGAGGAAGCAACAGCTCCATGATCATCTCTGATGATGAGACCCGTGCAGTGCAGAAGCAGCTCAGAAACTCCAACAGCAGCCACAGCACAGAGACCTTTGCCCACCCCAGGGACAGGCAGCAAGACAGATGTTGATAAGAAACTAAAATATGAGCCAGGGCGTGATTACAGACAGGGATACGCCATGAATGGGGCTCTCTCAGCAAGGGCTTGTAATGAGCAGAGACAAACTGGAGCAGACTGAAGGACKGCACACAAACAGGGAGATGCAGGAGGGGTGTGAGCAAGGTTAGCAAAATCAGTTTCTAAAAAGCCTTTAACTCTGAAGTTAGGATTAAAGCAACTATTTTTGATTTAAGAAAAAAATCCAAATCTTGAAGCTCCAAGGAAAACTGAAAGCTCCCACCTTTTAAGAAGATCAGACCTGAGCCCGAGGCAGAATCCACGATCCCTCAGCTTAAAGCAGGAGCATTGTAGGTGGTGCTTCAGGCTTTTCCCCTGCCCTGAAGTGCCTGCATTTGGGCCTAATTGCTCGTTGAGAGCATATTTTAATTAACTTTGAGCCTTCGTAAGTGGAGAGTAACTTCATTTATCATGGTGTAGAATGAAGTTAAACTGCATTTAGTGACTAAGCAGGAATCCCTTAGCTTTGAATGAAACTTTGACTGAACCTTCAGCAACGTGATTAATGGCAAAGGGTTCTGTGTTTTGCATTTGCAGCTGTAGCCACAGGCAGAAGAGAGATCCGAAATGATGGCTGAAAGCTTTTCTGCTTGTGTTTAAAGAGCCAGAGCATTCAAGCACAGCCTTTCTCACCAGAGCCCACGTGTGTTTTTGTGGCTGGCACCACTTATGTGGGCCACAGTTGACAGCAGGGATGACCTCTGAAGTGCCACATCATGGGCTTGTGGCCTTTCCCCAAGCTCTGGGATTCTCAAGCATAATCTAATTTGCTTGACACGAGTTAGAGCTGATGCAAAATACATGTTGTGTAAATAGAGAGATATTGTTCCTGGCAATTGCAGCCTTCCTGGAATTAATGGTCCTGGAGGCAACACTTCCAAGGATTGTTGTGAGGAGCTGTAGAAGAACTGGGCATTTTTAGAATACCAGCTAGTTGCTACATAAAGTTTGACCAAATGCCATTTAAATCAAAGRGAGCCTTTAAGTGCTTTGGATGGGCATGTAATGGGAATAATTTTCTGCTGCATTTAAAGCACAGATTTCTAATAGCAGCTGATGAGGAAAATCAAATTATTAGTTTATTTATTTGTGTATATTAACACTGTGTCAACGGTTTCTTGTATTTGCTTTTAAATTAACCTAGCTGAAAACCCTTCAGCCTGCTGTGAGCTTAGCAAAACCTGTGTGTAAACCACGAGGCTTTATCTGCCTGTGCCTCACACACCTGCAGTGGCTTTTCTCCTCGGGATCAGCAAATCCTTGCCCTGCAGAGCGGGCGGTCACGCACGGGGAGAGCAGAACGAGCCAGCAGGGACACTGCCACATCTCATCTGGCAGCACAATATGACATTTGCAAGTCAGCTGTGCCCAGCTGAATGTTTTGTTATTTTTTCCTGGGTGGYAAGGATGTAGGAGAGGAAATGGTTTGTACCAGAAGTGCTGGGCTGCTCTCTGAAACTCCGTGAAAGGTCATGGGTCAGTCTCTCCTCCCGGGTAACAAGTGACAGGACCRGAGGAAATGGCTTCAAATTGTGCCAGGAGAGGTTTAGATTGGATATTGGGACGAATTTCYGAATGGGTTGTCAAGCCCTGGAACAGACTGCCCAGGGAAGTGGTGGAATCACTGTCCCTGGAAGTGTTCRAAAAACATGTAGATGTGGCACTTGGGAACATGGTTTAGCAGTGGGTTTGGCAGTGCTGGGTCAATGGCTGAAGTCATTGTTCTTAGAGGGCTTTTCCAACCTTAATGATTCTATTCTATGTTTTTATTTCTTTCCAGCTCACTCAAYGAGCACTGGCTGAGCCACACTAGCTCAGCTTCAGAGCAGGGAGATGCCACATCCCAAGTGTCAAGGCTCCAAAGCAATYGCACAAGAAATACCAAATTTGCTCCAGATGTTCTTCACATTCCCCCTCAGGTCATGCTACAGATGCATCAAACTGCACAGAATAAATTGTGACGTTGGCTCACCAGTGCCCTTCATGGTGTTGCAGTGCCAGCCTCCCACCAGGCCCCGTTCAGCTGGGAGCTGTGTAAATGCACAGAGTGGCCATCCCTGGCTCGCTGAGCCCGTGAGCCGTTCCAGCCTCATTAGTGGGATGAGCTGGGAGCTTCAGATTGAGGCTGATTTGCACAAAGAGCAAAGGAACATGCACGTGGTCCTAGCTCACAGCAGAGCCAGCTGTGAAAAACAGTGAAAAATAAACCTGCTTTTTTCCAGGAAGTAAATACAAGCACAGGCCTGATCATGCCCAGTTTTGAATCCAGAAACATCCAGGTTCTACTCCTCCCAATTTAGGACAGATGGGTGTCTGACAGCTGGCACCATTTGCAATTAAGGAGAATTTGGTGGCACAAATATTGCAGACGAGTTTCTGGTCCTGCCCAGAAGAGCAGGTAGTGATGGGCTGGAGAGGCTGTAGGTAGGGATGGGCTGGAGAGGCTGTAGGTAGGGATGGGCTGGAGAGGCTGCACTGGGGCTCTGCTGCTGCTCCCAGCCTGGTTCACTCCCAGCACTCTCTGAGAGATCACAGCACCTCTTTCTCCAGGCACTACAAGGTGACACAAAGCAAGGGCAAGATGTGGAGGCGTTTGAGCTGCTCAGTCAACATTCAGCTTTTCCTCTGGGTGTGGTGGGGGTGGAGGCATCCCCAGCCCTGAAGGGATGGTGACATCCCTGCCTTGGATGCCCAATTCTGTGTTCACCCTCCATGCTGCCTCTGCTCAAACCTGGTTTGCTGGAACAAGGGTAGAGAGACAGAAAACAAACCAGCCTTCTTGCTGTGCAGGGTCAGCTCCTGGAATTAATTGCTGCAGGATGTCAACAAGATAAAATTCAGCAGGATTCAAGAGAGGATTAGACAGTCCTGTGATCAGGAACATTTGTGCAATGCTAACTGGGTCAAAGAAATACAAGAGAAATTAAGCGTTGTGCTTCCCTGAAGGGCTGAGCTGGTACCAGCTGGATTTAGAACAGATTCCTCCCCACCTCCCTTTCCCACTCTTTTTATAGCAACAAGCAAATAGCAGGATCTATTGCAAAGTGTCTTCTCTTCCCTTGGAATAATAAAGCATCGCCTGCTCTAGGAAGTCCTCGAGACCAAAGTGACAAATGATCCACGCTACAGTGCTCAGCAAAACCCTCCCCTTGCCATTTTAAAGGCAGAAAATGGAAGTTTCCTTTCTCTGCTGCCTCTAAGCTTCAGATCAACAATTTGTCAAGAAGGGAGTGAACTGCACAATAAGCTGGCTGCAGATGAGCTGGTTGTGTCTCCACCCTGAAACCCTTTTCTAAGCATAATTGACCACATTAATTATATAACTGCATGATAACATTCAACAGAAAAACATGTGGGGTAAATAGCTGAATCCAAAAGCCAAAACTAGTGGTATTGTAGGGAAGTGTGGGGAATAATGGGAGTGATGGTTTCTACCACCAAAGAGCAGAAGAAATTAGGTCTTGCAACAAGGAGGCAAAGGAGCRAAATCCTCAGTGGAACAGAGTTCACTCTCCAAGTGGGCAGGTGCTGCACTGGGTGCTCCAAGGTGGGAGCTGCCATGGARGTAGTAGGTGGAGGCAGGGGTGCCCAGTATAACCTTTCCCAAGATTTCATTTTTCAGTAGAAAGATGCTGACAAACATCTATAATCTCTGCACATTTTTCTGACACGTAGAAGTGCTCCTGGCAAAATTGGTCAGAAGGCACAAGGCAGTGCATGTGACAGCAAGGGCAGTGCAGCTGCTCTGAGCACATCAGTTCACTTCATTAAATTTCACTGTCTTCAACAAAAGGATTCTGAGAGAAAAGCTTTGCTAAGGCTAATGCTGGCAACAGAAAATTACCTGGCGATCTCAGACAGGCAGCAGAAATCTGGATTCTGTGCTCAAAGACAAAGCCTCCTTCCTTCAGTCCACTGCAAACAATGCAGGATAGAAAGGAAAACATGTCAGTATTTAAATATCACCCCATTAGGCTTGGCAAAATCTGTGATTGTCTTCAAAATTTTCATAGAATCACAGAATGGCTTGGGTTGAGAGGGACCTTCAAGATCATCTTGTTCCAGCCCCTGCCATGGGCAGGGACACCTTCCACTATCCCAGGTTGCTCCAAGCCCCATCCAGCCTGGCCTTGAACACTTCCAGGGATGGRGCATCCAAAGCTTCTCTGGGCAACCTGTGCCAGGGCCTCACTACCCTCACAGGGAAGAATTTCTTCCCAATATCCAATCTAACCCTGCTCTGTCAGTTTGAATCGAYTCATTTTCGTATTTGCTGCCAAAATTGACAAGGAAACAAACTCCCCTCAAACYGCCCCACCACATTGTGTTGCATCTAATACTAATTCTAGGAATTTAATTTCAAAAGGAAGTTCAAAATGTTTTTATTGTTTTCTTTTTCCTGCTCTTCCAGGAATAGCAATGGCTAATATGGCCTGTCCCAGCTTTGTCAGACAGACCTGTAGAGGCTGTGAGGTCCCATCTATCAAACCAAACATTGTAATGAGCCTTTATTAGAAGCCTTTCCTTTCTCACCAACAGTATTTACACAGCATTTACATTTACACAGCAGTTTGTCACACTTGTTTTTTTTTAGAGAAGTGTTTTTTGCTTTGGTACAAGCACTCACGTCCTGACCCACACAAGCTCCCAAGGTCTTTCAGCTCCACTGTACTTCAACAGACAACACAGACTTTTGTATCTTTATGGATCAGGGCCTTTGCAGATATATTTAAGAAGTCATTGCTCTCAGAACCTTGTACAGAGTGTTCCAGGCCAGCAGTWCAGTATTTTTAAAACCACTATGAAAACAAAGCACTGCACCACACGCGTTCCTTTTCCTGGGGACAGAAGGGAACCAACTGACCTGACAGACTGAAGGCACATTGCTCATCCTGCTGTGGAGAGGAACGCCAGGCAGGACAAGGCCATGGCTCTGTACCCTCCTCAGACCATTTGATCTGCCTGAATGCAGAGCAGTTTCACCCTTGTTAAGGTCCCTCAGCTCATGAGATTCTCACCTGCAGGACAAGAGGGAATAGAACCAATYCCAGAGTCTGAGCTGAGGGCTGCAGGTGTGACCTGCTCCACCATCTGGCCATCCAGATCCTTCAGCAAGCTGCTGGCTTCTGGAGTCATTTCTGCTTTCTGTAGAGCGGGAATCATTCTTGYGTAGGGAAAGGAGATTTGTAAGATTAGCCAAACCTGTATGAAAAAAATTATATAGAGACAGATTTTTCATAGCCAGCAAAGAATCACAGAGGTGAAAGAGGAACGTGTTGGAGTGCCAGGTGGTTCTTTGTCTCTATTCATTTCACCAGTTCCTACAGGACATGAATAATACACAGACAAATGTAAGGAAAGGGCTGGCTGACTCCTGAGGATGATGTAACAAGTTGAAACTGCAGTTTTCACACCATCAAATGTGAAAGCTTAATTAAATTGTACAGCCATGCCAGAGACTCAGCACTGGACCCAGCAAAAATGCAAACTCAGTTCAGTGGAATGTGAATCCTGTGTTGGGTGCCGCAGGTCAGACACTGCCCTCCTGCCTGCGGGCATCGGGGGTTAGGACAGGTCTCAGGGAGGACAGTCTGTTCCACATGCACATGTGGTAAGTGCATTTTTTTCTACTCCTGATTATGTTTTCCCAGTGGAAGCCCAGTGGAGTCAATGGAAAATTTCTTGTTGGCCATCTAGGGCCAAGACCCAAATTTCCACCTTTTGTTCATCTCCCTCCTCCCTCACTTTTCTGTGGATAATGATTCCATCTGAGGGAGAAAATGTTACACAGAGTAATCCCAACTCTTCCTATAGTCTATTACCTCAGCTTATACCAGAAATACTTCTATGTTACTGCCTGCAAGCATCAGCAGGTGTAGCCCTCACTAACACAGGGGTACAGCCCCTCAGAGAGCAGGTAAGGCACTGTAAAYCCTCAGCTGCCTCACACACTGACTTAGAACACTGCAAAGGGCATGAAAACACATTAATCTGCAAAGTCAGAGGCTGAAAATCAAAGAGCAGTTTGAAGGATAAGCACTGTTTGATTTGATCTTCTGTCAGTGGGTAATGGGACTTTTTACTGGATATGGTTGTTACCATTCACCGAAAAACTGTCCAACCATTAACTCAGCACTGCCAAATCCACCATCTCCCCATGTGCCACATSTTTTAAATTCCTCCAGGGATGGCAACTCCACATTGGAACAGYCTGTTCCAATGCTTGACAACCCTYTCCATAAAGAACTTTTCCCTAATATCCAATCTAAACCTCCTGTGACACAACTTGAAGCCATTTCCTCTTGTCCTGTTGCTGGTTACCTGGGAGAAGGGACCAACCCCCACCTGCCTGCAGCCTCCTTTCAGAGAGTTGTGCAGTGTGATGAGGTTTCCCCTGATGGTCAGTTTTCAGAGCTATTAACAAAGACAAATATTCCATATCTCTGTTTGCTTTCTTTGCACAGTAACCTGTAATCCGTATTTCTGAGATTGCAGCAGCTGTTCCGTGGCTGTCAGACCACGCACCCCACGACCCACGTGAGTGCACAAGTGTAGCAAGAACTTGGTTCCCAGCACCCCACCATGCTGGCCATGAAGCACTCTCACAATGCCACTGGAGCCTGGCACGTTCCCAGAGCACAGAAAACTGCAGAAAAACTTAAACTAGGAAAAAAAAAGGTGTAGCCTCATCAAGCGATGTGTTAAAAGCAACAGCCACATCAGGCAGGATGCTTCCCTGCACCACACACTGCTCAGAGCACCCACTCTATGCAATTCCTAACTCTCTCCCACTGCTTTATTTGGGAAAGGTAGGAGAGTAGGAGATGGTTAAAAGCAATACTTGAGATGGTTAAAAGAAATGCCTGTGCACCTCTAGGCTTTCTCCTATCTAATCTGTGTCTTGGTTGTGTCTTGCTACCAGGGTCAGCACAACCAGCCCACAGCCTGGGTCAGTCTGTAGATCCAACAGGCCTGTGCCCTCTTAGCAAAGMAAAGACTGTTTACCTACATGCTCTTTTTTTGAAAAGGAAGAAGGGAAATCAATAAATCCAGCCTCCAAAGAGCTATCAATATCATTAGCCACAGTGGAAAAACTGTTAAGTCACTACCAGCACTCAAAGGGAGCAGCCTGTGCCTTTAACTAGGAAAAAATATAGAAGGAAATGAGAAAAAAACCCTAGAGAAATCTGTAAAAAAACAAGCATCAACTAATTAGAAAAAAAAAAGCTACAATTAGATGAAGCTTAAATCTCTCTGGTCACTAAAACCCAGGAGGAGGGTATATATGTTTTTATTTTCTGTAATGTACCTTTTTTTACAATAATCATCTATCATTTTTTAAATAAGTCAATACTGTCCACTGAGACACCAGGAAGATTTAGCCTAAACATACCATCTTATCTTTTAAAAACTGATGATCTGTGAGAACATTAGGCTTATTTTGGAACAAGAAAACATTCAAATGCACCAAAGATTCCTATAATTMGCTTAATTAGATTTACTGCTTTCCATTCAGAATAAGGGAACATTTAGAGAGCAAACAATTATTGCCTTTGGGTTAGGAAGGGAGGATGAAAAGCAAGAAAATAACCAGAACACTTTCCTTTAGGGAAATATGGCTTCTCTCAAAAGGTCACTCCATGTACTTTGTGTAATCTTGGCCTTTCCACTTACCTTTTTCTGTTTCTCCTCCTTCCCTCTCTCTTTGGGCTCAATCCACAGGTTTTAAGGCTCCTCTTCTTTGCCTGTGACAGTAAAAAAGACAAGCCACACAGCCAATTGCACTGCTGTGGGAAATTCTCACCCTAGAAGGCACAAACCCAACTTTTGTCTGTCACTGAAGATCCAGTGGGCATGGACTATGAAGGACCAGTAACTAGGAGTGTGTCCAGAATGACTATGTAGTTAATTCTATTAAAATAGCTGCAGTTATTTTACTGCAAGTTAGGGAAAGACAAAATGTCTTCAACCTGCCTGAGGACCACATGACACAAGGTCAACTCAGCCCTTTGAGGGAGAGGTGCTGTGTTCTCTGTACATTCTCTCATGAGGACAGCAGCCTCTCCGTTAATTTTGGCAGTTTCCCTAAAACAGCTCTCCCAATACTTACATATCAAGTTAGCAGGTATTATTTAAGAGCTTGCAAACTCCAGTTTGGTACCATGTAACAACTGTACTCATCTTAGAACATATGTAAGTAGATTAATGCAGCAAGGGAAGGCCCTATAGAATGATTTTGTCACTGAGGACCAAGTAGGTCCTTTTTCATTCCCATCATGACAGCTGGATTCATAAATCCAGTATTAATTAGCATGGATATTACCAAAGAAATTGCTGCCCCTAGAAGAGGTTCATCCCTGGGCCTGAACTCCCACAAATATTCTTAAGAATAATTCGACAAGCCTCGCGCTGTGGACGGCACTCCAACAGGTTCAGGCTGCGTGCAGACGAAGCCTGAGTTTCCCACACCATCTAGTGGCAATCCTGCAAATGTGATGGGAATTCACATCTCACCCATGAGACAAAACCAAAGACAAATCATTGCTAAGCCTGCAATGGACTCATCACGCTGCTGGGGACTTAGAGCCGCTTCAAGACAGCACATTATAAACCCATAAACAAGCTGAACAGTTCGGGGCCTGTGGTATTTATGGGAATGCTGAACTAGATCATTTATTTCATAGCAAAGCAGGGCCAACATACTGAACACGAGTTGTGAGGAGCCCAGTGGTGCCAGGAGAGGTCTTGGGTGCTTCAGTGCTCCACGCACAAGTGTGCTCAGGTGTCTGATGTTTGCTGGTCAGTGAGGGGAACATCACACCAAGCGTGGTGAGCCTGCACCGTTACAGACGTTGACACAGGAGCGCCCGTGGTGACAGAATGTGGTATTAAAACACACTAAGGACAAGACTTAGCCCAAGCTTGTTCCTGAAGAGCATGGAAGAAATCTTCACCATTCCCCTTACATGGTAAATTAATGGAGTATTTGAATCCCTTCCTGCTGTCGGACCCCAAATCTACTTTGTGCTTCTGGAGCAGGAAGAGGAAGGAAGGAGCAGGGTCTACAGGATCCCGACAAAACCTGTAGATCTCCACTGCACAACTGTCCTTATGGACTGAGCTGGGAAGGTCAGAGGATGGCCAGTATGAAGACTTGGGGCTGAGATCTGAGCAGGTTTGGACAGGGGTTTTCCACAAGCTCTGGAGGCCTTACTGATCACGCTTTCACTTTGCAATCCAAACCCAACTGACTGGAGAGGATTTCTGGTTTGCAGATCTAGCAAGTATCATGAAGCACAGCAAAATCTTTCTGAGCTTATCAAGTTCCTTATGTTTCCATTATACCCTTCATACACTTCACTCACTTTGGCTGTATGTGCAACTCTTCAGAAGAGCTTTAGGAATCAAGTTAAAATATGAATTAGACTTCAAGAAGGTTTGAAACAGATACTGGATTTATTGGTCAGCTATGAGTAGGAAAATACATTGGTAAAGAAAAAGAAGACCCTGTATATAAATATAATACTAACTAGTTAAAATTTGACCAAGAAGAAAGTTCCACTGAAGAGAACAGTAAAAGCCCTTGTTTACCATCAGACCATATTCAGTTTCCCATTTATCTTATTGAAGAGCTGCCTATAGACAAATGCAACATTCTTTGAGCTTAGTGCAGATAATGTGCTGGTTTTTGTTACATGAATGGTAAACAAGAGTTAGTCCAGTGCATTACACATTATACAGAAGTACTGTGAATAAAGACTAAGATATTCTATTTTAGACACTACTTAAACATACCAAGACACTTAAGTGTTACAAATTTATGCAACCAAAAGAAAAGAATAGCAGTTAACATACTAAAAAATACTGTGTCCGGCTGGATGAGAAAGGCTTGCTACTGAAGCGGTTAACTGAACTTCTCAAAGTTTTACAGTGTAATTAGTTTTCTTTTTCCCCCTCCCCCTCAATTGTGTTGCAATTATTTTGTCTTTCCTACAGGTTTTGCGTGGTTGAAAAAGCAAAGCGTAAGCTATTTCCTAAGCCTGCTCTAAAAAAAAACCTTGAGAGATTTGCTAAAGTTACATCAAAGATGCATACAATGTTCTTAAAATCACTTCTGTCAAATGCTAGCCAAATTTACCTTTAAGTCAAAGCTGCTAAAAGGACAAAATAATTACAACACGCACCAACTTACATGCTCTTTTCCCCCCTACTTGTGTTATGTTAAAGCAGTAACTTGTGGTATTAGTCTTGTACTCTAATCAATTGTTTTAGTTAAAGGTGTATTTCAATTTACATTTTGACACCCAGAATTCTTGGTAAATGTAAATAAAACTAGACAAGATATGGCAGAGTGTACTTTAAGTGGAAATAAGCCTGGTCTTACCTAAATAAATCCTTTCAACCCCAAGGATGTTCTGTGACTTTTGCTATATGTGCTTTTACAACAAGAACACTGAAGGTACATTATGGCAACACCCAAAACCACCTCGAATAAAAATATTGCAAATAACCATTTCATGTTAAAAACTATGAAGCAAACATTTTGATTTTGTGAAGACACGATTTATTGCCTTATTCTATGTTATAGCTGGAAATTGAGACTTTTGAGTTAGATTTGTTTGACACAAGAATGTATCTTCTTTGAAAGATTGTTTGACAAAGTTTCTCTCAGCTCTGTTTTGGTGCCATCTGATCTTTCCCTATATTCAAAGTATTTCTCCTTCCTTCCTTCAGCCCCCGAGTCACAGCTGCAGTCCAGTTAAAACCCAGTGAAGTCAAAGGAGTGTCTTCAATGGATTCAGTGGGTTTTCTGTCAGGACCTCATGGACTACTATAAAAGCTGGAGGAAACAGTTATTCAAATGGACCCTTAGACCATAAGGTGACTAAGCAGGAACAGTTGTGTCTCCAAAAGCACAAGGGGCCATATTTTCACATGCTGTCAAATTCAAATCTTTTTTAAGACTAAGCAATAGAGGAGAACACATACTGGATAAAGCTCAAACCTTTAGAATCTAACAAGTGCACTGAAGCTCCAGCATCTATTAAAGTAAATTATCCCCCTCTAAAAAATACAAAATGAATTAAGTGCTTCCCTTCCCCTTCTGTAAAGCTTTCTGGACTCCTTACACAATCCAGATATCAGAAAAGAAAAATAGTTTGCTTAGTCTGACAAGCTAAATTGGCTCATCATTACTGGAAATTGTCATGATGTACATTACCAAGACATCATTAAGGAAACATGAGTAAAACACCTTTTATTCACACTTTACAAAAAAACCCCAAAAAACAAACAGAAAAAAAATAACACTACGCATTAAATCTACTACAGCAATACTACCAGCATTTCAATGTACTGATTATAAACTGGACATGTTTGGTGTTTTTACAACTAAAACCAAAACAAAATAACCCCAAGAGATCAGGTCCCAGACAAGGATTCAAGATCAAAATTTCTCCTACTGAAATTTTAAAATGTACATTTTACACATCCGAACTGTTTGTAATTTTTACTTGGAGCTTAAAACAGAACGGTTTGAGCACACTTGTGTGCTGACTACTTTGCAATAAAATTTTGAATCATTATTACCAATTCACTCTCTTATATATAAAAAATTCACAATATTTAGAAAGTTTTCTCTTAATGCTCAGTGTCCTTTTGCTTCCCTGCCCGCAGCTGAAACAAAAGCTGTTTAAGACCAAGCTATCTCCATTATTAATTTTTTTTTACATTGATTATTCAAGTTGTATTAGTTTAAGGAGATGATGAATTCTCCCTTTTACGATACAAATAGACAAGTTAAATTTGTAAGCTGTTACATACTTGGCTTCATGACACAAATGGCACTGAGGGTACACTATAACTTCAGTCTTGCTTGACACTTTAAAATAAGACTTGGTCACTTTAAAATATGATCTGAAGAATTGTCTTTGGGACCTGTATTGAAAATGCATTTATTTTACACTGCTTCATTAATAGAAAATGTAGGGCTAGGTTTTTATCTTCAAGGAATTATACTTTCTGAAACTGAGGAACACACAAACAAAAGAGAATCCACATGATAGTAATTCTTAGTGGGAAAAACGGCACGGTGCAATGACACTGAAAGAAGCAGTGCATGGGCATTAGAAGCTAGAAACTGTGTACCCATAACCTGAACATGTTCCAAAGTGTGATATTCAATGCTTCACAAAGGAAAAAAAGATGCCACAGCTTATACAAAAGTATCTTCATAAAATTTTCACAAGTGTTAACATTATTTAAAAAAATAAAAGAGGATGCACAGGATCTCTCTGCATGCACAGGCAGTGCTAGTTGAGAACAAATTTAAGCAGGCACAGTGGAGATAGGACAAATATTTAAAACAGAAATGAAGAAGCTGTACACAAGTATCCCTAGATTTTACTTCAAAAGTTAGAGATGAGAAAAATATCTGAGTGTATACACATCAGCAATACCTTTCAATCCATACAGGTCTACTTATATTCACTGCTTAGCTTATCTGTTCTGCGAGAACTCTATGCCTTTCTCTTTCTTTTTTTTTTTTTTGATCAGAAATAGAATGTATTTAGTTATCTCTGTAAGATATTAAGATTTTACAGGTTTGGATTTTGAAAGCAACGTTCTCAATTGAACATAAAAAGTAGTATAAAAGGGCTAACGAAACCCTAACAGTGCAAATCATTAGCAGAGAAAACCTGTGACAACCTCTTTTACAAGCTGGCCTTTATAACACATGAAAACAGATAAAAATTTAGCCTTAGTTTACAATACAATCATTTTCCAAATCTGATTTTTCTTTTTTTTTTTTTTTTAAAGTACAAAATCTCATAAATCAGGTTTTCTGTTTTTCATATACAATCAATAAAGGCTAAATTCAAATTCTATATTTTACAAACAAGTCTGAAAAAGGAGGGAGTGAAGTACGGAGAATGTTCTGTGGATGTTCCTACTGGCCTCAAAAAAGTAGTGCTACAGATAACTGTGCAAAGAGAATACACTGTATAACAATTCCCTATTTCAAGGCATGAAAATGTCACGTTGGATAAAAGAAACAGGAAGGTTAATTGTAACGTATTAAAGAAAGGTGCAAATGCACCAATCGCTGTCGAACAGTATACAAAGTATATTGGGCTCAGAATTGTGTCTGTTGATAGCACCTGGCTTTTACTATGTCTTTAGCAAATAATTAGATTTAAGATTAAGATTATTAAGAAAAAAAATCCCTGTTGGCCATACCTCACTCCTCTATATTCAGATTTTACAATTGTACAAGTTAGATTGAGGTTGCCCTCTAAAATGTATTTGACTACCTCCTGCCAGGGAGATGGATTCCATTTACAGGAGGCAGGAAAGGCAGCAAAAGCTCCAGTTGTGCAAAAAGTGAGAAGTGGTCAGAAGGGATGAGTGGATGTGGACAACCACTTATATTGTTCTCTATTAACCAATGATGATCCAAAGGTCCAAGAATGCCAAGTATGTTTAGCTGAGGTTTAGAGTAGAAGATGTAATCAATAATACCCTAAAACAAGAGGGAAAAAAATTATTGTTAGTATTTATTCTTGACTCAAGTTATTCTTCCAAAGAGGTGAGCTCAGTGTTATGAGTAATGAAACACCCCATTCTTTCTCTATAGCACATCCTCAATTTAGGAGATTTCTTCTTCCTATATCCCATGGGATGCTCAATATAGATTAGGAAAACAAAAGCAAAGCCCATCCTGTAGCACTTCTGTTATGCTTCTGTGGGTTTCAATTTCCAACCTCCTACAGAGCTTCAAATCCCATTTAGCTGATTTTGAAGAGGAAAAAAGCCATCTTTGTCTTCCCTGGCCAACAGAGAACCGAAGAGTTTTCCAGAAGCAACATGGATTATTTCCTTACAGTTGACAGCTTAAGTGCCCCTGTCATTTAGCTTAGAGTATTAGAACACAAACTCTTACTGTTTACAGAGAAGGTTAAGAGCACCCTAACTCTTGCAAATCTATTACAAGTTACTAAAAAGAATAAGGACAATACGGTTTCTAGGAGACTGAAACGTTGGGCATTCTAGTTTGCTATGTTTTAAGGATAAACTTGGTGAACTTACCTCAGCTACACAAACAGATTGACTTATATAACAACTTCATAGAGCAAATCACATTAGTTACACTTGAAAATGGAAAACTTTTCCAGAATATCAGCAAGTCCTTACCTTGAAGTCAAATGTGTAATTTGTATAAGGCATTAGACCATTCTCATAGGCACTCTTCAACTTGAAACCATGTGTAATTCTTCCATTTGTTGTCCCATTTTTTCCATTACAGCTGAAGTTAGTAAGACTTTCATTGTATCTCAGTTCCTTAAAATCTTTGTGGTTTGTTTCCACTCCACCAGTGCTCAAGTACTCAACAACCCCTATGAGGAGACACATACAAGCAAGGTATTAACAAGCAAGGTATTAACAAGCATTCAGCAGATAAGTGTGGGTAGGTACATTAAGTCATACATGCAACTTTAGACTTTATATAAGCAAAACCTTAATACACAATACAGTCAGCACTAGTTCTTTTAAAATATTGCAGGACAATGTAAATGTATATCAAGAACAAATGTCACCTTGAACAAAGAGATATGCTTTGATTAGGAAAAATGAGAAGGTTAATAAGGAATAGATGGGAAGGGGAGGATGAAAAAATCAGGAGTAAAATTCTATCAATGCTAGTTATCAGCTGCCTCCTCTCCTTGCTTCTATGCTCAGGTCCTGCCCTTCAATGTTCTTCAGCTGAAGTGTTGCAAAAAAGCCAACTTCTGAAACACTACTTCAAATGAAGTTAACTTTAAAGAGGCTGCAAAGCCAAATTGATTAGATTTGTGGTGCCTCAAACTATAATGGTGCCTCAATTTCAGAATAGCTGTGTTAAGGTTCTGGAAGGTAAGAGAAGCAGTTAGTTGTTCTGAAGAAACAATCAGACATGTGAACTGGTCACTGCAATCACCACCAAGGATACTGGCCTTCCTGGGATCAAAAAGAATCAAATTTCCATTACTGCTGGGCAGTTAACTGCTCCTTAAAACCTTAACAGATGTGAAGAGTTGCCAAGACGAGGCCAGAAGGAAGGGGACCAGGAATGGAGATTATTATATTGAACAGCCAGCAGTAAGAAGGAAGGATGGCTCTTGGGTACAGCTCTTCAGCTGGGTACCTGAGAAAGCCAAGGTGGTAGTCACCCAATCTGTTCTTTTCTTGAACTTTAAAATGTTGCCACCAAGTCAAAAAACAAAGTTCCATGCAAGTAAAGAGCTCTGAAAAGTCCCCTTCTGAAGGAGATGTACTGAATTTTAGAAGTTCTAAAACAGTGGAGCTACAGAAAATGATTGTATGGTAGCAAATGTTAAGGTAAAAAATTATCCTCTCACACTTAAAATTAAGATAATCCAATTATCAGCAACACACTCATGTTTCCAGTTATTTTTGGAAGATATTTTTTTCTTTTCTGGTCCTGTATTGTAGAATCAACAGTAGAAATGCTTCTGAAAGGCCACACACAGCTGTACTACTGCACAGGCAATAAGGTCACTCACAAATGAAACAGTTCTGCCTTCTCTCTTCCTTCCCTTCTCTTAGTCCATTAGACCTTATATTATCAAACAATGCATTCTCTAAGTTGAAAACTCCTTTAAAAAAGCAAGAACTTAAATTGTTACACACTTGAAACAGTCTGAAGAATAAGAAATAGCACTCTTACCAGAGTCTGGTAGAGAATTGAGATCTGCACACAGTACAAGTGGAATGGTTCCAAGTTCTCCCGAAACACCAGGTTTGAGACTACGAGAAGCTTTATCAATAATGTTCTTTACCTCGGACAGGAACATCATAGTCTGAACCAGCTTCACATCAGAATAATCTGGGTCCCAATGCATATGTGCATTAGCTACAAGAACTAGCTGCTTTTCCATCCCAAGATGTGGCTTTCCAGCTAAAATTGAAGATCAGTTATTTATTTAAATCAGCCAGCAACAGAGAACACTATGACAGAATTTTAAACAAAATGTTTGAGGGGATGACGAAATATATATGACTTCAAGAGGGTTAACACCATTTGAATGAAGAAGGACAGACAACTCCTCTTACATCTAACAAGTGTTTTGGTTGATATAAAGCATTAGGAATTAGCATGACATTTCACATTCAAGACCATTAACAGAGAGACAATCTTGTTATATGTAATGCTTTTGTATTCACTGTAAAGTAACGTAAGTAACAGATAATCCTAATTACAGGCAAATAGTGTTGTTCTAAAGAATTACAGCGGCTTTCCTCGGGCTGTGATAGCAAACAGGCTCTGTTCACATCTTTTTAGGCAGTGAGCTCTGAATTATAAGCTATCCACATTCTAAGTTACCTCTCTTGCTAGAAGTGTTTCTTAAAAGGCTTGTTTGCTACTATCTGAATTAATAAAATATCATTTAGATAAATATAACACGGGTTGAGTAGGTTCCCACTGTGATACTTATAAAGCCAATTTACATTTCCTAAATTAATAATGACAGGGCAGAACAAACACGTTGTATAAGCATGACAGTAAAAAAATTAACAAGCTAAAATAATGCAGATACATGATCCAGAAACATACAACTAACACCACCTGATTCTTTGATACTTGTACATAATTTCAAGAAAAAAAACCCAAACCAACAAAAACCAACAAGATCACTCAAGTCTTTATAATTTTTTTTTCCTTAAAAAAGTACAAGTGGGAGAAAAAATCTTCATTTAAGCAATATGACTTTCCTCTCAAATCCTCTTTGGAAATAAATGTCCGAACATACAATGTGCAAAGCCATATTCACCTGCAGAACCTAGTTTCTCTTGTTTACTATGAAAAATGTCATTTTTTTCATTTAAAAAATACAATCTATTAAAAAAAAATACATGAACTAGGACTTACATGACATTTCTATCAATTCCTTCCGCAGCTCTAACAGAACTGCAACTCCAATGTTATCTTTTGTCATAACTCTGTTCAGCATAGCCTCTGAACCTTCTGAGTTTGCCATTGCTAGTTGATTGAACTCAACAGTATGCTTTTGAACCAAAGTAAATCTGAAAGAAAAACATCAAATATGCTTTTTTTAGCAGCCATCTACAATAGGAAACATTATAGATAATTCTCCTTTTAATTACAGCACAAACACATTTATGGTTTGAAAAATCTAAGCCAGTCAGATCATTTCATTAAATCTTATACGGAAAATGAGGGATATAGTTTTTCTAGCAATTTTCATGTATTTTAGACAACCTTAGCTACAATTAAAAAATTTTATTGAGAGACAGGGATTATAGAAAAGTGATGCTTGTTTCTAATTCTGCGTCTGTTCCTAATTCAAAGATGCAGGTTTAATAGAGACTGAATAATTTTTCTAAGCCACTAGTATCAAACCTGGCACCTACCTTTACTTGTGGACACACAGGAATGGAAGCAGGAAGGGACATTATTACCATCATATCCAAAGTTGTACAAGTGCAATATGACACCACCAGGAAGTGCTGCAGCTCTTAAATGATGAGGGTTTTTTTACAGAAGCATGCAGTGATACCTTGTCTTTTGCTTTACCAAAAGCTAATGTATCAAAAAGTCAATGTCATCTGAGGTTTTATTTCAGCAATTCGGAGGATTATAAACTCCTTTACTCAAAAAAAGAAAAGGCAAGAAAATCTGTTTAATTTTTAATTATTTCCTTCATTTTCTACTATTACCACCTAATGGTTGGGACACACACACTGAAGTATAATTTAGTGAACTCCTCACCAGCACTGTTCAAACACAATGAAATCTCATTCAACTTAAACAAAACTTCAAGGTAAAATTTTTTATTGCTAGTTCTACACACAATGATTTCTCTTGAACAAACCAGTCTTTCAGGGTAAGGAATGCTCTGTATGAAACCCTGCATGAAAGGGCAATTAAAGCCAAACTATTTGAGCTAAAGACCAACCTGAGAAATTATGTGAAAGACAGCAAGAGACAACAGAAGGTTTTGCAAACCACATCACTTACTTTTCTGTTTTGAAAAATATTGCACAACCATCAACATGTTTTCTTTCCTGTTCTGACATTGTCCTAGCTCTAGATTTTGGACTGAAGAATCCATTATAGCCACGTTCTTTCAATTCTACCAGGAAAAAACTGTAGTACTGCTCCGTTTCAACCTCCTGTAGAATTATAAGGCAGCACAGCATGAACGTACTATTAGCAAAATACAGAAGACAGATATTATTTAGACTCTTCAGAAGTGTAAATCACTTTCAAATTAGATTTAAGGGGAAAAAAAATCTAAGAATTAAGTACATCAGAGAATGCAAATTCTAGAGCAATACCCCTATTTTAAGAAAATATAAATGAATTTCTGTAATCCCCAGAGTTATGATTATCTCAAGCCTCTTATTTGAAAATGTGTCAATTACAGCCCCACATACACACACAGGCACAAAGACACCCCCACGAACACTGCTTTGATCAGGGGCTGCTGGTTCCCATTCCAACTGCGGGGGCTGAAAGCCTCCTTTTGATGTCAAGCAACAAATAATGTTCTAAACATCACTTCTTTCTTCTTTTGTTTTCAGGGGGTTTTGAAAGCAGACTGTTTACTATAAATACACCTAATGTGAAGGAACTGGCACACGGGAATAGAAAAGAAATAATGGTGTATTTTTTACCTGAAGGCTTATGATGTCAGCATTGCAGCTCAGTATTTCCTGCATAATGGCTTTTTTTCTATATTCCCAGTTCAAGGCCCAGGATGGACAATAGCCATAGAGCTGCCGGGTGGCGTATTTGTCACACAGCACGTTGTAACACATGACAGAGAACAAGGCTGCACGACAATAATTTTACTCACACACTGATATATTAAACAAAAAATGTACAATTATAGTCTTGACTTTTGTCTTCTGCAAATTTATCAATTCACGCTTCATTTGTTTCAACCAAAACATAGCATGTGTATCCACGCTAAAAAAACCTGTTAGTCCTTCTAGGGAGACAAATTACAAGTTTGGACTTATGGCAGCTGTCTTCTAGCATTTAATTAGGAAACAAACACCCCCCCCTTTATATGGCTAATGCAGTAAAGAGCAGACAAATGTATTTTCTGCCAAGTGGTGCTGTACTGTGAAAGGCTCAAACCAAGGTAAACGTATTTAAACACTCACATTTGCCAGCTATACAAAGGTTTGCAAGTCTACAATTAGATTCTTTAAAATCTACCTTAATTATTGTCACCATAAACTGTAACAGATCCATAGGCAGGATAAGGATCTCTTTGCACAAAGAAAAAGCATAGGTAAAATAGCACCCAAATATTTCCACCCCAAAAAGCAATTCAAGTGTAGGACAAGAAACACCTATCATCTGTCTTAATTTGAAACAGGAGTAATAATAAGACAGTTTGGGGCAACATGACACGTAATCCAGCAGCAGGGATTTGGGGGCCTGTCTCACTGCTTTCTGGGTTTGTCGTTGAAAAGCACTTAAAGAATTTGTAGTACAACAATGAGATACTTGGAAGCTCCTCTCAAACATGGAAAAAAGAAACAAGACCATTGTTTGAAGATATGGAAAATTGAGAAGAGAATCTTGGGCCGACTGGGGTCAAAGTCCAGCATTTTGAAAAGAAATACATAAAGAGGTGACAACAACAGAGAAGCTACATTTACATCATGATCTTAGAAGCAACAGCCTTAAAAATAAGGGAAAGTAATGTACATCTGTCCTGAAAGAGAGGAGAGGACACTGCAATAATAGAGAAATACACTGAGATTTTTGATGTGCAGGTGAATAGAAAAGGCTGTATTTTAGACAATTTATGCAGAAAAAAAATGAGTAAAGAATTAAACATGACCTGAATCCCAACAGCAAGAAAAGTGCTGAGTCAAGGATGATACACTGGTTACTTAAAACAATTCTAAATTTTTTGGAAATCATGCTCGAATTCCTCCGTTTTTTTATTCTTCAACGAATGTTAAATTAAGCCTGTTATAATTCCACTATTTAACTAATTGTGGACAACAGTTTCAATTCCTGTGAGGGGGACATTAATTAAAAATAAATTACTTTAGAGTAAAAGATGGGTAAATCTGGAACAGGTGTTCCAACTGGGATAGAATGACTTCAGCTGGCTGGTCAGCACTGCAGAGATGATTGGTTAATTTAAGCACTCATGTTTTTTTCAGTGAAGATCAACAGCTTTTATTAATAGGAAAACAGACGAAAGGAAAAATCTTTGAAGTGTTACAGTACCTGTTGGTCTTGTACGGTCTGGTTCTTGCAACATAATCCAAGATCTTGGAGGTGGCTGTTCTGTTGAAACTGTGGGAACATTTTAAAACAGAGATACAACAAGTGATAATCACATTTATTTTACACAGCAGAAATAAATGTTTTAAGAATGATCACTTACTTCTTTTTGCAGTACCTGCCAAATTATCAAGCAAATAGTTCAGTAGCCTTCGTGTCCCATCTGGTTCCTGATACAGGTTCAGAATATCCTGTGCAAGTGGGTTTCCTACAAACCAATTCAAAACAATATTGAATAAAATACACAGAACTATTACAAACTTGCATATCAGTGTTTAAAGCTGCCATCTTGGAGACAAAATCTACCATGAACTGCTCTAGGGTTTCAGATCTCAGGTCTTCAATCCCACAAAACCCTGGATGTGTGGACAGCTCTAGGGAAGTTTAACCACATTCCCTGCTGATTCTGCCTTGAGACTGAGCACCCCAAGGGCTCTCCCTGAACTAAGAGTAGCGAAGAACTGGTGTGCTACAACAGGCAGAGCTGAAGAGCACAAACACAGGAGCCACCTCTGCTTGGTGTGAGTGAAACATCCACCAGCAGTTGATCTGTCAGTCAGATCTGATCAGAGACTCTGCCATCTGCCAAACATAAACAGATTGCAGAAGTTGTCATGGACAACACACATTGCAATTGCCCGGTTTTAAGGCAGAGAAAAACAGACTTTTGAGACCTAACAGTGTTCAGAGGTATTATATCCCTCAGTGCTCCTGATTTTGTGACTCAAAATTCCCCAAGTTCAGCAATTTTATAGCTAGAATCCACACAGTTCAGAGGGAAAAACAAAATATGGGAAAAGACTTAAATTGCTGCTTGCATAAACAGCACAGTACCCTGCAGCTGTACAAAGCATGTTCCCTCTCTGGTTGGAGATGTACCACAGTTAACTGCAGATTATTTCTTAGTTAGAGCAGCACTGCATTCAACCCCTACGCAAGCAACAGAAAGCTTCTGCTCACTCTGCAAAAAGAGAAGCAAACCTTATATGGGTACTGCTCTGCCAAACCTGTTATTTTTCTAAATAATCCCTAAATAACAGTATTTATAAACGTGGAGTGAGCAGCTACATCTGGGATTGCTAATCAGTAACATTTTATGAACTAGCAGTCTACAGCCATTACTCGGAAACAGTATCACTAAACAAGCACAGATACCAAGAAAAAAAAGCAGTAATACCTTTCAGACCCAAAGTCTGTAACTGGAACAGTTTTCCCAGCTCAAAAGGTAAAACTCGTAACAGGTTGTTATTTAAATGTAGTTCCCTGTAGACAGAGCAAGAATCACAGAGGGCTGAAAACAGCAACATCTGTCTGCAGCAGTGCAAGAATTGAACTAAAAGAGAATCAATATAGTAGCAAACCACAATATTGAAAAACTCAGAGGCTAAACAGCAATAGTTAGGGAAATCCTGTTGTACTCAAACACTCACAGAGACAAAACATTATGTTGAAGTTCAGAGGAAAGCAGCTGTTTGGAGAGTTTATCTTAAACAGTCAGACATTTTGTGAACATTAGCAATAATTAAACATTTTAGTATCTACAAGTGATGAAACAGTAACAGCTCAGACAAACCAGACCGTGAAACAGTTCAGCTGTGATTAAAAAAGTAAGGGAAAATTATATCCCTGAAACCAAGTAAGAAAAAAATCCAGGATCGTGGCAGTATGATTACAATGACAACATTACCATGCAATAGTCATTTACAACAGTAATCTTCTGTTGGTTTGGGTGGTTTTCTTTTCATATTTCAGTGGTAAGACAAAATATGTGCTTTTTAACTCACAAAACCAATATGCAGACAGGAACAGAATTCATGTCCTGAATTTTGATATCCCAACAAACTTGGCAGAGAAAATAAACTTGTTAGGAGCTTTTCACTTTCTTCACTTCACCCACTAAGCAGTGAAGACTTTCATAGAATCAGTCAGTATAAAGTTGCTACTTCAGAATGTTTACAACTTGGTGCCTAGAGACTTGAAGAGTATTTCTGGGCAACAAAAAAGGAAAAAAGAAAGGAAAATAAGGGAAACCTGGATGGCAAGAGTTACCTTAACTCTTTTAGATTTCTACAGAACAGCATTTGAGGCTGTCAATGTCTCTTGTCCTAAGGTGGGGGCTCACTTGTGCCCAGCACAGGGGGTCAGTCACTGCCCTGGTTCTGCTGCCACGCCACTGCTGATCCAGGCCAGGGGCCATTGGCCTTCTCGGCCACCCGGGCACACCTGGCTCACGTTCAGCTGCTGTCAACCAGCACCCCCACGTCCTTTTCCACCAGGCAGCTTCCCAGACACTGCTCCCCAGGACTGGAGCACTGCTGGGTTGTTGCGACCCAAGTGCAGGACCTGGCACTTCACCTTACTGAACCTCACACCACTGGCCTCAGCTCGTGGATGCAGCCTGTCCAGATCCCTCTGCAGAGCCTTCCTGCCCTCCTGCAGGTCAATGCTTCCACCCAGCTCTGTGTCGTCTGCAAATGGACCAGGGGTGCACTCAAGCTCTTTCAAGCTTATCAAGGGAATCTGTTTTACAGCTGAGCTTTCCAAGATAACATGCTACAGTGTTTATTTTTTCCTCCTCTTTCTGCAAAGATCAGAAATCCTACTGCTCTGACACCTCTTTTTTCAACTACCTGCAGTAAAAAAGGGAGATGAAAGGAGCCCTGGGTGAGCTCTACAGTACAGACCAAACCCAGAGCTCCAATGTGGGAGCTGGGAGAGCTGTTATCAGTTCTCAGTGGTGAGAGCACAAATGATTTCCGTGGTTCAGGATAATCAGCAATGCCCAGGGTTGAATTACCATTAGTTCGAACAACTTCCCAGAAGCCAGGGGATGTGTCTGAAGTGAGAGCCAGCCTGAAACACAAAACCCTGGCCCAGCTGGGACCTGCAATGTGCTATCACATAGGATGTGCTTATGGGTTTTTCTTCACCCTCACCACAGTGAAAAGAAGAGCTGCTTTTAGACCAGCTGCAATTACTGAGGAGCACACTGGGTTCAGGCACAGCTTTCTGCATTCAGAGATCTGGGCTCTAGCATTATGTTCAGGTCATAAATAGAAAACTGCTGTGATCCCAGACCTTAGCTACACATTTCACATTTACAAGATTTAGCCTTCTCTGCTCAGAAGAAACTTAGGACTAAACTTGCAAGAGCTGAAGCTTCATAGAACCAGCCAGAATAAATCAGGAAAAGTGTTGGGAAGAAGGCACAATGACTTGACATTACTGATGACTCTGCACTGCTAAGCTATCTCCATGTCACAAGTGTTACATTTACGAAAGTGTTTTAAAAAGAAAAAGACTGAAAGGATGCTAATGAAGTACAAAGATGAATTTGAGAATTTTCCAGTAAATTTAGGGTTGCTAGCTCACAATATCCAACGAGCTGGATAAAGGAGGAAAGAAACCGGCTACCAATAACTGCTTTTAATTTAAATAGTAGTGCAAAGAACTAGAGCCTAGAACAGACTCCTTCCCAGCTGAAAACAACTATACAACACGCTACAAAACAGAGCTGCCAATTATGCTTCAAAAAGCAAGGTCCCTTTGCTCAGCCTCCAAGGTTGAGACTTGAACTGCTCTGGAATTTGAGCTTTTAGTACCAATTTAATCAGCTAGTTTAATCCTCTCCAACAGAGCAGACTTTTCTAAAGGAGAAGAAAATGCAATGACAGATATTTCTACGTGCAAACTTGCTTTGCTTCCAGTTTCATGAAAGCTGTGCTGGCAGTCCATTCTCTGTATCATTGTCTTTACTTCTAATAAGATTCTCATTACTTTTAGACTCTGTGTTTTCTGGATTTGAGAAAGCTGTTCATAAATGTCTTCAAAATTAATCACAATGAAGGCAATTACTGGCAACTGTCTAACAAACCTAAGATAAGGCTCTTCCTTTGGGTCAAGGGCAAAAGACTGTTGCCTGCAAATATTTATTCTCATATAAATGATTTATGTATTTACGTAACAGTGTTTCTACAAAGTAAAATGCTGCAGCCTTAAGTATAATCTAAATAGGTACCACTATTCATATTTCACTTCCAAAAGGAGTTTTCATTCCACATTAACTTTGCACATCTTGGCATTGCAAAATTGAAGGAAAAAAAATCTCAAAAAGCTGTGATTAGAACGTTTTTTTCTCCTCCCCAGTTTGCACAGGAATGCAGTTACATCACAGCAAAGGTGGGGAGATGATACTAGACATGTTGCAATTGTTATATAATAAACAGAATAGATCTATTGTTAAGAATAATTACTACATATGGATAAAGAGGAAAACATTGCAGTTAACATGATTATAAATGTTTAATCTGACCTTTTCCCTACCCTACTATGAGTTAAAAACCAATTTTTTCTGTGCATCACTTACTCCTCGAGAAAAACACCACATAAAAGATTTGTAAGAGAGTCTGGAAAGAGATGCCTGAGAGGAAACCTAACTTGGAAAAATATGAAATGGGTGATTGCCATCAAACCAAGCACTTCTGAGGCTGTCATACATTGGAACAGGAGATCACAGAAAAGCCAGTATTGCTATAGTTGCACAGCCCACAGCAAGTATTCAGGGAGACAGATAAGAAGGGAGGAAAGGGGTATTTACTTATGCTGAAATTTAAACTGTCGCTACAAAGATAATAAAAGAACAATTTTAACTGCTGCTAGGATTTACACACCTGAGTGACACCATGTTTCCGAGCTCTGCTGGTAAACTGCGAATTTTATTAGAGGACAAGTCCAGATATACCAGATTGTGAAGCTTGGCAATGTCTGAAGGAATACGGGATAAGGAATTGTCACTGAGATGCAAAGCTGTCAAATGGGTCAGTGTCCACAACGATGAACTTAAGCTCCTCACTTTCCCTGTGGAAGAAAGGTACAAGAGAAAACAGAGCATGTAAAATACACAGATTTAGCAATCACAGCACATTTTTCAAATATGTATAAGACAGGGGAGATTGAGGGGGAGTTTTGCTTGGGGTTTTTTTGTGGGTTTTATTATTATTATTTTATTCAATGAAAATTCCATTAATTGCTGATTCTATAGATGATAAATTTGTCATCACGTAAGAGAGGGCAAGATATTGCCAAGGTTGCTTAAGATTGTTTTTCCCAATCCATACTTAAGGCTTAAACATCTGTCTTTCTCAAGTTCCATACAAGACAAAACATATTTACTAGCTGATCATGAATTTCTAATTAACAAAGGTGTAAGAAATAGATGTTTTTCAATTACAGCTTGTGTTTGAGATGAAAGACAGTGCTTCAGTTTGCCTCTTATTTCTGCACGTCTTTCAAACCAAAAATCTTTATTCTATGGCATTAATCCAGCCAAGAACAGATAGAAACACTATATTTAGGGTGACTAAGATGCTTAGTTGAGAACATGGATTTCCATCTGGCATTCAACTAAAAGCTGTATAAACTATTGCCAGATATTTTTAAAAAGGTATGATTTTTTGTATAAACTGAAGGGTGGAAACATGGATTTGTGTGACAGAATCAAGATTTTTACATTGCCGCATGCAAGGAATGTATGATATCATCAGAAGGTCTCAAAATATTTATTCTCTCCAAAATTTTTTCTCCTCCAGGGGTAAATCCTTTTTCATTTATATAAATCATCTCACTGTACCACAAGCATCAGAAGAGGAGCACCAACACCAATTTGTCCAAGGCAAAAAGTCACTTGGAACAACTTGTAAAATCCCCACTGTGACTCTTCAATGTTAACAACAGTCTGGTTAATATTATACCAACACACACACTTCATAATTCCTTTCCTTAAATGATTTTCTTCAAAATAAAAGATTTCATATTTAGTACCCAGGGAAGGTTACAATGGAATATGTGTTTCTGAGACTCAGTCCCTGGCAGCAAAATGTTTAATACTGGTATAATTTCCAGTGAGTTATAACAAAGTGAGGGGCATAAAAAAGCCTGTAGTGAAAAAATGTGATTTAAACGAGAGCAGTTAAAACATTTGTGGCTTTCAGTATTATGTGACCAAGTACTTTGCAAGGAAAAGACAATATGAACATTAATAAAACAAAAACATTGCACTTTTTGTTTTGCAAGGCAAATGCATGCACTTCTTAAAGGACTGATGCTACTCTAATGCTCGTTAAGAAATCTTTTGAAAGGTTTTAAATACAAATTGATAGTTCTTTGCATTTTTAAAACTGAATTAACACCTCTTCCCCACCCCCAATGCAAACAGGTGACTGTGATCGTAGAAAGCCTTGTAGCTGAAAGGATTTCCAATCAACATCCCTGATCCAGGCTCTCCACTACACCACCTCCCTCGGCGGGAATCAGTCTGTAGTGAGATTACCAGGCATGAAAGGAAAGAGCCATCACTTAATGCACTTCCTATGCACAGCAGCAGATGTCCAAGAGGATTCCAAGCCTAATGCTGATATATAATGCTGATTCCTGAAGCAGCATTTAACTAGGTTTCTGCATTTGTAACCTTCAGTAAAGAATGCTATGCACATGGTGAGGCACGTGGTACTGAAAGCAAGACACAGATTCAGTGAACTGGATGGAAAAGATTCTTCACAATTTGGAGAACTGTTTGTTTGTTCCTTCTTCCATAAATTTCTCTATTGAACAGTCATTTACAAATACCACATGGCAATTTTTGTAGTCTCTTAAAGAACCTCCATATTTAAACAAAATTACAGCCTAAGTTTAAAACATCACAAAATAATTTTTTAATTCTTGAAATATTTGCTTGTATTTTCCTGTAAACACACTTTTCATAGCAAACCCGGGATTTACTCCACAATTCAACACACACTGGTGGTCCACACCAGTTGAAACACATCCTTACGAATTCTGAGCATTATCTTATTTTCCAGAAAAGATTCAGAAGTCCAACAGTATCTCAAAGCTTGCACACATTGTGGAGGTTTCAGGGTTTGTTTTTAATCTTAAGCACAAAGCAAAAGTTACAACTGCTTTCAAACAGAAAACTTCTGCTATGTCACGGACTAATACACTATTGTCATTGCATTACTTACAGTAAGAGCACACATCTATAGATCAACCCCAACTTCACCCTCATCTCTTTGACAAATTAGATCTTAAATTCATGCTCTCACACTCCATCTCCTTAAAACACAAAGGACTCACATCCATATCCTCATCCTCACAAACTTCCTACACATGGGGATTCCCCACTTGCCCCACCTTACCTCTCCTACAGCTCCCCAGGTTATCCCAACCCAAGCTCTTCCCTCCACACACCCAAAGGCTGGCAGCTGCTATCCTGGTGTTCTGCTGGCTCACTTCAAGGGCTAACTCCACTCCAAACTTGTCCAAGCCCACACTACTTGCAATGAGTTCATAACTCAGGACCATGCCTCAGTTTCTTACCACTTATTTCCAACTCTGCCCAGTGTGATTTCTTTCCATTGGCTGCTTCCTCTGAGGACATAATTGTGTACATCCTCCGTGGATCAGGTGGATCGTACTTTTCCTTGGGCATTCCTGTTGAAACAAAAAGACAAGTGATTAATTATTATATACTCAGAATTCTTTAGAAGGTAACTCCCATTTCAGATAAATTTCATGTTGGACATTTGTTTCAAATACTTTTCAAACCTACAGATAAAGATAACGTGCCCATTTACAAATTTCACTGAATGGGAAAGACTGCTATAAAGCAGAAGAACAGAGATTCCTGATGTTCCTGGAATGGCAAACAACTGCCCAACACCCCAATAGTTTACCAAAATCCGCAAGCAACTTGACCATTGTGTCCCACCACCTTCCATGGGTATGTCATGTGTCCTTCAAAACCAATGCATCCCACTGCAAGCTCTTGGTTCTTCAATCACGCAACTTCAAAAAGTGATGATCACCACCACTGGCACCTCACTCATACTCATAGAGAACACATTGGATAATAACATTGATTATCTATCAGTTCCAGGTTTACTGCAATTCTCAGCTTTTCACACAAAGAAGCATCGAGAAAAGAATGAAGGTTTCAAAAACATCCTCAGTTCTTTACGGCTGCAAAATGAGAGGTTTGAATTCAACCTTCACGCTATTCTCTGCAATCTGAAAATACTGTATCCAAGGCATACCTTTCTGTCACTTTCTTTAGCCAGGTATTTAATACTGAAATGTAACTCCATTTTTCTCACTCTTTTTCACATCATTCCCGATAACTTTGTAAGAATAATGTTTCTAGGTTCTTTTTTCTTTTTACCATATCAAATCATGCACCGTGAGAGAGAAGTGGCAAATATTCCTCTCCAACAAGCAACAAGCTATAAATCTATTTATATGAAATAGATAAATTAAACAATGCTGGCTCAAACCACATTTTAAAATACATTACAAGCAATATTGTGCAATTATTCAGCAAAATACATTACAGCAATCTTATAGTACTACCCAAACCCACTCAATAGAGAAGCAGCTATATTGGTCAAATTTCTAAGGACATCTTCCTACCAGGTCTTTTAAGGCTTTCTCATTTTTTCATGTCCTGGGACAAAGTAAAAAATGTTGTCATTATACCAAATAATCAAAGAATAACTTTAAGTAAATAAGACTATCAACCAGACTTATAATCTGTCTATTGATTTTACTGAAAAATGTTTGCTCTGCATGTTAAACAAAACAACAGAAATCCACCAAAACCCTTCTGCTAACTATGCATCTTAATTAAAATGAAGCTTTTAAGTATCACACACTTACTTTAATACAACAGCTCTTTTACTAATTCACACCCCTCCTTCCCTTTCTCACTCCCACTACTGGTCAAAACCAGATTTCTGCAGTGAAAAGAAATTCCCCTTTAAGAAGTGAATTGTGGGTAAAAGGATCAGATTATAAATAGCAGCTGGGTGAGGCTCCTTCCAGAATGAAGGCACTTGAGTACCCAGGGTGCTGGAATCATCAAGTGTAATACTTTCTTCATCAAACTAAACTAAACTAATTAAATGAGAGGAGATTGGGTTATAATCACTGGAAAGGTAAAAGCATAACTTCTCCCTGCAATAACTGCTACTGGTGCAAGAATATATATCCAAGTAGTATACAGAGCATCTCTTCTGAAATTTCTACATATAATTATATATAATTCACAAAGACCAATACCATGTAGGAACGCTCCAGCTTGTCAGGAAACATTTACCTTCCTCAGCCATTTAATGCTTCCTTTTCCTGCCACTCCCTGAATTAATAAATATGTTCCAATTTTTCAAGAAGCAGGTATACTAGAGACAGAAATCTCATTCAGTACAGAAACACAAACACTCCCCAGAGCACACTCAATCACATGCACTAATTAACAGCTTTGCTGGTAGCAGCAGCACATCGCTCCTCGCTACTAGAAGAGGATGACATACTTTTCCAGTGGGTTTTGTTAATGTGCACTAAAACAATTAGAGATTTAGGAATTTGAGGTTTTAACACTGGATCCTGGTAGCCCTGCACTCCCAGTCCATCCTTGGCACTACCCTCCCTCTCAATAAAAATGCTGTTCTTCATGGTTTCCCCTTTCTCACTGCTGCATTTCTCAGAGGATGATTCCCTGCTGTTTAGGATTACCAGGTGCCAAAAAAGCAGCAAATGCTGGAGAGCCTCCTGGCTGAAGGAGCTGCTGCTGACCAAGAGCATCACTGCCACATCAGGGATACTGTCACACCAGGTGTTAGCACATCTTTATCTATCACCCAGAGCTCAAAATTTCTCAGGAACTGACAGAAAGGCTAAATTTGGGTTGTATTTCACAGGACAGCATAAAATACAAGCGTGACACCTTGAATTGTATTTCAAAACTTCACAGCATGGAGAAGTTCAAGAAAATCAGTCTCTTGTACTGTCTCCTCCTTTCTCCGCCTCCCCAAATCCAAATTTAGCACCTGCTGAGCTGCTACAGTTAAACATAAAAGCTGAAGTAAACATCAGATTAAGTGATACCGTTTTGTCAGACTAAAGCAATTTTTAGTAAGACCCATAAAATAGTGTTGAACATCCTTAGAGCCACTGATAACTGCAGCTTTTAACAACCGTGATGGTAATTTTCAAAAGAGCTTATGCCACCTTTAATTTTCACTTGCACCAACAGAGACGGTGGAAGTACCAGTAAGGTTAGGCTGTCATCACATACAGTAAATCAGTTTGTAAAGGAGAAAATCTTTATAACAAAGATATGACATGGATTCCTGGAACACACCCCAGACTACATAAAATTGAATGAAAAGGACATTTAATTATGTTTGAATGCAAATGAAATTGTTTACTATCTTGTACCAGGTTATTAAAATTGTCATTTTAATAGTTGTAAAAACAGAAGAGCTTGAGAGTTGGAGTGTGGCTGCCCACTCCCATCCTGGGTCACTCAGTTCCCACTCAGAATTAACACCCCTTACCCCAAAGAAACTGAGCCAAGCAAGGCCAATGAGGTCAACAGTGCACAGGTCTGACACAGGGAATTAGATCTCAAGCCTCCAGTGCAGACACCGTTTTAAGCCCTTGTTTGCACAGAGGGTGCTGAGAGAAAGGCACTGGGACAGGGTGAGGGGGAGCAGGGGCCAATAGTCCCTTCAGGAAAGGGTGCAGGGCAAGGGGGACAAGGATGAGAAAGAGAAGGAAAAAAAGGTTGCAACGTCAAGGGAAGGCAACCTGTTGGAAGAAGAGCTGACAAAGCTGGCTACTACAAGAGGTGGATGACGGAGCACTGGCTCTGGCTTCACTCAGGAACAGACCACCGGAGACAAAGCCAAGCGTTCCCAGCTGAGCTGCACCTGCCCCAACTGCTGCCTGTCTCTCCTGCTTACAGCCATGACCGCGGCCAGGCCACGCACAGCCAGGCTGGCCCCGGGCTCGGAACTGTCCTGGGCAAGTGACAGCGAGACTGCCAGCACCATGAGCTCCTGGGGTGCACCCCCAGCCACAGCACCGGGGCCACCGTGTCAGCAGGAGCTGGTGGCCTAGAAAAGGAGCTCCTGGAGGGCAAGCTGCCTTAGATACACTGCTTGCTGTGGAAGAATGAAGAGTTCAGCTCACGGCCTGGCAAGACATTTGGAAAGATAGGTGTCCTTGGCTAGAGGCACGTGGAAGTCCAGGAAGCTGGACTATGAGGTAGTTAATGCTCCAGGTGACTATGAAAACTACCAATAAATAATGCCTGTAAAAGGGAGAAATGAATCTGCTCTGAGTGACAGGGCAGGAAAGATGATGACTTTTTTCCTGTCCTTCCCTTCTGCCATTTCTATGAAATTGGAAGATGGCAAGGAGGAGGATTTCATCAAAACAGGTAGGTGAGCAGTTTTTTGAGAGTAAGGTTTTGGGGGTTTTTTTAAGCACCAACAGAAAATACTACAGCAATTCTTCATTTCCTGAAATGCTTTCTACAATACAATAAATTAACTCCATTTCAAAACTAAACGTATCAAACTAAAACTACTCTAGGCCTTTATACTATTACCATGGATGTAGAGATCAAGTTTGGCCCTACAACGTCATCATCTTCCATATCAAATTTTAAACTAAGAGAAAAAACCTTGAATTCTACAGCTGTGTAGAAAATTATGAACAAGTAAGAGCAACGCAGTGTACAGACACAACTTTAACTGATCTAATCAACTGCTCTGAAATAGTTATTTCAATACTTACTACATAGCATCTATAAACCCATTTACAAATCTGGGAGCACCTCTAGAAGTACTTCAAGATCACAATACTGAAGCATTACAACTCTGCTTCTGAAACTTCCTAACACATGTTGGTGACTTCTTCTGAATTCCTCCCCTTCCCCTTTACTTGCTATTACTTATCACTAGCAAACTGATGCAGATCAGGAGACAGCCAGGAGGGGAAAGTAAACTGAGTAGCACCACACCTGGTCAAGTGCAGAATTACTCAAACCTTTCGTTACTTTAACTAAAAACATGAATGAACTATACAAATCTAGATCTAACAAAGCGAGAAATAACAAGACAATTGGAGTATATTTTCCATTTATTGATGCACTGCAGTATTACTTGCCAAATAAATTACTTCTGAACTGCTGAAAAGTAGCAGGATAGAAAGCAATCTATTAAGTTGCTCAAAGATTTCATAAGAAAACAATAGCACATATGAGAGGCTTATTTTTCCCTTTCTCTCTCCAAACCCTCACACTAGAAGCTCACCCCAGACCATTCTTTTGTAACCTTGTGCCTTTAACCCTGAAGCTCTTTTCCATGCAATCCAAAGTTTCATTTGAAAATGGGTTCCAATGACCTTCCCCACAAATATAAATGTTTCCTAAATTGACTGGTCTGTTTCAAATTCAAACCTAATTTAGGATCCTCCACACACCCACCCCGCAGCCATTTGCACTGTGGTTTTACAATGCATGAAGCAGAACTAAGCTGGTCCTGCTGCAATTCCTCCTCCCCAGGACCCTGTATTTCCCCTTCACCCTTGCATCAGCTCAAACGTTTGTCTGATAACAAAGGAGCTGGTGAAGAGAATTAAACTAAGGGGGGGGAAGATGGAAAAAACATATATTTGAGGGAAAGTAGTTTCCTGTGTTACTATTCCTGTATAGCAGGAATGTATGTGTGGATTTGCAGCTGTTTACAGGACTGAAATCAGGACACCACCATAATGGCACTTCTGGCCACACTGGCACAAAATCTTTTCTCCCATAGCAGGAAGCAAATTCATGCTCCCAGCTACCCTCACCCAGTTAAACAGTAACACTGAACAAAGTCTGAAATCCTAACTGAAGGCAAAGTACATTGCTTTTTAGATAACTTAAGGCTGTAGCAGTTCTAGCAATATATAGGTTAATCAGATGTGTTAACCTGTATTTAAAGGGTTAATTTCTACTGTTCAGCTTTATTAGAATTAACAGAAATCACTGCTTTGAACTCCAAACAGTGACCCTCTTCAAACGGAACAGAAGTACCTCTAAAAGATAACTACTGCACTTCGGAAAAAAATCTTTACGGTAATCTCATAGTGTCGTATTTCAGTTTTACTATAAGACTGCAGATTTGCCCTTTCCCACTCAAAGACTCGCTACCCCTTCTGTAAACAAGTGTTTTTCCAAAACGAATCAAGCTTGCTGCTTTCCCTATCCTGTCACTGGTGGCGCTTTACTCAGCAAGTCATGAATTTCTATGGGAACTTAATTACATTTCAGCTTGAAGTACAGGCAAATGAAGCAACAACACTGCCCCTGGCCAGGATGACAAGGTGCAACATCTGTCACCTCCTCACAGAAAAGCAACAGCAGCTTGAACAGGGTTTATGATAAAGGTCAGTCCTTGCAGAATTTACACACTTGACTTGATGAGTTGAGTCAATGACTATGTTTATCCTCAGCCTGTTCCATGCCTGGGCAACAAACTCGAGAGTGATGTCAATACTGAAAACTGATGGAAAAATACTCAGGCAAGATACTGTGATGAGGAAAGGAAGCAAGTAGCCAATGCATCCCAGCTAGACCTTAAGCGCCATGTGACAAAATTTAATGTACTTCAGCTAAATTCTTATTTAAAATTATTTGGGATCACCTCAACCACCTAAGACATAAAACTTAAACTGGAAAATTAAATATTTTTTTCTGTATGCCTGATACTGTTCCTACAAAGCCTTCTAAATTTCATGTCATCTTACTTCTGTCAATGTCTTATTCAAAACATACTAGATTAGAACTTTGTTTTTTTAAAAATAAATCTTAACACATGCCTATACTTTTGGATTTCCCAACTACTAGCAGGTATACACCATAATATGGAAGCATACTTGGATTCTGTTATGAAATATAACTTGCTACATAATGTACATTTTGCTGCAATATAGTATACGACAGATATTTATGCGACACATTTTTTACCGTATATATTTTGCTACAATGTATAACATATAATATACAATATATACACAGAATATATTTTGCTACAATACACAAGTAGATAAACCAAAGTTCAGAAAACCAGGTGTGGGCCATCACCCAAAAGAAAAAAAATCTGAAAGAATTAAATCTGCCTCAAAATTGAGAAATCCATACTACAGAACATTAGAACTAAAACTGCAAATATTTTGAGGCTGAATAAACAGAAATTTAAGGACTCGCTTATCTATTGAAATAAAATGTTACATTTCACTTTGTAGGCATGAACCAGATCCCTCTATTGAATTATACACAAAGAAAACACCAGTGTTGCAAGAAACCACATATTTATTTTTTCGCTACTAGTATGCTACTTCAAGGCAAATATCAAGTCTGTTGTGTAAACACCTATTATTTGTGGACTAGTACAAACACTCTTGGCATTTTATTTGAAAAAGGCTGTTCAAGTAATTTTTTTTTTTTTACAGTAAGTATTTCGTATCGAATAAATAAGGCTAGGAAAAATCCAATTGGGAAATCAGCTAAAGGGCAACACCCGAATTTTTCAGAACACTGTAAATTAAAAATTTCCTTTTGCCTAGTGTGGGGAGGGATGGCACGTAGCAGCTGTGGGCACAGGCAGAACTGCAGCAGCACAAGGACAACTCCTGAAACACTCCCCCATCCCCAAGAGACTCAACTATAACATGTGGGAAAGTGTCAAGATCCCTTGAACCCAATTTATAGCTTAATGCTGGAATAATCTAAATTAAAAATATAAAAAAGCTGTTGAGTCAACACAAAGTCAATTGATTCATTGCAAGTGCTTTTTCACTTGCTAACATCACATTTTAGTGGCTGTTAGCATATTAAGATTTAATGGCTTCATCAGGGATGTAATGCTTCTCTATCATATTTTGAGGACTTCTAAAACTGGAATTTTACATGACTGCCAACACAAACCCACAAGTCATCCTTCCTCTTTTTCAGGCTTAAGATAATGCAGTGGGATGTGAACATGCATCACAACTACGTAACAGCAAATACAAAATACTGATTAAGTCAATATCCATTAGTTCATGTAAGTATATCTGGAATATTACTAATCAGATGAGTTATTTGAATTTGCATATTTCAGTTTTACTAGAGAAAACTCAGAAGTTGACAAATGCTTTAATATTCTTTCAAAAATCTATAAAGCTGTAAAAGTTCCGCAAACCCCTTAATCTAGCCAAAGTTGACTAAAATGAAACATAACCCTCCTGAAACTTAGGCAAAGCATCCTGGTTCAGATAAATTGGGCCATAAGTGTCAAAGGATTTACTTGCTGTCTTCAAATCAGGAAGGCTCCATTAGACTAGAAAGCACTCACTAGAATAGGCTTTAAATTTTCTTAAGTTCAAAACTCAGTCATTTCATATTTTTAAGAAGAACATATTTAATTTTGACCTGTAAGTAGTTCAAATTTAATTAAGGTTTCTTTGTCCTTTATAACTACTTGTTCATGGAAATGCAAACTGACTGGTTCCAACGTGTGTGACCGGGGTAGGGAAGATGCAATTTTTCAAACTTCTACTTCTACCCAACCCCTACCTATTACAATTTCCCGTAGATAAGCAATGTGCAGCCCAGTATTTTAATGGTGTAAATGTAATTTTCTAAACCTTGGACGGTGTGAAAAACTTCTTTACCATCAATTCACGAGTGCAAAGAAGCAATTGTCACTTCCATGCTCAGTTGCTATAAAACCAGGTTTGGGTTCAAAAGAGAATTCTAAAATGTTCAGATTACAAAAGGCACAATGCAGCACAGAGGTCCTTGACTGCTCCATCTTCTAGACAGACCTACAAGACAGATCTGTTTTATCAGACTCATGATAGAAAACCCTCAAATTCCCACCCCTTACCCTGCACAACATCTAATCGCTAGAAATACGATGTGCAAGTGTTCTCACTGTAGCAAACACGGTCCAGATGATTAGAATAGTTCTTAATTATCAGAAATTGTATCTAATTATGACTATAGTAAAAGGCTGCTGTATACAAAACAAACACTAACACAAAACCAAATTGCAAAGCAAAGACTGACCTTAACTGGTATCCCCGGAACCACATTGGCTAGCTAATGAGCACTACACAGCACTCAGCTTTTTGCACATTCTGTTAGGGTATTCTGAAATGCCAATACATTAAAGAGATGTCAGGTTCACTAATTACTTTTAAAATTTAAATAAATTGCATTGCATTACATAATTGTATACTGTGCGAGTCAGATGGAACCTAAAAGAGCAGCTTTAAAAGGAAGAGTTGTGTTGTAAAAACATTTAGCTTCAGGTTTTATAAACGTAGGCAGGAAGACCAAGACTTAAAAGCTCCACCTACAAACATCTTTGAAAGCTGAGAATGGTCTTACACTCCAAAATGTTAATATAATACCAACCCTCACTCCACTGGTGGTATCCAATCATATTTGACAATTTAGTTATGATTCTTCACAATACATTGAACGTTGATTCTTGTCTAGAGGACCTAGTGCAAAATTTCTCATCTTGGTCCAACTCAGTAAGCCATTCTAAATACTGGCACGGGCACCACCACATTTTCCTTTATGTGTCTGCAGAATGCTTACCACATTTCTGTTGTTTTAAGTCACCATACAAAAGACTATTTCTTAGTCTTACAATAGAACCAAGGAGTAAGAGATAACTCAGCTACTTTAAATGAAGTTTGGACATGAGCTCATTGTCAGCATTCCTGCTATAGAACTGAACTACAGCTTGACAAGAGATTTCAGTGTCTAAATCCAAAAATCTCTGCCTTTCTAAAACACAATTTCTAGATACCTAAATGCTTGTTTATATTAGTGTTGCTAAACTAACTGAAGTTCAGGATGTCACAGAACTCATCGCTGATGCTCTACCCATCTACCCACATCCTGACAGAAGCAAGCAAATTATTCACAGACTGGTTTTACTTCATATTTAACCAAAAAGACTAAAAATGTTTTTCCACAACCATGCTCTTGCGCAGCAAACCCAGCTCAAGACTTCTTTCCTGTCCCCATGTTCCACTTCGTCAGCTCTCTCTGTTGTGTTGATGCAGCTGTTTGTGAGACAATACTGAACACCAACAATGATACCCAGCTAAGAATTAGGTGTATAGGTTGTGGGTTTGGTTTGGTTTTTTTTAAATAATGAAGTATCACCACTCAGCCATGTCCCTGGTTGGTTTTGAGCATTACTCCAACAACAGTTGTACTGATATAGATTACGTGGATTTAATGAGCAACCAAAGTAGCAGCTTTCCAAATTGTGCCACTGGAGAGAAGTCCTGACCTGCTACATCAAAAAAAAAAACCATGCAGTGATCTTGTCCACTGCTCCCTATACCAAAAGCACCTATGCCATGACTGACCACTGCAAATCTCCAGAGGTGGATCTTTCATCATGTTCCTCTTCAAAGAAGGATTCCTTCCTAGCTTCATGCTGATCACTTGTTCCTAAAAGTTCTCATTCCTGAAAACACTCTACAGATGAACTGTGATTAAGGCAGCTTTGAAATTGCTTAGTCCACAGGAGCTTTGCTTTGTCAGACAAAGCTCTTCTGTTGGGTGAGCAACTGTTAAAACTTCTTTAAAAGAATATTTGAAAGTGCTAATGGTCAGAGTTTGGCATAAAACATCTCAATACTTTTTATTTTTTAGCCATTATGAGATGCCATCTCCTTGCTCTGAGAGGTGATACACATCAGATGGTGCACGGTCAACCCTGGAGGTGTTTTAGTTTAGTTTCAAGCCTTCCTGCCTTTGTAGGTGTCAGTTCAACATGGCCTTTGTTGCAAAATGCACAGGAAAGATCTGTCTCTGAAGCAAGTTTTTTTCTGATCCCTGACTCTGCAAACTGGTCTATGCAGAGAGATACTTTCGTGGAGCAGCATTTAAGTCAGATCAATGAACAAGATCCACATCTCACCCATCAATATACTCCAAAATAGCTCAGGCAATAAAATTGCACATATTATTTGTAACACACAGGATGTTACATTCTGGTATACTCCTGGTGTAACCATGGCAAGATCCTGCACCCGTATGACAGGAGCCATCACTCAGATTGCTTCAGCATGTTCTGGAAAATCCCAACCTTTCAACTGAAACTGCTGCCTTGCTAAGGAAAGGGAGAAGCTCAAAGGAGGCTTTGGAGATACTGTATTATAAAACGGAACAAAAACTTTAGGAAGGTCTTTAGGTAGGGAGCCACTTCACTTGCAGAATAAAGGCTGCATGCCAGGAACATGAACTAAGATGCACAAGAGAGCCATCCAAACACCCAGGCTGTGATCACAATGTCGAGCTGGCAGCCTCCAGAACACAACTAACAGCATTCCCAGTCTAAAAAAATCTGAAGTCAAATCAATCTCTTCCTGCAGATCTCCACTGTAGCATAAATTGGAATCCTAACAGCAAGTATTTTAGTTCTAAAACAAACAACTGTATATATTTACTGCTCCTAGTCCCTCCTGGATTCGTACACTTGAAAAAAGGCCTCCGAGGCATTAACAAAAGGATTCATGTTGCAGTCTTACAAAAAGAAAAATTGAGTAGTTGCCAATCTGTTTTTTAAATAAGCACCATCTTGGAAGTGCAATTAGTAGCTAAAAGTACATGTTAAGCATTTGAACAGCTTTTTCTTTGGGACCTGCCTGAGCACTTGTAAACTCGTCAAGATTTCAACTGCAGAAATTGCTCAATGTAGAAATTCTGAGTGCAGGTCCTCAAGCTTATGCCAAAATTCTCTTGTTGAGTGGACTTCTACAACCCAATTTCAATGTAGGAACATAAATTATGTCACATAATACAATACTAATAATCTCTCAGGGTATTGTACAATAATCACACTTCCAAGTGTGAAGCACCAACAGTTTAGAAGGAACAAAACAGATGAAACCCTGCAGTGACTCAGTTTGAGCAATTTATGCATAAAGCTTTCAAAATTACACCATGGAGAAGGCTAAATTTAGACTGGAATCAGTAATGTCAGTATTTTGACATGGAAAGTAGTGTAAAACCTCAATATACGGATTAATACCCCCAGATACATTGTATGCAACAGGGCACGGGTCAACCTCTGTCTCCTGCCACCAAGACTGAAATCTGGTGGTAGGATCTATTGAGAATATTCTTGTTGTGTTTTAAGGTCACTAGTAGCTTTTTAAAGCTCACCATACACAACTGTAACCTTTGAATGCTATATATATCTCCTGGCAATAAAAGCTCTATAGAAGTAAGTGTCAATTCTTGTACATTCCTTCAATTCTGAAGACTGAAAGGCATCCTCATTCCGAAAGATTCTGTGTAGAATCTTTGCCTAATCAGCCCCATTTGGGATAGGAATATAATGCACATATACAAGTGTACAGCCAGAAGGACATGACAAAACCAGAAAATAATTTAAAACTCCGCAGTCTGTTAGCAAGCAGAACCAGGGCCTCTGCAACAGGGGACTGCACAACYGGATGGAGGACTTCTGGTTCACCACACAGACTTAGGTACGGTGGTGAGCCAAATAACATGGCACACTGCACTACAAACAGTAATATTTCAGTTTTTTGGTGACACATTAACAGGACCATTTTTATTTATACAGCCATGTTTTTAAATATAGATTCTTTTGTTCATCTGTAGGGAAAGAATTTTTAGTTTGCTCAGTCTTGGAACCATTTTAAAGACAGCTATTTCCATCATGAAAATTGCACTTACTTAAAAGAATGTCTTCCTAATATMTAGTACAGCCCTACCTTAGTAATTTTTACCTTGAAAGGTACCATGCTAATTCAATTTGTGACCCTCCATGTTTTCAAGTCTTCATATGTAAAATGTCAAATGTATTTACCTRCCCATGCAGTATTACAGTTTCATCTATCTTTATATTTCAGTTCTTCCTCTAAAATTCAAGCACAGTAAACAGCCCGAACATGAGACTGCATTCAGAGTTCAACTTCAAAATGCAAACAGAAAAGAGATGCATGGTAGGATCCTTTTTATACATGGGCTGATCCAAGCGATTCAGGTGAAAAGTGAACAAAGAGTTAATCCAAATGCGAAGGGCTCCATTTCAGTAATAGCATGAATAAACCCCCACAGAAGGCTCCATTGCTAGCAGCAAACTCCACAGAGTCCAGATGAACCAGCAGGAAGAACAGAGGGCGGATAATCCTGTAAAATTACCCCAGTGGAAATGTTGATAAATTCCCAATTACGAGACCTGCTCTAGAATGAAAAAAAATGCAAGATACAATACAATTACCAGTCAACACTTGCACATCTTTGTATTTAAGCCAGACAAATACCACAGGTATTTCTTAATCCCTTGGATTTTGAATTAGTTACCCACTGTGGCGAAATTTAGATTATGAAAATAAGCCCCAGAAATCAAACAAAAAGCCAGGCAATACGCAACTGTAGTTAGAAAGCAAATACCCATCCATGAAGTTATACTTTCAGTGACAAAATTTTCTATGCATTTGTAGAAATACAGACAGCTGTATTAAAAAAAAAACAACAACAACAAACAAAACAAAAAAAATAAACCAAACAAAAAAAACTCCAACAAAACCTTTGGCTTACTGCGTTTGTTTTGAATATATTTCTTATACTACACAAAGCAAAGTATCTCAGAATCAGGTTGGAGAAGACTTCTGAGATCATCGAGTCCAACCTAGGACTACAGCCTAGTAGGTTTCATACAAATTTTTAATGTTTGTGGAAAAATTGCTGATAAAGTACGTGTTCACCATAGATACCAGGACAGAAACAGGTGCATTAGATATTTCCTTTTCTAAAGCCTTGTCTGATCCCAGGCTTATCGCTCTCCATAAAATTCTGGAGGAGGAAASGCTGTCCTGTGAGCACCACGACAGACCGGGGGGTGCGGGAGCTCCCCACCGCCCGCTCCCCCGCGCGATGCGGCTCCGCAGCCCGCCCAGGCGCTCGCCCCCGTGCCCCCGGCCAAGCCGAGGCAGTGACCCCGCTCGGYTATGGAATGACGGCAGCTCCAACCGCGGCCCCGCCGCCCCCCGCCCCAATTCCCTCTGTTTATCCCTGCATGCGCCTGTCCCGCGGCCTCGCGCGCCCGCCCCCCGCGCCCTCCCATTGGCCGCCRCCGCTGCCAGTCAGGGCCCCCGCGCCCCGCATTGGCCGCCGCCGCCGCCACTCACGGCCCCCGCCCGCCCCGCCGCTCCCTCCGCCGGAACGAGCGAGCGCCGCTCCGGCCCCGGCGCCAGCGCGGCCGCGGCTCCCGCTGCCGGCGGGGCGGGGAGGGACGGGCGGGCAGGCAGGCAGGCGGGCAGCTGCCGCGGCTCCTTCCGGAGCGGGCGAGGCGCTCCGCTGACAGGCAGCGCTGCCGCCCCTCGGTGCGCGCCCAGCCAGGCGGATCGGCCTCCGGGGAGGCAGCGGCGCGGGGCGCCGTGCGTGGAAGGTGGACGGGCAGTTCCCCCGATTGATGTCATTTCCCTCTGCCTTTTGTTTAATTATTTTAAACTCAATTGCACAGTGAGGAAAAAAACACCAACGAAAACAACAAAACCTACCAGCAAGAATAATAACAACAAAAACAACAACAAAAAAAAAACTTCAGGCTTCCAGATGCCATTATACTAATTTCTCTTAATTGCCTTCCCGATGCAAACACGGCSGGGCTCCTGCGCGGCGCCGCCCGGCCCGGCTCCCTCCCAGCYTCCTTCCCTGCCTCCCGCTGGCCGGTGGGCGCTCGCCGGGCTCGGGCCGGGGGTGCGGAGCCCCCTCCCCGCCGCCCCCGCCTCCGCCTCCAACCCCGCCGTTCCCCGCCGCCTCCCTGGGGCGCGGAGCCTCCCCCGGGCGTCCTCGCAGCAGCGGCTGCCCAGGCCCGGCGCCCCCCCCGGAACCCCCCCGCGCCCAGAGGGGCCTCGGCCCCCCGTGACACCCCCGAACGACGCGGCGCGGGGGCTTCTCCCCGCCGAGCTCGGGGGGGTCCYCTCTCGCCGTGCTACCGCCGTCTCCCCCCCCTTCCAGCGCACTCCCCCCGCAGCGCTGCCCCCCCGGGCAGAGCCCCCCACTCCGGGCCGGGCGCCGGGGCCGCCCCTACCTGTGGCTGCAGCATCCCCGTCCCCCCGCCGCCCTCGCTCCGCCGCCTGCCTGGCTCTTTGTTTCCTGCCGCGGGCCGGACGGGAGAGCGGCTCCCCCCCGCCTCCTCCTCACACTCATTGAAAGCAAACAAGCATCATGGCGGCGCTGGCGGCGGCGGCGGCGGCTGCGGGCGGGCCGGCCCCCCTCCTACTCCTCCTCCTCCTTCTTCCTCTCCTCCTCCTTCCTCTCTTCCTCCTCCTCTCCTCTCTGCCCCACCTGCCCAGGCCGCCCGCACTGCGCGCAGGCTCCGCGGCCGCGGAGGGAGCCCGGGAAAGGGGGGTTGGCAGGCCCGGGGGGGCCGCGGGGCGATGCGGAGGGAGGAGTTCGGAGCGTGTTTCGGGGCTCGGCCCCGGGAGCCCSGCGGGGGGAAAAGTGGGCGAAAGTAACGCGTCGGCTGCGGAGTAAGGCACGAAACCCGTACAAATGGCAGGGAAAGGGTTCCTAGCAGGGGCCCAAGGAAGGCGGATGGAAATGGTCACTTGTTTGGAAAAGAACTTTGAACTTCTCCTGCAAAAGCCCAAATCGGGAACTCAGCCTGGCAGTGGACGAGCTCAGGCATGGTGCGGGTGATGGGCCGGACCCTTTTTAGGAAAGAGAGCATTTTTTTTCTGTTTGTGTCTTTAATGGTAAACCAGTGCCTCGGATCCTTTGCTGCGACATATTCAGGAACAATGTTTACCGTGAAATGTCCCCCAGAATGGCCAGCAGCACCTTTCTGAAACTCAGGTTGTGGCTCCCGTCAATTTTTCCCATGAGCCAATTAATGGATGCAAACCAAGATATTTAGAAAAATAAAGGACGTGCTCATTAAGTTTTATCATTACTGTCCCTGCACAACAAGACTATGATGAGAGATGGCTAGTTGAAATGATGGTAGGGAAGTGCCATCCATGGTGTAGTACCAGCAAAAATTCTAAAGAATGACTTCCAAATTAAGGATTTCCTCAGTTTTAGTTAAAACGTTGATGCATTGGTGATCCAGCCRCAAATGAGTGCTTGGTACACACCACTTCATCCAAAGGAATGAAAAAACATTGTCCCAGACACAGAACCCTATTTCTGATCTGGGAAAGTTGAATAGGAATTGAAGCCTTATCCATTTAGGTATAACTGGATATGTAGCTGGAAATAAATGGCCCTCCCATGGTTGTACAACAAGGCATTCTCTTTCAATGTAYTGTAAAGGAGGGTGGTACCTGGTCAAGCTTCTGAGGAGCACCACTCCCAGCTATCGAGGGCAGTGCCTTGCAAAACATGRCCCTGGCATGCTGCAGACCAAACCTGCTCACAGAACGTCCTCCTCTGAAAGGTTGACACTTCATTGGAAATAATCCTGCTATACTTCAGATTTCTGCTCAGCCTTATCACGTATCTGAAATGCTCTTGGATGATAAACTATCTCCTCGCCGCATGGTGCAGTCCTGTGCTAAGATATCCGAGCCTGCTCCATTACGGATGCGCACGGGCTCCGGCAGAATGCCGTATCTGCTTCCCGGTCTTGGCTGGCTCTGGAGAGCTGACAGTCATTCAGAACTAACTCGAGTAGCTCTACATGTCATTCTGCTGCACTGCACGTCTTTTCTTTCCGATAAGCAGCTGTCCTGCACATTCTTCAGTTAATACTTTCTGGGTCAGATATGGCCTCAATAGACTGTATCATTTTGCCCAGAGCTAATTCTCCAAAAGCAGTAGGAAAGTCTTTGAATACGTTGCAGGATTTTCCAGGAATTGCTGCTCAGCAAAGAAAATTCAGTTGATCATAAGTCTCTCGAAAAATGCTTGCAGAGAACCTTCATTCCTCAGGGATGGATGCTGGGGTAATATTACATTAARCATGGGAAGGTGTACTGGCAAAGGCCTTCATCGCTGCAAGTGGAGAACAAATGGCAGAAAATAATGTAATTCTCAAATAAGTGAGATAACCAAATGRGAACATTAGAGGAAATAATTTAAAAGCAATTAAAAATAATTCTGTATTATTGCCCATTGTATAGACTAACAGGAGATCACAGCAATTTGGCAGATTTTGAGTTAATGAACTTTATGATAATGTTGCAGGTTATTTATAAAAAAACCAGCAATATTTGAAAAGCCCAAAGTTATGGCCTTTTATGTCAAGTTTTTTTTAACTGCCAGCTTGCGTGGTTTGAAACAGCAGAATGAAGTAAAAACAGGTATGTAGGGGTTTTTTTTAGAAACTGTTATGTTCCACTGAATTTCCTGTGCAGAAGTGCTGTTGCTCATCTGTACGTCTGATTAACTTTTGCTCCCTGAAAGTGTTATCAGACCTGTAACCAGGCAAACAGCAGAGCAGATGGCCAGTGCCAGTATCGGTGTTTCTGGTCTGGGTGCTTAATGAGATCTGAGAGTGTAACATGAGCCTCTTTCATTTTGTCTGTCTCACATGGCAGATATACTTGGTGCAAGTGCTCTGGTTGCTCAAGGTCACAGATTCATCAATCAAAAGAGAGCCCTTCCCATTAATCTTTTACCTGCCCGTGACAGTTCCATACATCTCAGGAGCTGCCATGTCACACGGAGTGCTGTTGTCCTGAGTTTTGGGACAGTACTGCTGTGAAAGACAACCAGGTTAAAGCAGAAATCAGACCCTTTTTAAAACACAACATTAGATGTACTGTACTCTGAGCGTAAGTTTTTATTCATTAACCCTAAAATAAAAATGCCTTTTTGTGCTGTGGGATAAGCCTTCAGTTGGGCCAGATCTCCCATCCCACACAATCCCATGTCCCACACTATGAAGGTGGATGTCCTACAACATTTCTGACCTTATCCATGGAGATAGAAATATTGGCTGTGAGTGGTTTAAAAAAATCTAAGCACCCCCAACCCTTCCCCTGTGCATGCACGTGTCCAAGGCTGGAGCTGGGGAGTGTGCCTGGGAATGTGCCTGGGAGGCCTCGGGGAGGCCACTTGCTCCTTTTGACCAACACTTCCAGCTGGTTCGAGGTCCTGGTGCCTCTGTGCACTGACAGAGGGATGTGAAACTTGTGGTAGAGAGTTGTCTTTGCGGCTGAGCAATGGTACTTTTTTGCTTTGTTTAAATTGCCAAATTTGGTGAAGCTAAACACCTGAAATATCTACAGTTGCACAGTAGAAACTTGTTTGACTTCTAAGTTCTTTGTAGTAAAAGACGTGTCCTTCATCCTGCATGGCTCATGCATCACCCCATCTTGAGGGAGAGCAGTCACAGAGGTGTCATGGCTTGAGGAATCTCTTGTGTCTGGGGTTACAGAAGAGGTGACCAAAGACAGGCTCAGTCCTACCCAMTCCCCCACTTCCTGTGCCCAGGGAATGTGACAAAGCTGATGTAACTGGAGGTGGGAAATTATTTGGGGAGGAGAGCAGAGTTATGGTAAAGCAGGGGAGATAATGAAGAGGAAAGAAGGAGTAACTGAGAGAAGGAGAGGGGATCCCAAATAGGAGGGCAGGCTGCATTTTCAGTCTATGTAGGTATAGATACAGGGATCTGAACTGCAGGATAGCTTCCACGGCTGCTGAGATCAGTGGGATAACTGCTCTGAACATGGCATATGCCTAAAATGACAGGTAGTCTGAAAAATGAGGACTTGGAGCACTCATATTGTGCTTCTGAAATCATTGCATTTTTAATGATTTCAGCCTTAAGTTTTATGGCCTGTTCTCCATCTACCGAGTGAATGTAAGAGCATCTTCTGTCACAGCTGGATAGTAAAGATAAATCTTTGATGTTTATTGAGCATTAAAACTACAGTGAAAGCTCCATACAAAAAGCATTGAGGCAATTAATATTCCTGCTTTCCTCTGCATGGAATGGAGTTCGGTGGTTTCCAGAAGACCTGTATGTARAAAAGGTAATTGAGAACTCCTCTTATGCATATCCACAACAGAGGTGAATTCAGGAATTTTAATCCTGGGATGGCACAATTTGTAGGTAAGGGCTTTGCAGCCTTAGAATTACTTTAATATGCCTTGTTAGACAAAAGTGGACTAAGTACTTTAAAAGAAACTGAATATGGTCAAAAGCTTTCTAGAAATATCTGCATTATAGTGGGAAGACTTCAATAGTGAGAGAAGAGTTTCTTACTCCTTTTTGCCRGTTACTGCTGTTTAACTCTGCCACACCTGAGATGCTTGTGTACCATGTTTAGATAACTCTTTTAATTATTTAGATATTTGATATGTTGTCAGGATTGTAGCAGTTTAAAATGTGTATTGAATCTTGTTCTCTACCTCAAGCACGAAGGTCTGTGGAGCATTTAGTCATTAATATTTTCTACTGGGTGCATTTGTGCTATGCTGTAGCAGTGAAGTAACAGATCTAAGAATGCCGTAATTCTTACTTGTCCTAATCAAATACTAAAATCTGAATGTTAAGAAGCTGGATTTATGAACCATGGTGTTGTTTACCTCATTGTCAGTTTTAGACACAGGCTGATTCTTGCAAATTTTTGTCTCTAGAATCACCTCTCCAACTCTTGGTCACCTTTCTCCAAGAAATATCCATATTTTCATATTAGAACTAAGTTAACAATATGGAAGAAAAAGGTATGACCTGCATGCATTCATCACATGGGCAGAGCTGCTGGTTGCATTCAGAGCTCTGCAAAAGGAGCACAAGGCTTTGCCTTTCACAGCAAAAGCTTTTATGTATGTGAGTGAATAGAGCAAATTGCTATGAAATACCTGAATGCCCAGTTATGGAGTCACAACTGAGGTTAAATGCCAAATAATGGTGTTATTGATGTAAGATGGAAGGATTCTCTTTAACAGAAAGCCAGTGCTCAAACTACCCATCCAGATTTTTGGTGTTTTCTACCATATCCTCTTCCCTTTGTATCCCTTTTGGCGGTTTTTGCCCCCCTTTCTCTGTCAGCATTTTATTTTTCATCTTTATTCATTGTTGCTTTCTATGCTTTTCTCCAGCAACAGAAACATATTTACTTGCAAGCTGATCCCATCTGTGCTCCYGCATTGTAAAGCTTCCCCCCGCCGTGGCACTGCATGTCTGATGGAGTTTCGTACGACGGGTGGGAAGCTCCAGCCTTCCGGAGTGCCAGGATTTCACACCATGGAGCAGGCAGGCAGGGCACTGCCGACTGGGCATGGTTTTTTTTTTTAAAAAAAGAGGGTGTGCAGTTTTTCTTGTGTAAGAAAATGCGATAATACTGTAATCATTTGTCGCCTGACCGTTCACTGAGATGGAAGAGTGCTGAACTTTTAATTTAATTGGGTCTCTCATGCTTGCACTGTTTCCTGCTCATGAACCAGAATATATGAGGACCATAACTCAAATATACACTAAGCTGTCCCTGCTGCAGTCTCATCCCTTGCAAATTAAGTAGGATCAGGACTCAAAAGAGATAACTAAGGAGACCTATGTCCTGGAGGAAATTACCGTGAATTACAAAATGATGGTTTCTCTCTTAATAAAAAATGAACTAATGCTCCAGTGTGACACTGTGAAACTCTTCAGTTTATAAAGGTACTGTCTTTCAGGAAATATATATGTTAATCCAGCTGTCATGCATAAATTCTCATTTGGGGCCTGATCTAATTCCCATTGAAGTAGAGATGGACTCAATCTACTTAAATTTCTCCATGCAGTTTCACGGCTTTCCACTATCTTCATCTGTTGTATCACATTACTGTGTGTGGGTAGAGTTGCCACATTCCACCCATGACACAACTGTTTCAGTGGCAAGTGAAGTGATACGTGCATATGGTACACGCAGGCTTTACACAAACCGTATGCTTTCAGACAGCTCTCTGTGTAATTGGGGGAAGTTAGAGAGGCTTCCTGAATTAAAAGTCCATTTGCTACATTATTAGAAGACGTCGTAAACTTTGTTTATTTTTCCCAGGACCTTACTTTTGATATTTGAGGGACAGAATGAGTGATTTATTGTTTTTCTTTTGTAAATTAGGAAGTCGGATTAATAACTTTGAATAACAATAAAATGGTTGCTTGAAGATTTTTGAATCAGTCTCTTTAACTTTATTATTCGTTGTGTCAAATCTTAGGCCGAAATTTTGCTTATTTAACAGCAAGTGACTTCATAAAATTTCCAATTACAGTTATACACAGTCTTCTTTTTGCTATGTATTTCACATTTCCCAGATGTTGAATGTCCTCATTGCTGAATGTTTTGTATAGGAGATTATTATTTATCTGAAGAATTTTGGCTAAGGGCAGCCTCCGGTGGGGAAAAAACCCTCCGGAGAATTTATAAAGTACACTTTAATCTTGAGGCTATTATAGGCCTACTATTCTTTTTTTTTATTGGTGGTTACAAAAAAATTACAAAATGACTGAATAAATTTAGCCAGTAGTTAAGTGTGGCTGTTTCTATATTATCTGAATTGACAAAGTACTTTCCTTAGGACATTAGGTTTGCAGAGAGAGGGGACAACATAGTATTGGGTGACACACCAACACAGACAAAATAATTAAATACTAAAACTCATCAGCTTTTCATGCAGCTACGTGTCAGATCGCTTCCCTCCTGCAGAGCTGAATCCATTACTCTGGGACACCCTGGATCACCTAAATTAATGTGGGCATCTCCATGTCTGAGAGCTGCTCACTATAGGATGCCCCTGCAGTGTGAGGAGGCTGCAGTGCACATCCTTGAGGCTCTAATTTCTTTTTAAATGCTTTGAAGGCAGGCATTGGAGCTGAGATTATGAAACTGGAAGAGGTTTGTTTCCAAGCACTGGGAGACTTCAGTGAGCTGAAGGAACGCAGAGTATTCACTGCTGCAAGGGCAGGGGGTGACTCAGTGTCTGCAGCCTTGCTGGCTAAAAGGCTGCACCAYGGCACAGCTTTTGCTCAGTAGAAGGGTGAAAATCATTGCCTGCTTCCCGGGTGATCACTGCAGGTGACAGGAAGAAAATTTGTCCAGTGTTTRCAGCTGGTGGTTGGTGTGGTACACTAAGGGTTTTTCCACTCCTTCCAAAATATTAGGCACTTTGCATAAATGCCTCCAGGAGGGACAAAAGGCCAAGCTGGACAAGCCGCAGATCTGACCTGCTGTTGTTTCCTCTGTGTCCAGCATCGTTGGTCTGCAAGATTAAAAAAAAGAACAAAAATTTGTTGGATAAAAAAATCAAAACGTTTGATCCTAATGCAGCAGGCTCAGGCTAAATCACGTTTCCCAGTGTGGCTTTCAATATCAAGCCTACTCCTGAGGAACTGGCAAATGCTCAACGAGCCCAACACGGAGACAACTGGCAGCCTGAGTCATTTTCGCATGTGATTGTTGAATGTGACAGATTGAGAATAGCAAGGAGTACGAGTTCATGCTATGAGAGTGAAGTAACCCAGCATCCGCTCSCTGGCTCGAGCCTGCGGAGAGATGTGGAGTGCTGTGGCAGAGAAATGCCATCGAGGCTTTGGGAAAATGGGTTTAGCACACATGTTGTTTTCTTCCTTTGCTCATTTTTATTTCACCATAGAATGTTTCTTTTTTGTCTTCGTGGCAGATGGAAAGTAAGAGATAAACCCTTGACATGTTTGTAAAGCATGGATTGACATTAACTTATTCCCCTTTTTGCTTTTTCTCTGAATACCTTTCTACTTACACTGATGCTGTATAGGCCTTTTTATTCCTTGGTGGTTACTGCTCCAGCACGTTGACTGGACAGAAATGGTTTCAGATAAAACTGGGGTACTCTTGCTTAGAGAAATGATCCTTTCCAAACCAACCTGGTGAGGTTTCCYTTCAGAACAAACTGCAACAGGTTGGGGAAGCCCAGGGGAGTTACCAATGAAATATCTGCTGCAATCCAACCTTTTGTTGCGGTTGATCAGAGTATTATATCTGAGTAAGTTATTAATTAAATTTAGCCACACTTTATTTTCATATATGTTCTTGGAAAAGGCGACTTCTTTCCAATTTCTTATTCATAAATGTTTGACGCGTGGTCTGGGCCAGCACAGCTGAGCACATCACTGGAACATGTCTGTAATGTGCTCTGCACTGAGCTGGTGTTTGAAGTCTGCTGCTCAGCTTTGTAACATTGTGTGTGAAGTATTAGTTCATTTAATCTTTGTAAGACAATGTGCTTGATTTATTAGTTGTAGAGGTGTTTTGAGGGTGTTGGATGAGAGATGCTATGGATCAGTGACATGTTGCAAAAGAAGCAGATGTAAAGACTTAGAGATGGGTAGCACTGACGCCCAGGGCCTTTGCAAACGCAGAAACCTCTGCATAGGTTGAGAAGGATAAAAGTGGATTTTTGATCTGTCCAGAATTTTTTTCGTATTTTTTCTCCTGTAATATTTTATATGTAACCATGGGCTCAGCACATGGTTACAACATTTGGAACTAAACCCTTTTTCTCCTTTAAYTCTTTATTTGTCGAGACTTTGGGAAGATGATGATTCCTGGAAGCTCTTTGTCTGCAGTGAATGGTGAGTACCTGGAGTGACTCCACTGGTCTCCATCTTATTCTACAAATAATTATAGGTAATACATTAACACAAGGAGCTGCCTAATGCACTGGGCACACTCTGTTTGCTCACCACAGCAACAGAAAAGGATTAAATGCATTCTTTGTGTTCGTGAGCTCTGGGCCGTTATTCTTGCCAGCCTGAGGTGATTTATTGCTTCAGATCTGAATTGCCAGTCCCTGGTGGGGACGTGTGGAAGTGAAGTGACCTGTACAGAAATTGGTCTCTTTAAACCTGTATTTATTCGGTGCATCGCTTGCCGTAATGGCTGTTTGTGACAGCAGCTGCCTGTCAGGGATGCGCCAGTGGGTGAGGAGGGACCCCAGGAGAGCATCCAGGACGTGGATGTCTGGAGCTGCCATTGGTGCTTCCTCCATCTTGGTACCTCCATGCCTGTCCGTGGATCTGACACCACAGGAAATGCAACCGCCTTGGCAGTTTCTGACCTTCCCTTTAACCTCATCTCCTAATTCTCTCCTCAATGGTGCTTTTCATTGGTCAGATTTCAACAAAATGCCTTCTTTCTTGCGTGACTGTTGCCCCTGAGCTCTCCAAGACTGGCCCCACATGGACTGAAGCTGCTCCCGATGTCCTGGGTCCAGAGTGGGACTCGGGGCTGTGGAGAGAGCTTGGGTGCCAGGCCCTGCTGGGGACCCTGCTCTTCCAAATAATGGACAGCAGGTGGTAGCACATGTTCATTTCATCCCTTTTTTTAAAAGAATTAGGTTTTGCAAATCTTCATCTGATTTTCTGAAAAGGGGAAGGGTGGAAAAGCTGCTTCTGAAGAAGAGAATGAGCTTCCAAGTTTTTCAGTTTTTCCACGAAAGCTCAAGTCCCTGACATTTCTAGAGACGCTTTTCTTCCACGAGCTCCTTCGCTGTGTAACCGAAAGAGCTTGTCTTGGCTTGACTGCGATCCTTACGGGATAATTTCCCTGCGGAAGYGCACAGGTAGTGCTGAGCAAGCAGGGCACCGGGGCTGGGAGCAGCAGCGAGCTCAGACTGATTCTGTGGACCTGAATTAAAGCTGAATTAAACCGGTTGCATCAGCTACCAGGGCTGCTGAAAGGAAACACCTTTTCCAGCCCAAAATCCTCCCGAGAGGTGTGAAGGTAGCCAGGGCAGCGTGTCAGACAGACAGGGCTGAGTCCACCCTCCAGCTGGCAGACAAAACACACAGATCTCTCTGCCCTGCGAGCTGAGTGGCAACAGGAGCAGTGGAAGCATATTTGGACTCATATCTCTGCAAGTTTTGTGATAAGACAGCACTTCTTGTTGGCCTGGTGGGAACGTCTGCATGGGCAAAGGCGCAGATGTGGTTTTGAAATATCCAGCCCAGTTAATCCATATGTCAATAATACATTCATCCTGTGATTTATTTAATACAGACACTTTGTTTACTGCTGGCTTTGGAAGTATTTCAGCTCCAATAAAAGTGCAAACTCGTTTGTTTTTTTAATAACTGGACTTACATAATTAACTGACATGTTATGACAGTCYGCTGTGGCCTGAAAAGCAGAGCTTCAATCAAATGTCTTAAATGAAATTAAGACAATCTAACCTCAGGTTTCTTGTTTGACTGGGTTTATAATTGCTTTCAGACTGCCCTTAAAAACGCCCACATGTGGACAACGACATCTGCAGTTTGGCCACTGGGAGAACGACTGAGTTGTTTCCTTGTCAGACCTGGGCCAGAGCCCAGCTGACAAGTGCCAGGGGGCTGAACCCTCCTACATGGTCTGCGTTTCCAGGCGTAGCTGGTTATGTAAAAAATATTATACATCTAATCTCTTATATCTGTATATATCTATTTATAGCAGGGAGAGCAGAAATGCCAGCATTTTATATTATAGGAAATGGATGCTGTCACAGGAATATGTGGTTCAACTTGGCTCTGCTTATTTTGAACAGTTTAGTTTTTTTCAGGATTGAACTATAAGCCTATTGTGATTAAATTGTGTTCAAGCTTTTATGTCTTGATTCTGACAAGCCAGAACTTTTCTTCTGCAGCAGCAGGCTGGGATCCTGTTCCCAACTTAAATTTAGAAAAAGTAACAATTTTCCAAGGAACTGGCCAGAATTCCAAATTTTCCAGAACTTCTGTGTAGTTTACATTGGTTCTCAATACACTGTAGTTGCTGTGTCATCTGTTTTTCAGTGCAAACCTGTCTCAGGCAGGTGCTCATTACAATATGTGGCAATATAACCTTTTGTTTCATTAAACTTTTACCAGTAAAACCTCATTCATTTTCATCTGGATCATTTAGAAGATGAACTATCACTGCAGTCCTCCTGCTTTCCAAAGCTGTAGTTGAGCCAAACCCCAGCTTTTCCAGAAAAGTGAATATTAATTTTGTGTCCCARTAGCTGGTAAATCACGTGGCAACTTAATAGCAAAAATGGTTCCTCAAAGACATTGCACTTTTCTATGTTGTTTTTTGTAAAGTTTACAGAAAAAAAATTATTCTCTAGTAAACCATCCTATGAAAGATACATTTGAAGTGAAGAAGGGGATTTGCTAGTGATGACTGACTTGTTCTTAAGTGAATGTAGAAGTAGTAACTCCTATGAAGTTGCTGGTCAAACTTACCCAGATTCTGACGTGTAATTGCGAAATGCTGCTTCTGAAGGGTGGTGCTTGCAGAAATATCAGAGCATGTCAGTAAAATTCCTGTCGGGAATTCAGGACGGGATGATAGGGAAGCTCTGGGAACAAGTCCTAATGCAGACTGGGTGTCCTGCCAGTAACCTTCACTGTGGTGACGTGGGAGGAACCACCCATTGTAGGACTGCAGATGGCTCACGCTATTAGAGGTGTCCCCGACAGCCTGGTCAGCTCTTCATTATTTAATTTCAGTACAGCAGGGAACACGCTATTAATTGGAGAAAGGACGTGGATGTGCAGGATCCTGCCCAGATCTGTAAACAGGACCTAAAACTTGAATCTCCCCTCCATACCTGGGGCTAATGGGATCGGAAACTGGACCAGTGTCCGGGACAAATTCTTTCCTTTGTGTGGTGTCTTTTGTGCCTCCCAGCAAAAGAACCCAAGTTGTGAATAAACACTAGCATGGAGGTGGGACTGGGACAATCTGGTTTTGCTTAGCGCTGTAAATGATTTTAACTTTGTTTCTCAGTCATGGCTTTAAAAAAAATAAATAGAATTGCTCAGAGACAAGTCACAGACCTTCATTCAGAAACAGAGGCACTTCAGTCTGAAAGGCTGAGTGAGCTGATACATGTTTTTCTCTGATTTGGGAAGCTCTGCCATTCGACCCCCTCAGTGGTGGCTCACATGGTGCAATACTTCAGTGTCCCTTGACTGCCATTTGATGCGATTTTCTAGCCCAAGTGACAACGTGTGCATGCCTAGAGAATAAAGTGATGCTTCACTGAATTTTGGCAAAGAACACAGTGCTCCTCCCATTGCTGATGGGTGAACAGGTTAAAAGCTGTCTCCTTCCCTGGTTTAGCAGAGCTGTACATCAGCTCTGGCTCCCTGGTAGGATGTCTGAGGTTCAGTGCCCTGGCTGCCAGCCAGGACAATGGATATCTCCCACACAGTATCCTGCTATTAGATATAGATGGGGGCTAAGGAGAACATTAGTAATGAGAGCAACTCCACCCTGTATGGTGGAGATATAGTACCCTGATGGGAGATTCCCATGGAAAACTCCAGTAAAGCTGATAAGAATCCAGCAACTGACCTTTGATGTATGCAGGTTCCAGATGCAAAATGTTTAACTTAAGGAAATGGTAAATCTGAGGTGTTCCCAAGTGGATCTGAACAAGAGCAAGCTGAAAAGGTATTTAGAGCTTTTGCTATAGATTTGTGGGTTTAGTAGGGTCCAGCCAGAGGGAGAAGGTTTTCCTTTCTATGAGAGGATGCTGTGACCAATTCCCCTACAGAGGTCAGGTCCTGTGAGTCTTGTTCGATAGAAAAAAAGAGCTTCTCAACTGGATCTTTGCCTGAAGAGATTCAGAACATACCTGTGTTTTTCTCACCTTAAACAGTTTTCATGTGCATGCTTGTGCTGCTTAGGTGATGCTTGTGAAGGTCAGGATTGTTCAGGGTATTTTATTTTGTGCATTTTTCTAGCGTACATCCCTGGAGGCTTGTACAGCCCTAAGGAACACACTGGCCCTGTCACAAACCGTATCTCTCCAGCACAGAACAGAATGAAGAAAATCATAACACAATGCAGCAGGTGAAGTAACCTCCTGGCTCATCACCGTGGGAGAGTTGGAAGAGAAGGAGGAGCAGCCCAAGCCACAGACGTCAAAGGGGAGTGGAGGTGATCAGCGTGCAGGAATGCAGAGGGGACATCTGCTCCAGACCCCAGCAGTCACAAAGCCAAGCTGCAGAAATACTCTTTTTTTTTTTTGGGTGGGAGATTTCAGGAATTCTGTCGGTTATCACTGAAAAGCATACTGCAGCCTCAATCCTGCTTTCTCTGAGTGTAGGGATGTGTAGGTTCGGATCAAAGGACCTGGTTCGTGCTTACTTTGTATGGGCTCATCATGGCCCTACAAAGCACTTCAGTGCTTATGCGGTGAATGTGGATAATTTCATTGGTCTCATTGAAACTAGTGGTGTATTTAAAATTCGGTGCTGGAGTGCTTTGCATGGTTGTAAAGGCTCTAGGAAAGAAAAAAGCGATTTAATGGAAACATTCAAACGCTTCTGAGAAAGAAAATGTTCCTTCCAGTGCTGGACTGATTGAATTCAAATGAGACTTATCAGACCACCTCTTCAGGTCAGATTCAAAAAAACCCAAACAGATAATTCAGGGTGAAAGAATATTTTTAAAGAAAATTATGTCTTTTAGCATGGCTTCCAGTAACTTTGTTAGTGGCACAGTGTTACTTGGTGCGTCACAGGGTGTGTTGGGTGTATTACACTATCTTACATGGTGTAAAATCATTCTCACTTGGCAGAAGAACTGTTGGGCAGCATTTTGAAGGGCCTSTAGCTTGACCATAAAAGACCTTTGTTTTTCAACTGCTGCACTGCTATGCACAGGAAAAGTGACATATAAACAAATTGTAAAAAACCCCAGACGTTTCTGGGTTTAACCCTAACTGGTTACCACTATGGGCAGATATAAAATACTTGCTTTTGTTTAGTAGTTATTTGTCATATTTTTTAATGCACTAAAAGATAAAAAATGTTGTATATGTCCTAATCATCAGATTTTTAATACAAGTTCTGCCTGCTCCGTAGTGTCTGATCTATGCTGTTGCTCACGGAGGTGACTGAATTGATGCAGATGTTTTCCTTCTTATATCACAAGTAACAGCTGAACACACAAATTCCAGCCTTTCTCAGTCAGAACTGATCAGTTGCCTCATCCGTAGCTTAGTAATATATAAAAAGTAGATTTGAAAGTGTTACAGGGAACTGAGCAATTTTCATTTTTGCCTGCTTTGTAATCCAAACCACAGAATTCATCAGGAGTTTTCTGTATCTGCTCAGATGCTCTAGTCCAGTTACCAGCTGTGGCATAAAGATATGTGAGCTTCAGTAGGTATAACTGCCCCCAGAAAACAGGAGGAGGGTTGGGTGCTCCCAGGAGTGGCAGAGGTCTGGTTTGAACAAAAGCCTGCTCTGAATGCCAGCTCAAAGTCATCACTGTTCTTCCTTTGCTCATTTAGATCTGTTTCTTCCCTCTAATCAATAGCTGCCCTTATAGCAGCTGACTCTGTACAGATGGTTCTTGTGCACTTAGCAGTATTAGAAAAGGGACTGTGATGTGCTGTATCTCTTTGGCACCCTTCCCAGAGGGAGTAATCGTAACTCCAAGGGACTACTCCTCACTTCCGAGCGTCTACAAGAAAGTATCCTGGGCATCATCTCTGGAAGACAGCAGAGAGGCTGAACCAGAGAACAAGCAATTTAAAAAGAAATGGTATTACATATTTGCAGTTTGCCTTCTGTAAGCCAGCTTGCCTTTGCCTTTGGTCAAGTGCCCCAGGATAGTTGCCCAATGGGGTATTTGACCAGAGTCCTGGAGGTACTGGAGCCCCATTTCCAGGAAGCACCAGCAGCAGGAGCAAGGCTGGCGTGCCCTGTGGTTTGGCTTTGCCTGCAGTGAGGCACTGCAGAGCTTCCCCACACAGGAAGCTCCCCACACTCCCCACACTCCTTCAAAAGTCCAGCTCAGCTGTGCCAGCCACGAAGCAGAGCTGACACAGATCACTGGATTTTCCACAGTCGTTCAGTYGCTTGTGTGAAATGGGAAGGAAAAGCAACTCTGTTATCACAGCTGCCTTTGCAGGGAAACTGGGTGGATTTTATAACCAGGTTAAAAGCATTTTATTGCTCAATAGTAATTCCTAAGTTCTTCATTTGAGAGTAAGATGATTTGAGGATAAATACCTATTTTCAACGAACAGTCTTTCCTTGGGTTCTTAGTAAACCTTTAGAGGTGTTTTCGTTCATGCACATGTGAGCAAAAGCCAGGGCTTTCTTAAACCAGCACCTCCCTCTTCTGTCGCCATCCTCTTGTACCTGCTCCAGGCCTGCGCTGTCCCTGCTCCAAAAGTGATATGGCTCTTTCTCCTTGATGTGGCAGCTCCTTCCTCTGCCTCTCTCCTGGCTTCAGTGTCTTGATCCCATGCCCTACTTCACTCTRAAGACCGGGACTCCTCATCCTGAGATCCCCATGTGATCTTTACTGTTGCTGCTGTGTGACCTGACTGACTGGCTATGGCCATCTAGCAAAAAGCCAAAGAAGGAGTTAGTGTTAATTTGGGAAAAAACACCCCATGAATGTTAGATGCTTTAAAAACATTACTATGTTGCGTGCTCTCCAGCCTCCTGGCTCTCGTCGTTTATAAATTTGCAGCTCTCCAGAAGAACACAATCCTCAGCACAGCAGGATCCTGATTTGATCCTAATTGTGACTGCTGGGCCTGAATGGGCTGTTAGTCAGCAAACTGCCCCCTGCACACAGCGGGTGTGGGGGAGCCTGAGGTGTGAGAGCAGATTATGTGCCAGCCACCACCTCCCTGCCCTGACTTACCTGCCAAGGGAGGGCAAGGGCACACAGACACCAAACCCACCCGGGTACAACACTTGGAGAGCTGAGAAGGCCAGACTTTGATGGGCTAAAACTCAGGACTAAGCTAAACAAAGCTCTTTAATTTAGTGACCTCCTAAAGTTTTCCTAGTGGAAACATAGCCCATTATACAAATTTTGCATCTGCAAAAGATTGCAGGAGAGTACACACACATTTAAAACTGTGTCTTCCAGACCACTTAGCAGTCTATAGAACCTTAAACATTTGTGAGCCACTGGTTGAACTCCACAAGAAAATATTACATTGCAGGTTGGAAGCCCTCTGAAACCTTGCTGCTCTCCCTCCCGGGAGGGAGAGCAGACAAGTTATCTCACAGACTTATGCAATTCTTGTTTTGCATCACTGCTGAGGGCCCTCGTGAGCTCAGCTGGCTGTGCCCCCAGCCAGGACTGCCAGAGCTAATGCTGTGCAAATCTGGGGTTCCCCCAGTGGAAATTGCAGCAAGATAAGTCATCTTCGTACCAGCTGGAGTTCCTGCAATGCGTAGTTTTATTCTGATAATATTAGCCASTCATTTCAAGTTTTGATGGTTGCTTTGCCAATGGTGTGGAAGTGTAAGAGAGTGGAATTCCCTCTCACTCACCAACATGTACCATCCTGCAGAAAAATAACCCGAGARTTGAAGTTATTTATTAAAATATTTTTTTAAATGGATAATCATGCATGCTTGTAGTCTTCTTCCATTAAACAAGTCATTCATCTATAGGATGATCCCTTTTGTATCCCAAAGTGCCATAGAATTCAGCAGTGCCAGTGCTTATGGAAGTTGTGCTGAATGGTGAATATGCAGAAAACTCAACCTCCTCCAGAGTTACCAGCAACAGCCTCTGCTCTCTATCAAGCTGGCTGGATTTAAACAAGTGACAAAGTATGGGATTTTTCTCTAGCCTCTGAGCAAGCTTCCTTTTGTTAATGTTTGTATTTTTGTCTGAAGGTGGTATCTGATCCACAAGACAAGTTAATTGAAAGCCTACTTTAATCATTAAAAAAATGTGGGAAATAGCTGGAGGGTGAAATATCAGGCTGGGATTATGAGACTAAAGCTACATTTTACAAAAGAAAACCTTGTGCCTTGCACTTGTCCTTGTAATGTTGCAAGAGCCTGAGGCGTTGAATTAATTCCCAATACAGCTGAGTTCTAATTATCCAAATAGATCAGGGGACCCAGGAGCAATACATCCCCCACTAACGCTCACAAAGCCACCCAGAGCAGGGTGTTGGTGTTCCCTGAGATGCTGGGGTGGGTGCAGCCACCACGGGTGGTACCTCAGTCAACATCATCTCAGACATCAGTGACGTACTGAGTGATGCTGGGGTTTGTCGGCTTTAAATAAAGATGGGACATTCCCTTATTTAGGTAATGCAAGTAGGACATAACTCATGCTGAGGTAATGGAGAGCGAGGTGTGAAAGGAAACCAGAAAAATGAGGTTCCARTAGGGGAGCTTGCACTCTGTAGCCAATTTTCCTTGTGTTTTGAAGGACCTATATTCGCAGAAGGACAAATCATTAGTTCATGATCACGTCCACATCAAGCTGAAGGTTATCACATTCATTTATTTTAAACTGACAGAATAGGGTGTGGTATTTTGGGCCGTGGGTGGAACGTGGAGTTTTGGGTGTTTTCCTGATTTATGATTGGAAATACTTAAAAAGCAATTTCTGTTTTGCAGAAGAATAGCTATGTCATCTTCCTGTGAATAACACAGGGTGTTCACATCTCCATGGTAATTGGATGTGATAAAACAAACAGATGTTCTGAGGTTCTTCTATGAGAAAAGTCCTGTAAAGGTCTGAGTTTTAATGCTCCTAATGCACATATATCCCTTTGTCTTCAGTTTTCTCATAATAACAAGGTCCATCATGGGGCACACTGCAACTCATGGGAGAAACAAACACAAATCTGAAGAGAATTATGGCTGGAAAAATTTTCATTAAGTTTGTTTTAAAAATGTTGGAGAAGACTTTAGGAATAAGGCACTTGACTCTACATGCCTACCCTTTGGTTCCATCTGCCCTAATCCTGTCTTCAGCTTTCATTTCATATCCTAATTCCTTTCCTCTTTCAGAAATGAATAGAGGTATCTCTTAAATTCCTCAGGCTCAATCTCTTGCTCTCCTTGGGCTGCAGCAGCACAGCACTCCCTCAAGGAAGGATACCCTGCTAAACACCCTCCTGCCCAACACAAGCCTGTTACCTTTCATCGTCGTGTTCTCATGGGCACACACAGACACAGTCACACACACACACAGACACACACACACACACCCACCACACAACTTCAGGAAGCCGTAAGAGACCACAGCAGTCAAATGAATTTGAGCCTTTATTTGAACAAATGTCAGAAATTGTTGACCTTCCCGGCGCAGCTGCAGAGCCCTCCTGCCCGAGCCGGCTCCTGCGGGGTCGGCTCAGCTCGGGGGGACTTTTGGGTGCAGGGAGGGGCTGCCGAGGTTTTGGGTTGTGTGTGCTGCACAGGGAGCGGTGATGGAGAGGAGGGGAGTGCTGCTGTCTCAGTGGATTTATTCTGGTTGATATTTCACTGATGCCTGAAAGCCCAATATGAGAGTGTGGCTGCTTAGTGCTCTGTGCTGCCCTTGGCCTCACACACACACTGTTTCCCAAAAAGGCTTCATGCCCTAAATGGATGAAGCAAAGAATAGGATGGGAGCGGAGCGTGGGGCAGTGGGGAGAGCTCCCCCACCGTGCCTGGCAGGTCTCTGGCTGTGCTGGAGCAGCACCAAAGCCTCCTGACTCCCAGCCCAGCATCTCATCCACAGCTTATCAATTTTTTTGCATTCTTAAATGCATTTGATGGACTGCAGTTGCTGGAGCACCACAGATCTACTGAGAGGCTCTCTGATGTGCTTGAAGATGAAAGTATAAATAGAATATTTTTGGAGAGCTAGCCATACTCCAGTGATAAGCCTGAGGGAAGAACGGTTCAGAACATCCCAGCCAAAGTCACTACTGACACATAGGGTGTCCAGTAGTTTTGMGAGTTGTCAGATTTTCTCTCACTTCATATAAATTGTAGAGAAGACAGAATTTTGTCCTTGAAGAAGAATAGAAAGTGATATTGAAAGTATATTCACCACACTTTCCATCCTTAAGGTACCCTTTAATTTCAAATGCATTGTTCCAAGTTGTTTTTGCAGAAATAATTATAAGGTGTTGGAGTTTATCATCTCCTTGGATGACAGCCATACCTGGAAAAAAGCACTGAATAAAAGCCACGTTAGCAGTTAGCCCTGGGCTGGTTCCCACTGTGAGCCAAGGCCTCTCTCTGGAGCTCAGCTGTTTGCAGTTGGCAGTCCATTTATTTAAAAGCTGTTAAAATACCTAAATATTTTTTTTCCTAGGAATTCGTTGACATTGAGTGCCATTAATTTCCGCATTTCTAGCAAGCAGTTAAATTATTCTTGTTCCCCATTAGCTAATAAAGCTCTTGAGATGGAAAGCTGCTTTCCTACCACAATGAAGCAATATTAATATTTTGCTCTTAAAAAATCAGTGTTCGTCTGAGGGTCACAAAACGTTTTGCAAGGGTGGACGAATGTATGGGTTGGTATGTATACACACACACACATACACATATATGTATATTTATTTATATATAGGCCATCTGTCACGGGCTTTTCTGTCTCAGTCTGTTGTCTCTTAACTGCAGTTGCAGCTGGTTCCGGCTGGGGTGAAAGCTGACCCTCACCAAGGAAATGTGGTAAATCCCAGACCTCCAAATTCTCTGGAGGTGGTTTAAAAAGTTTGAAGATGTCCATTCAGTCTCTTTCCCTGGCTAGTTCCATAATAGAAAAAAGACTGGGAAATTTTGATTATGCTTTTTGCAAAAAAAAAAACAACAACCAAGGAAACAACCCACTTTGGCTCAAGCTGACTAGAAGATTTATGAGGGTGAGTTGGGGGAAGCTAATTTTCCTGGAAAGTTTCAATCTCATTTCTAAGAAAGAAGAAAATAAATAATAAGCCTCTTTTTTTTCTTTTTTTAAATTAAATATAATGCTCTTTTCTAGCCAACCTTAAGTCTAAAAAAACCAAACAATAACTAACATGATCCAGTCTTGGGTGCCAAAGAAAATCCTTTCTGAGACCAGTGAGCTCTGGGCAGGCGCAGGAGTGCGGAGAAAGGTCGGGGCAGGATTTCTGGAGAGATCTTTTCCTCTCCAGGAAAACTTGATGGGAAGCGCATCAGCCCTGAATGTCTTCCCTTTATCCAACCAATAATTCAGGCTGTCAGTTTCCAGCCAAGTGTCTGTCCCTTTGGCAAGTCCTTTGGCCCCGTCCTCAATGTCAAGGGACTGGTTGCTAACAGCTAAGCCTCTTCATGCCAGCTTGGGAGTTTTATCCTTTCCTGTGTCTATCCTCACTGTCCTCTCCCTCTCCTCTTTCTTTTCTCCCTCCTCTCCCTCTCCTTTTCCCTCTCTCTCTCCCCTCCTCTTCCCTACTCCAACGCTCGCCAAGCCTGGCTTAGCCTCTCCTTTGTCAAAGTTCTGAGATGCTCCTTCTGCTCCAGTGCAGGAGAAATGTGACCACACACATTGAAAACCAGTTTGCCGTGGCTCCTTCTCATTTTTGGTGGATTTGCCAGGGAAGAAGGCGGTGAACAGACTCAGTCTGGAGCCAGGAAGCATCAGTCTCATTTGCTGGATGATGTTTCGAGGGGAAAGTCGCATGATTCTGCCTGATGTCAAATGACAAATCATGGCACTCTAATGCAAAATTGTTTCCAGTTGCTTTCCAGCAAGTGAGATGAATCCAACCCAAAACCACCCATCCAGGAGCAGAGGAAATTGCACAATGGAGCATTTAATGCCGAGTGATTTCCAAAGTGAGAAGATAAGGGGATATATCGCGTTTAATTACAAAAGCAACAGTCAGCTCAGAGATTTAGACTTATGAGCAGCAGTGGGCTTGGAAATAAAACAGACTTCTTTCAAAATATACTGTAAGAACCTTTGCCAAACATCTATTCTTATTCACCTTTCAGTGAACACTGGCCTCTTTAATTAAAAAGGGAGAAAATTCCATTATTATGAACTGCTGACTGTCAGAAGGAGGAGAAACATCTGTCCTGTGTTAACTAAGTTTTCAGGATTTTTTTCCCCAAAATGCCTCCTTTTCATCAGCTTTAGCTTTATTAGTACTATAAATGCAACAAATTGTATCAATTTAAATATCCACCAAAATGAGCAGTGCACCTGAATTTTAACAACCATGGATGTAGGCCATGGAAGAGAAATCTTTATGAAATGCAGTGAAATTTTTATGAAATAAAGTACAGTCATTGGAAGCTTTGCCTTTAACTTTGCTGGAGTTAGCTTTTCCCTTCTGTCCACTTTCAACTTGCATTTCTTTCTCCAAGCATGGGGATAATATCTGTCCCCTGCTGCCATCTGGACCTAATCTAGGCTGGCCTGGCCATCCTTTCTTTTCCATCCCCAGGTGTCAGTTTCACCAAACCTGCACCACCACCACCACCCTCTTTCCTCCCTGTTGCTTTGCTGAAGGCAAGTGCAACCCAAAGCTGTCTCCAGGCCACCTGTCTGGGATGCAGCCAGATTAAATGCAGGTCTGAGGCCACACCTGCACCCTGCAGAGATCAGCATCATCACTTTGCAGAGACCAAGCTCCATAAATTAGGAACTTGGCAGTAGCACAGCCACCGATTTCCTGAGGTGGGCAGAAGGACTTCAAGCTGTACCACAGCATCACCTGGTGCGTGATGTGTTCCCCCATCCTTTGGCAGAATTATGGTGCCCACCTCTCCCTCCTTCCCTCAGTCCCTCCCTCCCATCCTTTGCCCCTAGAGCCAACTGGTTCCGATACAAGAGCTGACTCACCCTGAGCTGCTTGGATGCTGCACAGTAAAACCTTGATGGATATTAAGCATCCTTCTTGGACTTCTGCATAGGTTCCAGCAGTGCTGKCCTAATCAAACTGCAGCAGCTAAAATGAATAGAAATTTAAAAATGAAATTTAATTTTAAAAAATTACTCATTTCCCTCTTCAGGACTCAACAATCGACACCTTCCAGGATATGTCCTAAAATGAAGAAGAAGACGTGTCCCATAACTAAGAAAACAGAGGTTGTAAATATTGATCATGTTGGAAAATGAGTGGTTCTTTTCTGTTTGATCCCCATTCTTCAGTGCTGGGTACAGCAACAGCAAATGACCCAAATGACTCATCCTCAGTAAAGATGCTTGTTGTCTAAAGTCTAGGAGAGGCTTCAGACTTTCTGGATAGCAGCACATGTTGCTACACATGCATGAAATGCCTGGCTTGGATATTTTATTTAGCTTGGTTGGTTTTCCAGTTTCCATTCAGGCCTTGGAACTGGCCTGTTTTTCACACCTGAGGCTCACAAAAGGTCTGTAAATCAGTGCTAGACACGAGGGAAGGGGCAGGAGATGGCTGGCAGGAAAAGTGATACTTCCAGAGTCCAAAGGGTAATTATTTAGGTACCCAGAATGTCACTTGCTGGAGCAGTGGCTGGAACAACAGGCCAGAGCACTGAGACCTGTCTCATTTTGAGGGAATGGTACTCCCCCAACAAGTGTTGCACTCCTGRATGGAATTTCTAAAGCAAATGCAGCCACTGCTCTGCCTCTTGTCCCAGGGCCCTGACCCAGAGCCCGCTGCAGCCAGCAGGAGTCTTTCCATCAACTGGAACACCCCTGGAATGGAATCTGAGCTACAGACACACTAGATCTTGTGCACAGAAAAATAATTAGAAAAATTCAGTTGGCTGCAGTTGTTACCAACTTGCATGTTTGTGGATTTGTCTGGCCGGACATATGGTTAGAAGAAAGAATTAGGACTGCACACAGATCCCCCTAGAGAATTAACTTCCCTTATTCCTATCTGACCAAACCACCAACCCCAACAAACATCTTGACACCAGACTCTTTACTAAGATGTTTGCTCATCTGCAGTGGAAATGAGACTCCAAGGGCCAGATTCCATTGCTAAACTGGTGAGGGAGGACTGGGGATGTATCAGGGGAAAAGGTCTATTTGAAGAACTCTGGGTAAATCTATCTTGTCCACAAAAATCTTTTAGCTAGAGATCTGCTCAGCCAGTTGGGACTTGGGAGGCTGGGATCCTTGCTCCAGTTTGGTCATGAGTCCACTGGATGATCTGGGCAAGTCACTTTTGTTCTGSGTGGCTCGTTGGAGGCACTTGAATTATTCCACAATTAGATGTTCCTGGCAGTCCAGATGCTTCACAGCTATTGGATTTTTTTTTTTTCCTTCACACTTCTGGGCACTCTGTAGAGAAATCTTGCATAACAGAGGCTCTGGAGACACAAGTCAGAAGTAAATCCTGATGTCAGAGTGTCTCTAAGCCTTCCCTACAAACCTGATACTTCTGCTGACAGATCTTCTGCTCATGCCCAGTTTTACACCCACTTAACCTGTTTTAATCCATCTATTGGGAGAAATGGTTTCTTGATGAAAAAAAAAAGAGAGTTAATATATGATGAAATAATGAGGGTGCTGGGGAAGCAGCCCTGAGTCAGAGGGCTGTGGGAGTGTGTTACTCACTGAGAGCACAGCCTGACTTCTGTCTGTGCTCCTCCTTGCTTAGGTTCACCTGCTTGTGCTAGACTCGGGTTTGCCCCAGTGTTTACATGGCTGGTAAAGATCCGGTTGCCTTTTTTTCTTTCACTTGAGCTTTGACAAATCGCAGTCAGGAGAAATATTAATCTGAAATGTGTGTACTGAACCTTTGATCACCCTGAGCCAATGAGAAGCTGTGATTAATTTTAATCCTTTAAATGTTCAAATGCAAATCCAGAAGTCTGAATTAATATATTTTGCTGGCATCAGTAGAGGATTGTGAAACAGGAAATTAGGAGCACAATAACTTAAACAAAAGCTTATGAAGAAATAAAGGCAGTGGTATGGGTAATGAGCCAGAGTGCAGGCTGGGCTGTTCAGAGGACGCCTGTAAGAGTGAGGTACCAGTTCAGTGGGATTTGGGGATCTATTGCCCCTTTAGTTTCTGGAAAATTCCAGCCTAAAGCAGTTGCCAACATTTTATTGCAAGTTTATATCTTCATTGTAGAAATTCTTAATAAAATTAGCTTTCCTCTGACCTTGTGCTGAGTCCCAGCAAGGGCCTTTGCCTGTGGGTATTCCTGGAGTCTATTGTCTGCAGCAAGGACTCTGATTTGTGTTGCACGGGAGGAGTGGAGACAACACCCCTCATCACACCAAAGAGATGCCGCAGTTTACTTGSTTCTTGTTACTGATACTGGGCAGCAGCCTTACAAAATGCAGAACATAAAATGTATCTGGTGGTTTTGACCCTGTAAATTTGGGTTATGCATTGTAAATTGATCTCTAGTGTCATTCATCCTGTTAAAAAGTGACATAAGTATTATTTATACGTGATGGTTACCCTACTAAATTACTTACAAAGATTTAATAGGTGATAGATGTTTCCATGAGGAACAGGTGTCACGGGTGAGTACAGTCATATGAGCAATAAATAACAAGTCATAAAAGACTAACTCAGTAACAACAGTTTAATCATCATTAGCCTTCTCTCGAATATTTATAATTGGAATCAGTTCATTAATTTTCTGCCTACAAGCACCAACAGGCTAAACAGCCACTTCTATTGCTGAGCTACACCTCTGGAGGCCTGATCCTGATGCTGTTTGCAATCCCACGGGACTACAGATGACGTTGCTCCCAACTCTGTGAACTGGTGCTCCTGGTGCTCTGTGCTGGGCTCCTCCGTGGCTGCCACAGGCAGGGGACGTCATCCCACTAACGCACTCCTAAAAATACCCCAAACATTGACTAGCCTGTGCACTAGTCAGGTCCAGGGGGAATGAGTTTGGGAGTCTGTAACGTCTCTGTTTCTCATGCTGCCAGTCTCCACCGTCTGTAGCAGTCTGGGATTATGTCTGAGCCTGCGGAGCTAAGGAATTGTGTGTGTGTGTGTGTGTGTGAGCCACTGCCGGATATTCGGCATCTGGAATCCATTGTGCCACAGTCATCCTGAGCTGAGCTGGAAGCCAAAAGAGCTTCAGACTGTATGGGCACATTTTTTAACTCCCTGCTTGTGGGATTTTTGAAGCGCAGAGAAAACTCAAAAGAAATCCGAATCCCAGCATGTTAATCCTCACACAGTGACTTCACATTCTTTGGTTTTAAGGGTCAAATTGTGACCTTTGCACAGGAGCCGGGGAAATCTCCCTCCTCCTGCCCTTTCAAACAGCACCCACCATCTCCAGGCACACYGTGCCTGCAAAATCCAGCCTGGGAGAGCACTGGCTGTAGCTTCACGCTGCCTGGGAAGGGTTGCAGCTTCATTTCACCTCTTTACACCACTCACACGGTGGTTAACAGACCACAGAGGAGGGAGAAAACAGCCCCTCCAGAATCCCACGTCTATCTCCTTGCTAGGCATCAGCCCTGTGCTGTCAGCCTCCTCATTCCCCACACCAGAAAGAAGGATGGAGAGCAGAGGGAGGAAGGAGGTGGAACGTGTGGATGGTGGCTGCGTTGTGCAGATCCTCATGAAGGATCCCCTGGGGACCTCCAGTTTATCCTGGGTACCATGCCAGCCCTCCTCTGCCTCCAGAATGCCAGCAGCACACGAGGATTTTTACCCCTTTGGCATGAGCTCGGTTTTGCTCTGTTTTAGAGAGAAGTTTCTCTCTGAGGTTTTCAGAGGCTGGAACTTGATACCTCTGCGCTGCAGGAGGCAGGAGCCAGAGCCTGGATTTGACAGCCATGCCTGGAGGCCAGAGCACACAACAGGACACTGGGAGAGGAGCTGGAGCATCACCCACTGTGGTTCAGTCTGTGATACCTGTAGGGCTAAAGAACAGCTGCCACCTCCGTGGCACATACTGCAGGGGTTTGCAGTGGCATAAATCTGGGAGTAAATACTTCAGCCTTCAGCACAGCCCCCTCCTGGGAATCCCACAATGTGTGGTGCAGCTAGTTGGATTTTTTGCCTGTTGGAGGCTATTCCAGAACTGCAATGCTTAGATTCCTGATTCTGAGCCTGGACTGGTCTGTGGTCAGTTAACCTCATCTGTTCCCCTKCCAAAATTGCTCTTAAATAGCTCTTCTCTCTCACAAGCGTTATCTTTCCAAGTATTTATAGAAAGCAATTGGTGTCCATTCTCACTTCTGTAAACTGAAGATGCCACTTCTCAAAATCTGTCTTTGAGGAACTCCCGAAGCTACATGGGCAGTCCATAGTTCTTTTTCCTGCTGCTGATTTGGTATTTCCCTTTTCCATGCAAAATCAGTGTTTTCTCTTTAGCTGGGGAAATTATTTTATCGACAGTTTCATATTAATACCCATTTCCCCCAGTTTCTTTGATTTTCCTGGTGATACCTAACCAAAGCCTTTACTGAAATCTTGCTAAGTGAGGTCTACCACATTCTGTTCTTTAGGAAATGAGATATGAAGGAAAGATTCTGTTAGTGTAACTGGAGTTACCTTTGATAACTTGCAATATAGGTTCATCCTGTTTTTCTACATCTGAATGTGGAATAAGACTTCAGGCACATTTAGGTGCTATAATGGTTATTCCATGTATGAAATGCAGTCATTAAGGGTGGAGATTTGAAGGAGATAGATACAGGCATCATTCAGAAGATAGATAATATATCAGGAATGAGGTTTGAAGCAAAGTGAAAATGCTTCAGTGGTTAAATTTAGGAAAATCCTCCATTCTGTTGGACTGTAAGAAAAAAAATGTCTTCCTTCTTTTCGGTTTTCTTTTGATGCATGACACGTGTCAAGACATGTGAATCTTGACAGGATATATGAAACTGTAAATCAGATGAAGGAGATCCTCCCCGAAGATCCATTATTTCTGCCTTTCTCTTACTTTCTGGTCACGTTTCCTTCCCCTCTCTCATGAACTGCCAAGCTGGGGGGGTTTGGTGCCAGCTGGTGGAGAGCAAGGACTGCTGCAATGGAAAACATGAATGCTCTTACTTCAGAACAGRAAAATAAGCAGCAGGAGCCTCTGACCATGTCTGATGAGCCTCTGGAGGTGGAAGGGACATGATCTGTCCATCACTGATCAGAGCTGCCTTGTGCCAACCCCTGGCCCTAATCCAAACCCAATACTATGGGTTTCCAGATCAGAAAGATGTAGGAGCAGCAATGTTAGGGCCTTGCTGAGATGGCCTTGGCATGCCTTTTCCAGCCCCAATGTTCCYGGAACTGTAGGCTCTTTGACTCTGGAAGAGATTCAAAACCCCAGGAACCATATTGGGTTCAGTGTGGGACGTGGAGAGCTCAGCACAGTTTTGCCAGCCCGGTGTAAGTTATGTGGGAGTGTCTTTTTTCCCCTCTTGCATTCTGCTCTCCATGCTGGTCACTTTGGACATCCTCTAAAGCAAATCACCTGTGCAGCATGACAGCTCCACACAGCCCAAACAGCTCTTTCTCTGTAGGTACAAACAAAAGTTTGCTTGTGTGTCCTCTTGTGTCCTGCTGAACATTCTAAGTGTCATAAGAAACCAAATAGTGTCCTGTTACAATCTTGTCCTTTATTGTGTTRAAAAACCAGAGTTGTAAGAGTAAAATTCTGCCCTCCCTGCCACCCTCAGTGCCCCAAACTGACTTAGTGATTCAAATATTCCTGAGCTATCAGCTCCCTGTATCCTGACACAGAATTGAAGCCAAACTCCAGCCAGCAAGTGATCACTGAGGGAGGCTTCAACTGAGAAAACAAATAAACCCTGGTGCATTCTGAAGCGATGCAGATTTTCACTGCGTATGAGCCTTGACAACATACATTATGTCTACATTCAGCAACAAATCTGTTATCTCCTGGCCTCAAAAATATGCCACAGATGCAAGTTACAGAAAAACAGCTGCTACAAAAAGGGGATGTGTAAGTAGTTACCATCAAAAAAATCCACAAACCTAAACAAATGCGAACTACTATAATGCCTCACTGCTTACCACAACAGAGAGAGCAAGTCTGGTTTAGAGGGGAAATGATGCAAAGCACCGATCTCCAAATCAGAAACATCCTAGCAAGACCTCCCATAGCAACAAAAGAATTAAAAATAACAGAGAGAAAAAAGGACAAGGCAGCCAGCATTACCTGGGCTGCATAATCGATTTAGAACCCCTCACTGTTCAGCTGAAAACATTTACTGATTAARCCACTTCCACCCAGGCACTGTCAGTAGTGGCACTGCAGTTGTGGTGCCTCCAGCATCACTGCTGTGCTTATCATGGGCTGATTACATCACACTAAGTGAGGTCTCCTAGAGATGCTCTTCAGTGCACAATCCCAGTTACTCAAACYCCGAATTCTAATCAACCATATAGTTATGGTTCAGGAGAAGGAGCTAGATCTGAACTTGAAAAGCTGTGGATTTTAGTTGGGCCCCTAGAAATATTGCCTGCTGCAGATTCAGGCAGGGGTTATTGGGTTACATGAACTGCCATGTGAATGAATATGGGACTAGAAATGAAGTGGGCCCTTGAGCACACAGAAATTGGCCATTTCTCAATTATAGGCTCACTCTTTGAGCAGCTTCAATGAACGTGATCAGCTCTTGGCCATGAAGAAGTGTTGATGGAAAAAAAATGCAGTGAAAGAGCTCTTTGACACTACCTGATAAATGATAGATCTTCAAAGTSGGATAAGAACTGGACAGAACAGAAATTCATTATGAATCAACATACAACAGATGGTGTATTCTGAGTCTTGGGTCTTAAAATCTTAAAATGTAGCCAGCTATTTGCATTCTTGGCTTTTATATTTTCTTTAATTACTTCAACCTTAGTCCCTCAATCAACATTTCTGTTACAAACTACTACAGGGAATTCCCAGCTCCATTCCTGGTGTGGCAGTAGGGTCTCAGACTATATTTGGATATTGGACTTTCAGGGTTGACACTATTCACTAATTATTATTTTGGCCTCTGCAGTGGCATATTGGGCTCTAACATCTTGGCTTCTTCCACTCTAGAAATCAGAGGGGGTCAGCCATGTAATGGTTCTGTGCTGAGGAGCTTTCTGCTCAAGCCTYTGTGGGCACACGAAGTTTACAAAATGCAAAAAAATAAGATTCCATTCAGCATTTTCTCCTGCCTGCCTGCCACACTGTAACTCTGTAACTGCTGAGCTKTTGCCATATGAAAAGAAGAGCTCATGAAAATTCGGAGGAAAAGCTCTGCAGTTCCCTAAAGAACCAAAAATGGGAACAACATATTCTGAAAGTTCATCCTCAGCAGCCAAACTCTGATCCAACACAGATGTAGTTGAATATTATAGATGGAGAAGATTATCATTTTATATATTGTTTCTCTTGCTTTATCATTCTCTACATTTTTATGGGCTGGCCACATCTTGCTTCATGTACGAATGTAAATACACATGTAAATGAACAGTGTTGTGCAAAGTCTTTTTCTGATACTAATAATGGGAAATTTTCATCCCAGGGTTAGCTGTACAGCATACTAAACTGCACGCTTTTGATTTCTGAGTATTATACTATTTCCTGATAATAAAAGTATGCAACCCCAGTTTATTGCTCTCCATTTAACAAAGGAAATCAATGTTTATTTTGTATGTCTGAAAAGAACAAACTCAATTAAAGGAATGACCGATAAAATACTGACTCAGGAGCTTGTACAGACACTTAATCACACGTGTGGGAGAAACCCCCCTGGAAGACTGATTGTGCTGCCCATCGAGAATGATGTCAAAATCCATTAACTTCAACAGGAACAAGAACTGGCCAAATCTCCAAGTGCTCCAAGGCCTCTCCAGGCTTAGGGTTGGCAAGAAACTTCCAGCATCTGCTGTAGGATTCTGACTTCTGCTGTGCGTGCAGAAATGCTCTGTCCAGAACAGCCCACATCTACGAGGACCCCCTGCTGCAAAGGGCAGCTGGCCGGATCCGGGTGCCCAGYAGCGCATAGCTTGGATCCCACAAAGAATTCATCCATCCCTTTGGTGGTAGTTTTACTGTCCTTGAGCAACATACAAGCGTGGGCAAAGGTCACGACTGAAAATGGCCAGTCTTGCCTTGCAGCGCTGAAGGGTGATGGCAGTTTGCTCGTGTATTTCCCATGCACAAATATGGCAAGTTACAAAACTCCCTAATGCCAGTTATTTAAAATATTACTGATAAATTTTAACCAGGCCTCACTCTAGCAGCTCTATATCTGATTTTTAACACRTGAAAAATAGAAGTTTTTTGCTGGGACAGACAGTGTCTTGAACATCGTCATTGGTCAAGCTGAAGTCACTGACACAATTTTTCAGTTGTGTCATTTTCAGTGYGATTTAGTTACAGCCACTTTCAGATGAAAAAAACATTAGGTACAGGAAAACCACCACACTGGGCGTTGTAACCATGAGAGTGACTTGTTCCCCTTCCCCACTGCAGATGACTTGCGTAATTTGATGGTCAAGCCTATTGAAACTACACAACATACTCTGTTTTTCAATTTCATGGACGGTGATGTAACTCCAAAACAAGCAATGGTTAATGAAATATTATTCGTCCCACCCAAAGCAAGAAAAGAAGAAATGTCACACTGCTCGAAGCTTTGCTATTAGACTGAAAATGTCTAATAAAATGTCTCTAGAAGAGCTCCTGCAGCACTGTTTCTGTCCGAGACGTGGCTGCTGGTCTTCTCTGCCACAGAAAATTCCTTGTGATATGGTAGGGATGATTGGAGAATCATACTGGAGAATGATTCAAGTGGTTACAACTGGGTAAATGGTTCCTTGCTCAATATCCTCAGTCATTATATCTTTTGTGCTTTCTTTAAAAACCAACAGAATTGGGTTATCTCATGCAAGGCCACAGCTGAAAAGGAAGTATCAGAAGAGAAAATATATGAATTTGGAAATTTCTCATTTTGTGGAAAGGTGACTCTGTCATGTCTCATGCACCAAAGGCTTCCTCATGCCTGACTGCTGTGGGAGGGGTGCGTGAACCCCACACCAGGAATTCACATGGAAACCTCAAAATTTCAGATAGACTTGTTCACTGCTCAGCTTCATCATCTCTCATCCTCATTAAAGTAAAAATATCATATAAACCAGGAAATCACTCAGTAAAGCTTCCTCTGCATTAACTCGAACTGATGGAGTGAGAGATGAAAAAGAGAAGGCTAAAGAAAGGCACACCAAATGCACAGCAAAGTTGCCGTGTGAAATGTGTCTGCTTCCAGGGTCACGCAAATCAACAGCAGATGTTGGAGATAACCTCTTGTGGCTGTAACTTGACATGTCAAAGAGCAGTTCTGCCCTACAGCCCTTCACTCTTTCTCCCCTTGGGAGGGTAACAGGAGATCTTTCTGTCATCTGGTGGAATTTCTCTTCTACCACGATGCTAAGGCTGGTAATTCAATACATATCAGCCTCTGAAACTGATCTATAGCAAGGGGCTGCAGAGGTAGGAATCCCTCCGAGCCCTGAGGCTATTTTGGGGATTTATTAGGACACTTCCATGGGGCAAAAGACTCTGCTGAAATGTTCACCCCACATCCCCTGGGGTGTGCAGCAAGTGGTCTCCTGTGGATAGGCCAATGTTGTGCAGGAATTGGGAGTTGGGGTGAAGGGGGCTCACATGCACAAGATTGATCTCGGTCGGTGCCACAGTTCTTCCTGCAGGTGATATAACTACAAGAATGGTTTGCTGAGGAGGCAGTTGGGCTCTAATCCCTCATGGCAGAGCACATGTGACACAAATGAAGCTGGCAAAAAAGCTCTGCAAAAGCTTGGTCACTCAGCAAGTTACTGGGATGAATACTTTTGTCACCAAAAAGTGGGATCTCTGTCCTATCCTACTTAGGGCAATATAATTTATGTTCTGGTATTTCTGCAGAGTGCATTGTAGGGATATGACAGAAAAAAGAGAGGTATCTTGGATTTGATTAACCCTCGTCTAATGAAAATGATAGAGCTCAAGTAAAGGTGAAACTGAAGAGGAAATTCTTCAACATCTTCATCTTTCTAGAAACAGTTTATGATTTTCACTGAGCTGCAAGGGGCAGCCCCAGGGTGGTGGGCTGGCAAGCAGGAGTTTCCTTTAGGAAGATCACCACTGAATCAACCCAATCAAATCAATTCACCTGAACTGCAGCAATAATCTGGGCACACCAAAGATCCAAACTGAGTCTTGAGATCTGTTCTTAAAGAATCCTTATTACATCACACTGCTGCACTATAGACGCAGGATAAGGCTTCCCTCACCCCCCATCATCACATCTTTAACACCACTACACACATATGAGTCTAAAAGATCTTTATCCCCCCTAATAATTTTAAGCATTTTTTTCCTTAACAGAGGTTGAGTTTCCTAGTTATTCTCCTCCCTGCATAATAAAAAATACTGGAGTAAGGAAGAGAAAGCTCCTGCTTATAATGAAAACCACATTATGGCAGAACCCTGGGGACTGGCTGGGGGAGGTGGAGGCAAGGGGGCTCCTTGGCTCCGCTCAAAAGTATGATCCAATAAGTCATTTCCAGGGTAAACACATAAATCTGTCCATCTCGAATAGAATCCAAACAATCAGAAGTATTCCCCTTGCCTCATTCAAAACATCTCTGCTGCTACTGAGGAAATAAAAGGAGTGGATGAAAACAAACACGCTTTGGTGGAAGTTGAAAAAGAAAACATTCAGTATAAATGTTCAGATGGCCTCTGAGTACCTTCGCTCAGAGTTGAAGTTCTGGCTGCCTCACTGGTGGTGTTGTGCATGCACTGATGTTGTCGAGAGTGTTAGGATGAGATGTTAGGATGTACGCCCAGAGAAAAGAAAAAAATGGGATGGAAAAGAAAAAAATTAACAGTTTTTCCCCTGCAGCAAATCTGGTTTAGCTAAAGTGCAAGTCTGGATTTGTACAGAAAGCAGAACCTACCATCACAGCCTGTTTTCATCAGTGTGCCCTGCTGGGGAAGCGTAAGACCGGCTCAGTTGAATGGTAAAGATCAAGGAGAAAATTCTTTTTATGAGGGTCAAAACTGCTTGTAATCTGCATTGTCAGATCAAAACCCCAAATCTGATAGACTTTGCACTGCAAATGAAAGCTATTGAACTGTCATAATGCAAGCTCTCCCACCCCCCAAACCTAGCTCTGTTTATAATGTCATTGAAGAAATCACGGTCTGCTACAATTACTGTCAGGTCTGGCTCACCCTGCTTTTAACCTGTGTCTCTCTGAGGAGCTTTTCAGACCTAGTGCTATTGTCTGCTATCTTGTTCAAAATGTTGTCCTTGTTATCATAAACATCTTTTTCTGCAAAGGCAGTGATGTTCCTAGAGAACCTGAGTCACAGTGAAACACCAGGTGTTACAGAGGTGTTTTTATCTGGGTAGTAATTCAAACTGAGCATTTAAAAATTTCAAGGTAATACTTGAAATCACCTCTCTAGCTATGTCCCAGGATCCATTTCTGCTGCAGAATCCCAAAACTGCCCATAGTTTCCTAGTGAGGTGATACCCACAATTCTAAGTTTTCTACTTTAGGTCTTCATTAGGAACACCAGGAACAAAATACAATGTTCATCTTTAGCTCTTTCCCAAATTGTGCTATTCAACTATTTTCCTTGGAGGCCCTGTCTTTGACCTCTGCTGTTAGTTTAGCCCAGCTACACTTCCAGTTTGTTTGGACAAGTTTATAACCTGGTAAAAGGAGGACACAGAAGGTGAGCCAGGTGAATTACGGCTGTAGATAGTACAAAGGCAATCAAGTCATGGCCAGTAGAAGTCAGGAAGGTGCCATCAGACAATTCATCCTCTCTGTGTAACCCACTGGATTCTGCCCTGAGGATCTACAGGCAATTCAGCAACAGCACTACAACTAATTTTCCAGCAAACACACATGGGATAATGCATGTTTCTGTGGGTCTTGTGCAACTCTTTGGTAGCTGCATGCTTGTATTTCCATCTGGTCAATTCTACCCATCCGTTCAAATCTGCCAATTTTAATGTAAATTGGTTAGCTAAAAGATGGTTTGGACTTCCTTTAGGTTATCTTTTCCCTGCTTCTTGCTCGGCTAACGCTTGAGCTGATATTTCTTGCAGGAGGTTATGAAATGTGATTCCCAACAGCGCAAGATCTGACGCTACAACTCCAATGGGTCATTTCCGTCTCGGTACAACCCCTTCCCGCATTAGCTCGGATGGATGTGTCACTCATGCACATGATCCCCTCACTTGACTGTTTCTTCACATGAGGCAGAGAGCAGAGTGAGTAGTGGAAGGAATTAAAATTCTTATGTCAGTCCTTTCACTAGGGAGAATGTTTAGAGACATTATTGGCGTAGTCATGTGGAGTGTTTTCCAGGCAAGATTTCACCAAAAAGCTTCAAAACAGTTTCAGGACATAACTTTAATATTTGGATGATTTTGCAAGGAACAGATTAATTCAGCCTTGCATTAGAGCTGAAGTAACTCCCAGCAAGAGTAGAATAAAGCCCAACATATTTTGTGCAGATGGATCCTCATTGTCTGAACTCATATGGATCCTGCAGAGGTGTCAGGGAAATGGTCACTGGTGGGGACCAGAAAACTGAATCTGTTCTGCACCTGGAGGGAATAAGACAGAGCACCCACACAAGGATGAGCTGGAAGTCAACTGGGGCCCTCAAGGAGGGCATGGGAAGGGTTTGACTGGTAAGGGGTGGATGTGTTATGTACACACAGGCATCTGGGAGAGAGTTCACAGCTATTTTGGCAGAGGGAACTCTTCTTTGTCTCAGACACGCGTATCAGGTCAGAGAGGTATCTTGGGCATCTGCTTTATCATCTGAATATCTTTCATATCAGGTCATTTATGGGTAGCTTTGATGTTTCAGTAGGGTTTATTCCCCAAAGGACATGCCTTCCTCATTGGTTGTGCTCTTCCCGTGTGTAACTTGAAGCATGGCTACCAAGGGCTGAAAGTGCTTCTGAGCTGCTTTTAGAGGCTCAGGACTCAAATTCCCAACTTGCCTAGGCACAAGGCATTGTAATACCAAGAAAACTGATACTCAGATGTTTTTAATGACTTGGGCTTTTAGTGACTTGCCTTCTTTTATATAAAAAAAATCCATGATGGAGCACGAGATTTAAATAGGATCTTCTAAAGCCCATTTAACCCTTGAACCATCTTCCTCTGGTCTTTAGAGCTAAAGGTGCTTTAGAGCTAAAGGAAAATGCCACAAGCTTCGTTCTAGGGTTCACCTTGGAGACATCCTTAAGCTGAAAGCAGACTCAAGAGTATTTCATGTCCCTTAAGGGGATATTCTGCTTTCACAGCACTTTGTGAAGGTCTGGAAACCAGCTGCTCAGACCCTGTTCTGAACAGTTTGCAGACTGGGAGCTCCAACATCCAGGCTAGTGGGRTTGTGCTTCAAAGGAAAGTCGTGAGGAGTGGGGGAGTCTATTGTAGAATTGGGCTCCTGCTCTGCATCCACTGTTATTTACTGTCTCAGTGAAAATTGCTGCTACATTTCCGAAAGATGAAACTCTGCATGCAGCTGCTAACAGTGGGGTTCTGGGGGATACAATGCATGTGCAAAGCCATTTTCTTGGAAGCTTTTTAGATATCTAAATACAGCCTGAAGAAGGAAATTATTTTCCCTGAACATACCTTCCTTTTGATAGATTGCTCTCCCAACGGTGTTCTCCCGATGCCTCACTTTGTGGAAGGAAGTAGAAAAGCTTGTTGCAAACAGTGAGGACACTGCTTTACCACAAAAGACCTGGCAAAATGTCTGTGGATTTAGTTTCATTTTGAGCAGGATCAAAACCCAGCTTCTTTCTTTTCCTGAATCAAAACATGGAAAGTAGAGGAACCACAAATACTGGAAATAGACATATTCGTAAACTCAGAGGCTGAACTTTGCATCCTATAACACTTATAGTGTTATTACTCTAACAATTATGCCCATATAAAACACAATCAACTGGCAAACAATACATCAATCTAGAAGGGAAAATATAACTCATATTGGTTGATAGTTTGTTTTGTATCTAACTGTTCTACCAGAACCTTTAAATCTTGGTTAGCTGAGGATGGCTAATTTGTTTTTGAAAGAAATCTCCATCTGGGTAATATGTTTTGTTAAATCTAAGCCAAATTTAGTAGAAAGGAGTTGTATTTTTGCATACCAGAAAAGGATGTATTTCCTGCTAGTTTTGCAGACATGCCTTTAATTTTCTGCCCAGTGAACGGAGCTCAGATCAATTAAAAGATGGACCATTTCAGTCATTACTGAAACCTCCTCCAAATTGTCACTAAACACTGTTTATGAGAGGTGGTCCTTTAATAAAAAAGGAACAAGAACTGGATGTAGCTTACCCAGTGGATACTTCTTTGYTCTTTCTGTTGGCAAGAGGCCAAAGCTGTTATTGCTTTTTGTCACAGTTTCACTGGCAATGCACATCACGGGACAGTAGGAACAGGTAAAGAGGAGATGAGTACTGGAATTGCTCCTTTATTTTTGTTGGCTGCAACRAAAGCATTCAGTCTCCTTGTGGATCTGTTTTCTCAACTGTGGAATAACACACCAGCAAGAACTGCAAGGTAAGAAGAGTTAGAGTCTTCAGAAGCAAAATTCATAAAGGGCAGGTCCTACCTGACTAGATCATCTGAGAGACCTCTTGTATGGAAAAATGAAATATTTCATCACCTTTTGTTTTTAAGTGTGATCTGAGAGGTGAGAGATGGGCTTGTGGCTGGGACAGAGACACTACAGAGGCCCCATCCTCAGCATCACACACTGCCTCTGGCTTTCTTTGGGACCTTTGGCAAGTCCTCTATCCCATGAGAAAGAATATCTATTTATCACTATATTTATCTCCTCAGCAGATGTTTTGCCCATTTAAAACCAAATGCAAATGCTGATTTGTAGGTGCTGTGAATAATCTGTCCCACACACAGCTCTGCTCATTGAAAGCCACAGGCACAGATCTGGGATTGCAGCTATAGCAGGCAGCCCTTGCCACAACCCAAAAGCGCATGTGCTGCTCCCAGCATTATCTTTCTGTGCTTGGCAACTTCTACCAATAAAGACTTGCTTTCTTAGGAATTTTCCTAGCAGCTGGTTGCTTATCTAAGGAAAAGTGACGGATATGAGCACAAGCAGACACACAGGTACTGGACGCAAATTATCAGCGGGAAGAGATTCCCTGAGGCCAACAGTTAGGCTTGGATATAGTCAKTGACCACCTGGTCCAGAGCTGATAAGAAGCAATTAAACCCAAGAATCCACCAGCCTGAATAAGAAAGGAAGAAAGAGGCCCCAGCTTCATTCTCATCTATTTTARCTCAAAGGATGATACAAAGGATAACCCTGGGGCCAGGCCCAGTACCAGCAAAGCCACGATCAGGTGGTTGGTGCAGCAGGCACAGCACATGTGCCACTGCTCCTCTTGAACATTGCCATGAGAGATGCTCAGTTTTGAGTCAGTTTACAGAAAAGCCTCATGGATGCAACATTCACAACTGTCGTTTATTGTTTGGTTTTGGGTTTTTGTTTTGTTTCATTTTTTGTAGATTTACCTCCGTCAATTTAAAGGATAAGAAAGAAGCTCAAGTTGGTCCAGTATTAGCAGCCACCAGGTTCAAGGCAGTGAATAAGCTGTGGTTTACACCATTAACAGAGTACAGAGAAGAAGATTTAGTATTGGGTTTTGGATTTTGCTAGTCAGCAAAATAACCAAAATAGTATTTATTCCTGTTCATGGGAATTTATAGAAGATCTGTCCCTGGGAGGAAAGATGTGCTCTATTCTGAATTGTGCTTTTCCCCAGCCTATCTGGAAAAAATATCTTCATGTAGGCTGTAACAATTGAAGCACATGCTATTTATGCATTGATGGGTATTTCTGACTTGAAATATTTGACAGGTTCTATGTTAAATATGTGGTTTCAGTTTCTAAATGTCGATCTCAAAGCCTCTTTCCCCTGTGCCTTATTAAAAGAAAGGCTGTAGAAAAGGAAGCGAGGAAACCTGAAAGTTAAAGACATTCCAGGAGCATGTAGAAAGCCTTCCATTGTATCAACTCTCCTTGACCTCTTATTAGTGCATTGAATTTGCTATATTAATTCTATTGATTATTTAGTTTGTGTTTCTTTAAAAATTGTAAATGCACCTAGGACTTTTTAAGGAATAAGTTGCCATTAGAGATGGATCTCCAAAAGATACCAGAATTAGACTTGGCTAAAACTTTATTTACCTCTCGATATTTGCCTCTGCAGCTGATGAGGACGTGTTTAATAGGCTGAAGGTAAGAAACAATTGCTTCAGCTTTGTGTATCTAAAGAAAATTTACTTACAAACCACCTTCCAGAGGCAAAAAATAAAAGCCCTGCCCTATTCAAGGGGAGCCCCAGGCTGCCTGGTGTGGTTTGTGGTGGGAAGCTGTCTCTTACTGGCAGGGGCTGGCTCAGGTTGGTGCCTTTGCTGTCTCAGTGATGATGCCCTTGCCTTGAAACAATCCCCAATGTGTGAGCAGGATTCCTGTGCTTCTGGAGCTGGTGTCTGCAGCTCAGGCATAGAAAGGTGGGCCTGAAACTCTCAGAGTCACTGAAGATCCCATCGTGTATTTCAGAGGAGCACAGGGCTTAGTGTTAATGCTTTAATCAGGTTCTTCACATCAAATGGTGCCAAGGGGGGATGAGGCTCCTGGCTGCTGGTTTTGCAGAGGATGCTCCAGGTGCCAGCAGCACATCCAGGCAGCACCTCAAGCTGTTGTCCTTACACTGCACAGAGTCAGGAGCAGACTTGGAGATGGATGTCACCGACGGCTGCAGAGCTGGACAGAAGAATTTGTCTCTTTTGCAAAGTTAATGCAATGATTTGGTTTGGGAGACACCATAAGCTCAAAGGACCTTCTAGTTCACCCTGCTGTCTCCTTGGAGCTGCTGGGCTGCCTGGGTACAGCAGGAGAAACTGAATTAATCACTAATGTGCAGCACCCCAACTCCTGCCTCCCAGGCTGGATGGTAACAGCCCTGGTAGTGTGCTTTGCCAGCCACTGCCTCTTTATGGTAAGATTTTCAAAAACAATGAAAATGGTCCACCAACATAACCTGTCTGCCTAATCTGATCAGGGTAATGCTGCTGATTTTTGCAAAGGTGAAGGTCAAGATAAAGCTTTGCATTGGACCTGGTGGATTTCTCTGCTGTTCTTCAATAGCCCTGCAAATGTGGGGGTATAGAAACACAAGTAACTGCAATATTTTGTTACTCTTCATACAGCTGTGCTTAGTTGTTGACAACATGACTTGGGAGAAAGCAGCTGGTTTTGCAGTCCAAAAGTCTGGAATTCATTAGTGGAAATTTTCAGACGTGGGTTGTTTTTTTTTCTGGATTTTTTTTTAATTATTCTTTGGCTTAGCTACAAAAAGTCAAAACAAACAGAGCTGAAAATTCATMATGAGGGGTCTTAAGGAGCTTCTTTGCTCTCTTTCACCGAAGAAGTGACTGGAAAGAAAAATCACTTGAAAATTCCTTTTTCCTGGTTTGCTTTATTTGTGACAGCAAGCCCTTTCCTGAGGAGCTGTTAAGAGCTTCTCTGGAATTCAGGTTTATTTGGAGAACACCAACTAAAGCCTGCAGTTGTACTAACCTCGGAAAGGAAAGGGGAGGAGACGGAGAAGTGACGCTAATTTATTCACTGAAGAGTTCAAACTGTGCAGTTTTTCCCCTCCAAGGAACTTTTTCTCCTGCTCGGGAATAAAAACTGCATGGCAAAAGTTAACCTGTGACATCCTGACTCGAGACAGGAGCAGATTGGTTTGAGTTTGTTTTCTGGGCCCTTAGTGAGAGCAGACTGCAGCATTTCAATACTGCAACTGCCTGGGAGAACATGGAGGTGGAATTTGCTTGGCAGAAGTGAAAGATTCTTTGCCTGAGTAAAAGCACAGGAGTGCTGAGCCCTCCCGAGGTGGGCATCAGCCCTGCTGCTGGTCTGGCACAGCTCTTGGCCAGGTTCTGCTTTGAGCTCTCCCTTCTCAGAGTCTCATATCTGTTACTTCCCCTTTGTAGGTTTTTCATCCCTTCCCACCATCTAGGTTTGTTGCTGCAGGCTCCCCCTCTTTAGGGGGGCAATCGCATCGTCTCAGCTCCTGGCAGCTTCTTTCTAGAGTGTTTTCCGAGAGATCCTGTGCTGCAAGCCTGCCCCAGGATCCACCCTTCCCTGCTATGCTACTTCCCACTATCGTTCTGACAACAAATATTTCCTATCTTGTTGCACTCCTCTGATGCTGAGCACTGGGAGATCCCGGGCTCTGGTCCAGGGCCAACAGCTTTCTGACAAGCACCAGCAGCACCGTAACAAATAACTCGGCTTTGGAGAGCCGCCTTTCCCTAAGGAATAACGTGGCTTTGGAGAGCCGCCTTTCCGTAAGGAAAGGAGAGRGGGAGAGAGAAAACAGGCACATGAAACCTCTCCTGCTAAAATCTTTCAGCACACGCTGTGGATCTGCTACAAAGGATGTTTCAACATGAGCTTCTGGAAGCTGTGCTGCTCGTGAGTGACGAGGTGGTTTACACACACCTTGGTCTGGGAAAGCCTTGGAGCCTTTTGTAARTACAGGTTAACAAAACTGCTTTGCCTGGGACTTCAGAAGTGTTAGGCAAACTTCTCTGGAACTGGGGGAATTGGTTGTTCAAAAAAAATAAAAATCCTTGTTTCTGCTYCTCATTCTTGATCCTCTTGGATTTCCAAGCTGAGTTAGGTGTTACCCTCCCATGCAGACGGGGAAGAACATTTGGTGTGTCACAGCAGCCTTCAAGTAGAAGTGATGTCACAAGAAAGTTTTGCCCCTATCCAGACAGGATGATGACTCTCTCCAGTTGGACTAAGGACTGGCTAAGCCCCTGGCAGCCCTCCTCTCAAATCTAATACGTAGAGAAAGTGCTGCAGCTTGTTACTTAACGTCTGTGCTCCTCAGACAGCCAGTCAACAGTGTGACTAAGAGAAAACGAAATTGGACTTTTTTTCTGTAAACTGGAATGTGTAATTATTGCAGATGATAATCCCCCATTTCTTGGAAAAGGCAAAGATTCCTATCTGGGATTCTCATAGCATGACACAGTTCAGAAAGCAAGTGACCATTCACAGAAGTAATTGAAAAGCTAAAGTAGCAAATTTCTGGTCTTTGGTGCCAAGGATGCTGGTGCTTTCTTGTGAACTGACATGCTTCCCTTTGTTTGCCAGCATGGAAATTCTTGTTGTAACTCCAGTGGCAGGTGCAAGACGGATAGCGAAGGTGTCCTTCTGCCTTCTTTTACTGCTGCTTCTTATAGTTGAATTCAGAAGATATGTGATACAATGGTTCCTTATTTGAAACTTTTTCACGAACTTATGATATTTTTAGCACATCCAAGTTAAAACTACATTCATTTAGGTTGCTTAGAAGTAATTTCAATTTTTCTTGCCAGGTGAATTCATAAATGCTGTYGTGGTTTGACACTGGCCAAACGCCWGGCACCCACGAAAAGCCCTTTCACTCACACTCCTCTGCTCCGCAACTGGACAGAGGAGAGAAAATTTAACGAAGCGTTAATGAGTTGAGATAAGGACCGGGAGAAAACACTTCAAGGGCAAAACAGGCTCCACTTAATGATACAAAGTGAATTTATTACTAATAAGGCCAGAGCAGGAGAATGAGAAGTAAAACGAGCCCTTAAAAACACSCTTTTCTCCCCGCAACCTGTCCCTCCTTGCCACCACCAGCGCAGGGAGATGGGGTGGGGCTTTTGGTCAGTTCATCACCCAAGATGATCTTTCTGCTGCTCAGGGAGAGGAGTCATTTCCCTGCGGCACCGTGGGGTCCCTCCCACGAGAGACAGTTCTTTGCGAATTTCCCCAGCATGGGTCCACTCTCACGAGCAGCAGCACTCCCAAAACTGCTGCGGCATGGGTCACTGCCACAGGGTTCAGGCCTCCAAGGACAGGCTGCTCCAGCCTGGCAGCAAAGCCTCTCTCTCCACTGGGACTTTTTCTGGATCACAGTGTCCTGGTATCCACCCGCTCTGGCGTGGGCACCTCCCCCAGGGGCTGTGGGTGGATCTCTGCATCCCCCGTGGACCCCCATGGGCTGCAGGGGCACAGCTGCCTCACCATGGGCCTCCCCACAGGCTGCAGGGACATCTCGGCTCCGGCGCCTGGAGCACCTCCTGCCCCTCCTTCTGCACTGACCTTGGTGCCTCCATTGTTGTTTCTCTCACATRTTCTCACTCCTCCTCTTCTCTGGMTGAAAAATTACAACTGCATGCCCAACTTTGTTTTGATTTCTTCTTCAATCTGTTATCACAGAGGCGTTACCACCATCTCTAACTGGCCCAGCCTCGGCCAGCAGCATGTCCATCCTCAGAGCCATCAGGGATTGGCTCTGCTGGACATGGTGGAAGCTTCCAGCAGCTTCTCACAGAAGCCACCTCTGTGTCTCCCCTGCTACCAAGAACCAGGCTGTGCAAAACCAACACAAATGCACACGCTCCTGTTAAATGTTGGCCATTTAATTCAACACCTATCTGTGTTTGAGTTAATTTAAAATTTAATCAAGCATATATATACCGATAGATAGATAGATAGATAGATAGATAGATAGATAGAACAACATACCTGAGGCCAAGCTTTGAGCCCGAACTGACTGCATTGCATTCAGATCTCTCTCCGGCTGCAGCAACGTTGCATCTGTAGCTGTACAAGCACCAGTTGAAACCTTGCTATGGTTAGAAGACTTTAGCACTACTTCACTCCAAATCACGGGCAGAGCTGTTGTAGTCTGTAAGGCCAGAGAGAGTTGTGATCATCCATCACAACTGCGGGACCCCGAGGTCACTGCCTTGATGCAGAGTTTGTGTCCTGCAACACGATCGTGCGCGGGGCGTGGAGGAGAGCCTGGTGCCTGCAGCTGTACAAATAAGGGATTTAGCTGCTTTGGTTTCGAGTTTGCCAGCCAGTTTTGGTCAACTGAGTTGAAAACTGCCTGTCCTTGCTGACAAAATGTACAGCAGATAAAAAAMAGTTTCAGACCTGAATCGTAATTACATGTTTTGACTGGGGGAGAATATTTTTTAAGAGTAAAATCACTTCATTTTAAGATGTAACTAAAATGCAGAGAACAGAAACATCTATTCCTCTTTAAATTCCTGGCAACTTTCTCCTGCTTARTCCCCAAACCCTTCCTTAAATTTTGTCCGGGTTACCATGACTTAGTATAATTTTTTACTCTTTAAATTGCAGAAGCAGTAGGAAACTTTTAAGAAATATGTGCTCAGTTTCAGCAAACAACTCCAAGAATCAAAACTGTCATCTTGTCTCCCACTTGCCCAGATACAACGATGAGGTACACTGTAGGTTGACTGAAAGCAGAAAATTCAATTTTGAAGCAAAACATTGTCCTCAACTTACCCCATCTGGTATGTTCACACCAAAGTACCCAGAGCCCAATGACAATACCACAGGAACTTTGCTTGCCAAAGGCAACTTTGCAGTGCAAGAGCATAAACACCCCCACAGGCATGCCATCCTTTCATGCATCTCATGGGATACTCTAAATACGGAGTTCTAAATCCATTTAGTAATTGGAGCTGTTGGGACTAGATAGAGTCCATCTGAGTGAGGGGACCCCCAAAGGGGATTTCTAATTTTACAGTAATACAAAAGTCCTGTGCTTAATAGGAGAAAAACTACATTTACAACCAAAAAAAAAAAAAAAGAGAAAATACGAGGAATTTTTACTGGCAGTAAAACAGTGCAATTCATAGCTTGGTCATGAGAGTTGTTTCTCTGTGTGGTTGGCAGAAGCTGTCAGGGACAGATTTACGCTCCAGCCCGAGGGGCAGTGGTGGCAGAGGTGGCGTGGGACGTGCACTCGAGGTGATGCCATGGGGGAGCTGCCATTACACTGTACAGCTTTTCCTCCATTCCAGGCTAACATAAGGATAACATCCTGCACACTTTCAGAAGTTGTACAGCACTGTTTCTGTTAATTTATCAACTTGTAACTTCTACTCAGTGGTCTCTGTCACCCTGTCCTGTAGCAATACTGTGTGGGTAGTAAAAAAACAGATRCTCTGCATTATTTCTCTTTAGGTTCTTCCTAATCCCTAGTACAGAGGAACTGCTCAAAAACTGGACTGGTTTTGTATATGGTTGGTGATACAAAAGTTGTCTTGGAATCCCCTGTGTGCAATGTCTTTATTTCTAACAACGTAGATGTGTCCAAACCCGATTTTGACAACTGGTAGTTTATGGCAGATCTAATAACCCCAAACCCCTGGAAACAGAGATATAGGTGGGTCATTAAATGAAATGAAAGTGAAAGAAAATGACTGCTTCTATTTAAGCAGAGTTAATGCCATTTTTCTTTGAATAAATTGCCAAAAGAACAAGATCACAAGCTCTTAAAAAAAYGACTTGAAGAAGCTGTAGCTGTGATTTGTGTCAAGATTGTAAGAAGGAGAAATATAGAGTCTATAAGCAAGAGCAGACATCAGCACAATAGCTGTGACTCTGGGACGGAAAATAACCCACATGTGAGAACAGTTTTCTTCAATCTTGTATCAGTTGCTAAAGAATAACATCACATATCTATCATAACTGTTTAATTATTTATTAAAGCTGGGAAATCCCTGGTCGCCTGTGCTTGGACTGAAGGCACTTTACTTTCAGCCTCCTCTAAAATAAATAGTAGCACTGAAGCTGCAATGTTAAATACACCAGCCCTAAAAATTACAATTGTAGCTTGAATCTGGTTCACTCCATTTATTTATTTTAATCACAAGTAGGAGAAAAGGGGGAAGAGGTGCTGCTTAAGTTCCCTGTATGTAGTCCTTYGATGCCTATCTCGATTAGAAGGAAGTGATAGGGACAGATTAGGATTTGGAGATAGCGACAGATAGATTTGAATGTGTGAGGTAAAGCYAGATGCATGTTGTTATATGGGCTGCTTTTAGAAACTTGGATTTGTTTTCTTTCAGCCTGGAACTGCTGATAACTGCAGYTGTATGGCAGTAACTCGCATTCCCAGCACCTTGCCTCCCTCCAGCTCATTCCAGCTGCTGCTGTGGCAGCTTCTTGMTGGGCAGTGGTGACAGAAACGATGTTAGGGGAGAGACAGTGGAGAAAATGGGACTGTTACTCACCTTGGCTTTGTGGACAGTACAGGTATGTGTTCTGCAAAACAACAGGTTTTTATCTGCAAAATCAGAAGCCTCTTGCCAGAGAACTGTTTAAAGGGCAAACCGGAGGGCAGCCAGCAGCAAAACCATTTCCTAGCTTCAGAGGTGTTCTTCTCAAAGGCCAGCATAAGTCCTTGAAGCATTAAATCTGTGAAAACAAATCGAGAGAAGAATGGAATCAAATTGTTCTTATCAAAATAGCAAGCCAGGTTTACATGCATAGAAATGAAATTAACCAGGAGAGTGCACAAGTTACTCTTCACCCTGCTCTGCCCCGTGGTGTCGAGTGAGCCAGTGCAGCTGGGGGAGTGCGGAATTGTYGCACACGGAGGGTGGTTGCTGCCAGGAGGGCTCTGCAGGAAYTGGGGAAGGAGTGTGAGGTTTTCCTTCAGTGGAGAAGAAGGAGGTGATGCTGGGCCTGTGTGTGCTGTGATGTAGCTGTATGAGCCGTAGGGAGTAGCTGCAGCACCTTTTTGGTYCTCTGACCAGTTCCCTGCTCAAACACTTGGAGTGAAGCCATGTTTTGGTGCATTACTGGAGAGTATTAACTTCTTGTAATGGTTTTTTTAGCTTTGGATTTTAAGCTTCTTGACTTCTTACATGGACATGCTTTCTGCAGCTGTTGTAAGTAGCTAGCTTTGYTCCCTCCAACCCAAAGTAATCTGAAAGAATCCTGTATTTATGAAAAATGCTGAGTAGGTAGATGGTCCCGATCCCCAGAAATGGGGCAGGGGAGGGCAGGTATGAAAACATCTGTATTGCTCTGCTAACATTTCTCACTCTTGACCTGAAGGACTGCAGAATATGCCGAGAAAACTAATCCAGCACGAAAAACTGGCATGCTTGAAAATCTACAGACTTTTCCAAGCATTTCTTTTTGTTCCTGACACTTGCAATCAACTTATTTGCAGCTCCTGTTATGAGGAATTTACATCAAAACCTCAGGAAACCACTTAATGCTCTTTAAAACACAATGGTTTAGATGAATCATTACTGAAGATCTAGTGAATTAGCCGGGTTGGTTTTACATGACACATGCTGCTCACGACAAGTCAGCTGAAAAGCCATCAATGAATTAAATCACTGTTACTTAATTTCCAGTCAGAGGTATGATGTTGATTCACATTTACATGTAACTCCTCCTAACACACATAATTTTTATCATTTCAAAGTCAGCTATTCGACAGTGACAATGACGATTAACTCTYCTCTGTTCTCAAATTAAAAGCTGTTAATTACTATTATGCACTTTTAAACTGAAAATACCAGCTCCTTAGTCCTAAACAGATCTAGGTGAGCAGTTAGTTGACACCTCCACCGAGAGAACCACCAGTATAAACAATTTYTTCCTCTCTTTTGAACTTCTCAGCAGAAGAAAGGTGTTGCTGTTTTCACTTCAAAGGCATCGCCGATTGTCTTCCAAACTCACTGTGGAGCTGAGATGGATGCAGAGGGTGTCCTGAAGCTCAGCCTGACCTTCTTCACACGATAGCAAGGTCAGCCCTCTATTTTTGTTCTTACTAACAGTGAAATTCAGCTTCACTGGAGTGACTCCTGGTTAACAGCAGTCACTGTTATCAGACTGGGAAGAAATTGGAGAGATCCAGACCAAGCTGTCAGCCCAAATATTCTTGAGAGCCTTGGTAGGGAGTAACACTGTCCTATTTTGTTAAAACGAAAATRATGGTGATGGGAATGTTCAGAATTTCTTCATGTTTTAAATATTTTTATTCAGAGTAATACATAAAAATTGCAGACGTGCAGCAGCCTAGTTGAGGGGATGATGATCTGTAATGTACRCTGGCTGCTTTTAGGCTCTCGACTTCCACATTTTGAAGCAAGAAAAATTCTAAATATATAATTACATGTAATATATAAATAGATAATATATAACCTAAAATAATGGATTGTCGTTGTTAATATAAGAACTTGTGCTGTGTATTCTAGTATGAATCTAGTGACAGGCTATTAGTTCTCAGAAAATGTTGTAGCCACTCAACCAGCAGTCCAAAAAGGGCAATTTAAAAGGAGTTTTATAACCCAGCTACAATCATGGAAGAGCTGAAGCTGGAAGGGACTGCCGTTTGGTCACCCCTCCTCCTTCACACCGTACACAGATCACTCAGTGGTGACTCCCAGGACAGGATCTACTCTGATGGTGTCACCATGAAAGGGCCATAAACCAGCCTCTGTGGCCTGTTCCATTGTATAACTGCTCCTCCTAATTTTTTCCTGATATTTATCACAGTTCTTCACTTTTGCACTTCACATCCACTACTTTTTTCCTGTYCCTGTTTACTAATGAGAGGGATTTGGTCCTTTCACTCCCCTGGACAAGGGAATTTACTGAAAATCTTTGGTAGGAAATTCAGTCCCTATGGGTGTCTAGGAACAAGGAACAGAACAAGGTATTCAGATATGTATCTGGACCTCTTGAGTATGCAAATGCAGCTGGAAATATCTGTCCTTAAAATGCTGCTGGCTGCTTGTCAGGGCAGGTCATAAATGCTGTAAGAGCTAGTACCTGTATTAGGCTCAGAGGGAGCCTAAGCATGAATCCCTCCTCTTTCCAACCACATGCTGAATGATTTTCACGGCCCCTCGCCTTTGCCTGATGGGGCCCCAGGCAACTTTCTCGTTACCTGACACTAAAACAGTGATACAGTGGTCTCCATACTGTACCCTAATGTTTCCTACTTCTATTTTTGATCACTTGTGTGAAGACAGAAAAAAAGAAAGATGTGGCTGGGCTAAAATTTCTGATCCTTAGGGTGAACACTTTGTGTTCAGACTTTGGTGGGAGGTTGCACCAGCTGACCGCCTTGTTGCTCATCAGTTGCCTCTCTCTTATGGCAGGAAAATGGCAACCTTTGATTTACAAACCCTTTGTCAAAACTGTTCTGTTTTGTTTGGGGTTTTTTAATGATCTCYTGAGAAGAGCACTTTTCCAGAGCGTGGCAGAATTGCCGGATCCTTATTGTGTTGAATACAGTAGGTGATACTTTCAAATATTTGGGCTTTTAGAGTTTAAGAAGTTGTAAGTTGAGATGGGATCAGTTTGATCATCTCATCTGAGTGCTGTAAAATATGTCCTTCAAGCCAGACAAACCCACCAGCAAAAAGAATTAGTGTACTCTCTAATGCACTTCCAAAAAGTCACGAAAAAGCCAAATGGCATCAGACAGATGCATCTAGGAAGTGTTGACTGATAAGTTATCAAGGTGACACATTAACCACTAATTAATGCAGTTCTTACTAGCAATTGAATCTCATTTTGTTTCATTTTCTCCCTTGGAATGTCACATGGAAACATGAAATGTCTTGCACGAATGGAATTTGGGGCTCTGACTTGTGATTTTTGGCGATTAGTATTGCAGTGATGTTTWAAAAAAAGTGTTTCTTTCCTACTGCACCACTCATTGGTTAAAATGCTGCACAAGGAGCAAATAAAAAGTTCACCTTTACTGTACATAATTTAATATAAATAGCAATGCTTCTTAGCACACAGAGCTGTGATTAGGAATGTCTCCCTTCACTCGGGCTGGACTAGGGGAAACAAGATCAGACAGTACTTTAGAGGAGGAGCAAAGTTACCTAAACAGACAAGAAAAACTGGAATGGAGTGTCAAAATGACTTGCCTGATGTTAGGTGGCAGGTCAGTGACAGAGCTGGGACTGCAACGGTGACAAATCATGGGCCTGTTTGGTCTTATTCTGGGAGACTGGGGGAAGGAAAACAATACTGTTTTTTAYGGAGCATGGTGTGCATAGATGTTTCACACTCGCAGTAAAAAATACACTTAATTTATTTCTTTTTATAAACTAATTTAAAGCAGAATTTTAACACTGTTTTCTTTAATTTTTTGACTAGAAAATATTTTAAGTATATTTTTTTACCTTAAAATTGAGACATAGTTTCTCTTTCTTGAAGTGGCAAAAAAGGTGTTTTTTTGTAACTGAAATGTTGATGTTCCAATCTTTGTCCTTCATTCAACTTCTCCATCAAGAGGAAAAGTGACAAGGCTTGAGGGAGTCAGTACTTTAGGTAAAAAATTACCTGCAAAAAGAAATGCAAGAGGAAAAGAGCCATTGAATTCTAGAATTTATTGAAATTCTTGAATTTCAAGAACTCTKATCATATCTATAAAATATTTTGGTACTTTTTAATAAGGAAGAAGAAACTATTTCATGAAACTTTGCACATTTTTAAAAGCCATGTTTGTTCGAATAGTGGCTTGAGCTGTTCTRTGAACGCTGTGAGTCCAAGTGGGCTGCAAGGCACTTGCTTTAAAAGCTGCCATTCTTTCCTTTTGTTTGGAGGAGGCTCTCTGAGATAAGAGATGAGTTTCTTTAGAAGATAAATCTCAAGCGCACTGCACGGGGCATGTCTGCAGACCTGACCCTGCACCAGGGGCCGTGGYCTTCCTCATCCTCAGAGTGCCTGCCCCCAGGAGAGAGCCCGGACCAGGAGGCAGAGGCTGGACGAGGCTCCTGGAGCAGTTTCTTTCTTGCTAAGCACATGGAAAAGACCACAGAGGCTGAGCAGGAGTTCAGGCTCTCCCTCAGGTGGAGCCTGGTGACTGTGTTCAGCTGAACACGGCACAGATGCTCCCAGTGCTGCCTGTGCAGACGAAGTTGGCTGCTGAGTGTGTGTTTGGAAATGCTTGTGGCTGGAGGATGGGGGACACCTTCCTCTGCCCAGTTCCAAGAGGGGCTGCCCTGACAGGATGGACCACTTTGCCGCCTGTCCTGTTCTTTCATGGCACTGTGAGGTGGAAAACCAGAATTAGTGCACAAAAAATGCTGCCCGTGGACACACAGCCAGGTCTCTCCGGGGTTACTGCCACCCTGAAAATCCGTGAGCTGGCCTGAGTCACTCACACCTGAGGTGGACATGTGTGTTGGTTTTGCACAGCCTGGTTCTTGGTAGTGGGGGGCCCACAGAGGTGGCTTCTGTGAGAAGCTGCTGGAAGCTTCCACCATGTCCAGCAGAGCCAATCCCTGATGGCTCTGAGGATGGACGTGCTGCTGGCCGAGGCTGGGCCARTTAGAGATGGTGGTAACGCCTCTGTGATAACAGATTGAAGAAGAAATCAAAACAAAGTTGGGCATGCAGTTGTAATTTTTCAKCCAGAGAAGAGGAGGAGTGAGAACATGTGAGAGAAACAACAATGGAGGCACCAAGGTCAGTGCAGAAGGAGGGGCAGGAGGTGCTCCAGGCGCCGGAGCCGAGATGTCCCTGCAGCCTGTGGGGAGGCCCATGGTGAGGCAGCTGTGCCCCTGCAGCCCATGGGGGCCCACGGGGGATGCAGAGATGCACTTGCAGCCCATGGGGGGAGGTGCCCACGCCAGAGAGGGTGGATACCAGGATGCTGTGGTCTGGCGGAAGTCCCAGTGGAGAGAAAGGCCTTGCTTCCAGGCTGGAGCAGCCTGTCCTTGGAGGCCTGCACCCCGTGGCAGAGTGACCCACGCCRCAGCAGTTTTGGGAGGACTGTTTGCCCATGGGAGGAATTCACATCGCAGCAGTTTTGGGAGTGCTGCTGCTCGTGAGCTTGGACCCATGCTGGAGACATTCGCAGAGAACTGTCTCCCGTGGGAGGGACCCCATGGTGCCGCAGGGAAACGGCTCCTCTCCCTGAGCAGCAGAAAGAAGATCTTGGGTGATGAACTGACCAAAACCCCTGTGCCGTCGGTGGGAAGGAGGGAGGGCTTGGGGGGAGAAAAGCGTGTTTTTAAGGGCTCACTTTACTTCTCATTCTCCTGCTCTGACCTTGTTAGTAGTAAATTCACTTTATATCATTAAGTTGAGCCTGTTTTGCCCTTGAAGTGTTTTCTCCCGGTCCTTATCTCAACTCATGAACCCTTTGTTAAATTTTCTCTCTGTCCAGCTGTGGAGCAGGGGAAGGTGAGCGAGCGGTTTTTTGTGGGTGCCTGGCATCTGGACGGTGTCCAACCACGACAACATGACAAGAGCACATAGCCTCAAGCTGTGCCAGGGAAGATTCAGGCTGGACATCTCTGGAAAAATTTTTTCAAGCAGAGGCTTGCAAAGCATTGGAAGGGGCTGCCGAGGGASGTGGTGGAGTCTCCATYCCTGGAGATGTTCAAGAACATCAAGAACTGGACATGTCAGTGCTCTGGCTGAAAAGGGGGTGATCAGTCAAAGGCTGGGCTTGGTGATTCCGGGGGTCTTCTCCCACCCTTAAGACTGTGATTCCCCGTGTCCGGGGCTCGCCGCAGCTCTCGGAAGGGCCGGGCCGGGCTCTGCCCCCGGCAGGGGCGGGGGGAGGCAGGGCAGGGCCGTCCCTGCAATCCCTATAAGAGCCGCGGGCGGTCCCGGCCGCGCGTCCGACGCGTCTGCCGCGATCGGGAGGGACAGTGCGGTGCCACCATGTGCGGTGAGTGACGCGCCCGGGGAGCCGCCCACGGAGCGGGCTGAGCCCGCCCGGGCTGCGGGACAAAAGCGGCTGTGTCCCCGAGCCCTGCGGGGTCGCTCGGGACTGGCCCCGCTGCATCCATTTTGGGGATGGGAAGGGGAGGGAGCGCTTGGCAGGTGAAGGTGAAGCCCCTCCGCCCGCCCCTTCTCCCGAGGGGAGGCGATCGCCGTTCCGTTCCTCCCTCCCCGAGCCCTCCGTGCCTGGCGGCTTGTCCCCGGGTCTCGGGATGGAAATGGTCCCGTTGCCAGCGCCCGGCTGCTCCCGGGATGTCCGGGGTGCGTGGTTAACCCCTGCTCCTGGTGCCCGTGCCTCTGATGCGCGGGATGCGCTGGGCTCTGTCTTTCCCAATCCGGGACTAGGGATGGATCAGTCGTGACTCACTTCCGAACTGCGGCGATAAGGSAGAGTTTGTGGTTTTCAAACAAAGGCAGTGAAGGAGCTTAATTCTTAGCTGTTGTGAGTTTATTCACCTCATTTTATCTAATAAAGATGAGATGGTAAAGATAACTCCAACATCGTGTATAGAATTGCTTAGATATGATTTTGATCAGATTGAAATCAAGGTGTGGGTTCAGAAGCTGATAATACAATTGTATTTAGTTATGGAGGAAAGTTTAGTGAAACTTTGCCTATCCTGTCCCTGACATCTTCTCACGGGTCTGTTGMGAGTAGAAAAATTTGCACGTGTACTTCTTAGTCGTCATGAACAAAACCTCTTCTGTGAGATGCAGACTGAAAGTGAGTTGAGTTACTGCCTCCAAAATTGTACTTTCTGAATTGGGTATCTTTTCCCTGCCTCCACATCCTCTTTAATTGTAACCTCAGAAAGAGCAAGGAGCTCAGGAATCTCCTCTTTCACTTGAATGAAACAGGAGGTGATATTGTTTGAAATCCTATTGTTTGAGCTCCTACGTGACAGATCGCTATCAATGAGACAAACTCAGTGTCTTCTAAACAAAACCCCGTCAGGTGAGACACCTGGCTCAGTGCCTGAGCTACCCGAAAGTATTCATGGCAAGCACTGAGACACGTAATGGTAATAAACTTTGGTAAAAAAACTTTCCGTATCTGGGCTGTGTATTTATTGGGAAATGAGGGTGTTAACAGTGTCAAAGGAGTTCGGTGAAACGTCTAACTTGGGGTGGGGTGAGTCAGTATGAAATAGCAAAGAGCAGCAGTTCATGAAGAGCACTGAGAATAGAGCTAGGTTTTTTTCCTGTGAGCGTTTAGAGACCTTTTATGTTACATTTGCTTTCAAGAAAGATGTCACCCAACCTGCTCTGCTGATCTGCTGTAGAGTGTAGTAGTGCTTGAGACTGCAGCCAATGGTTTCTAAATTGCTTTTTTGTTGTTGTTTTTATTTTTGCCTATCTTTCCAGGTTTAAGTGCTGATAATAGACCCTATTGTGTTTTCTTTGGCTCCAGGTATCACATGAGATTTATAGCCCTCGTTTTATGTTTTGAAAATACATAGGTCATAAATATTCCTATAAACATGCTCCTAAGRAAGCAAAGTTCAGATGTTAACATTCTCATGTGTAAGAAGACAATATAGCAAAAATATGCAGCATTTAAAAAACAGTTAAGATGCACTTAAACTGATGATCTACCTATTTTAAATCAAGATTAGTTGCATCAGGATGTGAAGTTGAGACCTTCTCAAAGCTAAGTTTCTGGCATCAACAATGTGCTTACCCCAACAGAGGCATCCTTTTATTTTTTAAAAAGTAAATAATTTTGTTCAAACTTCAAGTATAGGCTGCCCCCTTCTTGATTTTGGTGAAGTCTTGCAATTGCAAGAGTTCTTGTGGAATTTTCCCAAAAAAAAGGCTCAATTTACTTTTCCTCCTTTTGATGCTCTGCTTGCAATCCTCAAAAGGGAATATCTAAAGTCTTGACAGGCATGTAAAGGGAGAGCCTGGCTTTCGGTGTCTGCACATGATTGAAGCTGGTTTTAGTAATGTTTTAACAACCTTCTGTTTCTGTTTTTAGTACCTGATTCTGAAGGTAAGCCATACATGATTGACCTAGTTCATTCTTCTGAGCGAACTGTAATTATAGAAAGTTATTAACCAGATTTAACATTCAGATCAAGACAGCAATGTCCTAGTAAAACACTTTTTTGGTGCTTTCACTGGATTTTATGTTTTTGAGTCTTCTTAGGGAAGCAACTTCTGGAAGTGACGTCTAATACCTTGGGGAGGCCATCATAAAGTAACTTGTTAGCATCACAAAACTCTTATCACTAGTATGACTCAGCCGAGATTCAGTCATAGTGGTGTGCTTCCAGAAGGAATTAAGCTACAAGGAGTCTTTATCAGAAGCTGTTTCTACATGAGTTGAGTAATGTGCTTTAAATGTGGCCAAAATGATGACTGAAGAGGGAAGAAATATGCGAGTGGATAAAGCATGAAAGAGAAATGTACTAGAGAAAGTCTTCCTCTCTAAGTGTTTAGAGTAAGATTTATGCCCTTTAACTGAAAGAGTTTATATGTTCTTTGAAGTCAGGCTGCAGCTATTGTTTTAATTGTAAATGGCCTCTGGTGACTTCTGCTSCTTCTAATGCACGTGTGTGGAAGTGCAGCTACAATTCCCTGGAAACAAGGATCTCTTCAACAATTGCAGCACACTGGTAGCATTGTAACGGATGGTCCCAAAGGAAGGTTCTTCCTGGAGCTCTGTGTAGTGAAAGATGCCACATGGAACATACAAGGATATTGAGGCTTGAATTCATTGTGAAATCTGGCCTAGAAGTAGAGCTGGATCTGAAATGAGGTGTGTGGCAATGTTTTGGAATGATGTTGAGAAATTTGTATTGAAGAAATTGAAGAATGCTGCTCTTGAGGCTCGTGGTTACTGCCAGAGAACGGTAAATATCTGTCTGGAAAAATGATCAACAGGCCCTCAGTCTAAAGTGACTGCTTATAACCAGAGGCATTATTTTTCAAAGCATCCATGAAGAACAGTATTAAGCTGTTCAAATTCCAAATACCTCCTTAAATGCAACTATTGTCTTAATGTCTCCGTTAATGTTGGATGCTCTAGAAATAATTAGGCTGAGCTCCTCATAAATCTCACTTCTGAAGCAGAAAAGTATTATCCACCCTTTAATCTTTCCAAAATAAATTCAGAGGCAAATGTAACAGTCTCTCAGTCTCACTGTCAAATCAACAGTATTAATGGCTTATAAACCAGTGGAGTAACCAAATACACAGAAATATTTATAAGGGAGATTTATTGGTGTATCATTGTAACAGCTTCTTCAGTATGGCCATTTACAGTTCAAAAACCTTAAYTGAGGGGGAAGAGGGTGTTAAATTTCAAACAAAGGCTTTCTGTATCTAAAAGACTTGTCTGCACTGCTTATCTGCTGAGCTCTTAAAGTCTGGGTTTTTTCTAAGGGTAGTCTCCAGTCCTGACTTGTTGCTTGGAGAAACTGTTGAAATGGTGAAATTAATAGTTTCTGTTATATTGGGGTACAGATTTGCAAGCGTTAATAAAACGGCTTAATGTATCCTTATGAGTATCAGAGTCCCAGGAAGAGCTGTAGGCAGAGAAAAGGAATGGCTGTGTTTTCCTTTGCAGGTGACTCTTTCATTGCACCTTTTCTAAAGATAAAACAACATCCCCAAAATCCTTCTGATAAAAAAATGCCTGTGTACTTTTGCCTTCCAAAAAAAGAGAAAAAAAAAATTAGTGTGGGGAACCAGCCCCCAAACTAAAAAAGCCTCTTCTTGGTTGATGACTGGTCTATTCAAGAGAAGAGAGATGAGGCTCTCAGGCTCTTCCAGGCTCTGTTTGCCGAGTAGGCAGGGAGTGAGTTCACGGCTCTCCTTGTGATGCCCCTGGAGGAGCTGACCCGGCTGACACGGGGCAGGCGCAGGGCTCTCGCGTCCCCGGGTTTGGTTTGGCAGGCAGGATTGTGCCGAGGCAGCGCACGGGGGGAGCGCTTGTGTTTTGGGTGACCCTGCTTTGTACCCTCTGTTTCTTTCCTTTGTTGTCCTATCCTATTGACTTCTGCCCTTTCCTCGTGTTTTCTTCTCTATTCTCTTTCTGCTGAAGTGACTGTTGTATACAGGATTAAGCTGGAGCCTTTCAGAAATAGATGTTGTGCCTCGTACCTACCCATGGGTATTTAAGGCCATGACTTGGATTACAAAAGTCTCCTTGTGTTAGTACTGGTGAATATATTCCTTCTTTGAATGTCTGGATATGAAATAGATCACAATGTTCCCATTTTCAGCTGTGGTTTTCGTGAAAAGTAGAATTTTTTTAACCTCTCCTAGCTGTTTAACTCTTGGTGGGTAACATGAGGAGAGTGAAACTTGCCAGGAAAGTTTATGTGTTGTGTGTTGAAATGAGGGTTCTGAGTCCTTTATTCTATTTGAACTCTTTCCATTTAAAAATGCATTAGGAKGAATTGTACTAAATGGGAGGTTGGGTGCCCCTAGGACCTCTCCCTCATGCTAGTTTTAAGTCTGAAGGGATGCAAATTCTAAAATCTTTCTTTGCTTCTTTTTCCCCCTCCTTCCCCTTTTCTCTTTAAACAGGAATTTTTGCTTATCTAAACTACAGAGTGCCTCGCACTAGGAAGGAAATATATGAAACCCTGATAAAAGGATTACAGAGACTGGAATACAGAGGATATGACTCTGCAGGTATGTAAACCAACTCAACAAATTAATTTTAGCAACCAATAGCTCATTCCATGACTTTGTTTGGGTACTTTCAATGTCTGGCATGTTGGATTTTTCTTTCTTTATTCTACAGATTAACAGATTAGAACTAATTACCTTGATTCTTGGAGTTCTACAACTTTCCTCAGGACTTAAAATTGGGTGTTTAGCTCTATAATTAGATGGTTGAGGTCAGTACGCATAAGCAAAACCAACAGGGTGTGGGGAAGATTGTCTCTACACAGGGCTGTGTAGTTTGTGCCTCAGCCTTTTTTGTGCATGTGAATCCCAGTGAAGGATGGGGAAGATCAAACTTGTCTTAAATTTGAGTTGGCTTATTTCATCAGGCAAAATATTTCAGTCTGTTGTCAAACAATTTAAGATGGCTCATGTATATTTTAATCTATGCAGTGAATACAGACTTGATGTAGTTTCATTTGAACATGCAGAGGTCTAGCAGCAGACTTCAAGTATATCCCTTTGAAGGGTAATTTTAAAATAATAATTTCAGTGGAGTGTGCCTGTCTGTATTTTCTCAGCCTTTTCTTCATCTAGTGTATTTGATGCTGTAAATAACACTTATGACKGTGTCTTATGCTGTAGGAGTGGCAATTGACGGAAATAATAATGAAGATAAAGCAAGATTCATCAAACTAGTTAAGAAAAGAGGAAAAGTAAAGGCCCTGGAAGAAGAATTGTACAGTAAGTGTTAAAAAGGACCCCTTTACTTTGGCCTCCCAGTCAGATATCATCTGCGTCTCAGCAGAAGGTCAGACCATAACATTGCAGTTATGATTTTGTATCAGCAATAACTGCATTGTGAAATCCAARCAGCTAAATTTTTTTGTGCCCCTCAAATCTGCACTTAAAAAGCAAGCTGATCTTTAGATGCAGCACTGTGAAATCATCGGCCTGTTCTCCCTTCTTTTGGTTGCTCCTTTGTTCAAAACCTGGGCTCCTTTGGTGCTTTACTCATGTGATTCTGTGCTGGATGGCTGAAATGCTGAAACATGCACTCTGACAGAATTTACGACCATTTAAGCAGCTGGCTGTCATCACAATCTGCTTTATGCAGTGCTTCCATCTGTGAAGAACTCAAGTTGTGTTTTAATACGTTTACATTGTAATTTGTAGTAATGGGGTCTGTTAGCCTGGCTGTTAGTATTGGCTGAAAATGCTGGAGTCTTGGCAAACAGGGTTTTAATCGCAGTAGCTTGAACTTTCTGAAGTGTAATGTCAAGAATGCGAATGGTTTAAAAAAAAGCCAGAAGATAACATTTAGATTTTTGCCTGTAGGAGTTCTCTTTGTGTTTTACTGCTTGTGTGTGTGAGAGAGAGAGAAAGAGGCAACATTAAATATTCAGTAAACTGAATTTCTCCTGTATAGAACAAGATGACCTGGATTCAAAAACAGATTTTGAAACACATTTTGGAATTGCTCATACTCGCTGGGCGACCCACGGAGTACCAAGTGCAATAAACAGTCACCCTCAGCGATCAGATAAAAGGAATGGTACGTAATCTCTGCAGCACTTGAACCGCATGAATCTGAAATGGTTCAATCCACAGAGCACATATGTTCCTACTATTGTTATGGTATCTATTTTTTATACTAGGGCTAAGCTGTTGCCATTCTATCTAACTTAGACAGTTTCACAATAAAACAGCCTCTTCTCAGGCTAAAGTAACACTGTAAAAAATTAATGAGATCTGTTCTCTGAAAATTGGGAGTCAATCGAAGTACAACATTCTTGTTTTGAAAGGTAAGGCTGAAAATGTGTCAATATTGCCTGGGCCAGAAAAGGGAGGTTTCATATCATTCTTCACTTGAGATGGCTTGGTGCTCTTCTACTGGGTGTAGTTTAGAACTCTCTTAATAATTTGGAACTGCCTTTGTATGTCTTCAGAATTTGTAAGCTTCTGCCTTTTGTTGTCCATCTTGTGATAAACTGTAAGTCTGAAAGTTATACCAGGTATTTTCCAATGTACTTCTAAGCTTTTTTTTTGCCTGTAATTTTGTGTTCTGAATTAAATATCTTAATTTTTCATTGTTCATGAGTATAGATATTTTCTTTCTTTTAGAATTTGTTGTTATCCATAATGGAATCATCACAAATTATAAGGACCTGAGAAAATTTCTGGTGAGTCTGTGGCAACTCAATTCTACAACTAGAAAGTTAATGCTCCACCAACTACCAACAGATCTTTCATGACATTGGTGGAACTTGAATTCAAGTTTCTTGATATAATCTATAAAACAGGAGTGTGAAAGAGTCTGCTTAATAAAGATACTCRGTAGCTAGTGAAGTGCAATATGTTCCTGTAATCCTAAATGCAAAGTATTTATGASTAGAGTAGCAGTTTGTACTCAGATTCTTTGAGAGGGTGTGTGGAGTGGGCTCTCTCCTGCCTCTTGCTGCTTGACAGATGCTAAGCAAGTCTTACTACATGACTTATTACAGTATTTTCCAAAGAGTAKCTATAATAGGAAAAGTAGTTTTATTTTGTCTATAGTGATTTATATCCACTGATCCAATGTGGTGCTCTGAGCTGTCTGACTGTGCAGTTTCTGGCGGGAGGCAGTTGAGAGGACCTTCAATGTTTCTTGTTTGAGGATAGACACACTTTTTAMTCTTCTGTGTGATATTTCAGGAGAGCAAAGGCTATGAATTTGAATCCGAAACGGATACAGAAACAATCCCCAAATTGATCAAATACATGTATGACAACAGAGAGAACAAGGACACCAGTTTTTCAGCCTTGGTAGAGAGAGTTATTCAACAGTTGGTAAGTGGGAAATTACTTTTTTCCCTGTACAACAGTATAAGCTACTTGTGGGGTTCCTTAGCATTCTGCATTTGTGCATTTAGATCCTCTGCAGGAGTTCTTAGAAGGTGCTGCAAATAACGCYTTTAGGCTTCCAAACAATGCTTAATAGACCAAGAAATGAGATTAAAATTTTGGAGACTTCAAAGGCTTTTCACTGTTAAATCTTTAAATTGCGGTAGCAGCTGGTTTTGTTTGTTGAGTTTTTTGGTTTGGGKTTTTTTTTTAGCAAGAAGTTAACGCAGCTTTTTAATGAAGCAGTTTAATTAAAGTAATACGAGCCTCTGGGGGTTAAAATCTCTCATAAATGGCAGTGTGTTCTTAAAGGTTATTCTGATCGTGTTAAAACACTGCTGTGATTCAACTTTGGCCAATGCCTTGGCTCTCCTATTTGGAAATAGATCTAACAAGCTGGACTGGTTTCCAAACTGTGAAGTGGGAATCTACTGTTACTCAGTGTGCGAATGCTTAAAAACTTTGATAGATGCATTGCAAACTTGGAGAAAGCTGGCTTTGTTTCCTCCCCCAGTCTCCGGGCAGATGTTTTCCCTCCCCTTCCTGCAGTTTCTTACACCCTTTTCACCTCCCCTGTCTCCTCTTTAAAGCAGCTCTGTAGGATTCCTGGGAGCGGGGCTGGAATCCACACGCACTCAAGGCCTGTGTGGGTCGAGGGGRAGCAGTGGTGCAGCCACAGAGCTGAGGGGAAGGGAGGCTTCACCTGACCCCAGACAGGGGCAGAGTGGTCTGAGTGGAGCTTTGTGAGGAGTGGGAATGTCACCATCTCTGTCCTGCATGCAGGCTGGGGGGGCCTTGCCTCCTGCTTTGGGAATCCTCCTCCAGTTTGCCAGCTGTGTTAGTATTATAGAGCTGTTTCGGGGGTTTTTTTCCTGGTGTTGTGGGTGTTTTTTTGTGTTTTGTTTTTGAAATACATTAATGAGAATTTGCTGCTTGATCTAGAAGTAGTAACTCCCAAGTTTTTAGCTGAAAATGCATGATAATGCTGTACATGGAAATTCCTATTGAAAGCCTTACTGAAAGGAAATGTCTAAGTCTTCATATTGCTTATGAGTAACATCTCTGACATTTTCATAACCCTTGCATTAGAAGTTATTGTTTTTATTTTTAAAGAGAGGCGAAGTGCTCACTTCCTGATCTTTCAGCTGCTGCCCTGTAAATGTGCATGTCAGCTTGTTCTGCTCCATGGCCAATTCCTTTAAAGGTGCAGTCTGCCCTCCAGGAAGAGATTCCTGATAGCAGTTCCTTCAGTGCCTCTTCAGATAGGGGCCCCAGTTTAATGAGATGCAGCTATTTGAGATAAGTTCTTTAGGATGTCTTTTTTTTTTCTCTTTTCTTTCCATGGTTTCCAGGAAGGTGCTTTTGCATTGGTTTTCAAGAGCATCCATTACCCAGGTGAAGCTGTTGCTACCAGGTTAGTAAAAGTCCATTTTATACATAATGCATGCTTTTAATTAGGTGAAAAAAATGCTAACATCTCTTTAAGATACTAAAATATTGATGCTTAAAGTGCTTAATTAACCAAAACTCAGTGAGTCAATAAAGAAACTCAGCCTATCTTCTGTTTCTAAATCTGTATTAAGAGCATGCTAACATTTTTCCTATATCAAAAAGGGGAGGGGGAAGGGGTATTGTTCACTTTTAGTTCCCATTGAGTGAAGACTGAGATAAGGATATTCATGTTAGCCAGAAGTCCATCATAGTAACAGGTTATACAAATAGTGTTCTATGGCTGTCATAGCATTTATGGTGTCTTTCTGTATAAGTTCTACTTTTATTTATGACTTGGAAAGCAACTTTCAGGAAATGTAAAGATATTAAAATAGCAAGTGACGTAGCAGTGGGAATAAAGACTGTTTTATATTACCACCCAAAAGCCCATTGCTTCTGTGGTCTAAAATAAGACTACATTAAAATTGTGAAAAAGCCAGCTGTACCATCACTCCAGCTGGAGAACATCTTCTGAGAAGAACTATATATGTGGTTCAGGTTTGGGTTTTTAGGACTGAGGGGATTAAGAGATGCTAATGTTGTAATATGAGGTGTTGGCGGAAGGTGACTTGTTCCTTTATTCCTGTGATTTTTTTTCTAAAGAAGGTCTTCAGTGYGGCATGTGACCCATGTAATTAAAAAATGATCTTAATATTCTACAGTTTCAGAGGTGCAGTAGTGATGATTGACATTTCTAAGTTTGAAGGCTAAATGCTGTAACAGGATTTCAATTCTAAAGAGCACTSGAACTTTTTGTTGGCTCACTTCAGAGGCAAAGTAAGCTTTGTTTCAGACTGGTGCCTGTACTAAGCTGTTTTGTGATTACTGGAAAGAAAACAGCTGCTTCATACACATTTTCCTCTACCTGGATGCAATTCATGGGTAAAGAATCACCAAGGCACACAGTACTTGTTTATGTAATAWTATTTAGTGAATCTTGCAGAAGAACCAAGTTTATGTAACTCCTGCCATGTAATGGTTGAGGAGGCTCTTCCTATTTAGGAAGCTGGATGATTTCAACTTCACAGATGTCCTTTGACTTCTTTGTATGCACTTTTCTCTTTGTAAACTTGAATGTTTTCCTTTCTGTAGGAGAGGGAGCCCTTTGCTCATTGGGGTTAGGAGCAAGTACAAGCTCTCGACTGAACAGATTCCTGTTTTGTATAGAACGTGTAAGTTGATAAATCAAATTACATTATTTTTAAGAACTAAAAATACTGTTACTTTATGATTAGAAATTAGGTTAATTGCTCTTTGTACCACAAAACTACCAGCTGATGCCCCAAATAGCTTCTTAGCTGAGGATATTTTTATACTACTGAATGTGTAGTTCATGTAAAAGTGCCGTCCCCCCMAACTATTTCTGTAACTGTAATACCCTGGACCTGTATAGTCTGTAATCTTAACCTGAACAGAACTGGCTTTGCATTAAAAATGTCTCATTTCTTTAATAGGCAACATTGAGAATGTGAAGAACATCTGCAATTCCCAAGTGAAAAGACTGGACAGCTCAACCTGCCTTCACGCTGTTGGGGATAAGGCAGTAGAATTCTTCTTTGCTTCAGATGCAAGGTAGTAGAAGTACTTCAACTTTGCTGAAAATACTGGTTTTTCATTTAAAAGAGAGATAGTTCTGGAAATCTTAAGCTGTCTTGCTGCTGTACAATTGCTTTCTTTCAATTGCTGTCATAAAGCCCCCAGGCTCAGGTACTTTAAAAATGTCTACAGTTCAAATGCTGTTGACAAACCTTCACAAGTGCAATATCTGCCAGTTGCTGACCTCTATGTGAGCTACATCCAGTGTAGGAAAGTAATTTGGGTAGAAATTATCAGCTGAGTATTTGGGCAGACTATAGCTTAGTCTGGGTTGTGGTGTTTTTAATTCAGGTATCAGAGGAGAAGATAGTGGTGTGGTTCAAAYCTTGTCAGGAACCTGAACATCAGGTACACATTTATCTTGGAAACAAGACCATGGCCTTAGCAGGATCTGTCAGGGATAGTGGGAGGCAGCTTCAGACCGGCAGGAACTGATGCAGTGGTTCCTGAGCCTCCTGCTGTGAGTTGCTGTGAGAGTGCAGGAGGAGCAGCAGATGGAGCCATTGCCTTTAGGATGGCTCTGTCTGTAGTCACGTCCAAAAGGAAGAGAGAAGCAGGGCTGGGAGTGCTCTTCTGGCATATKTAATTGCTTTGCTGTTACCAGCTCTGACGTGTCAGGTTTGTCTTGCTTCTGTTTTTTCTGTAGTGCTATCATTGAGCACACCAACAGAGTGATTTTCTTAGAAGATGATGACATTGCAGCAGTAACTGATGGGAAGCTCTCAATTCACCGTCTGGAGCGTTCAGCCAGTGATGATCCTTCCCGGGCCATCCAGACCTTGCAGATGGAATTACAGCAAATCATGAAGGGTGGGTTGAAACATCTGTAAATGAGTATCATCAAAGGTGGATAGTTACTATTTGTGTAGTAGATGAGGCAGAAAAATGCTAATTTGTGGTCAAAATTACCTTATATTTAGGCTGTTTTTACTGAGAGCTGAGAATTCCAAATTTTGAGAGCAAGAGAGGATGGGCAGTCTGGGACCCTATCCATTTTAGCCTTGGAAAAGTCAGACACATTCATTTCAGTATTTAGTGAAAATATAACTAATATTAACATGTTGTAGTTGCTGGCAAAGTTCAGCTGTAAACTAAGAATTGAAGTGGAASACAGAAGTTTCTTTAAAAAGGAATTTAGTTCCCTTGTCAGTGTTGGGAAATGAAACCAACCAGAGTGAACTACCAACCCCTCCTTTCTTCTTGCCTGTTCTAAGCTTTTGTTTAAGCTGAAACAGTCAAATTAGCTTCTTACCACAGGTCGTCTTAAAAGTTCTCTTTGTAAGTGGAATAGACTTAAAATAAACCTAAGCATTACCATGTCATGTTTTGTAAACAGGTAACTTCAGTGCCTTCATGCAAAAGGAGATTTTTGAACAACCAGAATCAGTTGTCAACACAATGAGAGGCAGGGTGAACTTCGAGAGCAGCACAGGTAACTCAGAACAGCCCTTCAGACTGCAGTAGCCTTGAAAATTGTAAACATACTAACTAGAAAATAAAATACACCGTTGATAAGTGTGTATTTATTTGTTTGCAGTTCTGCTGGGAGGGCTGAAGGATCATTTGAAAGAAATCAGAAGATGCCGAAGACTGATCATTATCGGCTGCGGGACAAGTTACCACGCCGCAGTAGCTGTATGTTCACAGCCTTAGCTGAAATGCACATTTAACTCTTAGTTGCTGGGGTTTTAGACAACAGCTCTTCATCTGCTTTTTCTTCTATCTCAAACATTGTCTTTCATTGAGGGATCTCACCCTTTTATGTAGTTTTCCTTCTTGCCACATTCTTTATTAATGCTCTAATGCTGTTGCCTACCATGCTAGAAGTTAACGTTTTTCGTCTTGGTTTTTAGAGCTCTGCTGAGCTGTAATTATCAGTTTTTCCAAGAAGAATCCATTTAGATTATCTCTGACTTGTTAGATRCCCAAATGTTAGTGGGTGGCAATATTAACAAATACTGTGTGCTGCTTAAATATAGACTCGACAAGTACTGGAGGAATTAACTGAATTACCAGTGATGGTGGAACTTGCCAGTGACTTCCTGGATAGAAACACACCTGTGTTCAGGGATGATGTGTGCTTTTTTATAAGCCAGTCAGGTGAGCTGCTTTTGCTGTTGAGTGAGTGCTGTAAGATTGCCTTCCATTGCATTTTGCATCRTGTAAGCGTGGATACAGTTATTTAGGACACATTTTTGTAGAATTTTATGCTTTTCGGAAATTATTACTATCCTCTCCCAACAYGAAGTCAAGATGTAAATGTTTTCCAGGTGAAACTGCAGATACACTTATGGCCTTGAGGTATTGCAAAGAACGTCGTGCCCTGACAGTTGGCATCACAAACACAGTTGGAAGCTCAATATCCAGGGAGACTGACTGTGGTGTACATATCAATGCGGGGCCTGAGATAGGTGTGGCAAGCACAAAGGTAATTGCTGTTCAGTGTTTGACTTTCAGCCTTCTGGAATACAATTAAAATTTTAATTGCAGCACTTCAAACTGAGATCATATTCCCGCTCTGCAGACTTAGCTGCTAAATGTTTTGTTTTGTCTGCAGGCTTACACCAGCCAATTCGTGTCTCTTGTAATGTTTGGCCTAATGATGTCTGAAGACAGAATTTCCTTGCAGAAAAGGAGACAGGAAATCATTAGTGGACTAAAATCATTGCCAGGTATATTGATATTTTGGGTTTGAGGAAGCCTAGGGGATGTTGGCAATGTAAAATACTACTGAGGGATATTTTTCTCATTTAAGTTTCACTCTCTCACTCCTCCTGAAAGGTAGACAATATGACAAAAATGGGACTATTCATTTCTGCACTGTTTGCCAATTTTACAAGTGCCCTTTCAAGAAACTTGGCAGGAAGATTGGAATTTTCATGGGTTGGGTTTTCTAATTACAATAAGGTAGTTTTGTATGAGAAATATTACTTGATCTCTTAAATTCACGGTTTGAAATTTTTAAAACCTTCCACTTTATATCAGGATAGATAAAAGGTAACTAATTCAAGGTGACTTTTAAATGGATGTTCACAACTTCCTTTAGAAATTCAAATGGCATGTATGAGCACTACTTAAACCARTAGTTGCTTTAAATTTATTACTGTGAATAAGGCTGGAGAAAATATCCTTAAACTGCAGTCAAAGTTGAGAAGTTGAATTGATGAATTGTTTTAAGTGTATTTGTTCTATTAGATAATTAGAACATTCTACTACAAGTAAACTATCTTTTCTATTTGAAAAAAATGAATGTTTTTTCCTGTGCCTCAACAGAAATGATTAAAGAAGTCTTGTCCTTGGATGAGAAGATACATGATTTGGCTCTTGAACTGTACAAACAAAGATCATTGCTGGTTATGGGTCGTGGATATAATTACGCCACTTGTCTGGAAGGAGCTTTGGTAGGAATGTCTCAGTATTGTTTAATATTATTTAAAATGAGATTTGGTGACTTCTACAATGTATTTTCTTTCTAATATTTCGTCACAACTTAATTSTGGTGCAGTAAAACTGCTATCTATAACTAGGAGCATTTAGTTGAACACATGCATAAGGTGAACCTGGGTATGATATCAGTTTCTTGTTTCTTAAACACAATAAATGTAGTGTTTAATGAGTCTATTTAAAAAGAAAAACCTAGCAATTTAAATTGCTGACCCATTTGAAAACAACATCAGAAAAACACAATGTGCTGATGTTGAGAAGAGATGCTCATGCGGGAAACTCATGAATTATGAACATTCTGGTAAAATGGGCATGTGTCCATCTCTCACAGGAGCTTGATGTGTTAAAGGTAGACTGCAGTAGCCAAGGTTGTGCTGGGTGTTTGGTTCTTACAGTTCCTGTTATTACTCCATTTCTTTGTCTGCAAATGCATGGGCATGGGCAAGCTCTGCTGCTGCCCACAGCCTGCTAGAAGTCCCAGCAGACACTCGTGTGTTTTCACTAATGCTTGATATTGATACTGTGTGTATTTAAGTGGCAGAGGTACAACCTTGGTGTTTTGCTTCTTGTGGCTGTTGTTTTTCAGCTGATTCAGTAGTAACTTGATGGCATTTCCTGTTTGTAGAAAATAAAAGAAATCACCTATATGCACTCAGAAGGTATCCTGGCTGGTGAGCTGAAACACGGGCCCTTAGCCCTGATAGACAAACAAATGCCTGTTATCATGGTGATAATGAAGGATCCTTGTTTCACCAAGTGCCAGAATGCTCTGCAACAGGTCACTGCTCGGCAGGTACAGTGTTTAACTAATTCACTAATAAGTGTCATAGGGAAAAAGATTGTGCATGTTGTATTGCTGCTGACTGTGCYTCTGAAAAGGGATGTACTGCTGATTTTTTTTTACTTATTAAATTATAAATAAGATGCTACATCTGCATTGTAGGTTGCCATTACAGGTTAACGCCAGCAGTAAAAACTGATTACATATGGGTTGTTTGTTTGTTCCAGGGTTTTTTTGTTTTGAAGCAAAAGGAATAATGTTAGAACTCTATAGGCTGAAAACATTCAAGTCTCATAATGCAATGAAAGTCAAAGCCATTATGCAAGACTGGCATTGCCTTTTTTAGCTACTTGAGTGTCATCAGACATACACAGGCATGCTGTGAACAATATTTCAAAGCTGTTCTAGGCTAGCTCTTCACTTAACAGTGCAAAATTTTATTTTCAGGGTCGTCCAATCATTCTGTGCTCTAAAGAAGACACCGAAAGCTCAAAATTTGCCTACAAAACCATTGAGCTGCCTCATACAGTTGACTGCCTTCAAGGAGTGTTGAGTGTCATTCCTCTTCAGTTGCTTTCATTCCACCTGGCTGTTCTCAGAGGATATGACGTAAGTGTTTTCTATATTTAACTCTCCATATAGTGCAGTTTTGAACTTCCTCCTACCAGTGTAGAGACCCAGTTATATGGCATATCTAATGGAGAGCTATGAAAATAGTGAAGCTTGTAGTGAGTGTGCTTATAGAGGTGGCATTTCAGTGCCAATTCTTCAGTTTTGTATTTTTTAATTAGTATCCTTCTAAAAAAATTACAAAGCTCTTTTGCTTAGTTTGATTAGTTAAGAGTGCAAATGAGAATTTTTCAGAGAACCAAATCTTGAAATGTGATATTGTACTTTAAGCTAAAATAGGTCAATGCTTTGTACAGCTTGGTTTGTTGGTGTGTTGGTGTTGTCAGTTTGATAACGATGACTGCTTTGGAAAGGTACCCTGTGCAAAACAAATATGTATTTGTTAGGAGGGTTTTGGAAGCACTGATGAATTCAACTGTGAGTCATTATCTGCGGATCTATAGTCTGTTGTGTGTGTTAATGTGTCTAGAATAAAGCAGAACTCATTAGGAAGTCTGAAAAAGCACACTAAATGAACTGTCGAATGCAGAATGTCAGTATTACTCTGTCATACTGAAAGTCTGTCTCTTCATTCTAGGTGGACTTTCCAAGAAATTTGGCCAAATCTGTTACTGTAGAATAACAGCCAGGAACAGCTGATGTTTTTGTCACCAGACCTCTGAGTTGTACTTGTAGAAATGAGTTCTGAATTGATAGGTAAATGTTTTTTCTAAAGAGAATGACAGTTCTAACTGGGTAGTGTTGGAAGGATTTATCTTGCAGCTTTAAAAGCTTTTGATGTGCCTTGTACCCAAGTGCTTTTGCTCACAGCAAATATTCCTCTAAGTCCTGAAATTGCCAAAGAAGATAAAAATTGTTTACACATGGTATACTGAATGAACTTTTCTACTGTGCAATATATATATATGTATACATCTCTCTCCAGAGTAACTGTGAACATTTTTTTAGCCTACACTCCATAAGTAGTTTTAAAGATACAGTATTTATAAGTACAATTTGTATAGCTTTTTTTAAGTTATTTTTTTAGTACATTGCTCATCTGTAACATTGGTAATGCTCAGAATGTAAATACTGAGCGTGTTCATACTTGTGTACAGTTGATAGGGATTTTCGTTTTTCAGCTTCAAACTGGAAATTTGTTGTCCCTCTTCCTTCCCAGCTTCCCGTCCCCCTTTGCATCTGTGTTTCATATTTAACCAGTCATTTGCAAAGTTCTTCTSTAGCTGTAAATTCCCAGCTATGTTTTAAATTTCTGCTTCTTTCAACTATTTTGAAAAGCCAGAACAACATTTGTTTTGTATGCCACCCCAGCTCTTATTTGCATAATGTGTGTAGTGCAACAGAATAAGGGAACTGGATGTCTTTCAAGTGATATTTTTGTTTGAAGAGGGTACAATGAAATGACAATGCAATTAAAAGATTATATAATTCTTTGTGGCTTTGGGGKTTTTTTTGTGTATGTATGTGTTTGGTTTTTCATTTGTTTCATTTTTGTTGGTTTGKTTTTTTTTAACTTGATGGCTCCTATCTCAGGTCTGAATAAAGTCCTATTTTAGTACCATATATATTTGCAAAAGCACACTTCGCTAGTTGTGAACCAACTTGCAGTAGGGGAGTACATATAAACCTGCAAAAAAATAAGGTAGATACACACATGAAGTTCTCTGCTCATTTGTTTGGATTTTATTTTCAAATAATCGGAAAGCATAGTATTTAATTTTTCTGCATTTTATTAACTAAATACTTCACTAGTAAAGTGTTCTTTATTATACTSCTCTGCAGGCTTGCTTCTAAGTGGAGGTGTTTGAATATTTACATAGGTTAAGAGCTTGAAAGTGTTACACCASCTTGTTATAATAGGAGCTACTTACTGGAAACTATTGCTGTAGTACTTGTTATAACCACATAAAAGAACCCAMTTCATAACGAAAAGCATACTGCTAATCTGACCTAAGAATATGTAACTATGTATCTAACGTGGTTTTTTGTAAGCGATGCAAAGGCCCCTTACACTCTCTGTCTAGAATTAATATTCTCTTCTTATTAAAAAGTGGAACTATCAAAGCATMCTGATGTCATATGATACATTAAATTGATTTATTAAAAAAAGTACAGATGTGTTTTTTCTAAAATCATCTGTGAGAACAGAAATCACAGAAATGAAAGCTCTCATTAGTCCTAGGAGAGGCGGAAAATTGAGTTTATTTTTAGACAGCACCTGTTTTAAAAAACCAAGCAGTCCTCSTGTCAAGGCGAGGGGTATGTAATAGATAGAAGGCTTACAAATTTTGAGTGGGGTTGAAAATAGGTCGGGGAGGGAATAAATCCCTTCCCTTCTGAACCATCCCGTGGGAAAAGCGGTGGGAAGTCCRTGCCTAAAGAACCAGCGGGTCGGGGTCCGCAGCGGCACGGCGGGGCCGGGGTGTGTGTGCCGGGGTGCGTCAGGCTGCCACCGGGTGATGTCATCGTGCCACTTTGAGGGCTTCTTGCCCATGGCAGGTGTTTACCTCACGGGGGGATTCCCCTGGCCTGCTGTAGCTGTGCGGCTGTGAGGAGCCGGCAGCAGCACTGGTGCCACAGGCGGTCGGCACGCGGTACTGGTGGGAGGTGACATCACAACTATCGTGACATGCTGACGTCAGGCGCTGACATCACGACTATCGTGACAGGTCGACGTCGCGCAACGACACCACACCGAGGGGCGGGGGCCGAACTGCCCCGTCACTGCGGCCCTTCAGCGCCCTCCCTTATATAGCGGCCAGCGGGTCCCGCCTCCGCAGCCCGATTGGCCGAGCGCTCCCCGCGGAGGGCTGCGATTGGCCGGAGCGCCTGTCAGTCAGGGGCGGCGCCGTGTGGAGCACCGGGAGGCCATTGTGGCTGGGGTAGCGGGAGGCGGCGGCTGGGGCCGGTCCCGCCGCGTCCGATCGAGGTGAGGGGGCGGCCGTGAGGGGCGTGCTGGGGCGGTGGGGCTGGAGCCGGAGCCGGAGCCGGAGCCGGAGCCGGAGCCGGAGCGGGACAAGCCCTGTGCCGGACAGAGTCCGCGGCTTGTCCCGCGGCCCCGTCCGCCGTGGCGCGGGCAGAGCTGGGGCCCCCCGTGGGCCGCTTCCCGGGCTCGGCCGCACCGGAGGAACGCGGGAGAGCGGCAAGGCCAGGCCCTTCCTCCTCCGGCCGAGCCCCCCGCGCTCCCCGTGCCGCAGTGCCGGCCCCGGCGGAGCCGCCTCTCCTCCGCCTGCTCCCCTCTCACTCCGCCGGTGCCCGGTGTGCGGCTGGCCCGGCGCTCAGCGGYCCCGGAGCCCCGTCCCGGGAGGTGCAGGGAGCAGGACCGAGGGCAGCGGGTCCCCCTCGGTGCGGCCGGGGCTAGCCGGGGCTTCCTGGAGCCGAAGCAATTTCTCAGCAGAAGTTTTAGCAAAGACGTGAGAAAACTGCTCTTGCTCAGTTCTTACATAAACGGCGAAATTGGTTACAGCAGAGGCACGTTTAAACTTTTTCTCTCTTTACACCAACTCACCCTAGCAGAGTGCTGAGATACGTCCCGTGTTTGCAGTGTGTGTGTAACAGCTGAATGATACTGTAACAGGTACTGGTCAAATCTTCATTTGGTCAGTGGTAATGGGGGTTGCTTAAAGAAGAAGGTCGCTTCGAGAGTTTGCAGCTGCAGACTACATCTAAACTCGGCTGTAATCCCTTGGCATTACTCGGCTACTGCTTTGTTACACTTTCGTTTTGTTCGGGCTGTTTAAAGGTTGTGAGTAGAGGATGGAACTCACTGTGATTTTGTAGTTGGACTCTAGCATTTTGGTATATGCTGCTGTAAAGATTAAAAAAACCACCCCAGCACTATCGGATCTTAGCCCTTAAAAGGGTACACTTGAATTTGAAGTGCATTTGCAAGGATATATAAGAGAATAGGGAGAGATTTCCTGCACGAAATTCCCATATATTTTCATAAATACATGTATATATATATAGAGAGATATATATATGCATACATCGTCCATATTGTCAGCGGTAGAATTTTAGCTTAAGGCTTAAAAATCAAGCTAAGCTTCGTGGTGTTCTTGTGTTTCACTGTCAGCAGTAACATTTCTGTAGCCAAAACAAGCCTGGGAATGTGTTCCCAACCTGTTTGTTTCATAAGGTTTTGACTTGAAGATATCCAGAGGTCAGATCTGGTTAATAATAAGTTGCCATTTTAATAAATATATTTTAGGGAAATTACTGTTTAATACAGAATGTATTCTATAGTGCAGTTGCTTTCAGCTTCTACTGGATTTCTTACTGGAATTCTGTATAAGCCTGCTAATGGCAGGTTTGGTGTGTTGGTTATTTTTCTAGTAGGAGAATAATGGACAAGGACTAAGAAACTTATTTGACAGATACATGTCTTACTTGCACAGCAGGAAATCTTTATTTGAGGGCTTTTGCCCCTAGAATGAATTGTCTGAAGTCCTGTGAGCAGCTATAATCCCATGGCACCCAATTTTACATTGATGTGTAGGTCTGAAATAATACATGTCCTGACGCAGCCCAAGTGAAAATTCGGACGCATGGAAAGGTGCTTTGCACAGTGAATTGCAAAGGATGTTGGAATACATAAAACTTGTGTGTTCTGATGCTTGATTACCTCTTCAGATCTTGTCTAAAGAGCTTATCCTGATCTCCAAGTGATTTTTAAAATGTGGCGTTGTGCAGACAAGGTTCCTTAAAGGGAGGGTGTCTCAGGATTGGGATAATTTCGTTTTCCCATATTTCTTTATCTCTGTTGTAGAAAGGTGTTTCATTAACCCTGAAGAGGTACAGCACCATTCATGTGTCACTAACAAGCTGGTATCCTGTAGCTTGATACCCACTTTATGCAAAATCGGTACTTTTTTGGTTTTGCCTGTAAGGCCTTGCAGAGGGAGGATCTTGACCTTCCAGCTGTACCTTTCTTCCAATAATGAAGATTCACTGAAAATACCATGGCTGCTTAGGGACTGTTCATCAGAAGATTTGGTACCTCAGAGTCCACAGCTTTGTAGTAGTAAAAAGCATTGGAAAGAAAGAGCGGGATTTTTCTTGGGATGTACTAGGAAGGTCTGAGAGCAGCTTTTAAGGCATCACTTTGGTCTCATGGTAGTGCGAGCTGACTGTGAAACTGCATCTGACTGCCCCAGTATTATTGGGTAGGAGATGTAATTCTCTTCCTTCTTCCCCCTGTGACAGAGGCAGAAAGTCAGTAGCCCACATTTTCCCTTTGCTGATCCTTTCTCTGCTTTTTTCCTAAAGCTTCTAAGAGGAAATGTCGAGTAAACTGACTGTCTAAATTGCTGGCAGAGATGACCCAGTTGAATGTCTGCTTCTTAAAATGCAGCATAGATTTTGAGAAACTAGAAGGTAAAAGGAACTCTAGACACTTCTTGAGAATCTCTTAACTGTTACAGTTTGGTTTACACCYGGTCTTTATTAGGACTTGTAGATGTTCCACCTATTTTATTGCAGATTTCTTGGAGTTCATCTCCTGGCTTAAAACGTGGAAAAGATGCTGTTCCCTCCTACGTGCACTGAGGAAGAGAGAAATCCAAGTTCTAGTTCCTAAAGCAACCAAAAGTTGTTTCTGTGGCTTTGTGCCCTTCTAGGATGGGTGTCTGGGCTGCTCTTGAGGCTGTTCTGTTTTGCATTGTCTCACAAATATCCTGTGGGGCCAGCGAAGAGAGAGACGAGCTGCTCTTTCTGTAGCCAAAGCAGACAGCGCAGGACACAGCTGCTCCGGGGCAAGGGGCTGCTTGCATTTCCTGTTTCAAGGAACAAGTTTCAAGTGATTTGCCTGTGCAAATCACTCTGGGCTCTAATGGCACTGTCACAGTGAACGTGAAATTAAAAATGGGAGAATTTGTTAGAGATCTCTTCAGTAATTACTGCGGTAATGYTCTTGTAAGGCTTGGAAGAGGAATGGAAGCCCAGGATAACTGGGGGTCTGTGCTTGCGTTACTGTAGCACTTCAGAGCTAAAGAGGTTTAGTCCATTACCCTGCTCTCTGATGTAATTACTTACCTCTAATTCATTCTTGACAGATGGATAGAACTTACTCTCTAGTGTGGCAGGAAAGTCCCTTTCAAACTATAGCACAAAACTAATTCTGTAGTACTATAAGGACACTGATAGTGTAGGGTGTTGTGGTGTGTATGACATGGGAGGGAGAATGTGTTGCGATAGGTCTGGATCAGGGAAGGGTTCTCTGGCAGAGGTGAGAAKGCAGAGCCCTCCTTGAAATTTCCCACTGAACTAGGTTGAAAGGGATATTGAAGAAACTGCAGCAGGCACAGGGATTTGGGGGGCAGTTTTGTTTCAAACCTGTTTTGCAGTTTTAATCAAGTCTTTTATTAAAACTCTGTTTCCTTCTCTCCATGGATTTCTRCTGTCACTTTTATCTGCRTTCTCAGTGTTTGAAAAACATAATTTTTGATTTCTTTTTCTGTAATACAGAAATGAATACAGACCTAGCACATAGTAGCAGTTCTAAGTTATGGAGTAGCCTTTAAGGAATAGAGGGTTGTTGGATTTGAGTGTTTCTGTTTTTACAGTTGTTTGCTTATCTGCTTTTTGTTTGAGGGATTGGAGTAACAACATGCATTCCCTTACAGCTGTGAAAGCTGTAATTGCTGTCTGTCTGCAAGTATTTTTCATTAGCAGTGGTAATACACAAAACYGAAAGAATGTTTCTTTAATGGTGTGCTATTGAAAAATTCATATGTATTAAAATATGTATAATATTTTCTATCTTATCTGCCTGAAATTAGTGAGATATTGAACACTTGCTTTCTTTCTTTTTCTTTAAGATCTTGAAAACTTTACCAGGTCCTTGAGAGAAAAAACTACATGACACTACACCATGACTGACAGTAAATGTGACAGTCAATTTTACAGTGTTCAAGTTGCAGATTCAACATTCACTGTACTAAAACGTTACCAACAATTGAAGCCCATAGGATCAGGAGCACAAGGCATTGTTTGGTGAGTAATAAATCCTTTATTTAAATATAAAAAGCTATAAATATAACACAAGACTTGTGTGTGTTTCTGATAGAGATACAGAACATAAAATACTGATAATAAATTCTCTTGCTACAGGGTTATGGACTAAATAAATTCTAAACCGATTGCTTGCTATAGGTCATGTGCAAACCTATTTTGTTGTTTTGTTTTTAGGAAAAGTTAATATTTGGTTAACTGCATAAATTAGAATGGTCAATAAATGTCTTCCTTTCTCATTAACCACTTTATTTCTGTTTCTAGTTCTCCCATTCCCCTTGTAGTTACRATATTGCAGTGTAAGGTATGACAATGGTGAGAGATTCTGGGTTTTACTCGTTTCTTCATCATGGCCCCTTTCTTCCCCCTCTTTTATTCCCGATCACTCCTGTCCGTTTCTAGGAGCCATCAATGCAGTGCCTTGCCATTAACTGGCAGGATGAGGCAAATCAGTGTCATTGTCACTCCATGGATTAACCAGAAAGGGATGCTGTGTGAGGGGTTGGGCTGGCCGGCTCTTCCTTGGTGTGTCACCCCAGCTTTGTGTCCAGCCTCCACTGGCCCAGGACGGGRGAGTCCTTAGGCTGATCCTGAACCTTAGTCTCTTGTATGGCACCACACCTCTGGGCCAGCTAAAGGTAAACACTTTCAAATGTTTTTCAGACTGCACCAATCCATTCTACACGACTTAGTGCCAGCCCGTATTTTGTTGGGCAAAACTTACTTGGTAACAGCAGAAATGTTTATTGATGTGGGTTTTAATTCCATACGCAGGGGAGCAAACAGATGTACTCAGGAACTCTCTGATATTAACTGAATCACCACACATGGTGGGCTGTTCGTGCTTTAAATCCAGCCTGCAGTTTGTCTTCATCTATAAAATCTGCAGAATAAGTGTGATGACTCATGTATTGTGAACAACTCCTTGTACAGCACCTGCCCATGTCTTCTTGGCCTTTTCATAACCATAATTAGTTATAGAAGTAGGAAAAGAGTGCATTTTTGTGAGAGCATGCTTTTATTTTTAGATATTTTAGATACCCCTCTTGCCCTGCTAATAGGTGATTAACAAACGAAATGAGAACACCATATTCCATTCTTCTTCAGTGGGTTGAGTGGTGAGGGAATGTTAGATCTTGGTCATTAGGGTTTGGGCAGGTGTAGTGCTGGCATTTTCCAGGTGTAAGTGTTCTCAGAGTTACGCTTGGTTTAGATGGGGTGCAGGAGTTTGGGGTGGTTGGAAGCATTTCTCCTTTCATTAGCAGTAGTGCATTTCTAAGCCAAATGACTTTAACTAGGTCTCTGCTTCAAAATGAAATGCAGGTAGTGTTAAGGTCAATGTTTTGGGAGGAAGAAGGAATGATTTGATTTATTGAGTTGTTTTGAAACTACTTGATTTATGAAACAGCAGAGTGAACCATTGCATAAATTTTTGTCATCCTGTGAAATAAGTGTAAAATCTTAATTTCTCCTAAAATCTCTTATAGTACACAAGGGAAAGATACAAAATACTAGGAGGTAAAATGTAGAAAAGTCAGTGTAAGATGAGTGCTGTCCTCCTCTGTTTGGCTGGAAAAATTGTCAAGTCATTAGTGTAACACACAGATGTGATCTTTTTTTTTATCATCCAGTGTTTAACATAAAAAATAGGAAAAGTATTTCTGGAGTTTAGTGTCTGGTTTTCATTTTTCTATGAGACATTTTCAATACCATGTGTGTCACTTTAGCTAGAAGAGGTCTAAATTTGCTTTTTTTTCTCAAGATGTTAATGTGAAACTCCATTGATATTGCTTCGATGTAGTTTTATCTTTGATATTAAAATGTAGGAAAATAAGTAGTTTTAAAAGTACATACTTCAGAAAAACGGTAGATGAGAGCTCTAGGAAGATGAAAAAATGACTCAGTTGTTGTGTAGAGGATATTTCTAGCTCATACTGCGAACAGGCTAGGAGAGAAACTGGATATACCTTTTGTATTTTATGTACAAAGCATATATATATTTAACTTACTGCACTTCTTTGTTCTTAAGTATCTGAAGTCTTGTAATCTGTTTCATACTGAATCAAAATAATTTTTGTCTTCAACTTCCTGACGTCTCTTTTTTTTCCTTTCTTGTCCTTGATTTCCTAAATTTTCTAGTGAATCTCCAAAATAAGAGGTTCAGGTGGAGTTCTTCATATGTGCTTAGACTGAGGCTTGACATTCACCTGATTTATCAGCTCACAGAGGGACACCTCCCCTAAAATTGTTCCTCTATCCACTGCTGCCCTGTGAATTTACAGCTAATTCACACACACCCTGTTGGTTACTGATTTGATACCAATTCACAGGTATAGTCAATAACGTATGGAAGTCATTAAACATTGAAGACATTAACATATAAAAATTAATTTACATATAACGTCTTTTGGGTGAATGCTGAAACACCAGTGCTTTCATATTTGGGAGGAAAATAATTTCTCCAACTGTCTGGCCAGTTGCTTTCCTCCCACTTTGTGTTTTCTTTTGCACAGACAGAAAAGCTTCAAATCTGAGAGCAGTTGTAGCGTTGAATAATGACTAACGCATTTCGCAGAACTGAGCTGAAATAAATGCTAGCAAGTCTTTAGTGTAAGTGCCACACTGGTTCGAATTTGGGACATGCCTCCAAGAAAAAATACAACATCTCATGGGTGAACCCTGCTTTGTGCTGGTGTTGCTTTTTCCAGGAGGTAAAGTAGTTACTTTATGCTGGTAAACATGATATCATTTGAGTGTTGTTATCACAGGGGAGCTGCGCTTCTTTGTAAGAGTACTGTGGTGTGATGGTCCTTCTAAGTCTGGTATCACGTATATCTTCATGAGATAGGAAAGGAGCTCACAAAGAGCTTAAATGTGCTTGGAAAATATGTGAATGAGGATTCCTTCCTACCCTATGAAAGTAACATTAAATGGAAATAGAGTAATGTGGGAAACCTTATTTAAAACTGGAACTATTTAAAGACTGGCACTCCTGAGTAGCATGTGCTGTGAATTCACATATATTTTGCCAAATAGTCTGTGTTAATAGTGAAGAATATTGCCACTTTAGTCTTGTTTTGTTTATACAGATAATTTAGCTTTAGGTTCTTACAGCTATTAGAGCAAGTTTACACTTTGACCTCAAACTGCAGAGGAAAGGAACAAGYGCAGCTGAAAACCAGGGTAAAATTGATGGTCATGGTCACTTTTAAACTCTTGTATTGCTCYCTTCCATTGGAGTTTTCCATATTTCTCAGTTCAGTGGATTTGTTTTCTCCCCCCAAATGCAGGTGATGAATGTAATTTTCTGCTAGGCACTACAATTTTTTTATCATTGCAAACTATCCACGTACAGGAGAGCATTGATGTCTTCAGAAGGGATCATGGAGACATGGTTGTGACTGTCCTTTGACAGAGAGAAATTTTTACTGCAAATACTAAATTATTGTCAGTCAGCAAAAGTGTCCAAAAAATATTCCAAATATACAGATTAGGCAGCTGGAATGCTTCTTGATTTCAAATAAGCCGAAAATATTTTTAGAACTTGCAATTTTGAGTGTGAGTCTTGAGTCAGCAGTTTCAGTCTAAAGACAGAAAGGGGAGCAGGAAGACTTCTGATGAATGTCAGTGGCTTCTGTTTGACTTATTTGTATTTATTAAAGGATGTGTAGTTTTTAAAGGATGTTTGCTTTCTGAATTAAAATTAGGTGAAGGTAGTACAAACAGGTTAGTGGCTATTCCTTGTCTCAAATCTTGATTTCTTTCCTTCCTCACTCCTGCCTCCCTTTTGCCCCTCCTCTTCCTCAAATAGACTTCAACTTGTTTGTCTTTGAACACTTCCAGTGCTGCGTTTGATACAGTCCTTGGAATCAATGTTGCTGTGAAGAAGCTGAGTCGTCCCTTTCAGAACCAAACCCACGCCAAAAGGGCCTACAGAGAGCTCGTTCTTTTAAAGTGTGTCAATCACAAAAATGTGAGTTGGGCTTTGTGTTTCTCTCACTCGTTATTGTAACTTATCAAAAAAGCTTAAGATTTGCTCTCTGGCTTTCTGTTAGTAACCAAAGGAGTGGAAATAGTGAAGGACTGGAAAGATTTGCTGTGGGTAATGCAGTTCTCCACGATGGCTGAGCTGTTCGGGGTGGGAAGTGCCAAGGAGAGGAGGCTGGTACAGGGCTGCTATCAGTGTCAGCTTCAGAGACCTGGCCTTGCTCTGTTGCATTTGCCCTTTTTAAGTCATACAGCAGCACAGCCTGTTTGGCACTGGGATGGTTTGTGGGTTTGACCGTTGTAACTTCACTGTAGATAAATCTGAGCTTAGGCAAGATTTTTATTAAATACGGCGTTTAACTGGTGGGGTTTGCAGGGGTGCAACGCTGTCTAACAATTTATTGATAAAGAAAAGTGAAATACTGTGTACAATACTTGTGAAATTTGAAATCTTTGAACCCTCTAAAGTGAGACTTGATGTCAATGCTTTATTGTTCAAGTACAAGAATATAAGGTTTATGTTACTGCTGTGTTCTGGGACTAACATGAACTAGAAACATTGCTGGTCATTGAAGTTGAGTCAAGTCTCAAACTTCCTGGAGTCAATTAGCCTTTCAGCACTGATTTTTTAAGTAAGCTTTTAGTGAAGCCCAGATGTAGCAGAATAAAAGCAAGGTGATTATTAAGGATGGCAGTACAGTAATTTTAGCAGTTCTGGAAATAGTACATCACAATCTAAGTTTAATGGGATGGCGTGGGGCACCTCTGTGCACGTGGTGTTGGACAGCCTTGGTCAAAATTCCTTGTGCAGCATGTGATTTAAAATAAGAGATTATTATTTATGGGGGAAAACATGCTATATTTCAGGCACTGAGGAGGGAGATAGAAGGTGTCATATAACTTTAAAAAAAAAAGTGATTTTGTCCTGTCTTTGTTCCTTTGGCACACATGCTACAGTTTGGAACTATTTCTGAATTGGCAGTTTTTCAGCATATGTGAATCAAGTGCAGCCAAGTAACATTCAAATTGTGTATCTAGTAACAGTGTGCACTTTATTTTGCATAGTAACTTCTGCAATAGTGGAGTTTTATGTAAATTAAAGCAGAAGTTTGCTCTAATGTCTGTTTTTATTTTATAGATAATTAGTTTATTAAATGTATTTACACCGCAGAAGTCGCTAGAAGAATTTCAGGATGTGTAAGTACTAGATTTTTGTTTTCGTTTTCTCTGACAAATACTGGCCTAAGTCCTAGAGGTGTACTTCCAGTATCCTACAGACTTCATGCTTTGAAAATCAAGAGTAGATAAAAGCTGAAGTGGGAAATGAAAAGAGAATATTTGCCTTTTATTGATCTGTCTGCCATACTTTGCTGCTTGCATATGCATCTGATTTGTGTGCATTGTCCTTCAGCTACCTGGATCACCACAGACAATTACTTGGTCTGGATAACATGAGAGCATTTTTTTGCTGTACCAGTCACATCAGCACAACAGTATTTTGGCCTCAATTAAGAACTGAATATATTTCTTTTTTATTCAAGCTRTATCAGTTGGTCTAGAAAGGATTCATGGCCATTTGATTGGTGGGATATTCCTGGGTTCCAATGAATATGCTGTAGTGGTTTGTGAATGGGCTTCTTGGGTAAATGAGGGAGTGTTTGTGTCCGAAGAGGGTAAGTAAATGATAATTGAAAATTATTTTATGATTCTTAGTTTTCACTGTGATTATCCTAATTTTCTTATTTTTTAAATACAGTGAAAGAGAGCATTTATGTTGCAATATCTGCAGTCTGCATCAGCTTCRCTCAGTCTTAGCTTTTCATGCTGCATAAAGACAGAGTTATTCTCTATTACTTTTTATAAAACTGGTGACATTTTAATATTTTGTGAAGGACTATTGAACACTTAATTTTTAATAGTAAGTCTTTTTGGATAGATAATTTAATTTTGTAACTCTGGTCATGCATGGGATTTTTTATCATTAGCTTTTTGACATTTGTTTTAGCAAAGTAGTTGACTTCTATTAAACATCTCTTATCATAAGTTTAAACCTCACATGAAAAGTAAGACTTGAGTTTTCTTAATGCTTTCTTTTTTGTGCTTTAGATATTTGGTGATGGAGCTGATGGATGCAAATTTGTGCCAGGTTATTCATATGGAATTGGATCATGAAAGAATGTCTTATCTTCTTTACCAAATGCTATGTGGTATCAAGCATCTCCACTCAGCTGGTATCATCCACAGAGTAGGTAGTAGTAGATCATTAAAAATATTCTTTGTGAACACAGTTGTTATGAAACAGGGAAAAGGGAAGGGGTTTTATAAATAAGCATATAAACCAGAGCAGGAAAATGCAGTTGTTAGTAAAGTGAATTTTTGGCTTATACTGACTTTGGAGGGGGGGTGTGAGTATTATTCTGTGTGTTAATCCTTCCTTAACTGAAGTAATTTCTTGTTAGGATTTGAAACCCAGCAACATAGTAGTAAAATCAGATTGCACGCTAAAAATCCTTGATTTTGGACTGGCAAGAACAGCATGTACTAACTTTATGATGACTCCATATGTAGTAACAAGATATTACAGAGCACCAGAGGTTATCCTTGGCATGGGATATAAAGAGAATGGTGAGTTGCTGGAGTAATGCTTTAAATCTTCTGTCTAAAGTGTGTCTCTCTCGGAACATAACTACTTTAAAAGGAGGAGGGAGGGCTGGTTTTCCCCTGTCAAGTTTGTTGTTAAAATATTCTAATAATGATATTTGAAATCAAAATTATTACAGTGTAATTTTTTGTTGAGAGTATAATGATTTTCTGTTCTGTGTGCCTTTCTCCATGTAACATTTACTGCTCCCTCTCCCCTGCTATAGTTTTATCTTGTYATATACTCACCTATTATCTTTTTGCCATGTTTTTTATTCTCAGTTGGGACACTTATGCTGGCTGATATTAGGAAAAGAAAACCCAAAAGATCGATATATAAATAATAAACCCTTTAATCAATGTAATTTTATTCTGAARCATCTTCTTTTGACAGTGTGTCCCCTTTTGCCTCTCTGATTATTAAAATCTGCTGCAGATCCGTATCATAAACCGTGTCTTACACTCTCTTAAGTCTGCATAGTGCTCAAAGATGCTGCATGTTATATTATTGAAGCCAACACAGCTATAATATGTTGAGCATTCAGCCAAGAAAATGGCTGGCAAGGAAATTGTCCTTGCATTACTGGGGGTTTTACGTGCTGATTTTTAGTAGCACTGGACTTACATGCTTTTTGCTTTATCACAAGGGCTTGGGGATACCATGGTTTTGTGTACATGTAATTTTGGCTGTGTAAAACAGGGGACTTGTGGGACCATGACAGGCCCTTGATAATGATAAAAACACTAATTAATGCACAAGGCAACTTGTACAGCAAGTGCTGATGTAGACCAGAACTTTGGTAGACACTGTTCTGGTTGGGACAAAAATAACTTACCTGCAGGACTGTAGGAATACAGTGTGAGCTTACAAATAAATAATCGTGGTATTTAAAGAAAATCTCTTTAATCTTTTGTCCTTGTTGCACCTAACATATGATAGTGGATATCTGGTCTGTTGGGTGCATTATGGCAGAAATGGTCCTCCATAAAGTCCTGTTCCCAGGAAGAGATTGTATCCTTCTTCATGGTCGTTTCACAAGTGTAAACACTGCCTATATTTTACAAAATTCAGGAACAGTCAGTTGGTGTTGATATGATTGAAAATTCATGTGAGCAGTTTGGTTTTCCACATTGTTGTGTTTTACTGTAGATGCAGATGGTTTTGTTTGTTTTCCTCACGTTTGTTCATGATACTTCATAATTTGATCATTTCACTTTTATTTTCAGTTGATATCTGGTCAGTTGGGTGCATCATGGGAGAATTGGTGAAAGGTTGTGTGATATTCCAAGGCACTGATCGTATCCTTCCCTAGTCATCCTTGAATCCYATTCCACTTCCAACAGAAACACAATTTAGATCTGTATAAAAGCATAAACAATATTTTCAATAATATGTTTTACTAGATCCACTGTACTATTTTAAATTAGTGTCATTAACCAAATTATTGAGCTTTCCATTTTATTTTCTTAGTAGACTATATTTAATGTGATTTATAGTGGTTAAATCCAATATAGTAACAGCTTCAGCTTTTGTAGTTTAAAAGATGGATAGTGCTAGGTTTGAAAAATAGAAAATATACTTACTGCTTTTTTAATCTTGTTCTTTGTAGATAAGTGTTTTAAGCAAAAGCCTACGAAGTTACTTCTTAACTATGCATGGATTTTGCTTATCATTTGTTTGAACAGTAGACTCATTTTTTTTTATTGCACAATTTTTTGAGTTTTAATCAGATTTTTTTCTTGTTTATTAGTGCTTGCTGGGCAAAGGTGACCTAATGGCAAGCACACTGCATGAGATCTTTTTTTATTACTATTATTTACAATAAAAAGAAAAACTTTCTGGAGGTTTAGTTTTTTGKKTTTTTTTTTCCATTTTATGAAAATTTGATTTTGGGCTTTTTCTGTAAGATTTTTATTCTTCCATTTTCTTGCCCCAATATTTTTGACCAAGATTTCAAAGAATCATAGTCTCAGAATGGTTTGGATTGGAAGGGGCCTTAAAAACCACCCARTTCCAATCCCCTTGCCAAGGGCAGGGACACCTTCTGCTAGACCAGGTTGCTTCAAACCCCATCCAGCCTTGAACACTTCCAGGGATGGGGCAGCCACAGCTCCTCTGGGCAACCTCTCGTCATAATTGTGCTCCAAGTCTTTTAAGCCAATGTAATATTTTTGCTCATCAGCAAGGAGCAACCACCACCAAAAACATCAAATGCCTGTTCACAGATACCTGCATATCTTACAGRGGGGAACTTCCAATCCTAGTGCTAAATTTCATGACACTAATCTTCAGCAGTTGATCATACATTATTTAGTAGTAAAATGATTAAACGTTAGATAAGTCTTTTTTTTTTTCTGCCTTCCTTTCTATACTTATTATTTTACCTTTTGAAGCCTTCAGACCAACCTAACACAATTCTTCATGTATGTTATATGTCTTTCACCTGCATGTTGTTAGCATGGGCTAATTTGATTTATTCATGARTAAATGAAGGAAATTTTGTCTGTACTTGTTGAATATGCCAGTTATCATTTGTGATTCTCTCAGGGTCACTGAAGCTCCACCAGTCTATGTTTCAAGGAATCTCCTCCCCTGGTGGGGAAGTGCATAGCTGTGCTTGCAGGGACTTCTGCTTCTTGTTAGAGTTTCAGTTCTCTTTAATGTGAGATGCTGACAACTGTTTGTGTTGTTGAAGCTTTTCCTGAGTGATCACTGCTTGGGTCAGGTTGTCACCTTGCCTTTAGCTGCAGGATTGTCTTGGCAGGGTGGTTTATGGGCAGGGCTGGTGTGCATGGCCATGAAGCTTTCCTGTTACTGATTGTGTTTGGGGTTTCTTTTGTTTGGTTGCTTTTTTGAAGTTAAATTTTAAAATGTCTAAATATCGGGGGATTTCGGGGAGGGAGCCAGGTTCGGCATATTGCCCAGTGCTATGCCCTTGACTATCTTTGGGAAAACCTACTCCTAGACTCAGTAATTTGTATTTTCCCAGATGGTGGCTGGGGATTTCTGGGATATTTGCAGCAGTGCTCTGGGTGGAATGAAATGCTCTGCGTTGCCAGGGTGATGGATGCACAGAACTTGCTCCCGACTGTGCTGGGGAGGCCTGAGTTACTGCCAGTTCCTGTTGCACTGGAAATGAGAACTGTAGAAAAACCAGGGAACGTAGATACCCAAGGTGAAATAATGGAAAAGCCTGGCAGCACCAGGGTGTTTTTGATGCTCTTTCTGCCCACATGGAGAAGGAAACTGATTGCCTGACCAGTGCAAAAAGCACAAGGGGTGTTTGTGCTTTCTTGGGAAAAGTCTTGCCTTATTATAATTGTAATAAGGACTCTGTTTTCAACTTCTCTTCTTCCAGAGTCCCAAAAGGCAAATAGACTTGGCATGGACTAAATGCCTGGTTCCTTCTGACCCTGAAGTCTCTAGGATGGGGAGGGTGGTTTTGTCTGAAGGCTGCCAGGTCATTCACAGAGCTTGCTCTGCCTGCTTTATACTGAAATCCCACTTGGGTTTCTGATAAGAGGCTTATTTTAAGTCCATCCTRTGTTGAGAATTTTTTTTTCAACTTTCACTGTCTGTAAAGCCCTTTGAAACTGAGATGTTGTTTTTTGCCTGTTTTTACCTCTAAAGTGGGACAGGTCATTAAGTTTTCTGTCCTTCCTGCACTCCTATGAGACCTCAATAAACTGGACTCAAATTTGGTTACCTGACTAACCAGGCTGCTGTTACTCAAAGGAAAAGCATCTTCTTGAATCTAGATTGGTGGAGATCTCACAGAAATCAATTTCTCAGCTAGGAACAAAATTTCCTGATGTGTGTTAATTTTCTCTTTATCTGTGCTTTGTTTTAGCATGAGTTAACAATATTCACTTCCTAATTTTGATTTTAATATAGCTTTTCCATTGGAATGCATTCAATAAGCAAATAAAATTTTCAATCTTTGTATCGGAAGTCCAAAGTTTTGGCATGATGCAGTGACTATACATATATTCCTAGTTGTGACTATACATATATTTCTAGTTGTATTTTTGGCACACTAACTGAAATAAAAGCACCTCRGTGTTTTTTAAATACATCTTGATTCAAAGTACAGCATATTTGTTGTTTAGTTGCATAATCTGTCTGTGAGAATGGATAGGTTGAAGTGCTAGATTATGAATTTAGCTATGAATGTTTCCAAGGTCAGTGGATAGGCTCTGCTGGAATTGCATGTTCCTTTTATCAGGAAAAACTGTGAAGTGTATATCTGAGTAGACTTCAATACCAGGAATTATTAATGCAGTGTCTTCTCAGTGTGATGAATGAGCTTTGTTACCCCAGCTAGGCTGGCTSAGAGCAGGCTCTGGTATCTCTCTGATGGATGTCACCATGTCTGGGGGAAATGCCTTCACTTGAGAGAGGGAGAAAGGATAATACTGAAGAAACATGAGGCACAATGTCAACTTATGGCTTGCAAATACTATTCTTATAAAATATTTAAATATTGAATTTAAGAACAGAGTTATCTGTGAGTGTTGCCACGGTTGATACGCTTAAACAAAGAACCTGCTGTAGAGCCTACTGGAATATGGATTTCCTGTTCAGAACTCCTCTGGACCTTTTCTGAAGTTGAAAAAAGAAAACAATCCAACCCAAATGCTAACCAGTAAAAGCCCCCAACCATCCAACTAAACTCCCATGAAATGCTCCAACCCAAAGCTTAATTCCCTTAGGAGACAAAATTCCTTACTTTGGATGGAATAGATTTGTCCTTTAGGGTTTTTTGTATATTTTTCTCTACCTTCAAGAGTCTTGAATGTTCCTGGTGTTACCTTGCACTTCAGAAGATTCCACAGCAGCCTTTCTTTTCTGTCCTTAGAGTTGTTTTGCTATGGGTACAATTGCCAAATAAAGCTTCTTTTGGGTACACCAAAAAAGTATTATAATTAGAAAAAGATACTTAAACATAATGCATTGTGCAGCACTTCCAGCCTGTCCTTCAGATCACAAAATCTGAGTGTTATTTTTGTGTCAGTGTAGCTTTTTGCATGGCAGCTTGGAATACTGCTGATGCTACAGTGAAGTTCATCCTTGTGTCCTTTGTTCAAGTTTCCATTAACTTTTCAGATTTTGTAAGTGGTATTTTTGTAGAGTGCAGACTTCAAATTCTTCAGCTGATTTTCCTAAAGATATGGTGCAGATATTGATCAATGGAATAAAGTTATTGAACAATTAGGAACACCATCAGCAGACTTCATGAAGAAACTGCAGCCTACAGTGAGGAATTATGTAGAAAACAGGCCAAAATATCCTGGTATTAAATTTGAAGAGCTCTTCCCAGACTGGATATTTCCATCAGAATCTGATCGTGACAAATTAAAAAGTAAGGCCAATTTTTTCTCTTTTTTTTAAGGATGTTAATTTAAAATGTCTGCAGCACGCTAAATTTAAAAACCTAATAAAAATGTTTATTGCAGTAGGTGTGAACATTAAAAGCTGCATGCCTTTTTGTTTCTTTTTTTTATGACAAGTTCTGGAATCTTAGTGRTAGTTATTAAATACAGACTATTTCCCTGTCCCCAGGCTTCTTTTTAATTCTCTTAATTTTAATCCATTGGATAATGTCTGTCACTTAATGTTCTCCAAAAGTAATACTTGTTATTGAGGTTATTGCTGATTATATTTTTCTAGTCGATGTGTGCAGACAGCTCATTTTGGTTATACTTTGATTTTAGATAATTACTGAGAAAATAAAAAAACAACCAAACCACCTTATTACATTCTCTAAACCAGAAGTGAAATGTTGCAGTGCATGTTCTGTGTTCCCAGTATTCATTTCCTGTGTCAGACATTAAACTCTACAGCTCTTTTACATATGTGTTCTTTTCACCTTTACTTTCTAGCCAGCCAAGCTAGAGATTTATTGTCAAAAATGCTTGTAGTAGATCCAGACAAGAGAATTTCTGTAGATGAAGCCTTACGTCATCCTTATATTACTGTCTGGTATGATCCAGCTGAAGCAGAAGCTGTAAGTTTGCAATTAAAATAAATTTTTAAGATACCGATTTAATAACTTGAAAAATACCTTTAATTTTAAAGAGCATGCTTTGAACTCATTCATTGGCTAGCAGAAGTCACACAGGAAGCCTTCARATCAACATTAGGGGCAGAATCAGCTGAAGAACAGCTGCTGGTGGGGAGTTGGTATAATTTTGAAAGTGGCTGTTGGTACTTGGCAGAAAGAGGTGCCTGTTTGGTGGCAATCCAGGGCTTTCTGAAACGAGGACTTGCTCTAAAGCCCTGTAAAGCCTTACAGTGAGCTTAATTTGGGTTGATGCTTTTAAGCAGCCTTTCAGTGGGAGGCAGGTCTTTTAAAGAAAATTCTGGAGTTGTAAAGTGAATGTGTCTTTGAGGCGTAGGGAATAAACTGCCAACAATRAAGGTAACAAAATACTAAAAAAGTTGTCCTTTTTAGATTTGTTTTTTTTTTAGTTATGATTGGGTTTGTTAACCTGATGTAATAGACACTTAGACTTCTCTTTTCTTTGTAGCCTCCACCTCAAATCTATGATGCACAATTGGAAGAAAGAGAACATGCAATTGAAGAATGGAAAGGTAAGAAGTGAACATGAAAAATTATGTTTATTGTAATATTCTGTGTTACTAATGTGTGGCTTACAGTCTGTACTGGATTGTGTAACTGACTGGAATCCACTGTTCCAAATAAGCAGTACTGCCTGTGGCAACAGGAAAAGAAATCAATAATGGAAACATATTCTGGGGAGAGTGAATATACACATCTATGTTTGTATGTTCATATATACATGTAACATTCTGAAGTCTCTTCAAGAAAGTGCTGCAGTTGACGTTTTCTTTTTTTTCTTCCCTTTTTGTTCTCAAGTGTTTCTAATCTATGCAGTTTTTCCTTGATAGAGAGTTCTCTGAAAAAGAAACATGCCTCTTCTCAGTGTGCATTATTTAAGCCATATCACTTGACAATATTTACTAGTTGATTTGTTCTAGAAATCTTAAATAGCAGTAGAATTCTTTGGTGTGGGATTTTTTTTTCTCTCATTGCTTATTTATTGACCAAATAGATTAAATTGTTGACTTAAAAGAATAAACATCACTGTGGTATTGAAATCAATTCCACCTTACAGTTTTAGTCAAAACCATTAAATGGTGAGGCAGTTAAAATTTTAACATCTGCCATCACAAGACCAAGGGTAGTAGACATCTTTTATGACTCCTTTGAAAGCTGCTTGCTTTTGTAAAACAGCTTTATAAATTTCAGATATTGATTCTGGCTGATACATACATATATTATCCTTAGGGCATGCCTGCACAGGCAGGTAGGCTTCAAATCATCTTTCATTACTGCAAGGTGGAAAAGCAAAATGGATCAGCTAAATCTAATTGAATGCATTGTAAACATTGTTACTCAGAATTAAAGAGTTCTTAATCTATTTAGATACTGTCGCTCTAAGTTACATGAAGACTATGGGTACATACACAAACTTCTCTGATTTCAGTTACAGCTTTGTTTTTTTTTGTTGTTGTTGTTCAGGTGCCTGTATCCTAAGTTGGCTTTGATTAGTAAATGAGGGTTTTCATAAAATATTTTAACTGTTTAGCCTACTTCAAAATATCCAGACTTTCCTTAATACACCCATGGAGATTGTTCTTCAAGAATAAAGATGTTTGTGTATGATTTTGTTTTCCAAGTAAAACTTCCAGGGAGTTTTACATAAAATCAGATTTTAAATCCAAATCTGATTTTTAATTTTTTTTTTAAAGTTAATATTAGTGCATTGTAGTTATACATAAAGTTTTGGGATGGGATGTTTATTATTTTTAAATGGATAGCTGCTCTATTTATATAATACTTTGATTTTGGTACAGTCCTAATGTCTTTCTGTGATGCTTGAGAAAATCTTTATAATTCTCTTATCATTGCTGTAGGTCTTTAAAAAAAAAAAAGAGGGAAAATAAATACCTCTACGGTTCTGCTTCCAGACTGACCCTTAACCATTTCCTTGCACCTTGATACATATCTGAATTGTATAGAAATCCTCTGTGATCTTACAGTGTTTTTTCTGTCTCTTCTCTCTTTTCTCCCATTGTTCTCTCATAAGAATTAATATACAAAGAAGTTATGGATTGGGAAGAAAGAAGCAAGAATGGTGTGGTAAAAGATCAGCCCTCAGGTTAGTCATTGTTTCAGTAGTTCTGTAACTGTCCCACGTAGTGCTGGTCTAGTGAATGAAGAAATCCTGCTTAATAATCCAGGTAGGCAAAGCTTTTGTTGTTTGGGGCTCTTGAGACTGATCTGCCTTTGGAGATCCATGTGCTCTGATTTTTAATTGTTATGAACTTGTAGAAAAACTTCACTAGTCTTGTKTGTCCCACACCCTGAGCTGCCTTCTCGTCCAAGGGCTCAATCATCAAATGAAATTATCAACACCACATTACCTCACCTGGTGCACAGGTAACTTTTGTACTAAATGCTGGTTCTGTGGCTCCACAGGAAACCCTTTCCTGCAGGGTTAAACAGCACTGGGGCTCCTTCACAATACTTAATAGTGCAAAGTATTTGTGCCCATGATTGAATCCTTGGTGTTTGCTGCTGTTCTCATGGCTCGATGATAAGAATATTGTACTGTCTTTTATTAACTATATCTATTGGATTTCTTGACACTCAGGTCACTGTTGACACTATACATTGTTAGTTTTTTCTCCCCTTCTTTCACAGAGAGGGAGAAATATAAAAATCTTTTAAAAGGTCACCTTGGCTTTTCAGCACTAGGGCCCTTAGTGCTTGCTTTTCTACTGTTTATTAATTTCTTGATTTTCTAAGGATTTCTGTGGGGAAAGTGCAGCTCACAGCCCCGAAGTGTGGTTATTTGTGTCTGCAATATTGTCTTGCCTCAGATTTTATTATGTTTGGTTTTCTTAGCACAGATGCAGCAGTGAATAGCAACACCAGTCCTTCCCAGTCATCATCTATCAATGACATTTCATCCATGTCAACAGAGCAAACATTGGCCTCAGACACAGACAGCAGCCTGGATGCCTTGACAGGACCCCTTGAAGGATGTCGATGATCAGCCCCGATTGCAGACTTGACTTTGGAAAAGAACTCTTGTTTCCATTGGGCCTGAATTGCTTGTAAGTTAATGGAACCAAGTAGAAAAACTCCATGTTCTGCATGTTCTGCTAAAGTAATGCCTGTTGTTTTTTTTACTCAGTTGTTATGAAATTGCCTGCTTAATGTTGTAGAATGAAAGCAAATCAATGTCTAAAGAACAAAAAAAATTAAATTTAGACACTATTATAGGCTTTTCTTTGTTTCAGCCTATTTCAGGTGAGCAGTTATAATAGACTTTTAGCCAATAACTCCTCCTAAGTGAGTTCATCAATCTTCAGTCCCAGCTGGCAGGCTTCTGTGTCACAGTGGTTGTTTACATTTTAGTACAGTATTGCTCATTAGTAGTTTTTTGAATGTATAGTCCCTATGAAGTTTGTTTTAACGTGTGACTGTGGCAGTTTGCTGTATTTAACGACTGGAGTGTTGTGTGTAAGTGTGAGCTCACATGTGGAATGCTCTCAGTACTATGTTTAAAGGGCAGTTTTTCTTCCACATAGCACTTTTTTTTTTTTTATCAAGCCCTTTCTATCTTCACTTTTCAGCAGTTCTCTCTTCTTGTAGAAGAGAGAAACGTGAAGTTTAAAGCATATAGCCGTTGCTTTGTATTTTACCTGAGTGTCTCTGACTTTTTCAGTCTTTTAAATGTGGATGGAAGATACAGTGGCTTAAATAAATCATGAGGAAGGATGAGTGACTTTTCGGTGAAGCAGTGCCTGTTTAGAAGAGGAGAGTGTGCTAAAATGTTCTGTATTTTCTAGCTTGTGATACTCATCCTTTAACAACCATAAACAGAAAAGGAACTTCTATCTGTGATGCTCTTCATTCACTGCAAACTCTGATAAAAGGAGAGATGACTTGGAGAGACTTGCAGCCTCGAAAAGCTGCATAAATATTTTCCATTTTTTTAATGGGTCCGTTCTATCTAGTGAGTAACTAAAGAAATAACAATACAGTAATTTTGAGTCACTTGTAAATTAAATATTTAGTTAACAGAGCTTAGCTCTATTCTCRCCTTAGGAAAACCTCTGTAATTGTAGTAGAGAAGAAAAACATTTAATACATATTTTCTAAATGCAGTGTCAGAGAAGAAGAGGAGGTTATTTGCTGTTTCAATAGAGACTTATTAATACAGTTTTCAGAATCAGATAATACAAACATTGCTTGTTACATTGCAAATCTATTGATTTAGAAAATGCACTTGCAGTAGGGTAGGGCTTAAATTGCTTTATAACACACATTTGTGACTTTGTGCACGTTCACTTTGGAGTGCACAGGTGTGAAATTTTTCTAAAGGATCTCGTGTGTGCATGTGTGTGACTAAACTATAGAGTAATAGGGATGTCCGAGATGAGGTAAAACACCACTTTCTTTAAGGCACTATATTTAGCTGAGCAGATACTCTTGACTAGAATATATAAATAGGACTTGTAAAATATACTGGCCCAGACAGCCACTGCATTACTGACATACTTCTCTTGTAAAAGACAATTGTCCATTGTTCCTGACCTTACAAGTAGAAAAGCAGCACTTTCTCCTTATGCAAACATCACTTTTATATTAAGATTTTGCCCATTTTTAATAGCTTCATTTGCTATAGCAAAAATATTAAGATTTTACTGTCCCAGAAGGTTAAAAAAAAAAAAAAATTTAACAAAGTGGTTAATGTTAACTTCAGAATTGTCATTTGGCATTGCTAATTTTTAAAATTCTATTTAATTGAATTGCAAGGCAGTGGAGCTTATGGGTTTTTTTATTGTTTGGTTTTAAACCTATGGATAATTTAGTTTTATCTTTGGATACTGATGGTCTATGTGAAATATTTGTAGTACATTTTTGTCACTGGAAAAACATATAAAAATACCTATTTACCATGTAGCAGAACAGTGCAGTTTGCTGTTGTTTTGCCTTTTTTTTAGTAAGTTAAAATTGCTGAAGACACCTATTCACAATGAACAATTGGTGATTCGTTATGGAAGTAATCTACCGGATTTCATTTTTCAAGACTTTTAAAGTTTTCAACTGAAGTTGCACTGTGCTATGTTCATTTTAACAGTTTCTGCTTTAGAAGACAAAGATTTATTTCTTTTTCCCCCATGTGGTTTGAATATTCCCAGAGCTGAATTTTTCCTGTTGGAGTTGGGCTGCTCAGAACAACAGAGGATTGGACCAGATGACCTCCAGGTCTCTTCCAACCTAAATTATTCTGTGATTCAAATTGTGTTTTAATGCTTTTAACAAAACTGTCGTGTCTTCATGACTTGAACTGGTAGCTGACCTTCTCCTGGTACATACTGTTAGCTGGAACACATACTCTTGGAACAACAACAAAAGAGCAACCTTGAGGTTAACTGAGTTTATTTGTAAATCTTGTAGGAAAAGCTGTCTCATACCTTATCTTTAACATCATCTTGCTGTGGCATACATTGAAACTTAATTCCAGAATGCCTTCAGAGCATGCATGAAATGTCTGTGAATGTTGTGGGTTTTGATTCCAATTTAATTCAAAGCCAAATTGCAAATGCACGTGGATCTCCAGAGGCTGCGTATGCAGACGATATCCACCCAAACACATCCAGAGTAGGTGCATGCTGCACTTCCCAGGCTCTCCCAGTGTGCTCATGGAGGCCCTCAATGCACTGCATGCAGCTTCTCCCCATATCACTGTTCCTGACTGCAGGGGAAATTCAGTGCCAGGTTTGTGACATGGTTGTCAATGCCACGGGAACCTCCTCGTTGATGGAAAACAAAATGCGATGTAACTTGGCAGGGGTTTAAAAATTTAGAGAGTTTGGTGTGCAATATAATCATTTTTATTCCTAATACTAAAATTATGTATGTAAAGTGATGCAATTGACCATTTTTTTGCACTTTGGCGTTTATAAATATTTATATGTATTTAAAGATTAAGAATATGTGTGTGTATACATATATATTAAGAAAACTGCTCAGTTTTGTAAACATGAATGTTACTTTCCTTTGAGAGACTTTGTATAGTGTTAACACTACTGCAGTATACATAGACAATTTATGAAATATGACTAAAATAAATGATGGTCAACATAGATACAATCTGTAATCTTAACTGCTCACCTGAAAAAGAAAGGAATCTATGGCTATCGATCAGATATTTTACCAGAAACCTGTTAAATGTATGAACACTGAGTAGCTGAATGGCATTGCAGAAATGGAGTATGTTTTAAATAGTTCATTTCATCTGTGCTCATATCATTTTTCCTCAAAAAAACCATAGAAAGAGAAGGTTGGCATTTTGCAATCTGGGTAAGCAGCCTGTRAGTGTTCTTTGAGGAAATACTGTGATATGACAAGTCTAGGTTCTTAGGGAAAAAGACGAGAAATGAATGTCAAAATTAAAGCTTTGTCTGCATGGATCATACAAACTAAACTAGTCTAAGGACTGGAAACTACAGTTTGCAAACAGCCTTTGAAGTTTTGTAACATTTCTAGCAAGGGTTTGCATTTTCTTGTCAAAATAATGAAAAACTCAACCTTCACTAGAAATTCACTAGCTGGTTGGAGAATTTCAGAAGCTGTTAAGAACCAGAGGGCTCTTGAGGTTTTGTCTTTTTTTACATCCTAATAGAGCATATGTGTTTATTCCGAATTAATTACAAGAAAAAAAGCAATTCCATATGTTTAATTTTTCTTTCTTAAAGGAAGGACCTTAAATGCTAAATCGTTTTCCTTAAAATTATAATTTTATGAATGAAGTAGGATTTAGCTATCCAAAACACAGCTGATACACGGAGTCTCCAAGGAGGAGGTGGGTGAGCCTTGTGTTGTCAGAAGGGCCCCACCTTTCCGTTTGGAGTGTGCTGAGAGGTCACAGCTCCGAGTGCAGACAAACCTTTGTGGTCGTGGTGCAGTTGGGGAGCACAGGTTCAGTCCTGCAGCAACACAGAGTGTTTGGGGTAAATGCTGAACTGCCTTTGCATATTCTGCATGTGTTATGTGGATTCTACCAGGGCTTGATGCTAAATGTAGTGAGACCTTATACTGGGAACCAAATTCTTTCCTGGGATGTGTATTGTGTATTTCCTGCTCAAAACTGGTTTTGATCCAGGGACACCTGCACCCAGATGCAGAATTTGGACTTGAGGTCTATAATGAATCTGGTGATTTCTTTGCTTTTCCAGAGTGTCTTGAATTATTTTTTTTAACATGTTGAAATATGACAAAAAAAGTGTATTCTGGCTCATTATTTCACATCTTTTAGATTGTCTTTTACCATGAGTGATGTTCTAAAAGCTTCTTATGCAGGTTGTCAAATCAGTTTTGGTTTCTGCCTGCTCTGCATGCTAAAAATGTCTGGAGCTAAAATAATGTTTTAAGTAAACCATCTTTTCTCATACGAGCTTTGGAGGAAAGTGGAGAGATAACCATTGTTTCTGTTTATGTTTTATAAAATGACTATTTTTGCAGCTAAAATTTCAGTTGTTGATTTCAATCCCACAGTGTTGCTTTGTGGATATAAATTTCCTGGGTCCGCTATTTCAAACAGTATGTGTATAACAAGTCCAGTATAAAATTAAACTAATGCAATGCACTCTTCTGCAATTTGTTATTGAAAACATCGCAAATCATTTTGGTCCAAGAATTCAAAACAAAATAGAGGAAAATACATAGAACTATWTAAGCTTATACCTTCATGCTGCTGCTTATTTTGTGGAAAGGTGCTTGCAGTTTTGCACAAAAGAAATCAACTTTATTAATTGTGGGGTTTGAAGCACTTTAGGATACTTCTAAATACAACGAGTATATGGTGTAAAAAGGAATGGCATAACATGTTTAATGTGTTTAAATTTTGGTTGCAGTCTTTGCTATTCTGATAGGTTTGATCAGCATATTTCATTAAACCTGTTTTCAGAGATCTGAAATCAGAAACTTTTTTGTGGGCTGCAATTTAACACACGGTGTAGGAGATCATTTGAGAAATACCTTGCAAGTGGGTGACTTGATTACAATGTGACTGCCTGGCCATCYATGAAAGACACAGCAATGTCTGTTCCTGTAGCAAGGTCAGCTCGCTGTGAGCACTAGGATTCTTTTCTTAAACAAAAAAACTTTTTTCTGAACTTTTGGCTATGCRTCATAAAGGAGTGGAATATGCTGTGGTAAGGCCAGGACATCTGCCTTATGGGACTCCCCTGCAGCAGATGCTCTGTGAGTACCACGGGAAGACACTGTCCCTGCTCTAAAACACTCCACCAAAGCCCTGAYAYTTKCTSRRGTGTCCYTGAGCAAGTCCCTGTGTGTTGGTGTCCCGGGCTGGGCCTGTGGCTCAGCGCTCCATAGGCTTCTTTGGATAACAAAAGCAGTGGAGAAGGAATCAGGCATGAAGAGTGTTTGATGTTGGCTGCCTGAAGCAGAGATCGTGTTTGTTGCTGATCACAGAGCTCCCTAATACCCCTGAGCATGTGCTGTTGTCTTGTCTTCTGACGGGGAAAAACTTTTTTTGAAAACCCAAATGTGTCACAAGCTTTTCTATGAATTCAGATGCTTAAATTGGTGCTAATTTTTTAAAAGAAGTTGTAACAGATGGCTAGCAGTGTATTTGTCTGTTTTTGATACCTCTATTTTCTTAACTGGTGGCAAGCCAAACTTTATAAAATGACTAATGTGCATTTTCAGCTTCATCAGATTCCCAGATTTTCCTAAAGTAAAATGTTTAAACTTCCATGGTAGCTACTGCTTCTTTGGAGCCATTGCTTTCAGGTGTTTTATACACTAATAAAATGAACACAATTAGAACAGACAGCAATACCTAACTATCCCTTTCTTTAAATCACAACATCGTTCCCCAGGTGGTTTTAGCAGTTTAGTGTGATCAAGATGCCTAACTAAGAGCAAATCAAAGATACCTGTGTGCAGTTAACTCAGTACATTGAAGCCTTACCTGGTTGTTAAGATAATTTATAAAGAGTATACAAATATTCATCTATTTTAAAGAGGGAATAACAAGCAGAAATAATTAACTGTTTTCATACAAATTAAAATATAAATTCCAGAGAATATATTCTTTAGTGTACACCAGAACACGTGATATTAAAGAGTGTAATAGGCTCACTGGGTGATTAGTTACGAAATCCAGTTTTATCCAATGACTCAAAATAAACCCCCTCCAAAACATAGTCCTTGGAGAATTTCTTTTAAAATGCCTTCAAGTTTAACTGCCCTCGGAATCCTTTGTTGGTTTGGTCCTCTGTCTCACCTTCTGTTTTCCAAATGTCACCAAAAGTAGCATCAAGCCCTATCACTTGTTACGGTGTTCTGATTTTATGGCCTTAATATTAGTTATAGTCTGGTATATAATTTCAGAAGAAAGATGTGCTTTGAAGTCTAACTATAAATACATGTGGCCTCTTCTGCCTATGAAATTAGGCTTTGATTGTCATATCTCATTCTCGATGCTTGTGCAATAGGAACATGTTCCTCTCAATGCAGTGGCTATTTTGTCTGATGCTGGACTTTGTTTTCAGGATGACTAGAAAGTTTTTTCGGTTGTTTTTTATTTTTAGGGACAGCAGTCATGGTTCATTGTTTTTTTGACTGATACTCTTTAGCAAACTCGAATTTCATGAGGAAAACTGTCAATATCTAGTTCTGTAGTTCTAGTTACAGCCTTGTTCTGAAGCTTTTTGGGTTTTTTTTTTCTTTCCAAAAACGTCATCGTAAAACAGTACGAAAGCCACTGTAAAATTACAAATAAATATGTATACCTAAAAAATTTGAGCAGTCTGTCTTATTTACTGTATTTGTTATTTTTCTTGATTCTTCCTGTGTTGAAGTAGAATGTTTTATGTAACTAATGATGTATATTTGATGTATAGATTAGTTCTTTCAAAACATGAACTTTCAGTTACCACTTCAGCTTCCGGTTAACCAAAACGTAAGTGTTGGCATGAAAAATGGATGAAAAAAAGCTTTAATAAATTGGTTGGAGCAGCTTTTTCCTGAACAACTGGAACATTGGGACACATTAACAGCACTTGGTTTGACTGCCAAGTGTGTTTCGCAGCTTTTTGGGGGTGTTTTTTGTTGTTTGAATGGCAGAAGCTTGAAAAAAAATGTTCCATTTTGCTTATTTTGAGGATGATGTAAGTAGTTTTGCAAAGACAGTGCTGAGGTTTCCAGGCACGTTGCAGAGCTGTCTGCTCCAACTCCAGGGAATGAGAAGTAAAACTGAACTGCTGCTTTGATCTACTGGATTTAATGAAGGGTTTCTGATATTRAAGGAAGGATTAACAGCTGCCTTCCAAGATCCAGGGTGAGGGCTCTCAGCCAGCCTTTGGTGTTGTGAAAGATTCACCTGGGACAGTCTGAAGTAATTTTTACAGCAATGTTGCTCTTTCTTGTGTGGAGAACTTGAAAGTTTTATCTCTTCTCTACAAGGCTTTGCAACAGAGTGTCTGGATAAAGCAGGGATGCCCTGTAGATCCCAAAGCATCCCTGTATTAGATGATGGGATGTTTCTTGGGTTGCTGCTTCTTCTACAGAGGAAGATCTAATCCATTAAATACAGATCAACAGCAACACAARAATTAAGCAGGATGATGATGCGTGAGCAGGGAAGTGCTTTACTCAAAAACATTTCTTACTTAGGCCATACCATTTCTTCATATTTCCTGCAAGTTCTTGAAGCTGGCAGGACAGTTTTTAAACAGTAAGGAGGGAGTGATGTGATTAAACAAGACTCAGATATTTTTTGAGGAAAGYGGGWCTTCAGAAGTTGATTTTTTTTCACAGCAATGAGGTCTCAAAAACTGGGAAAAAAAGTGGAAAAGAGAAACAAAAAGAATGCAAGTGCTGGAATTCAAATGAAAAACCTGCTCATCTGTGACTGCTTGGTGTAAGGTGGCAAAGAAACAGATGTTGTTCAGCGATGCACTTGCACGAGTGCATGGAAGGGGTTGGTCAGGAGGCACTCGGGAATGAAGAGCCTGCAATGCTGCCTGGGGCCTGGAATAGAGCAGGGCTGTCTCATTCCATGAGCCTTCTGGGGTAAGACTGTTTCTTTGATTCATTCATATTTGAGCTTAAAATAAGCTGCTTGCTCTTCTCTGGGGAAGAAGGAAAACATCTGTATGGTTCCTGCTTGGACACCGTCGGCTGCTTTGGTGAGACGCTGAGCTCTCAGGTAGGTGGCCACTCTTTTTTATCTGGCTGGAAGAGCAAATAATGAACCACATGTTTTTATCATACAAAGTAAAATTTTAAATTGGTACAGGTTTAAGTAACATGCTATTTGTTCATGTGAAACTTCTGCAGTGGGTTAAAAGAACAGTGGTTGTTTTGTTGATATTTAACTGTATAAATGTCATTAATGCTGTATCAAGATAGTTACCATAGTTCTTAAAACTCTGTTCTTATGGGAGTGCTGTAGGGAGGCTAATTATAATCCAGAGGAGCAAATGGCTCTGTAAGAGACCTCCTCCATCTCCATGAATGAATATCCCTTCAGTGAGAGCAGCAGCAGCTCCAGATCCCAGGCACAGAGTGCAGGTGGGAGCTGTAGGGAGGTGCAGTGGTGTCTCCTTGTTTCTGTGTTTGTCTCTAACTGAAACAGCTGCTGTGGGTGCAGGTAGGAGCTCAGCACTCTCCTAAAGCCCAGGTAATACCTATGGCACCCTGGAATGGCTGGTAAAACACTCCAGGAGGTGTGACATCCTGAGACTAAAACCACTTGGGCATTTAGAGCATCACTCGACGTGACCCAAAAAATACCAGAGCGCTGCCCCAGCCCACTGCACAGGCTGGCTCGGGAGGGGATAGTGCCAACAGTCCAAAAGATTTTTCTAATGGTAAAGAAAGTGTCCCTGGCATTAGCAGGGTGGTACAGAGCTCCTGGATCTCCCATCRTGTTTCTAACAACTGCTCACTGTATAATTGGCAGCCAAGGTTTTCCTGTTGGTTTTCCTGTTTCAGCTCAGCAGGAGCGTGTGCTGACCCCGGGACTGGCCTTTCTCTTCCAGTTTAGCTCCCTTTCTAACTGGCATTCCTGTTTATTTCCACCTGTCAATTTCCCCAAAGGTTCCGAAGAACTCCTCCAATTCTCTTTGGTTTCATTTCTTCTCTCTGCATYTTCCTTTGCTTTCTCTGCATTTTTCATCTCCATCTYCCCCAGCCTGTAACACTTAGCTGCTGTCCCAGTTTCCAAAGCATCCCCCRAAACTCCAACTGCAGTGCTCTGTTCCACTGCTCCAGGCTGGTGRGAACACAGATATTGTAAAGTAGAAGATTAATTCCCCCCTTAGAAAAGCTCTAGTCTTTTTTAAAGTTAGCCTTTTTAAACATATGTTCCCATAAATACAAGTATTGGCACCCCCAATACTTTTCCAGTCTATGGTGTTATATATTGAAGGCTGCAATTTTTAGTTATCCTAATTTATGATAAATATAGATAACCATATGGCCAAAGGAGTCAGTTTGGGGGTTGGGGGTTTTTTTTAGGGTTTGTTTTTGTAGTGGAATACTACAGTAGTCTACAGCAAATGGCAATGCAACATATCTTAGGAGACACTGACAATTCTGCTTAAATTGCAGTTCCTTTGAACTGCAGGGGAAAATAGAAGAATACAGCAAAGATGTATATATATATAAAGGAAAAATAYGAAAATCCTAGAAACAGTTTCTTTACTAGAAAGAAATTGGTGAATACTTCAAGAAATTAAAGATTAAATGAATTTTTTTTCTTTACACAAAGCAAAGTGTAATTTGTCATTCCCCACTTGCCATCTGTTGAAATACTGCATGTTGAGGTATTTTCTGGTTTATGTCWATTTGCATGACATACTTGTAACTTTTAACTAATTAACAATGTTGTATTTAAAACATTCATTCCTTTTAACTACACAATAGCAAAGCAGCACTATTTGGAAAGTGGAGCCTGGAAATGTTGCCTTTTGGCTTTGATAACAGGCTATGGGTAAATCTCTATTCAATTTCTAATCTTAGAAATTGGGAAAATACTAATGAACACTTTCCTCAGAGTTGTTAAAATTCATGACTTGCAATTTGTAAAGAATAATGACTTACTGCTAATGCTGCCGAGCAGCCTGCGCATTATTCCCTGGAGAAATGCTTGATATTGGATTAAGGCAAAAAGGGAAAGATACACAATAGACCAGAGGCTCTTCAAGAGCTCTGTGCAGCCCTGCAAAAAAGGGCTCTGGAGTTCCTCAAGCACCTCACATGAAAATGAATTTGGGTAACTCTGAATAATTGCCTACCTAATCCTGTAATGCTGGATCCTGGTGCCAGTGGTACAGGGAGGCATTGACTGCAGCAGCATCCGTAGACCCTGCACTAGGAGTGCTTACATGCAGTAGGAAGGGATGCCTTCCCTGAAGCCTCGTAGTGTTTAAAATCCTTTACCTTGCAGTTATAGATTCCTACTCAGCCTTGTGTCTGCCCATCAGCATCCTCAGTCTGCCAGGTGGTGCTGCATGGGTTTGCTGGCAAGTCCCTGGAGGAAGCGAAGCTGTCACTGCCATCCCCTGGGACGTGTCCTGTGTTTTCCTGATCCCGCAAAACATGGCTTAGAGCTGTGTTGTTTTCTTGGGACTYTTCTGGGTGGGCAAGTTTTGTCAGATACCTTGAAGGAGAGTTTTCCTCAAACACGGTTGAGCAGCAGGAGGCTGCTGAGCTGCCCAGCCCGCTGTCCCTGGGCCCTCCGGCGCTGTCACCCACTCTGTGCCTCTGCTGCTCGAGAGGGGACCTTGTTTGGGTCTGTCTTGCTCTGCCTTGCCAGGGATCCTTAGAGTTTTCTTCCTCCCCACAGCTGTTTGGAGCTTTTCAAACACTWGGAAGTGATCCACGTTGCTGGAGGTGGGATCTCATTTCAGCCTCCAGCTTTGCTTTTTGTACATAGCAGGTTGAGGTCTTGAGCTGCTCTGCCCGTCTGCTGCCCACTCCCATTGTCACCGTGCCTGGTTTATTGTCACCTTCAGGAGCTACTGCTGCTTTCCTAGCCCTGCTCTGTTGGCTGTGGTGTGTCTGACATGTGCAAGTGGCCCATTTGAGAGCTGCCCGCCCCTCACTGCTTTCATTCCCGGGCTGGGAGGGGAAGAAGGCAGCAAGGACACAGCTCCTTGCATTCTCCTTCCCACACTTTAGGAGAGAGACCTGTAACGTGTGTTTTGGCTGTGCTGTATCCAACTGGCCAGGCATGAGAAAAATTGCATGGATGTAAAATGGCTCATCGTGCTCATCCCTGGAGCATCCACTGCGTCGGCTTCGGAGCGAGCAAATCTCAGTGGTGCAGSGAGGGAGGCAACTCCTCCGGTCACGATGCTTCAAGGACAAGAAGCTGGAGGTTAAGGAAAAATAGGCCACATCAGCGATATTTCAATTCCTCTTGGAAAAACTTTGATGTGAATAGATACAGTGTTTATTTTAGCTGCCTGTTCTCACAAGAGAATCAAGCACAGCACAAAAATAACTCACTTATAACTAAAGGAAGAGCAACCCTTGCAGTTTAAATGCATGTCTCAAATTATAGAGATGGTTTAAAATAATCTGGAAAGATGTTTCCTCTCACTGATCCCCGCCTGTTCAGTCTCATGATAAAGGAAGTGAAAATGAGCTGGTTTAAGTGCTGCTGTGTTTCTGTAAGTGTTTGACAGGTCTCTCTCTGAAAACCTCTTCAGGTCTCCTTTTGCCCACCTGACAAAGCTGAGATGCTTTCCTTGCAGAAATTGGCTCTGGGRGCTTATTGAGACACTTTCCCACCTTAACCTGCACTCCCTTCGGTAGGAAGGGTCCTTAGAAATGAGCAGGCATGTGAATGTTTGGGAATCTAAAGAAGGCCTGAGATGAGTAGTATGTAAAAGCGAAGTAGGTAAGGCTTTAGCTCCCCCCTGTCTGAGGGAGGAGATGCTGTACTGGAGGAAGGTGGGGAGGAATCCACTAATTTGATTTTGCAGAACTAAAATAATAAACTGATTTAAATTCCACCATCAACCATCCCTCTCCACCCAATGCTGCAGTTGCTACAACCTGAACTTTTCCTCTAAAAAAAGATCTTCCTGGAGTATTAATGGCACTGCTTCGCAGTTCTGTGCCTATTAATGAGCTGACAGATGGCTGTAGTTTCTGATGAACCGGATTTGGTTTCATTGATTAATCCGTTTTCTCCCCACCCCAAAGGACAGTCCCAGCTGTGCAGCCCAGCAGCTGCTCTTGCACAAACCTGCTTTCCACAGGCACATCTGCCTGCCTGGTGAGGAAGTGATGCTGGCACTGCTGCCGTTGGGAGGCTGGTAGGGAGCTGCTCTGTCGTCTCTGCTAAGTCAGGGTGGAGAAGCAGGGCAGCCAAGGGGACCCTGTTTGAGAGCTGATGGACTGGGAGGAGTCCGACCTCATGGTCCCCTTTGCAGTTACACTGCTATAACAACACCATGTGGGTGAGATTAGGGAGACCAATGGGATACAGGAAATTYGGAGAGCTGACCTCTGGTTGTGGTCTCCAAGCCTGTGCATTGCTGGAACTGGTTCAAATGGCTCATGTGGGAGACCCGTTGGAGGCAGCAGGTTTTCAGCACATGGGGCTGGGACTTGGGTACAAGCAGCCTTTAATCCCATGCCTCTTTTACAGTGGCTGCTAAGCTCCAGGTTAGGAACTCAAAGTACATCAGAGCAACGTCAACAGGGTATCACAGCTGGAATCTCATCTGCTCTGTGCTTCCTCTCCTGGTTACAATCTCAGTGAGGCACAGCACCACATGATGTTGATTTTTCTCCCCTACACCCCTCTGGATTTACATTTATTCATATGCCATGTTCTCTTTCACCTTCCCTGTGGCTTCTCCGAGAAGATTGCTTGTATTACTTTCCTGACAATGTAAAGGTCAGCAATGAAAAGAGCTGTGGTGTTTTTTTTTTTTTTGCCCTGAGGCAGAGGAAGAGCTCTGTTCCAGACTCTCAGCTTGCAGAGAGCTGGGATGTTTTGAAAAATTGTTTCTTATTTTGGACTGACTTGGGATAGAGCTTGTGATTCTCTGCTATGACCTCTCCCTGGAGCGCAGAGATGCTGCCATGTGTGGTTAAAATTTAACATGCTTGAAATAGTTCCTCCAGGCAAGCTGTGGGACTCGGCCTCCCTCACTTCTGGTCCTGTGCCAGCTGTTCCCCTGCAATCGCYTCTGAGCTCTAGAAGAGAGACCAGAGTCCCCTTGCTGTGCCTTTTGTGGGGTATCACTTGCACTGCAGACAGATGAGATGTGACTGCTCCAAAAGGGACGTCAATCAGCCCCGGGAATGTGTGTGTTTGAGGTCTCTGTCTGGATAAAAACTCACAACTTCCTTCACACAAAACCTGGTGATAGATTTAGAGAGTCATAGAATGGTTGGGATTGGAAGGGACTTCTGAAGATAGTCTTGTTCCAACCCCTGCTATGGCTGGGGACACCTTCCACTAGACCAGGTTGCTCCAAGCCCCGTCCAACCTTGAACGCTTCCAGGGATGGGGCAGCCACAGCGTCTCTGGGCAACCTGTGCCAGGGCCTCAGCACCCTCACGGGGAGAATTTCTTTCTAACATCTAATATCTAGCTAGCTACCTTCTGTCAGTCTGAAGCCATTCCCCCTTGTCCTGTCACTACCTGCCCTTGTCCAAGTCCCTCTCAACTGCACACTTGGAGTGTTGTTGTAAGCTGGGTTAATCAGCACTTTCTCATCTTCAGTCTGGGGCTAGAGCTGAGCTCAACTGCCAGCAAAGGAGAAAGCAGAGGGATCTGCACACAGCTGGCAGGGTGTATCCTTGTGCCAGGCYCAGCTGTTCCAATGTGTTAAAGAGCTGTGTGGTGTGTGCAGGCAGCCAAGAGCTGCTCAAAATGCACTTCCAGGTGTGCACTGGAACCGTTGGGCTCAGCACGCCCTGAACCCAGCAGTGTGCTCCCAAGTCACCCTGTTCTCCAGGAGCCCTGCACGTGGTTGGGCTGGAGAACGTGTCCTGGTGTGGGGAAACGCTGCTGGGAGCTGCTGCCCTCTTCAGCAGGATGCAGTCAGAGCTGTGTGTGGAATGGGTGACTTTAATGCTCTCTTGGTTTGCCATTAATGAATTGAAAGTTTTGTTCTTGCTGGGTTTTTTTTTCAGCTTGGACTTCCATGATGCTGGAATAGCAAATCCTGTAGTCTCATCTCATTTTCCTCTTGCAGCTGAATTAAAAATAAAAACAGTTTCCTGTGCTTTTTTTTTTTCAAATTCCACTTGAGCTTTTTAACTCTGAATGAACTATTTGTTGTGCTAAATATGGTGAATAAAGGGAAACAAAGAAAATGTTCAAATGTTCTCTGTGCACCTGCAGAATGAGAACCAGGATGGACCAGCCTTGGCTTGGACAGGCTCTGGATCCAGGCACTTGCCCACATCCTGAGTCTGAGCTCTGTTAAAATTTTGGCATCAGTTCTATATTGTTGGATCAGAATCTTTTTACAAAAAGAAATAGAAACRAAATAATAAAAAGCAAACTTTCATAATTTGATTTTGAAAGCTGATCACATTTTTAATCTTCGTTTTCCTTTTTATGATGCATGTTCTTATCCAAAGGTGTTGCCACATCCCAGTAGAGGAGGAAGAGGTATGTGTGGCTCAATTCCATAAGGACCTGAGCTTTTCAAACTTTGGGATTTGTCAGAAATATTGGATATTGCCCATCTGCATAGCATGATGCTTTTGTGCATAAATAAAGGTCTAGGTCTGCAGCCACACAGCATCACAGAAAATGATGGTGCTTGCCTGGAAGCTGCTTGAAAAATAGAGTGGGAGTCTCCTTCCTGTGACCCCAGCAAAGAGCCATGTTTTAGTTTCTGTGGCTCGTTGCAGGCTGGAGCTGAGCGTGGCATTGCCCTCAACCCCCAGGGCTGGGTTATGGCCCCGCGGGGGCCTGGGGCTGCCTCCAGCATCCGGAGCCCTTCCCGGTGGGACACGCTGGCAGATGCACGGGGCTGTTGTTGCCAGAGTGCAGGGATGCGTGGGAAGGGGAAACTGACCTTTCTTCTCTCTTTTCCGGAGGAGAAGAGCAGCGCTCAGCTGCTCACCCACTAGATGTCATGGTTGGGGCTGGGATGGGGCTCTGGGTGCCGGCGCTGCCGGAGCCYAAACGCCTGGAGAGGAAAAATCCCACCCTTTTTTCAAGCTCTCTTGCAGTTGTAACCAACATCTTATAAAAACAAGCCATAAAATTATTTAAATCTCTTCAAAAGGGGCAGAAAGACTGGTGAGGGGGAATATTTAAAAAACACCGGCTCCTGGCAGGAGAGGGCACTGTGTACTTTGCTATATCCCAGGGAATGTGCAATTGGGGATGAGTGTTTTAGGCGGAAAGCTGTGCAGCCGCAGAGCAGACACCCCATCGCCCCCGAGGYGTGACCGGCCCGTGCCAGGGGCAAAAGCTCCAGGGACAGAGCTCGTGAGGGTGGAGCTGCTCCTGCTGGTCTGTGCACACCACACTGGTTTGGATTACAACCTGCTGGATTACGGTGGTCAGAGGGGCTGCTGATGGAACAGGCTGCGATGAAGGCAAAGCCAGCATGGGAGGTGGGAACCAGGGCTTCAACACAGGCAACACCTGCATCGCTCTGCAACAGAAGCATCCCCACCAAATATATGCAAATACCTCTAATCTAAGCTGCTTTTCTCCCTCCCCAACTGTATTTTGTATTGTAATCGTTTACCTGTTTGCTTTAATGCAGGGTTTCCATCTGGAGGAAAAGGAGTTTCATTGGAAATGTGTGTTCTAATTAATTCATCCTTTGTTTTCTTCTGTACAATAACTCCTGTTGTGCTATAGTGGAGGAAAACTGCTTGGAAGGAACCCTCCCACACTGCCTGTCTCGTGGACTTGGCTTTTAATGGAGGCAGTTGTGATGCAATTCYCTACTTTAGTTTTATTTTAGCTCTGCAGACCTGCAAGGAAGGATTTCAAGTATTGGGTTTGTCCAGCACTAAAGGCAAGCTCAAGACTTTCTTGCACTCTCAAAATGACCCTCAAACCCTCACAGGGAACAGCCTGTTTAGTTCAGCATTTGTATTTCTGGTAGATGTTAATGGGAGCTGCTGGTGTTCAGGCTGTCATTCAGTTTTAAGTATTTTATTTCCCTTTCAGGTTCTTCCCAAGGCATGTTTCCATGTGGGACTTTTGTCTTTGCATAAGGACAAGGCTTTGACTTTAAAACAGTGAAAATGTTGAGAGCTCCAGCGATCCCTCTGGAAATGATCACTTTAACAAATGCCTGCTGCTCGGCTTGAAGCGAGCTGTCGTGTTTAGCTGCATTTTGGATGGTGTCTATAAACACAGCAGCTGTCTGCATGCGAGCGGGACTTTCCAGCAGTGCATAATATGAAAAGAATCTTATTACCAGTCAAAAAAAAAAAAGAAAAAGCAAGAAAGGCTCAAAGAGCTCGGATGATGCCAGCTTCCTATCAGCTCCAACAGCAGTCTAGACATCTCGGAGAGTCATCAGACTAATGTGATGTGCGTGAGGCATTTGCAGCTCTGCGTGCCTTAGAGACAGCTGGGAAAAGGGAGCTTTCCTCCAGGGACCGGCACTGCTCCCAGGGGCTCCTGCTGTCCTCTGTCCCACTTCCCACCTATGGCTTTCTCTCCTGCCTGGGCTTGGGTGTCAGGGGTCACCTCTTCAGTGAGTCACAGCACGAGATGATGACCTGCTTTTAGTGCCATTAACCTTGCTGACACCTTTGCTCAGAAGCCTCATGGCTTTTTGCAAAGCCTCCTGTGGCAGGGCTATGGTCACGTCGTTTTGGCCGAGTGTCCAGCCCTGTTGCAGGGCAGCACAGCCCGTGGCTGAAGGGCTGAGGCTGTGGGAGCTGGATGGACACCGACAGGAGGTGGGAGAGCTCCATTGTGTCCTGCCCTGGGGTGGTGATGAGCTAAAGTCGAGGTCTGACCCCACTCTCAACATTTCCCCCAGCCACAAGCTGTTCTTCCATCTGCTCCAACAACTGCTGTGCTGGGGTACCCGGAGATGGGGCAGCTCGTTCTGCCAGSGACCATTTCTGAGTCGTGTCCCCATCACCTGCCGAGCCAGGCTGCTCTCCAGGGTGAGAATAAACCATCTCCCAACTGCAGGAGTCAATTTGTAAAACATTAAAAATTTGGGAAAAAAACCCCAATCCCTTGCTATTTAGCAAGTACTTTACTTGCTTGAGTGCAAAGCCAGGGATCTAAGTGGTTTTTCTGCCATCCCTTGTGATCAGCTGAGCCGTGGGCGATGGATGCCACARGGAAAACTTGGCTCTGCCTGCACCRAGGAGGTTCCCGAAAAAGAAATACCAAAACACCAGGGGAAAGACTGCTCTCATRGTAATTTCTGGCCCATCCAGAGGGACAAAATGTCAGGAATTTCCCGAGAAAATCTGTAGTCTTTGACTTTCCGGCTGAACTCCAGAGCTGTCTGGGATGGAAGAGCACCAGAGATTGCAGGTGTCCTGCCTCCACTCCAACACCCAGAACCGGCATTTCTCACAGGGCTCTTTTTAAATAAGATTCAACAAAACTTATTTGATGCTTCTGGGTTTTTAATTCTTCTGGTTTGCATTGACWGAAGCATGTTGGGGTGGTACGTGGCTTCGTTGTTTGCATGTTAGAGGGGAAAAAGCAGCAAGAAAATGGTGAGGCCTGTGGAAAAGCAGCATGTCTTTGCTGTCATTTTTGGAGAATACAGCACAAAATTCACTAGTCCCAAGCAAAGACACTGAAGAAAGAGGGAAAGAAAGAGATATGTCACTTAACATGTTAATTTTCCTAGGCAAATCAAGCTGATAGCAGTAAACTCAGTGGAAGGAATAAATCCATGTTCCTATTCACACTGATAAGTTAAATGCATATTAAAAATGCAGCAAGTGATCGCTTTAGGGGGTTTAAGATTACRGCCCTAAAAAGCCCCAACAACTTACTGGTTTAAAGGTACGTGACTAAAAGTGGTTCCTATCTAATTGCTGCCCTGTGAACATGATTTTGCTCTTCCCTGCACCTGGTGCTGGAGCTTTTTGCTTCATTGGAGAGGGATGAAATCTCCCCTCAGCTCGGAATCCTGCCTGTGGGGTCGGGGATGCTGAGGGTGGATCAGCCCTTTCCTCTCACCTTATGCCCCCATCCATGGAGAATTTCCATGGCTGGAGGGGAGCACAAGGGACAGATCCAGAGATGCCTGGTGCAGCCCACGCTAGGGCAAAATTTTGGTGAGAATAAAGATAAACAGTGAGTGAGCCCTGTCCTGCTCTGATGCTGCCAGGGAGGAGGAGGCTGAGGCACAGCCAGTGCCACAGGGTCACCCCACCCCAGCACGGGGGACAGAGAGGGASAGCAGCCGTGTTAGACCTCTGATTCAATCACTTTTCCCTAAATGTCACTTGAAGAGAGTGGTCGTAATGTTGAGTCATTACCAGCCATTTGCATGTACAATAACAACGGGGAAAAAGATAAAAAAATCAATATCGGGATCAATGGAGAGCTCCCTGCTCKGGGTCTTTTGCCTGGAGCTTATCATTAATAGACACTCACAAAGCAGAGTCCTATTAATTAGAGGAAACATTTGCAATCCAGGGGAAATGACTGGCAGGTGGAAAATCCTTGGATTTTTTTTTAACTGAGTTTTTGGAGGTGCATTTGTTTTCCATTTCCCTTCTGRACTTCTCAGTGTCCTGAGTGAAGCATCTCCTTCCCACCTGTGTTTTGAACAGAGTTTTCCCACCTAGGATTTTGGGAAACACGTGAGGAAAAGTCAGGGACAGYTCTGCTTGAGTTTAACCCCTCTCTTAAATTGTTGGACAACGAACCTCTGATCCTCCTCTCTTGTACCCTCTCCCCCCACACTGCTCACAACCAGCTGCAGCACATAAATAGCAAACATTTCTGTTGGTTTGGCAAACAGCAGCTGATGGGTTTCCAGAAGGGGCTCTGGGCAGGCAGAGCCTGCATCCTCCAAGTGATGCTGGAAGCCTCAGCCCTGGCCTGAGCAGGACCAGGACCTGATGGGTAAATTGAACACCAACCTTGACTTCCGTCCAATTCGACTTGCACTGAGTTCCCAGGAAAAAGCCTTGTTGTCCCACCAGCTGCCCCCAGGCTGTGGCATCCTGCCATCCCCAGCTCATGGCACAATCCAAGGCGGGGTTGGTGCTGTGGCCTTTGGCTGCTCATCCCTGACCGCTGGGAAATGTGCCAAAATTCAGCTYTGGAGCTCCCAGCCCACCCACCGCAAACCACAGTTATAGATCGGCGGGGAGGAAAGTAYGCAATTAATTACAAAATATCCAGTTATTTGGCTTATTTTTGACAGTTCTGTGAGCTAAARGGAAGGCCAAATGCAGTGAATGTGTTTAGGGATAGCTGTGCCATGGCTATGCCAATGCGAAGCTGTGGCAGGGCAGGGCAGAGGCTGCTCACGGCTTCATGTTGGGGAGCACCCACTGGATCTCAGGATGGGGGTCAGGACCTCAGCAAGAYGTTTTTAGCATTTTGAGGGGGTTACAAAATATTTAAGAGTGTGAGAGTGTACACCATCCTGCCTGGACTCGCTGGGCTGTGAGCCTGGCTCTTGGCAGTGCCTTTGCTTTAATTAATAAACAAACGCTGAAACCACATTCAAGATACTYTTCCTCCTCTGCATCATGGTTTAGCTGATCCCAGGCAGCAGCTAATGGGTGTCTTTGTATTTTGGGTTTTTTTTCCTTACTTGCTATTACTACCAGGAAAGCATTTACAGGCCCTGGGGAGGATGGGGRAAAAAAATCTCTTTAAAAACAGCAATTATTCTTAGTAAAATATTCTAAATAATTCATTGCTTACTGGCTGTAGTGCACTATTAAATGCCTTTTAGCTACTACTTGTATAAACTCTTAAAGCCCTGGTTCAAAGCCAAGCTCAGGTTAATGATACAGCGATTTCTGTGGGAAGCTCCGTGCTCCTGATAGAGCAGCTCCTGCAAAAGCCCCACGGAGCTGGACATGGGGGGGGTCTGTGTGGGCAGGTGCCTGTGTCACTGTACTTGCTTTTAGCCATATTCTCAGGATTTCTACACTTAGAAAGTCTCCTCATTCTTGCCCGCATTCTGGAGAAGCCGGGTGGAAAATASACGGTATTGGTGTAGTGCTCTTCCAGCAGCAACCCACGGCATTTAAGAATGGTGACAATGCCTTTAAAGCATGGAAGAAAGGGCCACAAATGAGAAGCCAGCAGTGGCTCTGCTAACCTGCCTCTCCAGCAGCCTGTTTGCCATGCATGCCCACTGGAGACAAAGGAGAGCCCCCGGCAGACTGGGCTCAGCACTCCCCATCAGTGTAGTGCGAGGGAGTTCTTTCTTTTRTTTATCATATGCCTGCCCACCTCTGTCATGTATTTCTTTCTATTTGGTTTAATCCCAATCATTTGCTTTTTCCTCAAGCACTTCAGCCCCTAAATCTGATCCAGATGAGTCCTTACTTGTCTGACAAAGACTTTAGCTCAGCACTAGTGAAAGGCTGGGTGAGAGAACTGAGCTGGGCACAGCACTAAACCCAAGGCATCTGCCTCCAGCTCGTCTCTTTGGGCATCACTTTTGGGTGCAGCTATAAAGAAAAGGCTGAAAGATCCTGARGCACAAAAATTTAAATTTAAATTTTCTCTATAAAGCTCTTTTTAGTTGCTTCTGCCTATTAGCAGGTATTAGCATCTCTTTGCATCCTAAGCATCTGGGTGAAAAGGGAAGAGCTACGACATGGCTCAGCTGCCACCAAGTACATCAGACCCCAAGGCCATTTCCATCAGCAATTCAAGCAGTGCTCGTGCAGTCTGTGGGATGGGACGTGCTGCCAGGAAAAATGGCTGGTGGAACCAATTAAAGGTTTTCCAGTTTCATTCCTATTTAAATGATGAACATTATGGAGTTTCAGCAGGCTCTGAGCTGTTTATTTTRTCATTTCAGGTGAAAATAGGTCAGTTCATGACTTAAACCTTAGAACTCTTCGCAGAGGCGATGCAGGTTCATTTCCAAGAAACAGCATTTTGTTGCTAGACCTGACAAATGCCCATCTCAGCTGCTGGCCCTCATCCAGAAGCTGTTCACCCCATGGCACTGGGGTCTCTTCCCACAGTCAAAGACCCAGGATTTGCAGGGTCTGGCTCAGGGTGCTGTTCAGGAACCAGCAGACACGACACAAGGTCTGTTGCCCTGGAGGTCTCCAGGTATTTCACAAATGGTGACCTTCACTGTATCTCTTGGAGGCAGGTAAGTAGTAATATACTAATTTTACAGATGACTAAACAGTGTAGAGCATTTAAATGGTTTGGCCAAGGTCAGAGCAGGCAGCGGTGGGGCTGGGAGGAGATCCCGTCCAGCTCAATCCCATCACCTCCTCCCAYGGCTCCGAGCAGGCCCTGCCTCTCGCAGAGCTCGATGGCATGGGGCTGAATTTAAATGGATCTCGATTTCACATACAGCAAACTCCAGGATATAAACTGGGGGTTTCAGAGCAAATCTTTTATCTGGCCATTTTTAAAGGACTGTGTCATTTAAAATTGCACTTGGCAGAAATCGGGCTCTCAGAAATCAGAAAATAAGCTGCCTCCTGAATGACAGCTCTGAGGGAACAGGCGAGTTAAGGGATTAATTTGTTTGATTAAATCTTTAAAGAGTTTACTGAGAGTGCAGACAGGCCTGCAGATTACAGCATGGGYGCAGTGGTGGGCAGAGGAGTTATTTAGATAGAGCCCACGTGCTATCTTTCATTTTTCTCAGTCTGTAATTACTTATAAATAAAATAAAAGCRAAACCACAACCGAAGCCACAGAATTAGTTACCATGCTAGTTTTGCTCCTCAGGGATAATAAAATAGTGTGAATGACTGATGGCAACAGTGCCTCCTGCAGCCACCAGCACCCTGACACGGGAGCTCCAGGGAGAAATCAGTGCCACAGCCCAGATGGGCTTTTGGTAAAATCCTCTTTACCTTCCCAAACATTAAAGCAATCACTGAAAGCACACATTTGGGGTAGAAACAGGTTGAAGACTCTGAAGTTTTTGATCACGTTAATGAGCTCTGTCTTCATTAGGGCTAAGAGGCTGGAATGCCCCATTTGTCTCCACGTTCTGCTGAGCCCCTGGGAAGCTCTGCTGGAGCAGCTTCCGAGAAGGGGTGTCCGTGTCACCGGCCATTTGCCGCTGCCATTGGGAAACATAAGCACATTTATTTAAATCAATAGTAATTAATGTGAGTTTTTTCTGCATTTTTTTTCTATGATGTGCAATGYAGCAGAAACCCAGCAACACAGGTTTTTACTTTATTTAATGACTCTGAATGCAGCACTTCCTGCCAGTCCACGGGCTGCAAGGCAGTGGCTGTCGTAGAGGAGCAGCTGGAGGAACTGGTTGTGGGCAGAGTTTCCTTCCCAGGAGTAGGAGGTTTTCATAAAATGTTAACCATGGGGTAAGGTGCTGCTAACCAGGGCCACCTCCCCTGGACCAGCCTTTCATGGGACACATTAGGGACAGCTGGGGCTGGATCCTCTCTGCACCCGCAGCCCAGAGGTGCCCCAGCTGCATTAATCACTTCAGGGCAAATAATCCCCCAAAACCTTTGCCCAATTTGCCAGTAACTGCCCAGAAAGAGGGATGAGCTCGTTACACTTTGGCACTCCACCTGATGGCCCTGGGGCGGCTATAAATAAGGGGCAGCCCCCASTATTCAAGGTTTACAATATAGCTGAGCTGGGAGGTGGGTTAAGTCTGTGATCTATGATTATAGCAAAGGTTTTTGTCTTGRTTGAAAGTTTCAAAGGGCAGAAAGGCCGTGAAACTGCTGAGTTGTACCCTTGTGTTGGATTTCTGAGATGGGGTTTGGTTGGTGTCCTCCYGTGAGCCCTGTCCATACAGATGTGGTGTGTGCCAACCTGCTGGGCTGGACTTGCTTGGTGGGGGTGATGTTTCCCAGCGATGCTGAAGCATCACTGTACTGTTGACAGAGCAGCTAATGAATGTGAACATCACTCTTGCTTTTTATTTGCAATTAATGCTGGGTTTGTGCCTTGAGCTCTTGTTTTCTTCAATGCACACAGACCTGTTCTGAACCATTAACCTGACAGGCAGTGAGTAGTAGCCTTTATTTTGTTGTTTTCAAAACAATAAAAGTCCTTTTCTGGAAAATGAATGGAAGATCAGGTTATTAAACTCCTGCAGGCGCACTGCGGTCAAGCACTGAAAAACCCCAGTCCCTGACTTGATCTCAACTGAAGACAGCAGGGTTCTGCTGGCTTGTGTCAAGGCAAGGGTCTGACCTACTGTTTTGGAGTTGCTCTGGGTCAGGAGGTAGCTGGGTTGGTGTTGATGAGAAATTCCCACTTTCTTCATCCACTGATTACCTAGAGGTACCACAAGGTTGGGTTGGCAAATGGTGTGTTCACTGTAGAAGGGCAGATTTTCAGCATAAGCCCTGTCCTGCAGGATTTCCCACAACTGGTGATGCACAGGTTGTCCAGTTTGATCAGKGGTGAGCAGGAGCTGGATACATGACATGTATAAACTAACACAAMGTTGAAATTTCTAGTGTAAAACATGAAAATTGAAAACAATGTGTTTCCCACTATGCTTGTTAAAATTATGGTGCTTGTGGTGGGACAAATCCAGAGTATCGYTCCTGAAGAGTGGCAAGTTCACCTGGTGTTGCTCAGAACAAGATGAATCTTTGTGGCAAGTCTTTGCAGAGGAAAGAGTTCCTGTGCAGCAAATGGCCCCGAGCTGTAATTTAATTGCAGTTCTGGGGTTTTTTTTATTGTTATTATTCCAGAAGCAGTTTGGACTCCTGTGCTATTCTGCTGTTAAATGCATATGTAGGCAACAATCTGGCAAGAGAATCTTATGGTGCAGAAAGAAACATCCTGGGGGCCTGGATGTCTCTGGGACAAGGTTCAAACTTTGTTTCTTCACAAGTTCTCCCAAGTCCTTCCCTGAAGGAAGGGATGGGGCAGGGGAGCAGCGAGTACCAGCCCTGCTCCCACTGAGAGCATCGCTGCCATCCCACACCTTTGGCTTTAGGTTGTAGGGAGAACTTGTGAGACTTCTGGTGGCACAACCCAAAAATGCACAAGATGCAGCATGGAGGTAGAAACAAATATTGAAGCCAGAATATTTCAGTTCTGCTGTAAAGACTGAAACACTTGAAAAAAGAAAGGAAGTTACAATATTTTGTCCTTGTTTGCCGTTTTAAATATAACCCCCTCTGCTTTTCTTGTTACTGCAGCATAAGTATTTAGCAAAGCATTAATCTTGCTTGTCAGTAATAACATGCAAATTAAACACCTGCTCTAGGAATCTGTAGTGCTTTGTTCCATTAGATGGTATTGACATGTCAGGTATTTGGACTTTAATTCRGAAAAATGGTGCCATTTTCATTTATCTCCCCTAATGAAGAAAGAAGGTGTGCACTGATACAGGGCTGCCCACAGCAGTGCAGCTAAAAGTGGAAAACAATACTTAATATAGCCACTAAATTACATGTGACATCTCATTTAAAGATAAACAGCCTGCAGGCATATGTCCAAGTGGCATTGATGAAATTTTTAAATGTTCCTTTGAATTTTCATTTAACCACCAATTTGGTAGCGAAGGCGCTGTGCTGGCTGGGAGACATAACACGTTGCTGCTTTAGATGTGAGCTGAAAGCAGAAATAGGAGAAGGCTGCAAGTCCTGAGGGACACGGGTATGGATCGGCCCAGACATTCCCCTCCAGTCACCTGGGAAAATAGGAGGTGTGCCCAGCCGATGGTGGCCATGGGATCGCTGGAAGTCACTCTTGTGCTGTGAGATGTCAAAGCTGCCTCATCTCCGTTTTCASAGTGACACTGCTGCCAAAGGCTGGGCCCTGCATGGGTGTGCCGCAGCCTTGCAGGGCTGTGTGTGACTGGGAACAACATCCCCTGGTCTCATGAGCTGCAGGTCGGACACTGCTGAGGCCCCACTGTGTCACATCTGACCCCATCTGCCCGTTTTGCTCTTCAGCTTTCCATCATTTTCTGGAAAAGCTCAGATCCACATGGAGAAATGTGGATGCAACAAGGAGGGAATGGCTTTGAACCGGAAGAGCAGGCTTAGACTGGGTATTAAGAAGAAATTCTTCCCTGTGAAGGTGGTGAGACACTGGCACAGGTTGCCGAGAGAGGCTGCAAATGCCTTATCCCTGGAAATGTTCAAGGCCAGGCTGGATGTGGCTCTGAGCATCAACCTGGTCTAGAGGAAGGTGTCCCTGCCCATGGCAGGGTTGGAACTGAATGATCTTTAAGGTCCCTCCCAGCCCAAACCATTCCATTATTCTATTAATGTTGCTTAGCAATTTAAGCATGGAAATCAGGTCCTATCTTCTATCTTTGCAGAGAAATCCTCTATGCATTTGAAGATCACCACTTTCCTTGCTTACTCTTATCTTTCCGTCTAAATAATCCCAGTTCATTCATTCTATTTCCRTAAGTTTTTCAGGCAGTTTTTGTTTTCCTCTGGACCTGTTGTGGTTGGCTTTGCTTTGCCATGCCCAGCTAGACACAGTAATTAAGCTGAAACTCTTCCAGTGCAAAACAGAAGAAAGATCCCTTTTTTAGGGTTATATTCTGGCAATAGAAAGCCCACATTTTCAGCRGAGCTCATCCTGTGACTTTGCTGCYGTGGGCAATCTGGGCTGTCGAGAAGTAAACCTTGTTTGTGTGTGCAGTYGTGGCTTTTTGGGATCTTCCACAGCCTGTTCCTAGAGGCAGACCCTGGGGCAAAGCATCTTGTGACAGAAACAAAGACTTCCAGAGGGAAGGCACAAAGTGCCATATTCTCCTGCCAAAACTGGCCCATCTCTTGAAGTGACTGCTTGAACTGGTGTCTCTATAATGTTTTTCCATTGCTGTTTTTGGATGAGAGCCTTTGATTTACTCTCAACTAATTTCTTTTGAGGAGTGCTCCAGAGACGAGCTCTGTGATTTATTTTTGTCCAGCTCTCCTGAATTTGTACCAGAGATTTTTTTTGTTTGCTTGCTTGTTTTCTCCCAGAAGGTAGCTGGCAGCAGCAGGAACAAGCTCATGCRGAGGGTGCTTTTGTGGCCAGACACTGAACACACAAATGACCAGGCTGCAGAGCTTCAAAAGCATCCARCAGCATGAAAAAGCTATGCTGGAGGCAAACAGCAGGCACTGCTAGACCATTCCCTCCAAATCTTTGATTAGTCACACTTAATGAGATTTCTTGTCGTGCTTTCGAGCTGTGCAGCAATGCTGGAGTTGGACCAGCATTCATGGTCACCTATAACTGGCTCCAGCCAACCTCCATACAGTCACWGAATGTTTCTTTGAGTCTCCTTGATAGATGTCAGCCTCAGTCCAAGCTCTCAGAATTTCCTGGTATGGGATCACTTGGAAAGATCATGTACTTCTGCTTGTTCAGTCTTGATTTTGATCAGAAGTGTTGATGTCATTGCATCATTCCTAAAGCTCACCCTCCCTTTTGGCTGTTTTTTTTTTAAGAGTATAAAGTAATTTGACACAACAGGCCRTGCTTTGTTCGTTCTCATTTTTGCATCTTGCAATGCGACAATATCTGTAATAAACACAGGCTGGGATTRCTTGTGGAGACCTACGCTTATTCCGAGTAGATCCTTTCCTTTTCCTCCGAAGGCGTTTAAAACTCGCCTTATTAAAAATAATAGAAACGCATTTCCCCTCACATAAAATATTAAAAGCGGTTTGATGGGTTTTATTGTTTAATAAATAGTTTGCACTCCCAGGGCTCTTTCCAGCAGAGAATATGAGTGCTTCACGATCCTTTCCGGTGTCTGGCCACGCAAGTTGCCTCCAGCAAAGAGAGTTCTCAGCTCACAGAGTGCCTCCCCACGATGTGCAGTTGTCATCCCCCAGCCCTGCGCTCTCTAATCGCGGCTGGCACGAGCTGGCCCTGCTGTCGTTCAGGCCGCGGGGAAGTCAGACATTTCCATACCCACTACATCTCCCGGTATTTCCTGATGGAGACGGCAGCCTGCTAAAAGCTGGACCTACTCCACGAGCCAAGCAGGAATTGGGTGTTTCTAAGAGCGGCCTCATTTATTTACACCACTGAAGTATCKGTGTATGTGTCAGCCTTGCATTTACTTACCTTCCCCCAGACCACAGGACGTGAGGTTTTTCTGCATTGCCTCTTGTCCAGCTGGGAATCAAGGCCCAGAGAGGGAAGGGGGCTGCTCCAGGGAGCCTCAGGCAGAGCCAGGAAGGCACAGAGGTCCACAGGCTCTGCAGCCTCAGCCCTGCTCGGGCATCTCCCTTGCGTTTCCCTGAGCTGCGCAGCCCTGTGAAAAATGACATTTAGCAAATCATGTCAAGCTGAGGATTTGTTGATATGATTCCTTTGGCTTGATGGGAGGGGGTGGGGAGGAGGAAGCCTCTTGATTAACAAGAAGAACTAGCGAGAAAAACTCTCCCAGATCTCTTTTCTTCAGCAGCAAATACTTGCAAAAGCAATATACCTGCACAGGGGAGTTGGGGCTCTGCTGATCTTCCTCCACCTCTGTGTTTCTGCAGCTGGATGGGAGGTGTTGCTGTGAGTCACTTGCAATATTTGGGTGGCCTTGCCTCCTTTCCTCAGCACCGTGCAGGTTATTTGGGAATGTTGAGGAGCAGCCCCTGCCAGCTCAGTCTGAGGATGGACCTCTGTGGTCCCACGACTCACATCCATGGCCCTCAAGGAAACATAGATTTCATAATAACATGCTTGAAAGTCACTACTGTGCAGTCAGTTTATGGGGCCCTTTTGTATATTTTCTGATTCACATGACTCCCCTGGATGGCACATCCGGGGCTTTCTTGGCCCACAGGCTGTGGCATCCTTTAGCTGGGAGTTTATGGGTGATAGCTGCTGAGGAAGGGGGGGTAAGTTGTGATCTCGGCTCRGGGAGCTAAGGGAATGGGGTGTTTGAGAGACTGCTGTAATGAGAAGTGAGTGAAAATGGCAGCAGGGAATAGATTCTTAATTTAAATAATGAGCGCCCTTTGTTGCCTGACAGATGGTCATTTTCTGAGAAATGCAAAGTCTCTTTGGAGGGGTCAGATTGCTTGTATTTACATGGAATAATGAGGGAGAGGCACCGGTCCCAACACATGCTGTGTTTTTCACATTTTTCCAGGGGTATTCCCAGCTGTCTTTGAAAAGAGCAGATTTGATCCTTTGCAAACTTTGTGTGAATCTGACCGCGCGTTATCGCACGAGGAAATCAAACAGCAATGGGAGTGTCTCTGATACTCAGGCAGTTATTATAATGCCCTTTAAGTATCTTTAGTTGCTAGAAAGGAAGCTTGTTACTGATGCCAGGAAACATCTTGGGCCTGAATGTGCCTTTACTTGTGCAGGGCTGGCTGCAATCCAACCTCCAGTTATCTGCAYGCTGCTGGCGTCTCCGGGATTTAACACGTGGGAAGGCAGATGGATGGCAAAGAACTTGCTTGGGGTAGGGCAACTTCCTACACACTTCCTCACTTGCTGCATCCACTTCTAATGTCAGAACTAAAGATCAGGCACCCAATACTCCATTCTAACCATTATTTATTCCACCAGTTCTGACRATGGACAGCAGGGGTTATAAGCAGGAGGGGTTTTTGGGTACAACAGGAACTCCTTATTGTTTCATGTTATTAAACATGATGTTTCATGATATTTTAACTGGGATAGTGGCAGCCCTGTTGGGCATCTGCTCTGACTGAGGTGTCTCAGTTGTCCATCTGATTCTCTGAAGTGTGCAGGTTCTTGCTGTCTCATCAAACAGAGCAGAAAGGGAAGCAGCCTGTCCTAAGCCAGTGGCCAGGAGACAAAGATCCTGGTTGCTGATGGATCATTCTCCCACGATGCTCAAGAACTTGTTGCTTCCTGGCCAAGATTGGTGTTTTGTGTATACAAGCATTCAAAAGAGGTACAACATGAAGCAACCTTTGAAGGAGGAGTTTGACCACCCTGGAGCCCCCATGGAGGAGCTCTTAATGACAACTGCTGGCCTTAGCAAGGTTGTCTTACTGCACATCAACCACCGCTTACGCTGGTGTTTTAGCCCAAGTAAGGCCCTTACAGTCCCAGTAAGCTTCTCCCAAAACAGGAAGGAAAACAAACACTAATCTTGAAACAAAAACTCTCTTAGTGGCACAGACTGTACTTGGGTGTTGGGTTTCCACCTTTTCCTGTCTGTTGGTCCCCATTCTGCCCTATTTCTTCCAAAGTCAAGGAAGGATGAAGACGTTCTGTGGAGGAATATGCAGTGATGACAGTGTCCCAGCCAACGGATAATTCAGCTTGCAGATACCAGAACAACTCTGTTCTGAGCTCCCTTCAGCAGTTTAGGGAGAGGTTTTGCTATCACATTTTAAAAAGGCTAAAAAAAACCCCTAACACCTTCCAAACCTCCTGATTCTGAAAGTCTAGAAAGGGCCATACAAGTTTGAAAACACTAAAGGCATCGACTTTGGTTTTGTTGCTCGGCAGCCGAGAGGTGCTCCCATAAAATTCAGCAGTTTTGTACATCCCCACCATGTGTTCTTTAATCYCTGGGTAGCAATGTGTTTGGAAGAAGCCAAGGCAATCAACACCCATTTTTCACAGTGAATCAACTACTGGTGTCAAATTCTGCTCTGTGTTTTGTGCCAGAAAAGGCTTGTTGTCTCCTAAATTTGGAGTATGCCATGTCAGGCTGCAAAATCACTTGTTTCCTGGACATGGCCCCAAATTACATATTCCCTGTCAAGTCTTGGAGATAGAAACCAAAACTGTATTGACAGGGCTTTTCCCCCTTTCGGTTAATTCCTCTCCAAAGGTGGTTGCCTGCTGTTTTCCATACACCCTGTGCTCAGACTGACAGGAAACAGATTTGGGCAGCATGGTGCCTCTGTCAAGGTTTTTGCCATTCTGTTGGCTSGTGCTACTTGCCAAGAGCTCTGTGCATCTGGGAGGGAGTTCCCAAGGACCTCAAATCGCTGGACAGTTTACAGAACGCTGGCCTGATCTGCATGGCTTCCTGGCAGCACATGGAGGCATTAGCTTCGCTCTGGCATGGATAAGTTGTTACTGCTTATAAAATATTTTCTTTTTAAAATTGTGTTTTATCTGGTTGACCTGCAGAGAACCAAACAAGTGTGTTTACCAGTGGCACCCTTGTGGACAGGATTTATTTGCATGTCTGGGAAGAAAAGGAGGGAGACCAAAGTGACAAAGCAGTTGACAGCGTGTAGGATTGACAGGGAGTGAAACCTATAACCAAAACCAAAGCGCAAGTAATTTATAAAGGTTAGTAGTCTAAATTTAGCTTCAAAGCTGCTAAAAGAAGATGAGTAGGTGACACAACTGGTCAGTGATCTCACAGGCAATGAAAAATGTGTGAGAAACCAAAAAACACATTCATGATCTTCTGCACCCCATGACCCACGCAGGCTGTGTTTGTGTTCAGGAATGACAACTGTGTGTACACAGGAGGGTGATATCCAGGGCTGATCCTCTGGCAATGGGATGCTCCTAAAGAACCTGCCCAGCTCTGTTGTGCTGTGTGTGAATGCAGGTAATGAAATGCTGAGGACTTTCATTACACTTCCAAATATAAAGGAAACCTTCATTTATCTATGCCTGGAGAATCAGAGTGAAAATCAGCATCAGAGAGAGCCTCCTACTGAAAGCATTTGATGTTATAAAGGATGAAGAGTATTTGGCAGAGGCCTTAAAGGGGGAAAATCTGACAGGCACTCAAGTGCTACAAGCAGTCCAGCCTTGTAGCCCCCAGTTTAAACGCTCCACGAGCACGATCRTAATGCACAGGGGCATTCAGAGCATAAATTGATGTTTTGTCTTTGCCTTTTTTTTTCACATTGCACTAAGAATTTGCCCTGCAGCTCCTGGATTAATTAAATGCTGAYGGTCTGCTAGAATAGGAGCGGAGGCGCTCTCCTGCCCTTTGGATGTGTTGTGCAGAGTGGAGTACAACAGTGCCCCTAGGAAATKAGCTTGTTCCATTAGGCAAAATCAATAAGGCAGAAATCTCTGTGAAATTCTTCTATTAAATTACAAATAGACTAAAACCCTAGACCAGGTGACAGTGATCATTGCTTTTATGCCCAGGACAAATGCTTGTGGGAGCACTTTGGTCAAAYAGGCACGTGCACTTCTGCAAACATCAGCTTCAGGGCTGCTTCCTCTGGTGGCTTATTTTTCACTCCTTGGGCTGTAAGAACAAAACTTTGTTTTGCCTCTGTGCCTATTCTGAGAAATCAGCTGTTTTCTGGAATATTTAGTGTAACTCTGATAAACCTGTTCATGCAAACATTCGCCTTAGAAGATAATTTCATGTCAATAAGTGCATGTTCTCCCCACAAGAAGGTTGTCCTAAGTGTCTAATTTTCCCTCACTGCAGCACAGGCTTTCTCTTATCAGGCCAATTTTATCTCAGATTCAATTTTGGTGCCTTTGGCCGTGGTGGGGCATGAACAGCTCAAACACCTCTGCAGGAAGTGACACCAGTGCCCAGGCACTGCCTGAGATGAAGCAGCAAACTTGCCCTGCATTTACTGTCCTTGGGCAGCCCAAASTGACAGAGGGCCTGCCATCAACTTTTCTAATATCACAGTACTCATCTTTGCAAACACATCTTGGACTTSTCAGCTGGGGCAAATATCAACAGGTTGATTAYTCCTGAAATGGTTGGACAGGGYGTTGAGCAACCTGGTCTAGAGAAAGATGTCACTGCTCCTGGCAGGGTCTTGGAACAAGGTGATCTTGAAGGTCACTTCCAACACAAACCATTTTATGATTCTATGTCACAGGAAACCATGTCTGTAAAGGCAAGAGCTTGGGCACCAACAGGTTTTGATGGGCTCTGAGACCTGCCAGGCCTTTCACTTTCTCTCACGTTTGCTGTCTCCCGCAGGTGTACCATGCTCAGGAGATGTTAAAGCAGCAGATGCCACAAAACCTGATCTTCTTAGGACATGCAACACAGGGAATAAAAATTGGCAGGAAATCGTGATCCTTATTATTGTCATTTTCACAGATTAGTCTCCTGCTGCCCCAATCCTGAAAAAGTTTATTTTACCTCCTTAGATGAACATTGGTTTTGGTTGTACCTGGTGGATGGGACAGGGAACAGTGGAGTTCACCTGTAGCACGTGGGGTACGTATGGAGCATTAGAAGTGTGGCCAGGGACTGGGTTTCTTTGACTGGATGRGAGAGTCTTCATCTCGAGATACTCTGAAAAACAGCCTGGATAAGGTTTGTCAGAGGTGTTTTCCCTGACTGACAGCCTGAGGAAAGGGTTAGATCACTTGTCCTGGTCCTTCCCAGGGTTATTTGTCATCAGTGCTGAAGGTCCTGTGCTATGCCAGGCTGCTGTGTTCCAAACTACTGTTTTTTTGGAGGTTTCCAGAATTAAAATCCTCTTTGCAGTTCCTGGAAAATATGGGTTTTGGGAAACATATTTTGTTATGAGGGTCAGAGACTAACACCCTTCCCAGCATCCATAGCAACCTGCCTTAAAAATCTCTGCTTGGGAATTTTGTAATCTTGCTTGGATGCTTTTTGAACAATTTCCAGGAATGTTCTGCTCTTTCCCATTCACAACTACTAAATATATGCTCTGTTTGGACTGCAGACCCCAGTCTATTTTTATGTTTATTTCCAGCATATTTTAATTTTTCTACCCTGGATGGAACAATTTGGTCTGTTCTTAAACCCAAGACCTTGCTGCCCCCTCTCCTGCCACTGCCTGGTTCAGCATCACTTACAAGGAGTTTATTATTCTGGGATACTTCTGTGTGGACTAGGACTGTGGCAGCTTCTGGATGACTGGAGATAGACTTAAAACCAGAAAAAAATTGGGCAGGAAAGAAACGAGTTGTCCCTACACAAAGGAATAATAAAGAGTGCAGAAGTGCTTTATTCTCTTTGTAAATGGTTAACTGAGTTTTGGGGCAGAAAATACTGTAATAGAGCAGTGAATTCCTACTTTTAGAGCATTTCTCATTCCTCTGGGTTGACATGGCCAAGTGTTTTCATGTGTAAGGCAGAAAACAAGTGACTGCTTGCTTTCTTGTCCTCCTGTGTGCTCATATTTAGCAGGGCTTTATTTATTTGATTAGGTGCAGGGAATATGGACTCATTGTTTACACTGCATGAGCAGGAATGGCAAAAACCAGATTTTTATCAGTGCTACTCTTGCCTTTGGTTGCTACTCTGGCTTCTAGAGTGTTTATTTCTGCATTTGGTGAAGATTTAAAGGTAGGAAGCAGGATTTGAGAAAATATTCTCAGGCATGTGGGTAGTGAAGGACTATTCAATTTGAACTGTGTCTTGATTAAGCTTATATATCTCCTTGTGACCTTGACATGGAAATTTCCCCTTTAAATAATGTTTCTAAGTCTCCAGGGTCAAATCCAGGCTTCTGTGATGCAAAACATGACTAATGAAATTACTGTGTCCTGAGCTGACAACATCTTGCTGGGCAGTAAGACTGAGCCCAGAGCAGTGACAGGATGTCCCAGCCCTTGGGACCTCCCTCCAGCCTTTGGGAAGGGGGTTTAAATCCAGAAACAATGACGTTTTCAAGTGTGGGCTGAAGCAGTGCAAAGCTTCTGTCCCACAGGGACAGCCATGGTTCTGTCCCATCGCTCCTTACTAACACCCACCACAGCAGCTGGCTTGGCTCTGCTTAGCTATTTTTCCTCCAGACAAGAACTGTGACCTTTGACAGTGACAGAAGGAAACTGTCCCAACGGTAGTGGTGCTTTAAAAATGGGGGAGAAGAAAGCCAAGCCCCGAGTCTGCCACTACAGAAACAAAATCCTGAATCCACCAGGATGGTGCTGCAGGAGCGCTGACTGGAGTTTCCAGCAGGTGAAAGGGTTAAAGACGAAGCTGGTGCTTGTTCCTCCATGGCATTATCTGTATGATTGCTTTTCATATCTTGTTTATTGTGGTTAGYGGAGCAGCTATAATATAGAGTGCTAGATGCAATAAATCTTGTCATTGCAAACAGCACACTTTTCATCAGAGCTCGAGGAATTGCAAGGTAAGCATTCAAAGGCAATCTATAGATTTAATTATATAGAAAGCCTAACCCGTGTGTAGATCTTAAAAGAAATTATAGCTGTGAAGACTGCATTATGTTCAGTTTTATTTGTATTACGTGTGTTATCCTGTTTTAGTTGTTATGAGGACACAGGGAATGGCATTGCCAACACTGTGTCTTCTGTGGTTTTGTATCAGCACTGAACAGCCAAGGATGCTGGTAATTTGAGGGATGAAGGTTTTTCGGCCTTTCTGACAGCTGTGTCTATAAATTTACACTCCTGAGTTTTAAAATCGTCTCTGATGCTAATTGTAGCTCAAGAAATCCCATCKGGTAAAGGAAATCATCTCTGATTTTATTTACTGAAAGAGGCCTGTGACCACAAAGCAAAGCACTGGGCATCAAAGTGACAGGTCCAAATTGCTCTAATCCCCACACTCGGCTCCTGGCACCAGGCTGGCTGAGCCTGTCCCCACCCAGGACACACTGCCTGTCCCCCTGCCCGGGGCAGGACAGAGGGGGTGACTTTACCCTGTCAGTAAAAACCACGTTTGTGAGTCCTGGATGTTTGGGACCGTAACAGTTTTAGCAACTTTCGTTTCTTCCTGACTTTTAAAACCCCCATCTTGGTGCTGATGTGTGGGCTTGGGGAGATTGCCTGGCCTGTGCTGTGGGGTCCCAATGTGGGACTTTCCTCCCCCAACACAAACTTTGTGAAGGCTGCAGGAGTGCAAGGGGCGATGTGGGAGGCTTTTGCTGAGGCTGGTGCTCTTGGGAAACGCCAATTCAATGAAACTGAGGCTCTGAAGCTTCTGGGGATTGAGTTGCTCTGCTTTGGGCAAGGTGTGGTTCACTGATGGTTCCCCAAGCTGAGGTCTGAGCAGGGCTGTTCTCCCTAGGAGGGACACAAATAGGACTGTCGGAAATGGAGAGATGGATTTGTCACTGCCAATTAGCCACGAGACCAAGGGGGGTTAAAACAGCTCTGTGGCAAACACCATGACAGATCCRTGGCTGAGAGAACCTGTTCTGGCCTCGCCAGCTCAGGAGAAGGGCTGGGGAGCTCCTGGGAGGTAGGTAAATGTGATGTGTCACTGAGGTGTTTCACTTGGACACAGGCAGTGATCCTTTTGGAGCACTCCTATGGACCATGAGTCAGGAGTAGGTTGCCCAACACCCCCTCGAGGCAGCACGTTGCTCAGACAGGTTTGTCCAGGAAGGAGCATCAAAAAATTCCTGCTGGAAAGAGGCAGAGCAGGAGGTGGATGTGCTCCAAATCCTCCACGCCTTTCTCATCAGCAACCCTAAGAAGGGCTGAGAGGTGTTTGTGTCCATTTCACTGACTCACAGGTCACTCTGGTCTCATGGTGGCCAAAATGGGGTTCACAACTTTGCAGATAAAAATTGTGCGAAGTTGCTGCCAGTTTATTTCATGATCTTGGGCTGTAAACTGTGATTTGGGAGCTACTTCACAAAGGCTTTTGCTATTAGTGGCACAGGGAGACTCAGGGATGGTGCCAGGTAGGAGTGGAGGGATCACYACAACACCAAAACTCATGGGGTTTGGTTCTGGTCCTGTTTTTCCCCWCACAGCACTGCTCGAAGTCCCCTGGCTCTGCAAACTGCTGAGTTTGTCCAGTGCTCCCGTTTGTCATCCTTCGTTGGACACAAGGATTTCCCACTTCCCAGTGAGGACTGAAAGACACAAGTCATTGGTAATCGTAAGGCACTCTGCTTAAATGGTTAGAGCAGTGCAAATGTGAGATCAAAACTAAAAAASTGCATTTTCTTCCATCTCACTCATATGAAGTAAAACACATCTGACTAGAAAATGTAGTCTAAAATCAATAGCAGCTAAACATCAACAAAATAAATTACATATATTTAATTAGCACAAAAGCACAAATTTATTTCCATTCATAAGCAACAGATGCTGAGGTTTCRCTCCTGCCTCAGTGGCAGTGGTATCACTCTCCTTGTGCCCGCATGGCCAAAACCCCTGAGATCAGGGAGCGGCAGCATTTTGGATTTAACACAGTTAAGATGCTGGTTTGAGTGAATTAAAAATAAAATAATTGTCTGACAACTGTGCCAGTGATAAAACTTTGAATAGCTGTTTTCAGTTCTGTGCTGGAGTGWTGGGATGGGCAGAGTGTGGCTCAGTCCCCAGCACAGCAGAGCGTTGGGAGGTCACTGCCTGATCCCAGTGTGAGCAAGGGACYACCTTGGTGGGAACTCCTGCAGCCCAGCTCTCTGCTTCCCTTGCTGTGTTTTAACTTCAGGGATTAGCTTTTTTCAACCATATTAGCATACATTTGAGCAGCAGCACAATCCCAGAAAGAAGCTCTTCTGTTCATACACACAGCAGGAGCAGAGATGTGTAATTTGTTTGTGTGGACGGGGGAAAATTCCGTCCCATGTTGTTTTTAATGACATGTTCTTAAAAYCTGTCTTTTGTGGTGATGGCAAACCTGTGATCAGAGCTGGTGTCAGCAGCTGTGCMCACAAGGACTTGTGTGGTTACCAATTCAACACAGACGATGTGATCATGAAGAAAAACCTTCCCCAAAACTCTCCCAGGACCTGTCCGTGCCCACTTCATAAACCCCTGCAACTCYTTTTACCTCTCCTGCTCTGGTGGGAAAAGCAAAACATCTGCTCTGACCTTCTACCTGTCCTAGTTTCTGGCAGAGAAGGAAAAATCTCTCCTCTGCAGCTCTGATACAGATCTGGGTAGTTTCTCCTGTGCAGGATCGATAGCACAAGAAGTCAGGGGTTGAGCTATACCCTSATTCTTGCACAAACCTGCATTCTTCAAGTCTCCAAGGAAAATTCCCAGTCCTCATTCATCCAGACCATAGTTGGGGTGGTGCTGAGCTGCTGTAATCTCACTGTTCTCTTTCCAAGGGCTYCTCCAGGGGCTGAGTTCAGGATTAGACCCTGGGGACTGGCGCTGTCCCTGCTCCGTCGCTGAGCAGGGGTTGGGTTGGTGACAAATGGGCAAAATCGTGGCATGTGCCTTGGTTTCAGCATGCAGAGATGGTTTGTAAATGGAGTGTTTTGTTAATGCAAGAGGAAATGGATGGATATTAATTGCTCTCTGGCAGTTTGTCATTTTTCCTGCTGGCTATTGATGAAATATCAGTGACCTGAGGGAAAACAGCAGAAGAGACACAAATGTTAGGAACAACCTGAAGTCAGAGGAAAAACCCTATATTGGCTGGAAGCAGAAATAGGCTGCATTTTAAGCTGAATTTTTTCCAGTAGATTTACCAATATCCAAATATTTCAGCAATTCTTGGCCTCACCACTCTGCTSCCTCACACCACTGCTGGAAGAAAAACAACTTCTGAAGGTCAAAACATCATTTCAGTATTTCAAAATGAGCCATTTTGACTTTTTTTCCAATCACTTTATGTTCCTTTTATTATGAAAGCCGCAAGTTGTGGGRGAAGTAACCCCCAAAACCTAAATSTTTTTCAGCCCCAGATTGAGAGAGAGCAAGACAACTTTAGATTAAATAGAGAGGAGTGTTTTGTTTGATTCCAGGAACTTTTGCAACTTCTCTTGTCTGCCTTTTTCTTTCAGCACATTTGCTTCCTTTTTGGGGATTGCAAATGAACTAAAATAACAATAATCATGCCATTATTTTCTCTGCTGAGGATGAATTCCTCTGTTGCAGTGGAAAGAGTGGGTTTATGGATGTTGGGCCCAGCAGACCYTTGAGTGGATGAGGCTTAGATGAAAAATGATGGTACTTTGGTGTGTGCTGAATCCAACCAAACATCGTTATGATCATCTAGGACCATCTCTGGGGAGGGAGTCTTAATTACCTAGGTTAGGTTTTCATTTATTAACTCCTTCAATTTAACATAATAACCACTGAAGGGGCAATGCTCCTGTGACAGCAGTGACACTCTGTGCTACTCATATTTCAGAGGCGAGCAGGGAGCAGGTACACATATTCAATGTAATTTATTAGATTTCCTATAAACAGCAGAAGAAACCAAATTATTCATSTTGGATTCTTTTTCCCTTTACAGATAGAGAACTACAGCTTCTTTAAAGATGCAGATCTACAGCATCCTTTGGATGGGGGCAAGTCCRGGGGAGAACAGAGTGCACTTGAATTGCTTTTGCTGTGAATGTATGGAAAGCTTGGACCATAAAGGGAATATTAATGCTTTGCTCTGTCTGTTTGCATGTTGCACTGCTCAGTGATGCTGCCTAGCTCTCAGCATGCTGTTTCATTTATACATGCATTTCTAATAATCCCYGCTCCGTGCTTCAGCCTCTTCTCCATTTTTCTCTTTTTTCCCCCCAGTCCCCACATTCCTGGCAGTTGCAGTATTTGAGCTGTCCAAGAGCTGGTAGACAAAACAACCCCACGTTCTCATCACCTTTAAACACAGGAAAGATAGAGCCTTTTCTTGGAGAAAAGGCTTTGCTTTAGGTAGCATTTGAGTTTCAGAGCCGAAAAATGAGATTCTATCCTTCTCCTGGAGAGCAAGGCTGGCAAAACCTCTCTCTAAATAGACATAAACAACCATTGAAATGCATCTTTTTTTTTTTTCCACTGCTTCCCTATCCCTCATCTCTACTGTAAGCAGCAATTTGGCCAACACCTGATGCCAGCCACCTACATCTACATCCTACATCCCATTAACAGCCCTTGCACCCCCTGGACCCCTTAGCCCTGTTTTGTGCCTRCAGCTCCAGGGGGGATGGCTGCACTGTGTGCCCCAGGTAAAACGGTGTTCCTGGGCAGCAGGAAACTCAGATTCCCCAAAACCCGGACTAGGAGGGATGAATGGGTTGCATGGGACTGGTTTTATASGATCTCAACCCAAAAATATTCATTGTGGCCAGGATGTTGTGCAGGTGCTGAGGCATGRGGGGGTTTGTAGGTGATAAGGAAATGTTGGAAAACCTGGGGAAATTTTTTTTTTTAATTATGTATTAGTGTGGGGAAACTGCTTTTCAGACTCTTCTTGGGAAGAGTTTCTTGGCATGTGTGGTGTGATGCCACTAAAGAAAGGCAGCTCAGCCATGCTTCTGGCTTGGGGTGGTGGCAGAGGCTTCTCAAACAGGGACAGGGAAACACCAAAGTGCCCACAAYACCACAAGTGATGTCCTCTCCTTTTGGGGTGTCCCGAGCCAACCCCGGGTCACCTTTCAGTCCCCAAAGCCGCTGGAGTTGAGGATCTGCCCTGATGTTTCTGCAAACAGCCCAGAAAAGCAGTTCAGAGTGATCTCTCCCAAGCCCTGGAGTGGGACCACGAGTCGTGTGGGTGTCACTGTGGCAGGTGAGAGGCTCAGCACAGCCTGGGGAAGGGACCCTGCGCAGCCTGYGAGCAGCTCCTGCCTCCAGCGCGTTCCTGACTTCAAAGGCAGGAACTGAGAGGCTTCTCRGAGCCTCAGCTTTGTTGTTCATCTTCTCCAATGCTCATAAATTATCAACAAACAACCTCAGCTATCAAGTCGGTGAGGAGGACTGGGTAATTATGTTTGTGGTTCAGAATGAGGGTTGTCAATTTTAATTAGGGAAATCTGAGGGCACAGGGAATTTTTAATGTTACTACCTGAACTCTCGAGTGCTGCACGGAAAATAATTGTAAATGAAAAATTAATCAGGGCTTGGTAGGGAGTGTAAGGAGTGCTCCTTTTCCTCCTATTTTATCGTTTTGCTTTCTTTGAATCAAATTCAAAGGGTCTAGGGATACAACTGCCACCAAATTTGACTTTTTTAATTACAATAAGGAAAAAGGATAGGTATGTACCAAAAAGTGATTTCAAGGGGAATCAGATTTTTAAAGCCCAACAGTCGTTAATATTAGAATATATTTCTCAGGTATGAGTTTCAGAAGCAATTCCACTACCTGAACGAAGTAGTGACCTGAACCTCTCTGGGGTTCTGGTATCAGCAAGGCAATCCTGCCCCTTCCTGCAGGTTTTCCCTTGCCCTGATGCTCTGCCTTGGTACAGGCATGATTTGGGCTTTGCATCCTTCCCAGGCAGGGCTCAGCAGCATGGAGGGAGCTTAGGACTAAACATCAGGGAGTGCTGCTTCCATCATACCTGTCCCTCCTGAAATAAGGGCACTTTCATCCTTTAATGTCACCGGCAGCCGGAGGGGCTGTGTCCGTGTGACTGCAGCATCTGAAGAGCAGGCAAATGTCAGCCTATCATGGGGAGTGTGTGTTAAGTTTTAATCAGCAGGCCAGTATCTTCTCCTCATTTATTTTCCTTCATTTAGACAGGATTTTCTGTATTGCATGTGATGCTGTGAATATTTATGATGAGAATTTTTTTATTCTTACTGCTGCTGTGATTAACTAATTTGGTACTTCCCAAGGATGAGCGGAAGGTTAAACTGATCAGGCCCAATCCTTTCCTGACRTTATCCTTTGAGCATCAGCAGAGTGGTCAGGTGTGATTTTGGCCTCAGTGCCTTCCCTAGGAAGGGTTGTTTTTCTCAGCCAGACAACCCTGCCTTGCTTYAAGTGTACTTGGTACCAGCACAGCTGGATCCTAAGTAGTGTCAAGACGGCAGAAAGATGTTTTAGTGGACCTACATCAGGTCCAAACCGAGTCAACTCMAGCCTATGAGCTCCCACTTGCTGCTGTAGTTGTAACAGTCAAGCTGCAAACAAGTAGTTGGCAATTGTMGTTAAGTCATAAAGAATAATGAAAAAAAGGCCATTATTCTTTAGTACTACATGCTTCCAYGATGATAAGAATATACTAAATTTCTGATTGGAAATACTTTGGGTCTCTCAGCTGATGCTGGTAGGGAAGATGAGATCTTTACAGCAGATTTCATGTCACTAATGGGATTCCCAGCCCTGCTGATAGTCTGGTGATGCAAAAACACAATCAGCTGGGATCACCTGGCAAATTAAAGTCTTTTGGTTGCCTCTTAGTGCCATGGCATGTTAGCTAGTCCTCAGTCAACCAGCAAACGTAGGGACTCAGTTATACTGTCGAATGTGAGCATAATTCCACTGCTATTACCAGATTCAGGATTTGATCCCTTTTGCAGAGTGCCAGAGATTCAGGTGTACTAAAACCCTCCACACCATGGTGTGAGTGGTCATCAACCCTTCCTGGTCATGCAGGTGCCCAACTGGAGGCAAGTGCTGAGGGTTAAAYCCACCTCTGCCCTGCCTCTGCCTCCAGCCCTGCATTCACCCYTGAAGATCCCTGCTGTAATCCTAGTAAAGCCAAAGGGTTTGTCTGTGTCACACCCCTTGCAAAATCTCATTGGGAGGATTTCCAGGTTCCTGCCATGTAGATGGGTAAGGCCACAAATTTAGGGTGGAAAGGAGAGGAGCTTGTGTTCCCAAGCCCCCTGGTGCTCAGGTACCTCCGGGGCACTTGGACCTCACTCGGATGCTCACTCTGTGATCCTGAAAAGCTGGGAAGTGTCTGGAAATAAAACTCAGGGGATGGGGGGGTTCCAGTCAGGGTGASCCAAACATCACTGCTGTATCACCCCAAATCAGCTGTCTTGCTGCCTTTCATGACTTTCTCTTGCTGCAATCACTGACTTGCAACCAGGCTTGAGGAATGGGAATATCCACATCAAGGAAAGCTGCAGCCAGGTGAATAGCTGCTGTGCAGCTGGTGCTCATGCCACTGTACCCACAGTCAGCTTCCTAACTGTTTGATACTCCAGCATTYGGAGGAAAAATGTGCACAAGAGAAGAACACTCCTGGGAGCCTCCACATTTGGRGTGGTTTCTGCAAATTGCAGCTGATTGTGCTTCAAGCTTTGCTGTGATTTGGGGCCAGGAGGTCAAAGTCTGGCAACAAAATCATTTGGCCTCAAGATTTTGAGATGTGAGGATCTTGGGCACATGACTAACACACAGTTACTTGGTTCCTATTTATTATCCCTTCTCAATACACCTTTGCATCGGAAGATCCTGGCCTATTTATGGGTTTCTTATGTCATGAACAGACAAGCTGTGGGCTGCTGTCCTGTAAATTGTTTGGTGCCCTCAATTATTTCTCTCCAGGAGCCTTCTTTGTTCAGCTGCTTCCCAGGCGAGTGCCTGGCATTGTCTGGAGGGCAGAAAGTGTGGTCGTTCATCTGCACCACGGTGGAGAGCTTGTAAACTGTCTGGCTGCAAATGGGATGGAGGGTGGTAATTAAAATGTGCTCTCACAACACAGAAAGAGGTTACAGACAAGTATTTATYGTCTCCCAGGCCTTCTACAGGCTGMTAAAACATCAGGGCACATTTAAAACAACAGTTTAATCAAATGGTACTACAGTCTTAATCTCGCCTGAGAAAAATCATTGMCTTATTTCCTCTAAATCGTGTATTTAGAAAGGGAAGGACAAGAACATGCATGGCCAAAAACTTGCTTGCCAAAAATACCCAAAAATGAAGTAAGGAGATAGAGCATTTGGCCGGGCTTTGTGACAATGACCTTGGTTCTGCTGATGGCAGCTTCGAGTCCACGCTGCTCTCTGGGTCTCCCTCACTCGTCTAGAGCTGGTTTGCAAGGAGCAGAGCTGCAGCAGGCAGCTGACACTGCCCTCAGTCCCACCTGGGCAGYGCTGCCTGTGCCTAGAGGCCTCTAAAATGGGCATTATGGGATAAAAATGGCAAATKAGTGAGGCTGAGCCCACAGTAAAACACGGTGCTTCCAGTCACAGGCTGGTGCCATCCTGTCCTCTCCCCACGGCTGTGCCAGGCACAATCCAAACCACTGGGTAACCCCCTGCACTCCTCAAGCCTCCAGGCCAAGGTGAGAGGGGGGTAAGATGGCTTTATCAGCCAGATTTTAAAAATGCTTATGAGCCACAAATTGAGCCTGGCTTTCTCTCCGTGCCCAGAAATGCTTCTGTTTCTCTGAGTGCTCTCCACTGGGCTGCTCTGCAGAGCATCACCAATGAGCAGGGAGCTCTGCTAACCCAAATGAAGGGTCTGACCTCAGCTCTTGCAGTCTGGTGYGGTTTATTTTTGGAGTTTCACACAAGTGTGGCAGTGGGCTCTGGAGCAGAGCCTGTGTGTGCAAGGAGAGCGTCCTGGTCACAAGTGATGCTCAGATAAGAGCACCCCAGCAAGAGCCAGCTCTCCATGCCTTGCTGCAGTGATTTGAGGGCTTTTGGTGCTTGTTACAGAGCTAATCCCAAAGATAACTGTAAAGAACCGCAAGCGCCTTCCTCCCTGTCTGTTTGCATTTGTGGGATCTGACCTACTTCTTGTTCTTTGTAACACAAAAGCCTYCCTTGTTTTCTGACTTGCAGTGAGCTGCTGCAGGAGTGCTCAGTGCCTGAGAGTCCAGGCAGCTCCAGGAGAGTCCCAGCGTCCTGCAATGCGATGAACTTCACCTTGGAATAGCCCCCAGGGAAGGAGAGTGGTTTTGCAGGAGGCTGAGTTAACTGCACATGTGATATCCAGGACATGTTCCCAGCCTGGCAGCTCTGTCCTGCCTCTCCTTGCACAGCCCTCCTGCTCTCAGGGTGTGGGGCTTGCTGCCTTTCTGCTCCCAAAACCCAAACATGCAAACGCTCAGCAACAGATTCTGCAAAATCAATCTTTGTGTGGCCACAGCCTCTCCCTGTTCCTGAAAGGACAGGGATGGTTAAACTCTCTCGGGGTGGGAAACCTCTTCAATCCCTGAGCAGCATCACTTGGCAAGGCAATATCGCATTAGAGGAGAGAAGGGGGAAGTGGAAGTGGAGGAGTAGCTCCTGTGGCACTGCCCCAGTGCAGGGCAGCAGCACACACTGCCCCTCCTGGTCTGCAGCTGCATGTCCATGTGTCCCCAGGGGGAGACCAGTCTTTTTTTCTGAGGACATAAATTTTGTCTTCCCTGCTACCCATCCACCAGCAATCCCGGGCTGCCACCTCCCTAGGGCAGAAGCAGCGAATACGAGCCAGGGAAAAGGCACACAGGATGCACTGAGGATTTTAGAACCGAGCCTGAACAGCAAGGAAACATTAATATATGCTCTTTCCCCTCGTAAATATTTCTTCAAAACACACTGCASCTATCTGGGATGCTCCTACACAACAGCAAGTCATAAATGATGGCTTTCTTCAAGGGGAGTAGACTGGAAGTTCAGTTAAATACATCAAATTAACTGTCAAAATAATCTTCCAGGAGTTGATGAGCCCAAAGATTAAATGGCATGTTATTTCTTCTCTCTGCTTTTTTTATCTTAGCAAAAGGGATTTGCAGTATATTCCAGAATCCATATTTTAAATGAATTGCAAATAGTTTCTAGTAGACTTGGCCTATATGAAAAGAYTATTACCCAAAACAACCCCTCTGTCAGGGGGAATGTAGGTTAAAGAAAAACGGGAATGTAAATAAATGTAAAGTCTGTACAGTGAATTCTGCAGGGGGCATGTTTATTTTCTCTTGAATCCCCAGGCCTGGCTTCCTGTGCAATTAAAGGGCCTAGTTCTTCATTGCAAAACATTCCAGCATTTTGTGTGTGTGTGTCATCAGTAAATATTTGGGCTGAAACTGTTTAAACATAAGCTTTCAATAATCTTTGTTTTGCTTTTTTCTCTCCTGTTCTCTGGCTGAGTCTCAGTTTGAATTTCCATAGACTAAAAATACATGATTTGATTTGAAGAGCTTAAATATCTTGTTCATTTTGCTGTTCAGCTATTACCAGGAAAGTCTAATCCTCCTTTGACTGATGCTCAGCGTCAYGCAGTCAAACAGGGATACAGGATGTGCAGCAAGAAGTTGTTATTCTTAACCACAGTCTTCAGGTACCTGAGCCCACTGCCGRCATCCCTCATCCACCACACGTTCAATTGCATTGCCCTAACAAAACCTCCTGCCACAGGTTCGGAGCAAAAATGGTAACAAATAGATGCAAAAAGGTGATAAAAGCCAGCAGTGGCAGAGGATATGAGGAGGCAGAGGGCAAAGAGGGAGATTGGTAGCAGTCATTCCTGATTTTCATGATAACAGCACTGCTCTGAGGCACTGTTCCCACATTGTTCCTGTGTGAACACTGACAGGGAAGGACGGGGTGTGCCCAACCCATGGCTTCAGCCTGAGCTGTGATACCTATCCATTTGTTTATCTGCAGCTCTGAATTCATCTCCTCTTCTAGGRTGTTTTATAGGCAACAGCTAGAGATTTCTTTAATTTATTGAAAGACCTGTAGGGTAAATAAGCAGGAAGAGGAAAAGAAAGCCAAAGCTTCTGAAGGATTTCCCCATTTACTGTGCTCCTGGATGTTCATGTCCAAGTTTAAAAGTAACATTAATTACAGACATCTAGAAAGGGCCATAATCATCTGTCATTCATGGCGACAGGATGACATCTCCTGTTTGGATGTTTCAGCATTACCATTCCCAAGCTCAGGAGCCCAGGCTGTGAGGATAACTATTTCTGACAACCTTGGGAGGTGAGTTGGACATTTTGGATATCTGTGTGTGCAGGGGAGGTCGTGTGGCAGCACAGGTATGTGTTCCACAGATGAAGAGCAAACAGGTATTCTCATTATCAGCAACTTTTAGCGTGGATAAAGGGGGAAATAAGCACAGAAGAAGAAAGCACTGAAGGCAGGGTTCCTCGTGTGCTCTCYATACAGCTTCTGCTGCAGATTCACCACCACCACCAGAGTCCCATTCAGCCAGATGCTGTACCACCCAACGACATCAAACTCCTCCAAATAGCCAACMAAAAAAGTGTGATGCTGTGTTAAACTCTAGCAACTCAGTTTTGCATCTTATTCTTGTTGAGTCTCCACTTTTACCTAGAGAACACAGCCTTTGGAAACAAAGCCTGCCCTTTCCATAAACCAGGGTCACAGTCTGCCCACTGTCTCAGTAACCCATCTAGAAGTGACCTCCTCAGAGCYTAACTTCATCCTTTGCTTCTGAAAATCTTGTGGATTTTGTTGCTTGCAGTATGAGTTCCAGGAGAAATGCTTGTTTGGAAAAATAAACAAAAACTAGTAGYTATTAAGAGTTGGTCTGTTTATTCCCTCCGTCTATGGTGTTATGATTGCAGCTGTCATCAAAATCTTGCTTACGAGTTCCTAAACTGAGTAAATTGGACTGGAGAGCAGCAGGGGCAGGAATGCCAGACCCAAATAGTGGGTTCAACATGCTGAACCCTCCCAGTTCAGGACTGGTAGGCACCCATGTGCAGACGAACAGATGGCCAGTATCACATCTCCCTGCAAAGCAGGGTGTCAGAATGGCAGATCTTTTTTTGTCTGGGTGGGTATTTTCCCTCCTGTCAGATATCAATCTCTTGGAGAGCTGACACCTCTCATATCCTCCCTGGTGCTGGCTTCTCCGTGTGTCTGCACAAAGTGGGTCTGCTGGCTCCTGCTCGGTTCAGAGCTGTGTAGGAGTTAGGAGGTGCCTGCATTGCTGCCTGCCCCACAAAATGTTCCTGCCTGCCCTTGTCTCCCATGTGCTGCCGTGGCTCATCCCTGCAGAACACTGCGGGTAATTCACAAGCCTGGGGTTGGTCACGTAGCTCAAGAGAGTGAGGGATGCAGCATCTTCATCACTCTTGATTAATAATGTGCCAAGAGAGACAAGAGCCACTTACCTGCGAAATTCACTAATGATGTGTTATATTAATAATAGCACCAATGAAGAATAAAGAAGAAAACAAACTAAAAAATCCCCATCCAACCRAAAATCCAAGTTAAATAATGTAAGGAGTGTCTCCTGTGATCATCTCACTGTAGATTAGATCAATAACAACATCTGAATAAAGCCAGGAGAGTGGCTCTGAGCCCAGAGCTCTGCAGCACTGGCAGTATTCACAGCCCTTATCGTGGTTTACTACACAAATGTTTTCCCTGTGCATCACAAGGTTCCCTCRCTGGCTAATATACAGCTATTGTTGAAATAAATATTTTGTTAATTTTTTCTTGTTGGAGGAGAGATCAAGCAGTAATTCTTCACTGCCACCTGGAAAGAATATGCAAAGCCAGTTCTTCAAAAGGTCAGACTTACACCAGACACTGTGGATATAGACAGAAAAGGAAATCCGTGCTCATTCTCCCTTTGGGTGGATGCTTGACATCGCAAAGTTTGGTGTGCAAAGTATTTTTTTATACTTATGGCATAAAGTTTACAACCTGGACTCCTGAGAAAGTTTGTAGGAATCTCTGCTGGGTCTTGACATGGCATTTTTAACTACCGTGATGAATGCCTTTGTTTGCTGTGTTTATTTTTCTCCCTCAACTGAACCAGTCTCATGGTGTTTATTGTGTAGTTCATTATTTATACSGCAGCATTCAGCTGCCCTCATCGGATCAGCTCCCTCTGTGCAAACACACAGTGGGAAAGTCCCTTCTCTAAAGAGCTTTAGCCATCGGTGCTAATTAGAAGACAAAGGTGCCTGCTGCTCTCCCGTGCTTTGTTCTCGCTCACAATAACAGGCAGTTTGTTTTCCGTGATGTCCCGGGAGACAATGGGATTGAACCTCCCACGGGTCTCCTGCCAAGAGTCACCGCCCCAAGGGTGCAGGTTCAGAGCCCTGGGGGAGGATTTGTCCATCCTGTGAGCAGATGAGGATTTGCAACATGCTCCTCGTCTGTAACRTGTTGAAGTCTTAGCATGTCTTTGCTTTTTAATACAAAATAAATATCTCGGCCGTGGCAGGTTGTCATTCAGGTGCCTTTCAGTTGGGCARCCACAGAAACCTGGCTCTTCCTGAYGGGAATGCGGCAGGAGGTGAGGCCACACTAGCATCCTCCAACCACACTGCCTTCACTTCCAGGACTCAAAAGGACTTGAGCTGCAACTTGTCTTCCGTCTTTCTTTATCTTCAACCTTTCCAGCCTCTGTTTGAGAAGATATGAAGGAATGGTTTCCCACGTTTCTGATTATGACACAAAGGGAGCGCAATATACAATGGAAGTTAAAATGATTTATAGTGTAGAAAGCTCCAAAGGATTCACAACACAGGCAATGAGAGAACTGCTGGAACACAATCTTTTGGCAGTGCATGAAAGCCCAGTAATGATCTTGGAAATGTATTGATTCAGGGATTAGCATGAAAGGCATCCAGCTAGGATGCTTTGTTCTGGGTTGGGTGGCATCACTGGAGACCTTGAGGAAGGTCAGTAGATCACATTGACTCAGTCATTCCAGCTGGAAGTTGGGCAAGAAGCAAAGACCTCATGGAGGACCAGATGCTGTATCCACACTTGCTGTTCCAGGATAAATAAAAGAAGAAAATGCTTTTCATTTGTTTGAGCAGCTGTTGTTCTCCAGTGAATCTTCCTCTCCATTATTTTCAGATGCAAATTGGCCAAGTAACYGTACATATTTCAAATGACAATTAAAGATAAAGAATAATTTAAATACATAACTCTATTGCCGTTGAAATGGCATCAACCATGCTTTGATGGTGCAGTCAGAAGGGTTGTGAGTGTAATGACACAGAAAAGGCCACTTGTGCTAGCCAGGCACGTCTCCTGACTGCATCACACAAGGCTTTTCGAGAGGCCAGAAAAGTAACACCATGAAATAAGAGCTGGAGGATCTGAAATGGTTTTAGTTTTAAAGTACAGCTGCTGTGTCATTTGCTTCCCCATCTCCCTCTCAGCTATTTCTGCAGTAGTGGCCATTAGATGTGGCTAGAAATGCAGACCCGGCAGCGTAGATTGGGTGCAAAGAATCCTCTGTACCTTACAGGAAGATAAAGCCACGTCAAGCTCGAAGCAGAAAGCTGGTGCTTTGCAGTGTAGCTCTTCTTTGAGCCCTGCACAGCCTCGGGATGGGACAGGAGGTGCTGAGACCACAGGGGATCCGGTCCTGTGGGCAGCCCTGGACACGATGGTGCCCCGTGGCAGCAGCCCTGCCCTCACCCCGAGCTGCTCCGAGCTCCGGCTCCTGCACCTCGGGCACAAAGAGCTGCACTTCCACCACTGCCACTGGTCCCTGCTCCCCTGGGGACAGCCCGGTGGGGACACCCCTGCAACTGGAGAATTCAGAATTCGGTCACTGATTTTCAGGCAGTTTTCACAAYACACAAAGTCTGACTGCAAACTGTACAGCTCCTTAATTAACGACTTGCTGGCTTCCTTCCCAACTCACGGCTTCTCCACTTAGGCTATTCCAGTCACATACACTCTCACAGCAGCTTTGGCTTTTACAAAGGCAATCCAACAGATGAATAAATAACAATAAGCTCCAGCTGAAATGCGTTCAGGAAACATTTGATAGGAACTAATTTATTTTACTTTATTATTTAGCAAGCCAATATATAAAATTACCTATCACAACCGCAGATRAGCTGATGCACTCACTTCCTATTAGCTTTTGGCTGCTGCTATTGAAAGGTTCAAGTATCTTTTTTGAGAGGGATTTATGTAAGAAAGAGGTTTTTTTTTAAAAAGACGAGATATTTTCAGGGTTTCCTGACATAAAAGTATACTGAAATAACCCTGCATCATCAAGGCTTTAAAGTATCTAAGCTTCATCTTGAAAAGCTTACATCCTCAATTGGTTTTAAGGAAGACATCACTGAAAACCCTTCCATAAAGATTACAGCTGACACCACCTGTCCTCAGGCACAGTCAAACTCYTCACCACACAGGTGAAGTGTCCCCAGGGGAGGGTTGTGCCCCCCAGGAATGGAGCACCAGCTTAGATCTCCCTGCCCTCAGCTCTGGAAGCAGAGCCCATTGCACTGCTTTCATCTCCTCTAACACGAAAAGGGAACAGCACAYGCAGCAAGAGTGAAACCCCAAGTTGAACACTACAAAAGGAAAATATTCCTTGCACACACAGTCCTYTTCTTGGGAAGATAATGCAGTGTGCACTATCCCTGCTAGCTGTGCTGTCCTTGAAGGGCACTGGTGTTTCAGGCGGTTTCTGGGCTTCTCCCTCCTGCCACAAACTGCAGCATCATGTTCAGGTTTGTCTGACAGAAAAACTCATCACGAGCAGAGGGGTAATCCTAGAAAGCAGGAGGACTAAAATGGACCTCAAGTAGTTTGGCTGCCCATGCACCACACTGACTCTGCTCTGACAACACAGTGTGGGCAGACTCCCTGGAGTCAAAGGAAACCAGAGAGGGCAGCAGAAAGAGCAGCCAAATATATTCCCCTGGCTGTAAATAGCCACTACTGCACAAAACATTTTGTTGGATACAGTGTGTTTGCAGTTCTGAATAATAGTTATAATGGTAAGAGTGAAAACTGGAAGAACAGTGCACTCACTGGCTTTGGATGCCCCAGATGTCCAGTAAAGGAAAACAAACCTTCAGTAATTCCAACTATGGTGGGGCTTTTTTTCATCTTTAGATGTTTTCGGTTGTATTCCGATCTCTCTGCTAGACAAAAGAAACACTTGAAATACTTGAGCCCCAGTCCTGAAAAAGAGAATCAGTCAAAGGTCTCACAATATCTGAAGAAATGGGTGAGTCTTTGCAAGAGCAGAAATAGGTCACTTTCTCTGAAAATCTTGTTTTGTAGAAACAAACAAAAACTGAGCATGGGTAACTCTGAAAATTTTATGATGGGTCCAGATAGTATAGAAATATTAATGAAAATCTGGCTATCACATACCAGGAGACACTGAAAGTTGAGTGTGTCACACGCTTGAGCTGCTTTATTTGTACAGTCATTTATTCAGCAGTCATCCTGGTAGTTTTTCTACTCCTTCAACTTTGTGAAATTGTAGAATATGACAGAGTTTCTTTACAAAGCTTTGTGTGGTTATAGAGAAATTAAACTAATCATTACTTAAAAAGGCCAMAACATGCAAGGAATTTGTTGGTATGTTTAAGAACTGGAACGATATGCTATTCAATTTTAGAACATTTAGCAATTAGTTCATCRAGAGATGTGTCTAAAAAGTCAGTAACCTGAAGCTGAGAGCTTGGCAGGTAAAGGCAGATATACAATTCTTGGAGAGAAAAAAAATTGAGAAGAAATCAAGATCTTAGTAAAAGAAATCCATAATGGATCATTTTCTTCTAATGTATTTAAGAAGACACTTAAATGGCTAAGACTGGCCAATGTGTAAAAAASAAAGCACTCAGATACAAACAGGTCAATTTTAAGACGGGTCAATTTTGAGTACTAACAATGTCCCCAGTGTTCAAGGGGATAAAAAGAAGAGAGAAGCATATCCAAAGTAAACAGAATTCCGAGTGTACTAGAAAGAGCTACCACCAGTTAACTGCTGGGCTTAATGGCAATGCAGAGCAATGTGACATATGCCTGTGAGAACATATGGAAAAGAAGAATGCCTGGCAGGGAAGGGCAGTGAGGAAGAAATTCTCCTCCTCTGTTGCCATCAAATGCTTGTCCATCTCTCCACATCCTTCTTAGTTCCCAAAGGCACAAATGCCAAACTGTGCCTGACTGTCAAACTGCCTGAGTAACCAAGCAACTCCAAATATATATATACACATATATATATTATATGCCTTCCTTTCCCTCCCATATATAAATATAGACAACAGTGTCCTAGCTCAGATTCTTAAACTAGTTTCCCATTTCTCTGATTCCCTCCCTGAACACAAACTGGATTTTTAAATTTTTTTTGTCAGTGGCCAAAAAATATTTCGCTACCTTTTGTGAACAACTTTCTGTGCATTTTAGTTCTGGTCCTTAACATCCTGAGCACCCCACAAGCCCTTCTTCCCAGCCCAGCAAAGCCATGCTGTGACCGAGGTGTTTGTCTCCTGCTCTGCAGCACAGTGTATGCRCTTGCAATGATAATTCCCAAGACAATTTAGCTGTGCTTTGAGGAATTAGTCAAACCTCCAGCTCTACCTAGAGCTGAGGAGTTTGTGGGGGTGGGGATGCTGCACGGAAAGTAGGCAGCATGAGATAAATATAGAAGCTGTCAAGGGAAGCTTATTTCAAGCATGTCCCCCCAAACCCACCAGTCTATTATTCCAGCCGTAAATTTGTCCTTCGGTGTTTGTTTTTCCTGTCTTAGAGTCTGAAAGGCCTGTTTCTAACATTGTGAAGCCTCAGCTGTCATATCTGCTTTCCTCTTATTGCAAGCTCCGCACCGAAGCTCCGTGCCCTTTCATATCAAATACATCATTAAAATAGAGCCTTTTTCCCATCAGAAAGAAGCTCTGGGTGCAGCTATTCAAGCATTTTCTCTTGCAGCCAAGCCAATATAAGACGTTCCCACCTTCCTGACCTGTTTCTGCCCACACGTGCAGTTTCCATCCCCTCACGTGTACCTGGGGGGGGAGGGAGGGAAAGGGGGTACCCATGAATATGATCCATGTGGATTAAAACCAGCACTCTGAAAACRCATGTCTCAGCACAGCAGAGGGGGGCACTGACCCCTGGCATGGAGACAGCGAATGTGTCCTTGTAACCACGTCTTCAGACACAGCTAAAGGCTGGTTCTGCTGCTTACAGGCACTTCCCGAAGCAAASCCTGCAAGCAGTGAAAAACCTGACCTGAAACCTTTATACAATTCTCCAGCAGCCAGCTAGAGACCAGAACCATTTCTTTATCTTTAATGGCACCCTCTTTAGGCATTTCCCCAAACAAAATTAAAGCCCTGAAATCCCCACATCAATTCATCTTCCACATTTTGCTACAATTAAGCAACGTGCTGTTATTTATTTAATCCTCTTCGGAAACAGCAGAGTTGCTGCGAAAAGAAGAGCCATATTTATTTTCAGGCATTTTAAATTCATTACAACCCTGTACTCACAGACACAATCACAGATTTATGTCCTCGGTGCGGAGAAATTCATTTAGCGACACAAAACACAAGGATCTAAAGCACAAACCAGGGTGAGTGCTCAAAGCTGCACTGCAGCCTCGTGTCCTCCTGGCAAACACAAAGCTCCCAAAAGACTACAGCCCCCAGCATGCACCGAATGCGATGGCATTTCTGGAACCAGGGTGACAGCTTGCGCGAAGAAGCAATTAACCTGCCTTGGCAAAACAGGGGGGAGTGGGAAGAATCATGGCCACAGCTGCTACATATTCCTGAAAATTCGGTGCAGCTGCCAGCTTGCAAGATTACCCTGCACTTTAAGCTAGTGAAAATTTGCAAGCTGTTTGACGTGCTGGTGGTTGGGAGGAAAAGGGATGCTAAAAATGACTTGTGGAGGGCTCGGTGAATGCTGTGATACCCCAGGAAGGTACTTAAATGCAAAAAAAGAGCACCTCTGCGGACAAATGTTGGTAGGGTTTGTTTGCTTTGGAGAAAATGCTTGAAGTTCAACTTGCAAAGGAGCAGAACAAAAGCTGAGATGCATCACAATGGGTGTGCGCACGCAGGGCGCACTAATGAGCTGTTCYACCTAATGAATGCCCCGTGTTGGATGTTTTGGGGACGATGCCAAGGAGCTGCAGCTCTGTGACACACGTGCTGACCCCCCCACGGGGGTTTCGTGCCGCTGCCAAGCTCGGGCCGGTCTTGCCAAGCAGCTGCCACCACAGGGCACMGAGGGTGTTCCGGGAGCGAACGGGCACCTCGCCCATCCTTTCCACGCCGCCTGGGTAGCGGGGTGATGTTTAAGTATGTATGAAAGTTTAGCTTTTTGCAAACCTGAGAGTTTGGGAAGAGAAACAGCCTTGGTGGTGCTCAGCAGAGATGGATTAATTAGATTTGCATCACCAGTTGCATCTGCAAAGCCAAGTTTTTAAAGCCATTTCTGTTCTTTTACGTGGGGTGAAGGTGCTGCAAGAGGGGTAACTTAACTGGGAGACAATAAATCCTCTTTATTCCCATATTTTTGCAAAATCTTAAAAATAGAAGTACCCGTTTGCATTTTCTCTAGTCCTGTCAGAGTGAAGGACTTGCGTGTGTATTTGTACAAGATGTATGTGTACATGTATAAAAATCTTCACCTCCTCTTCTTCTCCCCCACACATACGGACTCACTGCAGCACTCGAAACTCTTCAGTTGCTTGGTAAAAAAATGCTCTGAGGAATGATCAAAGGTTAATGAAAAGTTCAGCCAAGGAGCAGACCCCAGCAGAGATAGCAGTTCTTTAAAGCTTTCAAACAGCTGACAAGAAACCATCAATAAGTGTTTGTGGTCAGGGATAAAGAGAAACATCTTTTTGAACATATCCAAGCATGAAACCTCCATGGTAGTTACCTTATAATATTATCCCTACATGTCAAACCATGTCATTTTTATGAAGAAGACTGATTTATATATGACAGCAGCAACTTTTTGCAGCCCTCAGGGGCTGTGACTTCAATAGCTGAGATCCAAGCAGTAGTAGAACTGTAGTCTACTACTCCCATACCAAATGGCAGTGGGAGTAAGATGATTGTTGCATTTTCAATCCTGTTACCAGACTTCARTAAGTATTGCCTGCAAGTGCAGTCAGTTTGCTTTCAGGGCTCAATGAAAATGGTCTTCGTGGGGCAGTGCTTTTCTTATTATTATTTTTACTCTTTTTTCCTGCGTTTCTCACGTTTTAAAATAGAACTGTCTTGAAAGTAAGTTTTTGCTTAGATGCCTGGGAAACTTTTAAGGACATTTATTTATGTTTTGCAAACGTTCATGTTAGAAAATGAATGTTCTTGTGTTGTTTGTGTTCCTTGAGCACTGGGAGCTCCACTCACATGCACTGGGGTACCTCAGTGGTCTCAAGAGCAAGTCATGAGAAAGAATCATCACCTCATGTGGGCTCTGGTTTGTGTTGTAACACCATGGTCAGAGGCTGGGGGCTCATCACGGGAGGATGATCTTGGAGAATTTGTGCTGAAGGCAAAGATTGATTCACATTCTCTGGGGTTTATTATATGGTGGATGTTGATGCACTGGACAGRGACTGAATATCTGAGAGGTATTTGTAATGGGAGTTTGTCATCATACCCATCCCATCCTTGATCAAAATGGTAGTGACAAGACATCCGTATCCCGCTGATTAATTTAGATATGTTAATTGTGTGTGTGTTCTAAACAGGGTTTGATGCACTAGTGCAAGTTTTTCTTGACTTTATTTTTATTTTGCTGTCGCCATGGTGCTGTATATGTAAACACGCCTTCTTCAAAAATATCAAACACTCAGGCAGATTTAAAGCATTTTAGAACGTGAGTGCTGGGATCAGAAAAACATGTGTGGTGTTTTGACATGAGCTGAAAATATATCCAAAGGCTCCTTTCCAGCATGCTGACAAAATATATAAATTAGCCTGGCAAAGGTCTGGCTCCCACCAGAGCTCCCAGCCTCATGCAGAGCCCTGATCCAGCAGAGCAGCTGAAGCCACTGGTACATGGTGAATAATCATTTTCCTAGCAAAGATTGTACCTGTGGTTATCACAATAAGGACCACAGGGAAGGCAGCAGCTCTCTGCCCCTAAATTCAGCAATAAATCAGCATTTGCTCTGTGCCTGGCTGCTACAGTGATGACTGAGAAACCCCCACGGTGGCCTTGGCTATTCTCCCAGTGGGAAGAGAAGGAGCAGAGTCACCCTGAGAGAACAGCAGGGAGAGACAGCACTTCCCTGAGCACCACATCTCACATGCACCAGCACTTTCCTCTTAAGGAGTCATTCAGTGTTTCTAATTTTAGGTCCAATTTTACCAGCATTGAGAACCCTGGCCCTGATCACACCAAAGTCACAGAAGCACCACAAGAAGGAAGTTCACATTAGGAGTGTAATTTCTTTTAAAGCATTACAGATTCTGTGATTTACACTACTAATTCCCACAGACGCTCTGGAAGAGGCCACTTGGAGTGTTTTTCAACCATGCTAGGGCTGYTGGTGGGAAGTTCAAATTCAAAGTAATAATATTATTGCTTAGCTATTGTATCTAAACTACAAGGGGGCCACGTGGTGTTTAAATGTCATTTGAAGAAAGAAACCTTCCCCTAGAGAGAGATCAGCTTGTTTCTCCCAGGAATTCTCTGCTCCGAGGCAGATSTGTAGCATTGATGGGACACTCATTCACGTTCACATCTTGTCTCTTCTTATAGAGGCTGAAGGAAAATCTCCCAAAGGAAAAGGTGTAGCTTCTCTGGTGCCTGTGTTTCATCACTGCACCTCGTTTACGCTGTCCTGCAGCTCAGGCTGGTGCACTGCTGGCAGTAAAACACCAAAGATCAAGCAGAAAATCAGGTCAGCTACTGTGTCTCAGTTTCAGCTCTCCTAATTGCTCCATGGGACAGCCAAACACAGGGACCCCACTAGGCTCACCTTTGCCTCTGGAGTAAACCCCCCTCTCCATGTTGCTGGATCTAAAGAGGGGTCACATTTTGCTTCTTAGAGCTATTCATTGGGTAAATTATTCYGGGTGTAAACGATCTCTCACCTGGGTCACTCCATCTCCCCCCCCTAGCAGCCAGGGGTGGGGGGGAAGCATCTTTCAGCTGATGAGCAGCCCTGCATCGCTGCCAGCAGTGCACTGTCCCCATCCTGCAACACACCCTGTCTCAGAAATTCTGTAGCTGTGCCTCAGTGACCTTGCAGTCAAGGGGGTGTGGCTGCTCTAATGTGTGTTTGAGGGGGATTTCTCCCCTGATTACCGCACTGTGAACTTTCTGAAGCTCTCTTACAGCACTTGTGGCTCTTCAGTCATGGGTAAGCAGCAGTCCTGGGGCTAATTTGGTGCTGAGTGCTTTCACTTAAAGTGTTTCACTTCTGTGGGTTTTGAAGTGGATGAGATCAAGTGGGTTGTTTTCCCACAGTTTGCTCCCAGGCTCCTGTAAGTTCCCTGTGACCATCTGCCAGGGAAGCAGGTCTGTGTCCCAGGAAAGGTAAAAGTGGGCTGAAGTTCTCCTGTCCTTTATGAATGGCTAAAAGATATTAGACTTGTGTGTTTACTTTTTGTTATGATTGCAAATCGTCCTGTGTAAAACTAACCACAGTTACTGGTTGTGGGTTGTTTGGGCATACAAAAAATCTTAGTGACATATGGTCAAATTAATTCATGTATTACTSGATTTTTTTTGTCATGCTTCTACTGGCTTCTTGCCCACAATAATTACATTTGAACTTTGATATGGTGTCTATAAAATAACGATCACTCAGGAAGTGGGTGAACTAATAAAAGTGCTTAGCAGCTCTTGGGGGAGAAGTACCTGGTGATTGCCAGAAGTACTCAACATGTACTGTACTGACAGCTCTGAAAATACAAAAAAGTTGAGCAGATGAAGAAAGAYGTTTGATCCTGAGGCAGGGAAAGCACTTGACCTTTTGTGTCTGCTGCACCCTCCTGTCACTGTGAGCTGTCTCTCGCTGCTGTGGGATGCATGGCACATCTACGAAGGGCCCATTTTACACCTGAAATAAGAAAGCGGTTTCTTGTGGCTTCTTTCCCAGTACTCTGAACTTCTAAGCTATTCAGATCTTCCTTTTATTTATGACAGTTTCCTCTTGGTGTAGTTCATAGCAGTTTGTGGTGTTTTGTGCTGGTATAAGAGCAAACAACTTATACAAGACCAGGACTTTGGGGTGGAAAAAAAGATTTGGAGAAGAAGTAAATCTTCCCTAGGGTGGTGTGACTCTGTAAGTTTCTTGGGGGGTGGGGTGTGTGGAATTGGCAGTGAAGTGTTGCTTGGTCTATAAGTAAAGACTGCTGGGTGACCTGAATATTTGCTGTAGCTCTCCTTGCCTCTCTTAAGACCTCTGGCTCACAGTAGAGCATCTCCAAACCCCAGAAAAAAGGACTCAGTGTCTCACTGCATGGAAATTACTTTCTTCCCAGTGTGTTTCTTCACATATTCCAGGTGTATGGCAGCCAGGCAGGGGCTGCCTTGGGGTCCGTGCCCTTTGGCCCCAGGATTCTTTCAAGGGTGGGGACTGTCACTTCATTAACCTTAATGAAATGACATCAGAAAGTGAAAATGGGGGTCTTTGCCTAGAAYCTCAAAGTTTCTGGTTTTGATGCTAGAAATGGACCTCATAGTAAATGTTCAGTCAATTCCTCTACTTAGAACAGCAGAAATCTGTATTTGAAGAACAAAGCAAAGTGTGATAAGCACCGAAATTATTGGCTGGAAAAACAGAAGTAATCCATCAGAATCAGGTACTTTGTGAGAACTCTGGACCTCAGTTAGACATGTGAATGTACAAATTTCAGCTGGCTGGCAAGGAATGGGGGYGGATCCAAAAAGTTTACCTCTTGAAGCACTTGCTTTATATCAGCCTAAGCTCTCTGGACAGTAAATCCCTGGTGTTCTGTGCTCTCCTAATCACGTTGCTTTACCTTGGTGAAACTAAGAAGACAATCCAGCCTTTGTTTCTGATGGTTACTTTTCATAAAGGATCACCTATCTATCTCCAGCAAAGCCAATTATGTTCTTCCATATTACATTTCCAGTCATTTCACAGTTGTCTTTTGTACTGTGTAAATGGAGCATAAAGCCTGTAGTAAGTGCCAATCCTGGTAAAGTGAGAACTGTTTCAGTATATTATGGTTGATTTGCAGTGTTTCTTGCTGTTAATATACATTTTTATCAAGGAGGATGAGGAGTATGCTGTATTACCAACTATTGAGCAATTACACTGGTTTAGCATTATAGTTTCCACTGATAGCAAATGTTGTAGTTGGGATGCAAAATTACTTCCACTGTAAAATTCTGACTCAGTGTTCTCATCATTAGCCTTGGGGTGAAAATTGTCTCCAAACAGAATGAAAGTAATAAGAAAATAAAGATTTTGCCCTAGCACAGTTCTTTTATTGTAGAATTTGCTTCAAGTCCTGTGTCCAGTTATTGAAACCTTAACTTTTCATAAACAAGGAGAACTGAAACAAGATACTCTGCAAGTAGCAGAACTAACACAGAAAGGCTTCTCACCAGTGAGCAGGAGTTATTGAGCTGCTGTCAGAGCCAGGATGGCCCTGTGAGGCCATCAGCATAGTCAGATTCCAGCTATGTTGTGGAATGTTGTTCCGCCTCTGCTGATGATCCCAGGCAGATCCAGGCTGGCTCCACATGTGGGCTGTGGTTGTCCTGCAAGGCCCACGGGGCACCCCAGGATAGCAGTGCTGACAGCATTATCTGGCATGTGCAGTTCCTCATACAGGGTTAGGAACACAGAAGAGAGGTGGTTGGGAAGGRTGCACCTGAAAAACAGATCTCTTGCTCAGATGAACTTCCTCGGGTCCTGGACTTCTCGGTAAAATCGGAGCTTATGAGGAATGGAGCTTTCAATTCCCATTYGCTGGTTCATTCGCAAGAAAGAAAGGAGTGAGTTTTGTTGCCTGGAGCTGCCCAGTCCCACTGGAATGGTTGCCCTGCTGAGCTGGTTTTGGGTAGTGGAAGAAGTGGTCGGATGTTTCCGCACTGCYTGGTCGATGTGGCAGCTCTCACTCTATTTCTAGGGCAGCTTCCTTGGTAGCAGGATCTTGCTTTCACTGCARCAATCCAGAGATCAGTGCTGTCTTCCCAAAGTCAAGGGCAGGGCAAAGGTAACTGGAGCAACAAGGAGGAGGTAATTCTTTGGCAGGAGTTAGRGAGCAATGAGAGCATGAGTGTGTGGCCTGCTGCAACAGCAGGGATCAGGGGCTGGGTCTGTTCCTATTCTCACTGACCTACTCGGGAAACTCAGGCTGCGTCAGTCCCCGTTTGTGGGGAAGGGAAATACTCCTTCATCTTCACCAGTGTAGCAAATATAATAGCCCTTACCTAAGGGATTTCCTTCAATACCGTGATGCTCCTTATCCTCTTTCCCCTCAGCTCTAGCTGCACAGGCAGGCTTAAAGGAGGGAGCGGATTATCCTTTCTCCCCTCTTTGTATCCTTACCAAAGAGAAGAAGCACTTTCATGAAGGCAAGGAACTTCTATGCTGCTCTGAACGTGCTTGATCCAGAAGAGGCTTTGTTAGCTGACTCAGCTTCAGCAGCACTGAAATGAAATTAGCAGGTGTTAAGCCTGTTTTGAAATGCTGCATCACTATGACCCGATTAATAACAGCCTAACTCTTTTAAGCTCCCTCTTTGGCCTTCTATGATTAAAATTTTGCCAATACATCATGTTGTTCCCTTGGTTTCTCTTATGCCAAAATGAAATTCACTTTATTGCATTAGCCTTGGTAGCTGGAGGATGCTTGTTATTGCAGACAGTCAGAAATCTATGGCCCTGTTCCTGCAGAGAGCACAGTGTGTGCAGCTCCCTACAGAGCTCCACGGGTACCAGCCAGGGCTGGCTCACACCCAGGGATGTGCAGAGCTGTGCCTTACCCCTGGCAGTAACTGACCACTGCTAGAAAGTTATTGCTTTGTTTGAGACTTCGGACTCAAAGCCTGTAGTACTTCCCCAGCCTGTTGAAACTGGAAATCATGTGCTTGCTTTGCCTCTTGTGCCTCCTGACTGCCAAAATGCTGTGGAGGTACAGAGAGACCCATATTCTCTGCCGGTTACTATTGTGGCAAATAGCAAACAAGACTGCATTTTTATTTTGCTTTTAATACTTAGATAGGGTTACAAACCTCTCTCATGCTTTCCTCGTGTAGTCTGCGTGATGTAGACTTCTGCCCATTTCTTTGCTGCAGATGCTGTTGGTGAAGCAGCTTCTGRGGAAACTGCTGGGTGCAGTGTATTGGGACACCTTTCTCAGAAGACAAGACTGCTATCACTCCTCTTGTAACCTTCACCTTCCTGGGCTCCTATTTTCCTCCCTCAATTTGTTTATTTAGCCTATATRTTTCTAGGGCAGGGCATGGCTCGTTTCCTCCAAGCTGCATTCAGCAGAGCCCTGATCTTTTGATAACGTGGCAATAAATCTCTCAGAGAGTTTCCTGAYGTGACAGTTGTGTGCTGAGTCCCATCTTCAGACATTCAGGAACCCAACAGGATCAAGTATCTTGGAGGTAACCAGCAAGTCAAGAATGAAAACCAGGTCAGCTTTTTGGGAACTAGTGTTTTGATACTCTGCCATCCAGCAATTACAGGAAACTAGATAACCAAAATTTCAATATCTAATGCACTGATATCTTCTGATAATCTGCCTGCTGGTTTTGATGACTAAATGAGGGCTGACTCTCTAGGTGCTGTTCCTACCTGACTTCTCAGATTGAATCCAGTATCTGGTGTCAACAGAGATGAAGTTTATCCTTTTGCAGAAGGCCTGGATGTCACCAAAACTGAGTTCTAATATGATGACTGAACTTTATCCTGTTCATCATTGCCATCTAAGCATGCTGTTTATCCCCACATGCCTCTGAAAAATGCTGTGGATCCACTGGATGGTAGAGTTGTTGAAGGGCCATATTCTTTCTCTCCTTCCAAACACAGGTGGTGAGTGCAGTGTTCACACCCACAAACACGAGGCAGCAGCAGCTCTTAGCTCTGCTATATCCAGTATGAGGGCATGCTCTGCTAGACTAAAACTGATCTAATCCCATTAAAATCCCCAAGCTGTGCAAGTTCAGACTGCCTAGCTCTTTGCTCTGAGTTCCTGAGCACATCTCTGAACATATGAGGAAAAAAAGGCACAATATCCATTACTGACATACAGCACAAACTATGATAAAACTAAAATTGCATTGCTACTAGAAGTATTTGAAATGTGAAGATCTTTTTTTTTTCAAAGGAGTTTCTTTGGCTTGCCATGATTTCCTTAGTTTGTGCTATTTTCATGCAGCTATAACAATTTGTTGCGTAACCAGTGTTTGCACATGTCCTGTATTTTGATACAAATTGTCTAGCACTAGAGCTATCCTAAATGGTCATCACAGTAAACAAAGCCCAGTCACTGTGTGTTGGGTGAAAGGAGCAGATTTGCAGTGAAACAGCTGACAGGGGAAGAGACAGTGTGAGACTGCAGCCCTGAATCATGTCACTGACTTCAGGCAATGCAGATCAGCAGGAGACAGGACTGCAGCAGATGGTCTGAGTTTGATTAATCAAATGTCCTGAATTAAAGCCTGATTGTTTTTCTTTTAAAAAAGTAGGTTAAAAAATAAAAGCAAGCTGACAATGCAAATGTGTGCACTGTCTATCACTGTTGTTAACTTCAAATAACTGAAGGCTGGAGGAATCATTGTTTTCCTGACAGAGCTCAGCACATGGAATGTCAGAGTGTTTAAAGAGATTTAAAACATTGTGGGAATCACACGCAGGTACAGCAAATTTTGCATCCTCTGGAAAGGCTGAGCATGATGTGCTGGGGACCTGACAAAGGACAGGCAGGATTGTGCCAAAATACAGAGGGCCCCACCAGTCTAGGGAGCTGCTCTGGGCCATAAAACAGGACCATGAGTTACCTATTCAACCCCATATTCACCACCCTGTGTTTGAATTTGGTGTAGCTGAGGGGTTGAGCCTTCCAATGTGACTTCCAGAGCTGTAAACCAGACCTCAGTTCTCCATGGCTGAGACTGCATGTTTATTTTCTGCTTCTAAATAATGCACATTTCATTATAATTAATCATCATAACCCAAGAAATGGGGAGAAATTACAGAAGTGGTAAAAATCGTATTCAGCTCTGATTTTCTGTCTCTAGAACAGCCAAAACCACCCAACATTTTAGGAGTGGAGAATTGAATTAAAACTATAGATTGATCACAAGTCCTCTTGGCTCTAAGCCAAGAGTGGAGCTATTAATTTGACGCAAATTAATCTATGCAAATTTGCACACTGATTTAATGAAGAGACAGACATGCAATCATTTCATTACTTCTCAGATTTTCAATTAGATTGAATTCAGTAGCTGGCCACCATCATAGTCGCAGAGTTTTGCTAAAAGGTTATYTGATGAATATTTATGAATTTGTGACTCTGCTACAGCAGGGCTTAATAGCAAGTATCATACTTTCTGAGTACATGCAAACGATTCTTCAAACATCCTAATGCAGTGATTGATTTACCTTTTTTTTGTCTTGACTGCTCTATCTTTAATCCCAGTTATTACTCTGCTGTTCTGGTCTGAGACAAATGACTTGCTTAGGGGTAAGTGACTGTTTTAAATTATTACAAACACTGTCTTGTTTCATGGCTATTTCAGTGCGAGACGTGATGTCCTAAACAGCTGGAAATGTGACAAATCTCACTCAAAGTGCAAACAGATAAAAATTGAGACAACCCATAATATTGCCCTGGGCAAAAAAGGTGTCACTTCTACAGATGTCTGAGATTAGAGGGATGGATTCCCTTCTCATGGAGTTCTATAATGATATTCACCTTGCAATCACACTTAAGGATGTGTTCAGCTGGAAGTCTGAGGCTTCCCAGCCCCAGTGAAGCCAGTACCTGCTTAAGCGTTGTCCCAGTTTGAACTGGTGGATTTGAACCTTATCCAGCTTTTGCTGAAATGAAAGGAGTTAGAACAAATTTCTGTAAATGGGAATAGGAGCGAGTCCAACACATTCTATTCCTGCCTTTCACTGTTTCAAATTCTCAGTTGTTGTAAGGATCCACATTAAAAACATAATCCATTCATGTACTGCAGGACCATTTCTGAGTTAGTGGGAGTTAGGGGAACAAACTGGGTGAGGCAGCCAAAATTTTTATGTCCACATACATTCCTCCTTCAAGAGCTTCAGAAGTGTTCTCCTCTGGACTCATTTAAGGCCACAGATGATCTCTAGCTTCAAATCTGAAGGTTCAGCTGCTTAAGTCCTCCAGGCAGCTACTTTTATTATTGATAGGCTTTTTTTCCTTTCCATCTTTCAACCTCAAACTGCCTGTTCACAAGACATCGGCTTGGAGTCAGACCAGATCCCTGCTGGAGATAGACAGAATCAGCAAAAGCTATGCAAAACACTGGCTGTCCTGAGGTGGCTTTTACACCCCAATCTATAGACAGAATGTCAGAAACTTAGAGTAGAAAACATTCCATTTGGTGCCAGATTAAACAGGGATATGAGCAAAAAGTGATCACATCATTATGAGCACTCTGAATCTCCCTTTTTCTATGCTTTGTTTCTATCCATGTAGATTCCTACAAAACCTATAACAGTATCAGAGCATCTTSCTGTAACCACAAGTATTTAGCATCTGTCATGAGAGATGCATTGTGTCTCTCTGCATCCCTTCTCAGCTGTGCTACAAATGGGATTTGCTTTGGATGCTCCTGAAGTCAGCCTGGAGAATACACAACTGGTAGTTTGGATAGGAGATAGGGAGGTTTGTGATCCTCTTTAGTTCCTGAAGAAAACAATTCTGATGTCTGAGGTCAGCATCTCCCTGTTTATCACAAACTTCAAACTTTGCCTTGGACTCTAGCCCTTTGCTGGTGCAATGCAAGCAAAAGCACAGGTAAATGTGAAAGGAAAATGGCTGTAATTTGTGAGCTTTGCAAAATGAGATCTTGAACTGCACAAGGCAACATGGAAATAAGCTCTATATTTCTTCCATTTGGAATTTGAAAGAGCTGGCTAGCTAGAGTGAAAACATACAGGTGTCTTGGYAAACTGTGATGGAGATGACAATGGTAACTTCAGAACTAAGCCAAAACTGGTGTCACTTGCACCTTCTGCCAGGCTCTGCTGTGTGCCAGTTAAACCAGTTTTGTTGCCCTTAGGTTGACACCCACATATATTATAATTACTCCCACATAACTGCAAAACTGGCTCATTTTACATGAGCATGAGTATTTTCTGTATGAAGAGCCAGAAGAGCAGGATATATCTAGAAAGACAAGAAGTGGTGATGAGGAAGTGTTGACTGAAGGAGGCTGCACCTCCTTTTAGATTTCACTCTTCACTGGAGCCAAGGTGTTAAGTTCATTCCTACTGTAACATACACCATGRTGTATCTTCCCACTGACCTCTGTGTGCTATCCAGACTATGAATTAAATCTTGTTTGTGATGGAGGAATTTAGCTGGGAAAATGGGAGAGCAGCAGACTTCAGAGGGTTAGGAGGTTAACATATTCCCATTCTGCTGAGAGGGAATCCTATTCTCTTCCAGTGGCAAGGAGATTGGTCACTATTCAATTAATGGCTCCTGAAATAAAGAATATTTATAAATTTTTGCAATCCTTTTACTCAACAAGGTCAAAAGGTGCTGCTTTCATTGCAGCCTGTTTCTTGCACTATATAAACACCTGCAGGTTATGTCAGGCAGGACTCAGCTGCTCTGTGAGGAAATGCTGTAGGATTTCAACATGGGCCCAGACTGCCTGGGGAGAAAAGCTAATTCAATATAGGCTTTGGGAAAGTTTGTAGCAAATGTCATTGTCGGGGAGCTTGTCTATACACTCATGTAAATTGGAGTACATGGAAAGAAGGATTGTCAAACTGGCAAAACAATATCACCAGCAAGTGACCTAAGCCTGAACCATTGCRGGGAGGCTGGGCTGCAAAATTTGACTCTATTAAGGGGGTTTCTGATTTCCACACCAATTTATGTGCATGATGTTTGTGTGACTGAGTGTCTAATCCTCTCCTGCTTATTTATATTTTTCCCTGCTCTGGAGAACATTCTCCTTGAGCTTTTTCTTTAACAAAAGAAGGTTTCACCACTAGCTAGAGATGTGACCATACAACTTTGAGAGGTGTTGCTGCTTTTACAGCTCTATTATTTGACAGTTCGTGATGTTTCCACACTTAACTGGAGAGCTTGTCGAATGCCTCATTGCCCTCCTGAAAATTGCCTTTCTTCTGAGCAGGGGTGACAAATGACCATCACAGGGCCCATGGAGCAGGAGGGAAACTGTAAAACTCACTAGAAATTAATTTCCTGAAGTAGCAGACTAAAACCCACGTTTGCACGGCCTGATACATTTCAGCAGCATTTGTGCCTCCCTGTGGGAGCAGTTGGAGTGTGTCTCCYGTGCTGATCCTGGAGTTGGTTTTCTTTGCTTTCGTGGCTCACTGAAAGGACATGGCACGTCCATCTTGGCACAGAGAGGTGTTCCCTGTGAGCCCTTCCTCCAGGACTGAGCAAACAACGAACACCACCATCCTGTTTTCCCTTTAAAAAGCAGGGATGTACAAGAAACAGGACTGCCCCATCTAAGGGATGGGGAGAGGTTTTGTCCCCAGTCCTGATACTGGTCTGTGCTGCAGTTTCTGGCCCATCCCTGCCCTGATGGTGGGTGTCTTGTTTCCTTTGGTGTGTAGCCCATCGCTGTGTGGAGGTGTTCCTACTGCAGGGTCTAATCCTCCACTCTTCCTGGCACTTGCTTGGATTTTGGGGCTGTTTCTCTCCTGTCCTGGCTGCAGGTAACACTGTGCCTGTTTCRTTGTGCTCCCCTTACACCCCTGCAACCCTCTCCAAACTGCCCCTGAGTGGCGAGATGGCTCAATTTATTGTCTCGTAATATTAGCTATCTCAGCCACACTGCAAATAAACCTCAGAGCGAAATCAATATATCCCACCCTTAGCACACTGATTTACACCAGCTTCCTGATGACGGCTCTTGTAACAAATGCCAAAGGGCCTTTGAAGACTTGCCTGGATGCAAATGCCTTCCACGTGCGGATCACAACAGTGTGGGGTGGTGAGGAATGTGTGGTCCTGAACAAACTTGCACAGGGTCACGCAGGCTCGTGCAGGGTTGACTCCTGTGCGTGTGAGTGCACGTTYGAGAGATGCAGCCCGCAGTCTGGGAACAGGCAGTAAAACAGTGGGATGCTGCCTCAGCATGTGGGCTGCAGTGGAGCTAGGATGGTGACAATACGCGATGACAATAAAAAATAAATGTATAAATAAAGCTAGCGACAGGGTTTGAACCTTGAAGCACTTTGTGTCAAGAGAAGAGCAGAGCTGAGCACAAAGAAGCAGCACATGCCATGCCGTGCTTTTGAGCTGCCTGCATTTCGGTGCCAGGCAGCTGAGTGCCTCAAATTTTYGTGTGTGTGAGAGCCTCAGTTAGAGGCTACGATGCCAAAATATTGGCCTTTTAGYTAACAGGGCTGCAGTGAAACTCCCTGCTCTGGGGCCAGGCAGGGCAAGGGGGGACGGTTCAGAAGCAGCTGGGATTGGATCTGGGGCTGCAGAGATGGGTCCTGTCAGTATTACAGYAACATTCTCAATCCCTGCTCACACCCCAAAGCACTTCAGTGACCTTAAAGCCACCCAGGATCGTGACTCTGACTGTTCTTTCAATTGGCTATCTGGAAAATATAATTTATATTGCTACATGCTGCATGAAATCTAATCATTGCTTAGTCACAGTAAACCTTTTTGTTAAGAGCTGCATTTTGGAGAAGTACAGTAGCTACCTGATGTCCCCTTTTGTGTGGCAAACACAAGCTGAAGTCCCCAGTCAGAGGAGTTGTGGGGGCTTCACGAGGTGCTGTTCTGTGCCCTGCAGAACAGCATCGGAGCGTCTGCGTAAGCAGCCGGAGACAAGCCCTGCCAGCACAGTCTTGAGAAAATGCTGAATGCAGCTTTTTGCTGGCTAAAAAAAGGACTTGGAGCTCTCTCCTGCTGCTTCGTTCCTGGTGTGTGAAGCGAAACAAGGCTTTGTACATAATTTGAAAGCAAACAGGATTGTGTCAAAAATATCAGACTTCAAATTAGCTGTTTCTCCAGACCGGAATGACCCATGGGAGACAGATTTTTAGCCAGCTCCTCGGGTCAGGCAGATAATATCATGAAATGTTCTTATCTGATGGAAATGGGTATCACCCCCTGGAAGTTACACTGATACACCCCAGCAAAGAAGCTGACGAAAATAAAAAGAAACAAATTCTATTAGAGTTGAAGCTGAGCAGCACATGAATTTAAATAGCTACTTTCAGTTGGCTACTTGGTATATTAAGTACATAATTTTCCTGCTCCATTACCCCACTGTAAAACAATCACTAATGAAGATGGAATTAGAGTTTGAAAAAAATGCTTTGGAATATTTTGCAGTTTGACTCAAAGTAGTTCCTTGTCTAAAAGGGTGGATCCGATAGTTCACAGATCTGCAGGGATTGCTGATATGCACTATATGGTTGCTTTAAAGGTGTCAGCATTTCAAAGCTGTTGAGCTGTACATCTGCATTGCTGCAGTCTATGAGTTCCCATTAGGGCAGTTTCCAGTATTTTCCAAGCTTCATCTCCGGTAAAATTGCAGGTCCTTGAGGAAGARGGCACAGAGGAGAATAATTTCTATGTGTTTATAGAGCATCTATCACCATAGGACTCCAATCCTAACTGCAGTCTGTAGGTACTGCYACAGTATAAATGATCTTCCAAATAAGAAATAAGTCTTCCAAATGCTGTTTAAGAGCCATTTAGGAGGTTGTATGGTATGTCTGAGTCCTACTGTACTAGTTCACTTGGGCCAGGGATTTACCGTTGATAATTTCATAGGGGTTTGGCTCATAGTAAGAGCTGGCATTTGTCAGCATTGTCTTTCTCTTGAAGCCCTCAGACTGAGGACCAGAGGTGCAAAACCTAAACACAAGCCCAGACATCCCCCAGCTCTAAGGTTGTATTGGTTGTGTGACCTCATTGGGTCCTCAGATGTCATTTGAAATGTAAMCTGATGGAGTCTGAACATCTGGATCCAGCAGGAGCAGTGGGTTAGGCTATCTCAGGATGTCATTCATAGGCAGACCCACCAGTGCATTTTAATACTGTTGATTCAATATGTAGAATGTTTGTTCCTTTAAGGGAAAAAAAAGTAATCTCTTAGGAACAGGATTTGTAATAATTCTTTGTAATTTGGATAAAATGGGYACCTTTCACTTGAATGACCCTCTATGCAAATATTATTTCACTCACTGAACATCATGATTTCCCATCAATTTCCAGAAAAATCACTGCTCAATCAAGGCATCTCCACCTGCATGGCAGAACAGTCCTGCAGCAGTGGCACTTCCCATGGTCAGCAAGCTGTGTTTATTGTGCACATTTGATGTTCCAGCCATAGTCCCATTTCACACATAAAACAACATGGATTCTTCCAGCAAGAATCTCTGCTGTACCACAGAGCTCCYATGCAGCTGCCTCTGTCCCCTAGCTCATCTCTCAGTCCCAGCAATGCCTTGGAAAGTGTAATACTTAAAATAGAATGGTTGTACGTGCATCGACCCATACTGATTGTATTCATAGGCCGCCACTCCTCTGGGCATGTATGAGGACAGGCATGGCACCAAAAAGTGGAACAAAAAGCCACAGAGGCCTTYATGCTTCCAAACACTTCGGCTGTAACTTGGATATTGGGAAATGCACTTTATGGGACCATGCAYGATCTCTGCACTGAGACCCATTTGCATGATTTGTCTCTTCTGTATTCATGAAGAGCTCTCTCATTATGGCTATTTCTCACATTTATTTTATTTCTAATTACAGTGATTTATGATTGGGTTTTAATTAACTTCTCTTGTCTGGATCCTACCTATATTCTTAATTGAGCCTTCCAATCTCAGCTTCACACTGGTGGAAGTTGTACATGGAAATACCATTGTAGCCACTAGCTTTGAATTAATACAAGATTAGATTCTGGMATGGAGCAGCTACTGAAGATGATCTCAGCTTTTGTGCTACAGAGGAGGTGAATGACTTGTTCAAGGTCTCTTCTGAGCCCTGGTCTCCCAGTAGCGGATTAATGCTGTGGTCCTCAGACTCCCATTCCATGAGTCGAAAACTGGATACACCCAGTTTTCCAGTAAGATTGGCTTTGTGGTTGGCTTTCACCTTCAGAGCACTCAACAGCTCTGGTGAGACCTCAGATCTGACTTTGGAGGGTGCTGGGACCCCAGAGCAGAGAGAGGAGAGCAGCAAAGCGCCAGCAGTGTTGGAGCATTATTCCCCGCGAGGCTGCCGCGCGTTCCGGTCCGAGCGAGCTGACAGCCCTGGCTGCAGAGACACAGAACAGTGCCGTGAGCTAACTTTGATGTGAYATCAGACTTTCAGTTTTGTATGACAGTCCCTCAATTTTCTAATAAATTTGGGTCAACGCTGGTCTTTTGTGGGATAATTAAGGTTGATCCATTCTGCAGGGCAAGCAGGAAGAAAATTCATTACTGTGCGAGGAGGTCAAAGAGGGCCAAGGTGGAGAATATCTGTGTTCCAAGCAGTGCTGTTTAGTGCTGCATCCTAATTGATCAGTGAACTATGTAAATGCTGAACAGGTCAGGCTCTGCATTTTATAAAGTGTCAGAACTGATGAGGCTTGCTTTGAAAAGTTACCTTGCTGTGCTGCATGCTGCCGAGAGAATAGGAAAATGGGATCTTTAACAATTGTTCATTTTTAATTCATGGCAAGTTCTTCTTATGATCTTTACACTGTGCTTGGCCTGCTGAGCAGAGTGATTGCCCCTGTAAACAAAATACTTGGAACACAAATGCAACAACAAACAGTCTCCAACCCTTCTCACCTCTTCCCCCCCACCTGGGCTGGGTGCTGTGCAAAGCAATAGCAGAGCAGGGATGGTTTCCTATGACTGCAAACGACCAAGCTGCTTTGGAATAAGATTTATTAGCTTGGTCTTCGGGGCAGGCMAATTCTTGAGCTAAAATCAAAGGCCATTGAGGCCACTGTTTCACACTCCCTTGGGTGTGGACTTTCTTTCCTTGTTTTTTTTAAGAAGACAAACCTGATCCCAAGCACAGTCTCTGTCTTCCTTCTACTTGGGCTCCAGGATTCTGGGTAGAATGTTGCCATGAACACCACTGCCCTGCACAGGAGAAAACARGAGCATCTCATAGCAGAGCTGGGTCCTTGTATGGCACTTGTAAGCTGGAATTCCAGCTTCGGGAGGAGGAGATCTGCTATAAATACAGGGCTTTGTTTGTAGAGCTTTGACTTGCAGGATTGTGCTCAAGTCCCATAGCCTGAGCACTCTGCTAGAACAAATTGCTCTGAGAGAYCTCGCTGTTTTTCGTTTTACTATGATTGGAGGAATGCCAAGTTCTTTTCATTCACTTGTAGCAAAGAAACTTACCTGACCTCAGGGCTTTGGAAAGTGCAATGAGTTACAATCATCCAGGAATGAGAACTTCCTATGAAGCAAGCTGCATATTCGTTTTTACAAGTGATACAGGGACAGAATTCCTACTTGTTTCATTAATCACTTTTGTGACAGGCCTTTCACCACTCCTTCCTATCAATGCTAAAGCTGAGAAACGTTGTTTTTCACAATGAGAGAGGCAAGAAGTGGATCTCTAATTATGAATACTATTACRGAGCAAAAGCAAATCACTCAAGGCTGTTTTAAGTATCATGCAATGGAAATCATCACTCAGGCTCAGACAACAGACATCTGTTACCGATATTAGAATTGTTAATGTAAGCATGTCATGGTTTTCCTTTGTGATAAGACTGTGCAAATAAAACAAAAAGAAATAATTTCAGAGGATGCTTGAAATTCCGCTTCCTCCAGGCAGAATTCCTCTGGTGGGCCCTGRGCTGTTCACTGTTTGAAAGAGAAGAGTGGAGGACTTGCATCCCAGTCTGGGACAGGTATGCTGTGACTGATGGTCTTGTTATGAAGCATAAGGAATCTCTAATCCTAAGAGAGGAGGTTGAAGCTCTCASAGGAGAAACAGCTTGGCTTTTACTGCTTCATGAAATGAGAACTGAAGAGAGAATGCGATCGTTGACTATAAGTTCAAGAGGAATAGATAGCAGGAAGAAGAAGAGCTCTGTTGTTGGCCCACRCATCTGTAAGTTTGCCCAGTGCTTTCCCATTGTATGAATGAACTAATGAAAGATGTTACCTCTCCTTGCAGGCTCTGGTTTTCTTCTAGACTTGGACCATAACAGCTGTGGTACTTCTATGCTTGGCACTAGAATGGAACATTCACAGTCAAGTTGAGATAAATTTAGTTTCAATGTGAGGAGGCTTCCAAATATGAGAGCTGCAGCAATCTGGAAAAGGCTCACAGTATGTAGGCAAAGCACCTGAAATCGCCATAAATTGGCTTTTGATTAGTATCTGAAGGATTGCATGACATAGGAGCATGTGATAGCAGAATTGTGATGGCTCAAGATCCTCTGCAGTCCTGAGGGAATGTGAGCTGAAATAAAGAGGCTGTGTAACATCAGTGAAGTGGGGGAAAATCTACATGAGGAACATCAGCAGATTTACTAGCCAATGGTTTCCATTTAATTATTGATAGTAATCCAAGTACTTCTTACTCTGTCTTGTACTATTTTACAGTGTTTTCCTCTGTGTATTGAATGTCTGATTTACTAAGGAACTATATGCCTTGGAGTTGTGTAAGAACAATGAATGTATTCATCAGCTTTCATATAAAGCAGCTGTAAGATCTCACTGAGGAGGCTTCTGCAAAGAGTGAAGCTGGGGGATGAAGGGGAAAGTAATAGAATTATACATTAGACTGGCACATCCATCTCATGTGCTGCATGGGCTGTRTCATAAGGTTGGTTGTTTTGTTCTCCCTTTGTGCTTAGAAGTTACAACAGCATTTCAGAAATTCAGCATCAATACCTAGGGTAAGATTTTAGCTCCCACTTAGGCCCTATACAATGGAGCCAGAGTCTCAAATGGAGCACTCAGTACTTTCCCCTGGGCTCTGCCATGGAGAAAGGCTGCTCCTCGCACTCAGCCAGGAGGAACAGGGCACAGATCTGTGCCCTGGCCTTCCAAGCTCCCTGATTCCTGCAGTGGGAGGGTGACTGGCTACAGGAATTTTGGGTAGTTACAGTACAAAGGGAGTGCAGTGTTTTGATTTCTGCAGTAGTTTCTTCAGTAGGACTGGTGTGGGATGACACAGACCAGGACAACTTTGCATGAAAAAATTTGTCTGAGTGAGTTGCCAAACTTTTGCCCAGGATAAACAACCAGGAAACATCAGGTTCTTTCAGTGGAATCACTGAAAGTACCAGGAAAAACTCTCATCTTCCCTCTGCACTGCACTGTATCCTTGCTTTATATTGGTAAGATGGAGATTCCTTGTCTTATGAATGGAAATACTCTAGAGCCTTAATGGTTCATTGTGCTACAAAATACCTCATGCATGTATTTACCTGAAAGGAGGTTGTAGTGAGGTGGGGGTGAGTCTCTTTTCCCAGGTAAAAAGTGGTAGGAAGAAACAGCTTTAAGTTGTGCCAGGGGAGGTTTAGATTAGTTATTAAGAAAAGTTTCCACACTGAAAGTGTGGTCAGGCATTGGAACAGGCTGTCCAGGGAAGTGGTGGAATCCATGTCCCTGGAAGTGTTCAAAAACTGTGTAGGTGTAGAGATGTGGTTTAGTGGTGGCCTTGGCAGTGCTGGATTAATGGATGGACTCGACGATCTTAGAGGTCTTTTCCAACCTTAATGATTCTATGATATTATAAAATTGCAGGTCTAAATTCTTCCCTGATATTCCATCTGAAGGGGTAGCCCATGATGGAGGGGCTGATAAAATAGAATGGAAGAGCTCACTGGRCCTCCCAGGAAGAAAATATGTGCTCAGAAGAACAATAAAAGCCCTTCCCACGTCCTGTCCAGGCCTGAGCTCTGAACTTGGGCTGCTCTTCTTGATAGTTTGAACAGACTTTGAATTAACCCATGCAAATGGGAATGTGTTCCCAGAAATTACACAGCAACACTCTTGTGAGATGCTGCTCACCACGAGGAGTTAGGAGCCACTGCAAACAACTGGATGCACACAGGATGATGTCCTACACYGTCCTCAGTTATCATCCCTCTCCTGTTGTAAATGCATCTGAAGGGCATGATTTCCATTTAGAGTACATTATAGAACCAGGTCAAACATGAGGAATTCATTTTTTTACCTGCCCGGTAACCTGCCAGACCATGTAGTTTGATCTTTGTGAGATTATCTGACTAGACACAGTGCTCTTCCAAAGTGGAGTATTAGGAACTATTTAGACAAAGGAGCAGACAGGTGTATTAAAACACAGTGATAAGAAAAGTTGCTTACCCTAGATTTACAGGGAAAATGAAATTAAAGAGAAAAGTATTTCACTGTGAATGTGGGAATTATTGGGGAAGGTGTTACTTATTTGACTGTGAATGTGGGAATTATTACTAATTGCAAGAGTAATTTCTTGAAAATGATGCTGTAATGATTCTTTCTATTACAAGTGGTAATGCTGTCATTACTACATTACTCAAACTCAAATCCGTGGGGAAGCTCTGCAGGGTGAGAGCAGTGATTGAAAGTTCCACATTAAAATAATTACTCTCAGTCTTAAATTTAGAATATGTGTGATATATATCTAATGTTCTCTAGATTTCTTAAGGCTCCTCTTCCACAAAGACGCTACTCTTATCTGCATTGTGCTCTGGTTATTTTGTTCTTTTTACAAGAATTAGTTGTTCAGGACATGTTTAATGACAATACTCAGAAATGGAAGAGTTTTAACATTTCTACAATGGTGACAATCGATAAATGAGCAGCTTATTTCTTATCTAGAATGTTGTGTGGGGAAAAATTTTTCATTCCTATCTGGAGCTTTTCTGGTTTTGCTGCCTCTTTGAGGTAGGATTTAAGCATCTCAGTGGAAACATCCAGTGGCGGTGTTAGAAATATGACAGTGGTAGGTGMAACAAATGCTACTCCAGATCTCATCTTGATTCTGTAAGCCCTGCTGAAGGGGGTAGGGCATGTGAAGGATCAAGAAGAGTCCTTCTGATTAGAGTAAAAGAGAGTTATAAAGTTGGGCTTCCACACAGCAGACTCTCTCTGCTTTTGAGTCTGTCTCGCGGACCCAAGGGCACCCTCAGAATTTCCTAGATAAGGCAGGGCAAGCCTTCCCCTGGGAAATACTGTTGATTCAATTCTCCCAAAGGTGAGGAGCCTGCTTGATTTGGAATTTTAACCAGTATCTTCTGTACTACTTAAAAGTCCATTCTTTGACAGCCAGATGGAGGCACGTGGTTGTCTTGTACAGACATATCTCAGGGAACATCACTGAAATGCAGTGAGAAAATAAAGTGCTTTCCTCTCTACTTTTTTACTGTGATGTTCCTGGTAGTGACTGGGACCTGAGCCACTGCTCTGCCCTGCCCTTGGCTTGGGTTTCAGCAGGAGGTTGTGCTGACCTAAGTGTTGAATGCTCAAGGGTTGCTCCTGCAGGAACGGTTCTGAAGGAGAGAATTCATTCTGGCTTCTCTGTACCAAATGAAGAGCAAGAAAGCCCTCAAATCACTTTTGGTTAAGCTAGCTGGGTGTAAATTAGATTGTCATAGAAAAACACCACTTGCTTCAACTAGAAGCTGAAGGAGCTGTGGAAGAGAGACTCTCTCCTGCTTTGGAAGCACTTGCAGAGCTTCTGCTCTCTGTTTTTCCACGAGGTCCTGAGCAGGGGCTGCTGGCTGGGACTGCTGAGGGGACTTGGTCCCACATGAGGGTGATGGCTGGCCCAGCAGAGGGCCCTGAGGGCTTCTCCCTGATCTCACTGCTCTTAACTTCAGTGATGATCTTGTTTCCTTACTGAGCTTGCCCCAGTTAACTGAAGTTGGGGACTTGTCAGGATTCTCCTCTGGCAGAGAAATTTTAGTCTTTGCTCTTCAAACATATTCTGCTTTGTAAAAGTGTTCAGAATGTGTTTTCTTTTTAAGTGTAATTTTGAACACATTAATGATATTGGCAATTGCTCAAAGAAAAACATGTAATCAATGAATGCTTGCTAGTCTGTGGGGTGATAAATTTTAGAAATACAGTCTGTGCTTGCCTGGAATTTATTGCTTCAGGCAAGGTGATAGCTTCAGCAGTGCCATTTCCAAAGACTGTGCTGCGCATTTATTTTCTCATTAGCATCTAGTTTCTATTGTATATTTTGAACAAAGGTAACCTTGGAGTAGGAACACATTCCTTTCTGTCAGGAAGAACTTGTGATGCTGTTTCAAAGGTGCATGCATGATTGAGCAGCAATACATCACAAGAAGCTCTGCAAAGAAGATAATTCTCCATGGGCTGTAGTTGAAGAAAAGAAAATTCCATTTTTTTAGATTACCGTACTTTGTGTGTGGGGGAGGGTTAATTTATGTGTGTTGTGACAAGCTCCTTCAGATGGTGAGTAGACTGTTTGTCAACTCGTAACTACCATTCTCCAAAATAGCAGAGATTCATTGATTTGCATTTTAGTAGGTTTTGATGAAAGATTATATTCCTTTTTACGGGAAGGAAGTTGTTGTCAGTGAAAATTCTTTAAAAAACAAAAATTCAGAGTGATTTTAGTCATTCAGCAGAGGAGCTTGAAACAGTGGCTCTAAACTTTAACTGCAGCATCCATTGTATAGCATAAAACCCTTGGTATATTGCTGGCATTTAATGCATGCCCATGATGAGGACAGACAGGAAGTTCATAGGAGCTGCATTTCTGAGGATGGAGGAGAAGACGTGGCGSGGAAGTGAGGAAGGGCAGTCCTGTGGCAAAGTACTAAGCTGTGGCCTGGTGGAAGAGGAGGTCCATGGTGGGGGAAGAAGGTTTTGTGACCGAGAACATCAGTGCCAGTGGGAGGCCTGGAAATGGCCTCTCGGGTGCTCCTGTTCTGGAAGCCTCTGCATTTCAGCAATATCTCAGAAACAACAGACCCAGCCCAAGAAGGTAACTAGGAGAAGTCCTTGCTGTAGCTTGGAGCAGAGCCGGGATAATAATCCCAGGAAAGACCCATTCACATCCCCCCAGAAACCACAGGGCACAGTTAAAACAGGAAAAACACAGGCAGCAGAGCCAGGTGTCGACCAGGATGCTGATCCCAGTACTCTCATTTTACAAAACACGAGCTGAGACCTTTAACAACTCTGCTTAACCTCAGCCCTGTCTGCCCCAGCAGAACTGTGCCCCCACGTCTGAGGTGAGCACTGATGCAGGGAAGTGGCTTCTGCTAAAATCCCACCACTGGCTGTAAAACCTCTCCTGTTTGGAAAGTCCATCGGTGCAGGAGCAGCTGTCTCCAATGCTGCCAGGATTTTGCCTTAATGTGTTCCTGGTGCAGCTCCCAGCGTCACCTGCACCAGCATTCTGGGTACACCCTCAGGGATGAGCTGAGCCGTCCCAGGAAAACAGGACCACAGATAACGAAAAGTGGAAAGAAAATGGTATTTCTTCGGGTTGCTGTTGTGGATGGGTTTGAATCACAGCTGAGCTGGCTCTGTGTGCTGGGGACGCTGTGTGCTGTGTGCTGGGCTGAGGACAAACAAGCTGCTCAGGCTCATCCCGCTCCAAAGAGAGAGCAATGCCTRGGGAATTCCAGAGATATTAAAGGGCTGCACCAGCCAAAGCAGCTGGATTGTGGCTTTCGGCTCTCAGTTCGACTGAGCTGTGGTGTTGGCCCTTGCTCTTGTGTTTTTATGATGATGGAGATGGAACTGACACCCTGGAGTTTCTCGTTTTCAGGATTTTTCTGCGAAGGCAAGTTTGAATCCTCAGCTTTCCTGGGACACAAGGGTCCCAGGAACTTGCTTCAAGGGAAAATGGGGCTGGTCRGTCCTGTGCCAGATCGATCCTAAAGGTTAAACATCCATCAGAGGAGTGAGGGGTTTAAGGATAAACTTCTGGTGAGAGGCACCATATAACCACAATGTGGAAAGGTGGCTCTTGGCTTGACAAGCCTTAGCTCTGTAGTCAGCTATAGCTGTGCTGGCTCAAAACATCATATCAAATCTCTGCCTGTTTCTATTCATAWAACTTGATGGGGTTTGAACATAACAAACTTTAATGTGTTTGAAAGTGCCTTAAGTTGGTAACGATGATGAGACGCGAAGAATCATCCAAATTTCTTCTGTTTACTTCTATAGTATAAACAGCTTTATTCAGTAGTTCCTGCATGGGCTATTCAAGATTTTTAACTGACAACAGAAATCCACATATGGCTCAGAAAAGTGTTGGCATCCTCTTGTGTGAAATTTGTTAAAATTGTATGATAGACATCTTGTTATTTAAAAAATCCTTTTCCTTTCAAACAAATGTGTTCTGTGGTTTGAAAACTGTTTTAAAAGCTAATTGGACAAGGCCAAAGTTATAATTAGATTTATACTCATGCAGAATAGTCTCTTAGRACTATTTTGTAGCTCTGTGTCTGAAATTGAAGTTTGTCAGGATATCACAATTTATTTAAAAAAAAAAAGTCATYTGCTCTGAGTGACAATTGCAGCTGYACCAGGAATTTTTCAGTAACAAAGCCAGAGATGATCTGGGATGAAGGGGGATCTGCCATTATTTACCATGTACCTTGTCAAGCTGATTTCCTCCCTTCTCTCCTGGAGGTGAAGCTGATGGTCAAAATCATCAGACCTGCTGGTGGTATTTGTAGGATTAAGAAGGTTAAACCAACATTAGGTCACTCACTGAGGGCTGATTCATAGCTGTTAACRAGTGCATTCAGTAGTCATATTCTTTCTATCGAAGCAATCACATCTTTAAGAGGAGCAGAAAATAATTTATTTAGGACATAAGAATCTTCACAAGCAGCCTAAATACTTTTTTTTTTAACAAGAATTTAAATTCTCTCCCTTACACAGACAAGTGTGCCTTTGTTTGCATCACTTCATGGCCGAGATGTGTCTGGGCTCTCCTAGAAGAGCACAAATGTTTCACTTAACTTATCCTGGACTTGTAACTGCCTTTCCCACCTATCCAATAACTGTGTTAGTTCTTCCCTCGTGCTTTCACCTGCTGTTATCACACATCAAAGATACCTGCTAGGTCCTGGCCGAACATAAGGTGTGCTCCAGGTCCTGGCTGAACATAAGGCATGCTCCAGGTCCTGGCTGAACACAAGGCGTGCTCCAGGTCCTGGCTGAACACAAGGCGTGCTCCAGGTCCTGGCTGAACACAAGGCTGCTCCAGTGGGTTCTCTGTAGAGAAGTGCTCCCCTCAGCCTCGTGTGACTCCACTTGGATGTGGCAGGCTCTGTGTGCACAGGCACCTGCAGGAGAGGATCAGCTTCCCTGTGGTTTGCCTCCTCTCCCTCCKGATTATTACAGGGAGCAGCAGCTTTTACAGGGTACATGAGACATCTGAAAGAGGCTGCTGCCAAAAGTTCCCCTTAATTCCATAACACAAATCCTGCATATTAAAGATGTTGTCCCTCATTAGACACACATTCAGCACAYGGAGGTATCAACCAAAGGCAGGTATCCCTGTTGCAAACATCTACACATTTGGATTATTAGAGTCCATCTCTGTCCTGAAGAACTTGCAACTGGAGCTTGAGCACAAGACTCACAGGGGAATTTTGCAGTTGTCAAACCTGAGTGGATTTGTGGAAATGACCTGAACTCCCAGACTTCTGACAGAGCATATCCATTGTCTGAATGGCCACTGTTTCCTGCTTTCCTAGAAGCCCCAGCCTTTCCAAAATCCTATACATACAGAATAAATAATAAAGGTTTTCAATTTCATTAAAAGGCTGGGGGTCTTGGCCAAAAATTATCCTGGAAAATTTTGTTGTTGTTTTTTGCTTTGTTTTGTCTATTAAAGTCTGGTTTACTGGTAAACTCTATTTATCATTTAATAGAAAAGGTGGAAGAAATGTGCCTTTGAGAGCAAACAGATTAAATKACTTCCCCAGGGTCTCACATGTACTCCAGAAATGGAATTGAACTTACAGCTCCTGAGTATTAGTAGGGCCTTAACTGCAGAATGATCTTAGTCTTGTTATGTGAACATAATCTCAGCTATATGCTGGCTGACTTAAACCTCTGAAAATAAAAGCAAAGCTCTAACTCAGAAATGAAATAAAATACCGGAATCCCTTCAGTACTAGTGAATTATTAATATTAACCATTTAAAGAGAAATGTTGCTGTTGTAGAGGAATAGCCCTTTTAAAAAGTGTTTTCAAAGGACAAATGTTTATATTCAATAACCAGACTGCAGGGAATCATYTCTGAGAAAGCTGCTTTGAGTCTTTACCCGTAATTTGCTAATGAATTTCAGCTTAAGTGCAGTTAAAGTGTAAGAGTTTGACTAGAGAATGGACTAAAAATAATAATTTTTCTTCTTCCTGTTTTCTCTCTAGGCACTTGTTAAGAAATGTTTGAACGCAATGAAGTGTTAAGAGACTGAGAGCTCGTTAAAATAGCAGAGGGGCAGCTGTTGGAGGGGAGGCAAAGAAGAAAGTAAGGAATGCATCTGAAGAATCTTTCCTTCCAAGGAAGATTAAAAGCATTTCAATTTGAGGAAAAATGAGTGTCCTTTCAGATCTTCCTGTTACACACTTTAAAATCAAATGAGCCAGAAAATTTGTTTGGCTGCTTCTATGAGCATCAAACATCTTTTATGTCTGCATTGGGACACTGGACCTGGTGTGCACATGTCCAGGCTAATTGCACTGGTAATGGTCTCATGCAGCAACTGCATCCAAAACCTGATGGATATTTAGGAATAATGGATGTACTCATAGTAACTGGGATTGGCTAAAACCAGGATAAAGTGCTCAAATAGCTAGGTTGCAGTGGGTGATACATTCAATTTTGATAAGGATGTTTTGCATTAAAAAGGCTTCTCTTTCCTCAATAATTAATCCATTTCTATAGTTATTGCTCAATAGCCATCATTCAGCTCTGGTTAGGCATCTTCAGGGATGGCTTCTCCCAGTGCTTCTGCATCCCCTGCACTCTTCCCAAATACTGTGACCAATGGGATCATTTCAGCTTTAACTATGAAGGACTTCTGCCTTCAGAGCTGGTTCTCAGCTATTGGTTCCTATACTGGGAAGTAGAGCTAACGAGGAAGATTTTCGTTGCTGTGAAGTGTCTTGGTTTTTGTGAGATTTACACAAGTTAACAGGATGATCTATGGAGCAGATATCCTGCTCTGGGAGCAAATCTGGGCTGACTTCTGGAAGGGTGGCAATATATCTTTATTTTTGAAAAACTTTGCTAATGGGAGTGCAATGTTAGCTTTTTCATGGTTTACAGGCACGGATATTGAAAGAATTCAACTAGATTATAAGCGATTAAAGACACTTTTGCTGTGAATCAGTGTGGATTAAGAAGATAGGTTTAAGAATTTGAAAGGGGGAGCTAAAAATACAGAAGAGGACTTATTAATATTTGAAGTGCAGACAGCCACTCGTTCAGCTGTAAGGCTTTGGGATCCCGAGAAGCCCCTGTTTCATTTCCCAACAGCATACAGATGGGAAAGTCTGTTTACAGATGCATCGTGTTCTGTGGGAGGCTTAGTGCGAATGTTTGCCTTGGACTTTTAGTATTATTCATATATAGTTCTTGTTTAGCTTGGATTTTAAGCAAGAAATTTGCCTCTCTTCTAGTCTAGTTTGCGTTTCAGGGTTTACTTGTACAAGTGCCAGTYCAGGCTGAGCTAATGCCACAGAAGTCCTGTGTGCAGTTGTGCTGATGCCTCTCAGCTGAGTTGGCAAGTCCATAAAAATGGCTTTGATGTTCAGCTCGAACAGCTAAAGTGAGCCTGGACACTGAAAAGCTGCATTGCCCAAGAAGGGCCCAGAGGTGACCTGGCTTAAAACTTGGCTGGTCTTAAAAAGAAGGGAAGTCAAAAAACCCAAACCAGACAAACAAAAAGCCCCAAGCAAAGAAAAAACACACATACGCAAAAAATATTGCCAGCTAGTCCCTGTATGGTTGCTATAGTGTTGCTAACACAAGTGGATTAGGAGTACTGCTACTACTTTTCTGGTTGAGCAATGAAACAATCCACGTTGGTGTATGAGTAGTAATTTTCTGCTACTACTTTTCCAGTTGAGCAACCAAATAATCCACGCTGGTGTACGAGCAAGTACTTTTCAGCACACAACTGAAAATGGCTTTATCAAAATCCTCAATTAAAACAAACCCTCTTTAAATATGAAATCCTATTCATTGGCAAAACTCGTTAGCTTGTCAGCTTGTTAAATATTCCCAGGGCTAAACTCACATTGCCAAAAAGGATAATGCAAAATGCAGAGGTTTAACAAAGCCAGAAGAGGGATGGGAGTCCTTCTTTCTCTTGCTAATGTATTTCCAGCACAGTCTTGCATCCTTATGACTCTKGGGAGCACAGGCTGCGGAGTACACGATTAAGCACTATCACTGTGATTTCAGAGCCATCCTGTTACACCAAGTAATAACTCATTTTCCACCACTGTGCACACCAATATTGCTGTCAGGGCTGTGAGCCTGACCCTGGCACTTGCACAACAGGGGACGGGAAGCCATAAACCTGCAACAACCCTTGTGAGCACTTTTACACTTGGTAAATCCACAAACAGGCCCCTGGACTAGAACTGCAGGCCTGCCATAGGCTTGGCAAACTGGGCAAAACAAGGCTGTTCTGTTACTCCAAGGCATTTTGGTTTATGGTTATGGTTTTCTGTGGGTTTGCAAGACAGTCTTATGTTTTCCTGGAGGCACCATTTTAATTTTGAGGGCAAATTATGACCAGTGTTGGATTTGTCTCTTTAATGAGATTGCTCCAGGTAGAAGTTGCTCTCTGTTAATTAAAACGTTCACTTGAAGTCAGACCTGGAGTTCTGTTTGGAAGCAGGAGAGCAGCAGCCGCTGGGTGTGGATGCGAGAGGGAGGCTGAGGTTGGTGGGAAGGTGCAGCTTTGGGGTGGAAAGAAGYGCAAGAACCTTTTACTCTTTTAATGCCTACTCTTTCAGTGTCCCTGTTGGGCCACCTCACATGCAATGAAATGATGGCTGAGATGTCAATTGATAGAGTATTACAGGGGGCTCTTGCTGCTTATAATCCCTAGACACAAAACTGGAGACATAGTCCCCATTTCCCAAACAGGGAGGAATGTTTTCATTACTATGTTAATTCAATCTCTCCTATAATAGTGATACTTTAATTGCTCCTCTGTTTTCCTCAGACATAATCCAATTCCCCTTGGCCTCCTAGTTTATCCACACATTAATTGGGTTATTGCCTTGTAAAACAGAAGGGCAAATATATAGCTTAAATTTTATGACAGACAGTTAATAAGCACGACTGAGATTTTTGAAGTGCCCTAATGCAATTAGGTGCCAGGCTCCCAGGAATTTCAGTGGGATCTGGGTGCCTTTCTGCATCACACTTCTTGGAAATTCCCATCCCAGATACATAAGGAAAACTATATTTCTTTACTGTACAGTGAGTACTTCAGAGTTTCTCCTTTTCAACCGGAATTCTTGATTCTAYGGTCTTTAATCCCGTAAATCTGCTTTTGATTTGATCTAGTAAAATTCTTTTTGATTTCCTTGATTAAGAATTGGGGGGTCAAAGCCTCTGAAGTACAGCTGAAGGCTTTGAAGTATAAAACAGGCAGAGTCAGGGCTTGGGGGACTGGTAAAGGGACACCCAGGTTCTCTCACTCAGGACTGCAGTCCCTGTCCAAAGTGACTGCATGCTTCCTGAAGTTTGTGGCTGSAGGACTGGTGTCCATCCCCTGGAATCTGAGGGAGCTGCTGAGTAACACCTTGTTCAGCAAACACAGAAAGCTCTGAATCTTTCCCATCTCCCCACACCATCTTGCTGTGGAAAGGAGCTTATTTTGTCCCAGCCGGGTCTGTGTTAGTTATCCAACAAGCAGCTGTCTCTGAACCCCTCCTGTTTCATTGGCACTTTTGTCCAGTGAACTTCTATTATCTGTGTCAAGAAGCACTGRACCAGGATAGCAGCAATGAAAATTACTAGAAAAAAAATGGTGGACTTTCAAGAATGGCCTTAATTCATTTTGACTTGAACAGTGCAGTGGRACACCAGGACTGAGCACGCTGGGAAGATCTTCCCCCCCTTGGCTGTTTCAAGCACCACTCGTAGCAGCAGGATCAGAAATAACCTTYACTCATAACCAAACCCATGCACCCTGCAACTCCTTCAGCTGGCTGTTCTGGGAGGCAGCAGGGTGGGGAGGTGGCTGCTGCACCCTCYCATGAGTTTGGGAAACCACGAGCAAACAGCCACCACTGTGACAAAGCCTTCAGCAAGGAAAAGCCTGGGCTCTTTATTGTTACTGACCTGGCGTGTGCATCAAACAGCACGAAAGGCAATAGGCAATGATCAAAGGCTGAATACTAATGATAAGAACATTAGATTAAGTCATGGAATATCTACCCTGCCCAACCCACAGCACACCTGCGGAGTGGCAGTGATCGATTTTCTCCAAGCTAGCAAGGGAGAAATATGAATTGCCAAAGCAGCACATGCTTTGGCCCCTCTCTTCCTCCAAGACATGGAGTGAATAAAACTGACAGGGATTGTTTTGCTTTGATTGGTTTTCAGATAAAAACACTTTCCACCCAACATTACATAGTGTAGGTGTTATAATGGCCAGGGAAAACCAGACACTTCATAGAGCATTACAAGAGYTGCTAAAAATCGGAACTAGAAATCAGTTAAGTGGTGGGAGGGAGCTGGGGGCAGGTGCTCCTCCAGTTCAAGCAGGGACTGAAGACCCAGGGCTGAGCTTAGCTGGAACCCATGAGTCCTGGTGAATGCAAAGCAAGATGTGTTCTGGTACAAAATTATTTTCTTTATTGGAATCTTTCTTATTTAAAGTAATTTATGGGTTTAGAATCAGTCTCAAGTAACTTTCACTGATGCGTGAATTTGGGTTTTTCAGGAAGTGGCATGTTCCTAACCTCAGTGGACGGAGGGATAATGAACATCCTGGTTCACTTGGGTGTGTCATAGAGCTAGACACAATGTTTGCTTTTGTTCCTGGCTCTTCCATGAGGAAAATCAGTCCTGTTGCTGGCTGGGCTTCCATGTGTCTGTTGAGAAAAAATTACTTGCATCTGGAAAGTTTCCTATGTAAGAATATAGCTATCCTAGATGGGCTGATCAAAGCCTCAGGAGGGGCTGGATTCTCCATCAATTACAGACAAATTCACCATATTTCAAAGGTACAGTTGTCCAAACAAGCAGAGAGCTTCATGTGGAGTGTTTCTGACTGTTACACTACATTGGCTATGACTGTCATAAGTATCATCTTAAAACCTACAAACAAATCTTGTGTTGTGTCTTTCATTTCCAGGAAACACCTTTAATTTAAATAGAAAAAGCCTGGGTAATTAAAGCAAGCAAAACGCTGCGGCGAGGAATGTGCCATCCAGCTGTGATTGTGCTAAGTACCGATGCTTCCTTTCTCCTTTCCCTAGAAATTAAAGGAGCTACAGTCTCGTTTCAACTCGGTTCCAGTTTCCGAAGCTTGCTGTGCCCATTTCCCACCGTGGCTGCTGTGGCTGGAGGCGTTCAGCTGCCTGGGCTGGATCCACAGACAACAGCTTGGGAGCACCTGAACCAGCCTGGCCCCAGCACAACTCCCGACAGAGTGGAGCTGTGCCAGCGTGTCTGGGAGCACGGGCTGAGCCTTCCACAGCTCTGCTGTTCCTGCTGGAGTCTTCCCCGTGGTTTTACCCCTCCTCAGCTCAACCAGCCAGCTTGTAGGACTGAGCGGTGAGTTTTCCCTTGGGGAAACTTCCCTGCCGTTTCGTTTGGAAAATAATAAAAATGAAACATGGAGATTTTCTCTGCAGTGTGGTGGATTTGGAAARGACAGAAATGACTGCAGCAGTGCTCTGCTGAATGCTCGCTGCCACAGGGGAAGAGATGCTGCGGCTGCTAAATTTGGGGTGGATTAAAACTCCCTTGTAGTGTAGGGCAGAGCATTTTCATTTGGAGCTTGGAGTCCATCCAAAACAGAAATGCAGAAATACAGAACAAGCTGTGATTCTGACAACTGCTCAATCCTGTCCTCCCCTCCCTTCTCTCTGTACAAAAAACAACAGAAATTTTGGTCTCAAGCCCTTGGTCTTGCTTTTCTTAGCCGAGCGCTCATTTCAGGTAAATGCTGCCACCAAGCTTATCCTATTTCTTGAAAACCTAAAAGGCCACGGATTCATTTGATTCATTTTRGGAGACTCTTTTCTTCATTGCAGGCTTCAGAGTTTATATGAGGGGCCAGGATATACTTGTTGGGTTTTTTAGTTACAAAAATGTCTTAAATAATGTCTTTTATAGCCTCATAATCTTTATTTGTTGTTGGTCTTTTCTAATACCTTTCAGAATTTATTAGCTGTGTATATAGAAACCACCCTAAAATCTGATAATCTGTAATGTTTTTACTCAGGCTATTGAGTTGATTGCACCTTATGAGACTTGGTGACATCTTAAGTATTGCATTGAAGCTGCAGCTATAAGATGATTATTGCTAGGTTATTGGCATTAAACGTAACAGTAGCCACAAGGTTTTAAAACTGTTGCATACATTAGAAAGGGGATAAAATGTATTGATTATGCTGTAATTGATTCACAGTTCTTTAAGACTGCACTGTGCCCAGATGAACTGGGAAAATGCTGATGGTGCTGATAAGAAGCTGGGCTCTCATCAGTTCTGCACTAACAGAAGCAGGCTCACAGAAACAGCCTGGGATGGGGGAATCAAAATACCACTTAAGCTGCTGATGATCTGTCTCTCTTGCCTAAATGGCAGGTGGGCTCCAGATTCAAAGAAGTAGAGGGAAGTATTGCACTGATTTCCTCAAATGACTGAGGAGTCACGGGGCATTGGGCATTTTCCCCCTGTGAATTTCGTGGCTGCTCTTTGAGATGTTATCCCGGCCCCATTCCCTGTAGAAGAGCTACACGGATTGAATGGTCTAAAACCTTTGAGATCAGCAAGAAATCGGCCAGCACTAATTGGAACTTGAGTCCTGTCACTAACTTTGAATCGGCAGTGTAAGATCTCAGGGATAAATGAGAAGACTTAAGGGAAATGTGGTGCTTAAAGAACTTTATTGCTTACATTCTGCAGCACTGATTTTGATTAATAGCTCTCTAATGCTGGAAGCACCACATTCCGATCAGAGGGAGCTCCACACACAAGCCGCACAGAGAACCAAGAGCTCAGTCTAAGGGGCACAATTATAAAATAATTTGTGTGGTTGTAAAAAATACGATGGTAGAAATGGGAAAGAGGGCAAAGGTGTTRAAAATGCAGGTATGGATTATCTTTTAGCTCTGTTTCAGTGAGGCTCAGCTGTGGTGCCTGCTGTGTGCTCAGAGGTGTCAATCTAGGTTGTTAGCCCGGGACATTGGAATGGAAAGGCATCTGGGGTGCTGAAAATTGTGATGTGACACAGATGGAGCCACTCCTTTGTGTGCCATGACACAATTTCCCCGGCCCAGAAGGACCATCCAAGGCTGAGAGGTCGTTTGACTCCCAGGGATGCACAGACTGTAACTTTGCCATCTACAACTGCTCTGTCACTCCGAAAAATCAGCCATGTGCCTGGCATGAGACATGAACTTCCCCTTCGTACCAGCTGGTGCAATGCAAGGCTCAGGACTGTTCTAACTGGAGAGATCTGTGAAGGTGGCAACGGCATTTGAAGCTTTATCAGTTTTTTCAGACTTGTAGGTAAACAAATTTGTGACCTTGAACTGAACACGACCACTCTCTTTACAGCCTCAGCATAAGCCTTATCAGGACCTTGTGAAAAAAGCATTATCACCTTTTGGAGCAGAGTGGGCCGAGGGTTATAATCCTGAGGTGTCATGCAAGCCAAGCCCAGCTCTGCTCTCCCTGGCCGCAGCCAGCCCAGCTCCTGTGACATTAATGAGCCAAATTCTGATCTCAGTTATATTTGTGGACTTGTCCCATATCCATCCTATATAAATCAGTCTCACCCTGTTCAGGAAAGCCAGCTGGGTTTTGGTCCCAATTAAGTCAATGGGAACGCTGCCACTGACTGCAGTGGGTTTGGGTTTCATTTGGGGTTGAGAGCTTTCAGCCTCATTTAACTGTTTCCTACTGRAAGAGGCAGTACTGTCCCCAAGCTGAAATAAATATTTGGTGTCCTCTGAGCCAGGCAGCTCTCACGTAAAGGTGCATTGCATTTCCCATAAAAACTGCTGCAATATTTGGTTGGCCAGGATGCTTCCCTTTCATGCTGAATCAAGGGCTCTAATAAGCACGATGACAAAATATGAGGAATTCTATGTAATTATGGCAACGGCACCACCTGCCTCTAATTAAGCTGCCAAAACATTTGGTCTAAAATGATGCAATGAGTAAGAAAAAAAAAATTATATCCAATATTTTGGCAATGCAACAAGAAGCTGGCTTTCCTCACATAATTAGCTTTAACAAAGTGTTGTTAATCTGATTTTTGATTAATAGACTATTTAATCTTATAGCAGGCTGACAAGACTCTGATCTGCCTCTGGTTTAAGTTTTTTCCACCAAAAAAGCTATGATTTGTAAGAGTTTTAGGAGATATCCTTGTATAAGAAACATTATTATTTTCATTGTTCTTCATGAGCGCCCCAAAGGTTACATTCTCTGAATTCACTGAACTTTTAAGCCTTTCATTAAATTGGAAGCCAGAGGAAAAGCTCTTTTTTTTTTTCCTCTTCCTAATTCCTTGTGCAGAGAAGTCACTGGTATGACTAAYTGGGGGGAGGAGGGGTGCCCAGAAACCTCACAAGCTCTGCACATTTCAGAGCTGCTGGTCGGCTGGCAGAAAGTATCAGCTTTGTGGACTGCTGTGATGCCCTGGGGTGTTTGGTGGCTAATGGTCTCCCCCTAGAAGATCTTCTCCGTTTGGATTTAGTGACAATGAGGAGGGGACTATAATGTGTAACAACAGCAAAGCTGCCCAAACGCTTTTTCAGGGCTTGTGTGGCCATTTGGGTTTCAGAGCTGTTAATGTAACCTGGCATGTTAAATCAGACATGATCAACACTGTAAAAGAGCCAAGCATACCAACAGTACAGATGGGTGGCAGATAATGAAAGCAGCCGTGGCWGAGCAGTGCAAAACTGCTGATCAAACCACGTTAATATGTGGGTCTTATAATTGTGAATATCAGCATTTGAAAATAGGGTGCAAACAGGTAACTGAGTATTCACTGTTGCACAAAAGGCACCATCTTTTAAAAACATGTTTTTAGCAGCTTGCTCGTGTCTTGCCCTGGGTGCCTTAAGTGCAGGATTTTTCCACTGCCTCGTGCCCCCTGTAACAATAGGAGACTCCATAAAATGGGTGTGCAAAGTTCCTGCCAGGCACAGTTTGATGTCTGTTCTCTCACCTTGTTGGGTCTCTTCCCCATAGCAGTGCCTGGGATGGATTATCTATTCCCACTCCAGCTGCAAAGTCTTGATGAGCTTTAAAATCCAGAGGAGTTTCAAGAAAGTCCAAGAACTTGGCAGCTCTAGGCTATTTGTAAAGATGACTGTTAATTCAAAAGATTTGTTTCAATTTTCTCATCCTGAAGTAATGAYAATGGCAGTGTTCTTGTATCTGGTATATTGCTGGGCCAGTGGTGAGATTTCAGCATTGGAGAAAAGGTTTCCTGGGGGAGTTCCCTGCTCTGACAGCACAGATTCGATGGCATGAGTGATACTCCCTTTACAGGTCAGACAGCCTTTATGTCTGTGTGCTCACACACCCTTCAGAGGTGGGTGCAGAAGTCCATTTGTTACCTCCAGGCTGCCTTTGTGCAAAGCAGTGGGTTGGTTTTGTAGTAAACCCCAACAGATTTGCCAAATAAAAACTTAGTTTGGGGGTGGCATCCTGACCTGCCAGGCAAGAGGCTGAAGTGTGAAAMCACCTCCAGATTCCACCTCCTACCAGCACTCGAGATGTGGAGCATCCTCAATAAAAGCTTCCTGGACAGCTGCTGATAAGGAAAGATGATGAGGACCAAAGGTCTCATTTAATGCTGGCAGAGTGTGTGAATCAAACCCCAACGTGGTGAGTGTCCCACACAATGTGCTGAAGGAGCAGGAATTTGAGGTTACTCACTGTTCACTGGCACACCAGACAATAATAAAAGCCAGGATCTCCATTAATTCCCAAATCTTGCCAATACACCGCCCTGCTACTCCAAAACAACAGCAACAACCCTTAGGTGACCACCTCAACTCTAGTACACATTGAACTGGCAAATTAAATGCTTATGACTGCTTTTATTTTTCCTCCACTCTCTATCTTATTTATCAAATAAGTTTTCAGATGCAGATTTGGGAATACCCTGTGTTTACTTTTAAATGCACTTAGTAACATTTGTTTTCTTAAAAGCTTATCCAAGAACTGTACAAATGGGCTCCTGAGCCACTCTATACCAGGAGGTGGCTAGGGTCAGTTTAATATTTGCCATGATTAAAGTACACACTGCTGAGTAAATACAGGGAGGAATCACATATTATTTGACTAGCTGCTAATTACAGCGAGATCTTCCTGGCTGTGCTTCATTTTTAAAAGATGAAAGTCAGATACCTCAAAATTCTCATATTTAGTTCCTTTGGAAAAAATGGTCTGGTAAATAAAACAAGTATTACTGCTCTAGTTTGTATCATGCTTCTTTTGCATGCTAATCCCAAATTCCCCTGAGATACTTTGACAAGAAGGCCATTAATGCAAATTTAAGCGTGACCCAGAAAGGACTTATTTTTCATGTACCACATTGATTCTTTGCTATTGTTATTTGTTTTTCTTTGTTTTTAACGGCCTGGTGTTTTGGAGTTGCCTTTCCTTCTTTTTATTTCCTTTTTTTCCTCGTCATTACATTAGCATAATTTATCTCAGAAGAAATACGTTGCTTTCAAATAAAACGCTCAAGTAAGATATGAAAATGTTGCATGCGAAGAACAGAGTTTATCTGGCAAACACTAGATATAGTTTGGGAAAACTCTTTTTGTAGGCAATTAACAAAAGTTGAGATTAATTTCTTTTATTTTGCTGGAGAACTTGTGTGTCAATTTGCATTATAGATACCTGAGCTTTCCCAGTGGAAGTGGTCTCTAAGCCCTCCACTGCCCAACCATGCCAACTGGCCAGCAGAATGAAGTAAATACAAACAAACCCCGAACTATTGCAGATATAAGAATTTTTTTCAATTGCTTAACTTTGTTTCAGTAATTTCTAGGCATAATGTAACTTTTGGGGACTCTACATTTGCATAAGTTGTCTAATGTAGAAGAAGGCAAGGAACAGAGCCAAACACTTGAGAATCTCAGCACTTCTGGGTTTGGTTATACCTTGTAAGGAATAAAAAGGTCTCAGTTACCTGCCTCCCTTTAGCCCTTTATAGGTCACTTCAGGGCTCTTACTATTTTTATAATATTATATATGGAAATAAAGTATGTAACCTTTCCCAAAGGGATCTCAAAGCTCTGTGCCATCTTCTTTCACCAAGTCCTTGAAAAATACACCMTTGCTCATAGCCAGGAAAAGTAAATCTAGGTGGTTTCCAGATAAAACGTGGCCTGTTTGTTACAGTAAAAACCTCTCTGTCTGAATCAGTGGGGTTTTCCTGCTTCGGACTGCCAGTGGCAGGAGGAAAACGCGTCCCTTCCTTACAGCTCCCGACTGCTGTTGCCGGCGGCAGCCTCGGGGACGCGCACGGAACGCGCTCCCGGGTCAGTTAATATTTTCCCTTTTCGGGTCGATACGTCTGCTTAATATTCGGCTGGAGAGAATGCAAAACACTTCCCCGTGTGGCGCAACGGGGACAGCGACTAGTCCCGCGGCGGAGGGAAGCGAAGCGGCTCGGGGTTACGGGGTGGTTGCGGCGAGGGCTGGCGGAGGTGCGAGTCCCGCCGGAGCCGGGGCCGCCCCTGCCCTGCCCTGCCCTGCCCTGCCCCRGGAGCGCTGCCAGGCAGCCGCGCACGCTGACACCGCGCCAGCTTCGGCTGCCGCACGACGCGCCCAGCGTCCAGCCCGCCCGACCCCCCGTCCGAGCAACTTGTTTCGCCATTTGTCACTGCCAAATGTTTCTTTATTCTGCCTCAGTCGCTCGGTTCGCCACTCATTTGACTCCCCGCATAATTAACTTTGCCAGCCAATTGACTCGCTGGGTAATTATCTTCGCCGGTCGCTCTGGTCTGCGCATATTAATCGCGGTGTGTAATGGGCCCCGGGGCGGGCTGCGGCTCGGCGGGGCTGGCGGCAGGTGCCGGGCAGCGCTCGCCCCCGCCGGCACCGCCCGGCGCAAGGAGCGAGCCCAGGGGCTGCGGGCGCGGACGGGCCCTGGCGGGGCCGGGACAGCTGCGCAGACACGCTGCCGCTCGCTGCTCCTCTTCCCTGACCCGAGTTTAACTCCGCTTCCCAGCAGTGCCCCGCTCCAGCCCTGCCCCTCCTCGTTTAATCGCTCTCCTTTCGGATCCCATCCGCCCGCCTTTGTCGGCGTCCCTGACACATTTCCCCATATGCTTTATCACACTCTGGCTGTGCAGCCTTAGCCCTTTGCTTCCCGAACAACCTGCGAGGCGTCCGCGAAACTCTTTGTTCAGCTTCAACCGGGGGGCTGTTTTTGCAGGATGCCTCGGAAAAATTATCTGACTTAGAGTGACAAGTGTGAAGAGCAGTTGCAGACAGTTTATACATCCTCCTCGGGGAAAATAAACCTGTTAGTGTGCGCCATATGCTACAAAGAAGTGGCTCTCGGCCACGCAGCTGAAACACTGGAGCCCTTCCTTGACTCTTTGTCTGCTTGTCTATTTGTCTTCAAAGCAGGAGCCCCTTACAGCTGACACTTCTGAAGTCCTGTTTACCAAATAGCTGTGGATTTTGTAAATAATGCAGAWAAAAGTTTTGGATGTTGTCGAGAATAAATAACATCGTGTCTAGATTAATCACAGAATAATGTACTTTGGAAAACTGTCTTGCTTGCCTAGCATTCAGAGAGGGTTGTTTTTCTCCGTCGGTGCACTTTGCCTTTAAAATCTCTTTAGCCTGTGCTTTGTTCTGCCCCTTCTGTCCAACTTCAGTCTAGCCCCTGTATTGCTTGATTAAATTTCTTACAACTTCATTCCCTATTGGATATGCTTCAGCTCTAAAAACAAAATTCAGCACCAATACCAAAGACTTCCAATCTAATTTTCCCTGATGGTGTTTTCTAGTTTGCCTGAACTGATAAAAATCCATTACTAGGATTTTGGTCTCTCTATATCCTTTTGTATTGACTGGATATTTCATAGTCCAGTTATCCTCCCTGTTTAGAGGACATATAACAAATTCTTGTAAAGAGCTTGTTAAGATCCTCTCCTGTTGCTCAATATTTTGCATCTGTATATAACTAACAATGGTGTGCAGAGCTTATATTTTTGACATGTCAAGGAAGATAAATCCCCAAATGCATTTCTGAGATACAAAGGCACAGGTCTGTACTGTGCAAGCAAGAGTTGTGTTGTTATCTCACCTAATTTTAGCTGAGGTGGCTCCACAAACGGGAGCTTTCCAGCTGCTGGGTGAGTGTGGCTCTAACCCGAGGTCCTTTAGCCCTGCTGTCCAGCCCTGTGCAGCCTTGCTCAGAGGTTACTCACGGACCTGGACACGGTGCACCTTGGGGTGAGTGATGTGATTGATTTGCTCACGTTAAAGAGAGGCAAATATTCCCCCTCCTCCCAGCTTGTCTCTCAGTCTCCAGCCTTTACATTCCCTGACATGTTCCTTGGAGAGCCTGAATTATTGTTGGTAGTGGTTTTGTTTTGCAAGAGTACGAGTTCCTTGGCTGACTAATGCACAGACAAATCATCTGTCCTGGCTTGGTCTTCCCATAACTTCCGCATAACAAAAGGAAAAGCAGCGATCCCATCTCGGCTGTCCTGTGCTCTCACGCCTGCGTTTCAGTCTGGGGCAAGATAAAGGAGCTCTGCTGGGAGGAGATCTGAAGTTCACAGTCTGGAGCCTTTCTTCTGAGGCTTAACAAGTTTTTTTCTTTTTCAGAGAAAAAAAATGAGTTCATGTGTGAAGTATGACTGTTGTTTATTACTATTTTTTTTCCTGAAGTGTCTCTGCTCTGCCTCTCCTGACAGCTTTGAGCTGCAATAAACCCACTCAGAGCTGCACCAGGAGCCAGTTCTGACTGGTGCAGACAGTGAGGCTGCTGAAATTCGATTTCAGCACAGGAAGTGACATGGCTGGAGCAAATTCCTCAGCTTGATATTTAAGAGCAAATACAACATCATTGGTGGTTTGGCCGGGGCTGAAGTTGTTTTGGACTGGGCTTGGGTCAGTGGGAAACAGTGACAGAGGGGACGTGCTAATGCAGCCTCGTGTTACCTGCTCAGCCAGGACAATCTGGGGGACAAGGGCATGAGTTTGCATTTTCCCCAGGTCAGTCCCTGCCTTTGCAGATGTACAAACTCAAAGCTCCACGCATAAGGAACTCCAGCAGAAAGAAGGAAAGAAACACAGTCCATGCAATGAGCTCTAGCTAAAGATTAACCTTGCTGACTGTTTGAATGCTGGGTATGAAAAATGTTAAAACAAACAGACTAAAAAACCAGGGCAGTAATTTTCCTCTCCACTGGCTGATGGAGGGCAGTGTTGCCACCTGTTTGGGCCAACACTTTTGGATATTAAATAAACCCGGTCTCCTTCTGTGATACAGTACTGAGAAATTAATTCAGCTCTAGTAGAAAAGCCTACAGCACAAAGTGAGCCAATAACAGCTTTGAGTATTTCTCCTTAAAGTTGTGTTTTACACCCACCCAGAACACAGAGATAACAGTGTTTACTATCACTTTGTAACTCTGGATGACCAAATCAGAAAGTAATGAAATGCAGCTGCCTGCTGTGTTCCTCTTTTCTCTTTTATTTATTCATCTTTCTATAAGGGAGCCCAGGGTCTGCGATCCCCTCYTCCGGGAAAAGCAGGAGTAGGTTCYCCTGTGGGGAAAGCCTGCCTGGAGCCAGGGAGATGTGCAGGCACAGACTGCTGCTCCTGGGGAATTTCAGCGTCAGTGACAGAGTTGGCTTGGCTCAGGACTCTGAGTTTTGCCTCTTCCCTGAACAACCCTGCCACCCTCCAAATTCCGTGCGAGATCTCTTTCTTTACCTGTGGTGATGACAGATGGTCAGAAGGAGTGAGGAAAAAGAGACAACACTGGAGGAAGAAGACAGGGATGCTATTGGAAATCATTGGCCTTTTAAGGCCTSCTTTAAAGTCTCTCTATTATTGCAAAGATGAGCTTGCTATAAACTCCCCGAATGGACAGGCAGAKCCTGATGTGCAAGAGAATGGGCCTGAGACAGTTTTCTATTATCTGGGAGATTTCTGTCTTAATAGAAGCTTTCAGAGCCAGCATGAGAGTTGAGCTCTAAAATTATGCCCCCACAGGAACATAGTGTGTTCTGACGGAAAAAGCAAATAAATTGTGTTTTATGATATTGAACACAAGGAGTATTATTCTGCTGGTTCTCAAGTCACGCAGACTCCATCACAGACATCGAGCCTAAATGTCTTCTGTGGCAAAAATCAAAATCACTTTCTGCTCTCACTAAGAAAATACTAATATGGGGCAATACCTGGTGAAGGGACTTGCTGTGTTCATCTTGCAGAGCTCTTCAGAGAGTTTTCTTTTCCTCTCTGCTGCTCAGCCCTTCCTACTCTTATGCACATATTTTTCTTTTAATTTTTCTTTTGACAGTATCTACTTACTCAACCTGTRAGTGTGAAAATCAATGTTTATGTAATTTGAACCAGTTAAAACTAATTAAAGCAAACTGTCACCTTCCAGGCTGGGCTGAAATGGAGAACACTCCGTGCCCCAACACACACCCCCCTTCAGTCCCCTGCCTGTCACACAGCAGGATGAAATGGCACCGAATTGTAATGTCACTTAGATGAAGTTCTGCTACCTYAGTGCCACTGTGTTCTGTGATTTCAGCCATCAGAACAGAATTCTCTCCACACTCAAACCTGTGGTTTATGAAATAGRTTTCGTGCTTCCAGTCTTGCCACTACTTTATTTACTTTACTACTTTCTCTACTTGCCACTTGTGGGTGGTGCCTCCTTCGGGAATTCTGGCTGTAGCTTCCATTACTTGCTGCGCCATTTATCATAATTCCACATTATTTTATTTTCTGCCAATGGCAATCATATAATAGCAATGGATTATTTACCTCCTTTCAGCTTAAATATGATCTATATATTTCAGCCCAGCTTAATAGCTCTTACATTYGCAGTGCATTTTTTTAAGATTTTARTTAGATATGTGTTTCAATAATTCCTACAACAATATTTATTTTCCTGCCAAACCTCAGGATTCAATAAAAGAGGCTGCCTTCATGTTTTACAGTTTTTTAAAGAGAAAAAATTTAATGAACAATTTTTGGTGTTATACTTCTTTTTTTAATCTGCAATTAAGGGAATATAATTACTTTTCACCTCGTGGTCTGTTTGCTTTTTGCATTCCACTTCTGTGCTTGGGGTATGAATCATGTTTTATTTCATAGTTGGAGAGCAGGCATGGGTGTGCTGCTGATTCCATGTCTGGGCTGCATTTTTGGTAGAGACACTCGTCTGCTACAAATCAACAAAGGAGTCACTGAAGCCAAGTTGTTTTAGATGAGCAAAGGATGTAACCTTTGATCTTCTGCAAGAGAAAGCCCTTGACCCTACTCCTTTGAAAAAGCTAATTTCAAACAAAAAGTACATGACTGTCAATCAAACACTTACTATTCTCTGGGTGAGGGTTTGCCCTTGCAGGCTTTTTTCCTCCTCCTAGGAATGCAGTYGATAGAATTCAGATAAAAACCTGATAGCTACGAAAGACCCTTCAGCAAAATGTTTGTCCAGCAGTGTTAGAACTTGCCCCTGGATGATGAGTTGGATCCACCTTTGTCATTCCCTCACAACTCTCACGCAATTAAGCAGCTGATTCCAGCACTCGTTGGAACTCACTGAGAATTTCCAGCCTGGATCTGCTCCTGCTGACRATCAGTTTTACACTGGAAGAGCAGAGTGGGCCTGGGCCCATCTCTCCCAGGTTACCTGCCTATGTTCTGTACCTCCTTTCCAGACCTCAGGCTGTGTCACTGATGCAATAACTTTGTAAGCGCAGCTGAGCTTTCTCTTGAACCTGCTCTGTAATTAACTCTGCTTGAGGTTCTTATCAGTAGATTAACCTACTGCAGAAACATTCTGCATTTCCATAGCATCCAAGCCACAAAGGAACTTGGCCACAGCCTTGGCATTACTCAATATGTCAGCTGAAGTCTTAGAAGTTTTCCGAACCTTTTAATCTTTACTCCTCACATAATATCGTTCCCTTCAAATAGATGTCATTCCAGCCACAGACACTTTGCCTCGTGGGGATCTAAAGCAAGCTGGGTTGAGCAAAGACCCATTTCACACATGGAGGAAAACACAAGAAAGATAAGGCCTCTAAATATAAGCCTCCATTTAGGAGGACAATAAAACCTGTGCTTAAATCCATCCCTGTTTTAATTATTGGTGTTATGAGAGCTATAGAAACTACAGCCCTATTTSTACTCGATGTTGTACAAATATATAATGAGGAGGAAGTGGTGTGTTCTGAAAGACTGCCTGGCAATGTAAGGATAAATCAACAGGGAGATCCAAGCAACAGACGGGAGCAAGGGAAAGTTGACAAAACCTTTATCTACAGAGGCACTCACTGGCCAAAACAAATTACCTGTTGAACAGTACTGTGATCTCTGYGGGTATTGTGGCATATCCTCAGCCCTAACCATGTATTTAAATCTAATTGAAGAAATTAAAGTTCAGCATGTGCTTCAGTGCTGTGCTGAATCAGGGYCATAACRCTGCCACCGGCCATCTGAACGCTGGACAGGGACAAGCTAAAGGCTGTGTGATACCAGTGACATTCCTCAGCGGCTCCCGAATCGGGAACGTTGTGTCCAGCCAGGAGAACTGAAGCCCCTTTCTGTGCTGTGATTTTCAACTCTGATTAAACCATCCCAATATACATTCCCGAGGCCACTGATGTAATAGATTCCTTCCAGAGGAAAAAACTGCGTAAAGCAACGCTGCCAGGAAAAGGGAGCCCTCACACTTGGTGCCTGGATTTATTGTAAATATCCTGACTGAAGTCTTTTGTGTGATAGTTTGAGAAGCAGCTTGTTGTTGTCACCCTCTTCAACTGCACCATTGTCCAAGCCTGAAAAGAAATTGGGATCTCATCTGTGGTGAAAAAAAATCCATCATAGAAAAGGCGATGAAATACATTAAAGACAAAAATAGCCTGAAAATGGGTTTTCAGTGGGAAAGTAAGTTTCCTGGAGTTCTTGTCAAAATAATCTTCATCAACAAAGAGCTCTTAAATGCAATGGGATTTATAGCTCTTTTTTTTCTGTAATAGTAGATTCAGTACATGAATGCTCACTCCCCAAAAGGGGTGCTCTCCYCGACCATATGGTCACAACGTGACCCCCAGTCCCTCGCTGCAAACAAATTCAGCAGCTTGGCAGCCTTCTATGCAAGGGGCCAGCTCACCTTACCCTTAGGCATTTCCCAGAAGGAGAGAAATTGCAGGGGGGTTTTGCAGCTGAGCAGGATAAAACCCTCAAGTGTTTGTGCTGGGTACTCCACCATGGCCATACCACAGACTCGAGAGCTCTTCYGCTGGAATCAACAAGCCCCTTGTCTCAGTACTCCAAATGTGCAAGGCTCCTTTATGCATTAAGCAACTAAAATACAGACAAAAGAAGCAGCCAATTTTTTGGCATCCTGATAGTGTTAAATGTCACTATGCTGTTAAACATCAAAGATACTAAGCTTGGACCAGAGTTCTGCTCTGCTGAAACCAGTTAGTGACTGCAGGCTATGGCCTCTGGGCAGGCCAGCACTAACCAGAGGGGCACATCTGCTGGCTATGCCTGGCTGTGAGTCCTTAGCCATGGAATCAGCATCCACAGCTGCTTTCGAGCTACTGCTGAAGCTTGTGGGTTTTCCCATAGCCCTGACTGCTCACCAGATCCTCAGTAAGGTGTCAGAGCTAAAGACGATGTCAGGTAAAATGTGGGGCAAGGATAGGGCTTAGTCACACCACGAAGTGCTCCAGACATGGACCCTGGAGGCACGTGGGGACACTGCTCCAGGGATGATAACTGCTGTGGTGGCTGTGGACAGCCACACCGGCCCTGTGGCTGCTGACAGGCCTCAGCTCCTAAAAATTATCACAACACGAACAAAAGAGCACAGCTATTTACCAAAACTGAGAGGGGAATGTCTTAGTGAAACCACACAGCTCACTGGSTGTGCCTTTCAATTGATGATAAATCCCTCAGTGAAAACACAGTCAATCTGCCACCACAGGTACCTGTAATTAAAGTGAGAACATCCTACATACATTCCTCAATGTCCAGTGCTCTTTCTCCGTTCCCAGGGCTGGATTTGATCTAGGAGCTCCTCGTGTGGCTTGGTTAAGGGCTGCCTTGGAGTGTGCTCCTTCCTCCTCCAGCCACCACAGCAGCAGAGGCCAATGGGGTGCTGTGACTTCCTGAAGCCAAACTGTTGATAGGGTTTTGGGCAGTTCCATCTTACTGGAACTGATTTCCCTGTTGAGTCAATAAAATCTGGATGTGGAAGCTAGCACAGAGTGTAACGCTGAGCCATGTGAGTGAGAACCAAGAGGGTGTGTATCTTTCTTAACTGAGGAAACCAAGCTGGCAACTCTCACAAAAAAGTATGGAATTAATCAGCTGCTGATGAAGAAAATATACCCCTTTGCCACCCTTTTTTCTTTCCATCTGAGAATCACATCTGCTTGTCAAATGATAATGAGTGATAACCCTACCCTTGCTTCTACAGCCTGCTGGCGACAGAGGAAACGTGGCTYAGTTGTCTAGAGAGACAGAAGTGATGAAGATACAGAACATCTGAAGACCAAAGCCTTCTCTCTGGATTCCTTCCATGGTGTTTTATAGATTCTACCATCATCCACCCTTGCCTATGGGAGAAGGTTACGATGTGACAGGGAACGATGCTGTCACACAGCTGGGTGAAGCTGCACCTTTGTGTGCTAGTACCAAAAAGTCCTTTTGTGGGAAGGCAGAAATAAGGAGTGACTGGGAGACCAATTCAAAAATATTCTGGGATTTTTGTGGTTTTGTGATGGTTCTTCATTCTCCCAGGTGTCTCATTAAAAATGAATTAAAATGAGACAATTAGCTGCTACAGACAATTTACAAGGCTGCTGCATCAAAGTACTTTGGAGTACTCACTAAAAAACAGTCAAGTAATTGGTACCTATCTCTACTGCCTGTCATAAAAACAATGGACATGGTGAGGGTCCTGGAGAGATGTGGCCTTTATTGAAGAAAGAAAATGGATGCTTAAAAACGCTAATTATAAACAATATATATAAATTAATATGATTAGCAGTAGCTTGACTGGCTTTTTCRTTCTTTTCTCTTTTTTTTTTCCCTGCTTCCTTCCACACAGTTTTGTTCTGGTTGGCTGTAAAATGGGTTTCCTGGTGAACAAACAAGGAACAGCAGAAATAATATTACTTTCACAAAACTACGGTCAAAATGCCCTTGTGCTTCTTAGAAATGGAAACACATCAGCTGGAAACCACTGCCTGGCAGTGGCTGCAGGACAGCTGCAGCTTCTTCCATGTGTCCCCTCTAACCTTGCTGCTTCTCCTGGTAGCTCTTAAGCAGAATTCAGGTCTTGACTACTATCAGGACCAAAATCAAAGGCCAACGTTTCCCACATCCAATGTTCTGTACATCCTTGAAAGTGTGGTGCGCACACAGCCTGGACGGGCCCCCCTCTGGCACAGGCATGTCTGATCCCTGCAGGCAGAGCCACCAGCCTGGACTGAGGGATCCTTCCAACCCTCTGCTTTGAGCCAGGATTTACTGCTTTTCCAGGTCTGCAGAATGGTAGGGCTGCTTCTGCCCCCCCTGCTCCTGGGGGGGCAGGATTTTACCCCAGCAAAAGAAGGAAAGAAACAGGAAAAGCAGCAAGGCAGGAGAGTGGCAGGAGAGAATTTCTGATTAACTCTTTTTCACAAGCTACATTTTTATTTGAGACTATACCAATTCCAGTTTTCATAACAATGCATTTTTCCTTTGACAAGTGCTTATTTCATTTTATATAGTTGTCTAAATAGTTATCACACTGCTAATGTTTCCAGCCAGAAATTATTCCCCAGTGTGCCAGATCCAGACCTTCCAGTAATTTGTGTATGTAAATTTAGATTATTATTATGTTCACATGTAATACTACAGGTAACAAAATGAAAGAGCAGGTACAAATTATCTGCATAAAAATCTGCATAAAATATTCGCACACGGAAACCTAATTTTTCTTGTTTGTAGAAATGTCTGAACATGTAAGATCTATTAATCAATCTCACTTTTACACATACAGCTCATATTTATTGTGTGAGTCCTAACAACATCTTCCAGTAGTTCATAAAATATGTTCACTGCTAGGAGCTGAGCAGAATTCAGAACTTATGATTGTTCGGTTACTACTGTGGGTCTAAAATGTTCTGGGTTTTTTTTCCCACTATGAATTTTTCTCATTTGACAGCTAACTCGACTATAGTGATCTGGGAATTAGCAGCTGATGACTGTTCAGCACTGCARGATGCTTAATGCAATTAGCAAAGTTAATAAAATGTTGGACAGGTGCCTTATACCAGCAGGGAAAAGGCRTTGTTCTTATTTGTTGAGGATCAAACAGTTATATTACCTTGTTTCTTTTAAGAAAGCATTTATTCTTTAAATGGGATGGAATAAAGAACAGAATCAATGATTGACCTGTTACTGGTTGAATTTTACAGTAAGTTTCCCTGTTTTCTGCTTCCAGGAAAATAACTTCAAGAAAGAAGTACCTGCTTGCAGAGGGGCACAGAAACAAAAAGTACACTGAAAAGGGCAAAGCCTGAAGAAGATTACCCTGGAATATCTAACGAACAAGTTGGAGCCAGCTCTGAACTATCTACCTTTAATAACGGGTGGAGGACAGGAAATATAAGAGAGGGCAGAGAGGACTGAGTGCACTGTTCCTCCTCTCTGTGACAGAGTTGATCCTTGGAAATCACACATTTACCAGCTTAACACCTAGAAAGACAGCAGAGAAACTCAGTCAACAAGAGAGAGCTGAAACGTATTTATCTGTAGAACTGGAAGGAGGAGAAGGCTCCTGCTGAGAGGTCTGTCCATGAAGCATAAGAAAAGCAAGGATGTTGCTAATAAGGTAAGTCTGCGAGTCTACTTGTATCTTCACTCGAAAGCTCACAAGCTGGAGAACTCCCTCATTTAAGGTGAATGTTCTTCTGCATCTGCCCTTGAGGGCAGGTAGTTCTCTGAAGTAATTTCTGTCTTGGTTTTAAAGGAAGACGAGGAATTCTAAGTGAGAGCCTGTAATTACAATGGGCTGTTTTTTTAAAATAAAAAATTTAGCATTTAAAGACCTTAAGAGAGAAATTGCAGAGTCAGTCTGTCAGGTTGCTTGTCCTCTGTTTTGAGTCATGTTGTTCCAGGTTGTATTGCTTTTGTGCTTCCCTCGCCTCTTCTATATTTATATCCTTCTAAGAAAAGATTCTACTACAGCAGAAGTGAAACTGGATGAAAAGATAGTCCTAGTTTCTTCATTCCCATCCTGCCTCCTAAGCCATGCACTGCAGGGGCATCTGTGCTCAGGGAGTACACACAGCCGCCTCTGACACTGCACCTTYCTCATGCCTTCACCCTCTGGGGATCAGAACTGAGTCAAGAAAAAAAGCAGACATACGAAAAATAGTGGCTGGAAGATATAGCATCACTTATATCTCTGTGATTGTGGCAGATTCCCCCTCTTCTGAGCAGCCATGGGGGTATTAGAGGGTGAGCAAAACCCCAAAGAGGCCCAGCTGAAGGCAAACCAAGGATGCTCCATGCTCTGCCCAGCTTGTGAGACCCCTGTCTGCTTCTGTCCCTCAGAAATCTGCAGAGCACAGGTGTGAAAATAAGGAGCATTTTGCTGTTCCTGCTGAGGCACGGGCAGAGCTCCTCATGCTGAGACCAGGATTAACGCTGATGTCCCTCCAGTCTCTGAGTAGAGCCATCCCTTTACCCTTTCCATAGGTACAAAATGATTCTCAGTTCACAGGTGTCACCTTGATACCACTGGTAGATATAGAATGGGAGTGTGACTATTGTGGGCTCGGGCTGAGAAGCTGGTAATTGCTTAAAAGGACTGTAGTTGCTTGCCTTCACTTAAATTGATAAGGGCTGGTGGTTAAGAGCCTGGACTGCGCAAGAGGGGTGGGCAGGACATGCTCTCTTTTGGGGATGAGGGAGCTGACTTCCAGCCTGCATTTTGTGTTAACAAGCAGGAATGCCCATCCCCTTAGACACTGCCTGAGCTGGCATATGAGATGGGTACAGATGTGTCAGCTCTCTGCAGCTCCCCTCCACAACCCTGGGCTGAGAGAGTTCCCTAATCCTGCTTATCTGGAGTATTTACACACCTCACAGTGTCCAGGTGTCAGCAGGAATGGCATGGCTGGGTTTCAGCTTTGAGTCATCGGGTGAAAGCAGTGTGGTCTGGGGCCTGTAGCGACTAGAAATCATTACCTTGCGTTGGCTGCTTGTCCTCTGCAAGATGAATTTGTGGGCTTGCTCCACTTTCCCCACATAGATGCACAAAACGCCCACACATCTGGCTTGTATTAGCGTGTCCTCATTGGCAATTTCCCTAAAGACAAACCAAGCTGGGGAGAGCTGGGGTGTTTTAAACCAGCTGCAGCTCACCTGGCCCGTTGAGAGCACAGGTATAGCGAGGGAGCTGCACGGTGGGGGTGCTGCTCCTGCTCAGCCAGCCAGGACATCTCTGCTGCCATCCGAAAGCATTGCCGTGCTCCTGGTCAACACAAGGTCCTTCCCCAACGCGTGCAATAACCTTTCAGTCCTACAACCACGGTGTTTTCGTCCTCCCTGCCTACGAGCAGCCCAGTTAGAAAGCAAACCCGTGCTTTCTAAGGACACGCTCTTTAAGAAATAAGTGAATAAACGCTGCCCCTCATTTTCACCTGCTGTGAGCCAAAAGCTTCCACTGAAATCGCAGGTCTCTGAACGCGGGGTTCTCAGGAGCGGGGTCCCGGACGTGCGGGATCCCCCCACAGCTGGGGGTCCCCAGGGCAGTGCCCGGGCGCGGTGTCGGGGGTGGCCCCGGCTCTGCGGTGCCGGCGGGGGGAGCGCACGGCAGCCGCGCGGGGGGATTCGATCGGCGCGGCTGCCAAAGCCAATTATCGGGGAGAGGACGATATAATTATATTAGGGAACATCTGTACTTCATTAAAAGCCCTCGCGGGGCGGATTCGCGCCCGGCCACGTTATGCACAGGCGCTTCCAGCCGCCCCTCGCCCCCCTTTTCCGCGCACGGCCGCCGCCAGCCCCGCTCCGGCAGCTGCGCCGCCCCGGGGCCGCGCCCGGCTCCGGCTCCGCACCGCCCCCCGCCCCGGGCGGCTGCACCTGCCCCCGCGGCCGGGCCCCCCCGCGCCTCCGGGAGCCCATCCCCTCCTACCCCATCCCGACCCATCCCATCCCGGCGCGGCGGGCAGGCGGCGCTCTGCGGCCGGGCTGCGCGGGGCTCCGGGGCGGCGCGCTCCGCTCTTCCTCCTCCTCCTCATCCTCCTCCTCCGCCGCGGCGGTGCTGGGCASATGCGGCGGATCCTGGGGCGGCTCTGGCCCGCAGCGGGCTCCCGTCCCCCCGCCGCCCCCATGGACGGCAGCGGGGGCAGCGGCCGCGCGTAGCTCGGTGAGTCCCGGTCCCGGTCCCGGTCCCGTCCCCTCCCCCGCGCCCTGCCCGCACCGCGCTGCCGCAGCCGCGGCTGCCGCTCCTCTCCCGCGCTCCTGCGTCTGCCTCTCTCCGCCTAAAAACCGCCCCCGGCCCGGCGCCCCACGCGTGCTGGCGGCGGGGCCGCGGCTGGGCTGGGCTGGGCTGCGGGGACAGGCTCTGGCACCTGCTCCCCGCGGCGGCTCCGGTCCCCTCGGGGCTGCGGGAGCGCCGCCGCCGCCGGCTGCTCCCTCCCGCCGGGACGGGCTTTGGGGGAGCGCTCCCCGGCCGTGCCGCGCCAGCGTCCTGCCTTCCTCTCTACCGGGAGCCCCGGGCTGGGGGTGCAGTTGGGCTCCCAAACACTTGTTTCAGGGTACGACTTTACCAATATCTATTTTGGAGTTATTTTGTTTCAGCTAAATTTGATTTAAACTGACTCTCAGCGGCTGCGAGAAGCTGAGAGAAAAATGTCAGTTTGAGGATTGTTTTTTTTTACCTTGGATTTAAAGACCTCTCTCTGTATATTCGGTAACGATTTCTTTTTATAAAATAATTTTGTTGTGCTTTATTAACTCCTGGAGTTTAACAGTCCTCCACGACAGGCAGGCTTGTTAGAGGCTGAAATAATCAGCTCCAAGGCACAGACGGTGCCCTTGGTCGTAACAGGTGCAACGTGCATATTCTTATGAACAATGAAATGGTTTCAGCATTCAGGTTTATTTGTATGCTCTGCATTTCTGTGACTCTGAAAAAATTGTCATGCTGTGTTATGTCAAAGATGTGCTTATGGCGTGAGCGTGTCCGTAGTACCCAATTACCAGGACAGGGGAGCAGCTGCACGGAGCTCGTCCGTCAGTGGTGGCTTTGATACCCACGGTATTCCTGGGTGACATCGCGTAGCCTTGGGTGCTTTGTTGGCTTGTTTGAGGACCCACACTAGGCACTGCTGCCTCTGGCACAGCATGAAACTCTGGGAGATGGGAAAAACAGGAGTGCAGAGGAGGAACCATTTCTGCTTTGGTTGTATTCTCTAGACCTGATGGTCCCTGCCCATGTGTTGAGAAGGGTGGTGATGGCACATCATATGATGTTACTGAAACCTAAAATAATGACATTTATATTCCATAGGAATAAATTCCTGAGCAGGTATTTTCAGATAAAAAGATTGTCATTGTTTTAATAGCTTCCTAGGCTCCTTATTTAAGGCAAACATCCAGAGTGATACCACGTTGGGAATTGCCTTAATGGGAGTCAYTCAGGAGTCAGAGCTGTAGATCAGAAGGAAATTAGACTGGAATTAATTATTGTTCTCAAGCCAATGTAGCTGAAAAGCTGTATATCCAGCAGTCCTTGCCCAGGTTCAGCTCTCGTGTAGCATACCTGTGCTCTGCGGTGCAGCACCTCGTGCCTGGAGGTGTGTCTGCCCTCCTCAGCACTGAAAGATGCACCTTGCTAGTGCTGTCTTCTCCAGGACTCTTAATCTCACCTGTTTTGTTAGGGATGGGAGAAGGAGTGAGCTGCCTATGTGGGATGGGGRAGGATGACTGAGTAAAGGAGTGAGGATGGGAAGTGCATTTCTTTGTTACCCTTTGGCTCTTTATACATTCTAACAAAGAAATGGTACAGCAAAGGAAGAGTCAAGGCTCTAGCCAGGGGAAAGTGCCTGGTAATGAAGTCTGTCCTTCTGGCTGATCTTAATGGAGGCACCAAACAAAGCAAAGGCACCAGAGATGTCTAAGAGGCCTGAGCTTATTGTCAGAGATGTCCTACACTGCTCAGGCTTGGAGTTATGCCTTTTAGCTTACCCCAACATAGGAAACAGTACTTCTTCCTCCAGGAAATTGGTGAGAGAGAAAACCATGGAGGTGTCCTCTGGGGCTTTCAGTCCTCTCCAGAGGGTTTCCCCAGTGGTGGGRTCTCCCAGGTCATGCTGATACGACGCAACAGCAGTGAACTGTGTTGTTTTGCAGTATCTACAAACCTTGGGACAGGTGTCTTGCAAAGGARGTGGAGAAATATAACCAGCATTTCTAGTGGTGTGTTAACTTCCCCTGGACTTCTTACAGCCTCACCCAGCCGTGTAATTCCATCCCTTGTGCTTCTTGGTTTATGGCAGGGGAAGGTAGGGATATGTTCTGCCTCCTCTGAGGCAGGGCATTTTGTATAGTTCTAATTCAGCCAAAAAAGGAAGATAAACACCTTGTTAACCCTTTGTAAGATGTGACTGATACAGCTGCCTCTGGTTCATTAAGGTAAAAGTGCTGCGTACTGTTAAAATACAGCACACTTCTCGAAAAGCCATTACTTAAGAAAATGGTTCTTTTATACCATCAAGTCAACTTCACCTAATGATGTTTGGTTGAAAAGATTTATAGCATTATTTAATCAAATTTGAGGACAGTAATCTTAAAGGATTCTTTAAATCCTTAGAAATAATTAGCAGCCTTATTTAACTTCTTGGACAATTTACGCTGGTGAGAGAGTGATTTGTCCTTTTCACGTCGCTGGCAAAATGTGACGTTGCTGTGAGTGAGCTGGATAATGTTTACTGATCTGCTACAGCAATGAAGCTCTGCATAGTGGCCCTTTGGTTGCCTGAGGCTTTTCTTGCTATACATGCTTGTTTAACAGGGTTTTGAAAACCATCTCTGGCAGCCAGCTATATGTTTATGCTGCAGATGCTCGTCTGGCCGGGGCTGTGTCCACGCTGCAGCTGTGGTTGTAGCTGGAAGTGCTCTGCTCTGCAGGAGTGTCTGTGCCTGCGTGGAGCTCGCTGCTGCCTGGTGCTGCAGGGCCCTGCTCTTGCTCTGCTGAGCTCACCTGTGCAGAAGGAGCTGTGCCCTCACTCCACCGACTTGATCCATCTGCGGGAAAAGACTCGGGATGACCTGGGTCGAGGTGGGGCTGATGCAAGAGCAGAGACTTCTGGACRCTCTGGCCATCTGATTTAGGAGACTGGTAGCCCCAAGCCGTTAGCTAGCCCAGGAGTTTAGCAGCATGTAAATTGAGTTAGATGCTTCAGATAGTGAAGATGAGTGAGAGAGCAGCGTGTGCTGCAAATGAACAAGGCTTTATGGGGGTTCCAATGCCTTTTGCTTAGTATCGTTCCTTTCTGATGCAGAGTAATGAGAAGATGCTTTCTAGGTGCTGCTGATGGCACATGGAGTTTGTGAGGACTGGGTGGCAGTGCCTGTCCTCTGAGGAAGGCCTCTTGTCTCACAGTAGACAGTTAATAAATGAATGGATTCATTTGCAACTATAAATTCCTAGTCATAAGTTCAGATCTGTGTGGTGAATTTCTTAATAAACTTCATTTATTCTGTTTTCTGATTTCCTTGCTCAAGGACTGCTCTGCCTGTGTGAGAATAGTAGGTCACAYGCTCTGGGGTGCTTCTTTCAAATATCGCCACGTTGGTTATTTTAGAAAGGTTTTGTCTAAGCAAACTCACTCTGGACACTTTTCCCACCTGCAGGTTTCCTCAGGGATGCAGAAGCTTAGCAGGTGTATAGTGAAGGCCTTTCCTTTGCTGGTCGAATGTTTGCTCATGTCCTAAATATAACTTCTGGGAATTCGTGTTTGTTTTGGAGCTGGGGAACACTTTTCTCTTTTACTCTCTTTATAGATTCAGAGAATTTAAGCATATGATTAACATTAAACATGTGAATATTCTCTGTGGACTCATTTTTTGGATCAAAGGCAGAGTGCTCAGTCTGTTGAGAGGATGGAGCCCACAACCACTAAATGCAGGGAGCTGATCTGCTGCTATGCATGTCTAAAAGGAGTATATGATATGAATACTTTGGATTTATGTCTGTCTGTGCCCCAAATCCCTCTGCTAACTGCTGTCTTGATGTTCCTTATCTACAAAGTGCTCACAAGCATTAACAAACCTTTGTGATGCTGCTGAGACGTGCTGTTATGCCCCTTTTCCATAAGGGGATGCTGAGAGAGTTTGGTGATCTCCTGAGACCGCTGTGGGTTACGGACAAAGCTGGGCATTGAACCTGGGGCTTTGAATTCCCAGTCCAGTAAGGCAGCAGGAAGGGGCAGCAGCACAGCTCTCTGGCAGCACTGGGTTCAGCACTGCCATCTTTCACACGGTCAGGATGCTCCCCGGATTTCCATCCTGACACAGAGGCTTCTCGTATCATCTACTGGATCAGGCTGCAGTGCAAAGCACAGCCTGTCTGCAGGAGTGAGCAGTGGCCTGTTAAGGGAAGGAATCTCAGAGCAAATTGTGTGTCCGTGCTGGCTCTCAGCCTTGCTGGGTGCTACAGGCAGAGCTGATGCGTCAAGATTCCTCTAATCTGAGCTTAGAGAAAGGGCATTTTTTCCATCTTCTCTCAGTGCGGTGATTCTTGATTTCTTGCTGATTTAAGAATACTCAGAGTGTCTCTACAGAGCAGGGAGCCTGAGTCCATGTGTATAAATATAGACACACGAGGTGTGTGTGCCTATGAGCTGGCAAATGAATCAGTTTCCAAATCTGAAGCTGGCATGGTGTCACTTTTGGCTCCGAGGTGTTTTTTTTTTCTTCTTCTTCTTCTTCCTGGTTTCATTGTGTTTCACTTGCTTAAATTACAAGAATCTCTCAGAAGAGAATGGGTAAACTTCAAACATGGAAGAACATGCTTTGCACTATGCTCCTGGTCAATGCGACCACCCTGGACCGCTGCGGGATGCCGGGACACTGGGAAGCTCTGGTGGCCAGGCAGGTTCATGCTGGGTCCAATGGACTATGACAAAGGCAAGCTTCTGTGTGTTTTGAATTTTTCCTTTAGGAGATGTGATTCCTCAAAATCCAGTGTTTTGTAATATAAGGCAAGTGACAAATTTGCACCAATTCTCGAGATTTCCACAAGACAGCCATCTGCTGTACCTGCACACACAAACATGTGAGGGACAGACAAGCCCTAATTGGCAATTTACTATATTTATGTGCTGTGTGAATGAACCATCCTGAGCTTTTGCATGTATATAATGGCATTTTTCCTTCTTTCCTTTTATCCTCTGTAGGGAACCTGTGTTCTTCTGAAACTAATGTTCCCTTCCATAAATGACCCAATCAGCCTTCATCACTGCTTGTTAGATCAGAAACTTATTAGTTAATAGCAGTACTGTTCTTCCTTTCAGTCCCTACTACAGCTAATCTCATGGCATTTACAGACAGACTTGTTAGTCATTAATATTCTTTGTATTCTTCATCTTTGGCTTCAGAAGAGAAGGCCTTTCATCTTTTGCCTTGCTTTGTTTTTTAGAAGAAGCCAAGTTTGACTAGAGGAAAAAAGAAACCAAAAAAACATTTCTCTACTGCTTTCTTGCAAGCTTCCAAGCAGTCTCCCCTGCTGACTTTGTACTTCCGCAGTAGACAAACATTGACTTTGTTTTCACAGAATATAGCTGATTTTATTTTTTGTTTTGGTTTACTCTTTTGGTTATGCCTCAGCAGCTTGACAGGACAGGATTAATTAGTCGACGACTGCCTCTTTTGCTGAAATTCTCAGTCTTTACTCAATTTTTCCGTGAGGTTTATTGTACCTGAAATCAAGTTGGTGTAGAGAGAACGTAAGCATGTGTCTAAACTTCAAAAAATTGTGAAGGGTTTCCCTGGTTTGGAGACTAAGAGATTACTGAGATCGATTTGTGGATGCTTGTTCTTTTCTTTAAAAGAAACCCAAATGCTGATACCCAGGAATGTGTTTTAACATGTGTACTAGGGGTGACATGTGCGTGGGCAGGTACAAGASCAAACTGTTTCTCAGATGGGGAAGGCTTTGTTCATCACTAAATTCTCACCACTTGTAAGTGGTCAAATCCTTTGCTAATCTGCAGTGCTAACTAAAAGTAAAATACAGAGAACAGCAYTTGTTGTCTGTGATCACATGAAATCTCACACCTCATTTCTGAAAAGCAGGATCAAAAGATAAAAAACTTCTAGCCTGGGCTGTGTGTTTTGTTCTTGAGGTTCGTTAAATGCTTTTTTGAGTGTGCCAGTAGTTCATATCCATTCTGCTCAGGTTTCCTCACTCCTGGCTCCGATGCGGTGCACATCACAGTGTGATCATTAAGTGTGATTACTGCATTTTTGACCTATTTAAAAGTGTCTGGCTGTGAAATTCCAAAGATTCTAATTTAAGCTATAAAACAGATTATTAATGTGCCGCAGCTTACACATTTCATGGCTCATTTCCTGATTACAGCAATTTTGAACGTGTACGTGTAGGCTGTTCCAATGCATGTGTATAAACATCCTACACCGTGTACAGCCTGGTCACCTGGCTCGGCGCTCACGTTCCTCGTACCTTCCACGACTTAGAACAAATAGAAGAGAAAGCCACAAGTGCAGGAAGTTGGGACGTTCCACATCGGTGCTGGCAAAAGGCCTGATGCTTTCTGCAGGGCTGGAGCTCAGGACAGGGTGTAGGAATGAGGATGTATGGAAGTCAGGCAAGAGAACAGGCTTCAGGAATGTCTTCAGACAGTCCCTTGCTGTGCCCTGTGGACTGGAGAAAGTGCCCTCTGAAAGCATCAGGACTTGATGGCTGTCCCTGGATTGCTGCCAGGGGACTTCAGCTGTACTGAAACTGGAACACAGGCAAGATGCTGTGTGTAGTCAGGGGATCTGTAGAGAGAAAAGGTGACTGTTGAGACCTTCAATCTTTTCCATCATTTCATTCAAATCTGTCAACTTGTTCATGGAACTGAAACTCTGCAGAGCCTCCTTATCTGTGTATGCAGAAAGGAGTTTGGGGTTATGGTTACATGGATCACTTGTGATTCAGCCATTAGGATGACCCACTGTGGAATAATTCACCAGGGTTACAGGTGCAACGGCAAACAGTGGGTCCAATAGAGAAATTCAAGTTGAAAGATCAAGAGCAGGTGAAAGTGGTGTAGAAATTATCCTGTGAGGCACCTCAGTGCACTTAGACGGAGTCTACTCCCGGTGAGGACATAAAGAAAAGCTTGTCTTGCTGCGTTTCATAGGATTAGTTACGTGCCGAAAACTGCACCTGGAGATTTCCCTCTGAGCTGGGAGCACGTGTAAAGCTAAGTGTGTGACTGGCTGTTTGGTGCCTTGTTCCAGGAGGAGCCTGGTCTTACATGAGCTGCCAGATATGGATATGTGCCTCTGTGTGAGATTTTATACAGGTTTGGGATGCAGGATGAAAGCAAGGTCTGGAGCAGGTGTGATGCTCTTCTGCATTGGCGATGGGATTTGTGCTTCTGCTCCTGGCATGTGCATACACTAAACAGCATTTCAGTGTGTATTGCTTCAGAACTTTTTAAAGGCAGAGTTGCTGCCATTCCTTATTCAGTTGCTGGAACTGATTTGGATCCTTCTGTCTGTCTCCCAACTGGGAGGTTGGCAGCAATGCTGGCTGAGCCCTGTGGAAGGTATCATTGCATAGTGTACACAGCTGGGAGAGCATCAGCTTGTCGTCTGCAGTTGTCTTATTTCTTAATGTGGTGTAGTAAATTATAAATGTACACAAACACCTACAGAGTGTTTCATTCACGAGCTGCCAGACTGCAGTGTGCTTTTTGAAAGTGCTGGTTTGGGGTTTGTTTTTGTTTTGTGGGATAATTTCATTATCTGATACCAGRCATTTCCTAAAAGTAGATTGATCACATGAGGACTGTGTGTCCATTAGTGATTCTGCTAATAAAAATTTGGAGGTTTTTTGTGTTCTGTAAAAGACCTTCTGTACCATAGCCTTTTTATGCTTTATGGAAGTTATTAGCTGTTATTAGGTCATTTTAGGAAGGTTGTTATTTGTTAGTGGGTGTGCTGTGGGGCTTGGAAGCACGTGCCACAGCATCCTGTAGGCCAACAGAAGTATTCCAAAGTATAGCTTGTTAGGAATATGTGCAAGAGAGTTGTATAAATAGGGATGGTTACGACGAGTCCTTCTCGTGGCATTACTCACATGCCTCTCTTCTGGGCTGTAGCAGTGCTAACAGCGATCCCATTTGTGTATTAAAGCAAGGATCTTCTGAAGTGGAACCACAAATGACAGCAGCATTATGATTAAAGGGCGGTCAGTATTGATGGCAAGCCCAGCATAACATACAAGTCTGGCTGTGGTTAGGAGAATGTGCCCATCTAATAAGCAGCTTAACTTGCTGTATTACTGTGAAATAGAAAGAACCATGGAATATGTGATGTGAATAGTAGGCTGGATYTCCCTGTCACTTTGTATTTATGTTCCTGGAGCTGCCCTGGTTTTGCCAAGGTTACTTCTGAGTTGCACCCAAGGGGATGAGAGGTGGATTTCAACTTCTCAACACCTTTCTTTTTAATCTGGAAACTGTACTATAATTTCTTTGTTTTAGCGCTAGATTTGAAGTTTTTATATCAGATAAAATGTATGCTAAATATCTTAGCAGTAAGACTAATTAGTCCAAATGTTTTATTTTTCCAGATCAGCTGCTAACTGATACAACTTCATCCAACTCCATTGAGGAAAATGGGTGTTGTTCCTTTCTCATTAATTGGAGTTGAATTGGGCCATTAAAAGCCAATTTCAGGAGAGATATTAGCAAATTCTAAGGCTTGATCCACAGCACTTTGCAGTCAATAAATCAGCAATTGCTGTCTACACAATAGCAGGTCTAGCAGGGTTTGAGTGTCTTTGAGATTGAGAGCCCTCGTCTTGAGTATCGCTTCTTTAAGTTTCCTGAAATCAGTTAGATTGAGATAAAGCCAGTGATTTCTTCATGTCTATTGGAGTTGCTCAAAATTTATGTTCCCCACTGAGAATAGACTGTGCGCTGCTGTGCCGGGGTAGAGGAAACAGAAACTTTTCTCCTTACACTGTAAATAACCTGCTGAATGTTTGTATTCCAAAGGTGTTCGACCAGCCATTGAAACAGTATTTCCAAACTGCCTTAAATCACTTCCTGATCGTTCCTGTTACAGGTATCTAGGTTTTATTTTTTGTCGGCTTTTACGTGCATGAACTTTTCTTTTAAGATTGCTGTGTCTCCCTCTCCAGCCCTCCCGTCGGGATTCTTCTTTGGGAGCCGCGTCCAAATGTCTCAGTGGTATGCAGTGAAAAGAAAATCCTRTTGTGCGAGGCTGTGTTTGGGTGTTTCAGCAAGGACCACAAGAAATCGGAGGTTCTGTCCTGCACACCTTCCATCTTGAGGTTTTGACGTGCCCCGTTTCAAAGCTCTTACAGCAAATGATTTTTATGAGCACGTGTGGAGAGGAATGTGTAAAGTCCTTGASATGGTGGGGACTGGGGAGAGGCATGACAACTGCTTTGTGTAAGATGATCTGTGCTCGGAGGACAAATGGTGCATTGAGATGACAAATGGAGCAGCAGAGGTGCAGCTGGGCTGTTCCATAGCGGGGCTACCGCCAGGCAGCCCCATGCAAGGAGTTTGTAGTCGATATAAACAATTTCCTGGTAGGTTTGAGCTTTCCAATGAATTAATGATATAATTCTCATTGATTTGATTAAATCAGATTCCACGGCCTTGATTTGCGGAGTTTTCTGGTGTGGTTTTTATAACTAGTTGGACAAATAAATGGCCTTTATTTTCTTGCTTGCTGGGTGGGGTGTGTGGTGATAATTACTGCATTTATCAAGGAGTCCTTCCRTGTTGGAGACAGGCTGGTCTCCAGCTGTGACGGATGGAAACAGGGGCAGTGAGATTATGGGACTTGTCCAGCGGCTGCTGTGTGATGTATCAGCACAAGAGTTAAGTGCTGGCACCSTAAAAGCCAGCCTGGTGCCCTGAGTCGTGCGTTGCTCTTCCTCTGGGTCATACTGTGCCCATCCTTGGGAGGGCAAACAAATACCACACAAACCTGTCACTGCTCCCTGCCCCAGGGTGTTACTGCTGTCACCAAGTGAAGCTCAAGTGCAAAGATTCGAGGTTTCGGTATCATCCCAGCTTGGCTTTTCAGCTGGTGAGACAAAAAGGTCGCATTGCTCTGGTTAGTTTTGGTTTCTCCCACAGGAGTTTGAATGTGTGTTGGCTTTTGTCAGGAGATCAGGAAGGAATTAAAGCTGCATTCTACTTAATTGTTCATCAACAGCTAAAATAATGACAAAATTGCTCCACCCCAGCTAGTAAAACAACAATTAAGAAGACTTAATTAGAGTCAATATCTGAATTTTATTTATATGTCTCTTYTTATTTCTACTAATTACTGTGCTGAGTAACAAGTTTAGTAAGACCAGCTTACAAAATGAATGACAATAAAATCGTTGGAAGAAGAGAGAGTTTATTTTTTCCCTGCCATAGGACTGGAGGAATTTCTACCCATGAGTTACATGTGCAAAGCCTTTGACCCTCCCCTTTTGGTATCTTTTTCCTAAAAACAAAGACACTGTCAGCACAAGTCACCATTTCCCCGAAAGGGCTGTTTACCTCTCACAAAAAATAATAAAGGCCTGTATAAATATTCTCCTTATGCTGCTCCTGAATTGTATTGGTGAAATATGTCAGCGTTTGTGGCGTGTGCAGCCCCGTGTTTCGTGGCACCACTTGAAAAATGCAAGACATTCGTGTGAGTTATTTGGAAGRCRGTGACAAACCCATTTGGCAAAGCTGTGTCTTAAAGAGAGCGTTCCCAGGCTCCCGGCAGAGACAGAGGTGTGTGCCCAGGCATCGCCTGCGCTGGGGGGCTGCAGCTACCGCAGAAATGGCTGTGGGGCTTTCCAGTGTGACCTGTGGGACCAAGTGCTTACAGGCACCAAGCAGATGGCCATTAAGATTTTTTCTGCGTGGCTTCCAGGGATTTGAAAGCAAGGTTGTTGGTTTGGGTTTTTTTGACAGCTTATGTGCTGTTGAGTCTCTACCACACCTTGACGTTTCTTAGCCATGTCTTTACTGAGCTTCTTGGATAATCTGTGTGGGCCAAGATGTGCTGTGGAGCTCAGTAGTAGAAATGCAGGCACAGAAGGATCCAAGGTTGTGGTTGAGCTCTTAAGCAGCTTAGACTTCCACYTAGCAGTGCTGGAGCAGGTTGAACCCCTGTACATCTGGTGCTTTGTACACGTGGATGCAGGTGTTTGCATTGGTAACCAGAGTTAGTTTTTTCTAGCCAGAAGAACAAGAGTGCTCAGGGGCAACCTGGGCTTGGATTTGGCTCACGAGGGTATGCTATGGGCAGCCAAAGAGAAGGTTACCCCAGCCACCCTTCCCGCAGAAGCTGCTGTGCTCTGCCTCGCCTATCCAATACAACAGGGACAACTGATAGTAAAGAGCAAGGAAGAAGCAGCTTTTGCCTGCATCTTTTTATGATTTTATCTAGTCCCTGAGCCTTCACTGTATTCTGTATTATCTTCTTAAATCTCTGTGCCTGACATTTTTGCTTTAGCACAGTTGAATGTATTACTGTCCTGGGCTGTAAAAGAAAAGCTTGTGCTTGCAAGCTTCCATAGGCTTCCTGGGAGGGTTTGGAGTAAATCTCCCAAGGAGCAGCTGCCTGCTTCAATTCTCCCTTTTCACGTAGCTCTTTTTTTAGGAGTGAACTATTGCGAGGGTAATTTGCTATATGCAAATTTGAGATTAAACCTTTTGTCTTTCCAGCGTTTTCTATTTGAATTGCTCAAAAAGTGGTTGCAGGTTCCCAGCTTTGGGCTCYGGCTGTGCAAATGCCCCAGCTGAGGGCTGGGAGTGTTGGGGCATTCGAGGTACAGCGTTCCTGGAACAGTGAGTGACGGGATTGACAAAACCCCTGGGTGAGTGATTTGTACTGCAGGCAGCAGCACAAAGTAGGGGCTCTTGGTTAATGAATATTGAATTTCTCTTGTCTAACAGCGAGTTGTGTGCTGCTCTGCAAATGAGCATCCTTGCAAGAGGCTGAGCTGCGGGCAGGGGGGCTGCTTGGGATTCATTAATTCCTGTCTGGGTGACGAGTGTGCTCCAAACAGGGCTCTGCTGGTCACCCCAACAGTTGGTGTCATGCAAGACGATTATTTTTTTTTTCAGTTGTTCAGTTCTAATTATTTTCCTCTTCAAAGTCTTTACTCAGGGCTGGGTGCTTTTCTTTGGATGCTTTTCTGTGGATGCCCACATTGCATTTTCTACATGACAATGTCCTCAAAGAATTGATGTAATAAATTTGTGCACTCGGCAGTCCCTAAATTCAGCTCTATTTGTGGCAGGAGTTCCAAAGGGCAAATGCATCTCAGAAACATTGTGACTGTTGCATGAAATGGTAATTGTAATGCATGGAAGATCAGCTGCTGATTTATTTTTATTAGTGCAGATGAAAATTACTATGATGTTTCAAGTAGGGCGTAAAATAATATCTTTAATCTCATTCCAGGAGGAATATTAACTTCTCGTTTTGTATTTCTTTTCTTTCCCAAACCACTGAAAAATGCTTAGTATGTGACTTGCGTGTCTGTTCTATCATGTTTATGTAGGAAGGTTTCTTTTTTTTTTCATGCTCATAATAGGAAAAGTGGATTTTGATTTCTGTAGAGTTTTATGTAGTATAGAAGTTCCAGTTCCTTTGATCAGAAAAACGTCTCAGTTTTTAACCAGAAATGTGCATTTATSCAGACAGACAAAAGTGCATTAGGAAATGCTTTTCCAAACAGGACACTGCAGGTGACTTCAATTTAAAAACCACCCAGAGTCAAACATTTGCTATCAGCAAGAATACCTGGGCAGTCAGGGCTTGTGGAAGAGATTGTTTCTACTCTTGGTTTCCTACAGGTGAGAACCAATATGGTCCTGGAGACTTCATAGATACACGAGTATTTTCTTGGAAGGCTGACTGTCAGTTGAGGTTCTGAGGAACGTCTGGGTGCTTGAGTCTCCACTTCTGGAGTTTCCCCAGCTATTTTGGCACGAGCTGCAGGGAGGATAAGCCCTTTGTAGACTCCAGCCGTATCCTGTCTGTGATGGGTTAATCTGCTGCCCACATCCATGCCTTGGGGTTGGCAGCATGAAGCTCCTTCCTGCTGCCATTTCAGGGTTGGCATGTTACAGGAGATGAGGGACACGATGTGTCCCAGCTGCTCTGCACCTCTGCCTGCTGTGCTGCTGCTGTACAGCCCGGGGCATTCTGTCAGTCTTAACTGATGGCACTGGCCATGCCAAACATCGCTGAAGGAAAAGTGATGATGCTCCTGGMATGACTCAGCACTCCTGCACTGAACTACCAAACCAGAGGAGGGTAAGGAGAGATGTGAATAACCAGGTGTTTTCACCCCTAGATAAGTTAGCAAAAACATGGTTAGAGGCAAGCCAGGACTTTGTACTTGCATGTGAGAAGGTGAATGTGTGTTTCTGTGACACTGTCCTGTCTCTGACCGTGTTGTAAGAACATTAGGTAGCAGYGGTGTTTCAGGGGGGTTAATTGCTAGCCTAGATAGCATTGTGGGGGAAATTGTAAGCGGCCTTGAAGASAATATTAAAGGATTCAAGTATTGCTTAAAGTATTAACAGAAGATGCACATGTAGGTGTGTGCGAGCATGTGTGTAATTGGCAATGCAAAGCCTTTGAATTGGAAATCATTGGCACAGAAATACAGTTAAGGGTTTAGAATGGAGTTAGTTCAAACAGCCGTAGGGAAAAGTCAGGGTATTAAAGCAGTAAGAAGATGTATGGGAAGGCATTCGGTTCTGTATCAATATATTGATTATACTGAAGGTGGAGAGTGTGCAGAGATGGGCCTTTTGGTAGGAAAGGAAAATTTATTTGGAGAAATGAAAAAAATCACCGATTGTTAATACTTCTTCCTGAAAGTCTGGAGAAGGTCCTTGTAAGTTTTGCTCTGTGCTCCAGAAAGCTGAGGACTGTCCTCTGTGCGGGAAAAGCTTTGCGCAGATGAAGGAATCGGTGTGGTCTAAGACTCCACAGGTATAAGAGAAAGAAAGTCGTGATACGAAAATATTTATAATGACAAGAAATTGTACACGGCTGAAGTGACACTTCTGCTGTGAATAATTTTCCATMATGAAAGTCAAGAGTTGGGCATCCTGGTGAGTTGACTTTGACTGTTCGCAGTGTGAGTGTTCAGAGATGTTCCTGAGCAGGCAAGCTTGGTGCTTATTRTTCCCCAGAACAACTTGAATAGTCTTTCTCAATCAGTAGCACATAGTCTGCTAAGGGCTTTGATCAGCTGGCCAGGGGAGTGAACACCTGAAGTTTGTGGTCAAGATGTTGTCTATTCCAAATGCCTTACCTGCCTTGGAGCCCTGTGTGTGCACCACTGGTGAGCTCCCTTCATCTGGGCTGAGTGCCCTGTGGGTGTAAAGACTTCTGTAGGCAAGGTTTTGGGAGGAATTTGGAGGAAGTGATTTTGGGAGTGTTAGAGGTTGAGCTGGGCAGAGTCCTTATAAACCACACCGGCCTTGTGACTGGTCTCTCTCCTGTTAGCGATGCCCCTGCCTCAGCAGGGTGGCTGGGGGACTCTGTGGATGGAAACCTGCCACAAAGTCTGTGTCCTCTGGTGTGAAGTAGGAGCAGGTACCCATTAGTGGTCTCCACCGCTGCCATGGGCCCAAGCCGTGCACTCGCCCACTTGTTGTTGGTGCCCAAGTCCACTGTGGACTTCTGCACAGTGCTGAGGATGCTCACTCTGTCCTGTCCATACCCTGCCCAAAAGCTCTGTAAACTCCAGACAAACCAGCTCACACTGKGGTTCACAGTTCAAATGAGAGTACACGCTGGTCCCCAGGCACTGAGACAGTCTGAGGGACGTGATGTCTGCGTGGTGCAGGGTGTGGAGCCATTGCTTTATACTGCAGAGCATAAACCTGCCCCGAGAGCCTTCTGGTCACACGAGGCAGCTCATCCCGCTGTCTGCTGAGCTTTTGTATAACCAATAGGCTGAGCTACTGTGTTTCTTTTTTACTACTAACTGCTAAGTCTTTGAGTGTACCGACTCCTGTAGGAGGTATTAGTATATTTAAGAGTTGCTTGGTTTCCGCTTGCAAATACACTGCTTGTATTCCTGGATGAAGATATTCTTGGAATACTTTAGTGTGAACCCTCCAGTGGGCAATCTTTTATTCCAGAATAATGGGCCTTTGTCCAATTTAACATAATGTACTCTGGAAGTGGRAGCCTGTAGTTTGTTGCGCAGGAAATGCACTCATTTACCAAATCTCATTAATTAACTGGCACCTATTTAAGGGAAGTCTCTTCTCTCATGCGGTGTTTAAAGCCTCATCTGTCATAAAAAGTAGCTCTTTAGTTCTTTAGAATTCMTCTTTGATTTTACGAATGATTCCTTCTGCATATTAAAAATAATTTTTCTGCTGCTTCTTGTTATGAAAAACRGACCTCAGCTTTGAGAATTACAGTTTAAGCTGCTCAGAGTTGTGTGGCAGCTCCGTGCTTGCTGCCAGGAGCTGGGACTGTGCTCAGGACRCTGCGTCTCTGCCGCTCGACGTCATATTCTACGTGAGGGAAAACTCAAGTAGCTMTTTTTTCTTCCGTGTGTAGCCCCCACCACCTCTGAAAGGTACAGGATTAATCTTCTGGCTGCCAATCTACGGAGCTTTGCCCACAGCAGAGACATCCAGCAGCGCCTGCACTGCACCAACTGTGTCAGACAAACCTCGTCGCCTCTCCTCAGCAGGCTCTGTAGGTAGAACTGTGCAGACGTTCCTCCTCAGCCACCTCRTCTTTGCTCCTTCCCTTGCTTCACTTTGTCATTTCCAGGTCACTTCCCTTGCCTTTGTCAGCACGTTCAGCGTTGCTCCGTGCAGGCGCTGCCCTCAGGATCACCGTCACGCATACTAAATCCACGTCTGGGACCACGGCGTGGAGTGCCCCATCCACTCGGGAGCAAGATACAGCCGCAGGGAAGAATAGGCAAGCTGCTGACCTTCTGGAGGTCAGTTCTGYGCAGCCACACAGGCAGCCTCTCCTGTCCTCCCAGAGCTGGGGTGCCAGGCTGGCCCTTGTGCGGGTGGGTGCACTGCTCCTGCCACCCCTGGCTGCTCTGGCTTGTCGTCAGTGGTGCCTGAGCCAATCTATTTTAGTAATGCAATTATTCACATTGAGCTTAATCAATGAGCCACAGAGCAATCTACTGGTGGCTCCAATCAGCGGAATTACTCAGAAGGATCAAAATGAGCTTCTCTTTCTGAAAATGAAGCTGTCGTTCACACAGAAATGAGTTCAAAGAAACCCTGCTCTTTATGCAGGGCATGCTGTGGCRCCGAGTACCTGTTCATGTGAGTCCTTGTCTTGCTGCAATGTAGGAATAGGGGGTCTGTGTGTGTTTGGGAGGGTGTGGATCCTGAAGGTGTTTGGCTGCAGAAGGGTGATAACCTTACCTTAGAATGTGAATAAAGGGCTGCAGAGAATCCTGCAGTTTGCTGTCTCTGCCAGCAGCACCAGTGCAGTGGATAAAAGATTCTTTCAGTGGGGTCCAGCTGAGTGTCTCAAGGACAATATGGCATGGCTCAGGCTGTGATCACTGCCTGAGGTGGAAGGCTGTGCAGCTGTCCAGCTGTGAGCTGCTGTGTCTGGTACCTGTCTGGCAAGAACCTGATGTCCCCACGCAAATGRTCCACACACCCTCAGCACCGACCCGTGGACACACAGCAGGTGGGCAGCTCCTCTTGCCTCTCTCACATGTGCTCGTCCTTCCAAATTGCAGAAATACACGGAGGATTTCAGGGAGCGGGGAGGGATTTGGTGTGAAAACTGGCACTCGTCTGTGCTTGGCAGGACTTTGTCCAGGCTCACAGCTGTACAGAGGGAGGCCAAATGTGCCCCCCTGTCTGAGCGTGCCTCGGCACGGCTGTGGGGAGGAATCCCGCAGCTTGTCAGCCCCGTGCTGTGATTTTTATGTGCACATCTCTGCCTGCACTGGTTTTGTGTTATTCTGCAAACCTGCCCATGTCTGCTGACTAGACCTGAAATCCCACAGCGTTGTCTCTTCCCCCACATGTGCTGGATGCCACTTGCTCGCTGATAGCATGGCTTGAAGGTTTTGCCCTGCCCATGAACTGATGCCAAGAGGGAGTCTCTTTCCTCTTTTGGAGCTGTGCATCTCCTCCCTCTCCCTTGCCTTGGGTTTGCAGGTTGTGGGACTGACAGAAGTGGGCTGCCTGGGCTCATTCTGTGGGCAATGTTCAGTTTTGATAAGGGGCAGGGCAGTCCTTGGAGGAGTTTTTACCTCTTGGTGTGCTCATTTTCTGCTAAATCAGCAGACTGAACAGACTCACCCCACCTTCTGCCAGTTGCTGTCTATGTTGCAAGGAAAGCAACAGGCACCAGTGGGAGAGCAGGATCTCTCCTTCACTCTCTGCATCGTCACACCACATTATGTTTAACACCCAACTGCTGCCTTGCCTACTTCTTACCTTGGATGTGACTGCAAGTGGAARCTGCTGAGCTTTTATATGATTATTGTTGGGTTCTGAGTTTCAAAATGCAGCCACAAATAGCTGTTTGGCTCTAAAAAGCTAAAATGTTGGGTGCATGTAGTGATTATTTATTGTCAGACTCTTAATCTGATTGGGGTAAATGAGAATCTGATGATGGGCTCCAAATACTTTCACGCTTTCAGAGACCTCAGTTCCGAAGTTGGAGATTAGGTCCAAATGTTCATGGCGATCCTTCCCAAAATGCCTCATCCCAAAGGCATAACACCCCCCTGCCCATCTTTGGGCCTTCAGCTCAAGTTCTTCAATTCAGTTCCTGTCCCTGGTCATGCTGTGCTGTCCTGCAGAGGTAAGGGAGAGCCAAACCTGAAGGTATTTTGAATCGCCAAACCTTGTGTATTTTGTGTATTTGAAATCTCGCTGGGGAGGAGGGTTTGTTCTACACTCTGTTATTGTTATTTTGAGATACTGGTTTGGGTGTTGGGACAGTTTTTGTGCTTTATTTGTAATCTTCCCAACAGATGTTTATGTGATACAGAGGACCTAGTCTAGGATTCTTGCTTCTCAGTAAAACTAAAGGGATAAYTGGAAAATGTCCAGTTGGGTCTGATTTTTCAACTTAGTTCAGATCCCTGATTAAGGAGCCCAAAATGTGGATGAGAAAGCCAAAGTGCACAAGTAACCAGTGTCTCCAAGACACCAGACTGTCTCGGAGCACATCTCTGGCACTGCTGTTTCTCTTGATTTATAGGAACACGCATGGTAACCCTGTGGTATTTGCTGGCAAAATGGTAATTTCTCATGGCAGCCTGTGCAGGCTTTAGGCATCAGTTCAGCAAAACACAGAACCGTGTGAGCAACCCCATCTCTGCTGGGTGGGACATTTATATGTTTACTAAATTTTGAGCACATGAGCAGCCTTGTTGGCTGCTGCATTTTGAAGCACACATTTAAATCATTTACTGACCTGGGGCCTACATGCAGATGTGAATATTAAAAATGAAAATTCAAGCATCCAGTCCAGATTGTGAATCTGAAATATGTCTTTTCARGGCAGTCTTGAGGATTTAAACAAACATTTTCCATTAAGTTTAATGGAAGATACATGCCTTAAGTCCTGTAGACTGCTTTGAAAAACATCAATTGAGTGTTCCAGTATGAAGTCCTAAATGCTGTATGTCTTTGCATTGCGGGTTATGTTCTCAGCTCTGAGGGTCTTATAACATCTCCTGGTCAGTGTTTTGCATCAGGATTCTAACTGTCCTTGTCCCAGCAATTTTGTCTTTAGCTTCATAGTACTTAGTTTTAACTTAAAATGACAATTCCTCATCCTGAATCGGTACAATTTCAGTTTCTAGTCTTATTTCTACTTAGCGTGTATTGCAGGGGGAGGTGAACATTTGCAGCCTTTAAATTCCTGAAGGAAGCACTTGAAGCACTTGACAGCATTAACCATAAGCTCTCAGAATCCCAAAGGGAATAGGAAGTGGATAGACTCGTGCACATGTTTTTAAATCTCAAGGTTTTAACATCAGTCTCCCGACCTGTTGCATTGCTGTGGAGCACTTGGTGCCAACCTGGCACAGGGAGCCTCACAACCTCCCACAAGGGCATCAACCAGACACATGCATTGGGAGACTGGGTCAGTCCTGCTRTGTTTTTAGCCTGAACCTCAACTGGACGACTCTACCTGTATTTCTGGAAAGCACTTCCAGTTGTTCCCAGCTCCTCACATTTCTCAATGCTCTACTTTCTTTCTAGTGGTGCTCCAGGGATCCCAGATTGGTGCAGCAAGTGTAACTTCTATGTGCTGTTTGTAGAACTGCTTTGGTTTTTTGGAGGTAAAACTGTTTTCCTTCAACTCTGCCTTTTGTTCATAGGCATCRGTGCTTGAGGCAGAGCATTTCATTAAAGATTTATGTAAAGCAGGGGCTGGTCTCAGAAGCAGGAGGATAAAGCTGTGYTTCAGAATGCTAATGCAGAGCTGGAGCAGTTTGAGATGTGCATAATGCAGCACCGGTTGGCACAACCTGATGTTTCATCCAGGAGAGGGAAACTTGCACCATGTTGATCTTTGCCACCCTGTAACTTTGAGGATCGTTCACATTTCAGTGTAGGTGAGGGAACAGAAACACCCTGCAGGCAGGCCCTGCCTGGAGAGTGCACGGGCTGGGAGGAGCGAAGGGGTTTGGCTCCGGGGATGGGGTGGCAGCAGCCTCTGCACTCAGCTCCAGTTGTTGGGAGAAAGCCACAACCATGTGATTTTGTTCTCTCTCTGCCMGATCCTTCCTTCTCCAGCTGGCATGAGCAGGATGTGGAGGTGAAGCTCAGCTTATGTTTCCTTCACTGAAATCTCTCTGATAACTTCTGCAGTGGCTGATATGTACGGAGAGTGGGCTTTTCCTCTGTCCGTGGTCTCCCAGTGCTGTCCTGGTAGGCAATCCAGGGAGTCTGTCAAACATTGAGACACTTGTGAATATTCACAAGTGCACCCGAAAGCACTGGTGTGGGTGGCTTCACTGAGTACCTGGCAGCTGCTGCAGTGCTGCTGGGAATCTGCCTGGTGGGAGAGCACGTGTGTTCCTACAGAGCTGGGAGCAGGGACTGTCCCAGCCCCATCCCCAGCAGCTTGTGCAGAGCCAAGCAGCCTCTGTCTGACAGCACTAACCAGATATCCAACAGCATATGGAGCTTCCCCTGGGCTCCACAGCTGCGCACAGGAACCCACATGTACTTTTTCAGAACAGCGTTGTTTACTGTTCATGGCAGGTGCAGCTCCTGTTCCCCACTTCGCAGGCAAAGCTCCTTCCTGTCAGGAGGCACCCAAAGCTCCCGGGGACTTGCTAGCCTTCAGCCATGCAGTAATGTATTGCTGAGCTGTTTCTTTGGATGTAAAGGCACGACAGGAAATGGGGCTTGTATTCATGGAAATGTAATTATGTATGTTGTGTAAACTAACTAGCAAAAGTAATTCTGGAACTYGTAACAGGACAAGATTTGAATACTTATTAACCAAAACAATGGCAGTTGCTGTGTAGGTTGGAATAAACATCTCTGTCCCATAGCAGAGGCTGTGTTGTCCCGTCCTCCTTTATAGCCCTGGCAGCTGGAAGTGACCACCCTGCAGACCTTGTGTAGGAGGCTTTGGCAAATGTGGTCCCGGATTGTCTCTGCTGTATGGAGATCCTTCAAGTTACGGGATAAAAGCCTGGAACAAGCTTTCCTGCACAGGAGGCGCCCTTCCAGCTAATCTCCTGAAGATAGGATCTGTGTATTCCTTTGAAGTCATTCATGGAGAGCCATGATAATGTGGAAATCTCTTGGACTGTCTCCTTCTGCCCAGCAGCTCCAGCCAGGATCACAGGCCAGGCTGCTGCCTTGAGTGTGTGAGAAGCAAATGCTGCTAGAGGACTCTGGGCAGGCAGAGGGTGGTGGTGGCAAACAGCCTTGTCAAGGGACGAACGGGGTAGGGTTTGATTTGAGGCTGAAATTTCAGCCAGAGCTGAATTAGCAGCAAGAGTGTGAAATAGCTCTGAGTCGGAGAGCCCAGAGGTGGGGGTTGCAGATGGTTCTTGTGGTGTGAGCTCCCAGCTTGTGTCAGCTGCATGAGACAATTGCACTGCCTGCCACGGAGGTGTCAGACCCCGGGACTGAGTTGGTTTCACTGATTTTACCATGTACCTGAATTAATGTAGCAGACTATGACGCTCTCATTTGCAATTTGTTTTGAGGTGAGACTCTCACAAATTGGAAAGTCCGAGTCCCAGTCCTCTTCACATCGATGATCTGCATGGAGGACACCAGCCACACCTGTGTATTTTAACAAGCACACACCTAGAGAAACACCTGGTGGTTTTTGCTCTGTGTTTGCCAGAGGCAGGTAATGCCAGCTGATAGCTTTTGTAAGGGAAAGTTCTGAGAAACTTGAGTTACTCTGGTGCAAGTCAACTTGTTTGTAGTGTGAGTAGAGCTATAGATAAAGACTGGCCAATGTTGTTAATCCTAAGCAAGGGATGGCTTTTTAGTTCTCCTAAACTGTGGAATGCGAATTAAAAAAAACCCCAAATCTGTTTCTTCATTTTTGTGGTCTCCATTTCTTGGCAGTGCCTGTGATGTAGGACAGCTAAATGTCACTTGGCTTATCTGTTGTGTCTTCAGCAATGAGTGCAGGCAGCCGTCAGCTTCCAGTGACTTTCAGCATCTCTGCAAACAAGCACTGGAAACAGCTTTGCTGATGTACAGACCATGTCGGATCTAGAAATAACAGGTTGGCAGTGACAAGTTGTTGTTTCCCAGCAGCTTTGGAGGACAGGGTATACTTGAAATAAATCTATCAGGTAGGCTTTCAAATTGGCCAGGGCTGTAAGTAACAGTTTATTGAGCTTATTTATGATGTGGCACCTAGGAAATGAAATGGAGAAATGTCAAGTGCTTTCAACACCAGCCAGCACAGTTTATTGCCCCCTCCCCCGTGCTTGGAAGCTCTGTCTTGGCTTCCTGCCGGAAGCATATTATTGTAATAAAACACATTCACGTTCGAGGTGGTAAATGGAATTTACCCAATAATTAAAACTAGAAATAAAATAAATTTATTCATCATCATCATCTTCATTCCCAGCATAGCTGACATTCTTACCACTATATGTGGTATAAAAATGTGCTCCTTGGGCTTTTTAGCTGTTCATGGTGTAATGACCAAATCCGTCTGTGAGAGTCTTGGGAATCGAAGCTGAAGCAAAACCACACAAAAGCTAGATCTGAGCAGTTCCCATAAATGATGTTTCCACAGTCTCTTCTCCTGTATTTGGACTTTGGCCCGGGCTGAAGCCAGTCTTCCTTCCAGACTGCTGGGTGTTACCATTGTGCAAAGACAGAACAGCCTCAAGTTCCTCAGCTGAGTAACCATCTGTCTGCCCTCCCACACGGACACCTGAAGATGAGATAATGTTGAAAAGAAAGCAAATAATTTAAATAATTTTAAAGCCTCAAATGCATCTTTCTGCAATCTTTAAAGCTTCCAGTGTGGGCTTTTTTTAATGTGTTAATAGGACAGATATAGTTTTRGAGGTTAAGTTTGCTTGTTGCATTGGAATTATGCATTCAGTTTGATAGAGTTGTTTCATAATTGTGCAAAGGCTATGTGCAAGCGCAGAAATGAGTTGGATTCAGTCCTGAGGGCCAGCAGCCTTTCTRCAAACCTGGGGACAGGGAAGAGTGACGTGAGCCCTGCAGTCTGTTTTGCAAGTTATGTCTCTGTGCAGTCTTACTGAGTAAAGCCTTAGTAAGCAGTCATATAATCCAGTACAAGTAGCACAACTGAGCACAGCAATTTCTTTTCAGAGGAGTGCTTGCTAATATTAGGATAAACTAACACAAAATAGAAAAATTAAAGACAACTTTGAAATGAATCCTGAAACGCAGCTAGAGGGATCTTGGATTAAAAACCTCTTGTGTGCTGCTTTATGAACAAACAACTTCATCCGTGATAGATTGTGAGCCCTGAGCATACATAACAAGGCAATTAAGAGAAAGCACAGTCAATGGAATAATATTGTATTATCTTTTTGTTTCACATAAGTCCTGTATCTCCTTTCCACTGCCAGTTTGCTGTAAATTGCACCTTGTCATTAATAGGATTATTGATAACTCTGCCAAACAGAGCTTCTGCAGAATTTAGTGTTTGCTAAAATGCCTCCTTCACCATTTAAAAGTGTTACTAATATGCTTTAAACAAAAATCTTATACAGTTAATACTGTAGGTTACAGCCAGCAGCAAGTAGAGCTCCGTGGATCACTAAAGCTGGGAGACAGGGACACACGCCTGCTGTGGGATGCAGTGTGTCCAGCTGTTGGAATTTTTTTCAAGTCTGTAAACTCTTAAAAGTGAAGTTCCCCTTCCCCCGTGGGACAGATTCAGGGGTGAATTCCACCCTGGATAAATTGGCTTGTGCCACGATCAAATGTTCACCAGACTCCTGGTATTTTCCTTGCTTTCACCCTCTCCCGCGGCTTCCTTGGAGGCAGCAGCTGCGGTGCAGGTGGCCCCAGGCTGTGCTGCTGGCGTTGGCTCTGTGGGTGGCTGGTGCTGGCCTTGGCCACAGGGACACGGTGATACACAGGTTCAAAGTCTGATGGCCTCTGGGTTGGCTGAGGGACGTGGGTTCACATCCAGCCACACAAAGCTCTTCATCTCCTGCCAGCAAGGCTGTCGGCAGTGGGGCTGCGTGTCACACGTTGCCCCTCTGCCTGGACCTGGGGTGGATGACTGCAGGACATGGACTCATCTGGGGATAAAAGACAGAATTGTGCTGGAACATTCTCCAAGCCATTTTTCTTTGCAGAGTAGCATCACATCTCTGCACCTCTACACATCTCTGGTTTGGGTCTGGTTTCAGCCAACTGCTTCCTGCCCTTTCTCCCCGTCCCGTGCAGGGCGTCGTCGGGGCACCTGTGTAGGCTGTGTAGGAAAAGGGCCAATGGCACTGGCTGTCCTCTGCCCTTTGACAGCTTCCCAAATCCTCCCTGCATGTTTGGGTCCCACAGGTGCCGAGTGGGATTCCAAAGCAGGGCTTGCTCGTAAAGGTGCCATTGCACATCACTCCTGTTTATTAGGAAGAGCTGTTCTGCAGGATTATCCTGGACTACTTTGCTCCTGCTGGGCAGTACTTTATTACTGACAGGTCGGAAAGCTGCAGAGGATTTGTAGAAATGAAAATAAATGATTCTCCCATCGCTGGTGAGACCCGGAGATCATCTGTCACTGCTTTTGGAGTCCCATCTCCAGCTTGAATCCACATTGTTGTCTGGACCGCGAGGCTCATTCAGGTGATCACTGCTGTACCCAGTGTGCCCTGTCTCTGTGTAGTATTCTCTAGTGCACAGTCCAGCTCAGATTTAAATAACAGAAATGGATTTAAAAGTATCTGTGAGATATAATTTACTGTTATTTGATGGAGCTGTGTGGTATCAATCTGACATCGTAACAAGACASGAACAGGCTTGCTGTGGTACCATCCTGATGTTTTCAGGACAGTGACCAAATTCAGGCCAAGCAAGGATGGTACAGAGCAATTCCCTGGGATTTTCATGACCAGTGTGGTGATGTTCAGATATTATTGAAGTCCATGGCCTGCATGGAGTTAGAGCAGTGACCACTGCATGCTCCTGTGGTCCCTTCTCTAGCTCGTGTAAAGCAGTGATTGAGGCTGCCTGCTCAGTCATTTGGAAGATGGTTGTTCTCTCAAAGCAGCAGTTTCTCAGACTGTAATTTTAAAATTACATTGTGTTTYGCTAGGATTTGGCAGAACTTCTCCAGAACTTTTAAAATAGTACCCCAGAAAAGCTCATTCCTGGTGCAATTGAAAACAAAAAGAAGGAAGAGTGATTTGAAATGAGCTGTTTGGGAGTTGGGTTTTTGTTTTGTTTTTTTCTGAGAGAATGCTGTCTGAAACTCTTGCTTTTGAAGATGTATTCCCACGCTGAGTCACATGCAGGGTTCCTACAGAACAGCCTGGCTGGCGTTTTAGAGGTCGATATTTGTTGACTATTTCAGTGATGTTGCCGGTGCACAGCAGTGGCGTCTCGCAGAGGAGGGCTGCGGGCATGCCCTGAGATAAATTGATTCAAAAGGTAGGCACTGCCTCTTGRCTGCTTTAATTTTCCTCCTGCAGGGTTCTCTGTGCTGGTGTGATTGCAGCACACACYGGGCTGGAGTTGCCATCTTTCACTGGCTGACAAGGACAAACATTTCTGCCTTCAGAGAGACTGAAGGTTTCTCTATTGTGTGTCACTGTGTCTGGGGAGCACGTAACTGCTTGTCACCTGTGACAAACACAGCATTAGAAATAAGTCTGCTGAGGGTTAAGAGCCTCTATCTGGAGGTTATGTGGCTGTTATGCTACTAAATGTCACTTTAACTTACAGAGTCTCACTCCAGCCTTATTTCTCAGTGCCTCRGTTGGGGAGCGCGTGGTTTTGTTGCTACTACTTGTGAAGTGCATAACTCAGTGTGAGTAAAGACACCCATCTCAAACCATAATGTACAACTACATTAAGCCCCATTAGTTAAGAGTCAGACTGGTTACAAACGAGGGTAAAATGCCCATTTCATTGCTGCATCTCTCTTCTCTGTGTGTGTGTTTAATTCTTTGAACAACGGGTGGGGAACTAAGAGGCACCTCTGTGATACATTTGCTGCCACTTTGAGCCAGCCCAGGTCTGGGAGAACAATTGTGTTTTAATCAGCTCTGTGAGTCATCACAAAAAGTGCCTGCTCAGGTTTGATTGCTGAGATCGCATTGTTGCTGAAGTGTGAGATGTGGAGTAGTAGAAAGAACACAAGGTGGTATTTAGCTGCAAGACTGAGCTCAAGGTGCTGACAATTCGAAAAAGCTCAGTTTTGAATTTGCGTGCCAAACAAATTTACTGTCGGAAGAACACGTTGGCCGCACGATGATGTCATTTTCTTAGAGTCACTTTACACATGGTGCCCACAGCTCAGCAGAAGTCTTGGTCTGAATACAGAGACCTCTTCAGGATTCTTCTAAGTCTCCTGGTTGGAAGAAGGCCAGTTACTGATGTGATGCTGAAATGCAGGTAGTGAAACTACTCATCCGGTAAAATTCCTGCGTGAACTCGCCTGCAAATCAAAAGTGTCACTGAACTGCCTAGAGAAGGTGAAAGTTATCAAAGGTTTGCAGATGTGTGAGAGAGAAAAAAAATCTCAGGATTCTACAGAGGATGGAGACATGGTGCTGGACCAAACCCTTTCTTTGTGGAAGGGTCGTTTGGAACCTGGAAGCTCCTGGAGGCTTTTGTAGAAATGAGCATTGAATAATGATGGACTGAGCTCCAGAATAACCTCTTGACTCTGGCTTCTCATGGTGTGTGGTGTGGCAGTGAAGTGGAATGAAGAGTGGTGTAACATGAAAAGCTTTAAAAGTGGAGGATTTGGGAATTTTCAAATTGAGTTCTCACAGAGAAGTCGCTCGGCTGGCACTGCAGTCCCGAAAAATGATGGTGAATTGTGCTATATGTGAGATGGAACTTTTTTTCCCCAGGTAGTTGTGGTAGCCATCTAAAGGCTCACTATGTTACTAAAAATTTTAAACAAGAAAGCAATTATATATTTATGAATGGCAGGCACACACTGAAAAATGCCCTGGACAATAAAGAAGAATGTTGGTCATTAGTGTGGTAAAAGATGTATAATAGGCTAAATCACTTAATTTCCCACACACTTCCGGATTTGGCCAGTGGGAAAGATTTCACTGAAACGATCACAAAACAGACTGTGATAATCTTGGCCAATATCCTCCTTTTTGACAAAATGGATTCTAATAATAAARTCCTGCGTTTGATCACTTATCCCGATGAAAGGCTTTTCGTGGTCCTTCCCTTTCATGGTGTTTAATAGGCTGTAGCAACACTGCCAACCAGCCCGGAGCAGGAAGGGAAGGAGAGCTTTGTGCTGGCCTTGGCAGGAAGGTCAGGGCACAGATCTGSCCAAAGTGCAGTGGCACTTGCAGGGACCAGCTGGGAGTTTTATGAAACGTGTGGGATGGAAGCGAATGGGAGCGTTGGTGTGAAGGGGGGATCTTCACAGATACAGCTATTCAGAAGAGAGTACTTGAACAAAATGCTTATTACAGTACGGAGGGCATTCAGATATGGGTGAACTCCTTGTATTTCCCAAAAGGGCTCCCGTGCCAGGACTGACAGGGACTCTTGGCCCCACTGAGATACACAGAGTTCTCCAGGTGAGGTGATGTGACTGCAGACATGCACTGCTGAGTAGGTAAATAGCATTACGTCTCTGCTTTTGGGCACTGCACCTTCTCTGGAGTTTAATCAGTTAAAACTCTTTGAAGAACTTAAATATCCAGAGGTCTGTCTAAAACTGAATTATGTCTTGTCTTGTTCTTGTAGCACAGTGTGGTGTTTTCAAGCAATCTGAGTTGCTGGGTTGGTTGTTTTTTTCATTTACTATTAAAAGGCACCCAATTCTACCATGTTGTTTTAAAGCCTGACTATTTCAGTTTTGTGGATATTTTAGGCAGGGATCCTTGAAATCCCTAAGAAACCAGGCTGTTTCTCTGAGTCCCAGGCATGTCTTCAGAAAACACTGTAAATGTCATAAGAAGCGATTTCGCTGTACGGCTGCCCGGAGCAGACATATTGATGTTATTTAGCCTTCACTTGCCAAGCTGACTGTTAGGATTGGGTTTTCACATGCGAGGAAGCTATCAGCTTTACAGATAGCCATATTTTCATAAGCTGCATTTGGCTGTCATACCTTCTCCTGTAGTTTCTTGATATGCAAACAAGTCTCAGTTATATATGCTCCTGGCGTATAAACTGATATCCCTGAAGAGTTCCTGATTATCCTTCTATTAACTTTTACTCTCCTCTGTCTCCCTTCGGGAGGTAGCAAGTAGTCTTTCCTCCATCATGGGTTTCCAGCTGGTTACCTCCCCRTTTCCCTCCTAAATAGATTCTCTCAGTAGGGAAGTACAGTCTGTGAAATTTCAGTGCCGTCTAAAAGTACAGCAGGGACTGCTGAAATGGGAATTTGAAAATTTGGATTGCAAGGAGAGCATCCTGGATCCGAAAGTGCCCTCCCAAAGAACAGAATAACCACACACCATGTCTAAATGCAGAATTGTAGTGCAGCCAGGAGAAGGGGCYGTGCTGTTTGTACCTGGTGTTTCAGCTCCTCAGCTGTACTGCTGGAAACTTTAACAGAGGCTTGTGTGAGGCTCTGCCATTCTTACATTTTCTGGTCTAATTAGCATTGTTTACAAACCGACATTCAGCCCCACTTCTTGGTTTCATTGAACACTGTACACTTCACAACATTCCTCACTTCCACAGTTTTCCTTTTATGGAGTTCAGATTGGTTTTTAATTGGATTCCCATACCCTGTGTCCATCACAGCTGCAGCTGGGGACGTCCTAGGGAAGCATTCAGCAATGAAATCTTCACCTGTCCTTGTCCATGCTTCTGCAAACTCCTGCAACAGTAAATGTTTGTGGGAGTACATCCTGAGTCCTGTTCCTGAAGACTGGGTCCATGGAGGGTGTATTGCACTGGAAACCCACCCATGCAGTTCTGGACACACTGCTGGCTTGATCCCTAATCTCTGTAACTATTTAAATTCTAAGTAGTACTAAAGTAGTCTTTGAGGCCCCTCTGTGCTATCACGTATTCCTACTTAGTTTATATCCAGTTGGCGAAGGGCTGTGTGTATCTTCTAGTTACTGCCTTAAATTGAGCATAAAGCAGTATTCTTGTTAATATTCTTTGTTTGCAGCAGGCTGCTGGCTCAGCTTCTTTAGAATTATTCAAACTGAAATAATTATTTAGTTGATTAAACATTTCAAGACAAGTTGCACGTTTCTGGTTTTGGTATTAGCACTCTTAGAAAATTTGAAAATATCAGAGACTGGGTTTTTAAATGTGATCTCTAACCTTGTTGCTGTAAATATTGACGAGAGCCATCAGTTGTATTTGGGGAGCAAAGGTGACTCCCCTTATCCTCTTGAGCAGAAGCATACTTCTGCAACAGTCACACTGATTTCAAGGGCTTGTTGAGTTTGTCACCACTGAACAGAAATAAGATTTTAAAAATATGGCCCCAGCTATGAGGTGATGCCAGACCTAATTTAATCAGGTGATTCATCCAATTTCCCATGCAGAGTGGAAAGTCAAGGGTTTTCTTCAATTGCATGTATAAATGTACAGGCTTGAGAGATTACAGGTGACATTAGACTCTTCCTTTTGCAAATACTGTCTGTTTGCATATCTGCAGATGCATGGTTTTACCAGAAATTCCCCTGTGGAGTTTAAAGTCCTGTTGTGTCTCTGTGTCTGTCTGTGCAGGTCTGGAGCCTTAGAAGATTGAGCAAGGGTGAGACATTTAGCCACAGGGCAACAACTCTGGTGTACATTCAAATTTTGTGTCAGGTAGTTTGTTATATTATTAAAATAGTACAATTTCCTAACAGTGATAGCTGCTGCTTTTAAAACCTCACTGTTGCTCAAGCAATGCGCAAAATGAATGAATGAATATAGTTTTTATATGTTGGGTGCTGTCTGTAGACACAAAATGGGGTTTTCTCTGCGTCCTTGTACAGCATATCCTTTTCCAAGCACTCCAGAGGGGTGTTATGTCCCCATCTGGGCTGCCTATACCTTAGGCAAGCTGCTGCCCTGCAGCCTTGGAGGCTGGTGGGGGAAAGAAAAACCATGTGTGTTGTTTGGGGCTTCTCAAAGCACCAGAAYAATGAGTTAGAACAGCTCTGTGCTTTCTGACGGGTCGCATATCTTTTTGATCTATAGGATTTGCACCCTTGACACCATCTTTTGAGGAGCACTTCCAAAAAGTATGGAATGAATGTAGATTATGTGGGAAATATCTCAGTAGTGTGCTCACACAGCTCGAGTCAGCAGAGTCTCCCACTGTTAACCGAACATGTCCTTTATGGAAATTGGCTTTGTAGCCCACATTTCAACTGCTGAAGAGTTATGAGGTCAGCAAGTGCAGTTCAGAATTTAGCTCATTTTGTGTATATCTTGGACCATGTTCACCCCTGGGTTTTATACCACWAAAATCAGTGGAATGATGCCAAGAAAAAATTAATCTCCTAATATTTAAAATCAGCTCCTCCAACATGAGTGTATTTCACTGATCTCCCTACCATAGCTCTAGGAAGGGTGCTGGTGCTGGTTCCTGAAGATTATAATTTCTGTATGGGCACTGAGAATTACTAACAATAGCAGGTTTTGGATGGATATTACATCTCGTACTTCAGGGCATGAACTATTCTCTTAACTTGGGAGCACAGAGAGGCTGCTGTAGTGAGCAAACTGTTRTATTTCTGCCCCCTGCAGTGCTCTTGCCTTTCTGTGATGCATCTAGTGGTGGCCAGTGTGGGAGGCAGGTGGGTAAGGTGGGTGGACCACAGGCAATTCCCACGTTTCTCTGAGAGCAGATTGTTGATCCCGAAGCCAGGGCATCATATCGCTGGTGCTTTAATTGGAAGCTTAGAACTAATGTCTGCAGTCCTCTTTAATGACAGATTACTAGCAGTGATCACAGAATTGTCTTACAGAGTTAATTTTGGCTAATGAGCAATTAGTCAGCTCAGCAGTGATTCTCCCTTGCTCGTGTCCCCTGGGAAGGGGTGGTCGGGGCTGAGCATGGTGCTTCCCTGGGGTATGGGGGCCCAAGAACCCTCACCTGCGCTGCTGCTTGGGCTGCAGCTCAAATTTCCTCCTCCTAAAGCAGAGGGATTTATTTTCCAGCTACAGGCTTGCAGTGTTATCCTAAATGTCAGCAGAGTACCTTCTTTCTTCTTTCTTTTTTTTTTTTTTATTAAATACTTAATGCGGCCAGAGAAAATCTGTCAGCCAAGGACTCCTTGCCTGCCCAAACGAAGGTTGAACTCGTGGGGGTTTGAGCATGTTCCAGAGTGAATGTGCTTGAATTTGAGGACAGCTCCAGACGATGCTGCCGCTTCCCGGCGCGGGGCTGCCTCGGGTCACGCTGCGGCAGCGGGTGGTGGGACTGGGAGCGGGCACAGATGGTGCTCCAGAAGGGGAAATCCAGAAGCTCACGAGCTCATTTCTTTTAGGGAGACGTGTCCATATGTCACCCATAGAGGATGAGAGCCTGCTCATCAGTCTGGAGCGCTCTGAGGCTGCTGGGATGAAATAACCCCAGTCTATAGCTAAGCTGGAGCCTGGTGCTGATGGAGCCCCTGTGCTCTGTCTGCTCTCCCTGCCAGGGAGGGAAGTCCTGAGTGTCATGTGTGCCTCTTCTGCCCAGGGCTGGGAGGGGAGACTTCGCTAGGGAGCCTGCATGGCTCAATCCATCACGGGCTCAGCTCTGGCCTCTCTGTTTTCCTGCCCACAGTGCTGTGCACAGCTCCTGGAGGCGAGTGGAGGCTTGGGGACGTGAGCCCATAAATCAAGTGCTTGCTTGTCTGTCCCCTCGGCCAGGCACTGCACACCGGAGCACAGAGATGCTCCCCACAAAGGATGTCTTGCAGCTGGACATAAATCTCAGGGATGCCTCCAGACCCTGGCAACTGGCACAAATGTCTCTTAGATTTTTGCTTCCTAATCTGGTAACTGAGCATTGCTCGAATACAGTGTAATTAACAGTGGTGATAAATTGACAGTCAGAGCTTATGCTGCTCTTCAGAATGTGTTGATGTTTTCTGAGATAAAAAAGAGACCCTCTTCCATTTAATATTTTAGCAATTTGGGGAAGAAAAGAAGTCAACAGAAATGTTGTCCCACCCAAACTGGAGCAGTGATAAGCAAGTTACTTGAATTTCTGTATTTACATATTGAGGAGGAGGGGTGCACTTACATAAACGTGTGTGTCTCTATATAACTGCATATAYGTATGTAACACCCAAAATGCCTCATTATGCATTCATATTCACATGTGGAGTCTGTCTGAGGCTGTATGGGTATATATAAAAATATGATTTATRGGTTTTTGTACCTCCCTGACAGACTCCAGGAGACCAATTTCTAAATGTATGCCAAGATTTTTGACTAAGAGACAGGTAGCAGTAGGTGCTAATAAATGAAAGAACTGCAAGTAAAATGTTGTGACATCCACCTCTCTGAACAACCTGCGGAGCGCTGGCAGAATCATCAAACCGAGCTGAGAGTAATCAGCAGGGACTGATAAAGCTGCTCTTGTAATTATTTGTTTGATATACAGCTTTCCTTCTTCCTTCTGCATAAATAGCAGAATTGCTTTGCTTAGTGTGGGAGGTTTTTTATTCCTGTCAGGGCTTGTTCTCACCAAGATGTCATGAGAGGAGGACTGAGATCTGCATTTTTGTTTTATTTACGGGCTTTCCGTTGTAATTCTGACAGCATGCGGTGGAGACAGCATTCATTTAGCTGGGGAGAGGCGTCCTTGCTCCTGCGAAGCTGTCGGTGCTGCGGGGGCCAGACTCTGCCATGCTGCTTTTAAGCCTCTCTGATTCCTCCAGGTTTGGCCTGGAAGAAGCTGTTCCTGGGAGGAGGCGGCTGCTGGGGTCTGAAGGCAGWCGCGATGCTGCGCTCGTGTATTTGGGTGTTAAATACAATTCCCACAGCAGCTTTCTCGTTTTTAAGTGTGAGTTTGATGATGCCTCAGCCCAGGCTGCCCTACAAAACCACGCAGCCCTGCAGGTTGACAAGTGTTAGTTATCCTTAAATAACTTCCTCTCCTCACCACTTCCACTGCTGAAGCAAGAAAATCCAAGCATTGACTGATTTCCAGGCAGTCACAGTGGTGGCCCGTCAGCAACRACTGAACCGAGCCAAAAGGCTCCTGTTGATGTCAGTGGTTTCTGGGAATGCTGCCTGCATGGTTTTGTTCCGGGATTTCCCTCTCCGTCCATGCCTGGTTGAGCTCTGACTTCACTCAAGGCAAAGTTCGCAATTCTGTGTTTAACAAAAGGTACAGTAACTCATTCCCACCCTAAGCACTCTCGTTTTCCTTCTTCTATTTATGTTCTATTTATCCTCTTTCTTTCCTTAAGAAAAGGGAGGAAAAGGATAAAGGATAATTTCTAAGCAAAGAAAGAAAAGACAACTTTTTCTTTAAAAAAAAAATTCTATACACCAGAATAGTTTTTGTATTGTCTAAGGGTTTTACCGGGATACCAGGAACTCGGGAGGAAGGGGGAGGCGCGAGGGGAGAGAGAGGYACATTAGAGCAGAAAATAGATTTCCTAGCCTAAAGAGAGAAATCCAGACTGCTGCCTTTGGTGTGCATTTGAATATTGTCAAGGGCATGTGGAATACGTTGATAGCCGTTCTCCTTCTAATAATTGTAAAAACCTGCTAATGATGAGGCACAGATTTGCCACTGGCCATGTGTGTCACGTGCACACAGAGTATTGGGAAAGGGTCTGACACATCAGAGGCTGTGCTCGGTCTCATGGCGGGGTCAGCACCAACTCCCTCTTACTCAGGAGAAATACTTCAGACTTGAACCAGATTAATGAAAAGAGAAATTGCTCTGAGACTAAGAAAWAAAGCTTTACACCCGTTGCAGTGTTGTGGGGGGTTGTTCTTGAGCGATTACAGCTCATCCTTTCAAAGCCTTCTGATTCCAGGCAATGATGGCATTTTAAGATAAATAACGTGTTCATGGCTCTGCTTGTTATTGAAGGGCTTTTATTATTGCTGATGTTACATGAAAAAGAAAGTTATTAAAAAAATGTGGCACTAACAAATTGAAGCCCCCAGGGAACTGTTGCCTGAATGGGATTTTGATTGGAGTTCAATTTAATTGGCCATAAATCTTCTCATTTCTGATTTACATTCTACTTCAGACCAGTCTACCAAATTCATGATAATCAGGTTTTCATTTTTCTCTATTGAGCAAAATACTCTGACATGAGCATAAACAGAAATATTCCTTCAGCAAGGTGACCTTGTTCTTGCTTGCACCGTGCTGGTAATTGATTTAATGCCTCCTTACCTATAAATTGGGCCTCTTTCTGAGGCATGTCCATCAGATTTCGAGGTAATTGGTTAGCATGGTTGTTTTTTTGACTGCAAGATATTTCTCATAAACCTCTAGTACAAGATCATTTTACCTCTAGGATCATTTTACCAACATGATGGAATAAATTCAGCCGGCAGACATGCACTGGCTCTGCTGCAGCTCTGAATGTACCTACGTGCGTTTCTCAGAGAAGAAAAGATCTTGTTCTAGCCTGGAGTAAATCTGTGGAGTTGTAGAGCCCAGTAATTTCTGTGGAGTTTGATTTTGCAGAAGAAAAAGAAGAAAAGTTTTCCAGGCAGCCTGAGGCTCCTGGCCCACATCCCTCTCCTGCTCTCGAGTGCTGTGCACCACAACACATCGCAGAGCTGTCCTGTCCTCTCCACCACTCAGCTCTCCTTCCCTTCCTTTACCCAAGGTTGCTCTTTGTGATTGCTGGTTTAGATTTGTGAAGAATTTTCCTTCCCCTCCACTCAAGGAAGGCTTCACACCAATGAACTCTTTAGGGAAGTGATTTGTGTGGGCAGATGAGTAAGAGGTGAGAACCAGGTGGGATCAAAGGAAACAGAATTGTCATCTAATTCTGATTAGATATCCAAAGCCTTAAATTCACTTGCTGCTCTTGCAATCTCATTCATGGGAATCTCAGTAAAGTCCTCAGGTGCTGCAGGKAGTGGGTAGGAAAGGGGAGGGAACCCACATTGAGATGTAATCATTATTACTGAGTTTGGAGAATATTGCAGTTAAATGTTTTTCCCCGCTGTTCTTATCCCTTTTGCTTCCTTTGTGTTTCTAACTCATGTAGAGATTTCATTATATTGCTCATTTAACCATTTCCAACAGTACTGGGATTGACAGGTTGAGTTTTCAGCAATCTCACAACTTCATGGGCTGTAAATTGGATGTTTTAGGGCCYGTTGAAAAGGTGAAAAGAAAGTTACATCTGCTACCAGTTTCCTAATTACATCGGCATCAAATACATTGCGTTTGTTAATGCCGGGTACTCTTGCTGAAAAAACRTTTATAACCATGGCCTTGGCAACTGGAAGCAATTACTTTGCAGTGGTTTTCCTTTTGTATTCTGAAACACCAGAATTCTTTTCTCCTCTTTCCTCTGCTTCCCTCCCTGCTAAAGAAGCAGAGGAAAATCTGAATTTTCACTCGTTATGATTATCTTCTGAATTTTTTTTTTGTCAGCAAAGATGAATAGCTGGAAAATTACCAAAAGTAATGTAAAGCAAAATGAGCATCTGTTTCTGAAGTTTCTGCTGAGCTCAGTGGTATTTAGGGCTTGTGTGACAGCGGTGGGCAGGTACTGAGGCAGATGAGACCCGAGTGTGTCTCGTGCTGTGCTGCCTGGGAGCGTGGAGCAGGGTTTGTTCCCCATATGGTGATGGCTGSGTGGTAGATCTGGTTACTAAATCTGGCCAAGATGTTTTTCCGAAATGCTTTATTGTGAACCATCTTCCTTTAACTATGGGTTTGGTGATTGTTTGATCAGAAAAGACTTTGGCAGGATTGTGGTGAGATGAGAGCTCTCTCCTATCTTGATTCCCAGATGGGGGTAAGAACGAGTCCAGCTCACTCTGGATTAGGTATGTTTGTTAAAGTCTGTGCTTGACCTTGGCTTTCCCACACCCTTGGTTTGTCCCCTGCCCATGCTCCCGGAGCACTGACTTGCTCGAGTGACACTGGAGCCTCCCTCATGGCACAGATGGACACCCCAGCCTCCACACCTTCCCTTGCCACCCCCTCTGCCTCCTGTAATTCCGCTGGGAGATTGTCAGAAGCATGTGCCTTTCATCGCTGAAGTGGGAAGGCTTTTATTTATTTGGTTAATCCGAAAGTTAAGTGGGTGGGAAGATAAAGTCGGCAGCCTCGCTCCTTTCGTCACATGGTACCAGCTCTTGCTTCCCCTTGAGAGAGGCAGAGCAGATGGAAGGCAGAGATGAAATGAAGATCAAAAGTAAACAGCGCGATTAAGTTTTTGATAAAGGATAAAACACTTATCACATCAAAGCCGCTGAAAACCACATTAAATGTTTCCTGAACATTTYGTGTCCACGTAAGCATTAACTGTACTTGCCATGGGGACACTTGCAACAGCAAGTGGTGGAGCTGGGGGATGCTGGTGGGTGTTTACTCTCGTAGCTGTGCTGCAGGTCGCCTGCCTGGCCCCAGCAAGGCAGAGCTGGCAGCCTGCAGCCGTCCTCTGGCACCTTGAAGCTCTCTTGCCACAGATCAGTGGGCCCATGTTATGTGCATGGCTTGGGACTCCTTTAAGCCTCTTCAGTTTTCCAGGTTTGGGCACCGGTTTTCCAGAGGTTTCAAGGCACTTGCAGATGTAGATAGGTGCAGAGTTTGTGGGTGGCTTTTCTCCCAAGCATTGGTGATCCTTTCGTTCCATGCTTTAGCTCAGTGAATCAAGTCCTTAAATGTTTTTGTGTAAGCAGCATCATTTGTAGTGAGAAGTGTCTATGGATTGCCTCTTTTCATCACTGTGTTGAAATACTGAGCTGTGCTGGCCAGTGGAGAAAGAAAAAAAGCTCTGTATTGCCATTATTTTTAAAATGAGGTTCTTGATTGCTCTGGGCCGCTGCTGGTGGATGTAATATTTTGGTAAAATTAATGCAAAATGATACCAGACCAGACCAGCAGCACTTGATATTGGCTTTTTCCAGGTAGTGCTGAGTCCAATCTGCTTTTGTTTCCAATTTATCACCTTGTTTTTCTGTAGGCAATGAAGGAGCCACATGCCCTGCCTCCTACCACATGGGAGATTCTGTGTAACGGAGACCAGTCCAAGAAACAGTCGGCCTCTGTGGTTTTTTTTGTTTTTTTAATCAGTGCAGAGACATTTTCCCATCTCCAGCTCTCAGTCCTTCAGAGCACAGAGGTAGTTTAAATGCTGTGTGTGTGCAGCCACCTGTATCATCAGTCATTTTGCATGTTGGGGGTGGAAGTTTGCCCTTCACTAGCATCTCACCTGCAGCACTTCCTCAAGAGCACCATTTATCAACTGAAATTGGCATCTGATTTGCTTCTGAAATGAGAGGAACAGCAAAACATGGTGTGTTGAATTGGACTAAAGTTCATGGAAGCACCTGCTGAATGGTCACAGGCTTAAATCTCATTGACTTCAGGTTAAGTCCAAGTAGTTTTCAGGCAAGGTTTTGACACGAGAGCTGTTGTTTCCAGGACAAGTGGAAAAAAGTTTTACACTCAAGATGGACCTGTTTACAAATAGCTAATAATCTGGATTCAGTTTTTACCTGCCAGGATTTATATTAAAAAGCTCAGAAACGGGACAATGCGTGAATGGTTTGAGAAATATGTGTATTAGAATCACAGAGAAATTAATTAGAAGGGACCTCTCATGGTTATTAGTCCAAGCTCCCACTTGAAGCAGGGCTTGGAGTTTGCTCAAGGTCTTGTCTAGTTGAGTTTTGAAAATCTCCCAGGATGGAAATTGAACATCCTTCCCAGGTCCCTCTTCCAATTTCACACAGTGCTTAGGGGTTGATTTTCTCTTCAGCTGGAATTTCTCTGCTGCAGCCTGGGGGTGCTGCCTCTCATCCTGTCTCTGTGATCTTCGGGGAAGGGCCTGCCTCTGTCTACACTGCCTGCCTTTTCCATCATCCAAACGGTGCAGTAAGACAAATCTCCTTGGTTGTTCGCTTGTTTGTTCTCCTCTCAGTGCTTCCCTTGTTGTTTCTGTGTTCTGCAAGTGATTGACAGCAGAACCCTGTCTGCGTACTTGGGGTCTTTCAAAGAAAGATCTTGTTTCTATTTAGTACTCTTGAAAAGAGAACTTTGGAAATGCACGAACAGAAAAAGAAATTAGGTGATGTGAGCAGAGAAGTCCCAGTTCCGAATTCACGTCTGCCAAATGCTAATGTTAGTTATTTTCAAGCTTGGTAGTGCAAAAGGTTTTTACTCTTTGTACAGTTGGCCTCATCCTGCTGTGAATGTAACAGTATCAGTTAACAGGGAACAAAAAGGCATATAGTGAAAACCTTCAGGTCTTCTTTGGTGGCAAGTAAGGTGGCAATCAAGCAGCAGCTCAGATATGACACAGGCCTTGCCTGAAAACTTAAGATTAGACCAGGAACTTCATAATAAAAAGTCAAATTTAATTTCTTGACGAAACCCAAGACAGTTGTCCCAGTGACAGCTGTTTTATTTCATATAAAAAAAAAAGGTAGCTTTTTCTTAAGAAGCATTGCCATGTATTTCAGCGAGATTTCTCATGTAATAAGATGCAAAAGTTCAGGCAACATCCTGATTAGATGGGTTTCTATTTGATAATAAAAATGGCATTGACAGTGAGGRATTGCACCGAATAAATCATTACTTGTGAGTTCTGTTTTATGCTGAAGCCAGGATGTGTCCTGTAAAGTTCACAGCTGTTTTAACTTTTTCTTTTCCTCATCTAGACAGCTGTATGTCCATGAGATTTATTTCTTGATCTATGTGGACATGAAGTCCTTTTCGGGATTATTGCCATAGAAACAAGCCATAACACAGAGCGTGTTAGAAGTAACAAATGGGATTTGGCAGTGCTTCCCATTTACTACACAGAGTCTGAGCTGCATAGGACAAAAAGCAGCAATTACTTGCTCTCAGAGCTTTATCAACAGGCACATCTGCACATTCATTAGAACTAGATACTTCAACTCCCGTCTTGGCTGGGATGGCATTCACATATTCTGGTCTTTAAACTAAAATCCAACATCTCTTTTATTTTTCAGTCAAGGTAGGAATTTGTTTGGTTTGACATTTTGGTTCCTTTTTGTTGACTGCAAATCCTGGAGTCAGCCCGTGTGAGCCTCCCAGAAGGAGATAAGAGGCAGTGATGGAACCACTGGCTCCGGGGGACGGTCCCTGCTTTGAAGGATGAGGTCACCCAAGTTCTGCTTGTAAAGCTTGATCTCCCACGGAGCTGGGACCCAGCTCCCAGCCTCTCCCAGGGCTTCCCACCCTGCCTGGCTTGCGGGAACACTGCTCTTCTCCTCCTTGGTGGCCCGGGGTGGCTCTGAGCTGGGGGAGTAGATGGGTTGTGCCAGGCAGGGGAGGTTTTTTGGAGGAGTGAACACAACGAGCTATACCTGGAGCTGAGGCTGAGCCGTCTGGGTTGCAGCACAGCTGCCGGTACACGTGAGGGACAAAAGCAAACTCCGAATTTTAAGCCAAATCCATGGGTCAGCTTTTGAAGTTGTATGGGATGGTAAGGAGGCAGAAAAGCAGAGGGAAAAGAATACAGAAAAGGGCAGGGAAATATATTAAAAAGCAAGGTGTGTGTGCTGGCTGTGTGTGCCCGAGCCCCGGCAGGCGCTGTCACCGTGGCCCTGTGCCTTCCACTGGGGGAGGTGGGTGCTGGCTCAGCAGGGCACGGGGTGCAGCTCTTGCTTGGCTCTGGAACTCTTCCTTTCCATCATCTCTTTCCCATCCTCCCTTGCATGAGGTAAAATCAAACATGGAAACGAATAGTCAGGTCGCAGAGGGGTCCCTTGCTCTGGATGATGCATTTGCACATCTGTTCTTTTCCCAGTCCACATCCTACAGTGCTGCCTCTAGATGAGAGAGGAGCAGCTTCCAGGGGGGATTTCAGAGGCAGCTGGAGATGCTTTAAAGCTCTCAAGGCAAAATCTCTCATTTATCTTCAGTAATTCAAGAACACAACAACTTTGCTCAACAGGAAGAACATTCAAAGCTGATTATAAACCACAAAATCAAGATGAAACCTAGAATGCAACCTGAAAGACCCAGAGAACTGAAATAGAGGGAGCCTGAAACTGGGCTATGTGCTCAGAGTCTGCCTGGCCTCCTTTTCAGAAGTGCTGAGGACTCTGCAGCTCCAGTGAAGGTGATGAGTGCTCAGGATCTCTTTGAAACATTTATTTAGTACCTAAGTATAGATCTAGGACTGACTAACTTCAGGCTCCAAATATAGTTCAGGTGTCTGCCTTCTCACTCTTCCTCATTTCTCTTTTCCTCGCTCTTTAATCTCTTCATCAGCTCCCACATTATCTTTTCCCTCCAACTCCCTTAGTTTTTCCATCCTCCCCCGGCTGACTTCTGCTCCTGCTTCTATCTCCTCGTTCACTCCGACACCTCTCCTGTCCCGTGAGAGCCACAGGCCATTTTCCAAAGTACATCCCAAGCAAGCCTTAGGTGGCACCCCTTTTCTCTCCCTCTCACCCTAAATTCTCCTTGCCTCATTCTCAGGAGGGCAGAGGTGTGAACGAAATGCTGCATCCTGTTCAGGAACCTGCTGAATTCCGGCCCCAAGTATTTCTCCTCTCCTATGTGGGCCTGACCAGAGATGGCAGTGAAAAGGGAATCATCACACACACTCTTGCTGGGGGGGGAGCCCAAAGTAGCTGCCATCATTTTCTGGCCCAAAAGCATAAATCAAAATGTCCCATTTTCCTGTGTTCTGCCCGTTGCAGGTGTGATCTGCCAATGCCAGCGATAAAAGAGGTTATCAGGAGGGGATCATGTTAATTTTGTGAGCAGGAAGCTCTTGTTAGTGGCCGTGCTGTTCAAATCAGCCAGTAGACAGATGTGGCTGTGGATCTGATGGACCTTGTCCTGTCTCTGTTGCAGGAAGGCATGCCCCAAACGCTGAGTTCTACCAGTATGTTTACCCCATGTGGCTTCAGCCCTCATCTACATACTTCAAAAGAAGGTGAACAAGGAGGACTGATCTTCCAGGATGGAAACCTTACCTCAGCATCTCTGGATGCTCTAATCCAGCATCTGATACCTACCACTGATTACTACCCTGAAGTAAGCAATTCACAGTGTAATAAATGGCTTAATTTTGATGAATTGGGGCAGCACTTTATGCAAAAGTGCAAATGTGTTAAATTTTGAATTAAGAGGGCTAATTTAAAAGCTGCGTACAATTAAAGCTTGGTAAATTGATGCATTGCTTTAAATGCTGTTTCACTGCTCTATAACTGTTCCCATGAAAAAGCAGATCCCAAAGATGATACTGCCTTTAAATAAGAGAACAGGGTGGGGGGGAGCTGTCGTGGTGATGAATTAGTGATGTAGTGATGTAGCAGTTGGAGCACTTCAAAAATAGCAGTGCATCCCAGAGAGGTTTAGAGGAAAACTGAAGCAAAAAACTTCCAAGTCTGAACTGGCATTAAATTATCTAAAAATCAGTGGCTGCTGAAGTCATCCAGGTTTGCCTGTATGTACAGAGCCTTCCCTCAGTGACAACAGAGATGTTGCTTCTGATGGGTCTATAATTTAGCTGGGGTTATATTCATAACTTTGCAGTCACTGGACAGCACAGTCCAGATCCTAATCCTTGCTCCATCAGTGGAAATTTAGTGTTTCTTCACCATCAGCGTGAGGATCTAAACTGGAAGCAGGTTTATGGTCCTGCAAGCTATTGACTMCACTGGATTTTGCACGTCCTCAGTGGAATTCAGACAGAGTTTGACTGGAAGACTTTTAAGTGCTAATATATCTCCATGGAAAGGCTTGTATTTCAAAGCACAGAGTAGCATTGACTTCTGGGCACTTTAGAAGACTGGGAAAGTTATCAATGCAGAGCAGGCAGCATGTTTTAAATTACCCGGAGCTCGGTTTCTGATCAGCTAAAAATAAGTAATAAAGAAGCATCTCAATTAAAAAAAAAAAAGAGGGAACAGAAAGGCAATAAAAATAGGTAATGGACAGATCAGGCTGTGAGATTTTCATTAGGCAATGTGTGATATGTAATATTATACCTGCTGCTCAGGAGCATGGCTAGGGCTGGGGGAAAGAAGATAATTCAGGTGCAAGGAGGGGTCAGGATGCAAACAACTGATGCTTCATGCATATATTTTAAATTCGCTGCTGGAATAATTTAAATAATCCAAGGATTTATCCAGCAGACCTGCTTCCCACAGCTTCACAGATGTGGAACTTCAYACATATGACTTGGCTGATAGAAATGAATTTTGGAGAGTTAATGGAATAAATGATATATTGCTTAAAATAGGCTGGATGAGACCARCAGAGCAATAGTAATATGTGGCTAACGTGGGGTTGTCTGCAGCTCCCARCCCAGGGATTTCTGCCCTTTTAGCTTCCTGGTCTCCTGTACCTGGGCTTGCTCCTGCAGTGACGTGCACACTTCTTCACTGAGCGTTTGCCCAGGGTTTAGGCAACCAGGGGCTGGAAGTGGGTGCTGTGGAGGAAGGAGATGCTGCTGCCTCCTGCACCCAGTGTAACCAGTTCCATATTCAGGGTCAGGAATTGTTATGTCTTTTAGATATAAAGGTCTTGCCCAGTGAAAATGAAAGAACTGTGACATTCAGGGCTTTTACAGTCGATATTACCCACTGTGTGGCTGCTTACAGCAGGTCTGCTTGTCTTTCTCCCACAGAAAGCTTATATCTTTACATTCCTGCTGAGTTCCAGACTCTTCATCGAACCCCATGAGCTTTTGTCCCGAGTTTGTCACAAGTGCATTGAGCAGCAGCGGCTGGACGACCCCGTGCTGGACAAGGTTAGTTTATCTTTACAGCAGAAAAATGTGAGCTGTTTTCAATGGGCAGAGAATGCTGGGGCTCTGGTGTGTGTCCCTTGCCTCCCTTTAGACTGAATGAAGCTTTCTCATAAAGGATGATGCCACTGAGATCCTGACATTCAGGCATCCTGCTATMCATGTCTGAGAGCAATGCTTCAGGCACTAGTCACTTCAAATCTTCTTCTAATTTTCCCTTTCCCCCTGTCTCAGTCTTCCCAGGTGACTTTCCTTCTTAACTTCTTTAAGGCTCTGATGAAGCCTGCGGGATGCAAGGAGGTAGGACGTAACCCTCACACACTGTCAAGTGCAGATGCCCACACACCACTCTCTCTCCCGTTTTTACTTAATGTCTCTGCCCCTTTGCTTTCTTGCTTCTGGTACAGTAATACTTCCTCTTGGCCTTCCCTGCCACTTTGAGCACCATATAACAGGGGCAGGTGCCCACTGCCCCCATGCCGTGCTGCAGAGTGGCACCGATGGAGCACCAGGAACAGGCAGGAGCAGCAGTGAGGCCCTGGCAGGTGAACAGAATGAGAAAATCCAAGCTGCTCTTGCCTTGGCATTCCTCGTGTTTTGCCCCAGGGACTGTGCAGCCTGATACAGTGTGTAGCAACAYGTGTGCATCCTCTGGCAGTGCCACAGACAGTGCAGTGGTGATGGATCCCACTGGATCCTGTTCAGTGCTGGATTCTGCCCAAGCTCCCCTCGGTGCGTTGGTGAAGAACTATCCAGTACATTATCTGGAGCAGGAGATGCACCTTCAGAGCAGTGAAGAGGGGAAGAATGTGTATTGGTCGCAACTTTCCAGAAACCCCAAAATTCTGAAATTATTTTCAGGATCAGCCTTTTCAGCTTCAAAACARTGGGTTTGGTGTCAAATACTGAGTCACCAACACCTCAACTTGTGCTTGTTTTTGCACAGGCAGACTGGTTGCATGAGTAACAGGAGCTRTGCCTTCACTGTGGAGAGCCATTCTCCAGAATGCTGGAGAATGCCATCCAAGACTTGGGTTTCCCATACAGTCAGTGTTAATAGAAATATCTGTATGGGGTGCACCATGCAAAGCAAGGTTTTTAAGGTGTGATTGGTTCTGTTTTCCAATTCTATGACAGATACAAGTTTAGAAGGATTACAATGTGAGCATTGCAAAGCTTTGCTGCTCATTAATCTTCCAGGAAATGAGAAACACTGTCTTATTAGGAAGATCTCTTATCTGTCTGAAGTGGATCTGGACTGTGTAGTAACATAGGGTTCATGGGACACAGCTGATTCTGTGTTCCTGAGAGTGGGGCTGATCGGAAACTTTGTACACAGGCAACCTCCCATCCCATGTCCTGTGACTTGCACAAAGTCCTCTCCATCAATTCGTAATGCAGTTTACACAGCTGGAGCAAATGTCTCCCCAGACCTTTGTAGTTCCCAATAAAGCTTTCCCTTCAGCAGCCACCTGCTGGTCTTTGAGCCTGAGCTTAATGCTAGCTGACAGCAGTTATTTTTAGAGATGTGGTTCATTGAAACCTGTTGTTGGTGGAAAGCTGAAATATGCATTTTAACCACTTTGGTTGAAAAACAAAGAGCTTGGGAGCTTAAGAGTATAATTTTTCCTGATTACAGGGTACAGTTGAGCTGCAGTACGTAGGATGCAGAAGAAGGCTGTTTGTTTCGGTCTGTGTTTTCTGTAAATAAAAATGCAGTKTGTTGTTTAACACCATTTCCTTCTCCCATAACAGAGGATGAAAGCTTTGGGAGCAGCCTCACTGGCTGCCTTTTGAGATAACAATAATCCACCAATTGTACCATTGCCTGCATTTCCCTCCTTGCCCCATCCCGGCTATTCCCACTGCCACATCCTCAGATAAATCTACACCAAAAGTAAAGTGGGCATCAGCTGTGTGTTATGTGAGTGAGTGTCCTTGTCCTATCATGACCTTGAGCTYGTGTGGGGAGAGGGCAACATTATCAGTAGCCCAGGTAAAGTTACAAAAGTGCTGCTGTTTTGTCCATCTTTTCTTCATTGTATATCTGCCACTGGTCACTAAGCAGTTTTTTTTCATGCAGCCAGAAAGCAAAGGGGCAAAAAACCTCTATGTTGGTCAAGAAATTAATTCAAATTTTTCAGAGAAGGATGAAAATGTAGGAGGGTTGTAAGTACAAAAGGGAAGAACAAATGGTTCAAATCAGCAAAAAGGCCAGATGTTTTTAAAAAAGGTATAAAGGTTGCACCAACAAAATGTCCATCCAGCCATAAACGGGTCAATTGCATGTGCAGAATACTTAAATCTGCATGTAAAACAGGCAGTTGTGCACGCATCTAAGTTCTGGTATATTTTGCATGCCAAAATGCATTAATTGTGCACCACACTCTTGTATGCATGTGTGCAGGTTTTGCAGGTGCAACATAAATGCCTTCTTTGAAAACCTGGCCCCACGTTCAGTGACACACACAGTGGGAGACTTTAATGAACAAACAGGTTCCAACCCTTGTCCATCATTCAATGGTTTCCKTTTCAGGCTCGAATCAGAAAATTTGGACCCAAAATCTTACAGTTGCTGACAGAGTGGACAGAGACATTCCCGTATGACTTTCAGGAAGAGCGGATGATTGGCCATCTGAAAGACATGATCCACAGGATAGCCCCATGTGATGAGGTGAGGATGCCTGGCCTTGGGATGTCCTATTAAGATATTAAGTTTATCTTCCCACTTGATTCCTCCTTTTCCTCCTTTTTCCACATTCTGTTCCATGCCTCTTYCTGGATACTCTCCCTGTTTTTTAATCCAATAATGGTAAAACCGTGTGGTAGCTTCCCTGAAAGCCACATCTCTCTTTAGGTACTCCTGTGGCAGTGACATGGGGACAYGTCAGAGTGAGCAGTGGAATTTATCTCCTGCACATCACATTGTAGGATAACAATATTCCCATTTTATAGAAGGAATATATGAAGGGATAGCATAGASTGAATGTGCTGGTGACAGTGCAAATAGCAACAGAGCTGTGATCTCCCAAGTTGGAATCATAGAATTACAGACTGGTTTGGGTTGGAAGGGACCTTAAACTGATCTCATTCAACCCCCCTGCCATGAGCAGGGACACCTTCCACTAGACCAGGTTGCTCCAAGCCCCATCCAACCCGGCCTTGAACACTTCCAGGGATGGGGCAGCCACAGCTTCTCTGGATCCAGATTCTTACATTTAAAGAAAATACAAATATTAATGGACACGTAGCTTGTCTGGGAGCGTGAAAGTGGCAGAAAACAGCAGTGTGTGGCCTGCTGAGCACAAACTCAGACTAGATGTCTGTATGGTCTTGGTGTTCAAGTGTGTGAGCTCTGTGTGTGGCACAGTTGGTCACAGTGAATGGAGCCTCTGGGAGACCTGCTCRCAAATTCAGGTGGGTGAACCCCCTAAATTAATTCAGAAACATTAAAAAGACCACAAAGTTCATGAAAATAATAAGCAAATAGTACACAGAGAGTCTCTAATTACTTTTAGGTTAACCATGGGATGTGGAAAAATTCAGTTCCTTTGGCTACATCAAGGCCTGGCCTCAAGCCACAGAGGGGTGCAGTCCAGGAGAGCAACAAGAACATACCCATGAGGATGAGAGAGAGAAGGGTGGAGAGAGGACAGAAGGARTTAGCAAAGCTGCAGCACAACAGAAATGAGATTGAACCCTCCTGTGCACATAAAATACGTCATAAATGGGAACAGCTGCACTTGGAGTGGCACTTTCAGGGAGCTGTAGGCTGGCATGGATCAACTGACTGGGCTGGACAGTCCACGCGAGAGAAGGGGTAGGAAGGGGAAACTGTGGGACACAGTGATGGAGGTGAAGGCAACAAAAAACCCTCAGAGACAAAGAGGCTTCAGTTCCGTTAACCAGAGCAGTAAAACTCCCTGAGGGGGAAGAGGCAGTGGACCTGCTCCTGCCAAGTGAGGGGAACCCAYACAGACCCACAAAAATCATGTCCACTGGAAAGAAGCAACCAGCCCAAAGGGCAGAGAACAGGGGCTGTGCTTGTGCTCTTTAAAAGCAGTAGTTGCCCTGGTGAAGAGCCATAAATGCTATAAATCAACTTTCYGCATGCAAAGTAATGGTTTATTTGCCTAACCTGAGGAAGCACTGCACACCTTTGCTCTGGAGCATGCACAGCTGTGTACCAAGGCCGGTGGGTGCCCTGGGGGGCCTCAGACTACATTAGTTTCAAATCAGTGTTTTTCAGATATTACTAGGCACTCTAATTGCAAGTGATTATGCCTGAGCAAAATCAATAATTAATTTAAGAAACAGCTCGTATCCTCCAAATGCAAATTTCCTTTTTTAAGGGACAGCACAGAGGAGTGGTGGTGCCCGTAACGGGCACCTTCGGAAGAAGGTTGTTCCCATTGTGAACCACAGAAATTAAAGACTGAAAGATTTGTGATGTCATCCAGTCCATGTAGGTCAGTGCAGGATTTTCCCCTGCAGTGTGTGCTCCTGTCCTTTGTAGAGTCCACTTTCCAAAGGCTCTGTGATGTGCTTATAAAGGTGTCCATGCTGAGAAGMATTTCTTAGTAAGTGCTGTGATTTGCATTTAGAGTTAGAAATTTTAATTAAAATTTGAGCTCCTAAGCCACCTGCTGAGGCCTGCTGTCTTCAGAGGAACTTTCCTAGTTAAGAACGAAACATTTTCTTTAAATATTAAACAGTAGTATGCTTCTTTTGCCTGTTAATGTGGCAGTGAAGTGAAATTGGTTGATAAAGTCCAGCATGCAGCCCCTGTACAGTAGGGGGTCACTTTGTGGCAAGATAATTACCAGCACATTGAAGGTAATGAACAATATTGTTTTCAGTTAGTGAATGGAGTCTAAAGAAGGCAGGAAATGCTTTTAGAAGGGCAAAAGCAGGATTTTGTTGGGGTTTTTTTTTTTTGTTTCTCCCTCAATGTGCACAGAAAAGCTTTCTAGGCAAGGGTGCACCCAACTGATTTCCAGTGAGTCTCTTCAGGAGCTCTGATTTCTGTGTAATTGTTTGTGTCCTTTAAGTATCTCCTTTATTTCATTCTTTATTAGGTGGTTGGCTTACCTGAGTCTTTGTTTACTGTTGTCTGTATCTATTTTTTGTGCCATATTCCCCACAAAACTAGGTGAAACTAGATATCTTGATAAAGATTTATTGAAAGACTGGCTAATATGCATGTCTTTCAARCAATTTTCTGCGGCTTTTGGGCTTCTCATCCAAACTGTGAAGAATTTGATACTGCACAGACATGACTGGTCCAAGATTTCTCATCCAAACTCCTTTTAGAAAGAGGAGCTGGCTTTCCAGCTAAGCCTTTCAGCCAGATGTTTTATATGTGTTAGAAGACTTGGATTTCAGTTCTGTGCCTGTCCCCCCCCCCCCCACCAAATTAAGTTCCCTGTTTACAAAATAAGATTACAAAATACCGAATATGTCACTATTTGACTTTTCACTAAAAAATAACATTGTGTTCACAGAGCTTCATAAGCTGTGCTGAGATTTGCAAACACACCTRGATGTAAAACAGAGAAATATTTAGATGGAGGTCAGTAGTTTGGGTCCAGAACACTCTTTGTAAATCAAAAGTGTGACCTTCTGTTTACATGAGGATTTACATGAAGAAGGCCTGTACTTTCTCCTCCTTGCAGCTAATATTCATCACTAACAGATTAAAAAAATGAAAGARTGGGCTTTTATTTTCCTTGCTTCATTTTGACTGCTCCTTGTGGGATTTGATTCCAAACATATCGTGTGTTGTCATTCTCCAAAACAAGTCCCTCCTGCCTTCTGGGTACTTGCTTCATTTCAGACTTAACAGCTCTGTTTTGCAAAAAGARAGGCTGACTACATCCTGCTTATCTGGTCCATGTTCCAGCCCAGCTCAAGAGAGCATCTTCCTTAAGTGAAAGGAGAGGGTSCTCAGCAACGTGAAACTTTCTGTTAGAAAAGCTGCATCAAAGTTACAAAGTATTGCAGCAAAAGTTGAAGCACTTCGGATGTTCTAGAGGTCTCCAGCCTTTCCTACCGTGTGATGATGACAGAGTAGGTGTAAGAAGTTATTCTTCACTGTGAAATGGGAGAAGGTGCTGCTCCCAAMGTGCAGATGGGATTCTGTGTGGGTGAGAAGAGCACGGACTCTGGTTTCTGGTCCCTCGAACATCTAAAACATGAATGCTGTCAATGCCTGACACTGAATATTACCCACAGCCTACAAAACTCTGAAGAAGACAAAGGCTGGATCTAAATCATGGGATTACTTTCCAAAAACTCACTCGAGCCGCGTCCAGCTTGGGGCATGACGCGGATGGGTGCTGGTGTTTGTGGGGGAGGCACGGTCTGGCTGAGTCTGTGGTGATGGTGAGGATGGAGCTGGGGTGCAGCTCTGAGCAGGGCAGGTGTGACAGAGGCTCCTGGCCGGCTCTGGTCCTCACTGACRGATCACAGACTGATGTCACTGGCAACTTGATGTTACTAAATCCTGTTTGGATGGGGAGTGAGGAGTTAGATGGGGAGCAGCCAGAGGATCTCTCGGCTCTGTGTCTKTGTGCCGGCAGAGGAGCTGGCAGTCACCAGCCTGCAAAAGTGCTCTTTGCAATTGAGCAAGCACCCATTGCACCTGTACCCAATGCTCCTTTCTCTGGCTGGAAAAGCCCATGAGACCCTGTTCCTTAGCAGAATATACCTCATCCTCCATGTAAGGCTTTTGCCAAGGACATTTCCAATTTCCTTGCCTTTACAGCCCATCCACCAGTTCTCTCCTTATCAGTTTTTTGATGTCTGCATCTGTCAGTTGAGAAGAGCTGGAGTAATTTCTTTCTGCCCATCCTCCATGGCCAGCAACTCCACTCACTGTCTGTAAAGAGTTGCTCCAGCTCAGAGAACCACCTGGGCAACTTAGTCATGCTCATCCTGCTGGGCACATGGCTGTGCCTGGAATACCAGATCAGCTTCCTTCAATAGCAATTAACATTTGGATATTAAATACTCAAAGCTACATAATGCTCYAGCCACTCCAACTGGGTAGCAAGCAGCTGCGTGCTTCTGCTGCATTCAGGTCAAAAGGGTGGAGAAAATAGCATTAGAAATATTTCTTATTCCTAATAAATAAGAGATGACAGGGCACCATTAACAGGTAGAGTTCTCAGCCAACACATAGCTGACATAAAGGATAGGTCCCAAAAGCTGCTGTGCTGCAGAAAGCTGCAGTAACTCATGTTGTAGCATTGCCTCTCCTCTGATCTTGATGTTGGCAGGAATCTGGGAGTATCAGTGCCARCCCAACCCACCAGTCCTGCCTGCCTCTTCTCTTGACTGCAGTCTCTGAGTCCAGAGCACAGAACTGTAATTAAGCCAACTGGTTATTCTGAAATAGGCTTGTTGCAAATAAAATGGTAACCTGTTGCTGGTTTAGGAGTATTTTGCAGAAGGGGCAGTTCAGCACAAAAACACTCCTATGTCAGGTTTTCTGGGTGGTTTATGTTTCTCTCCCTGTCTCTCCAGGCCTACTGGAAAAAGATGAATCAGCTTTTGCAAGCCCTGAATCAGAAGCTTGCAACCCTCAGCCATGGGCAAGAAGGGATTGTCAAGATCAGTGCTGCTGTCTCTGATAAGCTGGTTGCCTTTAAAAGTAAACCTCCATCAATTCAGAGAGAAATCCTGAGCGTCTGCAGTGACCCTTACACCCTGGCTCAGCAGCTGACACATGTGGAGCTGGTAAGTGGGAATGGTTCCCAACTTCTGCAGCCAAAGARGTTATTTTAAGCCATCAGCTGCTAAGTATTCCAGACATAACCAAAAAATGTCTGCACTGCTGCAGCACATCCCATGCTGTATCAACACTGCAGCAGGAGGCAGGGTTTGACAGATTAAGAGGTGCTTGGGAAGCAAACTATATATCAGAGTGTCCCTGTGCATCTTGGAGCAGGTCACTGTACCTCAGCTTGCTTACCTGTGAAATGAGAATCGTATCCCAGGAAGGTCAAGTCCCGGGARCGTCATTTCTATAAGATGCTCTGAGCCCCACAGCCTGCAGGTGCTATTGAAATGGCTGCTCATTAACCCTTTTATTCATTTGGAAGAAATGTCAGCAGTTCAAATCCATTCCTCCAGATACACAAAGCATCTGAATTGTCTGATGTGGCTTTCATTCTTCCCTTGGGGATTTTGTGCCTGGACATACAAGGGTGTGCAGATACCAMCCCCACGAAGTCCTGCTGTTCCCCTGTTGGGCTCAGTCTGCTCCCAAACAGGCTCTTGTGTGTCAGATTGCAGTGCTGGAACGTTGGATGTGCTGTTGTGCTGCACTCCCTCCTCCCAGGGTCAGGTCCTCCCTGTGGACCCGCTGGATGTGCACAGAAGAATGTAAAACGTTGCTGCCATCTGCAGAGCTCTTGTTGCTCTGGTGCCCTGCTGCCTGGCCTCCTGTGGACACTGCTCGTCCTTGGGAGGAGGGCTGGAAAAACAAAACATGACATGGACTGTGGATTGGAGTGATTATTAGGAAATCAGCCTTTGGAATTCGAAGATAGTCGATATTCCATTTGCCAAGAAGTGGAATGGTTAGTTTTCAAAACATGCAGCTTTGGCTCTCTTTGCTTTATATAACTTAAGCCAGAGAGTAGAAGTCCTTTTGCATGGAGTTTTTCTCTTGCTTTTTTTTTTCCTCCTCCACAGTACAACTGTCTTCCAAGGGGAGATTCCCTGTATCTGAAGCATCATTGCCTTTTTAAAACAGATGCAGCCAGAGATTTTAATTCCACTGTACTGTAATCAATGCTCTCTACCTTTTCTTTCATTACTGTGTCCAATATGTCAAGTGCTCTGCACTGAAACTGTCTGATGCTTATTTGTTAGTAAGAATTATTTCCTACTTACTTAAAACAGTTATTGATTAGTAAGAGCCCTATACAGTTATCAGTGTTAACATGAGAGGCCAAGAGAAAAAGCATAGGAGTAGACAAAATTTTCCCTTGAGCAGAATTACCAYTTATTTTATTGTTGCTTGAGTATTCTAAGTTCAAGCTGTAGGAATTCCAAAATATCCCCTCTGATATAGCTTTTGGTATTACCTCTGAAATACTTGTGGYCTACAACCTACTGAAAATATTTCTTTTTCTAATAAATGTGTTTAAGGGAAGTGAAGGTTAGCGTGTGGTTGGAACTGCTGAAGGTGGCCTGTATTTTACTAAGAGAGATTTGGATACTCTGTTTATTCTTGTTTTGATTAGTGCCTGGGACACTCTCCAGTGCAAGCTAAGCCTTTAATGTGTCACGGGCATCCTCAGTGCCTTCCTCACCCAGTGACCCAGAGCCAGCCCCCGGGGCAGCTCCTGAGTGTCAGAGAGCCAGGGCAGAGCCTGTGGGCAGGTGAGCAGTGAGTTGCTGTGGACACCAGATAACAGCACTGGTGCCATTCTAACTGCTGGGGATCAAGGCTTTTGAGCAGTGCTGGAACACAGCAGGTCTGAGGCAGCATCAAGCACAGAACTGAGGTCTGCTGGCTCCCTGTGCATCCAGTGCAGCGGAGGGGACTCTTACTGTGGCTTGTCAGTAATGAGATGTATTTATTCTCATTTTTGTCTTTCTGCTGACATAGTTCTAATTGTTATTGTGAATTTTAATRTCTGGTTAGTTGGCTGTCTACCAGTTCAGTCACACCACTCAGAGTTGACAGAGTGGCCGTGTCTTACCAAGAGAAACAGAAGAGATTCTGGAGTACTTTCTTATTTTTATCTCTCTTTTCCCACTCCCCTACCCTCAACAGGAAAGACTAAGCCACATTGGACCCGAGGAGTTTGTGCAGGCATTTGTACATAAAGACCCTCTGGATGGCACCAAGGTATGATTTCTCCTCATGCAAAGTGTCTCCTGTGATCGCTGTTTGTCCAGATGTGATGAGGTGCCCAAGAGCAGGGCCTGAGGCACGAGCTGACCAGGGTGACCCGTATTGTCATGGCAAGGATGGGACCTGGCCAAGAGCTCACACTGGCAGGTCATTGCCAGTCGTTCCTGGTGAGAAACTGGCCACCACCCTGAGGTTGTGCTTTCTGGYGTGTTCCTGCCAACCTGCTTTGACTGGGACTGGTGGCTGTGGCTGTACACGACCAGGGAATGTCTGTTCCCTCTGGTGAAGGCGTGAAGGCTTGGGATGTGATGTAATGCCCACAGTGTGTGCCCAGACACCACAGCAGTGAGTCAGTGTGTCATGAATCAACTCCTCTCTCTACACAATAGCTTTTAACCCAGAGAGCCACAGGGAACGGAGTGCCTGATCGAGGCTTCATCCAATGGCTGTGAAAGCCACTTGGAGTCTTTCYGCTGATTCCACTGGGGTTTGAAGCAGCATTTCAGTGAGTGCCTCAATAAGGAAAGAGGCTTCCTAGCTGGAGAGGGAGAGTCAGAGATTTCACATACTTTCTTTTCATGTCTGGAAAGAAAGAGGGTGGAAAATTCTTCCCCTGAACTGCATGTGGGTTCCCACTGAGATCATACATCAATGGCTGAATTTCCTCATAGGATGCCAAAGGTAACAGGAATACCTGTGTTTGTAGTGCTGCACAAAGAGCAGCAGAATAGCTTGTAATGGTGAAAATATGGATGGATGGATGGATGGATGGATGGATGGATGGATGRATGGATGGATGAAAAGTGCAACACTGGGCCCTTTCCTTTTCTTCTTGGAGCTATGGAGATTCTGCAGTTTGTTTCGGGGTGAGGGAAATGGGCAGATATGGAGTTCCAGGTATTCTGAGCACTGATCACATCCTTTAGAAAGGATCCCCATGCCAGAAAATGTGCATCAGAAACACAAGAAACCAAACCAGCCAAGGTGAGATTTCAGCCACCCAGTGCAAATGTGGGGGTCAAGGCTGAAAAGTGTTGTATCTGTTATGAAGAAGAATGAAAGAAATCAAATGAGGGCACTAAATTCAAGTGAATTTTGGAAGTGTGAGGGAGGCAGCAATGAGCGGAATCAAATTGCATAAAGCCATAGAGGGGAAGGGATGCTAAGAGGAAGAAGGAAACGCTCAGTTATAAACTAGTGTACACACAAAGGCTGCAGCTCTATCTGGAATTTCAAGTGCAGGGCCAGCAGAGAATACTGCTGAGATATGAAGAGAAGTCGGGATTGCAAGGTAAACCTAAGGAAACATCAGCTGAGGTGGACAGAAAGGAGAATGAGCAGCAGAGAGCCTGAAAATAATGGTGGGAAGGAAAAGCCAAGCAAATCATCTTGACAGACTATGCCAAGCTCTTTGACAGTTATGCATGTTCTTCAAATGTAAATCTGAACACTGAGGGGCTGCCCAGTAACAGTTCTGTAATGCCAGTGATGTGCATAATGACAGAAAAGAGGCACAAAGCACAGATGCATCCCTGAGTGTCCTTTGGAGCTCAAGGCAATGTCCTACCCCAGGAGGATCTACTTAGTAATGCAAAACTGCTGTAACTTTTTCCCACAAGACATGGCACTAACAAACTGTTGGGCTTCGAGTCCACAAGGCTGATCAAAGTGGAGGTRGTCTGGAACTTTCCTCCGTGCTCTGCCTGGGCTGACCCTGCTGTGGTTTAGAAGAGCTTCTGTGCCAAGATACAGTCCAGGGGGAGAGCATTGTACACRGAATCACAGAGTCATTTAGGTTGGAAAAGACCTCTAAGATCATCGACTCCAACCCTTAACCTGGCACTGCCAAGTCCCCCAGTGCCACATCCATACATTTTTTGAAACGCTTCCAGGGATGATGATTCCACCACTTTCCTGGGYAGCCTGTTCCACTGCCTGACCACCCTTTCAGTGAAGGAGTTTTTCCTAATACCCAATCTAAACCTCCCCTGGCACAATTTGAGGCCTTTTCTTCTTGTCATGTTGCTTGTTACTTGGGAGAAGAGACCAACTCCCCCCTGCCCTACAAGCTCCTTTCATGGAGTTGTAGAGAGCAAGAAGGTTCCCACTGAGCCTTTTTCTCCAAGCTGAGCTCTCCCTGCTTCTCATCAGATTTGTGCTCCAGACCCTTCTCTGGCCACATCTTTGGACATAGTGGCACCAACCTTATGTGGAGTCACATATTCCCTGACCCATGAAGAACATCCCTGTAAAGCACAGGGAGTTGGCTCAGGTCTGAATTCCCTCCAGCTGGAGATCATATTAAACATCTTCCTTGCGTGAGGGCTTCAAAAGGCTTCMCTTATGAATGTTTATCAAGCATTCTGAGCTGCAGATGGAAGATGCTTGGGAGGTGCTAAATATTGCTGCCATTTATAAAGCTTAACCTTTAGAAAGCAGTCTGTCTCAACTTTACTGTTGCACATTTTTCACAAGTTTCGTGTTATTAGCTGTGGCTCTTACGCCCTGGCACAGGACAACAGTTCTGAGATGGAAATACTATATTCAGAACAAAACCTGGCTCTTGTGTAGTTTTTGCTGTTACAGGGAGCAAGAAACAGAGCACATGAAAAGCAGCTGCTGTAGTTAGACTGGGGCTGATTTGGGTTTCCTTTGGGTTTTTTGATATTTACATGCTGCATGCTGACATTTACTTTTGAGATGCTTTAAAAATACTCTTTTATTGTATATATAGCCTATTCATAGCTCAGAATTTCAGCTCCTGCTCCTCCATAGCACAGTACTGTGATTTCTGTTTCTGAACATGTCTGTATACAGAATCACAGGTGAATATTTTCTTACTTCTAATTTCCTTGGGAATCATATTAAGCCCCATTTCTGAAGGGGTTCTTAGTCACTGGTGTACCTTACATGATATGGGTGATCCCATGGACATTAATGGATCTTTGCGTATGCATTATGATTTTCTTCTTAGTGCCGTGTGTTTATGGTATCCCAGGGAAATGATTGTCCTAATAAAACAAAAATCAGTATTCTCTGGTACCCTCTAGTGGATGTTAATGAATGTTCAGACAAATCTCTTGAGCTCCAGAGAGCTGAGTGTCTTAGATGGACTGTCTAAGAATTTAGGGCTGGGAAAAGGACTTGAATTCTTATAATGCCAAGCAATGTCTTCAGGCTCTGTGAACTGCCCTATCACTCCTCTGAAGTCAAATTGATGACAAAGGAACTGGAAGAGTTCAGCCAAGTATCTGCTCCCACAGCCTGTATCAGTTATGGGAATTTATGTTAAGTTTTATATAAATAATTGAAAAATGTGCTTCTTGTAATGGCTCTTATCAGGGAAGAGTCTCTGGCATGTAAGAKACCTGGTCAAGCACAGCCATCAAAGCAGAGCTGGTTGCTAAGAGCCTGTGTCCTGAAAACTCAGTAAGGAAAATAGTGGTGTTTTTTCTTAAAGAATCAACGAGAACTGTGTGTTTTCTTTTGCTTATCTCTTGTACACTTCGCTAAATTCTGGTCTCTCCCCTCCAGAAAAGGGCTGTGGGTGATTGCATTTACTGAAGTCCTGCAGTCAAAACCACAAACTGAGCCTGCTGTGGAAGACTGTGCCTGTCTTATTCTGACTGCATGTTCTTGTTGATGTCAGAATCCTGCAATGGCCCAGCTGTTCATCTCCCAGTGAACAAGGGTCAGTGCAGGCTGTGGCAGTGAACACTTGCTGCAGGCACAATAGGGCTGTTTTCTGTGCACCAGCGTGAACTGTGCAGTGTCACACACCCAGCTAGACCCCTGTCTGCCACCCACCACCCATGGGCTTTTTCAAAGGAGCCCTTGAGTGCACAGTCTTCCATGTGCACGAGAGGGATGTGGCCAGTAATTACCTTTGTGTAGTATTTATCTTAGTGATCAGGCAGCTGACTGGAACACAGCTACATCTTTCTGTGCTTTTTTCCCCTCCAGACTTGTTTCAGTGAGCAGAAGAAGACGAGTAACCTTGAGGCCTACGTGAAATGGTTCAATAGACTCTGCTATCTCGTAGCAACAGAAATCTGCATGGTAAGCCAAAAGTGTGTGGCGTGTTTTACCACGTGCCTGAAGTACCACTCTGAGATTTTATATCAATAAGCAAACCTGGGGATTTGTTTCTTCTGACCCAGCTAAGCATCTGAAGGTAAGTTTTAGTAGTATTGCACTGGCAGGAGTGACCTGATAAATGACAAACATATTGGCAAAACAGGGGCGGCGGCACACGGGGGAATGCTCTCTTCTCTTGATGTAGTAGGAGCACAGTGTGGAATAATGAACCCTGCAGGGAAAAAGAGAGGAAAAAACGCCTTGAATTATCCTGTGAGATTTCCGCCAGCAAAGATTCTAGTGGAGCCATATTTGTTATCTGTCATCCCAAAGCTCTGGTGTGTGTGTGAATTCCCATCGCGTGGCTCTTTGTCCTGCTGCCCATTAGTGTGGCTGTGGCTGTCATTTCTTAACTTGGTAGTGGTTTTAGTTTGTTTAACTTGGTCCCATMAAAAAGAAATTAATGTTTTTGCCCTTGAAAAGGGTGTGGAAGGGAGGAATAACAACAGTTTAAAGAGCCTGGATAGCCCGTGATGCRTAAGAATTACCATTTCAAGATCATCTTTGAAAAAGATATGGTGATTCCAGTCCAATTAAAATGTGTATTTAAAATGCTACTGTTTGGCCCATATTGCTGAAAAGGACAAAAGAGGGGAAAGAGATTAATGCAATGAACAAAGCTTTTTCTGGGACAAAGATGCTGTTGTTGTATGGGTGTGAAATCCTGCCCTTAGGAAGGTCTGTGCTGATGTGCCCATGGACTTGAGAGAGGCCAGCAGGGAGCTGAGGCTCTGCTTCAGGGCTGCCTGGGCTGCCTGTTCCAGCACTGAGACAGTCACTGGGGCTGGGAATTGCTGTGAATTTCTTCTGTGTCACTGCAGTGAAAGCTTTGGTTTTAGAGGCTGCCAGTCACTAGCATCCACTGGATTGCTGGAACAGAATTAGGGCCAGTGACTGAAAGCAGATGGCCCAAGCTGTGCATGGAGCCATGGAACAAATGCCTAGGATGACCTCCAGTTCTGCATATGGTCATTACAGTTACTCATTTATTTCAATTTACAGCCTGCAAAAAAGAAACAGCGAGCACAAGTCATCGAATTCTTCATTGACGTTGCCCGAGAGTGCTTTAACATAGGGAATTTTAATTCACTGATGGCAATCATTTGTAAGTACAGCTTCTAACCAGGTCTTCCATCAGCTGTCACAGATGAAAAAGGAAACCCAGCTCTTATTCATGGCTCTCTTTTTTTTCTCTCTCACTCATAGCTGGAATGAACATGAGCCCGGTTTCCAGGCTAAAGAAGACTTGGKCAAAAGTGAAAACTGCCAAATTTTTCATTCTCGAGGTAAAAAAAAAAAAAAACAACAAAAAAAAAGGGGCTGATGCACTGCTTAAATTACATTCTGGATGTTTTTGTTTGGGAATTTTCACATTGTTTTCCAGGTATGAGATGTCTGCAGACACATCTCACAGGCAGAGGGCCAGATGCTAAGCTGGAATATCCCAGGTGTAGTGAGGAAGGTGTAAAGATGCTGATATGCAGAGGAGAGTCAGAACACTCAAATAAATAGGAGGAATTAAAAAAACCCCAAAATATGAATCTATATGCATCTCTGGTGTTGAATGAAAACCCAAGGTTGTATTTTGTATTGAGGATTCCAGGATTCAGCATATATAAAATGTGCTGTGCTTATTCTTCACATAAAAGCTCAGTAAGCTGTTAGTAGAAAAATCAAAGTTACAAAGAGCCATGGGCTGTAGACCTGTCATTGTGTCTCTGGTTCACGGAAATCTGCAGGTATGTGGATTTTGGAGATGTACATTTTGAAGATGTAGGCTGAGCTCTGCTCAGGGTTTGGTACAACTGAGTGTAAAGTTGTCTTTAGAGGGCCCAGGTCACTTTCTAACCAACGTGTGTTGTTTTGTGCCTCTAGCACCAGATGGACCCTACCGGCAACTTCTACAACTACCGGACAGCGCTGCGGGGAGCTGCTCACAGGTCCCTCACTGCGCACAGCAACAGGGAGAAGGTGGGTGTGACCACATCCCATCCGCCTCCACACGGGTGGCGTGCGTCGCTGCTGGCAGTCAGCGGCTCAAAGACTTGGTGCAGGTGCTCTCCTCCCTTCCGTGGGTCACCGGTGCAAGGCTTGTGTGCTGGGAGATGCGACTGGAAATGTGAATCTGTGACTGAAAGAGTCTGGAGTGGATCAAAAAGCTTTGTGGACTTGCTGTCAGACACTGGGGGGGGGTTAGAGAGGGCAGGACACACAGCATGGAGGGCTTTGTTGAAAGCGTCTCTATATCCCTGGAAAATTCACGTTGTTTAGATGGATAAACCTGATGGAACAAGTATTCCAGACTAAAATGACTTTTATTTTGGTGTGGAGCATCAGCCTGGCAGGCGCAGGTGGAGCTGCGCTTTGTTACAATTGTGCTCCAAGGCTCTGGCACAGAAGCCCCTATTGTGCTGTGAGTGAGGTGAGATGGAGAGCAAAGGGCACAGCACTGGAGATGAGGTGGATCTCCATTTACATTAGGGAAAGATGACTTACCACAAGTCCTGCGAGGGAGTCTAGTCTGAATCCATTGCAGCAAATTTGGGGTGATATTCTGTCCTTGTGAATTTTCATTTCATTTGGTTGTTGCTGCCATCTCAGTGAGCAAGAATTGAAGTGTTTTATCAGTGTTYGTGGCAGATATGGAGCTGTCTGACATGTCACTGATGCTGCAAAAATCAGATTGACAAGATGTTAGAGTGTAAGATTCTCCTGCTTTGTGCCTTGGTATGTTTCTTGTTAATTTTCTTATTCCTCCATTCAATTCTTTATTTTTCTGTTTTATGTGAGAGGGTTTGTGTTTAACACTGCAATTGTCCATAGTAATAAATGAGTAATCTCTGAGCAGAGCATGGCAAAGGTAAAGTAGATACYGCATGAACAAGCACAATATGGAATTTAGTATTCATTCACTAGAGGAGCCAGGCCAGATGCTAATCTCACACCGCTGTAAATTTGATGTAAATCTGCTGAAGCTGATGGAATCTCACAGCATTTACAGTGAAATGAGATCAGCATCTGGTGGCAGGCTGACTCAGCTGCAATGGGAGTACACCGAGTTGTTCTGAAAAGCTTTTCTCTATGCAAAGGAGAGATGATTTGGATGTTTGTGAGTGGAAAATAAATTCTTTTAACTCTCACATGCTGCAGTGGGAACCTGTCACTCTGAGATGCTTTTGCAGTTTAGTTCTTCTGCAACCATCACAGATACTCAAGCCAGTTGCTTTATTGTTTGACTTAATTTCCTGTGAAGCTAGCAATCTCTGTCATATCTCTACCCCCAGCTGGTTAATACTGATGGCAGAGAGGTTATGAGATTGAAAGGAATCTATTTTGAATCAGAAAAAGCCCATATTCTGTTTTCCTTATGTAGACAACATTAGCTCAAGAAAATGCTCCAGGATATGATTTGGTAGCTACTCACACTGGGTATTTTACAGTGTCAGATACAGCAGACTGTGTGATGCTTGCTGTAGGATTAAGGGATTTTGTTTATTTTTATGAACAAGATTATAATTTATTTGTTTTAATGAGCTTGAACACATCTGAAAGAACATGATCACTTCTTTTTGATAGAAAATGTTATGTTGTTTCTTGGCAAACTCWTAGCAAAGCTCCCAGAAGAAAATTTTTATCTACAAGCTGAATTGTGCTTGCAGAGGGGTGTACTTGTTAGTAACTAAGTCTGGTTTTGTCTGTGCAGTCAAATGACCTATGACAGCTCCAAAATTAAGTYGTTCCACTGGGAAACCCTGCATTGTACTTATGCCACGTCCCTGGCTTTGAAATGTTGGGAGTGTGTACAGCACAGCTCTGTGTGTTGTTCTGTCTGATACTGTGGAGCAAGAACACGTCRGATCTCATTAACTTTCTTCTTTCTGCAGGAGGCAATTGTCCTTCAGCATGGGGGTGGGTTGGATGGCACAGGGGGGGATCAAAATGGAGAGAAATATGAGTTTCTGGCACTAACCCAGATTTTATGCTAGCAAAGTGCCTGGAGTGAAGCCAGTATTAGAGCATAATTGTAGCCACTTTTGTTGCTTTTCGTACAGAAATTTGGAAAGCAAAACATGCAGGGTAGTATATTTTTATTGGGGAAATAAATGGTGACCAAAGTACAGCAATCCCATGGAAATGTGTAGAGAATTGGTATGCTCGGGWATGTTTTTGGTGCCTTTTGGATGAGACGAGAATGAGCTCTGCCATGTTCTGAGCTGACTGGGGGCTCTGTAGCTGTATTAGCCTGGCATCCAGCCCRCAGTCGTGTACCTTCCCTCTCAGCAAGGCTCTTCGTTCGTGTTTAGTACCACTAATGGTGCTGACCTCGCTCCCAGGCAGTGGAGCAGGGCAGAACAAGCTAACATCTGCCTGTAAAAAAATATGTAGACAGAACCTGGCAGTGATTTCTAGCTGGGGCTCAGTGTCTGGCTCCAGCTCTCTGTATCTTTCCACCTTTTAAGATCACACTGGTTACAGAGTCATTGTCATTTTTGGTAGAAAACAAACCACATACACTGAGTTGTATTTTTTACTGCAAGTTGATTGATCTAGTTTGGGTAATATGAAAATAAATCCTGAAACACACTCAGCTCAGTTTGACTGAGCACAACCTGACACTGATAGGAGGGCTCAGCGTTTTGGGGGGATAGGTTGGCCTTTGTTTTCATTCCTATTTTCTATCAGCAGGATGTATCAGGATAACACCAGTGGCTCTTGAAGTGTCAGTCCAGGCTTTTTTATGGCAATTGCAGTGACATTACAGGGTTTACCTGTGGCTGTCCCATAAAAAAGCCAGCGGASATGCAGATCTTTAGCAGTTTAATGGATGTGGTATTTTAGCTGGAACAGAAATTGGCTTCCATTTTCACAATACACATTGACAGTAGCTTGTGGACTCTTTGTCTCAGTGTTTTCACTTCTGTGACTTGTTCACACTTGTTGTAGCATCATGGCATTGTAGCATCCATGTAGACTGGAAAATAAGAGCTGCCAATCCTGTTCTAGGTCCATTTCATATCCTGTTACAGCTGATGTACAGTATGAGATGGAATAACATTAAATACTTAACTAAAGGATTGCTCTCTTGGCTGCTCTTGCTTGCCATGAAGGCGCTTTGGCTTTGGTGCTGCTTAACAAGCTCCAGTTCAGTTAATGTACAAATAGAGGAGTGGAAACATTTGGACACTCTGCCCTCWGTGTGTTTTCCTTTCTTCTCGTGGTGGTTGAGTTTGTACTTGGTGGTTTAAAAGACAGACATTGCTGCCACAGGAAAACGCTCCCGGGGAGGCTGCTGACCTTTAGCTCAAACCCTCCAAGTGGCCTTTTGGGATCACAGTGTCACTGCTGGAGAGGTGGGCACACTGAGATTTGACTGTCAGATCCCAGAGCCCTGGAGTCAGCTTTCATGGACTGGTCCTTTGCGTCATCTTTCTTTTCCCTTTGAGCTGTGAGACAAAGGACCCAAAGGGAGTCTGCTTCACTCTGGGTCTCTGCTGAGGTGCTGAGGATGCACTTCAGGAGYGCTGTTACTGCTTTCTGCTGTAGAACATCTGGCATCAAATTTATCCCTGCTTGTAATTCCATTAATTTCAAGAGTCCTACCCAGAAGTAGACTTTTGTTATAGCAAATTATGACCCAACTTTGATGGGTTAGAGGGAAGGCTTGGATTACTGCTGTATGCCATTCTGCCCTGGATGATGGCCAGGACCAATTTTGAGAACTACAATGGTCTCTCTGGCTACTGTTGGCAGTTTTCTGTCAACCAGCTTAATATTTTCAATCCTGTTGTCTGCAGGTTAATTTGGAGAAGCAGGTTGTACTAATCAGGCATCAGGAAGGAAATTACATGCCTCAAGAGGTAGCCATGCATGGAGCTGTTGAAAATGAAACAGCTCCTGATTAACTGTTTGTAGACAAGTCCTTGGTCATCACATTTTATTCTGCCTTTCCTTGCCCAGGGACAATACTGGTTCTTTGTTTCTCACCTGTCTTTAAGTTGCTTGATTTCTGTATTCAAAATCTCTGCTTATAMAGACACAGGAAAGGGAAGAGTTCTGCAATGTTATTTAGCTCTTTACTGTCTGATGTCATCAGACAGGGATGCTGTTGATAATAAACTGGGTTTTTAGCATTTTCTTAGTCATGTTATTCTGCTCAGTGAACATTGTGTTCAGTTCACCTTCATCTCAGCATACATTGTCCTGGTGGCTGAAGGTCTCTCTAGACACTACTGCCCTTTTGCCTGCCTGGCACTGTAATGCTTTTTAAGTGCACAGCACACTGAAAAGTTAATACTTCTTTATTCTCATCTCTCCCGATTGAGTTGTTCTTTCAAGCAGATAAAATACTGAAGTGAAAAGATAATGATTGTGTCATTTCTCTTCATAGATTGTGATCCCCTTCTTCAGCCTACTGATCAAAGACATTTATTTTTTGAATGAAGGATGTGCTAATCGCCTTCCAAATGGACACGTCAACTTTGAAGTAAGATCTGAAAAATGTTTTTACCTATCCCATTCCAATAGCACTATCTGAGACCACTTGCCTGCAATTTTCAGTGCAGGCCACCAAACACTGAATAGTCTTACTATATCTGAGTGGAATGATTTTGTGTTTACAGAAATTTCTGGAACTGGCTAAGCAAGTAGGGGAATTTATAACATGGAAGCAAGTGGAATGTCCATTTGAGCAAGACCCTAACATCATCCACTACTTGCACACTGCTCCCATTTTTACGGAAGATGGTAAGACTCTGTACAATCTCTAATCACTGAAAATGTGTCTCTTCATCACTCCTAATTAACACCCTGACCCATGCTTTGGTGGCCTCTCTCACTGACCAGTCCCAGTTCTTTCCTAGCTTTGCTGTCAAACAGCCTATTTATCCCCAGTCTCTCAATGTGTTTTTGCAGATACAACCTTCCAGCACGAGCTGCTGCCTGATGGCTTTTCTCTTGCCTGTAACTTCTCTATAAGGCAGTGTCTAGGAAGTTGCCATTGTGGCCCTATTTTTATAACCACAAAAAGAGGCCACACAAGCATGTCATGGACTGCTGTGAATGTCAGCTGTCCCTTAGCCACTCATCCTGTGATTGATGGAACCAGAGCTAATCTCTTCCACAAACCCACACTGTCATCTCCTTAGTAAACACAGCCCAGGGCGACAGTGCCCAGCTGACCTCCTCCTCCGCAACAAAGAAACATGTTATCTGCATGAATTTTTAAGCAAACCTTTTCTAGTAATTAATTTAAGCTGTAGCTATGAAAGCCCCGTTCTGAAATGATTTCTCTGATTGTCTTTTTGTACTTATCTGTGCCCGTCAGTTTGGTATCCAGCATGTCAGACTGTGTCATTTCACATTGGTTCGTGTCAGCTGCCTCTCTGTACATTGTCACGCACAGAATTGTCTATAGCAACCTTCCCGTAAGCTATTCTGGTGCTGGGCTTATTTCTTCTTCATTCTATAGGCAGTTTTCTGTACTAATCCAAAGTAATCAGACCAGACAGCTTTTATTTCATAGACTACTTCAGAACTGCTTCTAAAATCCTGCCTAAATCCTAAGAATGACTGCCGAAATAGAATAATTAATATGATTAAAGTAATATGTATCAAAAGGAGATAGGATGGAGGCATTTCCTCTGGTTTTAGGCTCAAAAGGGACAGAAAATGAAAGTCAGGGGTAAAAATACAGTTTTCAGGCTACTGGACCAAAAATGGGTGACCTCAACCCACAAATTGTGTGCAGATTTTCTCCCTCATGTCCTCCCCTATATTCATACTGCTTCCATGAGATGCCCTTTGCAGAAGCTACAGGAGGCCTCCCCTGTTACCCAGGGGCAGTGCAGAGTGGAAAGACCTGCCCTGAGTCCAAGGCGGGAAGATATCTGAGAGAGATGCAGCGGTGGCGTGTGAAATGCAGCTGTCCTATGCTTCTCACAGCCTGGTGGAATGGTGGCCAACACTTGAATATTAAAAGCCAAAGCATTTGTAGCACAGACTTCAATGCTGAGATGGTTCCAGCATTAAAGAATAAAAGCATCATGAAACAGTCAAATGAGGAAATGTGTGTGAACACAAATTACAGCCTGTAATTCTGTGAAGACAGTGAGATATTAATGCACTGCCAGCTTTTGCAGAGAAGACTCTACAATCTAGACTCATTTTGGTGTCATAAAATGCATCCTACAGTGTAAAGATTTGCAGAAAGAAAAAAAAGATTTATTTGCTTCCACTGCATTCCTTCTCTGGTTTCTGTAACTCACTCTTACCTTGAGGGTGTTGTGTATCCATTTAAGAGATCACGTCCCCATAAGCTTTAAAAAGATCGGGGAAGATAAAGTTGTGTTAAATGATGAGAATATCCTTAGCTTTTAAAAGCTCATGTGTTTAGCTGTCAGCTCTCACTGTCTCTTTTTTAATGTCCATATAACTCTTCGGTAGCAGTGCTGTGATGGAGGAATAGGCCCAGATCTCTATATGCAAAACCAGAGACCATTCAACTGTTTAATATTATTATAAGAAGGTCATGTTAACATACTTTAACTCTGGGCTCCTTTACTCTTCCATTAAAATTAACATAACAGCTTTCCAAGGCAGACGTGAGCTAAACATGAGTGTCCTACTGATTACCAGCTACCTGATGGACCATGAACTTGTAAAATTCCTCCTTCTGTGTGGTACAATAGGACATACAAGAATGCAGAGAGATGAGGGTCACTGATGCTGTTGGAAATAACACATATTTACCATTTCCAGGTTTGTATCTGGCTTCCTATGAAAGTGAAAGTCCGGAAAACCAGACAGAAAAAGACAGGTGGAAATCCTTAAGGTAATCTCTCATTTTATCAGCTCATTCTTAAAGTACCTCCAAACGGCTGCACTGATACCAAAGCTTGTGAAGTGCAGGCATTTAAACTGTGACCTCTGAGGGCAGTCTCTTCCATTTAAAACTAATCTGCAGAGCTGAGGCTGCACTGATAAAACCTCATTGTAATCTCAAATTATCCTCCATGTAAAGAATACCCTCAGCTTGCTGTAGCCGTGCAAAAGCCTGGTGCAAATGAAGAATGGCCCAGGCTAACTGGATCTTCCAACAGTTTACAGCTCTTATAAGAGACATTCAATGGTTTGATGTGAGAGCCTGAGGAGGGTGATAATAAAAACCCCAAACCTTTGAATTCGCTTTTTTTTCCCATTGTTCTTATGTTTTACATTTACAGATCCACTATTTTAGGAAAGACTTGAAGATTGAGAGATTATTGCAGTAGGTCAAGGAAAAGAAATCCGCAAACATTTTGCACTACTGATTCCAAAGATGCCTGTTTGGGATTTAGACAATTTCTTTCGTTTGAATTTTTTTGTTGGGTTTTTTTGACTGCCTAACGTGATGGGTGAACTGGATTCATCCACTGAAATCAACGGAACTGTGTGCACAATGATGCTTTTCTAACTGTGAGACAGAGAGAGGAAGGACAAACAGACTATTTGTGGCTGTGCCCAAACTGCGTCAGGATCACTGTAATTTTGCCTCTGAAGGAGAATGCAAGAAAACCAGGAGCAGGAAGAATCATGGTACTGCAACAGAGAATGGAAAAGTATAAAAAAGGAAAGTAAAATACACAAGAGTATTTCAGAAGCAGGTGCTTCAGACAGCGGCTCTTTAAACCCTCTGAGGATTGTAAAATTAAATCAAAGACAGACACAACAGCAATCTGGTTCATTGCTGAATGAAGAAAAAAGAACTCAGTCTTGCATTAGCAGTCCCCCAGCCTTGTTGAACAAAGCACTGACTGCTGCAGGTGTGAGCTTGCGGGGCTGAGGACTGACACCGCTCACGCAGCAGTGTCACACGCAGGCCGCGCCGCACGGGACAGTCGTCCTGACCCCGCGGATTTTTAGAGAACGCCCTGAAGTGTGACTGTTGCTTAGTTGATCTTCCCACCACTGTTGTTGCTTTCCTTGCTGTGAATCTGGGCCGGTCTGGGGAGGGCACAGAGTGCAGACGGTGCTGCTTAAAGACACCCCCACCACTTCTGAGGTTGAATGAAGAAGCAAATGACTCTGGACTCGACTTACCTCTATTCGATGTATGTAGTGTATTCCCTAAATTTATTGATGCTGAGTTGCATCTTTTAAGAGGTTTTATCACACTTAAAGAAAAAAGGTACTGCATTACCATTTCTATCAGGTTCCAATTAACACAGTACTGTTTATTTTGCAACATGATACTTAGGAGGATGGGGGGTAATTGCTCTGAATTTGGGAACTATGTGGTATGCTTTAAAAGGACAAAGGGTTTCAGACTAGAATGAATGCACTAAAGAAGTTGTCATTCATAAGCAAATAAACATTTTTGTCTTTCTTACTTTTAGGATGTACAGTTCAACGTTTCCTTACAGATAATATGAAGTAGGGACTATTTGTCTTGTGTTTAAAGTTGTACAATAATCAAGGTGCTACTGTAACAGATACATTGAATGATAATGAACTATATTAGATTCAAAACTAAGCCCTAACAGTAGACTAATTGTGTGTGGGAGGAATGTTCCTAACTGGCCCAGGAGAGATCTCAAAAAGCTTAAAAGKAACGCAAATACCACATCATACTGAACTTTGTATTTTTATTACTGACTCAATGCTGTCTTTTCAGATCTTCCAGTCCTTCTCTCTCTACAAAGGATGTAACCCTTTGTTTGAGATCAGTAATAGTTTCATTTCAGTACAGAGTGATTCCAAGTGGCTGTAGTGTTTTGAAAAATTAGGGTAATCACAAAACCTGGCTGTGTTGGCCTATGAATTTAGTCAGAAAACTGGAGCTGTTCCTGCCCTCTGCTAGGGCTCGAAGTTGTCCATGCCTGAGTGAGCTGTTGACCTGGAGGCACTGGCAGTGTTTGGTGTTTGAGGGCAGCAGCCTGAGACATGCTCTGTGTGATGCACTCCGGGTTTGCTGTGTCTGCAGAGCATTCCACGTTGGGTTATGGCCTGTGGAAGCCCAATCTGACTCACTGGAATCCACTGCTCTTGTGCTCGCTGAGCCGGGCAGGACAGATCCTTCCAGATTTGCAAACACAGGGGCTTGAGGCAGAACTTCAGGTCTCCTTTCCCTGTAGATCTCTCAGCACATGAATTCAAACAGGGGAGACATAAAGCTCTAATGTGTTTATTCAAGCTTTTGTATGGAAGAAGTAAATGTAAAGATGCTACAGCATCATTCCAGGAATGACTATTCCATGGAATGACTATTCTGCTGATACTGTGAATATGCTGTTTGTTAATTTTTGTACATGAGCTGAGAGCTATACAGAGAAACTATACACACATAGCTGTTCCTTCAGGCAGAACCATTTCCAAAATGAAGCCATTAAAAGCCTGTTAAATTTCAGATGAATCTGGAGCAATAACCATAAACATATCTACAACAATGCTAATGCTTACGTGTGTTTGCTAAATGGTCATTTTTTTCTTACTATCTGCATCTTTTTAACAGGCACAGTGTGACTTCACAGTGGAAATGTGGGGGTTTTATTTATCTGAAACCCAGTGTAGGTGGATGGGCCCTTTCTCAAAACCTGCTTTTTAAAATGGAAATCCTCGCTCCTTTTCTAATGAGCCAATAGAGGCTGGTACAGCTGAGATTATAAAACCTTGAGGATTAATTAAAATGTGATTTCTCAATATAATACCTTATATTTTGGGGCACCTTCCACGAATTTGGGCAATCTTGTACGTATAAGTTAAATTAGATCTCCTAAAGTTTATCACTGTTGCAAACTAAACCACTTTCATAGTCCAAAACTTTCAAACCTCAGTGCTTAAAATGGAAGCATAAAGGTCAGATTTAGGTGGGTATTAAGGGCTTAGTGGGACTGTCAGAAGCACTAAATTATCCTTAAGCCTTTATGTAGTCACACATTTAAAAGGTCTTTTTTCAGAGGTGCTAAACATCCTCATTTCTTGGGGAGTAGTGAGGCAATTATTACTTTATAGAGGTGCATGGCATATTAATCTGCAGTATTTGATCTCCAGAGACACTCACTGCTCTTTGCAAAATGACTTGGAGATGAGAGTGCAAAACAACTTAAAATGAGAAGACAGTGCTTTGCAAAAACAGGCTTCAGGAAGCAAAGCTTGTCTTCACATAATTTTGTAGCCAAATTGCTATTTAAACAGAAACAATGTAAGCCTTAAGTTGCAGCTGTTGGCTGCATTTCTAATCAATCTTTGGCCTAACCAGAGTGGAACAGCTCCTGGCAGGAGCATGGTTAGAGCCTTGCTTCACCAAAAGGTTTCATGAAGCATGAGGACGACTGAAAACAAAGAATGACCATTTGGGCAATAGATTTCTTCTAAAAGTGTAATAATATTACATGACAATGACAAAATAAACATGTCCAGTAATCCATTTTTCTTGCTACAAAGGCATAAGGAACTCCTACCATGCTGAAAAGAAAGCAGGATCACTTCCCACCAAGCACTAAAGCACTGTAAGGCATGCAATCATTAGACTAACATCTGGACAAGTTACTACTAGTAACGTTGTGGCTTCCTAATTCCACTTCTTAGAGTGGATTCACCTCACTGAGAGCTGCTTGAACTAATGCTGCACAGAGAACAGAGCAAAACTAGACCTGCAGGTCTGCAGTGTTGGTATCAAACACCTAAGCTGGCAAGATGTGAATATGACATGGTCTTGCAGAAGCATTAACTTAGATTCTGGTATACAGCAGTATTTGAAAAAACCCAAATACACAAAATCACTTCTGCACCTCCTCCAGTGTAATCAGAATGGTAGCAGAAGTCCCATTTTAAAATTTCTTGAGTGTGCCATTCTGCAGTGCAGGGCTAGGTATAAACTCAGTGGAAAGCAAGGAGGGAATTGTGTGCCTTCAGCTTGTGTTGAAGTGGGTAGATGAACTTGCTCAATGCCTTTCAAAAGACACTTAATCATACAACATTGCCCTCAATTTCACATCAGCATCAATCACATTACTGAATTAAAGGTGGATGGATGTAGGTCAGCTGGGCGTGACTAAATTTTCAAGGCAGAAACTCCAAATGAGCCAAGCATACAAGAACCCTGTGCACCAGAGTACACTGATCAGATTATCATCATTCCCTCTCTTAGGCAGGGAACACAATCCTGTCCTACATCTCTGGAAGCTCTCCATGTGGATAGAGCAAACTGTGATCCCAGCCACTGCTGAGGTGTCACTTTAACAAAGTGTGGACAGCTGCTAAAGCACTTCAAATAAGAAACAATTTAAATGTAGTGATATTTTTCTCATCTTGAGAATATTTTATGATGCGGTCAGTGGTGTTAAAATAATCTCTCACTTAAAATTAAGGCTGTCCCTTACTGATATCTTGGTTACTTCGTCATGTTTTATTGCAATAGTTTATGCACCTTTTCCTAAAGCACATGAGCACTGGTTTGCACATGACTGTAAATCCAGTTTAGAACAGAGCTCAGATTACTGAATATGTAATTGGAATTATCAACAAAAGAGACATGTTAGTAGAAAAGATAGTTATGCATATCAATGTGAAAATGTTACACAGTTAGCAGCCTCTGGCCTAGCAATGACTGTGTTCCATGGAATGAGACTGATCCCAAGCACAGCAACATGCCAGAGGGAAAAAGCCAATTAATTTTGATGGGCTTTGGACCAGTCCTGCAATTATTAACTGTAGTACAGTTATTAGTTACTCATAGGTGTTAAACTGTATTGACAACTGGTGTAGTCCCTGTGCCAGGTGCAACTCTCAGATGGGAGGTGCACTTAATAGGGTGGAAATCCAGCCTTAGCAAAAGTTTTCTTTGACATTGTTGAAGTTTCAGCAGCAAATTCAAGGACTAAATCTGATCCAATTAATTAATTCATGTCTGAGAGCAAAATTTGACTTTCTGGCTTTAAGAACCTTTTTCTCTTTTTGTACTGGTAGAAATTAGCCATTCTGTTTCAAATTACTCTCTCATTGAAAATTAAACCCCCTTTGATTGTGAACTGATTGTTTCCATTGTTGTAGTTGCAGAATGGGTTAGGGAGTGACAAGGAAACAGGGAAAAGGCCCTTTGTTACTGCTCAGAAGCTCAACTGTGGGCCAAAGCTGTCTTTTCTTTTGTCCCTTCTAACATTACGTGTTGACTGAAATTACCTCTGTAGGTGGTGCAGGGCATTACTGAAGGGAGGCTGGGGAACAGCACACACGAACCCGGGGGCTGGATGGCAGCACATGCACCAGCAGGGACACACGGGGGTGATGAGCCGATCCTGGACAAAGCTGACACGCACATTCACATCTGAGCCTGCACTCTTGGCTTTCTGTTGCTGGAACACATCCCTTTTGAAAGGGAGAAAGTTCCTGGAAGTTCACCTGAGGCAAAGCCTACTACACTTCCTTATCCACCCAACAGAACAATTACAAGAAAATCCTTTGAACTAAAAGAGGTTTCTCTAGTAGACTTGAAACAGTGAAGAGTTTGTTTCTTAGTTGACAGAGATTTTAAGATCTAAGAAACATGAAAAAATTAATATTTTAGAAATTATGAGAAATACATTGATTGTTGTTAACTTTCATATTTGACAGCATGGCAGCAGCATGGAACAAAATACCTGTGCATATCTTCCTATTAATACCAATGGCAGCTGGGCAGGCTAAGGCAGGAGAGAATACAGTGAAATACTGGTGCAGAAAATGTTACTAATGATTCTGGTTTAATGTTGGCTAGAACGTGTCCCTTCCCCTACAACCACTGCTCCCTGCTCTGTGAAGCAGCTGAACCCAGAGCTGAGCAGAGGAGGCAGCAAACCAGTTACGTTTTTAGATGGAACAGATCTGGAGTTTAATCTGGTTTGTATTAATTTCTTTTACAATTCTTTGTGCATATTTTCAGGTATGCAAAACATACGAAGTACATTGAAGCTAATGCTCACACGAGGCATCACATCCTGCATTTTTACATTATTCGAGTGTAGATAGGGAGTAAATAACTTGTATGGGTGGCATTTCATACACTGCACCAGTGCAAGGCACTGAAACTCAGGCTACAGCCTCAGCTGCTGAAAAAAGCTAAGTATGAGTAACTCCTGCCTAGATCCCCTCCCCTGCACCGTGGCCAGCACAGGCTGGAGTGCTGTAAATTCAGAGTGGCTTAGACTGCTCGCTCTTCCCTTGATGCCTTTCCCTCCACAGAAGTGGTATTTTGCTCCATAAACAGCTCTTGCAAAATGCCAAAGGAACATTTTTCTAGCTCTCTGCCATACAAAGCCTCTGTAATCATATTCCAGATCTGTCATAACGGAATAGGAGTCCTTCTCCCTTTTCATCCCCATGGCCTTAAAACTGCCAACCCAGATTAATACTGCAGTGTTGCAATGTTCCCAGGCCTTCTAGAATGCAGAGGACTTAAGAGTTCAGAGCTCAGGAGTCCTACAAATTAAATGTTTGTACAGAAAACTTCCTTCTAAAAGGTGCAAAACCCATTTAATGGAATTCTGAACAGAAAATTCCATATTCCAGCTACCTTTCAGAGAAACATGACTTCCTCAGTGAACTATTACTGGTCAGTACTATATCACTGCTTTCATTATTTCATTATTCTTCTAAAATTCCAGTCTTTTTGAAATGAACATGTGATGGCTTTTTGATGATTGGTCCATGGACAAACAGAATAGAGAAAATGGGGGCTGTAGTCTGGACTGTTGACATCATATGTATTTCTTCAGCAGCCCAAGTTGGGTTATCACTTACTGTCTGTCCTTGCCTTGAACCAGAAGGAATTGTTCCAATAGAATTGTCCTCATTAYTAAAACTTAGTGAAAGACGCACACACAGAGCTATTACATTCAAGTGTTTTGAGGTCTGGTTCTTACAAATGTACAAGTACTTCCCTTAGGGGTCTGTCTGTAAAAACACCATTACTAGTACACAACACAGATGGAAAATAAATTATCCTCTGAGCTTCAGAACTCTTAGCAAGTGTTCATCATCTTATGAAGGTGAAAAATCAGATTTTAAGATTTTTTTCACTTTTAGCAACAGTGACTATCGAGTTAAACCTAAACTCCAAAACATACTATTCTAAAACTATTGGAATGATACTGTTTAGTCACAGACCTAAAAGCACAGAGTAAAAATGGGTAAGCAGAACTGTCTTTATTTTCAGACTGAGAAATTCAAAGGTGGAATGACAGGCCCAGGGTCACCTGGGAAGCATGTCCTTTCAAAAAATTATCCCAAAAAGATATCCAAGTTTTAATTTTACATTTCTTCTGGTGTTACTCCTTTTTACAACTGTGCTTAGATAAATGGGAACTAAATTACCACTTTTGTTTTTAAAAAGAATCAAGAAATAAATACGGATTTAAAGAGTGGTATACATTAATCATGTGAGTGATAGCAATGAGGAACTGTGCTTTTCCTGTATCTTTTTCTTTAAATTAAACAATTTCATGTTGTGATTAGCATTTTCAGGTCAAATTGAAATCCCTCTACCATAGAATCATAAAATTGTAGAATCATTTAAGTGGGAAAGGGCCTTTAAGATCATTGAGTCCAACTTTTAACCCATCCATTAATACTCAAACCATGTAGCTTTGTTAGAAGTTCCCAGAATAAAAACCAACACTTTATTAATTGCACAGGCAGGAAACAGTAAAGTTACTTGAAAGTGGCTGTTATGATTTTGTGACTGTACATAGATCTTGCAAAATGTTAATGGTAATATGCATCCTRTACCCCACATAAACACTGCGAGAATAGCATGGTCATTGTTACGCTTTATAGCTGTTGTGGAAAATGTCTTAACCTGCATTCATGCTGATAGTGCCCATCCTACTCCCATGCCTTTTTATACAGTTGTGGTAAGATTGTTATGAAATCCTTTTGTCAGTCATGTTCCAGCTAACTTACCTATGTATAGAATTTATATATTAAACCCCCCTAATTTATACTGTGTTTTAACAGTTTGCCTGAACTGTCTATGGTTTCTAAATTTTGTAATGTGAGTGTCAAATAAGAATAATAATTAAAAAAAAAAAAAAGGCTCGGCTTTGTGGATTTTGTTCTTCAGTTTTATTTGTAGTAAAGATTCCAACGACGGCAAAGCTCCAGGATAGTCTGTAAAGAAACTCAYGTTGCTTTGAAACTCCAGAAATACAAAGATGTCCCTGCCTCTGCATAACAATTCGTGAATATATATGTAGGCAGAAGCCTGTGGTTTCTGCTCTTTCTCATTTCCACTTTACTGCTTCTCTCTTCATCCTCACATATTCAGAACATTGCACTGCATGTGCACTGCAAGGAAAACAGACAGATTCTCAGTTCCCATAATCAAATTTCCCAAGTAGGTGTTGTAGAATGCAAACTTCTTCATAATAAGAGGAAAAAGCTGAGACTGGGTCTGAGTATTTTTAGTTTGCTTCTACAAAACTCCATAGTACAACTGATGTTAAAATATGTTCTTTTAATATTTGTATTGCTGATCGCAGTACAAATAATAAACTGAAAGTTTCCACTGAGATGAGGGACCCATTTCTGTAACAATGTACGGTAAGAGACATCGTTGTTTCAAGCAGCTTGAAATAAATTCTTTATTTAAAAGAAGAAAGAGACTCAGAGGTGAAACTTGTGTAGAGCTAAGTAGTGGAATTTCCTTGATGTAACCCTGGACATGTGCACCACGTTGCTTGTGTGAGTGTGTCACTGCTGCTCAGCACCGCTCGTCCTGCCTGTTGTCACCAGGTGAGAACTTCTGCTCAGTGTCACTGCTGTCGCTGCCTCCAAAGCCTGAGGAAGTCTGACCTGCAACCTCCTTTCTCAGCACAGTGTTCTCACTCATGGTGCCAGAGCTCTTGCCAAAAGGGGCTGTTGAGTCATCTGGCTGAATTTCCTGTAAACTGTGGCTTATTCGAGCTTCCCCAGGTCAAGCCCCCAAGTCTTTATTAGGCTAAACCATTCCAAACCTCAGGAGGCCCAGTTGTGTCACAGAGGGAGAAAAGCCCGTGTTTCAACCATCCCTGTGAGCCTTGCAATTAAAGGGAGTGGACCAGCCCAGCTCAGCCCAAGGTGATCCCAGCTGGACTGTGTATTTCCAAAGTGGAAACCAGTTTAACCACCGGAGGGAACGCACCTTGCCCCATGGTGACGTGCCAGCTGTTCAAGGCAGGCGTTCCCATCGCCCTCAGTACAATGGGAACACACTGAGGGCAGCGTGGGCCATTCCGGTCTGCCACTGGTCACGGCTCAGAGAGAAACATCGTACGAGCTGGCCACAACTTTCCCCAATGCACACACGGAGGAACACTAGTGCCCATGCTCACACAGTTTCTGGGTCACTGCTTTTCTAAGAGGAATTCTAATAACTCTTTAACAAGGTAAATGGGTCCTTAAGCCATAATGGTATCTTGCTCTTTTTCACCTGGCTGAATATTTGCATTTCTTCTATTTTACTGTATAATCTAAAAAGAATAATAAAAAGAATCTATTTTAAAATTTTCTTTTATAAAAATAAATTCTCATGGAGTGGAAATACAACTGTCAGTGGGTTCTCGCTTTGCCTTTTTGCTGATCCACCCGTCCAAGCTCCTATTATCTCTTTGAATTTACATATGCCACAACAATCTGGGACACTGCCTCCCTTGATCAGTAGTTATAGTGATTTGTGAAATGAATAATATATTTTCCCTGATATATCTTAGAAATTCTCCTGGTGTTTTTTCCATCCCCATTCAGTTCAGTTCCTTATAAAGAGACAGTATTGCCACTACTCTGTCCCTGAGCTCCCAAGCAAAGCTACAGCTGCTCCCACATAGTCGAGGAAACCTAAGAAAAATCTCTCTGTCGGTATAAAAATCATATCATGGAACTGCAGTAATCCATAAACAACTAAAGGCAAAGCACAACTGCTAATCAGCCACCCTCTAACACTAACAGGAGGGAGGAAAAACAAAACCAATAGATATGTAATGGAGAGAAAGCAAGTACAGCACTGGAAGTACTGAAAGCCAGGAATTTTTGGCTCTGCCTCTGTGTTTTTCTGAGGCTTTGGGCAAAGCAGCCGACCCCTGCTTTAAATTTTGTGTCCAAACAATGAGAAAACTAAATGAGATCTATGTCTCCTGAAGAGCTGCTGTGAGGGTGGGTCACCTCCTGTGGTAAGGCATTTGAAAGAGGGACCTTACAAAATTGCACTTTGAAGCAAATGGTTTGAATGTATCTTTTCATACACTCACAAATGTGTCCCACCAGCACAGTAACACTGAATTGTAATGTCGTCTGCTGTACCAAGCAATCTAAAACATAGTTGCATTGTGTTACTCACTCCACAAGCTGTGCATACATTTGGTGTTGCAAAATCTAATTAAAGAAGGGTATATCTCATATAAACAAAAGTAAATACCATAAGGGTTGACAGCAGAAGTAGCTGTAACTACACTCAAATGAGTTTTGTAAAGACTCAGTTTCTCAGTTTGATTCTTCACCATTCTTGACCTTATTCCTGACTTAAAAATGGCCATTTCTAGAGAGACTGTTACTTTGTGCTACACAGCCAGGTCATGGCCAGTGAACACATAACCTGGTCATGGCCAGTGAACACATAACCTGGTCACGGCCAGCAAATTTATCCTGGCTTTATCCTTCTCTGAGACGCCACTTAAATTCCAGCTGACATTCCTCCACTGCTGTGTCTCCACTGCCACCTCCTGAACAGGAAGGAAAATTAACTGCTTCAAATTGTGCTTTTCTTTTGAATGTCTGCAGAGGTAGTTTTGACAGCACTTTGTTCAGCACAAAGAGCAGTGGCTGAAACTGCTTTGCAATCTGTCTAGAAAGGCTATGTTCTATAAAATCTGTTGTAAGGCTTTTGCTTCAGAGGGAAATTTCTTTAGTATGTTTGATATGCAGGTAGTACAACCTTTAAACACTGCTTTTTGTCTTCAGAAAGGTCCAATTATTGAGTTCTGATAGGTTTGTTCCTCTTTCAGATATCAGCTTAAAGCCTCTGACTGAAACCGGTAAATTTGTACAGCTCCCATTCATTGCGTTTTCATAATGTACAATAGTTATTTCTACCCCTTCTATTCCAGGCTGAAAATCCTTATTCCTGACAGGAGAGAACCAAAATACCCTAGAAACAAAATTTTCCTGCTTCCGAAGGTGGTCAGTTCTGAGAGTCTCTTCAGCATTAACTAATTTTTTTTCCATTAAATGTGATTTCCCCGAAATTGTCCCTGAACTGCTATACCCGGTTAGAGGCCTTGTCATCCATTTATAAGAGGAGAGGAAAATAGCAAAGGTAAAATCTAGTAAAATCCAAGAAAAGGCAGTGAGGCAAGAAAGGCAGATAGCGTGATCCTGTCACATCCCATCTTCTCTGCCCTGCCAGGAATACCAGCCATTGGTTTGTCATCAGCCTTTCAGCAAGAAACTTCCCATAAAATCCAGACAGTTTTCCTAGACACACCTCTTGGAATAAGAAATCAGTGAGAAACTGTAACTATCTGGTACAGCTGGCTACTGTCAGGTACACAGATATTTTTTGCCTGTTCATGTGTGCACATTCACTCTCTGTAAATTTAATTTTATGCCTGTATCTTTTTTCTGCTGCTTGTAGTCTGAGACAATTCCTCAATGGATGTTGGGAAAACTCTTAATGCTTGCTAGATATCACTAATTTTTTATAAATATTAACCAATCACTTAAATGCTAAATGAGAAACAGTGAAGCCCTGGCACCGGAGCTGTATTTGGCATGAACAGATTTGGTATACAACAAGAATTATGACGTTAAAAGTTTTTTTAAAACACAGGTGGCAACAAACAGGTGTTGATGCTTCATGACTTAGTTTCTCTTCTTAAAAAAAAGAGAAACAAGAAAAAATTTCAGGCATCAAAACCAAGAAGAGAAACAGGATTTCGACTCTAGTGCAAACCAGGTTTAAATGGTTATCTTAAGCTTGTTGGCAAATGAATTTTAATGTAAATTTTTAAACCACAAATGCGAAAGTATGTCCTCATTTTAGAACAATTAATAATGTTTTGGGGGACTGACATTAAAAAGACAACAGCACTCATTAGATTAAAAGTACATTACACCGTAGATATTCTGAATTTTACTTCAGCTGCAAAATCTTGCTGTATTAGAAGTATAACTTGCAAAAATTACTCTGGAAAAGAGTCACTGAGTTCAGGAATTTTTCAATTTACCCATTAACCTTCAGAGATTGTGATTTTCCCCAGATAAAACATTGTGAGCTTGTATTTCAGCTCCACTCCTCCCTATTTTTGTGTTTGCTTTTCTTTACATCGAAACAATCTCTTTGGGCTTATTAAATTCTCTATCTGAGTGATGGCTTGAGGAGTTGGTGATAACAAATTTTCCCGGAGCAGTCCAGCATTAACCCCGCATTAACTCAGGCCTGGGACACTGGGTTTCGCTTTCCTCGGAGCGTGGCTTTTGCCTCTGCCAGAACAGGACTCAGCGGGATCCACCATCCCACACGTGCTCGGGAATGAATCAGGAATCGCACAGCAATCCATGCAATTCCTCCCGGCACAGGGGGCAGTTGCAAGTTGCAGACTCTGGCAGATGAAACATTTTTTTCAGTTTTTTACTGTGAGCATCACACAGGAACGGCTCACACAGAATCTCTGTGTGAGCCTGAAGCCAGGCCTAACTGAAGAATTAACCCGGGCACCGAACCGCTTAAACGCTACGTTTGGCGAGTTCGTTAGAAGGAATTGGCGATTGGCACTTATTGGTGATTTCTGCACTGCTACACGCGTTTGACGACACACCAGAGGAGAGCAAACCCGCAGCTGGGGGTGGCCTCTGAACCCGCCCTTGCTGCTTGAACCCCTTCATGGACTTGGGTCCCAAAGCCACGGAGGATTTCCGGAAAGCCGATGCCCAGCATATGGGGTGGGACGGGGACGGGGACGGGGACGGGGACGGGGACGGGGACGGGGACGGGGACGGGGACGGGGACGGGGACGGGACGGGGACGGGACGGGACGGGACGGGGTGGGCGGACGCAGCCCCGCTCCCCTCAGAGCGGCCACCATGGCGGCAGCACCGCCTCACGGACGAGGCCTTGGGGGCGGAGCCTCCCTGCGGAGGTCCCCGCCTCACCAGCACTTACGCCGTGCGTCTGACGTCACGAGGCACAGTCGCCGCGAGAACGAGGTAGAAGGAGGAAGCAGCTTCTCCGCGATCACCGCCGCCATTTTGTCTGTGCGCGCAGGGCGGACACGGAGCTCGCTCGCCTTCTGTTCAAGTTGTAAGTGGTGAGGGCGGCCCTTCTTCCTTCTGTTTTCGTCTTCGCTTTTTTATTCACTCCTTTCTGTTTCCGGAGGGGACGAAGCAGCGGCGAAACGGAGGGGACGCAGGGCGGGGGGGGGTGGGGTGGAGGGGGCAGGGAGAGAGCTGCTTGCGTTGTCTCCGCAACGCGGGGCGCATCAAGCGCTGCTCGAGATGTTAAGGGGGGAGAAGGATCCTCGGCACAGGAGCCCTGTCCGGGCCTCTGGGTGTGGGCGGCTGGGGCGGGCGGAGCTGGGCTCATCCGGACCGGCCGTGCCTTGGCGCCCGCCCAGGTGGCAGCGGGGACCGGCCCTTCTTCCCCCGCCGGCCCCGGAGGCCTCCCAGGGGAACGTGGCGTGGAAATGGGCTTGGTGCCCCTGGGTTGGGGTAGCGGAGGTCCCCTTCAGGACCTGCGGTGTCGGACTTTGGCCATCCCAAAGCCTTTGACCTCCTCCGCCTGCCAAGTTTTTGAGGAGAGGCATTTAGAAATTGCTGTGTAGGCAGCTTACGGCAGGCCTTTCGTGGCCCTTGTGTGTATGGATCTGTTCAAAAGGGGAATGGCTCCTGCTTGAGGAACCTTATGGCAAAATGTGGGAGTGAAAAGTGCCTGTGATATGGATTAGTTCCACATGCTACAGGAATGCATATGTTCGTGGCAGCTGTCAGTATTACATAAGTGAAATTCTTCGGCGCATAAAATCAGAGGGAGGGCCCAGTAATCGAAAATCTTAAGGTGGCTCCTACCTTAAAATGGACTCAGACCGATTCTGACCATTTCCTCCTCATTTGAATTTACGTAGCTCCTTTAGAGACAGAATTTGCAACTTCTATCTTAACTTTATCAATGCTATGCGCATTTGAGTGTAGTTAAGCAGCAGTTAGTCTTTAACAAAGCATTTTCTTCAGTTTCCTGTGTCAAATGTCCAACCTTCTGCCCCCAAGCCATGCTCTGCAGGACAGTTTAATGGCGATTTTACTTAAATAGTTGCCCACTACAGAACCTTAGTGCAGCCTGCCTTCTGCCGAGTGGCGAAGGAAAGAAAAACCCAAGCAACCATAAGTAAAATTCCCGGTTCACCTCTAACTGAGTGTGTGGGGGGAGCTCTGCACCTCAAGGGTAACTGAAACCTGAGTGTGCCTCAGAACCTGAGTTACATAAGGTGAAAAGAGAGGAAGATGGCTTTGGAACTGTGTGAGAAGAGATTCAAGCATGTAAATGAAACACCAAGTCAGTTTTAATTTTGCATGTGTTTTTGTTTGTTATTCGCTACAGTACTATTTTTATTTTTTATTAAAAAATCATAAGTGAATAAGATTTTGTGAGACCTAGGTCATGACTGACCCAAAAGTCATTTATTTTGCATAGTTTGTCACTGTTTGCATTGTATTTGCATTTTAAAAAATAGTTTCTGTAAAAAACATTGATGCAGGTGTCTGTGGTGGTTGGTTTTTTTTTTTAAATTACCAGCCTCTCACAGATCTTATGAAAGTATCAGAAAAACTTTTTTTTTCAGAATCGGCTTGTAATTTGCATGTTCTAGGAGTTTCCATCTTAATGCCTCCTGTTTGTATAGAGGCATTGTTCTCTGTAAATTTACGGATTTGCACAATTTACACATGATTTACCGTCATGATTTTTCTACTCAAGTGCTGTCATTGTCTCTAAACTACTGCTCTCACTGTCACCACTTTGGAAACTTTTTCTTACCTTCTTTGGAATATACTGAAATAGATATGGAAGGTTATTCCTACTTTCAAAAAAACTCCTGCCGCAGATAGGTAAACAAATAACAGTTGGTTTTGTTACACTCTTTAATTCTACAGCTGTATTTTACTTTGCCTTTTTCTTTTTTTCAGTTGTGCATGTACCTGTTTGAACAAAGAATTCCTGCACCTAACATCCAGCAACAGCAGCTGGTGGGTTTTGTCTTTGGGCAATCAGCTGAACTGTAGAGCACCCACAGACCTGCATGCTAATAGGGTGCAGAAGTGGTGGCTTGGCTCCAGGTGCTCCAGAGTTGTGTTAATCCATCAGAGTTCACGGGGCTTGCTGCTAAAAGTGACTGTTTACTGGTGGTCTGTAAATAGTTTAGTGAGAGAACTTTTTAGACTGATCGTACATACTTTATTTTCATGTAATAACTTTACAATACAGTATGAAGATCTAAATCCAGGATTTATTGTTAGAGGATGTTGGGAGAGGAAGGTTTCTTCCAGTAGAAGGCTCTTTAAGGAAGCTATTCTGTTTAGTCACTTGAGAGTTTGTTTAAAACAGACTTTAATGACATGTTTGAAGCTATTAAATGGAGATGAGTTGGCCTATTTAATCTTGATTTGTGTTTCATAACAGCGTTAGTGTTGGGATGAGGGAGCTGTGTCTGCTTGCCAAAGTAAAATAATGGTGGGGAGGGAGCTGAGGAAAAATGGGTCTTTCTAGTTCTGTCATACTTGATCAAACTGCAGTAGTTGACTTACACCTACATATGTGTTTGTTGATTTTTTTTTTTATTATTATTATTATATTTTCCAGTGGGAAATGAGGCATTCAAAGCAATCTCATTGTCCTGAGTGGGATGACAGGAGGAGCTGGGATCAAAGGAAGCACAGTAGCAGCCGCAAACGCAGAAAGAGGTCCCACAGCAGCGGCCAGGAGAGCAAGCACTATAAAGCAAGTCGCATTTCAGAAAGGTATAAGACTGAATTGAGTAGTGCAAATGTTTCTTACCATGTCTAAAATAAACGTGTTTTTAGGGTAGGAGTTTTTGAATGCCCAGAGTTGTCAATTCCTTATGGTTTGGCTTACTTAAGCTTACGAGGTAGTTGTTAACACAGTACCTGAACCATTAAATAGAAATTCTTTAATAAAAACAAGTAAATGTTATGATTTTGTTTCACTGGTGTCAGTTAAATATTGGTATTGAATACAATCAATATTAAATTTCGAGTTAAAATGATGCCTTTTAATTTACTTAATGTGAACAAAAGGAGGAGAAGGTTTGTTTAATCATTTACTACAATGGTAAGTATGAGTTTCTCTTGCTAACTTGGAGGTGGTTTGTGTTTTCTCCCATTCTGCTTTCACTGGAAAGATGTATTTGTTTTGTTGGGTTTTTTTTTTCCCTTGAGAAGATTCAATGGAATTCCTTTAAGAGCTCATACTCATGCTTATAAAATGCTGGAAGGAGTAGGTGTGCAGCAGTAAGGGGACTCTGCGCCTCAACATCTTTCTTAATGGTCTCTTTTCTGTGCAGAAGATCCTTGTTCCAGATAATCCCTGAGTTTCTAATGTTCGTTGTAGAGCACTTAAAATGATGCTACTTCTCTTAGTCTCCAGGCTTTATTTTTCCTTAACACTTTGAGCTTTGAAAGCATAGAAGGAATGATTTCTGTATTGAAAATGGTTTATTGTGTGACTTTTAAGACTGTAAAGAAGTTGCTCAGTATATTTTAGGAAGTGTTTCTCCTTTTTAAGTCTGAGTTTCTTACTATGCAAGCTGTGGACAGATCATATGTTGTTCATGTGGATGGCTGCCATGTATTTGAGACTGACCATGTTGTTATATTCCCAATAAAGTAACATCAAAAGCTCCACTATTTTTGGGGAGGGATTCAGTTAAAAAACATTTTTGCTGTAAAGACAGATACTGTGTAACTCAGCTCAGGTCACTTATCTTGTTGGAACCTCAAGTTTTTGAAGTGGAGAACATTCACTTAAAATATATTTTCAGTCATTATTTGGACGATAGAGCCATAAATGAAAGAGACCATCATGACCGGAGATATGTTGAGGAATACAGAAATGACTTCTGTGAAGTGTATGACCACAGGCATTATCACAGAGACTATGAAAAGAGTCACCATCATCACTATAGCAAATCCTCTGGTCGGAGCAGGAAAAGTAGTCATAAAAGGAAGCATAAGAGACATCATTGCTCCAGTCACCAATCGCATTCGGTATGAGTAATTTTTAACTTTATTCTTAATGAATTAGTGGTAATAGACTTCTTAAATGAGTGCTAGAGCTGCAATTCCTGATCCACGGTATTTTAAGGCATATATTATTAAAAAAGGGTTTGTATTTGAGTCCATTTTTGGAGCATGTGAATATGTTGTTAGTTGAGATTCTTGGATCTGAGTGTTGGGTGGGGGGTGGGATTATCATCAGTACTAGTTGTACACTGGGAATTTAGGTGTGGTTGGTAGTCAAAATCACTGGGATTGATCTGAAAAATGTTATTTTGAAATTGAAGGCAGGTAGCTGTCCTGTTTTACAGTACAGTTGTCACTTAGCTTTGCAGCATAGTCAACTGTGTTTTTTCTGGTAGACTGTGAGATGCCATCCATCCTATTACTAAAAGTAATTGAGATGACATGCCTTTTTAACATGAGTTTAATTGGAAGTATGAATGTGCATGTCTGGTAAATTGATAAGAACACTTCTACACCTAATTCCAGAAAGCTTTGATAAGCCCCGTGCCCAGCTAATGGCACCTAATGTCTTAGCGAGATGGGATATGTTTGCTGTTTGCCTTCTTTGAAGGTGTGCTCTCTGAATTTCTCGTGATTGGCATGATGCCCACTGGTGCATCTGCAGCTCCAGATGTTTTATACCAGTTTTCTGCAGTAGAAACAGCAAGGTGTATTAGATTATACAATGCAAATTGAAGACTTCAGAGTAATTTTTCTTCTCTCTCTAAACATGAGGGAAGTAAAATTGGTTACATGAAGTGGATGTTTTAAGAATAGAAACATTGCACCTGACTGAGAGCTTAGATATGTAAATAAATGATGGTTTTTTGCTATTTGCTAGCAAAGTACTAGAAATAGCAGTGTTGCAGTCTTAATCTGTCTTCAATTAAGCCACTGTTTGAGAGACAAAATTGTGTTGTTTTTTTTCTGTTGCTTGTATCACTTTAAGTATTTATCTGAAAATCTGTTCCTTGCCATGTTTTTCTTCTGTAACATAAACTGTGCCCTGTGAATTTCTGGGGACTGAATTTGAAATTGCTCCTGCCAACTGTTCGTGGCCTGGTGTGTAACTGAATGCCTGAATATCTCCCCGCTGAATGAATTGCGTATTCTGCCCTGAATTCACTCTGATATATTGATTGGCTGGACGATCTTGGTGCCGTTTCCAGAAGAGTCACCGAAGGAAAAGATCCAGGAGTGTAGAGGATGATGAGGAGGGTCACCTGATCTGTGAAAGTGGAGACGTTCTAAGAGCAAGATGTATAGAACATTTTTCAACACTTTTAAAAAACTTTTCAGAAAAAAATCTGTTTAGAATAGTATGTCAGAGGAGGGGGGCTAAAGAAATCTCATTGCTCTTTTTGTTCTGTTTTTTTTTGTGCTTTTTTGTTTTTTTGCATATCTTCTTTTCTGTAGAATTTAAATACTGTGTTCAAAAAGTTCCAATTAGTAAATGAACTTGAGATTAGAACAAGAGATAGTTTTTGGCTAACTGTTTTCATGACTCCTGTCCAATAAAATAATGCATTCTGATGCTGAAATTTAAAGTAATTATGCTTTTGTAATGGCACATTTTAAAATCTACATTAATATGTTCATTCTCCTTTAAGTAGTTGTATAGTTCTAACTTATTTTTGTTCTTTTTAGATGAAATTGTTGCGACTTTAGGAGAAGGAGCTTTTGGAAAAGTAGTGGAGTGCATAGATCATGATATGTAAGTGTTGGGTTATCTTTATAAGTGGCTCTCATGACAAAAGATACTACTTAGTTCAGAAATTAAAGCTCAAGGACATTTTCTTTAAAAGAAAGTTGCAGTCCAAATGCCCTTTTTAATGACTGAGAATTCTGTTTTGCTTCATTCTGTTTTTCTGTTGGTTCTGTAAGTGCTGCTGCTGTAACTGGAGAATGTGAGAGTACTAAAGAGTGCAGAATTAGTTTGGGACACTTGACTTTTAGAAGATGATGCAGTGAGATACTAAAAAAAGTAGTCTTGGTTCTTAGTGAAAGCAGTTGGAATTGGTCAAGCTGTAAATTGCTTTCCTCAGTTTTCATGATCAAAATTATCCTTTCAAGTGTTTTTGAGTAAACAGTAATCTAGTATCCAGTACGTTTTTAATGGAATGATTACTTCCATGTGATGGCATGTCTGGTGAAGGAGAAGAAACTTCCTATATTTCCACTACTTCTGTATGTTCTAACAGTTGTTAGAACTCAGACTGTTTTAACTGCGTGTTTCATATTTGCAGTTCTGTAACATGGTTTTAGTATATTTCCCTTTACCTTTGGTTTGTTTGTTCTGTTGTTTCACAAGTTATGTCAGTTCCGGAGTTTGAGATCATGTTGTGAGGACAGAGAGTGTTCTGAAATTGTTAGAATCAAAAAGAGCTCTACAGAGACAATTAAAAATTGTCCAAGAGTGAACAGGACAGAATGAAATGTGTGTCTGTGTTCCATTTAAGTAACAGCCTTACAGTTTGAATGTTACAGTCAATGCAGGGCAGATTCCACTGGTACAAAATACTCATAATCTAAACTTCAGACGTTACTCAATTCCCCTGGTTCCATAAGAGCACTGGAAAAGAACCAGAACAAGTAGTGCAAGTTGTGGAAAAAATTGTAAAATTTTAGCAGTATTTTTGTTCAAATGAGAACTTTGTTAATTTTTTAATCATTTTGCTGGCGGATTCCCAGTGTTTATTCTACTTTGGATGAGATAATAACACTGGAAAATCATTAGCGAAGCATATACTATAAGTTTGTGAGAAAAGAAAGATCAGGATTACTTTTTTTTTTTTTTAATAAAAGCTGTTCTGGTTGCGTGCAGCGTGCTTAAGTCAAATTCCCCTAATCCAACTCATAATTCTCCATGACCTTTAATCTTCCTGTGTTTCTTTTATTAAATTCAAGCTGCTTTGGGGCTGTGGGTATTTAACAATAATTGATCCAGTTTGCCATGCTTTACTTTCTTTTAAAGGAGAGGAATGCATGTAGCAGTTAAAATAGTGAAAAATGTTGGTCGATACCGGGAGGCAGCCCGATCAGAAATACAGGTGTTGGAACACTTGAACAACATGGACCCGAGCAGTAATTTGTAAGTATGAAATTGGAGTGGTCAGCATACCAAGGATTTGAGGAAGGTAATTATTCAATTAATTCTCATTTGTTTTCTTTTCTTTTGTTTTCTATTTTAAGCCGCTGTGTCCAGATGCTGGAGTGGTTTGATCATCATGGCCATGTTTGTATTGTTTTTGAGCTACTGGGACTTAGTACTTATGACTTTATTAAGGAAAACAGCTTTCTGCCATTTCATATTAATGACATTAGAAACATGGCTTATCAAATTTGCCAGTCTATAAACTGTAAGTAAATTTCAATACTATTATCAAGTATGTCGGTGTGTTTTGGTTTTTCCTTTCAAAATTTAATGTATAAGTTATGAAATACTGTTCTTTTTTTCCTTGTAGTTCTACACCATAATAAACTAACTCACACAGATTTAAAGCCTGAAAATATCTTGTTTGTGGAGTCTGATTACATAGTGAAGTACAATGCCAAAATGGTAGGTTCATTTTTTGTTTCTTCCAACTTGAATTGCACTACTTCTGTCTTCATTGGAACTTCTCTTTAAAAAAACAAGACAGAGATAACAAGTAACTGAAGTTAACTTGATGGTTAAGAAAAGAGGAAAAGAACTCTTGTTACTGTGGGAATGGTCTTTACTCAGCTGCTTTGGGTATTCAGATTAAATCACTTTGTTACCTGCTCTTCTTTCTTGGAGCATTGGTCTGAATAGGAGTTAATGTATTTGGGGAAAGTGTTTTGTTACACAGGTTAAATATTTAGCATTTTATGCTAAACTGGTGCTTTGAAGATAATGTGATAACGCCTTTTGCCTAAGCATGTTTTTAAAAAGAACTAACAGCATTTTGACTTCTTGCAGAAGCGAGATGAGCGCACTTTGAAAAACACAGACATCAAAGTCGTTGATTTTGGAAGTGCAACTTTTGATGATGAGCATCACAGCACATTGGTGTCTACAAGACATTATAGAGCTCCTGAGGTTATTTTGGGTCAGTAAAGACTCTTAAACCTTCTGTCAGTTCATTGCAGTTCATTCAGATGTCTTTACTTCATAAACTGGAGTAGATACTCAGGGTTCTGGTAATCAGTCATCTCTTAGAGATAGTGGTGTTAAAATTCTTGAGAGTAAACAGTAAAAGAAACACTCTGAAAACAGAAGTCCAAACATGTTGGTTTCCATCTCTCTCCCACCAAGGTTTGAGGAGGGCATGGGGGGGGGTAAGATGGGCATCAGTAACTGTGGAAACTGGGCATGTGCTTTGTGGGTTATGGGTTGTGAGAATATATTAAAAAGTAAAACAAACTTTGCCTGTTTTGCAGCACTGGGATGGTCTCAGCCGTGTGATGTGTGGAGTATTGGTTGTATTCTGATTGAGTATTACCTGGGATTTACAGTGTTTCAGGTGTGTACATAAGCTTAAATAGAATGTGTTTGTTATAGACTACTGATTTTGATCTTTAATGATGTGTACTTAACAGTGTAAAAGGCATAACCTCACAGGCCTTTTAAGGATTATGTAGATGAGATTGTAAAGCTAGCATGCATATATGAAAATGTTATGTCTTGGATAGCTCCTTTAGAGTATCTAAGGTAGTCTGTTCTGGCATTTTGAATGAAGAAGCCTGTGTAGTCTCACAATACTGCTGGAATTAAGAGTAAAGAAAACAGTTGTACAAAATTTGGCTTATGAAGTGTTGTTCAAGGGTCATCTTAACTGTGGAAAATGTTGTATAATCTGCATTGCATAATCTGTTTTTAATAATTGAAGGTGGCAATGTTTAAAGATACTGTGACAGTGCTCTGGCAAACATCTTGTTTGCAGTTTGAGTGTTGTTACCAAGTGGCTGAGAGGAGAAAAATGTGCTAAGTGTATTCATTGCTTTTTCCACACAGACTCATGATAGTAAAGAACACCTGGCAATGATGGAAAGAATACTGGGGCCTCTGCCCACTCACATGATCAAGAAATCCAGGTATGTTCATTACAGAAGTGGTAAGTTGCCTAATACCTCTATTAGAGGAGAAAGTGTAAAGTTGCTGTTGTTAGCTGTGAGCTGCTACAGACCAACAAAGAGACTCATGTGCTTTTTGTTCCCTTAAATAGTTGGCAGTAATCCTCTTTTCTGATTTTAGTATAAATTGTCAGCCTCTTGTACTGTAACTTGAGTATGAATGTTCTTAAGTTTGGTACAATCACCAGAACAGTATTAGACATCAATTTTTCTATGAACTTTGAGAATAAAGAAGCTGCTGTCATCAGAATAATTACATTGAGGGGAAGAAGAGGGTCCTTGCTTGCTAATACAGCTGCCATCCTCTGCCACTGCCCCTTCATATCCCTCAGACATGTGCTTCAGTGATCTTTCTCTGTTCCTCAAAGATAACTACATGCAGCAGAAGTTTCCCACTTCCATTGCAAGGAGAAGCAGCCAGCACAGGGTTCTTCCCTCACCCCTCTGTGTCCAGAATTTAGAGCATGTGGGATTTGATGGTCCATTTTCTTTCTTAAATAAGCTGTCATCTTGCCAGCTTATTACAGGGAATTCCGTAACTCAAGTTGTAGTAAAATTCCAATAGAATTCATTTGTTACAGTTGTCCAGCTGATCACAGTGCATTTTAAAAAACAGGAAAAAACTTCGCAAGCAGCAATTGGAATAGATTCAAGTAACACTCAAAAAATACAGTGCTGCTGTTTTCTAATGATTGTGGCAATAGTAATAAAAAGGCAACAGATCTCTATGAATAAATATGCACTGAAAGAAATGTTAGCTCCCAAATGTAGAGATACGTGCAGGAACACTTAATGGTGTTTTAAGACTTCTTGCAAAAGCATCTGCCTGCTCTAYGCACTGACACCATCTCATTGTTATTTCCCTTGTCCTGCAGAAAACATTATTTTCACCACGACCAGTTGGACTGGGATGAGCACAGCTCCGCAGGCCGCTACGTCAGGAGACGCTGTAAGCCTCTAAAGGTAGGAGACAACATTTTTATTGCTCTGTTAGACTGCAGTTGTGAAAGATCTTTCTAAAACACCTCCTGCTTTTTTCTTTCAGGAATTCATGCATTGCCAAGACACCGATCATCAAAGTCTGTTTGATCTTGTTCGCAGGATGCTGGAATATGACCCAGCCAAAAGAATTACTCTTGATGAAGCCTTGCGGCATCCTTTTTTTGATCCATTAAATAAATAAATTCAAAGATCTTTTATGCTTCTTCAAGGAGATTTCCTAGACTGTGTCAGTCAGTCAGCAGAGGTTGCATGAAACTTTTGTAAGCTTTAAATTATTTTGTACAGTTAAGTCTGTAAATAATTACATATGTTTTGTATAACTGTTATGTTTACCTTGTTGAGCAGTTGTAGTCTTATGGGTATCAAAGTGAAAAATAAAAGTAATTTTCATTTTTGAAAACCTGTACCACTCTCCTTTTACTGATGATGCTAGTGGACCCTCTGTAGGCTAGGAGTCTGGGCTAGCTGAGGGAGTTCTGGAAACATTCCCCAAAAAAGCCTCCTTTTATTAGTCCTAAAGAAAAGATCTCCCTAGTTACGCTGTATAACAGTTCGATGGCATTCTGAAACATGGTTGGAAACAGTGTATATCCTAAGTAGGTAGCTTTTGTGAGTTACCTTTTTCCCAGATTTTCTGTTAAACAGCATGCATTGCTCCCCAGTTGGAAACTTGGAAACTTGTCTGATGCTTTCAGTGTTAAGTATTTATAGCTAATCTCTTTAGTTAAGGTCTGAAAAGTAACATTTCCTACTTGAAATATTGTTTCAAGTCATTAAAGATGAACATTTTTATGGTAAGTTTTTAGGAGTAGTGTACTGCTGCAGTGAAGTACAGTGTGCCACGGATTTGTGGCATATCTAAGCCCTTGCAGTGGTAAGGAGATCATTCTGAAATCTTCAAATGCCTATTTCTATGGAGCTTGATTTGTAGTTACTGGTTAATGAAGTAACCTTGGGGACAGAGAAACACTGGCATCAAGACTGTACAGGACAGAGGTGTGTCTGGGTTTTCAGTTGTGACTCCTGAACTCAGGTACTGGGTTGAGAAGGAAATGGTGCAACTTTTCAGGACTTGTTAATATACGTTGGTAGTTTTTGGGTTTCCACATCTCAGTTGATGTTTTCTTGGTCTTGTTCCAACTCTCTTAATCCTTTTGACATAGTGTGAGGGGCTTGCTGAGCAGTAGGAAGGAGACCTTCCATAGAAGGGTTTGTTCAGGCTGCAATAAGCAAGTTTGGGCCGTTTATTTAAGCCCTGACTTTCCTGCACAAGCCGTTGTTCAAAGGAAGGAAGCTAAATTGTTTCAGCTCCACGGGAGCCTGACTTCAGGTTTTGTGCTTGCKGAGCTGGTCCTAATGCACAGTAGGATTTTAAACTCACGTCCTTGTTCCACTGATGTGGCGAGGCTTCATTTGCAAGAAGCTCCAGACGTGCATATCTCTGAGTTGGGGGTAGAATAGAGCTGGGACAGGCTTTGAAAGCTTATCTTCTGTAACCAGTGCCACCTCCTGGGCTGGATTGCAGCTCATCATAGCCAACTCCTTCCCTTGGATGTTGGTGTTGATGACATTGTTTCTGCTCTGCGTGACAGAAAATGTAACAGTCTGTGCCATCCAGGTCAGCTCGGTAGGGCTGAGCGAGATGGGAGTGAATTCCTTCTCCTCCCATAGTGCTTTCCATCCCCCAGCTTCACAGGCAAAGCAAGGACTTGGCTGAGTGTATCAGTTAAGCAATGCAAATCAAAGGCAGATGGGGGAGAAATGTTTATATGCTGCTATAACAATAAAACTGTAACCATAAAACAGTTCTATCGGAATTAGGGAAAGATGGTGTACTCTTGCTAACAGCGTGCTTCTAGTTGGTGTTACATAGGTACTGAAATACATTCTGCTTGGTAAAGGAGAGAGTGGTTAGCCCTGTTATAAAGCCCTGCTTAAATTGACTTTCCTTCTTCCTGTGAGTTTAAAAGCACTATCACGATTAATGTGGCATCTGCAGCACGGTGCCAAGTAGTTTTGCAGGCCTTGCAGCATCTACACCAGTGCTGGTCTGCAGAGACATGTGCCCACAGTCCCTGGACTCCCCATGGAAGCTGTGTGGGGCTCTCAGCAGCTGAGCAGCACCCGGGGAGTCTCTGGTGTCTGCTGCGCTGCCCTCAGTGCTTCTGTCTTCAGATTATGTGCACGCACCACCCCCATTGTGGTCATCATACATGAATATAGTTTGGGCAGCTTGTAATCTTTCCATGCTTGGAACAAGCTATACCTGTTAAATAATTAGAAGAGCATTCCCATCTATTTCTGCACTTCAGATTTTTAGCTATTGTACCTTAAAAACATGGTTCGTGACCGGGTCAGCCAGGGAGCCCAAGAGTGTGCGTTTCCACAAGGAATCAGTCAGAATCTTTATTAGACATACATGATAGGACAGAATAAAGCTGTTTTAAGTGAACAGACCAGGCTTCATTGCTGAAGTACACAGAGAGCAGGAACTAGTTGTTAGCAAATGGTAGGGATGTGCCTGGTTAACTGCCTGGGAAATAGCAGCTACAAGAAGCGTGTGCATATCCAGCACGGCAGGCTCGCTGTGCGCATGTGTGTGTTTTATTAACAAACTTAATTAGAATCTGACAGTGGAATCGTTACTGACATAATAACATTTCCTAACTCTGTCCTAGGCTTCATTCATCTATTCTAGAAATAAGAATTACTCCTAGAAGGGCAGTGTCTGTGTCCAGGAGGCAAAGAGTGCGTTTGGCATTTGTGTACTATGCGCTTAGAATCTAGACAGGCATTAAGTTAGGAGAGGATGTTTTTATGGGTAAATTAAGAGTTGTGATGCACTGTGTAACAGCGAGGTAAAGGCACAACAGAATAGGTGGATGGATGCTCGGTGCTTACCTCTGAGCACAGTTTTCTCTCATTCGAAGGCTCGCTAAAGCGGATGGGGCACTTCATTGAGGTAACAGTGAGTTACAATGCACGGTGGGGTTCCAGGTAAGGTCTCTTCTCTAAAGCAGTTCGCGGTCCGGACGGSCTGTAGCGCAGGAGGCACAAAGCTCCCGGCCGGGTGTCAGCTCTCGCACGCTCCAGGGGAGCCGGTGCCGGGCGCAGCCGCCGCCCGCCCGCGATCCCGGCGGGGGGAGCCCGCTGGAGGGCGCCCGGCCCKCGCCCGCCGCCGCCCCCGCCGCGGGCTGCGCTGCTGCCGGCACCGGCACCGGAGCGGGGACCCGAGCGGGGCCGCCCCGCCGGCGCCCCGTGCCCCGCCCGCGCAGCACCGCCGGGACCCCGCGGGCGGGCGGGGATGGGGCCGGGGGGAGCGGTCCCCGCGGGGGGCCGGGCAGCGGGGGTGGGATCTGCTCCGCGTAATCCCCCATGGGGGGCGGCGGGCCGCGCTCGGAGCATCCCCCCTTCCCCGGCGCGGGGGGAGGCGGCGGGGGAGCCGCCACCCCCCGCTTCCTCCGTTTAAGACCCGGGCCGGCKGGGCGAGCGCAGGAGAGCGGCCGCTCCGCAGCTCCGGCCCCACGCCCGCGGCGCGCACGGGGCGGCGCTGGATGCGCCGGCGGCGGGAGGCGGGCGGCAGCCGAGCGGGACCCCGCGCAGCGGCGCGGAGCGCGGCGCGATGAGCGCGGGCAGCGGCAGCGGGGCCGCCGCCGCGGCGGGCACCGCCACCTCCGCGCTGTGCCTGCTGCTCTCGCTCACCGCCGTGGCCGTGTGCCTGCTGCTGGGCGCCAAGACGGCGGAGCTGCAGGGCCGGCTGGCCGCGCTGGAGGAGCGGGGCGCCGCCGGGCACGGGCCGCTGCTGGACGCGCTGCAGCCCCGCGTGGAGCAGCTGTTCCGCGAGGTGAGTGAGCGCCGGCCCCGCGGCCCCCGGGCGGGCGCGCCGGACCGGCCGCGCCGCGGCGGGGCGAGAGGCTCGGGGAAGCCGCTCCGGCCCCGCTCCGGCGCGGGATGCGCTCCGCGTGTCACCGGCTTCTCCTCGCCTTTGGAAAAACTTCCTCGCTTTTACCAAACTTTCCACTTTTTGCTGCCGTTTCCAMGAATCAGGCGTAGGGCGAGGCGTGGCAGAGCCCCCCTGATTTAGAAGAGAAAATGCCCCAGGTGAAGGGCTGGCAGTCCAGTGTTTGAGGCATGCGACTTTCCCCCTTATTCTGTTCACTGACACAGGTAACCCGAGTACTTAAATAACTGTTTATCTTGGGATTTAATGGGTCATAATTTTCTTGTTAGAAATTATGAACATGATCCCCGCTATCTGGACCGTCTATCACAGAGTATTGTGGTCTGGCAGTGCAGAACTGATTTATGGCAGGCAGCGGAGACCCGCCACTAGTTGCTTCACTTTCARTCCTGGGGTTTTCTGAAATTATTCAATAAATATTTCTGTGCTGAACAATTTCCCCTACTTGGAGAACTATTATCCACACTGATGCCCTTCTTAGTAACTAAACCAAATCTCTGAGAGAAGTTAGACTTGATCCCACRGTTATCTTTTTCCCGACTCTGGTGTTTAGGTTTGGAGCTTTTTACAGGCAAGGGGGACGGGAGGGGCTCCATCACTCATAGGAAATGCTTGAAGATCCCACAGTTGGTTTGCTGGGTTTGTATAAACAGTAGTTCATAAAGTTCAGCAAGATTCAACACGGCTTATGGGGCTGCCGGAGGGCACCCCTGAGTGATCAATTCTGACATCTGGAGAAGGTTTTACACTGGGATTTTGTTAATGGCCCGACTGAGGTGCAAAACACGGTGCTGCCTTAAAAAGGTGAAGCCTAAATCGTGCAAAAATGTATTTGTATGTGGTGCCCTGTGAACAGCTCTGGGGCTGACAGCAGGGACGGAGGCAGTGCTGGGGGCGTGGGGAGGCAATTCCTCAAGCTGTGTGTTGCTGTTGGAGTCGGGGTGAGGGTATCGCTGGCACCACCGCAGTGTGTCCTTTTGCTTGGAAACTTGGTTGCATTGATGTGCCTCGATAAAAGTGAAATGTTAAAATATTTTTGTGAAAACCCTGAATACCAGACCGGGGGGGTGCCTGTGAAGCGTAATCACAGACTCTAGTTAATGTCTTTTCTCCAGGCAGGAATTAGCCTGCCGGTTGTGGCAGTGGTTCTGTTCCAATTACTCCAATAAATGTGCTTAGCAATGGGAATGGTTTCTGTGGCACTGCCTAAGATCATGTGCAACCTCTTGCTGAGATTTAGTTAAGTGTGGAAAGCTTGTTTTGTACTGGGAATGCTCAGATGGAGTTTGTACAGGGGAAAATAAAGCAAAACCACATAATTGGGTTTCTAATGGAAGAGTGAGCTTGTTGAAACATTTAGTATGACCAAACTTTTGTCAATACTAAAGAAAATTTTGAATCAAGTAACAAATCTGAGGAATCCATAGCAGTGATTGCACTATCTATTAATGGTCATTTTAAATGAACTTATTAATTTATGGTAAAGTCTCAGAAAGTATCTGTTTCTTGATCAAACTCTGTTACATAAGACCACTCGCTCTTCAAGCAACTACTGCCCTTTCTGTGCTTGAGAGTTTCTGGAGAGTGAGAGAGTATTTCCATCGTCATGAACATCAACTGATGCCTGGGGTCAGTTTTTTTGTTAAATTCTGTGCTGGTCCTCCTTTGAAGCTTACCACAACATTTCAGAAGTGAAACCAAAGCTCCATACGCTCTCTGTGCATGACCCAACATCCCTTGTTCCCTGCCACGACCCAAAAAGCTTTTACCCCGTACACCAACCGAGGTGTTTGCTGGAAAAATTTATGGCAGAGCCGTGTATAGAGAGCAGCAAATACAACACCAACACACTGGCTCTGTTCCTTTYAGCGTTGTTGAAATGTTTGGCAAGTAAAAGAGGATAGGAAATAATAAAGGAAGGGTAAGTGTGTAGTTAAGGTAATGAAAGCCARTTTGGACAACTAGGATTTAGCTTCTGGGTCTGTGACAGGCATCCATCTGACTCTGGAGAAAYTGCTGATCTGACTGTGGCAGGACCTTGCCCTCCCCTTGGCTYGTCCCATTAGTGGGACGTGCTGCAGGCTCCTGCTTTGATGCCCTCTGAAACACTGCCAGCAGCACGGGCTGGACGTGGCAGCATCTCCACTTGCTCTGTGTCAAAAAGCCCCAACTCCGAGTGTGTAGTTTTCACACCGGAGGGAAAATATTAACCAGAGGATTATAGAAACATCCAGTTGTTGTAAACAAAGCTGGACCGTTTTGTTCACAAAGGATTTATTGTCCGCAGTGTCCAGATTAATCAGTTTCATGACAAGAACAATTGAATGGGAGAACASAGGACTCGCTCCAGGATTCAGATCTCCTCTGCTGTTCCCAGTGATGCCTGCTGAACTAAAAGGGTGGGAGAGTTTATTTTCATTTCCTCGAGCATCTTCATCATCCAAATTAGTTTAAAAGTAAACAGATAAAATTTGAGCAACTCTGTAGCATTTTAGACTGTCAGAAAAGTCTCTTTAGATAATTTTTTGCCACATTTTCTCAAGGAAAGTGTATATTTTGCAGAAGGCAGCTGGATCATTCTGGTATTTATACTTCCCTTAGCACAGTTTCTCTGTCAGGTGCTATGAAACTATGTTGATACTTTCAGGACCTCTTAGCRTCACATCCAAGCAGATAGAGGAAGCATAAGATTTCAACAACAGATAAAACTATTTAATCCTCAGAATAAAAGGAAAATAACCTAAATCACAGGTAGCCTAATTCCTGAATAGTCCACAGTGTTCAAATATTTGAGCAGGGACTGGGTCATCGGCTGTATAAATTTAAGTCTTAACACCTCAGACTCAATGAGTACTTTGAATTCTCTCTCTTTGAAATGTAGGGACTCCAGTTATCAGATTATTGGCTTGTCTTTTGGCAAGTACTTTAGGTAGGACAGGGCATTCTTGGAGGACTGAGAAAGTGAGGATTGTGGGTGAGGAYGATCCGTTCCCACCCTTGCTGGGCTGTCCCAGGCACAAAGGGCTATGCCTGAGCTAATGAAACGTACCTGTCATCAGGCTCATTAACTCGGGCTTGGCAGTGTCCTAAATGCAGGCACGAACAGTCTCGTTGGCTTAGGGAGCAGGCAGAGTGTGCTCACATCTGCCTGCAATATGCCACGTAGACACTGCTCTAGTTTTGTGAATTTTTATGTGTTCTAGTTGTCCCATTGATGAGTTTTTTGCTTTGGAGATGGAAACACTGGGCTTCGGGTAGGGCTGGGGTTGGGTGAGCACTCCAGTGTTGATTGTCCTTCACCTTCTCATCCCTCTCCTAAAGAAACCTCTAATACTCCACAGAGCATGAATTTTAAGTACAAAATCAACCAAGTCAGGTCACATCTGAATGTGGGACTTGAAAAAGGAGCTCAGGATGAATCCTGCCGGCGGAGCTTGCCTCAAGGGACTTTGGGATGTGCAGGATGAGTGTCTGCCTGCTCCATGTGAGGGCTGTAGGCTGCCACTTGCTAAGGAACATTTCATATTTATGTGCTACTATAGCACRGGGTATTATCTGAGCAGGCTGAACGTGACAGGATGAAACCATTACCTCTTCCTGGAAGGAAGCCGCGTGGTTTGGATGTTGGCACGCGTGCACAGTCCGCATCCACGCGTGATGTGTTCTCTAAAGGGCTGTTTTTATTCCCCCTCCAAACAGAAACTCGGCGAAGGACTTGCAAAGCTGCGGACGGCGCGAGAGGCCCCGTCAGACTGCGTGTGTCCCCCAGGTAGGTGCCACCGCCCCGTCAGACTGCGTGTGCCCCCCCAGGTAGGTGCCACCGCCCCGTCACACTGCGTGTGCCCCCCCAGGTAGGTGCCACCGCCCTGTCAGACTGCGTGTGTCCCCCAGGTAGGTGCCACCGCCCCGTCACACTGTGTGTGCCCCCCCAGGTAGGTGCCACCCTCCCGGCACAGCCAACGCCAGCCCGCCCCGGAGCCGCCTGCTTGCTGGACCCACGCCACTGAGCTCCTTCTCTCCTATTTTATGTGTTCCTCTTAATCGAGGAAAATGTGTTAGGAAGTGTTTTTTCCCAAGCTGAAGCACTCTGTTGTGCTYGAGACTGTTAGCTTCTCCCAGCGCCTTGCTTTGGCCTGTTTACAGATAAAGGGGTTTGAGGTTTGGACAAAAGCGACGTTTGGCTATAAGAATAAAAGAGCGAAGAGCCTGACTGGGTTGTGAGCCCTGAGTGTTGGGCCAAAACAATTTAGAAGTAGTAACAAAATCACTGGGGCTTAATGCAAGTGTGATAATTAAAAGCTGCAGCCTCTCTGCCTCTTCGGAGGGCAGCGACTTCTTTTGCTGTAGGAAAGCTGTCACCGATTGTTTAAATTTCCTCCCAGAGTTTAATGAACTTCTAAAACTGTCAAAACTTCCTGTTCTGCTGTGGAAGTGCATGCTCCTTGGAAACAATAAACAGCTTAGATTAGTTTGTAAAGGAACCTCATTTATAGAAATGCTCTGTGAAGTGCTCTGCTGTCACTCTGAACGGCRAGAATGACTTTGAGCTGAGGCACTTCGAGCATACATTTTCTTTTTTCTTTTCACAAAAGTAGCAGAAGATGGGTGAAAGATGTGCAGTGCTTTGATGAGGGAGAATGCACAGGCGTGTTACAAGGACCTGCAAGCAGCAGAGAGTTCCATTCTAAAGTAAATAAACAARCCGTAAATGCTACGTGGGGATGCAGAATAGGCAAAGGGGCAGGGTCAATTTTTCCTGCCATCCTCGATGGGAATCCTACTAGAATACACAGTAGGATTGTCCATACTGTGGAYATAGGACACAGTAGGAGTGTCCATACTCACAGAACAACATTAAATTGTCATTTTCCCCATAAGATTATGTTTAATAATCTCAGAAACMTGTCACTAATGATGCTCTTAAACATACTCACTGCTTTTCCAGTGGAAGGCTGCTGTGGGTTCCCTGTGTCCCTCACTGCCTGGTAACAAAACCCATCAGCTGAGACACAAATCCTGCTTATTTTCAGCTCTTTGCAAGGTGGTCAAATCAGATTTCTCGCTTTTGATGCACAGACCAAACAAGTCCATCAACCCCACGGGACTCTGGGGCCGCATCTTTCTCTGGTCTGCGCAACCAGGGTGCTATTGGTGTTCTTAAGTGGTCAAGAGGCTTTTCCTTTGCTCTGTGGAAAGCAATTGGGATTGAAGAGGCTCCTTTTGTCCAGGAAAGTCCCAATTCTGTTCCGGGTCACTGGGTTTGTTGGTTGCTGTGTTTGGGAGATGGGGGGAAGAGAGGAAGGAGGAAGGTTTTCCCACGTGCTGCTGAAATGCTCGTTACAGTCATTAGTACCGAATGTCAAAGTAATTTGTGAGCCGAGGGAAGGAGAAGTGATTTCCTGGTGGGTAGGAAATGTCCCATCGGTGGCTGCTCCTGACCACCACTGCAGGGAGCTGTGGGTGAGGATGTGCTGCTGGACTGCCCTGAAGRCTTCCAGCTATTTTTGAACAAATCAAAGGCATCTTTACCTGTGTCTCATGTTTTTTGTCTTTCTCTTGCAAAAGGCTGAATTGCCTTCTGCTCTGTAGTAAAAGAGCTTGGTCTGGAAACATCCTGAGAGCTTGTGGCCCTCAGCATTCGCTGCTGAGCTACGCCAGGTTGCAAACCAACAGCTCAGCTTCAATTTGCCTCTGCACTGGAAAAGCAGCCCCTGGTGAAAAGAAAATTCCCCTGTGGGGATGGGGAGATGCTGCCAGCCCTGGTCGTGCTTCCCAGGGGCAGCTGGTGGGTATCCTGAACACCTGGGCTGGGGGGGCTTTCCTCTGCCGATAACCCTGCTAAGCTTAAGAATTCCTTCTTACAACTGGATTTAAAGCAAGGAGAGCCGCTGGAGAGCCGTGGATGAGGATGCTGTCTGCATTGTCATGCCGGGGTGGTCCCTCCCTCGGGGCCTCTTTGGGAAAAGGGGGACTCCCTGCCCCACAGACCCACCATGGGCAGTGGCAGAGGCAAAGCACGTGCTCAGAGCTGCCTTTACCAGTCGGATTTGTTTTAAACAAGACCCGTTTTTTCCTAGAAATGACTCAATTTGAGGGTTTGTTTGGATTTGAGGGGGTGGGGTTGTTTTTAGGGCACTGCTTTGATAAAATTGACTTGCTACACATTCAAAGAAATTTGGGACAAGACGATTATGATCCACTTAAAAGTTAAACGAGGATCAAGTTATTTTGACTACGGCGAAATCCTAAATAACTGCTTGTAAAACACACACACAAAATACAAATACACTTCCCTCTCAAAAAAAACCAAGCCAAACTGACCCTTTTGTGCTCTGTGCTCTGCAGTAAGTCACCTATTTGGCTATAGGGCACAGCTGGGTTGGCTTCTAGAATGGCACCCTCGGGGCAGGCAGGGCTGCGGGGCCGGCTGGGGGCTGGTGGCCGGCAGAGGCTGGTGGCCGGCAGAGGGGGCCCGGCCATTTCTCCAGGGCCACGGAGACATCCGGATTGTAAGGAAAAATCGTAGAAGGACCACTTAAAGTCATCTAGTCCAAGTGCTCTGCAGTAAGCAGAGATGTCTCCAACTGGATCAGGTTGCTCAGAGCCTTGTCCAGCCTGACCTTGAAAGTAGTAACAATTTGAAAAGATAATTAAAAACAATATGTTTAAAAAAGGTCCTATTCTGTTTGTAATGCTGAGCATGCTCCAAAATGTTGCCTCTGTAGTGGCTCTGAGCATCTGTGTGCTCCTTTGAGTTGACTTGTTTTGCTTTATTCATTCAACCAAAGCGATGGGGGGGATGATGACAACAACTTTGTGTCACTTTGACTCCTCTGTGGTTTGGGCATTTTTGTGGCTGAGGGAGAGGAGAGCATCCTTGGGGGCTGGGGCGGCTGGACCAAGTGTGGGTCATGCTTGGGAACGCTGTGACAGGCTGGTGACCCCACTCTGGGGACGAGCACGGCCTTTCAGTCCCCTCAGCTGTTCGGGACGGGGCAGCAGCGGTTGAAAGCTGCGGGCGCCGGGCAGGGCCAGGACAGGCTGTCCCCATATGTTGTCTCGCAGGGAAACAGCAGCTCAGTACTCGTGTTATTGTCATTCCCTCAGCCAGGCCCGCAATACTTTGCAGAGAGGCCCCTCGTCCCCTCGCGTTCAGSCTCTTTCTGTGGTGGGATCCTCGCAAAGCCCTTGCTGCAGGGTGAAACACAGCAGGTGCAGGAACATTTGTGTATGTGGCATTTGGGACAGCCTTCAGCTGATGGGCACTTGGAGGTGGGTTGAAGGCAAGACTAAAACCTCACACTTGTAAACACTTTGTTTATCCGTTGTGTGGGCTCTGGCTGCCTTTTAATATTTTTTTTTTAAGGATTATTTTTTTATTTCTCCCACCTTGTATTTTTAACAGTCTTTTGAAACCTCAGGTGCAACAGGCTCTTGTTAAATGCGATATTTGCTATGCCAAAAGTCTTCAAGCTCTGCGAGAACAGGCCCCTCGAGAGCTCAAGGTGCTAGATGCACCATGCTAGAGCCTGAGAGCAAATGTTTCCTCTTAAATCCAGTAAAAAAATGCTTAAAACCAAGTACACAGAGCGTGCCTTGCCCAGCAGCTGGTCCTTGCTGTATTGTGGATTGAGGGTGTGAAAAGCTCCAGCTCTGTTGGCTGCTCTTGCACTGCGTATTTCAACCTATGCATTGTGTTCCCATGTGCCTTTTTATTTCATAGCACCTCCGGAGCCTTAACTCCRAATTTCCTGGCTGCTGGATGATGCATATCCCTGTTTTCATCTTGAGCTCACGCTGGGACGGTGTCGTATGCTTTTGAACGTATGGATATATTACCAAACAGCGTTAAATGTTCGGTGTAGTAATCTGATGTTCCAGTTAATATGTGACAAATATTTCCCAATAATGGCTTGGCAGCAGCGGGAGTGCCGTGGTGCTCCAGCCGGCAGGACGGCGGATTGCTCCACTTCTCGGCAATTCAAACCATGTGTACTTGGGGAAGCCGATCGTTTCAAACCCTCCCCACCTCTGCAGACTCAGCAGCTCCTGAGGCTCTCTTGCTTATATTATTTGTATAGTTTAAAATTTTTTTATTGTTATTATTTTTTTAATATTTATCCCAACTCTATACCCAGGGATCAGCGTTCTCCAGCTTGCTCTGGGAGGTTGGTGTGGTATTTTTTGTGGTTTCCAGTGACTTGAAATATCTGCCTATTTTTGCTGGTGTAAGTGTTGCCTTCAAGTGTCACTCGCTATCTGCCTTCTCCCCGTGTTGTCTGCCCAGGTAATTAGCACAACAGAATTTCCCTAATTGCTGGAGATCAAGGGGGAGAGGGCTCTGCTGGCTTTGCAGTCCTGACAAACGGCAGATGTTTTCCAGGAGGCCAAATGGGATGTGCCAAGCTCTGCTAATGCTGGCTCTTTGTTTTGTGCTCTCCYGTGACAGCAGCTCTGTTATTGCATCTTCAGGATCTGGGCCTGTAGTGCCACATTTCTGAGTCCCTCAGCGTAGTTCAATGAATACTGAAAAATATCAGATGAAAGCAAGTTTGTTTTTCTTTTCTATTAATTAGCAGTGATCTCTGCTTTTCTGAGCTGCTCTGTGTCTACTGAGCTTAAACCTCTGCAGTATTCCTTACGTTCACCTCAAGACACCCTTTTCTGCCTCCTGAAGCCATTCAAATGCAGTATTTTTCTGTAATTTCTACGATTTAGAGTGTGACAAGAAGCTTTACAAAATCTTCAAATTTTAAAATGTCTCCTGAATCCCCCTTGCCTCAGTTTTCCGTACCCTGCCGGTCACTTCGCTTCAGCAGTTTTGCTTTCTCCATCTGCCTTTGCCCGCGGGAGGCTGGGACATTGGAATTACGGATTAGTATAAACAGGATTTTTTGTACTAAACTTACAAATGCAATCAGAATTCTCTCCTGCACAGAAAAAGCTGTGCCAGGATTTTAAAAAACAAGTCAGATGCCAAGTGTTAAAGCATCTAAATAACGAAGAACAACTGCCTGGGAAGAACTTTTGACAAATGATGCCATTTAAATGCAGGCATTTTCTTTCTTTTTCACATGTTTTCAAATCTTACCCCTTCAAAAATCCAATCTGCAGACCTTAGCAACTTTTGGAAAAATGCTCTTTGAGCATAGAAATGACTGCTGGCTCCCTTCCATCGGCTCCTTCCTGGCGACCATTCCCCAGTCCCTTTGGATATTTGTGGAAGGCCCCAAGGACATCTGGAGCTGTGTCTGCATGCCACATGTGCAGGAGCTTCCAGTTCCTTCTCCCAGGAGCTACCTGGGGTGGGCACAGACACCCTCCATCCTCTTACTGGAAGGTGCTGGAAAGAGTGGTGGGTCCCCATCTCATCCTTGAGACCTCGAAGCTCTGGCTTCAGGATTCTTTGTTGGAAACCTTTAGGTCAGGGGTTGTTTTCTTGAGTGGTTGCAATAGCTGGAAATAAATGGAGGAGAGGGAGTCTTGCTTGGTTTGGCATCTCCTCCGAGCCATGAGTTGTGTGCTGTGGGGTGCCAGCCAGCAGCAGGGAAGGAGCCCGAAGTCCCCCCTGGAAAGAAGTATGATTTTCTGGTGTTCCTGCGGGTTGCTATGTGGCCAGAGGTGTGGTGACAGCAGCCAGGTGTGTCATGGCAGCATCAGGGTGGCTCTGCTCACACTTATGGCACTGCTCTGCCCCCCTGCTGAGGAGCTCGTGATGGTGGTGGGAGCAGGAGGTGACAGCCAGGTGTGCAGCAAAGGGGAGGTTTGAGTCTGGGCATTTGGGGACTGCTCTCAAATCGAGTCCCCCAGGGTGCTGGCATCTGAGGGAGGGCACATCCTCTGCTCCACACCGTGCAAACAGTACCCTCCCAGATCAGCTGCTGTGTCAGCCAGCAGTGACATTTAACGTCCTACCGGCGTGACTTTAAATGCTGGATGTGGTCGGGATTTCTGAGGCAGGAAATCGCATGGTACCAGTGTGATTCCCAGAGCTGACGGCGCCTCTGACACAGAGGCAGAGCATGAGCTAAGAGGCAGTCTGGGCCCAAAACCACTGTGGCAGGGAAATGGGCCGGAGGCATCTTCCAGTGAGGCTGGGGCAGGATTCATCCTGGTGGTGTTTGGTGCAGCCCCAGCATTTGAACACAGAGGCCTGGAGCAGTACACCAGGAACCAGCCCATCCCAGCAGCGTTCAATGCCTTCAGACCACTTCAGCAAAAATTAATTAAAACTGGTGACATCAATAGGAGAAGGCTTTGAAAATTTATTTTTTCTAAGTCTGCCGAAGTTATTTTGAGTGTAATGAAAACTATAAAAATAAACCTGATGACCACGTCCTCTGCGAGAGGCTCTGTGTAACTTTATCTTTGTCTCGGCATATGAAGTCATTTATCCAGGCACAGATATTTTTTGCTGCCAACCCCTTCAGTGCTGCCTTTCCAGAGAGGAGGCTCTGGAGCTGGTTGGTTCAGCGTTCATGGACTGACTCACCTGGGAAGTTCCCATTGGTTTCCAGTTGGTTTCCTCCTCTTCTTTGTTCAAATGATGGATCAGTGTCCCCTATGTGAGCGGTGACTTGGCTGTGCAGAGATGATTATTGAAAATAGACAGTGCAGGCATGGTACCTACTGTATCTCCTCATTGAGTCAGTTGTGCTGTCATGTCCTGTCCACCCTGGGTGTAACAGGGTGGGAATGTGTCTGAAACCCAGCAGGCTTCAGGTTGACCTCATCATTCATGCAGTGTTGGTAGAAGCAGGTTTTAGCACAGAAATTACTTTGGGGCAGTGAGCTAGCACTGATGTACTCCTGAAGCAAGAGCTGCCTTATTTCTCTGCTACAAGAAGCTCCAGACTGAGGTTTCAAGACTTGCATTGCACAAATACACTCTGCACAGGAAGCACCATCACCTGTGCCTGTGGCTGGGAGAATGTAGGTGACAGCAGCCAGAAGCAAACCCGAGCAGAGGGGCTGTATAACTGTTTTCCATCTGCTCTCACTGCAGTGTGTGGGTGCCATGCTATTCACTAACAGGTATTGTTAATTAACCTCTCTGGCTTCTTTCAGGGAGTGCCAGCCTAGAAAAAGGCTGGACRAACAGCCTCATCTGCCTCACCAGCTTCTTCCCTTGGCTTCCCACTTGAGAAGTCCTGGACTATCTATAAACCTGGTGTTTTCTCCTGTTTTGCCATTCCATGAGCAGAAACAMTGCTCTGCCCCTGGTGCTGTTTGTTTGCTCCTGTTTTTTTGCTCTTAGACATGGTCACTTGTCTGACTTTGTAGGGCTGCTGGGGCAGTGGGTACAGTGCCCTTTAAAGGATCCAAATATAACTCCATCACTCCTGGCAGTCCAATAAAGGCTGGAGCAGTGAATGCTGTGTGGCACTTAGTTGCCAGCTGGGGTTAAAATGTGAGCAAGTCTATCAGTAGCTTTTTTGGGTTATTTTACAGATTTCTGGGTAAGACAGTCCCTTTCAGCACTTGTTRAACAGAGTTTCCTTGAAGGAAAGTGTTCTGAGCTCCAGCCCCTGAACAGTGGTGCCTYCACATTGCAAATTTGCTTTGAACCACCATATTGTCATGGGAGRGAGGAAGGTGAACTGGAGAGTGATACCCATAGCTGGCTGTAGCTGACAGTCCTAACAGGATTTTAACCAAGTAATTACATTGCAACAGTTGCTCAGTGAGGAGCGTGGTTTGCCTGGATTACGAAGTCCGGGGTGTGAATCCAAATACCAGCCACAAGCGTGGATCACTTACCCTCCCACTACCAACCCAAAACAACACAAGCCAAGCACTGATCATGCCAGCTGGGATSGTACTTAAGACTCCACATGTTATTTCAGACATAAAAGCAGAGAGAGATCAGGAAACTTTCATTTACTTTTATGCAGTAACTGTCTGTCTAGATCAGCAGTGAAATTATTTAACTTATCAAGTCTGATACACAGAGCACCTGGGCCTTGCTCCACAGGAAGGTGTGTGACACCAGCAGGTCTGTCCCTGCTTCTGCTAAGGGAGAGGCTGTTCTGGCTCTGTGTGATGGGCTACTCCCGCACCTCGTTTTTCATGAAGCCAAGCTGGCTGTAGGATGTCGCTGAGCAGCTTTTTAAAAGCAGCCARCATGAAGAATTTGGCCACAGGTTTGTCCATCCACGGTTGAGAGGAGTCTGGAACCAGCATTGCTGCAGTGGTGTCCCTGGGGGGGCTGGGTGGGGTGGCAGGGGTGCACGTGGTGGCTGTACCTGGCTKGGGTTGGTGCTGGATGTGCAGGAACCATCCAGTGAACTCACCACACCTGTGCACAAGGTACAGCAGTCAGGGTGACAGGTCCTCGTGGTGACACACTGCAAGGAGAAGCAGCACGAGGAGGCAGATGCAGCTGCTGATCTTTTTTTCATTGCACCTGTCCTGCCACGACAACCTTCACTTAAAAGGCTGGATTTCTTTCTGCTTTTCTAAATCGGACACAGGAGGCAACAATTCTCGTCACTTCCCAGCATGACCCCATGGTAATCCCACGCAGCATCCAGCCCGGGGGGAGGCGATGGTCCCCGCAGGCTGTGCCTTCCCACCCCAGCACAGTCTGGTGGGTATAAGCATTTGGGTTAATGCAGCTTTACAGGATGCACTCACATGCTTAATGACCTAGTTAAGCCTCCACCTGCTCTTTGTTTGTCACCATCAGTCTGCTCTATCGTGTGGCAGAAGAGGCGCTGGTGCCAAGATGCCCCCGAACAGGCGGATTTGGCAGCCTGTGCAGCACAATGTGCTTCTTGGGTTTCATCCCCGCGGCAGACGGATTGAGCTCACGGCCTTTTGTGGGAGTGAGGCACAGAGCTGCTGGAAATGCAGGGAATGGCAGGTCCCCAGTGTCCCCCTGCCCACTCAGCATGTGCTGGTTGGCTGTTTTTAATGTTACCGTGTGGGGCAAGAAGGAGAAAAACCTGCATGTGCAGGAGGAATTGAGTGTAGCCATGGGACTGATGGGGGGGCCTGTCACTGCCTTGAATGCTGATTTGGTGGCAGGAATCCACCTTTTTTCTACAAATTTGAGTTGGGGATGTGTTTGTGAAAGACCTCACATTCATCTTGTACRCCATACAGAATCTTGGTTGGGGTAGGGGTTCGGGGCTGCGTTGGTTGCATTTGAAGCTGTTGTTCGTGTTTCTGGCTCACTTTTAAATTTGGTCTATTTATGTAATTACATATTGAAGGCATTAAGGGAACTTGGCTTCTGCTGAATGAAGGCTGCGTTTGTTGGTTTGTTTTTTCACAATGATTGCAATCGTGGCAAGATATGACGGCCAAGAAAAGCCTGTCTTTACCTGGGGGTAGCTGTGTGATGCAAACTACTTTTTAACCCACCTGGGCAACCCCATGGCAAGAGCCACTGACTTTGGGACTTTGTTCATCAGAAGGTTCCCTTCAGTGCAAGTTGACTGGGACCATTTATATCAAGACAACTCCAGTCGTGGACTTGGCTCCAGCCCATGTGTGGTGTTTCCTGTACATTGCGAGAAATCCCATCCATCCATCCATCCATCCATCCATCCATCCATCCATCCATCCTTCCATCCTCCCTGTGCTTCTGGCTTAGTGGCACAACTGTGGATGCTGTACAGCAACGGTTAGAGGCCATTTTCCCCTGGGTAGACCTATTAAACTCTGTGCACCACATAAAAATTTTACCCCTCACACCCCAGGCTCTTGGGTGGTTTCCCAGCAAGGGTGACATGATGGAGAGTGAAATATTCAAGAAGAAAAATAGGTTCAATGATGTTCCCGACCATCTGTGTGTTTGTGGTCAGACTTCTAAAAAAATACTGGTAGAGATGAGATGATCTGTCAGTGCAGTACATCTGGAAGTGTTTCTTTCTGGCTCGAGTTTGTCTGGGTTTTATCCCCATTTTGTGCTGTCTCTGAGCAGTCCCCGTTCGTGCTATTCCAGTGCAGGAGGATCGAGCAGGTTTGTGCTGCTTCACTGCTCAGAGAGATTGAAGAACTTGGAGGAGATGTTGAACAGATTTTTCTTTTTCTTTTTTTTTTTTTCTTTTCCCACAGCAGATCTGTCTGGAGGATGAGAACAGTTGGTATTGATACGATCTGCCTCATATTTTGGGAAGCCTTGGCAGTAACTACTACCAAATAATGATGCTTCTGGGGCCCTATTGTGCAAACATTTAAATATGTTCAACCGTGTTGCACAGAAACCCTGTCAAGAGACTAACGCGCCACCCCGGAGGGACTCGAGGGCATGGCTGATGGCAAAAACGGACCCTGATAGGGAATGGGGAATGTATGTTCCCGTTTCTTTAGAGAAATCCTGGCTTTTTAGCTCCTGGCAGCTGCTRTTAGCTTCTGGTTTTTTATTGGAGGTGAATTAGACGGGAAGCATGCTGTTGCTAGTGGACTGTGTGCTGTTGGTGTGGGCAATGGTGCTCATCTGGGCCACGCGTGCAGGAACTTCTTGTGTTCATTTGCTTCTTTCAATTTTTCTCCTAAACTTTGCATCCTAAACCACAGCTTGTCCGATTCAGTTCTGGAGGGACCAACCTCATTACTGGGGTGACCGCTGTGTGTGGGTCTGCCTCATCCCTCATCCTGGGTAGGGAGCACAGGGGGAAGGCAGAGATGCCCTGGCCCCAGCCAGAAGTTGAACATGATTTTCTTTTCTGCTGCATTTTCTCTTTTTTTTTGTTTTATTTCTTGAATCTATCCAATCTGTAGATCAGGACTGTATAAAAGTATTTTATTTTCATTCCAAAGACACGGTTAAATTCCCCAAGAAGGCGTGTTCAACTCCGCTTGGGAGCTTATGCAGACCAGTTGACTTCAAGGATAAACGCACTGTATTTGAGCTCCTTGAGGGTTGCTTTAGTATGAATTAAGCCAGACTTCAAGGAACTGTGCTTCATTTTCAGAGTGACAAGTTTCCCAGTCTTTAAACTATTTCTTCACACAGACACAGGGTCAGAGTGCATCAGAGCCTCGTAGCATCCCCGGGGCGCGGCCGTGCCYCGGTGCCGGGGACAGACGGCTGTGCTGGAGAGGATCAGACACACGAGGTCTGGACTATGTGGAGAAGCAGCAGCACAACCACCCCCCTGGTTTGGTTCCCTTTGGTTGTAGAGACACAAAAAGACATTCAGGCCTTTGATGAAAGCCAGGCTTGGCTGCTTGTACACACACACACAAACAAAACAAAACAGAAAAACAGCAGTGGAGGGGAGGCTGTGCTTTGTTAAAGTGGGGACTTGGGAATTAGAAAGAAAAGAAAACCCCAAACCCTACTTCTTTTGGAATTAATGCGGGAATCTGAAGTTGAAAGCATCCCTTCTCCATCCTTTCCACCCTATCAAGTCGGTGGACATTTCCAATCCTCTCCCTCCCTGGGAACAGCCCCTTCCTCTTCAGCCCCATAGTGGTGTTTATAAAGAAGAAAGAGTTTTATAAAAATACATATGTATCTATCTATATATATCTYCCTTTCCATATATAATCCCATATATACGTGTGTACACTTAGTGCTTGTTAAATGACAAAGCAAAATGCAATGAAAACCAGCAAGTGACAAACACATTCCTTCTCCTTGGTAACCAAATGCCCACCCTCTTTTACTGAGGTTTATTCTGGGCTTTGCTTATTGCAGGTTTTAGTTCATCTTTGCTCCAGACTAGCCCTGCGTGATAGATCAGCACTGAGAGCTCATCCCCACAGGATTTCATTGGGGAAAATGGGTAACATTTGTGGCTCCATCCTGGTGTGGTTTAAGCTGGTAATTAYGTCTTGCTTGAACCCAACAGTCAGTTGAACTGTTTTGCTTTTAAATTGATTTAATACCTCATTTTGGAAGTTTTGCCCRCTGTGGTTGGGGGTTCTCTTGGGCTGTTCCACTGCCATGTGTCTATATTCCATTACTACCCTGAATTCCAGCCTCTCCACCAAGTGAATTCACTGCTGGCAGGAATTCTCCCATGCAGAGCCACCTTAACAAACTGGTGATGTCAAACCTTACACTGAWGCCCTGAGAAGTCTGGCCTTTGCCACCAAATGCTGAAAATGTTTCCTTTTTCCCAGGGGTAAAACTGTGCATTGAAGGGAGAGGGAACACACACATTGAAGTTGTGTCACTCAAGATGTGACAGCTCATCTGAGAGGGTGGTGAGGCCCTGGCACAGGCTGCCCAGAGAAGCTGTGAATGYCCCATCCCTGGAGGTGTTCAAGGCTGGGTTGGATAGGGCTTGGGGCAACCTGGTCTAGTGGAAAGTGTCCCTGCCCACGGCTGAGGGTTGGAACAAGATGAGGTTTAAGGTCCCTTCCAACTCAAACCATTCTGTGATTCTAAAAACCCTCTTCTTTGCTGACTGCCCTGAGGCAGTTTGTGCCYGGCACTGCAGCTCTGAGGGGCTGACACCATAACAGTGAACCTGTATTGGCAGATCCTTCCCTCAGCCACATCCCCTCTGCCACTAGGAATGACCCCAACACCGGCCTCTGCCTTGCTGCCTGAGGAGCCAGGAGGGATATTAGAAACATCTCTCTCTTTTGTGACTATCTCAGGAAGGGGAACAGAAAAGGCAATAGGGCTGTTCCCCTGTTCTTGCCGAGGGCAGCATTGCTTGGGTCATGCTCTCTGTCCATACACACACAGCCTGGRAGGAATCAGAGCTGCCAGGTGCCTTTGCTGGTAACTGGGCACAGCTGCTGCTCCTGGTGCACCTCCCTCAACACAGGTGTGTCTGTGGGGCTCCTCCCCTTCTACAAAGCCTGGGCTCAGGGGTGGTCTCATGATGATCACTGAGCCCTTGTGGGGTGTCTTGGCAGCATGGACGGGGCTCCAGGCTGGGGGGATGCAGCTCTGTGCTCTCTGTGGCTGAGGTGAGTCTTGTGGCATTTGGTGYTTCTCAGTTCTCTGCAAGGTGCAGCACAGTGACAATTTGGAAATGTGTGTTTGTTCTGGTGTGAACTGGGATTGCTGCTCAGCGTGGAGATGAGAGTTATATACAGGTGACTTRAAAATATCAGAATATCCTTGCCTTTTGAGATACAGGGCAGGGACTAAGGTGTACTGGAGTGAAGCAGRCAAGCAGAGGTGTGTGTATATTTTGTGTAAGGTCTGTGTGTGGGTGGCTGTTGGGGCAACCTGGGTGCCCTCTCGAGAAGTGCTTTATGCTTTTGTCATCGGAGGTGTGGGGCTGTAGCAGACCTCTCTGTGCAGTCCTTGCTGCAGACGGTGGTACACTGCTCCAGCGGGGCTTTTGGTCTAACCAGGGGTATAAGTGTGTTGTTTTGAAGTCTATTTTAACTCATCTGCCCTGGAACTGGATGTTTTCTTGACAGTGCTGTAACTGGTGAATGTGGGAAATGTCTAATAAATATGCACCTTAAGGAGAAATCCTATGTAGGAGGGTGAAGTGGCCCAACTTCAAGATGTTAAACTACAGGGTGCTTCTGAGGGGTTTTTCACCTTCTTGGTTATTTTTAGTGCTTTTCTTGCATAAAGTACTGCTTTTACACACAGGCTTTGTGCCTACTCCAGTGTCTTCTTTTACCCTTCTGAGCAAATGGCTTCACTTCACCCTGGGAGTCCCCCTTTGTAACACAGCTGCTTGGTCTGTAACAGAAGAGGTGTCTGAGAAGTTGAGAAACTTTGTTAAGATGGCTGTCCCTGAATCCTCCATCCCAGGTTTCCATTTTGTTCAGTGGAAATGGGGACTTGGGAGGCAGCAGGGGCTTGAGCCCGGTTGCTGGCCCAGGTGAAACACTAACATGTGARAATGGCAGAGATGTAATCTCTGGGGGGTAATCCTGAAAAGGTGACTCCTCGAGGTGAAAAGGTTCAATAGGCAGTGGGGGGCAGGTTAGTAATGTCATTAATTGGCTTCTGTCTGTAGCAGTCTTTCCAGCTCAGTTTCGTGACTGCATTTTTATCTTTGGTATTTTCTTAACCCRTGGTTTGTTTGGTGTTTTGTTTGTTTGTTTTTGTGGAATGTCTCTATTGGGGCAGGGTGGAGGCAGCCTAACATTTACGGATGAAGGTTGAGTAGGAGTTACAGAATGCAAAGGTGAGGTGGGAGCAACCCCAAAACCCATCAAAGCAAGCACCACTTTGGAGAGGTGTCTTGCCCTGTTCTGGGCAGTGCCTGCTGATGGTTCTGCTGCTCAGCCACACCAAGAAGCACGAACTGGTGGCTGTCAGTGGGGCTGGGGAACACCAAGGTTGCTGCTGATGGGCCCCAGCTTTTGCAGGATTGGTGCCAAATTCTTCTTTTAGACCTCAGTGCTTGGTAGAATTTAGCAATAGCCTGGCTTAATGTGAAATGGGGCCCTGGGTTTGAGCCATTCATCTCTTCTGCTTGGGGCTGTGCCCTTGCCAAGGAGTCACCAACAGCCTGGGGATTGGAGCCAGCTGAGATGTGACCCTCAGCTGGGACACGGAGGGGGACCCCTCTCATCAGGGCCACTGACTGAAGCTGTTTCCACTCAAATTAGGACATCCCTGATAGCACCTGGGATGCCGAATAGTAACGCCTCTTACAGGCAATTTGTCCTTAGCTGATAGCCTGAAGTGCAAAAGCTGGAGGAAGGAAGATGAAGGGATGCAGGCTCAACCCAGGACCAGAGGGTTCGATTTCCCTCTCCTGGCTGCCAGCGTTTTGATGGGGAGCCAGGAATGCTGTGGGCTGTGAAATGTTTTTGTTTCACTTCATCGGGTTTGTGCAGCCAAGTCCTAATCGAGGCTGTCATTTCCAGAGAGGGAAAATGGGAGGTCTGTGTTTTGAACACCTCTGTGGGACTGTTGTAGGGGAAGGGTCCTTCCCAGCAGTTTTAAGAGAGCTAAATTTTGCTCAGTGTTTGAAGGTTTTTGTTGTTGGTTCGGTTTTGATTTGTTTTCTTCTTAAAAAGTGTTGGTTTTTTTTTTTTTGTAAGCAACACTGATTTGCTGGTTAAAGCCTGAGTGGTATAAAGTGGGGCTGAACTGAAACTTTCTAGTTCCAAGCATCACACACAGCTCTGATCAGCTGCAGAGCTGCRGCCAAAACTTGCTTATTTCAGCTCAGCCAGGTAAAAATACATTGAAGATTAATGTGTCCCACTGTCCCATCGTTCTTAAAGCATCAACCTAGACTATGAACATTGCTAATGTGTTATCATTTAAGTGTTTAATTTCTATTCACATGCAACTCTTCAGCTCTCATCTGTGAATAATTCATCTGAAATTTGGAATAGCAAACTGACATTATTTGTTTGCAGATATTCTTAGTTGGAGGAGCCCTCGTTGGTTTGCTTGTCTTCCTTACTGGTTTATGTATCTTGACATGTCATTTCCTTCGTGGTCTTTCCCCCTTCCAAAATGATTTGCATATGAATAATCAAAAACAAAAGAAGACAAATCCCCATCATAAATGTCTTTCACATTGGGTTAGACACGATTTTTGGGGAAAGATGATTGATGTAGCCTTAACTCAAACATCACAGACAACCTAGCTGTGCAGGAAAGGGAACCTGCCCCTCTCAGCTTCTGCCTCTCCCTCATCTCATCCTCTCTTGCTGAATGCTCTGGTGCCCTTTCTTGAATCCTCTCTCATAAGAGCAGGAGGGAACCATAATGATTAAATTAGACAGGAATATGTATTATTGCAGCAGGTTACTTAAGGACATTGGTTTAGTCATCAAATTCATCCTCTTCCCACAGCCTTCAGTGCAGCCCCTGCTTGCTGAGCCCTTCCCTTACCCTACACTGCTGAGAGAATCCCTGGTGTCTCTGCTGTGTGCACCAAGACACGTAATTTTAAGGTAGCTCTTGAAGGGAATGTAACTTTAAATCCTTGGGTTGCAGTCACTACCAGTTCTAGTTTTTGTTGGTCAGTATTATTCTGGTTAACAGATTTCTTTTTCCTTTATTACGATTGAAAGGTTTTTATTAGGACATAGAGATTTTTATTACGTTTGTGTATGCATTAATCAGTCCAGTGTTCCAAACAGGTCATCCAGAAGATGATCATATTTCCTGCAGGTGGTTTAACCATAGATTCTGTAGTATTKTGGCACCACTCCTTAAATAGATTGACCTTTCAGTTTTGGTTCTGCTCAATTCTGCCAAAATAACTTCCTCTTTACTCTGGTTCACATTATCGAATTGYAAAGCCATTAGTTCTAGTTCTTGCTAAGGATGCTGCTGTCCAGATCTGGCCTTCACTTAGGCTGGGTGAAACTCATGATTATTTACTCAGCCTGAGGCGAAGTACCGGGAAAATGAGATACAGGAATGGCTTGAACAAGTCCCATCAATAAGAAATGACTGCATTTTTAAAATGATTTTGGTTTTATTTGAATTACAGCAATGTGTGCTGGAGAGCTTGGGATGTGGTGCCTACAGAGATAAAAATTCTACTTGAAAATGTGGCAGTGTTATTTCAAACACTGACACAAGGAAACTCTTCTCAAGCTTGAGTTCATCACTCCCCTACTGCTGCTACATACAAACACAGCCAAAATGAGCAAATGGCTCTGCCTGCTCCTGTGCTCTGGGCTCTTCTGGCCTTGCAGGTCACTGAGTCACATCACAGGAGCAAAAGTGCTGCTGCTGGTGACCCAGCGTTGTAGCTCATAGAAGAGCCTGTGGAAACCCTGAGCCTGCTGGGATCGAAGGTGTCCCTGCAATTGATTTATTTATTTTAGTAAAATCAAATGCACCACCCACAAACCAACCCTCCCGCTGCAATCCCACGCTTGTGAGTATTCACTCTCTCTGGCTTTGAGTGCATTATTCCCATGCTGTCAGCATCCTGCTGCAAGTCTGCAGACTCCAGTGCAGATCTGCAGAACGTGGGTGGGAACTGCTGCACCGAACAGCTGAACTGATTCCTTTTGAATGGCAGTAGCTCTGATCTAAAATTATTACTGAGAGTTCAAGAAACACAGTCCTAGTGATCAAACTGTCTGGCTAACACAGGTGCAGTTTGCCAGCACATGACCCTCAGACACCAGACTTTTTGCCAGTAGTCAGCTTCTGAATCCAAATTTCTCACCCAGGAAAGCCAATGGTGTTTGTGCCCACACACAATGGTGTGTGCTGGTGACAGGTCTGGTGCCACTGTTGTGCTGAGGGATGCTCGAGGTGTTGCTGCTGGTGGGGCAGAGGAAGAAATCTGTGGTGGGAAGGGGGTGAAGTGGCAAAGAGAGCTTAAAAACTGGCTAGACCCCGGTAATAGTTGTAATAGTATATGAAATATTGGTTCACACAGAATGAGGAGACGGTCTTGGCATAATTCAGCAAAAATTGACTCTTAAAAATGTGTGGCTTTTCTTTAGATTTACTCAATACACTAAATAACCTCCAGCTTCGACATTTTAATTGTACAGCACAGATGTGAAAACTTTCCACCAGGTCCTGGCAGAAATCCCAGCAAACTGCTTGAACTCGAAAAGTTTAAAAGGAGGAAAAGAAGTGTTTCTTGCACTTGTAAACCCTATTGTTTTAGAATTTATCAGGTAATATTGACCTCTCCAGGCTTTATAAAAAGCAGTGTTGCAAGCAATGGTGTGAAGGAGATGTAATAGAGGCACTTCTTGAACGTGAAGTAGTGTATTTGGTGCTGAGGAAATAGGAAGTTTTCGACATTTGTTTGGTTTTTGTAAGATCAGAGGGAGGCAGAGATCCAGTCTTTGGTGCTCAATACTGGCCTAGACGTTACAGTTTTAGCACTGCTGCTTTGAATTTTATTCAGTGGTACTTTCTTGCAGGGGGCAGACTTTTTCCATCTGTTTAGCAAGTAATACTGGACCTGATTCCTTTTGTATCCAGCCTGCTGCCAGGAAAGATAGGAAATATGCATAAAATCTACAGAATATGCATAAAATCGATTATGTAGGGTTTGGGGATTCTTTTGAGTCTGTCTACTGTAGTGGACAAGCCCCTTGAGAGGGAGCCAGCCCAGCCCCAGAGCTCTCCTTCCCGTGTCTGTGGAGGTGGCAGGAGCTCCTGCAGCTACTTCTTCCCTAAAAGCAGTGTCCTGACCCTGTGTGTGCATGGTGGGGCCCTCCCTTGCCAGAGGAGACAAAAATGGAGTTTTTGTCTGCCTCTGCTCTATATCATGGGTTGGTTTTGCCAGTTTCTGTGCTGGATCCTTTCGGCATTGAAGACTTTGAGGCAGTGTCTCCTGTCCCTGGTGGGACGGAGGGGCAGAGCTGTCACTGTTCACTCTGACAGCCAAATATTGGCTGATCTGTAACAGCTTTGAGGTCATGGTCAGTAAGTTGATGTGCAGAGCAGGGAAGGGCTGTGGAGCTGGAGGAGGGAGCTGTGTCAGCCCAGCATCCATAACCTGCATCTCCCTCCCTTCCTCTGCTCGTGCTGGGTCAGGCACAGCCGTATCCCCCAGATCCTGGGTGCTGGGGTGAAAGCCTCCCCTGCTTCAGAGCCCACCTCTGTCCCCAGCGTGCTCAGTTCTGATTACAGGAGTGTGGTGATGGCCTTCCCTGTCTCTTGAGGGGATGCTCTTGTCGGGCTGAGCCAAGCAAGACTTTGCCTGTAGCGTGATGCCTTTTAAGTGCTGGGTCAAATCGGTTCAGTAGCTCCTGGGGGAATTGTAGGCGTCCACAGACCGAGCCTTTGTTGTCCAAGTATCTTCCCTGTCCCAACGGAAAACGGTTATGGAAAGACAGAACACGGAACCCTTGCAACCAGGCACAAAGAGGACCCAAACCTCACCCAGACGTCTTCCCCTTATCACACAGAGTTTGAACTAATGAATTAATTAAATCCACAGAAGAGGGATGGGTGAGCACAGTGGGACCATAGAGCGGCTGTAAATTACATTCCCATGTGGGAATGTGAATGCTGGAATAAACTGGGAGGGAGGATCGGTGCATAAGTAGCCACTGCTGTAGGTGAGGGAGTCAGAGGAACATTGGTGGGAGTTCAGTGCTGCTGTAGCAGGGAAGAGAGAACAGGGATAAATTTAAGTTTTCAGGCYGTCAGTGGCATGGCCAGCCCACTCATGATTGTTCTCCAGTGTCATTCTGGCACACTGGAGCTCATCACACCACTTTGAGGGCACTTGGACCAGCAGCACTGTTTATGGAGGCAGAAGCACCAGCAGTGCCCTTTGGCTTGTCTGCCTCTGCTCTATACTGTGCGGTTTGCCTTTGATGCCAGTTAAATATGTTTCTAAAATTTGGTGGTTTTTCGTGGCTGCTGGGCTCTTCCACAAAGGTCCARCATCTGAAATTACAGCAAAGCATCTCTGGCGCTTTGCTGATGTCTCAGAATTTCATTAGCTTGGAATTGTCGTTTGTGCCCTAATTGTATTTCCCCCCACCCTTTTTTTTTTCTTTTTGCCTGCAGGAAAATGTATGGTTTTTACAAACACTGTTATTTAGCTCTGGCTTCACAGAATGCCTGTGAAGATTGGTCTCCCTGAGAATCAATTGCAGATAATTTTCATTGCAAACAGGATCCTGCAGTACATACRTGTGCAGCTGGGTTGGCTTCTCCTTGGAGCATATGTAATGGTTTCTAGATGGAAAGGAAAGTCTGAGATGAAATAGATCATGACATGACATTTTGAAAGTTTATGAAACAATAAAACACAATAACCATGGTTAAAATTTGATAAATGTGTGGTGGTGTTTTTCTAGCACAGAATACAGTTCTGCAATAAACTCTAATTAATACAGTCTGTGGTAAACAGATTAATTCCTGTTAAAATCAAACTTTCCATGCCCTGAACTGAGACAAGCATGCATTCTAGCAGCCAGTGTCTAAACCAGGGAGTAAAAATATTTCTGTTCTTTTTTTTTTAATTGTTATTATATTCATTGTATGCCCTGAGCAAGGCCAAAAAAAAGCAGCTCCGAAACTGCCCTGGGTGACATTGGGCTCTGGCTGTGCACAAACCCCTGTCCCTTGCTGTGAAACACTTACAGCTTCATGTCTGCCTACTTGGGATTGTGTGGGTTTATTTTCTCAGAGAAGGAGTGATTTCTTTACCAATTTTGATACGTTTTTCTCAGTGGGCACAATTTCCCTTTTCCCCCGGGCTGAAGTGCAGGGCTGAGGGAAGGGGCACAAACGTCCTCAGAAAGCACCACTTCGAGTGGGGAAGCACTAGAATACTTTGGACTGAATTTAATGTTGATTTCAGCTGGGAAATGCGTGCTTGCCTTAGCTAGAATTAATTAACTTGGTGAGTCATCCTCTGGTAAATCAGGATTTGGGAATCTGAGATGCACCGAATGTCAGTGTGTGGTGGTGTCAGGGGACATGAGTTTCAGGAGCAGGAGAGCATTTGCCTTCCCAGGTGTGAATTTCCAAGGCTACTTGTGAATCTACATAATGATTCCTGGATGACTACATCTAAAATTGTTGTTGTATCAAGCCTTTAATMTCTTGAAAAGTGGAAGATGGCTTGAGTTTTTCCATTTTGATAAAAGGAACTTCATCCTTGCTACTGAGGATCTGCATTGAAAATGCACCTTTTCACCCTCTATCCAGCTGTGGTTTTCCTAATATGTTTCTGAAACAGACCTGACTGCCAAAGAAAACATCAACTATTACACTCGCTGGGAAGAGAGGATTAAATTCTGCTTCCTGATGGTTGGATTTCACACAGGTAGTTTAGGCCTAATAAAGTTCCATTCTGGTGTTTACAAAAAAGGAGAGATTTTTATATTKGCACTGACTTGTGGCTTGGAGAGTGTGTACTTTGGCTCTGATCATGCGGATTCTGTTTCTCTGGAGCAGAGATGCCCAACCTCCTACACGTCCAGCACACGGAGCCTCTCAAAGCCTCTCATGCAGCGCCTGCTCTGATCTCCAGAGAGGCTGCTCTGCTGTAAAATTCACCAGCAGTGTTGTTTTTAAAATTAAAAAAAAMCCCAAGTCACTGAGGTGAATGCAAACTTGACAGAATTAGGGTGTATTTATCTAAGTTTTACGCTCACACCGTTTTATTGTGATTCTTGAAAGAAGCAATAGCAAAATGTGGTGCATCTTCCATGTGGCAGCAGCGCCTGGGGTGCGACCCTCGGGAAAAGCCAGACCAGATAGTAGAGTTGGGCGTGATGGGGTCTTTCCCCCRGTGCAGCAGGTCTTGTGGAGCTCGGCAATGTCCTGGCTCCCGGGGGGCTGTGGGCACAGAGCAGTGGCTGCTCACCCACAGCCAGCAGCCCCGGCAGCCTGACGGGCAGCTGAYGCCTGCCGTGGAAAGCCAAAGGCAGGATTCCTGCTGGGAGCGGGGATTGGAAATAACGACTTAAATGAATGTTCCTGTGAAGTTCAGCTTACTGAGCTGGCTCGGGGCTGTCTCTGCTCCGCAGGCATAATTAAGAAGTTGTCCCAAGAGCATGGGATTTGCTGCGGAGGAATTCCAGGTAGCTGTGGGGTTAAAGAGGAGAGTGTGAATCCTTAAGTGCAAAAACATCTGTGTTTGTTAATGTAGGATATGTGACTCAAAACCTGATAACGTTCCACTGAAGGTTTCCTAAGTGAATATATCAGTGACTTGTTTGTTTACTGAACTAATTGAGTTTATCGTGGCCACAGTGTTTATGGCTGTCCCTGGAATCTTTCAGGCAGACATATTAATGTGTTTTCACATACCTAAAATTTGTAAAACCAGTTGTTTATTGTGCACTCGAACATAAACAATTGTGCCAGACTGAGCTTTCACACCGATGTCTGTAGACACCATGAGCGTTTTTGCTGTAAATATCTTCTCTGTTATATCAATTCTTAGCCTGGTCTGATTTCTCTGCCTTTAAAATGCAGTGACTCTACTCTCATTACTCCCTACACAGGATTGCCTTTCAGTGAGGTGTGTATAATGCACAGATATGTGCATATATTTGTGCATAGCCATATTAAAAAATCAGGAATACATGCTTTTCCCTCTGGAGAGAGTGATGCTCGAGCCAGGCTGTTTCAAAAAGGGGAGAGAATCCAGTGCTGGATAGGTGCATAAAGAATGTATTTCAGTAGTGAGATAAACTGAGCAAGTAGATGTGGCTTCTGTACTGCCCTCTTTTCTGTTTTGTGTAATGCCCTGTAAATACAGTGGGTTGGCATCCAGGTCTACTCTGTGTTACCATGAAATAGTCCCAAATATTTCAGACTGGACTGTGTTTTAGGAGCTGATATGTATTCGTATTTGTGATTGGGGGAGAAAGTGATCGAATATTCTTAAATATSTGCATAATCAAGTCCCCAGCCCTGGGTAAGCTGTCTGTGTTCTGGGCTTTGGAAGGGCAGAGCAAGGTCCACGACCAGGAGGAGTTTATTGAGTCAGGATCTCTCTGCATGTGACAGTCTCCTGAGCCACCAAGGCTGAAGGAAAAATTGGCCAATCACCAGGCCAATTATAAGGACTGTAGATATGTGCCAAGATGTGTAAGTCCCAAGACTGTTTATGAGCAGTTATCACCAAGAAGCAACAGATATTGTGAAATCTAGTGACTGAATAATTCCTCTGTGTAGGATTTTTTCCAGTTTTCTCTTTCCTCTGAGTACCAGAAAGCCTTCAACTAATTCTGACCCGAGTTAAATGAGTGCTTYAATTAATGTGTGTGTCTGCTGCTTAACCATGAGGAAAATCAGTTGGAAAAAGGTTTGGGGTTGTTTGGAAAACTCTAAATGGCCTGAGTAGTTTCACCCTGCAAACATCCCTGTTCACATTAACACAGCTCTTATTTCCCCAGCCCCCTTTTTCTTTTCCTTAGGAAGTGCAGAACTAGAGAGAGAGCTTGGCAATTTGGAAATGAAACGGGTGACAATGCAGGCCCTTTACCTGTTGGGACAAACACAGCCCTGAATTTTCTGATGAAAGGGATGACGTGGGGCTGCACCCAGAGGTCAGACGTGCATCTGTCTGTCCCTGCACACGTGCSAGCAGCGGCAGAGCACGACGCTGCTGGGGACTTGTGGGTGGGACTGCAAACCCACACAGCACAGCAGAACTGCTGCCAGGAGGTTAACACCTCGCTCCCGGAATCCCTTTAGGAGGTTTCACACGTTCAGCTGCAAAGCAGGTGGAGTTGTTTTAAATGCACGAAAGTGCCTTTGATCACCAGGAAGGTTTCGCCGTGGTAAATGCTCCTTCCTTCCCTCGGTGGTCGGTTGTCGCAAATTTGAAAAGCAAGTGACTTGTCTAGCCCTCAAATCCCTGCTTCTCCTCCTTGGGTGAATTGGAAAAGGCGGTGGGAAAGGTTCACCATTTCACCTTCATATGCCTTGAACTTGCCCACCTGAGCTGAAATTTTGCAAGTGTTAAATGATGGCTCTAMTGGAGGGACTTTGCCATGATTGTATGGATGGGACAGGTATAATTCTCCAACCAAAGAACTTTTTCTCCCTATATTTCTGTAATTAAGAGCGGAATGACAAAATTATTTTATGCATGAAAAGAGACTATTCCTTTTGAGTACTTTTTACTGAAGAGCAGATTGTTTAAGTAACTGTTTATGGTGATTAGTTGTGAGTTTTCAGGCTGAATCAATAGCAGATGTTGCTTTTGAATGACCTTTATGAAACGTGGATGTGTTTTCATGCTAGGTTGACTCTTCAGGGCACCCTTGAAGTAAATCAGATGTCTTAAAAAACCCTAATCTGTGCTGTGCCAGAATGCCATGCACTTAGGAAATAAATGACAGACAGCTCTGCTGGCCAGAGCACCTTGGGATCTGCATAAGTGATCCTGTACTCTTGTAGCCAACAAAAATCAGGATGTGGTTTTCATACAGGTTTCCATGCTAATTGAATTATACATGGAAAAACCAACATGATAGAGAATCAGCTTCATTTTCTTTGATAACCTCTGGCCAGGTTTGGTTATTTTTAATTTTTTTCATGCAGTTATTTCTGTGGTTCGTTTTAGGAACTGTTCATTTAGAAAATAGGAAGGCTTTATTTCTAATGTATGTAGTTGGCTGTCTGCTTGTTAACAGGTTTAAAGATTTCTTGGCAGTGCAATTAGCAGGCGTCCATGTGAATGGAAAGATCAGATCTTTATTTAGATTAAAACCTAAAAATCTGTTCTTTGTCAAGAGTATTTGACTCTGATTTATTCTTCAGGGTTTTTTCGATGGCCCTGACAAGTGATGCCAATTTGGCTGCTCTGAAACACAATRTCATCTGCAGCAGAAATGTGATGCTTGTGTTGGGTTAGCTTGCCTTGCAAAAACATGTTTGAATGTGGATAATCAGTGAATATGCACCTCAAAATTCTCCCCCCTCGCTGTGTGAATGCCTTGTGTGATGGGGACTGGTGTAAGACGAGTCACTTTGGGAGCCTTTGTTTTGCTTGCAAGCAGCAGATACCACRCTGGGGTCTTCATTTAGGGGTGAGACCTCTCAGTATTTTGCATTCAATCCACAGGCACCTGAGTTTCTGGCAGGCTGTAGTGATTTTCTTTTATCTGTGTGTGTGTTCCACCCTCACTCCCCCTGTGGAATTCTGTCTCAAACCAGAGAAGAAATTACATTTTCGTGTTGATGGTGATTTCTGAATCAGATGTTAGGCTTTCTTCTGACTKGATTGCAAAATTCCAGTTTCAGGTAATTATTAATATCTTCTTTTGAGTAATACAGAAATTTCCATTAAATCTTTTTGTTTATGGCTTTTTTTTTTCTCCTGCCTCTGTAATGTTGTTGAACAAAAAATGTTTATAATCCTTAGCAGGAGAAGATGCTTCCTGATGAGTACTTTTTTCCTGGTAGGAAAATATCCAGATCAACTGCAAAACATGGATGAAATCACAGGTTCATTTCCTCTGGAATGACCCTCTTTTATGATGAGCACTGAACACATTTACAGTGTGGTACCAACTGGATCCTATTTGCAGAGCACATCCACGCCTGTGCATGGTTCACTTCCAGTGAGAAATTTTCCAGACACATCTTTTTCTTGGCTGTGTGATACATTAACATGGGAGTGCTCTGCAAAACCTGTCCATGGTATTTGAGGTTAGAGAGCATGGRTGCTATCCCAAGATCACTTGTGAGGCACTTAAATCTCATCTGGGGTRGAGGGAAGGAGTAAAGGGAAAATCAAAATACATCCCATGGAATGATTTCTCTGCGAACATTTTGGTCTCAGTTTGATGGGCTGGGCTGCTGTGTCTGAACGCAGAAATGCAGATGCACTCAGAGCTCACTGGGATGTTTCTGAACCCGAAGAAGACAATAGACTAATTTCAGCTGTTACAGGAGCTTTCAKTGCAATCAGTAATTGAAGTGAATCATCTTGAAGCTCTGGAATTTGTCTGCAGAGTGTGGGTGTGTTTTGGGAGAGGTAAGGTATGTACTGTTATTTCTTCTTTGGTAGCAGTTCTTGCACATCTAGTGTTGAATATGTAACACCCAGAAACCTCAGTTAAGGACCGTTACTACACACAGCCTGGAAATGAAGCCCCTGAGGGCTTGTAACTCACCTGGCTGTTACTGAGGCATGTTAAAAAAAAAAGTGTGAGTAATAGTTCCTGAATTTTTTGGTATTTGGTTGTGTGACATAGCAATATAGAAAGCCCTTGACAAATTCATTTCTGCCATGAACCGTGGAAGAAGATAATGAGATCTGTCAGCCGCACGTGGGGGTGTTGCACTCCTGTCTGTCCCGAGCATGTACACGTTAGCTCACAGTGTAATTATGTGTAAGAGCAATATGTTTAAGCATACTTGTTCTTTGATAATCTGGCCCATCCTCTTGGCCTGGGTGGATAGCAGGGAAGGAAATCCATCTGGGTCTCATTTGGAAGGTGCGTGCTGCAGTGCTTGGCTGCCTCTCCCAGCACAGGCTGCCGGGCATCTCCTGCTGCCCTGGCTCGTCTCCTGGCTGGCATTCTTTTGTCTCTCACTATGTACATCAAATTCCTAATGTTAAAATCCATTTCTAAAACCTSAGTTTTAGCCCAATGTCCAGAGAGAAATAATGGGACTAAGTGAAAAATGGATTTTTAAAGCACAGTGAATTCTGGTGTTGTTTCAGTTTTGGTCCCTCTCTGTTCTAGTTGTGAGAAGTTGTGAACCTTGGAGAAAGTTGTGCTGTTGTGATTACAAGATTTAGAAGTCAGTGAGATGCACAGAATACATACTTTTGGCTCTGTCTCTTACAGTTTTATATTGTATTTTAGAAAAAGTATTTTTTGCATCATATTTTTCTTTGAGTAAGCACAGCAGTGTGACTTTCACATCTACTTGGGGCGACTTGCTGAACCCCTGCCCTGTGATCTAAGACCTGCTTCACATGATTTAAAGTGGACACAGGCATGTTCGAGTAATTTGAATTTTTAGAAGAAGCATTTTCATAAGAATGGATGAAATGAGTGAAAGATGTATTCTTATTCTTGGGYTCATGCATCGTTAGGATGTTTTCCCATCCTGTAGGAAGGAGCTAACTTGGTTTCTTCATCTTGGGGGACTGAGAAGTGAATCACTTTTTCTTCTTGATATCTATAACTCTGAAATTGAGTCAGAAGCCCCAGATAAGCCTTTAATAAGGTAAAACTGAGGGATAGTAGAGAAGCTTCTAAAGCCTTGGTGACATGAACAACTCAGCTGGTCCAGTTCTAGTCAAGAGATACAGGGATAGAAATCATATTTTGTCTTGGCAAAGTCAATATTTAGAATAAGATCTCCAAAATGAGCAACACGAGGCCATCCTGAAGGAGATTACAGCAGTGTGAACTGATGTGTTGTGGTAATAGCTGCACCATCCAGATTGTCTCACTTGGGCAGAGCGATGAGCGTCCCCAAAGCGCTGTTAAACGTTCTTTTATTGGTTTGGTTAAAGCGCTGGTAGCTGTAATAGAGTGACAAAAAAACTTCCAAATTGAGCAATCACTTTATGGCAGTAAAATCTTTGGGCAGCCCTGGCCCTCTGCGAGGGCACAGGCTGCACAGTTGCTACAGGGCAGGTGCCTTTGAAGCGCCTTAAATGAGTCTGCTAAGAAAACTGCAGAACAGTTTGTCACCCCAGGAAAAATCTGGGTCTAAACTGCTTGAGCTGCTATTGTTTCTTCCTAAGAGAACATGGAATCATAGAAACATCAGTGGGAAGGGGTTCATGAAGGGCTCTCGTCCAGGCTCCAGTGCAGAAGGGTTTGATCAACATCCCCCTTGATTTGGGGGCCTAAAGTTGGTCCAGCCCCCATCTGCAGCCGTGCCAGCCTTGGCAGAGGGGGGATAATGCTGCTTTCAATCCACTACCCACTCGGTGCTATTGAGCAATGCAAACCAATAAATCCAGTGGATATGGCTCCTCCAGCCAGCCCCACCCTGTGCCTCCCTGGGTCGGGATCTTGGTTTGTCAGGCTAAGCTTTGCTGTCGAAGGATGTGACATTTAACAGTCTGCCTTGTAAAATCCATCATTTGTGTTTGGACATCCTCAAATGCTGGTGGGAGAACACGAGGTCACCCATTAGGTTCACAGTTGTGCTTGTACGTGTCCAGCCCCCCATGCTGGAGGGGCTTTTTGCCCCACCTTTTGCATGTCACAAACTATTGCAGGTCTGTGGACCCCACCAGTAGTACTGGGGTTTATATCGTGATAAGCCACAGCAGTTTAATTCTCTTGTGGAAAGCATTGTTTAAGTATGTTTAGGATGAAGGAGCATTTATAATTGTTTCATGTGGTCTGATTATGAATTTCATGTGTTGAAAACATAGACTACTATTTTCTTTTAAACACACAACACATGGTGTGGAAGGTGGAAAGCTTTTGTCTTCTATGGTCCCACCCCAGTGTACAGGGGAAAAACTTAGTCTGATGCTGGTGATGACTCTGGAGGTTCACTTTAGGTAGCTGTTCCGAGGTTCCCTTCTTACTGGCTTGTTTTTAAAAGAGCCTTCAGGGAAGAACTGGATGCTGCTTCATGAAACTGCACGCATGAACCATTAAAACAAAACAAATGGGAAAAAGAGTACCAGTCATTCTACTAAATTTGGGCTTTGAAGTGGATACTTGCTGTATGGAAGTCTCTGCTTTGGTCAAACCCCACGTTTGTGCCTCTGCCCGTTTTCCCCACAGCACCATCTCGGTTTGCAGAGAGCAGTGCCCTGTGTCATTTGGGTAGTAATGGTCACTGTTTTCTACATAGTATGAAATTTATTATTCAAAAACTTGCTTTTCTGCAAGCGATTAGGATGAGGGAATAAGCAGAAAGGGAGATGTGTCTCCAGGTGTTCAGCTTGTGGAAAGATGGTGACTGAACTGATGGGCTGGAGTGCATTGGCAGAGGAGGGACAGGACCCTCGCCCTGGAGGCTGCTGGGGTTTGGTTCCATGCAACACTGCTGTGACTTACAGAAGCATAACAACGTGACTCTTTCAAGACTTGTGAATTTTTTTGCAGATTAGGGCACACCTCAAATCCCGTGTTTTGTTTTGGGCCCCTCACTGCGAGAAAGACATCGAGGTGCTGGAGTGAGGTGAGAGGAAATGGCCTCAAATTGTTCCTGGGAGGTTTAGATTGCATACTAGGAAACATTTCTTCCTTGAAAGGGTTGGGTTGCCATGCCCTGTAACAGGCTGCCCAGGGAATGGTGGAGTCCCCATCCCTGGAGGTGTTTGAAAGAGGTGTGTTTGTGGCACGTGGGGACACTGCTTAGTGGTAGATCTGGCAGTGCAGGTTTAATGGTTGGACTCAATGATCTTACAGGACTTTTCCAACATTAATGATAATGATTCTAGGTATAATTACAAGCTGGATCTGCTCTGCTGCATCTGTAACCTGAAGACTAGGAGAACAGTCCTGTGAAGCTTTGGTACTGCTAAACTAGWTCCATGTTTTGGTATGCACTTAGGATATTTTAATCACTTAGAAATAATCTGATTTTTCTATAAGAAGGTAAGATTTCTGAAAAAACCTATGCATCAGCAAATACCATGGAAGACTYGGTAGGTAATTCAAAACCCTGGCCTCGCTTTTGGTTGTTGAAGCTATTCTAACTGTATAAAAACATTTTGATTAACACAATCTCTGATTTTCAGATGGCTTTGGAAGGGAGTGGGCTTCTGTGGAAAGTGAGCTCTTCCGTGCTGCCTGGATGGACCAAAGAACAGGGGAAATGRGGATTCTCTGGAAAAAGACTCTTATGATTCACTCAGTTTCTGTAAACTAATGAGGGAAGGGCTTAGTTCTCCTAAAATCCAGAGTGGTAACACCTGGTTTTAGTTTTTAAAGGAGCTTGTTGCCTATGCTGCTCTATCAGCAGAGCATGACATTTTCCATTACTTGAGGCAAGAGTTTTAACATGTTTGTTTAACAGATGTACTACTGTGAGTTTTTTCCAGTTTCTAAAAATACAAACATTCTGTTTTCTAGTAGGAGAGGCCTGATAACACTCTACATTTTGCCTTGTAGTTCAATAGTGTGTATATATTCTTTTTCCAAGGAAAACCCAGAGCCTAAGTATCAAGGAAAGAGTCACAAGTACAAATTGCTGCTGCTCTGTTGAATATTCCCACTCTGCACACATGGAGARACTTATGCCCACTTTTGTAATTATGTTCTGGTCCCTAGAATCTGCCTTAACCTATGTATTACACTTAATTATATCTTTTCTTTAACCTATAAACATCTGAAATAGCTCACCATTAGACTTTGCATATGATTTGAGAGAACTCACCAAATTCAGAGAGTGAATGCTGACAGCAGGAATCAATTATGAAACCTAATATGAGATTAAAAGGTTCCTGAGTATATCTGTAATTGAATTGTACAAAATGCCTGATTTGTGCACTGGACACAGTGCACAAGAGACCACAAGCCTAAATGAAGCAAATTGTAATTCAATTATATAAATGCTTCCAGAGCAGTTCAAATCCCATCTTTAAGACCACTTAACATGGAGAAAATGCTTTTGCTTTATTCTGTTAAGATATAAAAACTAAGCCCTTATCTGAAGGGTGTCCTCCGCACCACTTCTGGCAGCAAACTGGAGTGTACAACCACGCTGGCTACAGTGATGATGTTAGTGTCTAAAAGAGAAAATAGATGTTTTGTAGAGAAATAYGGGAAAATTATGATGATATGTAGTGGTGAAAAACAGTCCACTGGAGCTATCTTGCAAGCTCAGCTCAAATATTATCATTTTCATGAGGCATTTATGAATGCAGTCCCCTTGCAGAGGTTGTCACCAAGTTAAGTCTGGGCTGACTTAAATTTCATGTAATCCAACTTGCACTTAGCTTGGGATTTCTGGTTTTTTCATCCCTTATATTCAATGCATGCTTGGAAGTTTGAGTGTTGTAATGTTTAATTAACACTCTTAGCTGCTTTGTTTAATTGCAGGAGAAATTTAGTCCTCACTAGATGTCCATGTCTCCACCTTATAATACCAAAACAAAAAAAMCCCTAGTTTTTAAGAGAAATGAGAACTTCAAACGTCAAAAGATTTGTAAAACACGAAGGTTTCRAGTCACTTCTGCCTCTTTTTTTCTTATTTTTCCAAAAAGTGATATTGGAGTCAAATATTACAACCCCCAGCCAACAAGCAAGGGTATGGCTGTATTCAAAAAGTTGCAGAGAAATGATGGATAAGATGTGAAATAATTTGGGCTGGTGATTTGCAGGAGTCCTGAGAGCTTAGTTGGGATTGGTACACTTGGAAAATAACAGGAGAAATAAGAGTTTGTTTGTTTGCTTGACATAAGTCTGATACTGATTCTCACTATTTTCTAGYAGGTTACTTTTAATAGGGKTTTTTTTATTTTCTTTTTTTTTTTTAAACCCTTAATATTTTTTTTTCCTTGTGGGGCAGATGACTGTAGCATGCCATTGCACTCCTGCAGAGCCAGCAGCAGGAATAACTCTGGCAACAGTCAGGTTGTGCTTTCTTGGCCAGACTTCTCAGCTGTTTGGGCATCACTGGTAGCCACTAAAACCCCATTAATAATAGTAATAATAAAAGACACCTTGAAAAACTTGGGGGGCTGGGAGGGGTCTGGCTGCCAGGCATGCTGGCAGACTGTAGCCACTCAGTAAATACCACAGGAAATTGCTTAATGAGAGCAGATATAAGAATATCTCTGCCTCTAAAAAATTTTTTGGCTTGGCTGCTCCYGGATAATGTGAATTAGGCTGTGTGCTCTGTGAGGCCCAGAGGGCAAAATTGGCATGACTTCCCTGCCCGTATTAGGAAATAATTGCTGCCTAGATAAGGGAGGGCAAGGTTGCCTATTAATTTTAAGTGGAAGCAGYGAATGGGCTGGCTGGTTACTTTCGTGTATCCTGTGGAAAAACCACTGTTCCTCCATCAGTGGTAGCATAAAACAGATTTGTGCAGTGGTTTGCCACATCTTGTCCTGTCTGGAGGAGCTCTGGCTTGGGATGCTCCTGGTGCTCTCCTGGTCCAGGGGGCATCTTGTCCAGGATGACCTAAATTGTCCCAGGTGAAAATCACTGGCATGAAAACTCTATTTCTGTACAACAAACTGCTGTGTAAGCAAAAGAGGGCTCAGAGATAGGACCTATGTGTGGTTAATTACTACAAATCCTCAGTGTTGTCCAACAGAGTAGTGATGAACACAAGCACTCACGTTAACTCTTGTGCAAGTTTTGTGTAGCTGTGACCTATCCAACAAGTTTAAATTGTTTGGTTACCTGCATTCTTTAAGTATTTTCACTAAAAAACCTCTTCTGTATAATTCTGTTGACTTTTCAGATGTGATGTAAATAGTATTYCACAGATGTGTTCAGAACAGGCCAGATTTGCCTGTCTGGAAGCTGGGAGAGATGGTTGAGCTTGGTGCATTTAAGGCAAATATCCTTATGTCTGATAGTTCTGGTGTTTGTGGTAGGCRCTTCCCAAGGTTAAATGTCTTGCTCATTTTAGTTTCTTCTTTGAAAATTCTGTAGTCTGAAAGACTGTGTGATGAATTGCCAAAGTTCACGTTTCAAATTACATTCCTTCTGGGCTATATAAAAAAATAAATGAGCATCATGCTGCTTGTGTATTTCTTGCTCACTTTATTTTCTGGTTTCAAAAGAAGTGATTTTCTTTTTTAAACTTGTGAAATGAAATGTGCTCTTTTGCCAAAATAATGCACGTTCAGATTTACTGGAGAGCAAAACTCAGCTCTGGGTCTCCAGTACATCCATTTGGACAGGCTAATGGAGGTACTAAAACCCAGGGACTCATCATTCCCTGACTTCAGTTCAAGGTACCATCCATGGAAGCTATTTTAAAGAGTAAATTAAGACCCATCCAAATGCTCCTATAATTATCTTCTCTCTTAAATTCTTTCTGGCTGGATTCTGTTCCTTCAAACAGACAGTTTCTTCCTCAGCCTGTACCCCCAGCTCTCTGCTTGTCTTTTCCCTGGCAACAGCAGCATGAATTAGTGACCCTTGTGAAGATTTTTGGTTCTGCCCTGACTTGTCATGGCCCATCCACCTCTCCCTTGTCCCCCAAGGTGAAAAGCAGCAGGGGGGATGCCCYGGGGACTCGGACCATGGCGATTTGTTTTGGTCCCTAGCCTTGTGTCTCCTCCTGATGCACCCTTGTGGGTGGATGGTGGGAAGACCCATGGGATTGGAGTTTATTATTGCATCCGACACTAATATGGGCAACACCAGTGTGTTTAAGGTGGCTTAAAGGTGCATTTAYTAGACATAAATTTTTGTGGTCAGGCTGAAGGAGTCGCGTTGTTCTCGAGTGCACTTTAACACCAGATCCCCCAGTTTGTTGTAGCTACCAGCAGCACTTCTGCAGAGAGTAGGAGCTGCCCTGTGTRCTGGGGTTTCTAAAATGCTGGTGGGCAGTTTCCTGCAAAACTTCTCTTCTGGAGTTGTTAAGATTTGCCAYGAGCTGAGCACTCAACCCTGCACTCCACATAAATCTTTCATAGTCCAGCAGGGAAAACTATAASCTCCTTCTGGTCTCAAAAAGACTTCTTTCTAAAAACTGTTCTTCTGTTACTCTTGGCSCACTCTTCCACGCAAATAATCCCATAATAAAAACAAGATCTTTATTTTTTAGAGCTCTGTTTCCTTCTGCTTTCCTGAATTTCTCATCTCCCCCTTGCACTATGGTCTAACAAGGCAACAGACTCTGCGTAAATCCACTAGGAACCAAGATTTCTTGTTTCCTTTTAAAAAACTCTTTTCCCCCTTCTATGCTTCTACCTCAGTTAAACTATTTATGACAATAAGTGCAAATTCGTAGGCTTTGTTTTCTTAGCTTGAATCTGTTTTCTTTTATGAATGATATTATGTTTCCTCAGCTCTGCTGAACTGAACATCATCTTTAACCATCAATAAAACTCCCAGTGCAGAACACCATGAATGCTTCTTTTTAACTTCTTGCTGTAGGAACTTCAGTTATTGGTTGGGTTTTCTTTTTAGTTTAAAATTAAGTTTTTTGCTAGCTGCCTTTCTTAAATGGTTAATAAAAAAAAACCAAAACAAAACAACCCCAAAACCCCAGACTCAAAAGCCAAAAGAAACAACAAAACTATGAATGAGCAAATTTAGGAAATGGCCCTAAAATACCTTTTGGCAAACTTTTTCAGGAATGGGCAGCTTGCCATACTTGTCTTTGGAGATGCAGGAAGTTTAATCCTCTAGAGCTGATCAAATTTGCAGAACTTTGAGCTTTTAGCAGCTTGTTTTTTGTGGTAAATAACTGGGGTGAAACAACCTCTGTGTCTCCTTGGCCCTTTTTGGGCTAAAGAAAAGCAAACGTATCCAACACAGAATGAATGCTGCTGACCTTGGCTGCCCCAGCTCCATGTTGTAGAGTTGCTTTGGGGTGGTTTTACAGCTGTTTCTTGAAATTTGACTTGTAATTTGTAAAGGTGTTGGGTTTGGTGTAATACAGCAGGTAGTGGAGGTCAAGCTGGGTGCCTGTGGATGTGATGGAGAGGAGGAGGCACAGGACAAAGGTGCACCCTGCATCAGGATCAGCCCTAGAGTGAGGGGCTTGAGGTCTGGGAAGGGCATGATGGATGGGTTTRGTTATTTTTCCCAGAACCCTGCACTGTGCAGGCTGAGCTTGTACAGAGCTTGGATAAGAAGTCAAGGTTTAGCCCAGTGCGGTGTGGTGAGGCTTACTCTGGATTTGCTTCTGTGTGCAGGAGTGATGGATTTCATTTAAATAAAAAGGTCTGAGAAATTCAACATGTATATTTTTGTTGATATAGCAGATCACCTGTTCCCAGTGCTGGTTCTCCAGAATCTTTCCCTTTGCACCTCCTGTCATTTCAGAGSAAGGAAGGCAGCACATGCACTGCTGCGTCTTTTCTTTAGAGCACATGAAGAAGGGGACAGGAAAATCATCACTACTGTGGTGTGAACCTCTTGGTGGAAGAGCTTCCCTTCTTTCTTATTTTCTTTTTATTTCTTTCTTTCCTCTTTTTAATTTCCACCAAAAACTAAGCTATAAAAGACGGTGCTGTTGAACGYTGAAGCTGTAAATATTCTTCCAGAAGGTAATTCTTTTATTTTAAAAAATGGTAGTTTTGTGCAAGTGAGCAATAGTTCCTCCCAGAGGCCTGTCTGTAGCAGGATAAGAGGATGTGTAAGAAAATGAAGCAAACCAGACCCTGACCTGCTTCTTTTTATCTGGTTGCTGTCAACTCAACCGATCTTGATGGTCGACTTCTGCGTTCCTGAAGTTTACTTGTTTATCTGAGCAGAGGCCAAATCAAACAGYCACAAAATGTGCCTTTAATCTCCAGCGATAAAGAATACCTTGGAGAGGAAATTACATTGTAATGTTGGGAGACGAGGAATAACTGCAGAGAAATGCATGTGAAAGCATTGCTCTGCTTTCCTTAGGAACTTTTTTCCCATCACATTTTTCTCCCAAAAGGAGCTGGAGAGGGAAGGGGAGCTGTGGGGAACGGCAGGTTCCTGCTTGCTGTTTTGGAAGGAAATTGCAAAATATTAATTGCAAAGATAAAATTTGAGGGGGAATTAAGAGTTGTTATCTTGAGGCATTAGTTTCTTTCCTAAATGCTTTGATGACATTGCTGTGATAGTGCCTTTCTTTAATAAGAATCTTTAACTTTGTCCTTACTCAATACAGTATGTGTTAATTCCCTTAATGTTTTCTTTTCCTTTTCTCCTTGTTTAAAACTGGGCTGGGAGTGAATTATTTTGAGTTTTTCTGGCCTGCCTGGATCTCTGGACTTCGCCCTGATTGTCAGGCCTTTGAGGAAGGGATCGTATTTCATTATGTGTGGACTATCTAGCCCAGAGGTTTCCCCTCTCCCAGTTGGAATTGCAGATGCCCATATGTTCAGAAGTATTCTGCTTTTCAAGTAAAAATAATTGTGAATAAATTTTCCCATGAGTTTGTTTCCCCTCCTTCAACCAATGGGTTCTCAAAAAGCTGGTTTGTGTTTTCTCATTTTCTAGTGCTCATAACTCCGACTTAACGTTGCTTAAAGTTTTACAAGGAAAACTGCCTTTGGGCTTAGACAGTGCGTGGAAAACTTTAGTCCCTTGCAGAATTTGTTTAATAAAGCTATTTTCAAGTGAAAAAGGGGATTAAATTGGAAATGCCATCCAGTCCTAATGCTCTCTGCTGTAACCTATGCCTGCACACATGTAATACCTCGCATCTCTACCATAACCTCCTGCCTTACCCAGTGGCTTATCTCTGTGTGAAATTCCTGCTTAAATATTTTCAGCGAACAAGTTTAAATAAACTGGTGGATAATTGCTTTCCTTCATTCCTTATAGCTTTTGGCACTTCTAGACTTTGTGGAGTTTTTATGAGGCGTTTTAGCCTCATGCTTTAAATTGGTAACCTGAGAAGGAAGCTGGTATATACTTTATGTAAGTGAAATCAGAGCATTTTAATTAAGCTGGTTCTTTGGCTGTGATGGGGACTGACAGAGATGCAGAGCATGGTCAGCCATTGGTAAAGCCAATTATCCACTTCTTTGCCTTGCCAGTCTCTCCCTGCACTGTGCATCAGCCCAGTGTTGATGCTGGTAGTGTATGCCCCAATTCTGACTTGCTGCTGGTTTTAGTTTCAGAAATTTTTCCAGTGCTTTTGGTTTGTGCAAACTAATTAATGTGTTAATCTGGTCCTTCAGGTTCATATGCAGCCTAGGAATCTGAGGAAAGTAGCTGCTCCCTAAAGAAAACCCTCATATTACGTTACCAAGTGCTGTGAACCAAAGCTGGTCTTGGAAACAGACCATAAAACACAGCTCTGGTGACTCTAGTCCCTGGTTTAGGATGGGGTGGAAACTGGTTTCCTGTGCTGTACTGGGCAGTGCTTTCACAGGGGAGCTTATTTGATGGCTAAGAAGATAATTTGATATTTCAAACCTGTTCAGCTGATTTTGGTTGATGTTTCATTCTCCCTGGAGTGTGGCACATGGAGCAGAGCTGTGTATCACAGCCCCAAACTTCTGTGGGGGTCTGAGAGGAAAATGTTATCCACTCCCTTGCTGAATTGAGTAATAAATTCCCATAGTGACTTATGTATTTCATCTCCTCTGACTCCTCAAACAGAATGAGTTACATGTTTAGTGGTATTTTGTAGCCAGGAAAGGGAAGGAGACACAGATTCCCTAATTTGTTGCCTTTGGTATATTTTTGTTGGGTTTTTGGAGGATTGGAAATGAATATGCAGTTGTCCTCTTTAATCTAGATCTTGTGACACATTGCAGATTAAATACCATAACTCAAAGCTTAATGTTGCCTGAACATGACAGTTTCAGCCATAAGAAATCAATCATCTTGCAATATAGCCTTGCAGCACATTAAGTGCCCCAGCAATTACATTCACATGCATTGCTTGGACTCACATATTATAAAAAGTTGCTATTTGTGTGCTCTGTTAGAAATGGAGGCATCAGAAAGGAGGAACTGATTGCACCAGTACTCTGCTGTTAGCACAGAAAATGTATTAATACTTGATTGAGTACAAAGTCCTTCACATCTGGCTTTGAGATGTGTGTTTGACTGATCAGTATGTGTTCATTTTTTTAAAGCTGGAGCTGGGAGTGACACATGTAACAAAATCCAGGGAGATGTACAAGGAAAACAATTTTCATGAAAATAGCAAAAAGTCTTGCAAAATTACTATGATTACTAAGGCTATAAAATTATGGCATTTGTGGTACTTGCACTCTGAATGGACTGCCCAGACTGGACTTTGTAAATGATCTTTTTTTAATCCATGGTTGTAAGTGTTGCCTGTAAACAAGCAGGGAAGTAAAAATAGAAAAAATTCTCTTCTTGCACAAGAGAAGTTGAAGACTGAGGACAAAGCCGTGTGAAATCTGGTTCTCTCAGTCTTGCAGCTCTTTTCTTGGTATGTTTTGGTCAGTAAAAAGACCACAACTGCACTATTGATAGCTCAGGGAGGACATGAAAGAGTGGGTACTATTCTCTGAACTGGCACCATCAGTGAAGTTTCCATGATGCCTTCTGAGGCAGATGGAGGTTGCAATAAAAACCTGTGGCTGGGCTCTCATTTTACACACTGAGAGAGAAACTGCAACTACAACTCGAAAAATAAGAAATATAGAAACGCTTCTTGTGTTCTAGTGCATAAATTAGTACAGGATTGAGTTTAGTACCTTAGGGTCTCTTTGGATCCATGTCTCTTGACCTGTTGATTTAAAAGGCAATTTTAAAGTATATGGGTTCAGATGGTGTTATTGTTGCTGTATTTTCCTAAAGAAATTTCTCTTGTTGAGGAACTTAAAGTTTAATAGTCTGAGCAAGTGCAAATTTTTGAACTAGACAGTTGTGGTTTTGTCCAAATCCAAAATGTCAGTTCATAATTTGATAAGCACAAGCGGTGCAGAGCAGAAATCACTGTGTACCTCAACGGTTCTTTTTTTCTGCCAAAGTCACTTTGACCTAAACTTTTCTTCTATTTTGAGAATTAGTCATTGCATCCTTCTGTTTTTAATCAACCTAATTGGTAAAAAAAAAGAAAGTTAAAGAAAAGCTAAGACTTGTACCATTCAGTTTGCTGATCGCAGTTGTGGTGTATGGTTTGACATAGGTACTTTGCTGTTGTTTCTKGTTGTCTCTGCAGTAGATATTTTAATGTTAAAATAGAGGGTTTTTATTTGATTGTAAGCACTTTCCAAACCACCCAAAATAATGGCATTGCACCCCAGTTTCTCTGCCTGGTGGCAATTGGGACTGAATCAGACTGTCATGGCAGGCTGAAACCCTGGCATTTGGCAGAGCTTAAAAGGGAGGCAGATGTCCAGCTCAGTGCTGGTGGCAAAGACTTGCACTGTAATCAGGACCATTAAACACTTCCCTTACTCACTTAGCTGGTTGCTTGCCACTAAAAATATTTTGGTGCAATATGTGCTGAATTCTGACATGTGGGCAATGGCACTGGTGCCATCAGTCAGAGGCTCTGGTTTGCTTGGGAGCCAAGAGCAGTGGTGTTGGGCTGCATTTACATCTCTTGAATCAGGTTGGGGGTTGTAAAATCATTTTGGGCAACCAGAAGAGCTCAAGTTCCTGAGAAGCTCCCTGAGGGGGTTCTTCTTGGCCAACTCAGTCAGCTTAAATACACTGCATTTTGTGCTTTTCATTACCAGCTCAGGCTAATCACTTTGGTGACAGCCAAAGTCTGCTGAAAGAAACAGCAGATGCCAAACCCACCCTGAGCTGCTGGGCTGAGCGTGGCTCCCTCACCAAAGTGGCTTGGCCAGAAAGGATAAAACTGTGTGGCTAAAACCCTACAGGTCTCTTTAGAGATCACCTCTGAGGCAGTGGATGCCCCATCCCTGGAAATACTCAAGGCCAGGTTGGAGGGGGCTCTGAACAACTTGATCTAGTGAAAGATGTCCCTGCCCATGGCAGGGGGTCAGACTAGATGACCTTTAGTTGTCCCTTCCAACCCAAACCGTTTTCTTATTCCTTGTCCAGCTCATGCCTTGACAACACTTTTTGATAATAAATTACTTCCACAGAGGTAATTAGCACTTGTTGAGTGGAGAATTTCTTTTTCTGTGCTTGTGGGAGAAATGTGTTCTCTGTGTGGCTCACGAGATGCAGGCACGTTCATGATGCAGCAGTAACATGTTTGCAGGGGACAGGCAATATCTGCCCATTGTTTTAGTAGGTATGCTTATGAAAAACAGAGCTGCTTTTGAACYTGCAGTTTCCACCCTGCAGAGACTTTCCCTCCATAATATTCACTGCTGCAGTCATGCTGCTGCTTGTACCATGAGCTCTTCACTTGAGTGGCTGAATATCCTGTCCAAGGCAAGTCCAAAGTGATTTTTCTTTGTAATCTTAATGCTTTTGGCATTGAACAGTCGATGTGGTGTTGAATGATCAGTGATCTGGGTGGCCATAAGGTGCTGTTTCTGTTCTGTCAGAGCAGTGACACATCCTATAAAGCAAGGAGAGAAGGTGTGAGGCTTACGGGAAATGCAGCTCTGGCAGCTGCAATGCTGAAGGAAAGGCTGGAGTGATTTTGGATTCAGATTAGCAAATAACTGGCAAGCTAGTGGAGCTGCTGTATTTTTGCTGCTGGAAATTCCCCTGGAACTTCATGGAGTTGCTGAAAAAAGTATCAGGGCTGAGCAAATTTCCCAGGTGATGTGGTGGTGTAGCAAGGAAATTCTTGAAGAGAAGGAAGATGTTGGGAAGGGGTCATTCCACAAAATTTTGTGAGTTTTTTTGTTTATTTGGCTGGGTTTTTAAAGACGATAAAGCAAAACAAAAAAAGTATGTGGGTTTCAAAGATGTTACAATCTCTGTGCAGTGCAATGTTTTGAGCAATGATAACACTTTGTGCTGCAATAGGAGATGTAGTTCCGAGCAAAGGGATTCCTCTGCCACACACAAGGTGGGCTTTAGTGCACAATGGCCAGGACAGTGGCTGGGCTCTGCAGAGTGAGATGCAGAGAGGAGAACAAATGACTACGGGGGAGAATTAATGGTAGTTGTTTACAGCTCACATCTGAGCTCACAAGCTTGAAGATCAGCTTTACTTGGAGGAAGATGATGCTTGTTGCTGGCACCCCTTTTCAAGCCTGAGGACAAGTCAAGGCTGAGGAGATGTTTGGACTTTTCTTCTTATTATTATTTTTAACTCAGCGTAGGTGGGTGACAGGAGGCAATTGGTGTCCCTGGTATCTCTGCCCCTCATGGCATTCTGCTTCCCAGGGCACCAGCTGCGTGGCTCAGGACAGCTACAAGCAGGCTTTGCGATTTAGAGTAAACCGTCCAAAAAATTAAAGGATAAATCTGATGGCACACATTGATCCTGAAGGGTGTAACTTCAGATCTTTCTGGAAAGACTAGCTCTCGCTCTAAACCTTGGACTAAAAGGGCTGTCTTGGAATATGAAGGGCTCATAAAAATCAGGAAAACTTCTGGATTTCCAGGACAGTGGAAATGTGTTCCTTATAAAAACCTGGCTTTGTGCTGCCTGCTATATGTGTGGAGGCTCCTCTTGTATTTGATAGATTCCTAATGATAACATCATTCACGGTGGCTTTGCTGGTGTTTAAAATATGACCATTGGAGCCATTGAAGATAGAATGCAGTGTCTCATTTCCAAATTCACTATCAGCAGGCAGGAACAAGTGTGGGGCTACCAGTCTTACAGGGGAAGTGGTTCCCAGTGTCCCTTTTTCACTTTCTAAAGGAGAATGAGAAGTGTTATTTAATAACCAAAGAAGTATTTTAATAAAAAGAGTAAATATCACAGTTTGTAATGTGATGGCTGGCTGCAGCTCAAAAAGGAAGGCATGGACTCACCTGTTTCTTTATGCCTGCTCGTGGTGTGTAGCTGGGTCAGCCCAAGACACTTTCAGCCCCTTTTGCAGGTGCTCTTGGCATTTGGAGCAGCTTGGGTGCCCTGAGCTGCAGGGAGACATGGGGGGATATTTKCTGTTCCCATGTCATGGAAGGACAAAATGTGGTTGGAAAAAGCTTGGAGTGATTGGAAAAATACCTTCAAATAACAGGAGTCCTAAAATGGTCCATTCTTGCTCTTTCCTAAAAGGAGAGGAAAAAAGATGAGCAGATGCTGAGCAGCGAGCAAGGACATGTGTGTGGGTGTTTGCTGTTTATTGTCTTTTCTTCAGCAGCTGCTGGTTCTTCAGGCTGTTCTGTGTCCATGCGTGAGACTTGGTTTACTAGTGCTTTTAATTAGCAGATACTTCTAAGCTGAGTTGCCTCAGTCAGTTTAGAGGGGATTTCAGAAGTCCATCCCGTTATGTAAACTGAAAATGTTCTTGCCCTCATGAAACCCTGCGGCTTTCCTGGAAGTTTGCAGTTCTCATTGATAAATTTTGTATGGGACATTGAGGTAGTAAAAGCCTTCGCTGTTAGTCTTTGCTCAATGCTTATTCAAGCTGGGCATGTACYAGATGCCTCAGCAAATGCTGCTCCCCAGCTTTGGGCAGGCTCAACCCTGGCAGGGGGTGAGCTGGCTGTTTCTAGGCATGTGCTGGTGGTTGTATCGTGGGCTATCTGTTCTAATCTTGGCTAGTTAAAAAATGCCATATTTTAAAGCACACCTGGTCTCTTAGAGCTCTGTGTGTTCCAGGTCTTTATGGGGAGGAAAGACAAGGAGAAGCATCCCACTCAGATTTGGTGTGCAAGAAGCCTCCCAAGGAGACCAGCTCTGAGGCTTGTACCAGATTCAAGCTTTATCTATTTATTTTTCAGCAGATGTGTTTACACATGCAAATGCATGTGTACACATGTATGGGGTCATGCATAAAGGCACCTCAGCCACGAGTGCAAGGGGGAGCCTCCAGTCCGGATCCACCCTGCAGCAAATTGATGAACAATAAGCTGCCACCAAAAGGTCCCTCTGTCCATGGTGGTGCACTTGGGATTGGAGGTCTTTGCATTGATCACTGCCCAGGTCCCATGATAGGGAAAAGAGGCTATTCTTGGAGAAATACTACTCCTACATCTATTTAGACGCTTCATGAAACCTCTCTGTAACATGTTTTCACCGCCAACATTAACCAGGTCTACTTGTGTTGCAACCAAAGGGTTTCTTTGACCCTGTGCTGGCTCTCGTCCCTTTACCATCTCTTCCCCTTTGTTGGTATGAACTGTTAGGGATCAAACCCAACTTTGTTGTCTCAGTTTGTCCACAGTAATCTCTACCGTGGCTCTATTCTGGCTCACCCTGCAGTCACGCCGGCAATGGGCCAGCACACAGGGTTGGATGGGGCTGGAGCTGGGAGCAAGCAGCAGAGCCTCTTCCAAGGGCCATGCTGGATTAAACCTCTCTCACGATGGTGGCAGTAGGTTGAATAATGTGTTGAAACACCCACAGGGGAAGAAACCGAAACTACTGCATGTCCAAGGACTTGTGCCTGGCGCTAAACATCATTCCTGATGAGCTGTGCGCAGTTTTTTTGTTCACATTTTGTTACTGCGGAAATTGTAAATATTTATAACCTACAACTTGGGAAAACATGTTTGCCAGCACAATGTGCAACTTAAAACTGGATTAAACTGATTGGGATGGGTTTACTCCAAAGCACTGTTCCTGGGTTTTTTTCTCCTCAAGTTTGTGTACATTAGAGTAAAATTCTGGGAAAAGCCTCTCTGAACGACAAGGGTGAGAGGATGCTAGAAATTTACTGGCAAGTCACATCTGGTTTTGACCTGGTCCTCTGTCTGTCGAATTGGTGGAAGATCTTCCAATTACTTGTAAATCTTATCTCCTTAAGTTGCTTTTCCTCTGGTCTTTAAATTTTTGGGTCTCTGCCAAACCCAGCTGGGGCAGGCACAGGACACATTCCGCGTCCCCCCTCTCCTTTGCCACTGAAGGATTGAGTTGAGGGTTGAGGCTACAGAAGCTGCCGTGCAGAGTCAAAGAGCTCAGCCTTTTCCGGGGGACCCTGTGCTGGGTGTCCCCTTGCCCCCTTCTCTGCTTTGTGAGGGAAGTGCCTTCCCTTGTCCTTATTGTGTGCAAAGCAAAAGGGTCATTTCCTTTTCGGATGCTGGGGGAGTCAGGGTGTAATGGAGGCTCTTGAAGGGGGAGCAGCAGGGACGAGATGGCTGTTCCCCCAAGTTCTGACAAATCTGAGCTCTTGGCCTTTGGGCTGGGCTGTGTCTTGGTGGAGGCCAAGTGCTGGCGTAGGGGAGAGTGGTCCTGCCACAGTCTGTGGAGATCAGTGACATTGCAAGGCACTGGTCTTCTCAGGTGTGTATTGGTGTTTCCCCATCAAGCCCTTGATCTGCAATTGTTTTCCAATGTGAAATGCAGAGTGGTCACTGTGCTGGTGGGCAGGTGGGACTTTGCTTTGGATAACATCAGAGCCAAACACAAATCGGGCTGTACCTCGTGTTGCTGCTGCACTGCCACTCCACGTTTATGGCTGGAGGGGAGCTTGTCCTTCCTTGCAGCTCTGTTCTGGGTCGTCTGAACCTTAAGGCTTTTCTGTTTAGTTCTGGTTTTTTTCTTCCACAGTTGTATAAGGATAAGTCTTTTTTATTCATATTCCGATGTAAACAAACCAGAAAATTCCCATATGCTAAATACACTTTCAGCCACCTCTGGCTTAGCTAAGGAAGCCTCTGCTTGGGCAGTTTCGCAGAGGCAAGCAACTGCTTTGTTTTAGGAAATCTGCATGTAAAGGCTACATGTGCCATTTGGTCACCAGCTGACTTAGCTTGAAAACCAAAGGCCTTCTTTGACTTCATAAGATTTCAACTCGTGTGGCACCTACAGAGACTGACTYAGCAAAGAGAAGTTTTCCAGTAATAATAATTTCATTGTAAGAATAATGGTATGAGTTACAGAGGATTAAACACATGGGGAGAATGTCAACTTTTCAACTGCATGGATTATTTGGAAGCTGATGGATGATTTTTTCATAACATGCTTATAGTCTCTTGTAGGTAAAATAAGTGGAAAGCCATTGCCCTGTTGATTAAAATAGCAGGCATCTACTGTGTTGAACTTGAAACTAATTATTTTTTATTAAATTGCCTTTAGTTTAAGATGTCAATGAGCAAAACATGGGTCTTCTGCAAACATCCAAAGTTGTACCTGAGGTATGAGGAATGAAAAGTTGAAGTTTATATCTGCAAGGAATGAATAACCTGGGTTCATATTTTGGTTTGCTGTTTCTTGCTTATATTAAATCAAACTTGAAATTGTCACAAAGATTTGCAAAACAAGTTGTGATAAAGCTGTCCCAGGGATAACGGGGAATCCTTGATTCTCCATCCCAGGCTGGAAGCGGCTGTGCCCTTTGGTTGCTCATAACAGGAGAGTCATGAAGAACTGAGGCAGCATCTGCATGCCCTGTTACATTAGTTGTGGCTGGGGGAGGCGTGAGAGCTCGGGGCTCTGGTTTCTCTTTGCTGAACACTGATACCTGTTGTTCATGTGAATAAATTCCTACCTTCCAGTTGATATTTTTTAATGCCTATATCTTATGTATTTTTGTCAACTGGGAGACATCAAAGCTGTTCTACCCAGGAAAAACAAGAGAGATAGGGAATGGCAATTGTTTCAAATTAGGTCTTAATGAGGTGCAGATGTTGAGCTGTGCTTGCTAGAATTTCTTTGAAACTACAGATGGTCTGGTAGTTCAGGGGTAAGAGAGGGGCTGGGAGGTTTTTTGGTTTCATTTTCCCTCCTGTGCCATTTGCATGACATGTTAGATTAGGGCTGAATGTAAATGAAAAGCTAATACCCTGCTTGGGTCTCTGGTCTTGCAAAAGCCCTGTGAGTGTAACTTTCTTAGTGGAGCAGATTTTGTTAAGCGGTTTGGGCTTATGTGTAATACATCTCAGTACTTTCCCTTGGCATTTAGCATTGCTGAGGGTTGGAGGTGAATGGAGGAGAGCAGAGGGGCTCTGAAATATGCAGAGATGTCCCAATTGCCTAGAAATGCCTTGGACCTTTTGCGCTCTAAAATGTATGATTGTATTTTAACAGAACTGGTGCAAATGATATTTAAAATGCGTATGGCTTTCCCTGCTCTGTTGAAGTTGGTAAAATGTAAAATCTGCCTTCTCCCACTAGTTTCTTGGATTTTACTGCTCTCTGGGGTGAATCTCAATAAATAGCTGGGAACAAGATCAAAGGCCCATCTTTAAAAGACTGTTTATAAATGCTCGTGTTCTCTAGAAGAGATGATTGTGCACGTTGGAGGACAGGGTTTTGTCTGAACAAAACGTGCACGATACATGTAAGGCCTGCTTTAAAATACATAACGTCTTGRTGGCTTTTTGTCTCATCCCAAAGGTGCTGAACCTCAGAGCTTGGCTGAACTCAATGGGGGTTTCAGGCTGTCAGCACATTTGGAAGCCACACTTATCCATGCTTATTGAGCTAAGTAGGAAGCCATGAGGAGTGTTTTGAAGCTGCTTCAACCCTTGGTGAATAGAGGGATGCGGTCACTGGTGTCTGTATCCTGCCCTGCTGGGTGCTCCCAGCAGATTTGTCTCCTCTGGTTACAATGCTGAGCCCCAAAGCTCCCCTTGCCTGCTGTGAAAGAGGGATTTCCCCCCAAAGGAGGGGAATGGCCGCAGTGTTTGTGCTGTAACACCTTGTGCGGCCCCGTATCTCCACAGTGAATTTCTCTGGTGCTGTTTGCACATTTTGCATTAGTASTCTTGCTAATTACTGTGAAACGAAGCCCTTGCAGTCCCTTTGATGTGGTCTTCTGCCTTTCTTCCTCCTCCATGTGATGTTAAGCCTTTTAAATCTAGATGGATGAATGCACTATCTATGGCTGTAAAAGCACTAACATAATCAAACCTTCAGTAACAGGGTTACACTTTGTTAGCTCAAAATCAGAGCTGTGAAATAGCAAGTGAACTTCAGCATCTCTGAGCCTTCTCCCTGTTCAGTAGGGGTTGAGGAAGGCATGGCTTGGCTCATCTGCTGCCCTGAGGCTCCCTGCAATGTGAAATTGCATTTCTGGTGTGGGTTAAGGTTGTTGGACCTGGGCTGTCAATGGATGTGATTGTATTAACGAAATGGTTGGGGGAAAGAAATCGAGTTTTGTGTTGGTGTAGGTGTTGGGACACCTAATGTCATCCCGCATTATGCCTTTCTAGGAAACAGAATTACCAGAATATTTGTGAGTTTTATATGAGGATAAAGTATTTAAAATGAAGAACTACAAAAAAATAGTAACTAATGGGGGGGCTGTAGTTTGGAAACACTCATAATGAAAAGCATTAACCTGTTTAATTAAGACTGAGTACTTTGAGCAGTTTTAATGAAACATTAACTCGAAGTGAAGCTTTTATTTAGTGATGACATCGAATTGACAATGCTCTTATGCCAGCAGTTTTCATCCAAGTGTGAATCTGCAGTTAAATGTTTGGTTTCAAACTGTATTTGGATGATCAGATTCAGCCCACATATTGGAAGATCTTTAACCAGTTAAGGAAGGAGGTTCTGCATCATCATGCAGGCTTTGCTGAGTTTGGCTGTCTCTGAAATGAACTTTATTATCCAGCTTGTAGAATCACAGAACCATTTGGGTTCCAGTAGACTAGGTTGCTTCAAGCCACATCCAACCTGGCCTTGAGCATTTCCAGGGATGGGGCAGCTACAGCTTCTCCGGACAACCTGTGCTAGTGCCTCAYCACCCTCATAGTCAAGAATTTCTTTCTCAAATCTGATCTAACCCTGCCCTCTGTCAGYGTGAAGCCATTCCCCCTTGTCCTGTCACTCCATGCCCTTGTCAGAAGTTCTTGTCCAGCTCTTGTTGCACCATTTGTGTTGGTGCARTGGTGACTTTAGGGAAATACTGGTCCAAACAGTCATGTGTACACTTGATTTTTAATTTGCTTTTATCTGGTGTTAGTAATTTATCACTAGATAAAGCTCATGTGAGCCGCAGTCTTGCACAGCTCCTCTTTTGAGGGAAGGAAATAGGGAATGATATCTGATCTCTGAAAATGTGCTATCATCTTCAAATGAAGGTCAGCGTGTCCTTGGGATGTTGGGTAGGGGTGTGCATCGCCCTGAGGTGTGCAGAGGAAGAGTTGTAAGGAATCCCTCATCCCACCAGTGCGTGCTCAGGGCTGGAGCTATGGAGCCATCCGAGGCAGGGAATGATGCAGACATCTGGTGGCTGCTTACTCAAGGTTTGTCTGGCTTTTTGGAAGAAAAAAAGCTCCAGATGCACTGTAGTTTGCAGTGGCCATCTGTTGACCAGTCAGTAATTATTAAACAAGTCAGTAGTTATTAAACATTTCATATTTATCCTCTTTTCCTTTGAGAGATTTTTATGTACRTTTATGTGATTGCAAAGGAGCAGCATGGTTGTAATCTCAGCTCTGGATAACAGATGCTGAACACTCCCAGATTACAGATTAGAATTTTTTAACGCCAGAGAGAATTATTAGCGTTGTTAAATCTGTGTTTGATACCTCCCAGTGCAGAATTTTTTCCAGAAACCAGATTAAAACCTCTTGTTTTGGGGAGATATCTAATCTTCTCTGTGTAAGATGCCAAGCAGTGGCAAGTCATCCATCACAGACTGAMATAGTCAAGCAGTGATGGGCTGGCAGCAGAGACTTCAGACTCGGGGTTGGAGCAGCACCCAGGCTTCACATTCTTGCTCAGAGCTTATCTGGCAAACCCAGACTGCTGGAGCCTGGTGGATTGAGCGTGGGAGCTGAAGCGAGCAGCCTTCTTCCTTGCATGGCTGCACAGAGGCTGCCTGGTCAATTTCCACGTGTAYGTGAGTACAGAGTAGAGCAATACACCTGGGATTTTGGGAGGGATTGAGTGCAGGTGCCAMTGTTTCACACCAGATGACAAAGCTCTGTTTGATCCATCCCTTTCCCATGTGCACATCCCAAATAATGGTGAAAGCACCATCAGGTACAAAATGTGCCTGGAAGCATCCCTTTATCCTTTCCTTCGGATTTAGTCTATGCCAGGGATGTTGTGTGGGTTTAAATTTTCCCACTTTCTTCATTAATCTATTTGTTACTCTCAAGGAGGAGTGATGAAGAAGCAGCTTGTACTGAACTGAGTGTACAAGTGTCCCAGCTCGTGTCAGCAGCTGCTTTTGAATCTCCTGAGTGAGAAGTGAGAAGCTGCAGTGACATAACAACCTGTCACCACCACAGAATGCCACGGTGCCTATGGGAGAGTAGTTTGGTAAGGGAGGGAGATCTAAAATGAGAAGAGAAAGCATRAATTCAACAAGCTTGACTTCACATTTTTCATTGAAAGTTCAATTTACCCAGGGAGAAATAGAGCAGTTCAAAGGGGAAAGGCTGCATTGTTCATTGACAGATAAACTCTGTGTGATCTGCTATTTTTTAAATGTGAAATATTTTATAGGGATTTGAAAGATATTTGTTCACAAACAGTAAACTTCAGCCTTAACTGGCACGTAAGTGGCTCTCATTTGAGGACGAGGAGGGCTTAGATGGTCTGGAGCTGTATTTGAAAGGTGGAAATATTGACAGACAGGTTATATAGACAGTGCAGTGGTTGAAGTTGCAATGTCTACTGACAAGGCTGGGSAAGACAAAAAAAATCAGGTGCTGGTGAAATACAACCATTATGTAGACATTAACTGTTAATGAGGTGTTTTCTGACTGGTGAAAAGCCAGMGAAAGCGGTTTAGTGACACGGGAATCTTTCTTCTCTGCTCTTTGCACAAAGAACTTTTCTTCGTAGGAATTTCTGTCATTAGGAGCTGACTTTGGGTTGAGTTTCCCYTTTGTATAAAGTTCTCTGAACCTTTTGTAAGTGACTACTAATGATTTCTTTTTTTTTTTTGCTTTGCTTTTCTTTCAAATAAATCTTCACTGCAGTGGCCTTTAGAGGTTTTCTTGGTCTCTCTGGCTGACAGCAGCCCCGTGTCTCAGTCTCTTGTTTAGTTTTCTGCTTACTTTGTTCCAGGCAGTGGTATGCTGGCATGGAAAATGGTCAAATTTTTTAAAAATGCTAAAATCCTGACTATCTAGTATTGTGGTGAGGGAAACATTCCAGTCACGAGTGGCTGCTTCATGCCCTTGCATCACGGGAATAAAGAGAGCTTTGGCTCCAGATAGGACGTCCTGAGATGCAAGTCAGTGCTGGGCCTCGGAGAGGTCATCTCTCAGACGGGGCATTGGTGGCGTGAGCCTGGGCAGTTCATTGTGAAAGAGCCTCACGCTGGTGGCCAGTGGGGCCTCGCCTGAGCCTCCCAGCACCGATTGCATGGCCCTGCTGGGGATGGACTCATTGTTGTGTTTGCTTTCAACTGCAATGAAATTTGGAAGGATTGTGTTTGCTGCCCACAGACATTCCCGGAGCAGGAGTGCCAGCCGGACCCACGGCGTTGTTTTCTCTCCGTAACTGCTCAGCTCTGGTCTGAGAAGCAACTCTGGAAGAAACAAGTTGTTTGACTCAGTCCTGGTGCTCTGAGCTCGAGCTTAGCCTGGGCTTGGAGTTACACAGAGAGGTGAGATGTGTTCTCAAAACACAGCGAGTAAGGATTCTGCATTCTGAAAAAGCCTGTGTAGATGGCATGGACTTCTCTGGTTGTATCACTGGTGCAAACAGGCAAGTGGCAGCAAACTTGGTAAAACTTGGACAAGCCTCACACAAAGCAAAGATCTCAAYGTTATCAGCTCTGGTGGGTTCAGACTCATCCTTGTTGACCCTCATGTCTTAAGGGACTAATCACAAAATCAGTTGCAGGGTGAAAACAAGCAGTTAATTTGGAAAGGATGAGGCAGGAGTCTCATCAGAGTCCCTGAGTGTCAGAACTGGAAGTGCCTCGTTTCATGCCAGCAGCATCAGCCAGGCAATCTTTCTTGGCCTGTTGCTGGTTATTACACTGACTACAACCTACGCAGTGTCTGGTTGGCAGCCTGGGGCGTGCGTGACACCCCAGAATTTTTTCTAGCAATTCAAATAATTAACATTTTGTTGCAAAATAAACAAACAAGACCCTAAACCATAATGCCAGGAGTTGTAAGGATTTTCTTTTTTTTTAGGTATTTTGTAAGGCTTACATGTTAGAAACTTTATCGGGTTGGAGCTTTACATTTGTTTTGCATGCTGAATATAAACTATTGCATTTTCTTCCTAAACTATATAATTCCAAGTTGTGGTAAGGATAAGTTGTAAGCTTTAAATGAAAGAAATGTCTTGTCTAGGATGAGACAATGACCAAGAAGCTTATATAGGGCTTAATGCATCTGTGTGTCTGCAGTGGGTTGGRGGTTGTGTCAGGGGTCTGTCTCTGCTGCTGGAAGAGGCTGAGTGTCTCCCATGGACACTGTCCATGCGTGTAGCACCATGCAGTTGTTCCCTGGGCCACTTTGCAGTGCTTCTCCATCATGGTCCCTTTCCATATCACAGCTCTCTCTTCTCCCTGCGGTGCTGGAGGAAGCCACCCCTCTGCTCTCCAGCCCTCTCTGCCTTCAGGGTGCGGCCCTGTGGTCACTAGCCCTTTCTCCCCTGGGCTCAGCCCTCCTTTGAAGGCTCACCAGGGTGGGACAAGCCAGGACTCCTTTGGGGAGTGGRGATTTTGGGCATGTCGGGTGCTGCAGGGCAGAGAAACAGCAACAAGCAGTTCTTGTCCTGGTTTTAATCTCTGTGCCAAGGATGGAAAAATTGTTTTTCCTTTTGCCTTCAAGTAAAGATTCCTGTCTCTTCTTCAGGGTGAGTTTGGAGGTTGTGTGGCATTTCCTGTCCTTGCCTGTGTTTTGGGTTAAAGGATAGAAAACTCTGTTATGGTTTTGATGCGACCTACATGAAAAATGATCTGGTCTGTGCTGGGTGTGTGAATACTTTGCTGGAGAGGAAGCTCTTGATAGCCCTTTTTGGTGACTGTTCGTCTTCATCTGGAGGATGTTGGGAGATGGAGCCTGAACATCCAATTTCATACATGTGCCCTAAACCACCAAAGGGAATTGTTAAGTTTAATCTCATTGCCCCAGTAGTTCTGCTCCATAGTGCAGTGACATGACTAGGTGTGTGTTCTGATGGTGTTCTGCATTTTATGGTGCTGCAGTGCTAAGGAAATGTGCTTTAAATGCCTTTTCCTGAAGAAAAAATCCTATTTTTCTACTGAATAAAAGACAAGGAAGTAATGGAATGGGTGGTATGTTCCTAGTGCTTCCTATTTAACTGGAGAACATGGATCAGGGCCTTCTTTTCTGCTGCCCTGTGACACTTTCCCTCCTTTCCCCTGGTATTGCCTGGTGCTCCTAAACCATACCTCTTTCCACCAGTGCCCRGAGAGTGACAGGCACGGCCGTGACTGATTTCCCAAGCTGAGTCTCTGTTTCCCATGGCAGCAGCTGGTGGGTGATCGCTCCCTGTCCTTATCTCAATCCAGAGCCTTTAGTTATATCTTGTCCAGCTGCGGAGAGGAGTAATGGAGCAGCTTTGGTGGTCACCCAGAAACCAGCCAGGGTCCACCCACCACACAGAGACGTGAGGCACAAGGGTTGCACGACAGAATTCATATCTACTTTGTATTAAATGAGTATTTGTATACTTGTATTTGAATTTTAGCTTGTCAAAGAAGGACTTTGATTTTTAACCGTGGAATTGGTAATCACAGAATCTTAAAATCAGACGCTCAAACTATGGTGAAAGGCCATCTTTGAAATGTTTTGAAGTTGTTCAGTCTCTGTTGCATGCAGGTCCTCCCTTTCCCAGCCTTGGCTGTGGGGATGGGAATCTTCTCTGGTGGAAAGGGTAATTTTTATGCAATGCCCGATTTCCAGGAACTGCTGTCTGCAGGGATAACACACATTCTAGAATAAGATTTTGAAAAGCAGCGGTGATTGCTAATGTTGACAAAGCTAAAGCACTGTTGCTGCTTGACTGGGGCTGCACAGCTGCTTGTCAGTGGTGACGCCTTTGAGTTGGTCCCCTGGTGCTGCCGGCGCTGAGCAGATGAGACATCAGCGGCGGTGGTGTGGCACCAGATGGGACAGCACAAGAGATGATTTTCCCCATGCTTCGTGCTCATGGGAAAATCCATAAAACCCCTTTACAGCGTGCTTTTKGCAGTGTTTAAAGAACTGGGGCTGGGGTGCCTTGTAGCACCACAAATACCAGAGATAATGGGGATGTGTGCTTTCCTTTCTCAACCGTAGTGTGCTTGTGCCTTTCCCAGCCAGCAGGAATCCCAGTAAAGGATTTCCAGTAAAGCTTGCTCGTGTTTATGGGGTTTTCACTTGCAGTGGTACATGTTAGCTGGAATGGAAGGTCTTTGAGTGGTCTCCTAATGAACAGGAGAGGGGAAGAAATGTGCACAGCCATCCCATACCCTTTTTTGATGGAGAGAGGGAGTAAGACAAGAGTTTTAGAAATTGCTACACATCCTTTGTTAGGACTTTGTATGGCTGATGCTGCCTCTGGGGGTTTTGTTATTTCCCTGTTCAGTTTTGCACAAGAACTAACAGACACCAGTTCCAAGACCCTCAGCATTTTTTTTTTTTCGATTTTCTTCTTTTTCCTCTATGAAACTGCTTCCCAGGGAGCCTGAGCTGTGCGCTGGGGGTTCCCAGGCAGCATGGAGAGGGAGGCCCAGCTTTGGGAATCTTATTTTATTTATTTTTCCCCTGTCCTGCTGCTTTCTCAAGCCAGCTATCTCTGAAGTCAGGGCAGGAAATGAAAGGGCTGAGAGGTCAGGGGTGCCTGTGGAGTGCTAAGGACCTGCCTGCCGAAAGCCTGCGGTGACTCTCCAGGCTTGGGCACAAAAGCAGAAGACTGTGTATACTTAGAAGCACTTCTAGATTGATTTKGTTAAGAACCAAGCCAAAAGAAAAAAGTGCAGCCCTTCCAGAAGGGGAATATAGCTTTGTGTTGAACTGGGTGCTGTATGTGGAGTGCAGAGCTGTGTTTTGGGTAGCAGCACCGTGGCTGCTGCAGCAAATTCCACGCGATGCTCATTAAAGGTCTATGGGGATTACCTTTGGAGCTGTGTCCGTGTTGCTGCCTTTAGTTTGCCCATCAGCTGCCATTAAAAACAGCAAGATGCTGTTGATAACTTGAGTCTCAAGCTGCAAGTGTCCTCTTGTAATTTCCTGGTGATATTCAGTGTATGAGAGGCTATTTTTAAACACTTTCTCTATAAACATTCAGGCAGAGCTCACAGCATCACTAGAGAGGCTTCTGAGCAGCTTCTCATAGGATTCCCAGTTCATCAGGGCATGGCTGGAAATGGAAGGGGCCTTTCTCAGTTTGAGTCTTAGTTTAAGCTAAGACTTATTCAGACACTGTGATGTGCCAGTGTTGCATCTCCTGTCCAAGCTAAAACTAGTTAAATGAGCCTGTGGACAAGGCAAAAGGGGAAGGATGTGCAGTGCCAGGGACCGGGGTGCAAGGTTGGGAAGAGGGAATTGAAGAACAGGAATGRCTGTTTTTCAGTAGCCCCCTGCTCCTGGCTGGCCACTTCCGAGAGCCCACCTGCCTCCTCCCGTGCTGCACACAGTGTGTTTGCAGCCATGACTTCAGGTGATTGTCCTCTCCATTCATGCCCAGCCCCATTTGGGTTGGCAAGAGAGCCTTCCCAGGTTCACCCCCTCTGCCTTTTCAGAAGACTGGCTGTTATTTGGCAATTTGACATCTGTGCATGTTCAGTTTGGGGTGGACTGAGAAGCGATGAGCTCCTGGCATGGCCAGAGATGGTCCTGCTGATGTCCTGCAGCTGTTTTGCCCCTGCGAGGGAGCTGGGGCTGCCCAGTCAACCCCACCTTGCGTGGATGCAAGTTTAACAAAATTCTCTGAAGGATAATCCTCGGGGTTTTTGCTTTTTTAGTATAAGTATTTGCAAATAGCAGTTGTTTGTTTATTTTGCACCCCTGCTCCCAAGCTGTGGTGGGTGCACCCGCCCTRTGGGTGCTGACAGATTGAAGCTTGGAGAGTTTCACCTTACAAGGATGTTTTCCCAAGTGCTAATGAAGCTTTTTTGCCATGTTCTTAGTGATCTTGGGAGAATTCCAATGAATTAACAGAAAAAAAAATTTGTAAATTAATATTTCCMTTTTTGGCATTGTCTCCTCATGGTTTGAAATAATAGGGAAGTGGGCTATTCAATTTAGAATTTTGGTTAGTTCTCCTTTATGAGTAATAAATTGGATATCTGCTGTGCAGGTTTCTCTCCTGGCTTGAATTACTTAACTTAGTTCCACATATTTTTTGCCTGAAACATCTCAGGCTTCTTTATTTTACCAGAAGTTTTTTCCTTTCTTTTTCCTTCTGTTACGATTTTTGTATTGTACAACTTAAAGAAAAAAAGCTGCATGTAGTATGCTTTTCTGGGCACTGCTAATGAGCAGACATTTGTAAACCATTAGYTTAAGAATTAGTAAGAACAGATAAGAACAGTTTTGGCGATTCTGTCAAATTAGGCATTCCTTTATCTTAGTARAAGGCTTTCCAAGTCATAAGCAGATCAACTCCCATTGACTTCTTGGAAGAGTAAGATGCATTTCTGCCTTACATAGCATCCTCTTAATGGGATGCAATTTCTTGACCTTCTGTGTTTACGTAGATACAACTATAATTGTATGATATTTTTATTATTTAATTATGATGTTCTAGAAGAGTGGTTAGTAWTTACTGGTATTCCTCCAATATCCCTGAAGATGAGCTCTCCTGTGGCCTTKTACTGAATGCTTTTTAAAGGAGATTGTGTGTAAAGTACTCCACAGTAGCAGGAGGAACTTTTTTTGTTCTGTTGGTTTCTGAAACACAAACTCCCACATAAGGTTACARTTGATTGCCAGGCTTAGTAAAAGCTTATTTCTACTTGTATTTAGAAATAAATTTCTGYTCAGTTTTCAGATGCAGAGTTCTAAAATCATCTCACAGAGCAAACATACATTTTACATTACCTCAGTTTGTGTTGCAACTCCATAGAAAAACAAATGATCTTCATCAAAAATAACACAGAGCTGGTGCCAGTGCTTCTATTGCTCAATTCTCACATTTATTTCAAACAAGCACCTTCATGCTTGGAAGCAGCTGCGTGTAGGCATCTGCAAAACCATCTCATCATTCCCATCCTCTGTCCCACTCGTAAATCTCTCAAGGTTTTAAAAAAATAAAGGAAAAGCCTTGGCTGGTAGGATATTTTACTACATTGATCACCAGGGGTTTTTGTACTTCSGTCTTGGTTTGGTTGGGCTGTTACCTCATGAATGGAGAGAACAGAGCTTTGCTCTCTGTGCAGTACTTGCCATGGTTTTTGTGCGTGACTGGGGCCGGATATAACACTGGAGTACCAAAAAATACAAGCACTTCTAATAAGGGTAGAATTTGCCTGGCAGGGCTATCAGCTCCCTGTTTTCTAAAGAGAGTAATGGATTTCCCTTATGGATGGTACCGTCGTGTTCACTTCCCAGAGCTGTTGAATTGGTTTTCTTCTCTGAAAACATTTTGTTCTGGAAAAACCACCAAAGGAGGTCAGCRCTTTTCTCCTCCCTCTTTGTTGCTGGGTTTTGAGGATGGCTAACACGGAGCCAGGGGTTGAGCTGGAGAGAGAGCCACTGGCACAGCTGCAGGATGGCTGTTGTTGCTGCTCTGTGATGTCAGGGCAGACCTTGCAGACCYCCCTGTTGCTGAAGCCTCTCTCCTGAGGATACTCATAGCTGAGCAGTGAGCTGTCATTCCTCAAGGGTCAGAGAGGAAACAGTTTGTCTTCTATGAGTCCAGTGATACTTCCTTTTCATTAATGGATCTCCTGGTGCTGAACATCAGAACGAGTTTTTAAGAATGAAACGAGCGGTCAGGACTGTTCTTTGCTTTAGAAGATATTTTAAGTGTTTGTAATGTAATACATGGTTCGTGGTCTTAGCAGTAGTTTGCCAGAGTAGCAAAGAGTCAATGGAGGGGTCAATTACACATGCACGGAGAGGAGGAGTTGGGAGAATAAACACAGTTGAAAAATAYTGTGTGTTGCAATAAAAATAAGCAGAGTTCTTCTCGTGGGCTCTTGAACTCTGTGCTGGGTTTGATGGGCAGCATGAGGTTTGCAGCTGTCATTCTCCAGCCTCTTGATGTGACAGCTTCATAACCTGGGAGGTCTTTAAATGCAAGCAGCACATCAAAAGCGAGAGAAGGAATTCAAGCTCTGTGCTTGACTCTGCCCATTAGGTTATGTTACTTGTTTAAGCCCACTTTTATTTTTTTAATTTGGAAGCACGTGAGGGAACTGTGTGCTGCTAGCACCACAACTGTTTCTGCGGTTTGCAGATGTAAATGCAGCACTCAGTGCTAACAACACTAACTAAAAGGCTCTGGCTGTGATTTATGGCTGGTACATATGGCAGTGAAACCATATCCCCACCGTGAGCGCGCTGGTATGAGCGGGATGCGGGACGGGTCTGCCCGAGGAACAGGTGGTCACGTATTATTTGGGGGCTCCAAATCTCCTGAGCTGTGTGTTTTGTATAGGGTGAAACTTAATGTTCAGCTGCTGGCTGCCTTTGGTGGCTGTGCTGGTTTGCACAAGAGAAGTGGCTGTGGAGGCACGAGGGTTCTGCTCCTGCAGCTGTACGGGCASATTTCCTCCCTGTAGCCCAAACCAGTTTTATCTCGAGCAGCTTGTCAGTAGTAGCTATTTTCCCTTGCAGAAAAGACAGAGAGGGATCAATGACTTCACTCTAATAGTTATCCTAAGGTTTGTGTACAGCCCCCTTTCCTAAGAGGGTTAGAGGATTTTATTACTGACATGCAGCAGAAACCTTATTTGAGTAGTACCATCAAACACCAAAACATTTCTATTCTGCAGCAAACTTCAAAGGGGGAGAAGCAGAACAAGGCTGGGAAGAAGATAAAAACAAACTTTCCAACTGTCCAGGATGCTGTAAAGCCTTTATTGATCCTGCTTGGGAAGATCTTCATAATTCTACCAGACCTGAACTCGAAGTAATAAAATCTTTAAAGGAATCTTTCCCATCATATGGTCCCTCTATCCTTGAATTTCATAAGCAGTGTAAACATGGAATTTTACCAGGCTCTAGTCCCAGGAGGAGGCTCTTACATACACAAATAAGAGCAAGAATGAGTGCGTTTCCCATTTTCCTCCCCCTTTGCATGTTGTTTACCATTTAGATTTCACRGACTTGTATATTTTCCTGATTATTATCCAAAAGGAAACCACAGTAATTAGAGAGGTTTTGGTATATACAACATACTAGCATGTGTCCATAAAAAAGAAAATGATGATGATTGGACTTGGGGTCAAATAATTGTAAACCTCCATCTGATAGTCCCTTCCTTGGAGCTTCATGGCAGTACTGTAGTAGCACCCTGGGAGTGGAGAAGCTCTCAGACTTGTGTCTCCATGATGAATATCACCAGGACATCAGGGTACTGTTAGTTATTTTAAGATTAGGGAGTCTGGAAAATTGTTTTGTGGTTTTTTTCGTTTTTTTTGTTTTTTTTTTTTTTTAGTTTTGGGTGGGTTTTTTGAGAAAAAAAGTAGAAACACTTTGAKATGTGTGTTTATTTACCCAAGACTGTTCCCATTGACAACATGATCCAACTGCATGGTTTAAAATCTTCTACAAATATTCATGTGTTAGGTTTTGGAGCAGGAATGTTGTTGCTCTGAAGTGCACTTTCACGTTCACATTGAGAAATGAGGTCTATGGAGTTGCATAGAAAGTGAGCTGCTTTGAGTTCTTGTCATGATCAACTGAAAAATGGAGGTTAGAGATCCCTGTATGGTATAAACCACTGAAATCCCGCAGTGTGGAGAAATGGTGTGGTATGGGTGAAAGATGAGCGTGCTTTTCTTGGAAATAAGARAGGAAAAGAGACTCAGACTTCTTGGAGAATGTATTGGTTGGATGTAATCCAGCTGTGGACTTTGAAGAAAGTGAGATGTGCCATGAGCTTGGTGAATTCTCATGATGTTTATGCATCCTGGAGTTAACTTTTTTCTAGACAACTTTTAACATCATTCCCAACCAATCTCTTTTATTTCTGCTTTTTGAAAAGTATCTCTCTGAAATGCATGAGTCTGGTCAGTCTTGGTCCTTCATTTGTCTCTTCCTAACCAGCCTCTCTCCAGCTTCTTAAGATACAGCTGTCAAAGTAACTTGAAAGGTGTGGGGGATCTTTGACTAAGCAGTTTCTACAAAAGCAGGACAAGCCTGCAGGACACATCTGTTCAGAGCTCTSCAGGGAGCTTTCCTTGAGGTTAAAGCTGAACATGTGTTGTGAAGAGCTTGGGTGTGRTTGGGTCGGGGTTTCACTCCACTRTGTGGGGTTTTTGGGGGTTGTTGTCTAATGACAAGATACATGTGGTGTGTCCATGTTGTAATTACCCAACAGCTGCCGGAGTGCCAGGCGATAAAACRACAGACAAAATGTGGTGCAGATAAATAAAGTAGTCTCGTGTGTGGGAGATGAATGAGTAATGATTGCGAAAGACGAGACATTTCGGGCTCACCTACATCTTGAAACATTATGTGTGTCTCCTCCCTTCTCCAAAAGGAGACAAAGGACCTTCGAAGTGTGCAGAGGAGGGTGAAAAGGGTGATGAAAGTTATGGGACAGCAAGGAACCACTGAATAGACAGTTCTTGCCAGTTTTCAAGTAGCTGCCCAAGAGCAGGAAGAGTCCCCTGGCTGTTTTGGTTGGCATGATTTGGGTTTTTAGCCAGGAAAGAGAGCAAACTTGGTTTCCCCTAGCACAGTTTTTTCCTGCCGCCAGGGTAATCACAGAACTTGGTGCAAGTGCCCAAGAGATGGTGATCCCAACCTGGGAAAAGCATCCTCCCTATCCTCACTGTTGGACATGGGTTAATAATAAAGAGGAGAGTCATCCCACACACGTTCATGTTTCAACTTCTTACTAATGCTGTCGTGTGCGTCAGCAGAGCCGGCAGCAGCAGAGCCATGTAACAGCCTCTTCCCCCAGCCCCGCACTCCCTCGTGCAGCACAGAATCCTGCTCATACCCGTGGCATGTGATATTAACCACCGTGGAGAAAGCTGGATTTGTGGGTTTGGCAGACCATCTGTTCTGATGGCATGTGAGCATTTGCCCAGGCAAATCACTGCACAGCTGTGGAACAGCTTAAAGCAGCACCTTGCTCCCACCAGTCGGCCCACGCAGGTAGGCAGCTCTCARATAGTAGCTGTCCTTTAGTAAAAACCTTTTGTCAGCCAACTTTTGAGGTGGTTGTCTTGGGTATTCACTGGATTTCCATTTTTCATTAAAATAATACAATAGTGGTTTTCTGATTAGAATTAAGCTATTTTTTTCCTGAAATACATCTAAAAGCTGAGTTTTTTTCAAGTTATTTTTTGTGTGGTTGTGCCACGCAAATCAAGGAAATATTAAAGTTCTCCAACTGATTTCACTAAAACTCTGGTGGTGCCTGAAGTTTCATGAGGGCTTTTTCRGTTGGTTGATTTTTTTTTTTTTAAATCTTGTTTTTCCCCTATAGAATCAAAAGACATCGTCTCACATTCAGGTAGCTGCAGGTGAGATTTTCTGGTCTTAATAAAAAGTCATGTAGCAGGACAAATAGTTGTCTCTTATGTTGACCAAGGATCTGGTTTTGTTTGTCTGTTTGTGAAGTCTTTTCATATCAAAATAAGGCAAGAAGCTCCAAATGTTAGAACCACTGATGTAATATACCTGGAGACACATAAGACATTTGAGGTCTCTGGACTCCTAAAAACCTGCTTGTATTTTGGGTAGGAAAAAACCTCTTGTTTATAAGTAGTCGTATGTCAATGTTGGCTCGGAATAATTTAAAGTGTGTGTTTTACTGGTGGTGTTCACCAACAAGAAAATGCCTTCGGTCCTTTTATGTGCTACATTCATCATTCTAGTTAACATTGTCCAATTAAATGGGCCAGAGATGGGCAGACACTGAGCTGAATTCAGCTGCCTGAATGTACCTGCTGCCTGGGTCTGAGTCCCCAGGATAGAGCTGGTTAAAAGCCCATGGTGAGAAGCAGCTCTCCTGGGGACAGGGGACCTCTCTAGAGGTTGTGACCAATCCTTTCTTTGGGCTGTAAAGGGGTYGGGATGAACGACTCTAATGGAAACCTCCCCTTCGAAGGCAAGTCAAGGCAGGTGAGAGAAATCCCACTCTCAAATCCTTATCAAACATGCTGGAATAATTTCGCTTTGCTTTGAGGCTTTCTCTCATAATGCGGTGCCAAAAATAGAGAACCATCTTCAATTTACTCAAGAATTTAGTTTTTATAACTTCTTTCAGACGGAAACATGCGAACACGTTTCATAATTTCCTTTACAATTGTGTGCATCCATCTATGCAAATATACAGGCTGCTTGAATTATTTAATGTTGGAGTGCTTTGAAAATGTAATGTGCTGTGTAAATGCAAAGTATCAACGATAGAGTCCTACGATTAATAAGGCCTTTTATTAAATAAATGCTGGTTCTTGCCAAAATTCCAGAGAGACTTGTGGTAGAGCATGTGTACTTAACAGGTCAGAATGTGAAAGTAATAACACACATTCTCAAATAGAAAACACATGTATTTGTTTTTAAACTTGGATATATTATTTTAAATTCTTAATACCCTCACCCTTCTTTGATTAAAGGGCCATAGACTAAGTGGGGTTTTGTAAGAGATTTTCTAACAGATGTTCACTGCTGAGAACATTTCAAACTGAAGACAGAACAGATGAAAATCCGTAGAGGAAAATATAACATAAAATTGATCTTTAAACTTGGGAGTCTGTGGGAAATAATGAGCATAGCTTTCCTGCTCTTAGCAGTTGGTGCTTTGCACTGACTGGGCAGTTGCAGAAATCCAAATACAGCAGTAGCAAGAGATAAAAATGAAGTGGGGAAAATGGCCAAACTGGTCTGAATATTGAATAATACTCTGATCATACAAAGAAAATAAGTTGTTTGTGTTAATCCCCATGAATGCCACTTAAGTGAGAAGGTATATAAAGCTATACTGAGGCTTAGGTCTCTGTGCTATCTCAACTGCATCACCTTAAGTGGAAACATTGCTCAGATTGATGGAGCTTGTGTTATCAAGTGCTCCTTTACTAGTGTTAGGCTCAATTCTTGTTTCTGTTTAATTTATCAGCTCTTACTACAAACAGATTAGAAGCAATAGAAGGTTTATCTGACCTGAAAGCCTCAAGATTTGGCCATGAATAATACTGTTTTGTTACACAGACTGCTGAGAAAAAATTGAACTAATCAAGGAAATAAATTGCATGCACTCTTACAAGTTTGGGCTTTTGAAGAGAGATTACCTTTGCTATTCAATGCATGTGCTGTGGTAAATTACTTTGTAGTGTTTCAGGGGTAGGGAGATGGGGATGTGGGATGGCTTCAGATGCAGGGCTTCAGTGTCCTGAGGTATTTGTTAAGATTCCAAGCATTACGTGAAGCTGCCAAACAGCCTCCCTTGCTGCCTGCTTCAAAGTGGGTGTTTTGACAATTGCGAAGGAATCTGAGATCAAAATCTGTTGAAGCACAGCTATGGATAACAACATAGATAACATCAGCAAGCGAACAGAAAAGCAACATTAAAAAAGACAACAATAACAAAAAAAAAAAAACCTAAACAAAAAACCAAATGAAACCACAAAGCCCCAAAATTAGAGAATGTGTGAACTTCAATGCTCCAGGCTCCATTCTCTCTTTATTCTCAAAAAAWAAAAAAAAAAAAAAAATTGAAATGAGAGGAGGAGGGTAGAAAACCACTCAGAGGAGAACTTGCTATATTTTGCTGGTTCAGGACTGTGGTATTCCAGCTCACTCCTTATCAGCGAGGCAGGGTAACCAAAAGGGAAGTGGCTGGCTGCTTGCCTGTCCCCAGGGCGACTGCTGGGAGCACTGTGATTTCAGTGTGGACTGGAGCAGCATATTGATTTGGAAACCTACTGCAGATGAGTGTTTAGGGTACAAATGTACACCACCATTGATGACATCTCTCCTATCTGTTTTGATGGATGTGAGATAATAAGTTTTCCTCATCTTGAGCTCTTGTTTTCTGCATTTCTGGGTGAGAGAGTGCACGGAGCAGCTGGCAGTGTGCATTGATCTTTAACCCTATAGCCGATCTTTAACCCATGTAGCACAAGGACATTGATATTTCRTGGCAACTCAGCTTCTCTCACAAGTTCAGCTTGCATATTTGCTGAGTAGCTGCTAAAAATGGTTAGCACAGGATGTAGACATTCTCATTGTACAATGTATCTCTGAATTAGTTTCTACCTCTAGCTGTTTTTATTCTTCCTTTTGTTTATCATATGGATTATGCTTATCTACGGATTTAAATAACGAACCAAGGAAGTTAGAACAGTTTGATCTCTGTCCACCTTCTATAATCTTCCGGTTGTCTTTAGACTTATATTTTATTTTATAGCCTAGTGCAAATATAAAACTGGGTTCTGATTCTGTAAAACTTTGGCGTATCTACTTTAAAGAAACATTTGCTCTGCTTATTATCTTGATGCTGTGATGCAGCTATATCTAATGTCTCTTTTTCCCCCCATTTTTATTGCTGTTAAATATTACTAGGCAATATGTTTGGGGAAAGCTCTTTTCCTGTGTTGATTTTTTGCATCAGCAGTGCTGGAGCTCTGTGGTGCAGGTCAGGAACCAGCGCCTCTGCCTGTTTTGATATGGGGAGAATCTGGCTTTGGTTTCAATACAAGAGTTTGTTAAAAGCAGGAGGATCATCTTTCATTCCATTTACTGAGAGAAACATGTTTCACTACAGACTAAGTCTGGAAACAGGAGAATGTAGTTCGTGGAGAAGGCAAATTATCAGGGTTGGGATAGGAAGGGCTTTCTGCTTGGGAGGCAGTGGCCCCACTGCTCACTTGCTGCTGAAAAATGGTGACATCTATCAATCCTTCAAAGGGCACTTTGTAAGGTAAACAACAGCCCTAAACAGGGACATCTGGCTCACATAAATTAATTGGCCATTTACACAGTGAGGGCTGTTTGCATGTAAAAGAAGGCCTTCCTGCTAACACTGTCATACGCTTTTGATTCTCCCGGTTCATCCATGAATTAGGAGGGCTTGTTGTAGTCAGCTGGGTTTAATTTATTTTGCTTTGTCACTCTTGAAATGAAGAGGAACTGGGCGGTCATGAATCATCTGACACTGACACTGTGTCTTTTGATCCTCTGGGATCTTGCTTATATTTTTCTCTTATAATAAGAAACCCAAGAGAAGGGGATGATGAGTCTGTCTGCACGAACGTGAGTTCAGACTCCTCTTCCCCTGAGAAATCTTTTTTTTTCCCCCCTCTGCCACTGCTGTTGAGTGTAATTGATGGTGTCATGGGCTGAAGAGGTTTCCTTCTTGCTAAGAATGTTCAGAACGGTCCCCATATGTGTGGTTCCCTGAGTTGATGTTGGCAACGCCTCATGAGTTACTAACTGGGCATGACAAGCTCTGAGGCCTGGACTTACTCTGGGGCAATGAAGAAGTTGGAGTTGACCAGACTCTTGAAACACACGAGGACGGGTGGAGGGGTGTGGAGATGCTCCTGTTGGGACGGACAGGGCTTTGGAATGCATCCAGTGGAAAGACTGAAACAAACTCAATCCAGTATAAGGAATGGATTTATGTTCCTGGGCCTGCAGCCAGGACATGCTGAATGCATCCCAGAAGTGTTGTACTACTTATTTAACATGCCTTTTGCACGGTTAAGAGAAGTTTGCCCTTCGGGGTTGCTCTCCTTGATTCATCCATTAAGTAATGTTGCAGGGGGGTGAAAAGCTCCTAACATGTTGTTTTAGCTTGAATGAAGTAACCCTTGCTGCCATATGTGGCACTGARGATTGTCATCCAAATTTTTCAGTCTGTTAAATAGTTGAGGCTTCCTCTCTTCTTCACCCTGAGGTGAAGAACACATGGTCTGACTTTTCCAGGAGGGTTGTTGAATCGAAATGTTGGGCTTTTTGGTTTGTGTTGGTTGTTTTTTTTCGTGCATCTGTCAGCAGTGCCGTGGGGTGAGTGGCTGACCCTTTCTGAAGTTCTCAAGGAGGAGATAATTGATTTGAACCACTCCTGGCATAATTGCTGGAGTGTGTTATCTAGGAAAAAAAATCAAAAAGATATTATAAAGGGAAAAAAAAGGCGATTTAAAACTTTTTGATTACACCTTTATATTTCTGTCTGGATTTTAATGGTAGATATTCTTGGTTCCTGGCAGTATCCTTTTCTGTCCATCTCCCACCCCACCACTGTGCTGCGCTATTAGATGTCTTCCAAGACCTGTTTCCCTCATCCTGCTCCTCTCTGGCTGCAGCTGCCTGAGGGCTGGTCAGCTTTGCAGGGGCTGGGACCTCCTGGCTGGGTTTCCTGCAGCACCAGGCTTTCAGTCAGCCCAGGGAGCTCAAAACGCCTCCACAAACTGCAGCCATGCTAGAGCAAAAGTTCTTTCTCTTACATAAGGCACTAGGTTAGTTATGGCTTTGCAGGTTAAAATGAGGTACCTCTAAGCCAGGTGCTTCTGGMAAACTTATTAATGTATTCAATTTCTTCGAGTTTCTTCTTAAATTTGCTGTTCAAAAGCAGTTGCAATTGAGGGGATAAAAGAGTAAGTCCTGCTATATGACTAACAACAAAATACACCCTGGAGGGGCAGAAGTACTGCTGGTATATGAGACAAGATGCTCTAGAACTGAGAGGTCTGAGGGGCCATGTTTTGCTGCTGCTTTTTCATTTTGAGACTGTGCAAAAATGTATTTTTTTTCTTCTATTTGGCAATATCTGCCCCAAGGTATCACGGTTTGAAATGCTCAGCTGGGTTGTGGTTTGGCTGGGTGGATGGATCCTCTGCAAACCTGTGGGTCTGGTAGATGTTGGATTCAGGATCAGGAGCATCTGGAGTGCAATGAAAAGAAATTTGCCATTGCATCCAACCAGTGTATCCAGCTTTTCTTGAAAAAGCACTATGGGATTTTTTTTTTTTGAGCCAGTCTGTAAGCCACTTGAGAGAATACTAAATAAATATGTACAGTTGGATCAGGCTGGCTTTGTACTAAAGAGGGAATTTATTAGAAAGTATTCAGAGAATAATAAACATCACTGAGAATTCCTGGGTTCCTGCCCATGGATTTATGAGTTTATGCTTTAGTTGGATAAATCTCTGTGCCTTAGTTTTCCCTTTAGGATGCAGTGTCATCTCCAGCCTTCTTTCCCTGCTCTTACCATGGAAGTCAAAAAATGACATAACCATTGCAAGCCTTCATTCATCTGTCACTTCAAGGGCTTGTCTGACTCCTGTTGAAAGTGGTGTTGATTGATAAGTGGCTGTTACTATTGGGCTGGAGATTTAGGGAGATCCCTGCAGGGTTTGGGATCTCTGTGAGGAGTTGTTCCCTATGYAGTAACTATTTTGCCTTCTGCCTGGATTTGTCTCCCCGAGCTGTAAGTTCCTGTGGTTGCTTTTGAGCACCTGAGTTCTGAGAACAGAGGAGGAATATTTTCAACATAGGCGCTAAAAAGGAATGAGTCTGAAAGCACTGGCACTGTTTGAATGCCATCAAAGAAACCAAAGCCTGTTCTTCATCCTTGTGATTTACTCTGGTTTTAAATGCTGATATTGGCACCTTGTTTGTAAAACTCACTGATATGTAATTTGACTAATTGTGATCTGGAGCGCTGACCCTGGCTACCTGCCAGGAGCATCTCCTCTCCACCAAGAATTCCCTGCAGGAATGAAATCCACTAACCCTTTTGTACCAAATTACAAGCATCTTTTGGAGGTTGTTTTCTGAGGAGAAATGTTCTTTCTTCACACTGTCAAACGTGAGACCAAACATAGCTGATGAGGTTGTTTATAGCTTCCTGAGCAGTGACAGTTTGAGGCATGGGGATGTACCAACCTTGGGAAAGTAAGAGCTGTCTTGGAGCACTTCACTAGGTGAGACTTGGAGGAAGATTAAAAAAATGCATTATGAGAAGCCTGGGGTTTTGTTGTGGTTTGGTTGTTTGTTTTTTTTTTAAGTGAAGATGAAGTGGAGATAGGAACTCTTCTCCCTACTTCCCACATGAGCAGAGAAGTTTGTCAGTGTCTGAGCCCACCAGACTTCACACTGTGCCTGTGGTTTCTCCAGCCAGTGGTGATGGAAAGTCAATGCTGAGTTCTCTGCTCTTTTTACCCGGTTTGGGTAAAGCCCAAAGCACAGGGTCCAGCCCAGAAACCTGTGATGGGACTGCAGCTATGAGAGCTCCAGGACCTGGGAGATGCTCCTTTCAGCATGGCCTGGCTGCTTCTCCCCTTGCTCCCTCTCCAGCTCCAGGAAGAAACTGCCCTCAAACCTGCTGTGTTTCTGAGGTTATTTGTTTTGCTGAAACCTCCTGTTTCCAGCCCACCACAACGGTGAATGGAGCAGTGTGTGATTCAGGGAGTGGTGTTGAAGGAGGCTTTCCTCTTGTTTTCTTCTCAAGGGGGTCCAGGTTGAACCCACTTATCTCCTTTCCTGTGGATTATCGGGAACTTGTTTGTGTGCTCCCGAACCCTGTCTCTTGGGCTTCATCCGCTTTCCCTAAAATCTTGCAGGCTTTGGAAAGCTGTGAGGCATTGACAGCAAAGCACAGGAGCTGTATTTGTGTTTTGATGTGAAAGATACACGCATCAGGATATTTTTTTATATTTGGGTTACTTCTGAACTCAGAGCAGTGCAGAGTTTTCATTTATGCTTTCAGAAGTTACTTCCAGAAGGAACAATGTAGGTCTTTGTGTGTCTATGTATCAATTCCCTTAGTGTGTTTCTACTCATATTTCATCAATAAAAGAAACATATTCTAATAATGTTTTTCTAGTGACACTAAATAATGCATTCTCTTCTGAACAAGTTGAAATTTATCCATAAAYTTTTAAGTAGGCTCTTTGTTGCTCAGGGTTGGCTTGAATATTTCAATCTCTGTCCAGTGCTGTAAAATGTAACAAGCATTTTGAGTAAGTAGTTTGGGGCTATTTTTTAGTTCAGTGTGGATGGTTTTCTTAGTACCTCTAATTTAACGAATCAAATTGATACTGCTTGCATTTCCTAGGCAGAAACATCTACTGATGGATGGCATGCTTTGATAGCAGGAGATTAAAGTATCAAATGCTTACTTTAATGATGTATTGAGATGCAGTTTGCAGATATTCCTTATAATTTAGGATTTGAGAAAAGTCTTTCTAGGTTTATAGTGCATTCTTATGGTCTCATTTCCCATTATCTTGTTTTGGTAAAGGGACTATAACTTATTAAATGAGGAGCTGGAGTTTAATTTATTATGGGTAACCCTCCTAAAATCTACTTTCATGTGCAGATGGGCTGCAGCACTTTTAAGTGACTGTTGGGCAGAATGATCTATTTATTTTTGTTACTGGTTGATAGAGAAGAATTTTTCCCCAGGGATGTAGTACTGCACAACTGACCTATTGCATTAAATAAATTCTCTGCCTTCCTTTGGAGTAAGCAACCCAGTCTATTCCCAGAGCAATTACGGATGCGTGCCCCTTCCCCTYGCTGTGATTCATACCACATTGGTACAAAGTCTGTAAATAAACAGAGCTGAATTTTTACCTAACTSTTTTACATGGGAACGATGCCTGTTGGGCTGGCTGGGGGTGATATGATCCTTTTGAACTGTTGCAACTGTGCCTGAGAATTGCCTTGACRCATTGGCCTCACGGAAAAGGTTTAGAGATGAGCTTTGCAGGCGTTGGGGGYTGCAGAGGTGGTCACAGCCTTGAGGGGTTGCAAAAAAAATCAAGCAATAACCATGGCATGATGGCTTTGAGGAAGAGACAAGTACCATATCAGTCAGTCCAGAGCTGTCATCACTGGGAAGCCGAGGACAGAAGTAAAACAACTCCATCTCGATGCCAGTGCCGAGCTGGCTGCCGTTCCATGGTGGCACAGGAATGGGTGAAAACAGAGCAGGACTCGCTCTGTAGCCTAGATGATTAAAGAAGCTCTAATGCTAATTCTCAGCCCTGTTCCAGATTTCCTTTCTAGATTTTACAAACTGCTGTTTGTGGGAAAGCCCAGTTTATCTTGCTATCATCTGAGTGCCTGACATGAGCACAGATGTTGTCGACAGAAACTCCCTAAGAATTGGCACCAGATCTGCTGCTTCGCCTCTTTACTGTGCCTCCATTCCCCTAAGGAGCAGACTCRGGGCTGAGAGGAGCAGTCTGTCCTCCTGTCTCCAGCACACCTGACACATCTGCTGGCACATTTCTTTAGGGATGGGTTTCCCCAAACACACTTTTGTTCTCATCGCCGGAGTTTTCCTTTGCTTTAGTTCCCTTTGACTTCCTACCTTCTGAAAAGTATTTAAAGCAAAGGATTACGCAATAGAGACGTGAACAACCTAAGCCCTGTTCCCAACATSTTTTAATGAAGAACAGAAAATGAGAAGGAAGTAATGCTACTGCCAAACCCTAATGCATGACATAAGTTCCAGAGAACATCACAAACTCATATATGTAGTCTCAGTCCTTGCACTCAGGCTTAGGGTTTTATGGAAAATTCTACCTCTGCATCAGCATTTTTAACACATGGTGGCAGACAGCAGTCTAAAATAGTCACAAAATTGTCCTCCTTTTGCTTCAGATGGTGACAAAATTACTCTTAAAGTGAGAACCCGTTAAACTTAGATCTGAAATTTGGTATAGTTATATTTAATGTATGTGTTCAGCCTATTAAGCCTTGCCTATGGTCACTGGGACTATATGTGGAAAAACTCTGGAAAATAAATTATTTGCACCTTGGTTTTGATTACCAAACCCCACTCTCTTTTCTTATAGCTTTAGGTCTTGCTTTATATTGCATAGTAGTTACACTTCATAACAACTTTATAATATACAAAATTGACTTGGCATAAGTACTTTGCTCATAAAAAGAACACTTCAGCCTGCAAATGCTTGTGTTCCTGAGCCTCAGGGATATTGGTTATTCCAAAACATGCAATGATTTGTCACTCAGTTTTAAAATTATGTACAGAAAGAAAATCCTTTCCTAAATGTATTCTCATATCTGTTCTGTGARACGGAAGTGTTGCTCCTTGTTACCAAAAGGGATTCTCTGAAAATATTTTTGTATGCAGAAACCTCTAATAGTTGGATTTTGAATGTGTGAGGGCAATCCTCCACAATGCATTATGGTTATGAATATCACAAAAAAGCAGTGTGCATTTTTATCTGGTGGATCACTGCTGTAGATAAGTCTGAAGCCTCCAATGAAATGCAACAGGGTTAATGTGGAGCTCTTGTTGTTGAAGAGCAGGCTTTGATTCTGAAATAGATACCCCATTGCCCTGTCCCATAGAGGCCAGTAGAAATCCCATCAGAATCACAGAATCTATTTTCTGTATCAAAATCTGGTATTGGGAGAGTTCTTTAGTTTTCYTTCCGTGAGAAGACAAGACCCACATCTTTGCAGTATTAGAAGGACATGGAGTCATTTGCTGTGGTTATATTCAAAATGAATTATTTATTGTTTTTATAGTAAAAGATGAYAACTTGAGAGAAACTTGTGCCCTGTCCAGGGATAGCTGGGTCTTCCTCAGTTACAAGTACAGCCTCGAGTTCTTGTGCAATTACAGAAAGCAGCTAATAGGGCAGCTGAGGAGTAAATTAAGTCCATATCCTATGCCTATATTTTTTCATTAGTAGCAGCAGCATTTAATTAAGAACTGCAGAGCCTGAGATATTAACCCAAATTTTAGGAAGGTATGCCTTGTCCTAAACGAATCGGTATTTACCAAATTAAAAACACTTCTAAGAAGTGTAGGCACAAAAGAAATGTCTTGCTGAAGGCTACAGCACTGTAACCTTGAGCAAGGTGCTACTGAAGGGCAGCAGTGAGTAAATCCAGACCTCCTGGGACATGGTCAGGTCTTCTGCCCCATGGATTAGGCTCATATTAGGATATCCTGAGTTGGAAGTGACCCATAAGGATCATCAAGTCCAACTCCTGGCTCACCACAGGATAAAATCATACCATGTGTCAGAGCATTGTCCACAAGCTTATTGAACTCTGTCAAGTGATTGCTCTTTGTTTCAGGCCCCTCCCAATGGCTTGATTTTCTTCTGTCTCTTTGGAGTTCTGACTTTACTGACTCTGCTTTCATGTGCATTGCTCTAAACTGATAACTGTGCTGTGTAGAAACATGTCTGAACTGTGCAGGAATTGATTAATCTGAGYACTGGAATGGTGCCACTGACAGAAGAATATGTGTGCATGTGTCTGTTTTCATCAGTATAGAAAAAATAGGAGTCATTAGTCATTGGTTTTTTTCCAATAAAGATTTTATTTTAAGACATGTCAAGTATCTCTCGRAGCCAAGGAGAGAGGTTTGTTCTGAGTCAGCTGAAAAATAAGATCCTAAATACCAGTAGGAGATTCTTCTAATCAGATTTTCTGATCATATGGGATTGTAGCAGGCTAAAATGGAGCTCTTTGAAACATAGGATGTTTCTTGGATTATAGAAATTATAGAGCAGAGAAAAACTTAAGCTAGTGGAAAAATAAATTTATACTTGACAATTTACATACTGATGTCCAGAAACAATAAGATGTACTTGATGTGCAAATAAACAGATTCTCCCCTCTGATGAATTTCAGTGGCATAGTTCCAAGCACAATAGTTTTCCAATGAGGACATTTTCAGGAAAAAAAGCCTGGGTATACTATTTGTTTTCCTTTTCATCCATAGAGAATGTACAGTTTGGGGAATTACAAGGGTCTTTCTAGGAACTGTGCCAATAAATGGACCTTGGTGGTGGTGTTGTCTTTGGCAGCTCACCAGGGAATAATTCTGAATTAGTTTTGAAGGCCCTGTTTCTAAAAAGCCCAGCAGACCAAGGTCAGGGTTGAAATGACCCAGTGAGGGAGGATACAAAGGACATTTTGTATCTGAAATGATGCCTGGTTTAGCGTTTTAATATTACTTTGTCTGGAGCTCTGCTGGCTGTGCCCAGGCACCTGTGTGAGCAAGATAGTGCTTGTGTGTGCTGGTGGAAAAGGAAGCAGCAGAAGTCCTTGGCACAACCACTTTTAAGGAAAAAAGTGAAATTACYTGTGGTATCGTTGAGAGATTGTTGGGCAACACTAAATTTTTTGTGACTTGAATGTCTTGGATATAATATTCTGATTTAAAGAAGGAATTGTCTGGCTGAAGAATTAATCAACAGGAAAGGTTGCTTGGTGTAAGCAGTGTTTATTTCTTCTTTGGCCATGTAACTCATGGRCACAAAACCACTCCAGGAATGCCCTGCTCCTGACTGTCCAGCAAGGGRAGGAGGGGGGAGCTGGACCAGCAGCCTTGACTGCTCAGCAGCAGCAGGGCATCCTGAGGGACAGTGATGGGTACCTGGAGGTTTAGCACCTTCTTTTTATCCCTCTGGTTGCTCAGAGTCTAATCCTACAAATGCCAATGGGGAGTAGAGAGCAGAAAGCTGKGGAAGGGAAGGAACTCTGGACTGGGATTTTGGGGCTCACCAGGAAGAGCTGCTGTGGGAAACCACACAAGCTTCAAGTTCTCCATCACTGGGGGTTGGTGGAGGTGATTTTTTTTCCCCACTTTCCACGAAAGGATTTTTTTTCCCCACTTTCCGTGGAAGAAATAACATAGGCCGTAGCTTTGAATTCATGGCTGGAGAATTGAGTTACCAGTTTTATCAGTGAGTTGAAAAGGTTTTCAATTCACTACCAGGCCCCACTCTGAGTAGATCTGTATTTCAAAGTGTTTCTCTTGCATATGCGACTTTTCTAATATATAGAGTGGATGCAATTTATCTGTGTACGTGTGTGCAGATGAGTTGCAWCCTTATATTAAAAACAAATCTCTTGCAATGAACGCCTTTCCAGAAACTAAAAACATTATTTTARTGCCTTTTTGCTGCTTATTTAGTGCAAAAGGGGTGAGAAGGGTGGAGTGCAGGTGCGTGTAGGGCGGTGCTGGCCTCAGCCCCAGCTCCAGGAGCTCCATCGTGCGAGGCAACCCCGCTGTCCTCGCCACCCTCCCCGCAGCTGGGGATGCTCCGTGCACGTCCCGGGGCTGCAGATCCGCTCGCGTGATCCCAGCCCAAGTTCCACGTTTGGGACGACTGAAAATTCTGTAACGCGACAAATGTTTTTTAAAAAAAAAACCCAACAGCCTCTTCTGTGGAATACTGCTCTGCTTGAACKCTGAAGTCATTTTGATTTACTACATAATTCCCAGTTATACGTGGCTTTGAAATACTACATGCGTAGTTTACCAAGAGGTCCTTCCAAACTTTCTTTCCAATCTTGCCACAAAGTATCATGACTGTGGGATGGTTTGTGTTTGGTCTGTGGTTTTGCAAATAAGCTCTGAGACTGGGGTTTAAAACACAACAACGAGGAAAAGCCCAGAACTTCGAAACATATCCCAGCTCTATTTTGGGAYCCAGTGCTACAAAGGAGCAGGAAGGAGCAGGAGCCAAGGTCTGCTCCTGGTTATCCTGCTGAAGAAGGAGTTATTTCAAGCTGTCATCCACCCAAGGCGTCCACAGCAGCAATACCAGCACAAGTAGCGTCTGCAGCTCTGTGTGGTGAAATGGGCTGGGAACTGACTTGGTTACCAAAAATATTGCCTGGAAATGGCTCTTCTGAGCCTGGGCCAGGTCCTGATTTGTGCCACCGGCGCTGCCACCCAAGGAAATGCTTTTTGTCTTGCACACTGCAGTAATTGCAGCAGCCCTTTTACCACAAAAAGTAACCAAGGGCTGTATACGGCCAAATGTTTGTTTTCTAGACAAAAAACATCTGAGAACATCAAGGCTGCTGCTGTGGAAAAAGGGTAAGAGTACACATTATGCAAGGTGGAGAAGAGGACTTGTTAAGGGTGGGTTCTTTGTCCACTTCTGCTCCTGGATGCATCAGTGCTGGGCTGATGCTCAGCTGTGCCAGTGTGCCTGAGGTTCTTGTACTTGATTTACCCAGGAGAGGTCAGTTGAGAAGTAGCATCTGGTTTTCAGCTGCATTTTACTTGGATTTTTCAGGCTGATAAAGGCACRGGGAAGATCACCACAATCTGCCCTGAGCCATGTGGTGAATTGATGGCTTATTTTGCTTATCAAATGATCACAAGACCTTCCATGTTGTGATCCTGGTAGTCATTGCTAGAGCTGTATTAACTTTGTTAAAATACACAGATGTCCCTCACCTTAATAAGTGAATAATTGCCATATTGTTAGGAAATGCAGAGAGATGAATCCAGATGAATTTCAATGTTGTTGGAGCATTGCAGTTATAATTACTAAATTTGATCTCCTTAAAGCACAATGTGTTCATGTTTCACACGGTGTGTGAAATATTGCCTGGACTGTGAAACCCAATGACCAAAGGGATGAACTGTTCCTCACCTGCTGTACCTAAGGCAAGTTTATCTCAAACACCATCTGAATGCAGAGCTGACTCTTGCATGGGGGATTTGGGAGCTGCCTTTTTTTTTTTTTTAATTGATAAAAGCTTACTGTTAGCACTGGGGTATCCTGTGTTAAGAGGCACGCTTTTCGTGGTTTTTCTTTTGGAAATGCTCCCACRTTGCCTGAAAGCACAGACACGCTGCTGTCTAGCTGGGCTGAGAGGAGGAGGAGGAGCAGGAGGCTGTGCCATGGTGCTGCCAGTTTTGCTGCAGCTCTGGAAAAAGGATCCAAAGACCCAAGACATACAAATAGAATCACAGAATGGTTTGGGTTGGAAGAGACCTTAAAGATCATCCAGATTCATTCCCCCGCCATAGGCAAGGACACCTTCCAGTAGAACAGGTTGCTTCAAGCCCTGTCCAACTTGGCCTTGAACACTTCCAGGGATGAGGCAGCCACAGCTTCTCCAGGCAATTTGTTTCAGTGCCTCACCACCCTGACAGGGAAGAATTTCTTCCCAGTATCSCACCTAACCCTGCCCTCTGTCAGTGGGAAGCCAATCCCTTTTGTCCTGTCACTCCATGCTCTTGTCCAAAGTCCTTCTTCAGCTCTTTTGTAGGTCCTTTAGGCACTGGAAGGGGTTCTAAGATCTCCCAGGACCTTCTTTTCTCCAACAACTCCAGCTCCCTTAGCCTGTCTCTATAGCAGAGCTGCTCCAGCCTTCTGAGTATCTTTGTGGCCTCCTCTGGTCTGTCTCCAACAGGTCCATGTCCTTTTCATGTTGTTGCCCCAGCTGTGGATATAGTGCTCCACACCTTTGGTTTAGCGCGACAAGGCAAGCAGAGGTGTCTGGGCTCTGTCAGACCTTACAGGGAAAAGGAGTTTTGCCCAGGAAAGCTGTGTGTCTGCCCCACAGCTGGGCTGGGACCCTCAGCTCACCAGAGGTTGCCACTGGGGATGGGGAAACACATCCCGAGTAATGTCCAGAAATGGAGTGAGCAGTAGCAGGGGGAAGAAAACCCAAGCAAGGGTGTGTTATGCTTTCCTGCTGCACACGGCAGTTTGGGGCGTGGGTGCAGGGATGTGCCTGTCTCTGGCACGGGCTGCGGGTGCTGCTGCGTGGCAGAACTGGAGCTGAGCCGTGCTGTGCGTCTCCCCCAGCTCACAGAGCCCAGATCAGCCACACATGGGTGTTTAGGTTGCTCTGCAGTTGGTTTATTGCTTTCACGTGCTGCTTTCATTATACCTTACAGCCTTATTCCTTTTATTTTTTTTTTTTTTTTTTTTTTTAGGGCAGGGGAAAAAAGAGGAACAAATCCAAAACTAAAATTAGTCATTTGAGAGTCCAAGTTTGGTTTTCATTTGTTTGCAGATAGGTTGGGTTTGAGCTGGAGGGGGTTAGCTGAGGGGAGGGGACTGCAAAGATGAGTTGAGGGCTGAAGCACCACTGTCTCTTCTCTCTCAATGTCAGCATAGTCCTTCTGCAGTCACACACTAACGTAACACCAAGGTCTTGATGTTTTATTAGTGTTTTCCTCCCCTGGTTCTTCTCACTTGTGGCATTTACACGGTGGAGATGAGTTATGGCCAAGCCCCCCTCATCAGCACTCACAAGCACCTCGATGCTTGGTGCTGGGGTTGCTGACCTTCTGTGGCTCCTGCTGCTCCATCATTGCTTCAGCTGGAGTGACTGGTGGGACAGACTCCAAGAGAAAAGAGAATTAGCACAAGTCAGACATGGCCCAGCTGTCATGCCCCATTGCCTTCCTGGTGCTGGTGTGTTTGGGTGGTTATTCCTGCTCCTTAGTCACTGGCACGTCTGTCATYGCTGTCCTGCTGGCACTCAGGAATCACATGCTCTCCAGTCTCATGGGACTGACATGGAGCTGGTCTTGGGTGAGACAGTGATGGTTTGGTGYGTGCCAGGGTAGTTGCTGTGAGTTCCAGCTTGAGCTGCAGCCCTGTTTTTTATAGGSTTCCCACTCCCAGGCACCCTTTCCTGCCACCATGCCAGAAACCSTCATCGTGACTCAAAACCAATGTTTTTTGATCTTTTTTTTTAACCTTGTCACAAAGCTTTTTGCTGCAATTATAAAACTGGCTTTTTCCCAGGGCCTGGCTTTTACTATGTCTCTCCTACTGCTGGGCACATTGGCCACACTGATTGACATCTCCTCTCTGGCAGTGGGCTTGGGGCTAGGCACTCATTAACAAGTACTTCAATCTCTCTTGAATAATAAAAAAATATGGTTGTTTCCAATGTGTTCTGGCCCCCTACCAATCACCTGCAGGTAAAATGCATGGTACCTATTGCTGTTCTTTAATTCTGTGCCTCCCCTGCTGCTCCTGGTCTCTGAGGAAGGATAGGCTCCATCCAGCATCCTGAGGGGAGGCTCAGGGCAACCTGTCTGTGTTTTCTGCTCGGGGGATATCCCTGCTTGAGAGGTTTCAGAAAGCTGGGTCTTAGTCCTGCCATGGTCTTAGTAAACCTGCTGGTGGTGCATGGTAGTAAACCTCCTTGATCGCCCTCATCTTGTCTTGCTTCTGGTTTCTCCTGTGCAGGATCATGCCCTCCCACAAAGCCCTTTAGGTGATCTCAAAAGTAGCAAGAAGCTGCTTTACTCTTTCTCTCTATGGGAGCTTACGTGGGGAGTTCATACATCTTCCTGATGGGATGGCTTCCAACCTGAACTTTGTCTTTCCCATTTCTCTAGGGCTCAGGTAGCACCATGCACCGGATCATGGCTGTCCTCTTTGTGCCTCTGCTTGGTCAATTTACTGCAAGGCCTTTTTCAGGTTTCATTTAGCCACCTTTTTTTTTTTTTTTTTTTGTCTGTAAGAAGATAGTATTGTGGTTGCACAAGAACTGAAGAGTGACCCATTGCCACCCTGGTTTCTGGCGGGAGCACACCAAAATAAGAGCTTCAGTCCTTGTTTGCAGCCTTGTTACACTGCAGTCTTTCTCTAATATATAGAAGTTTTAATTCACATTTTCCTCGTGGAGTTACTGCTTCCCTGATTTCCTTCTCCCTTTGAAGAAGTTGCTAAGAATGATGGTGCTGGCCCTACCTGGCAATAACCATAACCCAGGTCTGTGATGTGTTAACTGGCATCCTGTCTCTGATAAAAACTCATCCTGCTGCACTTTTATGGTGTATCAATTCAAGCATCAGCTACGTTCATATTTTCTCTCAAACTTCGATAAATCTCCTTATATAAAATCTAATTTGAGATTTATAAGGAGAGATTTAAAACAGGAAAAACATCTGAGTGTAAGCTGAACAAAAATCCTATTAATGATGTGTTATTGAATTTGACGTCAGTCAAAGGGTTGTAAAACACGTTATAGTAGAAGTACGCTGAGAACAAAATTGCTCACTACTTTTTGGCTCTGGTGATTTAGTTCTCCGTTGTGAACATAACTTTATAATATTGTGTTTGTACCTATTTCTGCAGATTTTTCTTTTTAAGTGCTGTAGAGCATCTTATAGGATCCTTGCTGGTCTCTTTTAACCCTTTCRGTAATGTTCCTGACAGAAATTTCAGGACAACAGGCCGTTGTGTTTGCTGTATGTTGTTTCTGATGATGTTTTGTTGGGACATAGAACATATGTCCAAGAGCTGCACGAGTGCCCTTTGGGTGGAAACAGGCTCCGCTCTGAGTTTACAAAAATTGATCGTGCCTGGGCAGAGAGAGGAGGGAGAAAACGCACTGCACATCCTCCTTCCTCCCACCCCCTCTTCCTCTTTGGCATCAAATAAAACGATGTCTCATATGGTAGAGTACACTGTTCCTGATGAGTTTACTGTCTCCATACCACCCAGGATGGGTCTGGTTCTTATTGTGTGTACTTGCACACACAGTGTGGAAAAGCAGACTCCTGTGCTGAAAAACAAAGATTTCAAAGCATAGTTAATTKGCTATTAGTCACCTATTACCTTACGGGAGAAGCCTGCAGGTTGGATGTAATTTTCTTCAAGCTGGGTTCATGCAGATTGGGATGGAAAAGGAGATGGTGAACTCTTTCCTTCTTCAGTGAACAGCCCAGCTCTGATCTTTATTTTTGTGGGCTCTCCACATCTCCCCTACTTTTGCTATTTCATGCATGGGAGTAATTCGTGGGTTTATCTTCTGGTGATCATTAATAAACATAGGTATAAATGCTGGCAGAGCTGTGCTACTCCATGAAGAAAGGAAAGGAGATGTGGACTAGAGGAGCTGAGAGCACTTGGGTTTGGTTTCTACCCAAGTCCAGTGTGAACGCAGCCTGAGGAATTGTTGTCGCTTTGTCTCCTATCTATAAAGAGCAGAAATAATTTGGCAGCCTCAGGTTAATTACTGAAATATGTGGTATTAGTTCATGGCTCTGATCTGACACTGGTACATCATCTTCTCAAAAGCAGGGGAATGAAGTGTATTCATAGGGAAAGAAATTGCTTCACCCTCAGCCCTGCTGGTTCTACATAAGTTGCAAAGCCAAGACAGAAAAGTCAGGCATTTTACCTCTAGCAAGCTGGAAACTGTGTCGTTTGTTAACGTTTCCTGCAGGCTCAGAAGCCCAACAATAACAGCTCTAGATTGGCTCGGGTTCRGCCTGAAAGCACTGGCCAAGTTGTGACAGCACATTGCCTCCTCAAAGGCAAGGAAGATAGATGTGTGTGGAAAATGTCCCAGCTGTGGGCTTGCTTGGCATAATTCACTAGAGATCACCTAAAGTAAATTCTTTATTTAAAAAAGAGTGATTTTTTTTCTCTCATCCACTTCTGGTTGACAGTTTTGTGACTCAGGAGATGCAGAACAGGTCTGTGRTGGACTGGACAGCTTGGCAGAGCTTTTATCTACCTTTGAATCCAAGATGTTGTAACACTAGTGTCAAAGCGCGCTGTAAATAACTGGGATGAGGGAACCAGCAGGATTTGAGCTTTTTTTCCTCTGAAGAAACTTTAACTTTTGCTTAGAGCAGCTGAAATAGGAATACAATCATGCSTGTGCTAAGAATTACAACGGTGTAATATTCACTTTCAGTGAATTTTTTGTCCAGAAACTCTACTCCAGAGAATGTTAAATTCGATTTGGAGGTGTAAGTAACCCACCTATATCTGAGATTCACTCTGGTACTTGTGAGAACGTGAATCACAGAAGGTGATTCTGTGGGATTTATAGGGATCTTGTCAATGTGCTTTAGCAAGGGGTTTATTACCGGTAAGACATTTGTGTTTGGCACCAAAGTGTTGGGAGASTCTTACCATGAGACTTGCAACATTYGGATAAATCATTAAGCCCATGTTGAGTGGTTTTTCCAGCCAAATTAAAGAATGTTGTGGCATACTTTCAAAAGACAGGCAAGCACCTCTCCATCCTGTTTTCACACTGGGAGGCCCCCCCACAACATGCCATGAGCTCCAGGGCTCAACATGAGCCCTTGCAAAGCCCATAATAACAGCTCTGTCTGCCCACGCCGCCGGGGAGAGCCGGCACTGGCACTGCTCGCGTGCGATGGGAAGCACAACTATGCAGAACAACACAGCTGAACAGCCCACAAAAACCCTGTGGACGCCAATATACTTCATCAGCCAATGTTTTCATGAGGATTAGGTCAGGTTGTTTGATAACAGGCACTGGGTGCATACAGGAACCATTGTGTGCTATCGTCTGGCACACCCGGCCGGCCACAGAAGCACTGCTGTGCTGACGGGCAATGAAAGGCAGCCCCAGCCACTGTGCAGATGCCCGAGGATCTGATGACAAGTGTGCTCACTCAGTCCCCTTCAATAAAGTCACTCGTGGGTTGTGGTATTCCCTCTGTGGGCAGCGCAGTTGGCAGGGGCCGTGGCTGGCAGACGGACCAGCCACAGCTGATGGGAAGCCCTACAAGGGCTCCAGCGTGGAGTGAAGAAGAAATGAGAGACATGGGCAGAAACCGTTAAATAAACAGAGATTATGCTCAAGATATTTTTCTTTCGTTTTGATTTAGGACAGCTGCACAGCTAAATCTACATAAGTTAATCTTGCCTAATACAAACAGAGTCGTTTATCCCAGGAGAGAAGGTGGTGCTGCGGAGGGATGGGGTGTGACAGCACGGGGACTCCAGGCTGGGAATGTTCCTTGATTTTCATGAGCTTAAGATGTTTACTCCACTGCTGGGGATGGTGGTGTAAAAAGTTTTTTGTTCAAAGCATGGAAACCATGTCCCAGATCTATAAGTGTTGTCTTGAAAAGAAAGAGAGAGGAAAGGATTTGACGTAAGAAACATGGTCCCGGCTGCAGCTGCTTGTGCTGGGTGCACCCAAGGGTGTTAGTGGTTTTTTGTATTGGYCTGGTTATACCTTGTGTGTGGGTTTTAAGACCAATTCCTGGCCAGCTACAAGGATTTGTAGGCATATCCCAAAAGGAAAAAATAAAAATTATTTTCCCCTCCTGCAGATTAAACCAAAAACGTTTTGGTTTGGGTTTTGGTCAGAGCAAAATCAGAGCTTGGGCTGTACATCTTTTGATACATCTCATGTGCTGAGCTCTTTCCTCTTGGACTGAGCAGAGTAAATCCAGACTGACATCTACAAGCAGGTCTCCCAGGGCTGTCCTTTCTCAGCCAGGTGTTTTCAGTGTAGCGGAAATGAGGAGCTGGAGTGTTGGGAAGCAGCTGTAGGAATTAGCTCTCTGAAGCAGTAAATCCATAGCCCTGCTACTCATGAGTAGTGCAGGGAGGATTCTCACTCTGTTTTGAGCCTCTGGCTTTGCTAGTGAGGGAAATAAAGCTTAGCAGCTCTCCTCAGCTGTGGTTTGAACTCTCAAATGAAAAAATAGCTCATTTAAATTTGTGTTTTAATACTGCTCTTAACATACCCCTTTCCAAGAACAAAAATCTGCCTCCTTTGAAAACGACACTGGGATATTGCATCTGCTGCACAAACACATTAATAAATTCCATATTTAGGTCTCAGCATAAACCCCTGGGCTGTTGTGCTTTCTTCTTTCCCGTGTTTCAAATATCTGTGTGCTCCACCATGGTGTGCCTAGTTCCACTTAAAAGCTTTAATGGCGTCTCTGGGAGAAATGTGGAATGGTTTTTGCTTTGTAATGAGGTTTAAACCCATACACACAAATTATTTAGTGTTAAATATTGAAGAAGAAGATAATACTACTTGAAGAAGAACCAAAGCTTGTGCTACAGGGAAAAAGGGAAGGTGTTACTGGTTAAAAAGAAAAGGGTGAAACTTTGATCTTTCCAAACAGTTCCTGCTGGTGCAAATCATCAGGGCTACTGAGTTACACACATTCCCTAACCCCGAGTTATTGGGAGTGCAAGGGCCGATCYGTGCAGGCGGCTGAGCGGCACAGCCTGTGAAATGAGACCCCAGCTCTGAGAGGCATCTGGAGACTTGAAAAATCACATGGGTGAAACTGGACCCCCGACAGTGGAGCACTGAGGCTGCGGGGTCTGGCCAGCACTGCCTGCGCAGCTTCTCGGCTCAGTACTAAACACCAAAGCAGCCTCCGAAGGGAAAATACCCAAGGGATGCTCGTATTGACTTTGGAGGTATTAGTCACTCTGAGAAATGGAGCGACTTCCACATTGTGATAAACTTCTGCCATGCAGACGGGAAGTTCTGTGTTGACAGCAGATAAAATTATCTCTTCACTCAGATTACTTTCTAGCTGACTCTTTCAATCATTTCAGTGCTCTTTTTAAACTAAGCAGTTACAAACTCCAAATTAATGTTCTTTTATAGGTTTCTTCACTCTAATGTGCCATTTCCTTGGGCTTGGAAAGTTTTTTCTTCTTTAAACTCTGCAGTAGGAGTCAATAGGGATTTTTGAGAAGAAAGGAGGGTAGTGGGTTCCCTGGTAACAAGGATTTGCTGCCAGTAACTTGCTGTTTCTGAGCTCCTTTGACTTGGGACCAAAGTTYGTTTCTGGTCTGGCTGGGAAACCAGGCAGGTCGTTCCCACACATGAGTGCTCTCTGATGTACTTTTCGGGCATGGTGTCTGTCATTGACATGACCAATGGGGAATTTTCTGTATTTCCGGTAAACAGGAAGTAGAAACCTCCCATTCCTTTGGAAGTGGATTTGGGGAGAGCGTGGCAGTGCAGTGGGCTGGGGGTAATGGCGGAGTCCCATGGCTGGGATGAGGAGAGGGAAGGAGCTGGGTTCATATCTCRCTGTGTGATTTGGTATATAATGTAGGTTATAATATCTCTGTGGAAAAAGAAAACAACAAAACCAAAAAAACCCACATAAATGCTCCACTGTGAGAGCTCCACTTCCACAAAGGCGTGTGAAGATCCTCATTAGTGCTACAAGGGGTAATTAGTGCTTAAATTCACCACTCACCTGGAGTCGCAATTACCCACTAATGTTGCAAGTGACCTTTCCCTGCTTTTGTGCCGTAGACCCCAAACCAGAATATGCTAAAGTAGGCATCATTCACAGTCTGGTCTTAATCCTAACCTGGGGCAAGAGAACCTCTGCTGGAAATGGGTCTTCAAGTAATCGTGACAGTTTGGCAGAAGAGGGGAGAGCGTGTTAAATCTCGCATTACACAACCTACCATTCTACTTACTGAATCATCTACTACTTTAGTCACTTCTTGGAAGGGAAGCTGCTATTTTTCTTCTACTGGATGCTTAGAGGTCCAAATTCTATTGATATTATGGAAACTTTTTTTTCCTGTGTGACTCCTGGTATTTCGCAAGCAGCACCAGTTTGCTCATGAGGCTGCTCTTATTAGGGCTGTTACCTTGGATAGCAACGAATGTTTTGGGTTCCTTGGGTTGTAACTGGATGTTAGTGTAGTTACAGGACCAAATTCCTCATTTGTTTTTATGTAGCAACAATTAAATCTGTTAAACTTCACTGGTCCCAAAGTACAGGGTTAGTACCTAGGTTAAGTACAATGTCTTGTAAAAGCAGTTTAGCTTTATGGTGTCATTTGAAACTTGCAAGAGACCAAAAGRCTCGTCAAAACTGACAATTGAAAACCCAAAGGAAAACATAATTCTACAGTGATTTATCCCCCATCAGGGCACTGAGATATTTCGTGTCTGACCTGTGCACTCTGTTTTTATTTTACCGACAACTGGGTCTCAACCACAGTCAATACGTAAGACTGGAAGAGTGGTAAAAGGCTAAGGGATTAGTGTATCCCTTCCCCTTTTGAAGCCTCAGAGATTGGAATATTGCAGTGAATGCACAGAAATCAGTCTCTTGTAAGACAGTGTTGGGAGCTGTGAAGTCTTTCTAGGGATGAAAGGTCAAAAGCTGGTGTTCAGAGGCAGGGCATCAGAGCAAGTGTCATATAGACATTCTTAAGAAGCCTCCCCAACTTCAAAGCTCAGACAACTGGGTGTTCGTGCCAGAGGTTCACTTCCTCCATGAATYGCTAAGATGCGCTAAGAAACCCTTCGGAGAAATTCATGGTATGGTGCCAGAAGTTTAATACTCATAGGGTCATCTTTGTTGTTTGGTTTGGTTTTCTTCTTCCCTGTAAAAATATTTTGGGAAGAGAAATACTGCTTTTCAGGATCTTGTTTTTACTTGAGTTTTTGCAACCCCTGGTAATACCTTGCAATTCTTTATTCTTTCATGCAGAGATAGTGTTAGATTTGCTTATTTTATTATCACATCCCATTGGAATGTTTTATTCCCGATTTGTAATTAAATCTTGCATTTCTTTCTTAGCTCATTTCTTACCCTGGTGTCTGTGCATAGGTGTGTGTAGTTGGGAGCAGCAGACTGGAAGGAGGGAAGGAAGGGCAGGGAGTGGGTAGTTTTCTCTATTGGCCTCTGCCATGGTCCTGGAGAACAGCTGGGAATGGGTCTGGGAGGAGCCTTGCCTTGGATGTACCAATATCACAGATATTTGTGTCAAAGATTGAGCTTTTCACCAACTCTGCCTTGTGCTTTCTGGGCTGGGGACAGTCCAGCCAGTGTCTRCAGAAGATATTCCCAGTTTTATTACTGTTTGAGCAGCAGCAGCTATTTGAATCCCCAGCCTAGCAGTGAAGAGAACAGAACCAGTTCTCATTTCTCAACAAGTGGGAGTTGGGAGCAATAAAACCAGGCCTGTTGTTGAAGGGTTTGTCTCTTAGCCCAACTGGTATTTACRACTGCAGACAATGGGATAGCTTGTTGAGGGTGCTTATTTTAGACTAACATTTTTGTGGGGATAAATTTTCTTTGTCCCTCCTGCCCCCGCTTAGATGCTTGCTGATAGTGGGATTTCAATRGCTGGGACGCCATGGCAAGGCTTGTGAGCACCAGCAGCCCCGTGCAAGTGCACGAGCTGATCTGGCCCTGCCTTGGGCAGCTCTGTGGAAAGCAGCCACACCTGCTGTTCCCGTGGTACCTGTGATTCTGAAGTGTGAAAGAGCAGCTGGAGATAAACTGTCACTGAGGAGAAAGAATGGGATGGGAGGAATGGGGCTAACCTTGAAAGTTTGCTGCATTTGCCAGCTACCGGGCTTGTTTTATGAGCAGTACGTAGATCTGATGGAATTCTCTTTAGAAATCTCACATTCATCTGCACKTGTGCAGCTTTCCAAGAACTGTCATGTTGGCAGATTCTCTGAGAGTTGTTCAGATTCGAGCTAGACCAAGCTTGCAGGAGGATGGTTTTTCCTACAAGAGCTGTGCAAGCAGATTTGAAGTTAGTTTACATTTAAAAAAAAGTTAAAGAGATCCACCTGTTCCTGGAAAAGGGAGAGACATAAACCCTTTTGCCAGTAGCCTCCTTATTTGGTGTTTTGCRCTTCCCTACAGTCCAACTTGGACCAGCAAATGCTTTCTTTATAGGGCAAACAGTTCCTGATGTGATTCTGRTTGTCTTGCAGCTCACCAGGGTGCAGCCACTAAAACACATCAAAGAGCTGCAATGAGTTTATGTGGGGGGGAAATTGGTTGTCTTCTCCTTCCCCCATTGCAGTGGGTCGATGTGATCTGCTTCACAGGGCCTGTCACCAGTGGTCCCATAGGATCACTTCCCCAGCCTTTTCCTTCAGARAGGGTGGTGGGATTGCTGTAATCCTGAATATTGAAATGTTTGCTCTCTGTCCTCCAACTGAGTCTACCCAGATACTCTTCTAGCACTGCTCAGGTCTGTGTAAGAGCAGAAAACCAGTTCCTTGCATSGCCTGAAGCTGGTGGGCTGCCATGCAGTCTGGGAGAGGATCTGCCCCACATTGCTTACTTTAAACTGAAACTTAGTTGAATTATGTGGTTTTCTGAACTTCTTTCTAAATTTAAGAGCGGCTCTAGAGCGTACAATGTTTTGGTAGCTGCATGAGAGAGAAATCAAGTTTTTGGCAAATAAAGCAAAACCTTTTGTGGGTGGTGTGGATTCTGTTCTATCTTAAATGGGCCATTTTAAGTCTGTTGGTGTGATAGAAATCATTTCAAGATTGATGGTAAATCTTGCCCCTGCAGGGAGTATCAGAAGCAGTTAGCATTTTACATACAGTGTAAACAAAAGGATGATCATTAGCCATAATTAGATTTTTATGGGTTTGTAAGATGACTCATGCCCCCTGGAACTTTTGCACAGCGAGCTAAAGACATGCCAAGGTTTAGAAAAGCATGATTGCTCTTTGGCTTGTAAAAATACCAAGCTTGGATGTACAGCTGTTGTGTGTCCCTAATAATAATAAGACAACTATGTTGTAACCTTTACTCATCCCTTCTTCCAGCAAACTTTCCATGGGATTGAGTAAGAGCTTCAGGATATAGTTTGTGGACACTGGCTGTTAATGTCAGATTGGAAAGCCAGGGGCAAAAATAGCCAAACTCTGATGTTGCCTCAATTTTGGGGGATGCCAAAGATAGCAGGCTTCTGAGAGGCCAAYGAATCTCAGTCCAAGCTTTGAAGGGATGAAAAATATCAACTGTAACAGCAAGTCYTGGCTTTTTGGAAGACTTAAACTATGTGGTATTTTGTGGTTGAGGAGCAAGAAATTCTGTAGGGCACTCCCAAAGATCTTGAAAGAGCTGTAGAGAGTTCCTTCTGAAACTCAACAAGTGGCTGACTCCTGAGTGTGCTTTGTGAGTCTGTGTCTTCTGCCTGTAAGGCTTGTACAGCTTCTCACATCTGTCTATTGACACAGAGCATACTGGATTAGATAATTCTTCTGATCTGCAAATCTATCRACATGAGTTTCTACCTTAAACACCATTCGCAAAAAATATCTGCTCAAAATGCATCTTGCCCTTGAGGCGGCCCCTGAGGCCACTGACTGTCACTGAGSCCTTCTGGCTCCTTTGGGATCAGAATTTGCCCAGGCTGAACGTGCTGGGCAGGATTCAGGGACAGTACTGGTGTCCCTTTTCCCTGTGCAGCCTGTGGTCTTCTGTCATCACTCTCCCTCTGTCATCACAGCTGTGCCTGGATAAGGCACGTGCTTGACCCTGGACTGTGACCATCCAGGTGACTGCTCTGTGGGGCTGCTGGGTTTGTGCGGTTTTCCCTTGCCAGTGTTATGTACCTCACACCTTGCTCAGCTTCTCATATCTTTATCCRATAAATTAAATTGCATATGTAAGTGACAGGAAAGTTCTCTTAATGGTTGACAAAATAATTCCGTAATTTTTCTGAAGAAACCAAGAAAATATACCAATATGGAACCACCATCTTTCAAAATTACTGCTCCCTCTGGTGTTYTTCTTAGCGTATAGAGACAGTTTCCTGCATAGCTATGGAATATTGAGATGGCTTAAATGAAGCCATGCATGTCCTCAAAGGACTGGGCGCATGGATATGCGTAAATAGGGAAACAAGCAGACTGGTTTTGCAGTGCTGTTTTCCTTATTCCTTGTTATTTCCTTAAGGTGTAGATGCTGCAAAGCACAGAGCTCTGACRAAATGCATGAACTGGCCTAAGATGGTGAAGTACAGAGTCTGTTCATGCTGAAATCATACAGGTGCTTTGGGATAGATGCTGCTCACTCAAAAGAAGGGGTCTGGTTTACCCCTCTGTTAAAGCACATTAATAATAGAGCAATGTAAAGCATATRGTTTTTTATTTATATTTTTATATTATATTTATTTATATTTTTGGTAATGCTGCYTATAACTTTAAACTGGGCAAAGCACCTCTTAAGAGAGCACGGGGAGAAAACAGTCCTGTGTCATTTGGGGGAAAAGGAAAATTCCCCAAATGGGCAAGAGAACTGACTAGCATTCATATGCTTYTAAAATATGCTGTTCTGGAAACCCTTAATCAGAAACAGGAGCTTTGAGGTGTAGAGGGCCTGAATTTTCGGTCGTTTACTTGTCCCTCCTCACCCCCTTGCCCAGTGGTTGCTGGGCAATGCTGAAGGTTGGGAGCCAGATGCCTGAGAGGGGCTGGTGGCTGTTTGCAAGTTTGCTGCCGACTTCAGGAGTGGCTGCYGCGCTACCTCGGTGGAGAATTTTTTTTATTATTTTCTTAACATCTGTTGTGMATTTGTCTATGGCAAGAATTACAATCCCTGAAGGAATTGTTGGCCTGATGTACAGATGATGCCAGATGAGGAAAAGCACCGTTTGGCACATTCCAAATCGAGCAGCTCTCCGTGTATGACACTGTCATTTGGAGATGATTTACACGGCCGCGTTTGCCATCGGGATGTCATCTGCCCTCTCTGCACTGTTGAGCTTTAAGGCTTGGATGCAGCCTGACTACTTAAACACACTGCTGTGATTGGAAACACACTGAGGAAAACACATGCATGCGCTCGCCTTTTGTTGCAAACGGTTTTATTTCAATGGAAAGCAGAAATCGTGGAGTCATTTTTCCCTCCCTCTGATGTTGATGTCAGGATTTCAAGCCTGACTGCCTGGATGACGAGAGCCGTGGTATTTCCACGGGACAGAGCCATTGTCAGGTTTCAATGTGTTCCCATTAATGTGGAGGGAGAAAGCTTCGGACTCCTTCYCGTCTTGACCAGATGTTTCCAAGCATTAGCACTGGTATCACGCATGTTCTTGCAGCTGAATTTTGTCCTTAGGAGATTTTCTTTTCTGTCCTTTCATCTTCATTTTGCACGATGTAAAAATAAGCACGGGCAGGTTGTGATGGTTAGTCCAGATCTTGTGCTGGTGTAAATCAGCAGAGCTCTGACTGCTACGAGATGACCAAGTCCATCTCCTCACTGGTTTTTGGCCAAATGTGTTGTTTAGAGGGGGTTGTGAGTGGCTGTGGTGATGGCTGGACCAGCAGCTCCTCTTCCCTCCAGCCCTCAGCTGAGCAGCTCACAAAGATGTTACACAGGTTCAGTTTAAATGGGCTTTATCAGTTTTAGAAGCAAGAAAATCCCCGATGCTTATTTGACATCGTGGAAACTACAAAAGAATATCCAAAATATCTTATCCTTTGTCCACAGCTTGGGGCAGAATTGAAGCCTGTAGGATAGGAGCTGGCTTGTACCACTGAACTCTGTCTGAGGACAGTTCTTTGCTTGCAGCTGTACATTTCGTGTGTTTAAGACTGTATGTGTCCAGAAGACAAATATTTCATTCTGTACTTAACTCTAATGGTCTTTCCAAGACTGTGAAGTTACTTAATCAGTAATCCTTGCCTACAAATGCTGCCTTTGCACACCAAAACCTTCCAACTTGAGATAAATCCAGTTCTGCAATTTTTTCAGTAAAGTCCTATTCTCACCATATGCATCTGCCCTTGCTGGCTCAATAAAGCATTTTCTGGAGTGAAGCCTGTGGCTCTKAGAGGGTATTGGTGGTGACTTTTCCCTTCTGTACGACAAGAAAATACAGGCAAACGTAACCCAAGCTTAAAACCAGAGTTTTCTTTGTCTCTTAGGTAGTGTACCGATTTTAAGCTGAATTTAGGACAACTTAGACCATGGCTGAGAACTTTCTGGGTTTGATCTGTGGAAGCTAAATTTGCTATTATGAAATGTATAAAGCCAAAATTACCTTCTGTTCTGCTCTTGGCACTGTTTCAACATTTATGTAGCAATGTAGAAGTTTTAAACTGTGAAAGAAATGATCGCCTGCTCTAATCAGCATTTTCAGGGGAAAGCCTATTAAAGCACTGATACATTATCTTAAACTTTTGAGTACTGTTCCTTCCATTTACAAGAACTTGAACTTTCCATAGCTGCTTCGATAAACTTTTCAACAGGGTTCAAAAAACTAACAAACGATCCCATTACACCATACGTTAAAAATCTATTCATCTTATACTAATGAGTTAGTGGACATGCATAAAATAAAAATATCTGTTCCTTTTACTTKGTTTAAATCGCTACTGTCATGTACTTCAGCTCCAAATGATAACACGTGCTTAAAAAAACAAATACATTACTGTTTCATGTTATTTTAAAATGTCTCTGACTTTTTTCAAATGATTTATATTGTGTTTGTGATTCTAGCCTGAAAGCATGCTAAGAGGCCTGGGGAAAAGTTGCTTTAGAGTCAGAGTATTTTGCATACTATTACCCCAAACCAGTACAGCAATGAAATACGATAAAGAAATTGGAAGAGATTGCTGGTTTTATCTCTAGCAAGTTTATTTAAAAGACAATATTTTTTAAAATGACAAATCAATTTCGTGACGAGACCTAGAATATGGGATGCCTGAGTAATCCTTCTGTATTACACCTCATTTGCTTCCCCTTGTGGTTTGTTTTTGAGACGYGCAATTGTAATCTCTTGGAAAAATCAGCTGTGTGTTATTGCAAGCCTGTCTTTCAAATGGAGCGGAGTCCTCTGTTTGACAGGCATCTCTGACATTAAACTGCAGGGCACAAAGASCACTGACCTTTAAGAAACTCTTCATTGACACATGCACTGAATGCAAAGGGCTGTAGGTGCAGAAAGCCCTTTTGGCTTGATCTGTAAGAGAGAGAACAAGAAGCTCTTACAGCGAGATCTCTCTAATGGAAAATATCCTTTGGGTGGTATCTCTCCCATAGAGCTCCTGCTTTGCTGGAGCTGTGTCGACATTCCTCAGCATCCTCCTGCTGCAGTAGCTGAGTGTTGATGTATTCTGGTTGCCTTCAGTGGTCTGATGGGAGTAGGTTTGGAGACCACTCGAATAGCTGATGTCAGCTAACGCTTAAATAAGATATCCAGCAAAAGCCGTGGCTGAGCAGGCAGCCAGTTCTTGTGCTGAAACAGGAACACATGTGCTGTGGAATCACCACGGGGGGCAGGGGTATGATACGGCTCAGAGYTGGTGGCTGGGGATTGTCAAGTTTGTCCCAGGAGACTCCCTGCAGGGAACTTGGTGACTCAGCTCCCTCTGTCTCGTTCAGAGATGCTCTAGGAAGGTGGAAACCGCACAGGAGTGATCRAACTCCCGAGGGCACTTCCCAGCAAGCAATCACATTTGTTTAATCATTGGTTTAAATCAGTGAAGCTCTGTTTGAAAACAACTTTTTTTTTGTCTGTACTCATCTGTCCAAAAACTATTCCAGATCTTCTGTTGCTTGCAAAACTCCTAATTTTTAACATCACCTTACTCGTGGTCAGTTTAATAGTCTCATGCCAACACTATTCTATAGTTTAAACAGCTTTTTGAAAACAAAACTGGGCGTATCTCCCTTGTGCTGTGTTTGTAGATGGCAGTCTGTCCCATCTGTCTTGGTTTGTCGAGGCTAAGCACGCCAGGCTCCTCTGGTCTCTTGGCCAAGGTTGCACCTCCAGCGTCCTGCACCCCTCTGGCTCCCACTGGGTAAGGAATAAAAGTAGGAATACAAGTTTCAGCTGAAAGCCACTTTCAGAAGGCAATACCGAGCCAGACTTTTCTCTGGACCTTAACTGGCTTAGTTTTATTGTTTCCTGATAACAGTTTAAAAGGCACATGTRAGAAGTGTGAGAAAGCAGTCGTGGATCCAAAGGGCTCTCTTGGAAACGAAGCTGTAGTGTGTGTGCCATGTCCAGGCACTGGTGAAGATGCTGTGGTGTTTCCATGCCCCTCAGGCAGTGATTGTGCTGACATTAATTTGTAGGCAATAAAAGCAAAGTCAGATGTGAGTTTCCTACTTCAGCTCTTTGCGTTTTCAGTGTTATCTTGCATTTGAATAACTCAGTAATTTCGAATTTTTTTAGTACCTTCATAGTTAGCAAATCATACTTTTTTAAAAAGGAATAATATTTTTTTAAAAAAATTTGTTTGCTTTCTTGGGGAGGATATGCAAAAATAATTTGAAGCAACCTGTASACATGTTCTTTCCAGAAAATAACTGCAAATATTAGATTGATGACAGTGTCATGTCCTTCTGAAAAACACCTGGGTTTGAAACAGGGCCAGCAAAGTCACGTATGGCCCATGCAGAGGTTTTACTGAGCTGATTTCTGTCACAGCAGTGGAAATGCTGCTTATGGATTAAGACTATTTTTTTAGCTACATGGCTGAAAAACAGCTCATCTTAAGAGCACTGTCTTGAAAAACCAGCTGTGTAAATACTTCAGTACATTTTTCCCTCCTGATTTGTTATTCTTCCCCTGCCCCCAGCCCCCTTTGCGATACCAGATTATTCACTTTTCCTTCAGAAAAGGATCTTTGCAGTTTGAAGTTTCCCGGCATCAAACTCCACAGGGGACCTTGACTCCCCTTYGCAGCAGAGTTGAGCCCTCGCCGTCACGTTGGTCGGAATTAAAACTAAATGATCCCTGGTATTTCCTCACCAGATGACCAGATGTCACCCACAGCAACAAGGGCATGGCAGGCAAGCCCAGCACCTGACCACCCAAATCTCTGGAGTATCATTCCCGTTTTCCATAATAAACTTGGGAATTTTACTATAGATCTTGCAGATGGAGCTGTCTGAACCCGGGGCTTTTTTTTACTTTCTATTTTGTTATTAGCTGTATTGCTATCTATTTTTCAATCTGCTGGAATAATTTGCAGGAAATCAGTGTGATTTTCTCTAAACCAAGATAAGCAGGAAGACTTGGCTTTCCTGTTTTCCAAGGGCTCTCGTTCTGCAGCTTGAGAAATCCAGTGGGTGTTTCTAAGCTTGTAAATAAACTTTTGTCAGTAAAGATTTATTCCACTTCAGTTACCATCTTAATGGGCCCAGAAAGAAGTCTCCATCTAACAGTGTTCTCCAAAAACGGAGCTGCTCTTCCAGAACAGACCAAATGATCTTGGTTTACTGCTCCAGCCATGGCCTGTGGCTCATGCTCCTGAGGAATTGTTCTGGAGACAAGCCTGGTCCCTAGCAGGTGATTTATTCATGTCCTTTGGTGGTTTTTGGGCATTTTTTTTGGTTGGTTGGTTTTGGGTTGTCTTGTTTTGTTTTTTTTTTTTATATGGACCAATCTGGATTTAAATTCATGTGTAAACTTCAGAGTTGGAAGYAGTGCTGGGAGCAGCCCTCTTCCCTCACTAGCTCTGGGACATCCGTTCTCCTTATAACTCCAGCTTGGATTTTTCCTCATTTGACACCTGATAYGTGTTAATAAGCCTTGTTTTCGTGGCTTTTGTAGTTTTCCGTTGCAATTTTGTATTCTGGTTTGTATTCAGGGWTGCCATCAGAGCTGTGTTAATAATAAGCCCTGTGGACTATGTGGTTTGCTCTCAACTTCTATTAAATTTTGAATTACAAAGCCTGCAGGGGCTGGACACTGATAGCCTTATTACAGAATGGTTTCATGTAACTATATCCTAAATGGATAAATCCACACCCAAGCAGCTCCTTCCTCTGCAGTACCCTAAGGAATGTGTAGTCTCTCTGATGTATAGGTTAATGCTCTGAAATTGAACACAGAATTTCTTGTAGGAGGTGGACCAAAGCATTATATTCACATCTCCCTGCAAGCACCAGCCACTCARTTTACGTGCCAGATCTCAAAAGCAGAATCTTTGGTTGGGAAACACTGATTCCAGGCCGGGCAAATGCCAGCTGTGTGCATCTGGCTCAGGGGTTTTTGTGTAAAAGGGGCAGCTACTGCTCGGAAAGCACAGGAGTGCGAGGGGAAAGCGTGGGTCTAAAGTGAGTTGTAGATGTTCTAGTTCAGCATGTGCTGGTTTTAAAGCTCAGTCTATGTAGGAACTTGAGAAAGRGGGTCTGTGGAGTCGGGTTACAGCCACTGATGTGCTCCCTGCAGCACTGCTCCCCTGCCTGACGCKCTGTGCAGGCTGTGAGGGAGCAGCTTGGAAGTCGTCGGGTTGCTACTGAAATGCAACTTGGGACTATTTAAGTCCGTGTTGACTCAGAATAGGAAATAAATGCATAAACGTTGTCCAGCTGAGGTTGCAGGGGACTCTTTAAATGGGCTGAAGGAAATTCCTCTGGCCAAAATTTAGAGCAGCTATTCCCGACCACACGTGAGTTTTCCCATCTGCCACTTGCAGAAGATGCATCATCCCGTGTATTGCTTGCACATTCATTATTCTGTTCAGGACAGCCTCTCAAAAACCTTTTTAGAAAGGAAAGAAATCAAATCACCCTGGGAGGAAAATGGGACTCAGCCCTTTGGCACAGCTTGCTGAAGGCTGGAGAAGAGMAGAGCTGAACGGGGGCTGGTTGTATCCAGTGGCACCACTCGGAGCTGTGCTAGTGAAGGGTTTGGACTCCCCATATTGTAACTTTGGCTTCTTCCTTTCCTTCCACTAACTTTTCATATCCATCCTGAAGTCAGGAGGGGAGCGATCCTCCAGGCTTGTGTCCGAAGGCAGGATTTGGTGCCGTATGCTCTGCTCCGGAGGACACTTGGGATGTTTTTCCTCCTTATAGTGAAGGAGCTGAGTGACCTGGCCCGTGCCAAGCTCCTCATCCCTGCAGGTTTGCAGGATCTGAGTTACCCTGTAYGTCTGCACGGCACAAATGGCTGTGGGTGGTAGGTCTGAAGCCAAGCAAAAAGATATTATTGGGGATTAGGCTGATATTCTTCTATCAATGGTGAGCTGGCATGCTACTTTTGCATCACTACACTTGGATTTTTTTTTAATTTATTTTTGTGATCATTAGGCATCTTAGAAGCTTTTCCTCTACAGGTGGATCCTAAGGAGATGGGAGGCAAAAATATTAATGTGTTGTTCAGGTTCTACCTACAAGTAGGGACTGGACTTGTTAACTCTTGCCAAAAAGCCCAAAACTACTCTGTTTTGGAGATAGATGTCAAGCCTGTATTTAAATTGGCACTCTGCATGCKTTGTCCGCCATTGACGGACAATATTCCCTCTGATTATTTTTTTTTTAAAGTAGTAGAATTTAATTATGTGGAATTTTTTTTTTAGAAAGGCACAGATTTTTATAATCACAAACAAAATAATAGCCTGTAACCACTATCATTCCCTAAGCATAATTTGCAAAAAATACTTACATCAACTAAGTAAATGTGATCTGAAACAGAAAATTATTCCGAGAGACTGTTTTAGCTTAGCTTTGACCAAATTAATGTCAGTCTGGTTAGTGGCTTGATAATAAACATGCTTCTGCTTTCTGAAGCCACTACTGTATAATCTGATTACAGCTGATGTGGCTGGCAGGGAGCCAGCCCTGTCTTGCAGCAGCCTCCTTCCCCACTGGAATGTTCCAATAAAAAACACAGAATTTGCTCTGAGAGCCACTGGCCGAGGCAGCAGAGCAGGATTGCATCCCAGCCAGTGGCTCTGTCCTCGCCCTCGCTCCAGCAAGGTGGTGCCTCTGCTTCAAAGGGTTTTCCCTTTGCAAGGGCAGAGCACGGGGCTGGCAGTGACATGGGCACATTTCTGGAGGTCACCTGAAGCTGGGGTGCTCAGGCCAGAGGGTATCCTGTCCCAGGTCTGCATTTCCTACCTGCGTGGAAAGGGCTGTTCCGTCACCATCTGCTGCTGCGGGAATAAAAGATGGTCAATGCAGTGGAGAGACCTGCAGCATTACTAGAATGGGAATTTTTCCTGTGATAAGCTCTTATTGAAGGGTTTTATTTCTATTTTTTAAAATACACTATTTTAAAACTATTTTAAAATAGAAATAAAGTTTTCCAAGGTTTTTTTTTTTATGCTTTACTCTTTTTCTCCGCAAGGTTCTGCAAAGTGGGTTGGATACCACGGGAGTGGTTTCCTGGACAAAGCATCATCTCTTCCAGATAAGAATTATTTTACTTGTTGGCAGCTGGATTGCTTTTAGTGCCCAAACGTCTTCAAAGACTATAAAAATGGAGATTTGTTATTGTTTTTTCAGTGACTTTGTCCAAGATGTTTCTCCCTGGATGCTATATATATACACAAGGTCTGGTTTTGATATTTTTAAAGCTGCTGGCATGAAGGTTAATATAGGAAATCAGAAATAACATCTTCTGAAGTGGAAGAAACCAGAAATACCTTCACCTGAAGGTAGCTGGTGATGAGTAAAATACCTTAAAAGCCAAAAAAAACCCCAACCCRCAACTTAGTAAAGTTTCCATGCCACTAATAAAATGAGCGAGCTATTTTGTTACTTCAGTGACTACGAGCTTTTCTTCCACTGATGGCTTCCCCCACTCTTCTGGAAAAGCTYATGGGGTGCAGGGTTGGCCAAGCCCACGTGCAGTGAAATACTCCTGGGACAGGTCCCAAGAGCCAGATCAAGACTTAAAAAACRGCAGCTTGTGTGTGTTGGTGGGTGGTTGTTTTTTTTTTAGAGGGCAGGTTATGTTTGGAGTTTGTTTTKTTTGTTGTTTGTTTGGGATTTTCTTTAGTTAGGGTTGTGGATAATATGGTCACAGATGCTTTATGTTGGTCTAGGCTCAAAATTATTTGAAATTTTTTATCAAAGCCTTAAAAGTGAAGGTACCTGTGGGTGACAAAAGAGCCTTGGCTCTGCTTGTTCATGTGTCCTGCACAGTGTAAAAGTGGCACCTCTTTTAATCCAGTCATTTGTATGTGTGTGCAGGGGGGTGAACTCTATCCCTCTATTATATATTATGTTGGCTAATAGAAAACAGAAATGTTCTCTGTTTGCTTACACTTAACTACACTAAAATAGATGAAATTTTCGTATTCCATCTGAAAGGAATTATACATAAATGATTGACATGCAAAATAGAGGAAGATTGGAATGGAAAAGAAAATTATGTTGACTTTTAAAAGAACTAATTCTAAACTTGCATTTAATTTTGTTTAATGGATTGCTAAGAAAAGCACCTGAGACAATAATTTCACATAAACTGTGAATCATTAATGAGTTTTTTAAAATGGAGACAGAACAGGAACCTGAAAGAATTTCAGGAAAGATAAATTGACTTGTAAATGCCATGTAAAATAAGGTATCTCATTTTCTAATGAAATTCATCTCTAAATTTTTGAAATGTTTTAAGTGTTCCCTGAAGTGCTGCAGATACTGAAATCTGGGGAGTGTGCTGGTGTTCTGATAAGCTAAAACTAAATGGGGAGTCTTTCTGCAACTTCAGAATGGCRCTTTAAGTTTATTTTGTATGATATAGAATATAGTCTGCACCAAAGAGGTCTGGATTGTGGAGAYATTAACTATTTCTTTGTCAAGATGAGGAAATCTGCCCCAAAATTTAGTGGAAAGTCTCTGTTTTGCCATTCTGTCCTCTGCTTCACATGAGAGACAAGAAATGAAAGCAACCGCTGTCCCAGGCTTTTCAGCTTGCAAAGCAATTTGTTGAGGTTTCCAGTACCCGACTGCTGCATGGGGGAGACACACAAACCTTTGAAAAATATGGACTTTTGGGTAATTTGTATTTTTTTGCCAAGAGGACATGTAGTGTTTCAGTAAATTTTTTCAGTAGAAATGTTTGCTTAGCTAAGAGGAAAATGGAACACAGAAAACTTTTCCCACTTCAATTGTATTCCTTTTATTTTTTGTATGTTTCTGCAAAGGTTTTACAGATTTTTAACTGGAACCTTTATGGGACCTCAAATCACCAAGTTTCACTGTGTTTCTCCTTTTTTGTTTTTATAAATACACATCACTCTCGAGGCAGACAAACAGCTTCAAGGTTAGTAAAGGCAGAGAGGGATGCAGGTTGTTCAGAACCATGAATGTTTTTAGTTTATTTGTTACTATTGGATTTGAACTTTTCAATAAAACTGGAAAGGAAATGCTATTATTTTCCCTCAAAATTGTGCCAGGAAATGAATTTGCTGTGATTCTGTTTTATCTCTGGAGTTTCCCTGGAGTTTGGACTCAGAGTCCTAAAGCGTGCTGCTGTCCTGCTCGTCATTTCTGCCTCCAGGTCTCACATCAGCCTGTGCTTTCCTGTTCTGCCTAAAGGCAGTGCTGGGGCTCATTTATTTCTCAGGAGGTGTTATGGCGTGGATGAGTATAGAAAAAGGCAGAGACTGGCATATCTGCTTAGCCTATAAATTATTTTTCCGAGAGTGAGGTGTAAAGCTCTGTGTGTGCAGCTGAGCAGGCGCCACCTCTGCGTGCAAGTGCCTGTGCAACAGATCTGCACTACCCAAACTCATGAAGGTTTTTGGTATGTGGTGAGTTCCTGCTCATCATCTAGGCAGTGCTGTGCCTCCACAGTAATTTGTGTGCCTAGTGGGTTGAAAACCCTATTTAAAATGGTGATATGGGTGCCTTTGTCCTGGGGATTAAATTACTGTAGCTACAAACTCTGACTGGAGTAAAGTACATAACTTCTTGCAACAAAATATGTGCACGTGTGTGGTGTGTTTGTATATACGACTTCTCTCTTCCGTTTTTTTCTTTCTTCATTTCACTTAAATAAAAGCACAATCTGTTTTTTTCGGGTTCCCTTTCATTTCCTCCCCAGCACGCCAGGTCTCTGCAGCACTCCTGCCTGCACCTCAGCTGTGCTGGATCAATACAGGACACCGTGGGGGAGGTATCAGGCTTTTTTTTCTGTGAAACCAGCACTGAAGAACATAATTCTAATGCAACTGGAGACACAGGCTCCCCTTGATTTTCTAAAATACATTTGGCAACTGCAAAGCCAGAGGGTTTCCAGATCAGAGTGGGTGTCCTTGCTCAGGAGGTCCCAGCAGTTCCCAGCCTGCTCCCAGACCTCATCCTTCTCCACTGGGGCATCTCCACGCACTTGCAAAAAGCAGAGTTATTGAGTCGAGGCTGGAAGTAATGAAAACAATTTGATCAGCTCCTGTTCTTGACCCTCCCCTCCGTTCCTCTCAGTTTGTCCCTGCTCCCTAATGGGATGGAGTCCGAGCCAGTTTGGCTGCTGACTGGCTGCGCGTCTGGAGAGGGAATTCTCTGCATGGGGACCGTGCAAAAACGAAGTGCTTGGCCCCGGCTGCCTTTCTGCTCCACCCCAGGGGGACTGAGCTCTTGTTTTGCAAGTGCTTGGCTGTAACGATTTGAGAAGTCACGGCAATCGAGTTAATGTTATCTACCCTGCTTGGAAGAGGGACCTCCCTGCTGCAGCTARTCCCGAGGATGAGACCACCCTTTCTCTTTTGTTTAAAATCTTCGAGCTGGGAGATGAATGCGGTGGCATCTGCAGCTCCTGACTTCCCGGCCCTGCTCCCCCGGGGAGTCACATCTGATGTCAGGACCCGTGGCGAGAATTGCATCGGAAATCATGGTGGAGCTGCTGGAAAAGCTCTTCCCCACCATACGAGTCCCAAGGCTCTGGCAGTTTCCTGCACAGATAATCCACTCTCACTTGGTCCTAATGAGAATTTGGGTTTGTATGTCTTTTAATGTAGAGGAGGAAGGGCTGCTTTCCCCTCCTCTTGTATGGGTCACCGGTGAAACAAGGAGCTGTAGGGCTTTGGGGGTGAAGGCTGAATCTTGGTTCTGGGTTCCTATAGCACCAGGTGTCCCAGTGCTTAGAGCTGCGGCTGTTGCTCTTAGGATGCCCCTACCAAAAAAAAAAAATCCTGAAAAAAGCCATCCTTCTGTGTGGAGCTGAGGGATTTTGTCATTTCGTGCCTCTTTCTGGCATTGGAGGTGTCTGTGGACATCCCTGTTCCCTGGTGCCTGTTGCCACACACAAGTTGCACGTCAGCATAGTGGGGCTGTGCTGGTGGTATTGACTGTAGGTTTTCCTCCACTGTGATTTTCCTTTTTTTTTAAGCCAGCTGTTGCTGGGGGGGCTTTGCGTGCGTGTCTGCATGTTTTGGAATTGCAGAGGATTTTGGGTTCTGTTTTTTAGCAGACTCGTAAAATTCTAGCAGGGTCTTTAACGTGGTGTGTACTCTTAGCACTSCTGCTCCACAGCTGTATGGTTATTGAAATGTTTTATTATTTCAATAACATTTTGAAAAGGATGTTTCCCTCCCAGCTTGAGGGAAGAAAATTTAATCCCCTTTCTTTTGCCTTATGGCTGTGAGACTAAAACTGATGTGCTCAGACCTCATCCGAAAAGGGTTCATTGCCTGTGCCTAGTGATTTGGAAGAGGACAGGATATGTGTCTCTCAGCAGAAATCCTTTGCAAAGGCCAGTTTTAGGAGCCTATTTTGCTCAACRTAAGATGACACTTGTGAATAAAAAGGCTTTCTTCAAAGAAATCTTTGGAGATTTTGCTAGCTGGTTCTGTGCTGACATATGTTCTAGAAGGGAGAAGCAGTAGGTATATTTATACTACAAAATCTGTTTAAGAGTGGTTTTTTCCTAGAGATACTGTGGTTTATGAAATTATAAATTAGAGATAAATATGTACCAGCAAATGGGGAAAAAAAGGTCTGAGSTTCTCTGCTTCCTACTGATGATAAGGGTATGCAAAAAAGACTTTTTGGTTTTCCTTGTCACCCCCTGGTTCTGCCAGCCTTGTCCCAGGCAGGACTTTCCAGCTTCCCTGCTTCCAGCTGGGGCAGCCTCAGAGCACTGGGATGGTGTCACTCAGGATTTTCTGAGTCACTGCAACGTTGGTTGGGCTCTGCCGGTCTTGTGCAAGGAAGGTTTTACTTTGAAGTCCGTCCTGGCTTATGTTCTGTTGAGCAAACTTGTAGCAGGACCTTGTTTTGTTGCTGTCCTTCTGTGTTGGATTAGTTCATTCCTGGCTTTGTGTGTCAGAGTGATGGTTGATGGTTGACATTAAGACCAGGTTTTTCTATGTGCAGCATTCCCTRCTTGATGGGAATGGGCACTGAGGTGAAAGCAAGATCAGTTTTCTGKGGTTTATCCACTATTTTTGTCCTTTCTTCTGAAAGGAGGAGTTCCCACATATATGAGACGAGTTTGTACCCTGGAGGTTAGGTTGAGAACTTTCTTTGATGCTGTGCTAAAGCTGGATGTTCTGCTTAAATTTGTTTCCAAAGGCAACACATCCTTCTGGTTTAATACTTGGTGGTGAAGAGTAACAGGGCTGAGCCAGCAGCCACAGCAAAACAGCTTTGGAGCTGCCCAGCCTGCAGCCCAGCCCAGATCTTCAGGTCTGCCCTCGGGGCTTGAGGGATACTGAAAGACACCAGAAGTTAAATGCATTTCTTGAATTTTGTACTCTTCGTGGCTTGAAGTGAATTAAGTAGCTTAAGGCAGTGATAAAGAGGTGACTCCATTGTGCTGGTCTCCAGCAAGGTGAGGCAGGGTTGACTGGGCTGATGATTTTGGCAGAGAGGGAAAGCTGTGCTGCTGGCCAGGATAGGAAGGCAAGGGCAGGGTGTGTTCCCCGAGGATGGAGGGATGGAGGCATTTGATTTTCAGGTTTTAAGTACAAGTTAACTTAAGTATAAAACCTCRRGAACAGGAGGGGGGCATTGTTTACAAAATCCAGTTGAGTGGAAAATCCCCAAACAAGGATGTCTGAGGTGGTGGCTCCTCAGAGCCATCTCAGTGCCCAGCCGGGAGCCAGTTAGTGCTCCAGCTCCTGCCCAGCGTGGACGTTAGGAGAGGGAGTGCTCCCTTCCATGAGGCTGCTTGTATGGTGAGCACATGTCCACRTTAACGTCTCTCACTGCGGTTAATATGAGCATATTTATCACTATTTAATATTAAGCAGTTGTCATTTGCATCGCTCTCATGCCTCCAAGCTTCAGCCAAAAGCTGTGCCCGGTTTTGCCCCCGGCTCAGCAGAAGGAGCTGCCGAAGGGCCGAGCCACGCTGCCATCGTGGGTGCCATGTGCTCCATGTGGGTGCCCTTGCACTGAGCTTTTCCCAAACCTCACCAAGATAAATCCTTAGCAGAGGCAGGGCTGCTGATAGCACGGAAACGTGCAGTTCTGCAATTACAGAGTGCAGATCATGGAATAAACTGTTTGAGATGGCTCCAGAAATTTTTCCTTATCTATTAGTAGCAGATTACAGCTTTGTTTTCYGAAATGGATTCCAAGATAGATGGTTAAACAATAGGGGGAATTTAAAAGCATGTGTGTTATTCCGCTGCCTTCCCTGCTCAAAAAAAACCCCAACCCACCGCAAAAACAAGCCAAAAAACCCCCAACAAAAATTCCAAATCCAATAAACAAACCTGCAAACCTCATCAAGTTACTGATGAGGGAGAGCACAGGGGAAAGTAAGGCTGAAGACCTACTTAGGCTGGCTTTTAGGTCTTCCCTTGCTTGACTTCTTCCCTCGCCTCACTATCCCCAGCAACAGATGAGAAAAAAAAGATGCCCAAGGTGTGGACTTGATGACAGAATGCGGGTCCTTTTGTTTGGTGCTGAGCATGGGGTTTTGTGAGCAAGCCAAAGGATTAATGAAATAAGTTCTTATAGACACAATGAGAAATTACTCGATTGCCAAGAAACTGTCGTCCTAATGAACTTGGGTAGTCTGTTTGTTGGAGACACCAGAAAATGGAAATGGGCTTGCATAGCTTTATTATATTCAAAAATAGACTTTAACTAGAACATTCTGTATTCTTTCCTGTTTGAGTAAAAACAGGGGCTGATAGAAGTTGAAAGCAGCAGATAAACTGATGTGGAGACACATATGGCTTGAAGCTAGTGTTTGAAAAGCAAGGAAACCATAATCAGTTGAAGGTAAAAAGAAAAATGTTCATAGTAAAGAGCCCTGTTCTCAAGGCATCGCTTCATGTTGGTATGAAGACAAGTTTCGATTAAGTCCAGATAAATTCTTTTTTTTTTTAATGTGTACCTCATGCAGAATGGATGTTTGTCACTGTCCATCTTCGTTACTAGGGAGGAAGGAATGTGGAAGCATGCTGCTGCTCAAGCTTATAGGGCCTTAGTGCCAGAAATCAATGCAATGTGGTCATCTAATGAAAATGCACTAAACAGCCCATGTGCTGCTCGGATTTCTTTASTCAAAATGGATAAATATCCTTCAGAATCAGTACTGTAAGATGRGAGAAAATTCTGTTTTCTCTTTGAAGGCTGCTTTTTCTAGGGCTGTTCGATGGATGTGGGAAAGGGCTCAGTAAAGTAACTTAGATTTTGCTGGAGAAGGGAAAACCCATAATTATAGGTAAATATGTAGTGCATCACATCTTCCCTGGTCTTTTCACCTCTGGCAAATCTAAATCAAATCTAAAGCATCCAACACAAAGACTTGGCTGGATCTCTGCTGATGGGATGTTGAACCATGGTTGCTTGTGGCTCATATCTCTCTGGGACTCCTGAAATATTGTTGATATTTGCTGAGATGTTTTACATCCACATAGTGAAGTGCAGGACATCTTCATAAAAATGTTCCCTGCCTCAGACACTTGCTATTTTAAAAGAAAAGAGGGAAAACATTTTTTACAAAATTGAGAACACTTTCAACTTTAATACTGTTTTTGATTGGAAAATGCGAATGTTTGTGTTGAATTCTTGGCTTAATAAGTTTTAAGTCAAAACATTCTCTGGGAAACACTCCCACTTTATCTGGTCTCTGGGCCTTGATGCTTTGCACAAGGCAATGGTTGTCTGGTCTCAGTTTCCCATGACAGAAGTGCCACCTAAAACAGGGTTGGCCTTTTATAGATGCCTTGAATGTCAGAAGCAGTGTCATGACRCTTGCAAATCAGCAGAATGATACAGAGTTATTTCACATGCAGTAATGAAAAATAAAAACATGGGTTTAGTTTTTTTCATAAATCATTGCCCTTAGTTTTCAGCAATCAGGTCAGAGCATAAAAACCAAAGGTAGTTGCAGAATATTCTCTGCAAAGGAGTAATTTACTTGCTTGCAAGGTGTTTTGTGTCTAGAAATAAATTGGTAGGGAATAGATAAGCTAAATAAGTGGTTATTATATTTACCCAGCAATAGAGCATGTAAGATGGGTGAACAGAGTAGTACAAGCATTCCAGCTGGTCACCAGGATGAGAGTTGTCCTTTGAAGTGAAAATCAAAAAACTTGACATTATTCCTGGCCATAACTGCTATTATTGGGTAAACATCTCTCATGTTTAGGAGTTGCATTCCCTATATGTAAAATATGAATAACAATATTATATAAATGTGCTTTGATCTCTTCCCATGAAAAGCTCTGTGGAAATTCCAAGAATTTGATATTAAACGCTAGATTTAAACTTTGAAAATTGAGTCTGTTAAGTTATTTATAAATATCTTTATTTTTTTTAGGTAAAATATTCATTTGGCACAGTTAATGCTTTCTACTGTGGTCTGATMTGAGTGGCTAACARTAAAGTAGATTCTATAAGTAGCAGTGATTAAACACCAATTTAATGTCTATATTCTACAATATGTTCAGAAGCAGATTAAAAATGCCATGATCCAAGGAGTAATGCAGTCATATGGTCTTGGTGAATGTTCTGSAGTAACTCTGAGGCAGGATTTGTGGCTGTGACTGTAAAGCCGTGGAAGAGAGAGCTGTCCCAACCTGGGAAAGGAGTTGAAATGGTAATTCTCCAAGTCAAACAAGGAATTGATTGGTTATTACTGGTTTAACTGTCATAAAATGTAAGTCAAGAAGCATACTGCAGTTCAGGCTTTGGCACCTAATCTTGTCTCATTTGAACTCATGTTCTGCTCCATTCCCTGCCATCAATCTCCTCCTTAGGAATTGCGAGCTGAAGTTTAATGGCTTTCATCATAAGAGCAATGAAAATACCATTTACCTATTTAAAATGCTCAGCAGGGAAATACTCAAGAATGATGCCTCGTGCTTCAGGCTATTCATCCAGTTTGATGAAATCTCAATTTTTCGTTAGGCTGCAGGTACGCAGACATCCTGCAAGGCTTTGAGTTCCCCGTCCATTCTGGAGCACGATTAATTTGTGTCCACACCAGACAGCTGGTTGTGCATTAAGCCCTGCCAGCCAGCAGATAATTTTTCTAGCATTTAAACCAATTTATGATCTAGCTGACGTGCTCATTGTTTCCCTAAACCTGGCCAGTCAGCACCATCTCCGCCACGGAGCAGGAAATTAATCTTTGCGGTTATTTGACTCCATCAGCATTACCTGCTGCATGCAATTGTGGAGGAATCTGGCAAACTTTAGGAGCTACATCTTCAAACTGTGTTCGTGATAGCTCCCAATATTCCCCCCTTCCCTGGACCATGCCCCGAGGCATCATCTGTTCTCCCACGCAGCTGGGTGGAACCAGAACACCCAATGCCCACAGGAGAGGATTTGGCTGTTGTTTGTACAACCCAGGAGGGAGGATCTGAGGTTGCTGAGACTCACCCCTTGGGGAGACAGCAAATGCATGACCATGGTGATCTGAAGGCTCATCTTAAATTTCTGCTGTTGACTTTATTAGCTTGGGGCTGTTAAAGATATGAAAGACTTGGAAGGTACCAGCTTAGCTCCTTGGTTATGTCCCTGGTTTTTAAGACATGGGCATGGATGCACTTAGTCTGAAACTTCATCAGAGCGAAGAGAAAAATTGCAAATTAGCCAAAATATGTACTCTTACCTGCCTGTTCATATGGATGCTTTACAAAAACATGAATCTGAATCTCCTGTGTTGATTGTGCTGTGCTCTTGCAATAGTTGCTTTTAAGAGATGAAAAAGCAAGTAGGAATTGGGAAGGAAACTCAGTTCAAATTTTCCTTAACAAAGAGTTTAGTAAGACTGGCACGAAACCAGGTCTTTCCCCAAGCCCCATGTAAGTTAAGGCCCCATTTGCACAGGGAAGGTGGAGCTGAGCCTTTTGTGTAGCTCCATGGGTTCAGGGGGGTGCTACTCTGCCAAAGCCTCCCTGGGACTCTGATTTCAGTATTCCCGATATCTACCTGTGTCCTTGCCCTGGAAGGAGTCTTGGAACTGATGCACAGCTTGAGCTAGTGATAATTTTATGATAACTCTTTGCTTAAAATGAAAGATTGTACTTTCAAGTTATTTGGCTTATTTGCATGACTGGAAAAAGGCAGTTTGATTTTTTTTTTTTTTAAATTTTCAGGGATTGTGGTGACAGAACTATCATGTGGAGAGACTCACAGCAGAAAATGGGATTCATCAAAAAGATGCAGGGAGATAAATTTCAAGCAATCTAAAATTAAATCAGAGATCCCAAGGAATTCTCACTAAGTGACCAGTATTTTGCTGAAATGCCAGCATCGTTTTTCTCTCCAGTTTTGTTTTCTCTTTGAGCCATATCTATTGCCTTTGAAGTAGCTACAGCTGAGGCCAGAATTTGTGAATGCTGGGAAACCACCAGTTCTGAGCAAGGAAAACCTTTGTAGTCTGTTCACAGGCAGTGCAACAGAGTACACAAATATTTTTTTTTATTAATATTATATTTCCAAGCCTCCAGCATTTGATCCTCATCTTCAGTCTGGTTGCATTAAAATGCGTGGTGCAATCTTAAAAGGCAGTTGGTTGCCAAGCAAAGACCTTCCTGGTSAAGGAGACCTGATGGGGAGAGTGTCCCACATGCTCCAGTACAGCCAAATGGTTTAGGATAAATCGTGGGCTAAAATTTGACTGGCTTTAAGATGCAACCTATTGCCTCTTCTGGGAGTTGTGTTGGTTAATTTGAACTGTGGTTAATGTCAGGAAATCAAGCCTTGGTTGAAACGTATTCAGCACTGCCATGGACTCAGAGTCCTAAAATTAGGGATTGTGAGCATTAAGGCTATAAGCAATGTAATATGTGCTTGCTGGGATTGCCATTGGTGTGTTGTAGCTTCTCCGTGTTCCCAATTCTTAACCTCATGGCCACCACTGCTAAACTGGAAAAACCTTTGGATGTGACTGATACAATTCCTGTTACCMTGTGATATCATTACTGTGGCATAGTAAGAGTGAGTGAGTATTGTGAGGCATGTTGAAAAAAACCCGATAAAGCCAATATTAAATCTCGTACAACAGGAGTTGGTAGTATGTAGCACAGATCCTGACATGACAGTGCTGCTGTTGCAAGCAGAAGATGAAAATCGAGGGATTTAAAGAGCTTTGCATATTCCTGTGATCTTTAAGTGTTCCTTTCCATGAATTTCAAAAGGAAAGACACAAAAAATTAAAATGCAAAAGAGTCTGGATGTCATCTGGAATTTATTTGACCTCTTACATTGGCTCTAAAAGAAATCATAAACAAATAAACAAATAAAACTTTTTTTTCTAAGATAAAAAAGACACTTAATTTAATAAGTAGATTAAAAAACCATTCAAAACTTAGTGGGGGAGCTTGTGTGTGGCACAAAAAAAGGAAGGAGAACATTTCATTTTAATGGAGATGCTGCCAGTTCTTTTGGTATGAACCCCTTGTCCAGGGCATGAAGAAATTCCTGTTGTGATGATCACTTCACAGCTGCATGACCTGTGCCCCTCAAGTTAGTAAAGCTGGGATCTTTATATGGAGGGTTGGGATGTTTGGACTAAAACCCAGTCATTTTATTTTGGAGAAAGTGAAATTTTAAAGCCAGTATTTGGAAAGGACATYTTTCTTCAACAGGCAGCCCCAATGCCCCTCTGGTAATTTAAATCTATGTGACAATCATCAGGGTTTGATTTTTCTGGTTTTTTTGTTTTTTAATTAATAACTAGTCTTCTCCATCTTTAAGAAGGTAAGTTCTATTTAGACCTAAAAGCACAATTTTAGGCACAGAAAAGCTTCTGCTTTTTTCAGCAGGATGTGGTTCCAGCTCCCTCCCCCATGTGCCCCAACACTACTCCTCCCTCCCACAAGTCCCCACTGCAGATCTCTTGGATAAAATGTGCTGGTAGACATAAAACAAGAAAAATATTTGTTTATTCTATGGCAGACAGCTGTTTAGGATGCTGTGGAAGTCTAAGTCTTATAGTAGCTTTGCAGATGTTTTTTGTACGTGACTTTTCTTGGAAATCATCTGTGGTCGGAAGCACGGAAGGTTTCTGTGCATCCCTTGGCAAAAAGAGTTGGGCTCTTTCCCTTCAGCATCTTTGTCCAAGGAGTTTGAAGGGGGAGAGGGACAGAGGAGTGTTGCCAATGTTTGGTCAAAATGAGGACCCATTTGGACTTGAGCTACAAAAAGGTTTTTGTGGGCATGTACTGGGATACTCAGTGTGTCCAAAGTCCAGCTGGGCAGAAAAAAAATCTTCCCTCCCTTCTAGAAAAATGTAGAGCAAATTTCAAGTGACCTGTATGGAAGTGGTGGATCCTCTGTCTAGAAACAGGTCTTTGTTTTTATGCAGAAAAGCTGTTTTGAATAGTCTGTGCTGTTGGGTTGAAAAGAGCTGATTTGGTGAGATTAATCTGCAAATCTCTAGTGCACCATGAGGAAAAGGGGCTCCCTGGGGTGTGACGGCTGCGGGGCAAGGCAGGTTTSTCTCCAGAGGTGGGGATAAACATGCACTCACATTTGAGTACTTACATATTTCTATCAAGATAATTCAGCCAACAAAGCATATAGCCAAGGGTGATAGAAATTGAGGAATGTGGACTTTTTCTTGGCAGTTCAACTCTGGCTTGGAAGCATTTCAGGGGAGGATTAAATCTCRCTGCTCGGCAGGTCGGGGTTGGGGTGATCGGCAAAGGCAGAGGTTGGGGATGGCTGAACTGGGGATTAGTGCGGCACGACGGCGAGTCTGGGGCTACTCTGAATGAGGATGCAGATGAAAATATGTCAAGCATCTTTCRTAGTAGGCATTTTCAAATGGGCTGTGGTATTTTCAGGAATTTTGAGCTGGTGGAGTGGGGAGAGATGGATGACAGAGCTGCTACCTGTGCTCATCACAGTTTTCTGTCTGGGATTAGGTGGAAAGTGAGAGAGCTCTAGGCTTGCTTCATCCTGTTTTGTTTGCTTTGTGAGGACTCAAATAGCTGAAGTCCAATGATGAAAAGCTGACTTTGGTGCCCTGACATTGTTTGCTTTGTGAAATTATCCACTTTRTCATTAGTTCACCCTGGTTAGTGCAGTATGCACATTGTATGCAAATTAATATGGTTAAACCAGTGTCAAACAGGCTTACATTTGAGAAAAGTTAATATTTCTCTTGGCAGTCCTGATATCCTTTGTTCCTTATGTGCTGAATTAATTTCTTCTGCTGGCTCTTGCTCTGTGCACATGGCCACGGTGCCCAAGGGACTTGCTGAAAGGGCTCTGCCTTTCACCGGACAAGGTGGAAATTCCTCTGTTTTGCAAAGTGCATTTCCGAGACACAACAGCTTCTGCAACGCTTCCAGAACAAGACAGCAGACCAAGAACAGAGTAAAATTAAGCAGTTTGTGGTATGAATCTCCCACAAGCGAAACAAAGCCCAGCCTTGGCCTCGAGTTTGGGTATCTCCGGATTGCTGACTGGACTGTGCCAGGAGGCTCAGTGCTGGGATGTGGGATGAGTCCAGAGTGATGGCTCGGTGCTCGTGTCCTCTTTGCCATGCTGCCATACAATCCTCTAGCAGGGTTTTCACCAAAATGCAGGGCACAATGGCTCAGGCTCCAAATGCAAACTGCAGTTTCTGGATGCATGGCTACAAATCTGGATTTCATCCACTGTCAACAAGAGCTAAACCCAGAGACRATGCTGGTCTGGGCCGCACTCAGCGCAGGTGTTTACCACCTCCTTAACTCTGGGCAGGAGCTGCTGCCATGGTGCAGCAGCGCTTCAGGAATAAAGTGTCTCTCAGCCGTTTCTGAGGTTGTCACAGTGGTTCTGCTCAAACATCCATTAAAACAGGTTCAAGTTTGGTTTTTGGGCGTAAATGAAGGCCTCAGGGTTTGTGCAAGTTGATTCAGGGGTAGCAGGAGCTGTGCAGGTCTTTGTGGCCCTGTGAAATGCATGATTGCAATGTATATAAGCATAAATGGATGTAAGTATCTGAGAGTGGCAAGAGGATGGAGCCAGACTCTTCTTGGTGCTGCCAAGTAATAGAATGAGAGGCGATGGGCAGAAACTGATGCACAGAAAGGTCCACTCAAACATGAGGAAAAACTGCTTCACTGAGCAGTGACTGAGCACTGGAACTCAGAGAGGGTGTGGAGTCTCCCTTACTGGGGATATTCAAGAACTGTCTGAACAAAATCCTGTGCCATGTGCTCTGGGATGACCCTGCTGGGGCAGGGAGGCTGGACCTGGCGGCCCACTGTAGGGAGTCATCCCAACAATGTCCCTTCTGACCTGACCCATTCTGTGATTCTCCACCACCGTCAGTGCAACCACGTGGAAATGACAAAGCACTACTGGGTTTGCAGCTGCTTAAAATTTAGAATTTTATGGACTTAAAAATGCTTGTAAATTCCATAGTGTTGTTCAGGGGAGCCAAGCTCCTACAGTGTCCCCATGAGCTGCTTCTCTCTCCTGGGCTCCAGCACCACTGCCTCAAATTAGCAAATGCTTTAGAGTCATGGAATCATAGAACTGTTATGGTTGAGAAAGACCTCTGAGATAGTCCAACCATAAACCCAGCACTGCCAAGGCCACCACTAAACCATGTCCCCAGGTGCCACATCCACATACCTTTTCAACACTTGTAGAAATGGTAATTCCACTGCTCTCCTGAGCAGCTGTTCCAGTGCCTGACCACCCTTTCAGTGAGGAAATTTTTCTTGCTATCTAATCTAAACTTCCTATGGTGCAACTTGTGACCAAGTTTTGAGATTTACAGTGGCTTAAATGAAGGCCCTCACACGTCCCAGGGCACGTCTGCAGTGGAGCCCATTGGGTAGGACCAGGGAGATGGGGATGCAGGAACAGCACTGGAGGAGCAGGAACTGCTCCACATATGTGCATGAAAGTTTTGGGCTGAACCCATCCATTATTCTTGTGTTTATTTCTCATTCCATCAACTTAAGTTGTGTTTCTGGCATTTGTTTGTTTCCTTTGGGCAGTTATAGTTATATTAGTGTAAATATTTTCTAGTGATTGTCAAGTGTCCAGTTTACTTTAGTTGCTTGCAATTTCCTGCTGTAGCTTAAAACATTTTTTTTTTTGTAAAGGCATAAAACTACCCTTCCCATAAGCATCAAACTCTGCTTTTTCAGGCAAAACTCATATGCCTGAAATTTCAAAGGCACCTTTTCACGATCTGAGAACTGAAAAAGAGGTGCCATTTACACAATTGAGTGAATTCTGCTTCATAGTTGTAAAATGGTGCAATAAAACCCAAGTGAGTCACTGCCGCCAGAGTTAAGCGACCACGGGAAATTTATGGTCATGCTCAAGTTGTTGTTTATCCTTCCCTTTATGCCATCCATTTCCTATTGAAACTAATTTTTGTTGTCATGTAGGTATATCCCATAAGAGTGTCTTTGGCACAGGAGCCTTGCATGCCTGCCCTCTGCAAAACGTATAAAAGTCCTCTGGTTGCTGTAAGACTAAAAGCACAATAAATGCTCAGAGAGAACTGTGCTGAATATCTGTAATCTGGGACTCTATTTTTCTTTCTTTTCCTGCTGTAAAGGTACTGTTTCCTAACTGCTTTCTACAGTTTCCCATTCAGTTTGCAGACAAGTGAGAGCTGGCTCCTGCCCTAGGCTGTCCTACTTCTGCAAAATTGATTTTTCTTTCACCACTGTGAGTGAGGGCTGGATCTTATTTATTTTACCAAAGTAAATTTTTCAATATGAGAACAATTAATAAATGATTATGGAAAAGAAATTCAGCATTTGTTCCCCAACCTCTACAAATAAGGTAATTGCCTTCTCCAGAGGGAATGGAGTTGGCAGTAGTTTCACAGAGAACTGTTGAACTGTTTGACATGTTTTAAACGGTTTACCAAGCAAAATCAGTTTTAAAAGGAAAGGGGCTTGTCAATCAGTCAGCTTGTGTTGGGTTGTTGATGTCCTCCTGTCAGTCAGAGCAATAACAGCTTTTGGAGGTGGCTGAGGAGTTGCTGGAAGGAGGGGGGGGAAGCAGCTGCGATAATTTGGGGATTTTTTTAGACATTCCAATTTTATACAAGCGACACATAGTTTCTTGGAGGATCTGATTTATTATTATATGGGCTCAGGCAGAGTGTTTGCAAAATTTACTCTGCTTTATGGTACTGCAGCAAATGTAAACACATATAATTCAACAGTGCCAGAAGAAAATGAAGGTGGGAAATAATCTTTGTGAGCAGCAGGAGGGGTTTAGAGAGAGCTGGGAAAAGGAGAGAAGTGGCAGAGTTGTGACTAAGGGTAAGATTTATTTTCTTTTTTCATCTCCAAGAGGAAGACTATGGGTCACTTCTGAGGAAAATAGAATGAAGCAACGCCAGGGGTTAGGGGAGGCTTGTGCCACACTGGGTGGTGCCCAGCACAGGTCTGGCCATGGGGAAGGTGCCCCAGTGAGTTCCCTGCCTGGGACCCAGGGTGCAGGGGGGGCATCAGGGCTGACCCCCTGCAGCACCCAGTTCCTTCACTCAGCTGGAACTTGTTTGAGCTCCAAACACAAGCAAGAAGATAAGAAACAGAAACATCAGCAAGAGAGAGGTTTGACAGCCAAATTGTGCAGAAACCAGATGTGGTTCTTCATAGCTTGCTTTCACCCAGGAAACTTGGGTTATTGCACCTCTGCCTCAGGGCAAGGGAGCATCTCCCTCCCAAACAAAAGTCTGGTTCAGGAAAAATTTTAGCCCTGGTTTCAGGGGGATTCCTGGTTATGGATCTGTGCAACCACTCCATGTGTATGTGGCGGTGATGTACAACACAACCTAAGACTCCCATGAGATTCTTGTTTGGGAGGAGACGCTTTCTGGGGCCACAGATCTCCCCAGTAGTAGCCCCCCTGGGGACAGGATTTCTTGCTCAGCAGATGTCATTGCTCTGTGTCAGGCTAATTTAGGGTCATTTTTCTCCAAAGGCAGAGGACTGTGTGGTGTGAAGTACCTGCTCTCTGCTACATGGCAGTGTTGCTCCACAGGCTGCCAGCGGGGGAAGGATTTGAAGGGGATGCACGACTGTGGATGGAGCTGACTGGGAGCAGCACTAAGATAATGTGGATTCGTGGTTGCAAAGCAAAATGTACCTTGGAAATTTACTCTGGCTTTGCGGCCTTTCAAATTATCTGGAAAATCCAAACCCACAATGGATTCTGAGACTGTTGAACAATTTGGGAGAGGGGAAGAGGAAATACTGTTTTTTGTTATTTGAAGTTCTTACCTTAGTTCTACAGACCCGTATTTAGTTTCTATAAAACCCTGATGGATCTATAGGTATTTCTACTCTTAGGCTGGGAATTCTTGGAATGTTTGCTAAACCCTACAAAGGGTGGAAATGTTGGGATTTGGTTTCAACTTCAGACTGAGCTTCATTGCTCAGTACTCCCTAAATCCCTCAAAGTCCTGGCCTGTAACACAAACGGGCTCTGCATTATTCAGCTATAGATTCAGTAAATGCTGAAACGCTGATTATGAATATTGATGAATACTCAAATTATACCAACCCAATTCTTGGAGGAATGAGCCAGATGTCCTAGAAAATTTTCATCTGCTGAGAGAAAAAACACCATCTGAAGCAGCGGTTTGAAAACATTGTAATCCTGTGACCCCTACCAGCATATTTTTTTTCCCTTTTTTTCTGCTTTCAGTGTTAATTTCCATCTGCTATGCTTCAATATGTGGTTAACTGCCCTTTCAAAGGCTTCGTTTAACTCCATTCCAGAATTCAGTGGCAATATATCTGTATTCGTGCAAGACTCTCAAAGTTTCTTCTTGAAATACTTTTAGATGCTCAGGTGAAATTACATCCAGGATATCAATAGTGTAAAAGTGTATCCTGGAATCCAGAAAGCAAAATTGAAAGCAGGATTTGACTTATTGTGTTGTATTTAAAATCCGGGTCTGATTTTGGTTAAAATCTTGGAAGGATCCAGCAATAGGCATCATATATTAATCAATGTAAGATGAAGGCCAACCCTGCTGCTTCACTTGGAGGAGAGACCTGCCATTTTTTACTGGCTTGCAAGAACAAGGTAGACTTGGAGAGTTGGCAAAAGTCTTTGCATAGTACATAGAGCATATGACTACGAAAATAGTTGTCTACAGAAAAAACGGCTTGTAAAATGATAAAATGCTTCAATCAAGCCTCAAATGGACATATTTGGGAAGTGAAGTCTTGCTCATTGATTCTATTTTGCAAATCTTTTGTCCCTTACTGTGCCAAAATGATGTACTGTCTCTGCTGGGTCCATATGATCCCACCACTGCACTTGTCCTTAACACCAAACCAAAAGAAAGTCAGATGCTTCTTTTCTTTCCCTTTCATATTTTTCTGGCTTGGTTTCCTTCTTCCACCATGTTTTGCACTGTTTTTCTCAAACTTGGACTCTTTAAAATACAACTGGAAACTGATGGTAGTATCCAAACTTAGTAACATATTGGATAGCTTTGCTCAGAATAATTGCCTCTTTCTTTTCATCTCATCTCAGTGTTTAAAGAACAACAATACCTCATCTCTGCTAAACCTTTGAACCTTTCCTGGATATCGTTTGGTAAGTTAAATTGGCAATCCAGCATTTGTTTAGCTGATCCCTGAAAAGCACAGATGACAGAATTCAAGTATCCCCAGGTAAAAATTTGCACCTCGGGATTGTCAGAAATAATTTAAATTTTCCATTTGATCTTCAAGATGTTTTCACTATTAAAAAAGAAAAATGCTGTACACCTCCCACACTGCTGCCTTCCTGTCCTATTGATCCTGCTTTTTCACTTTAAAATGGGAAATAATAGGTTTAGCTGCCATGTAAAAAGATTTATAGACCTATTGCTTTATAGACAACTGAAACACTGGAGCTGAAAATTGTCTAAGTACCTCTGAAAGATGCATTTGGGTAATTGGTAATGAATTAAGCATCTGGAAGAAGCAGCTGAGCAAAATCAGTCACTTCATTATGGCTTTTGAGCTGTTTGCTGGATTGGTGAGCTCAGATAAACCAGACTGGTCATCGAATAAGATGCATTAAATAGGCAAATTAACGGATTAAGCAAATTACAGTGTTCATTTTGGTAATCTGTGGGTTTAATGTGCGCTTGCAGAGCTCCACTCTGTACCTGCCTCTCGGGAAGGCGTCGGCTGAGCCGCGTGCTTGGAAGCAGCTTGTGGTGCAACGCGTTGGCCCAGAAGACTTTGGTCTAAACTGAACTCGTTACTGAAACATTTCCCAGATATGTGAGCAATAAATCATCTCCTCTTTGCACTTCAATAGAAATAACCATTGCCACTGAATTCTGGGCCAGAGCAGGCCCCGAACACGGCAGAAAGGGGCTATAACAGAGCTTGCCTTTGCAAATTTGTGAGTGTTGGCTCATCCCATTTCACTAATTGCACCTGCTCCCCACCTCGAGCCAACCACCTCCGAGGCGTGGCATGTGCCAGAGAAGTGTCAGCAGGCTCTCTGGTGTCTTAACTACGTTTTTATATGTGCTGATGCACCTCTTTTTCATTCTGATTTTCCTTCAACTCTTTTATAGTCAGTCTCGTTGTTAACCATATCCTTTAGCATCCACATTCCCGGCCTGGAGCGAGCACTCCTTCAGCCTGAGTCTGGTCTCTGCAGCCTGGTCATATAGGGCTGGGCATGGCCAAAGGGAGGTTTCTTGTTTCTGCGACCAGGTATCTTAGGTTGGAGTTGTTCTGCCTTCTGATGGAAGTTGTAATTGAATTCTGGAGTACTTTTATATTTCATGGGGTTGCCCAGAGGCTTGTGCAATTATTGCATGTACCCAGCCTAAAAGTGGTGGTGTGCTTTGATTTTATTCTGGTTTTTCTTTTTTTTTAAAATCAATTCCTTTGTGTTAGCCATCATGCTCCTGCTTGTTAATTGCATTCGGACTTGACATGGATTAGCATTATGGCTGGAAGCCTAATTCTTTAAATGGAGACGCAAATGCTGCTCTTAAGTTAGTCATTAATTACTTTTATTTATTAGAGCTTATAAGTGTGGCCATTTAGGCCTCATCTGGCAATTTTAACTGCGACTGCCTCGGCTTGTTCCTGCTGGAAGCTGTACAATGTAGGTCAGGTACCCAGCAGTAAAAGGGATTATATTGTTTTGATCATTCACACTTGCCACAAGAAACACCATATTCTTTCTAGGGTGGGAATATGACCGTAGCACGTGCTAAAACTATATTTTTCATTAGAGTTCGTGTATTCCTTTGTTGGAAGGATCTCAGATGGGTGGGAAAGCAAACTGTTTACACACAATCAGTCTGGTGTTTGCCCAAGGTCGGTGAGGAGGGAAGACATTTGTACTTTTAATTATATGCTCGGTTAAAATAAGAAGAAGCTCATTTTAACAAACAACAAGACCCAAGTGTTTTTAAAAACATACTTCTTTTTTTCCTCTGCATCTCCTCTGTAAAAATTTTTCATCACTGATTTCATTGCATTATCAGGACTCAAATGAGAAACACTGCTTATGAGCAAATATAGCATCTGAATGTGGGCCAGGAATTCCTTTTACAGTATAAGCTTTTGTGTGAAATAAAAGCCAAACAGCTGCTCACAACTTAAGTCCGAGTAAGTGATCTAATACTATTGCTCTGGTCTCAAATTTGAGGCTAAATTGTTTCTTTGCCAAAGACCTTGTGCCAGCCTACCTGGTCCCAATTTGTGAGAACAAAGTATATTGTTTCTGCTGCTCTGGGGCTGGAATCACTTCATTTACCATTTTTTTCCATTATAATTTCAACCCTGACATGGGAAGCTTCCACAAGGTTGAGATTTGACTTCTCACCTCCAGCCTCCAGGAGAAATCCCAAATAGGAAGATACCTCCTTGCAAGGCTGGTCCGTCATGATGTGTAGGGATGTTTTATTACACTTGAAGACTCCCTGGCTTCTGATTTACTTTGCTATTTTTTTCCTCAGATCTTCTATTTTCAATCTTTTTCTTCTGCTTTTGCTGTGCTGTTCATCAGCTGCTCTCCAGGCTTTCCCCAGGACACCCTCCCACTGTGTGAAACTTCTTCGGGCTGTGAGACCACCAGGGCCTGAACTGGAGACCCTTGCTCCTGAGCCGAGTGTTGGTGGAGCATTAGCCATGATTTGGCCTTTTGGCATCAAAACTTCTCCAGCCCTCAGGGAAAAGCTCAATTTGAGACAAGGCAGGTATCCCCAAATGACTTTAAGTAGAGATTTCAAAGGATTTTGGATGCTCCTCAATACAGGGGATAACCAGGAGCCTGTAAATGTGGGGTAACCTGGTTTTTCAGTTGTCCAGTTCCTCCTCCATACAACTGCACTCAAACAGTGTTGGGAGGACAGAGGGAATGTTTCAAATAACTAAAAAACTTTGTGACCCTGTGGGGTTTAAATTTAAACCATTGGCTTTCATGCTTTAGGAAAAAAACTGCAAAGAAGAGAACTTTTCAAGTTATGAAAAAGACAGACCATTTCTTACACCCTGTTAGGCACAGAGTGTCTCTCTCAAATATACGGTTATGCACTTGCCCTTTCACAAAAGGTTATAATTTCCAAAGAATTTGAGTTGTGCTCTAAGTGTACAGCTGGAGCTTAAGTTCCTGTAAGATTTATTGCAAACATATTAGCAGAAGGGAGAAGAAAAATCCATAGGCCAAGAAATGTCATGTCCTCTCCCATGATGGTGACAGCCTTAGCTGTACCCAGAGAAATCTCAGGGTGACCCCAGCCTTATTCATCTCAGGGCAAAATTGAGATTTAAATGCTTGTTCTAAAAACTGCGTATTTTAATAGAAACTAAAAATGAGGGAATTTGAGGCATGTATGTGTTGTATTTAGGAGTTTACAGTATTATTGAGTTTTTTTCTGCTTGAAAGAGAGAGGACTTTATTTTCTCTTTTTTTTCCTTGGGTCAGCAACTCTTTGCTTGCCGATGATCTGCTTTCTTTTTGTGGCATTTAGGGACATGGTTTAGGGACTTGGCAGAGCTGGGTTAATGGCTGGACTCAACGACCTTAAATGTCTTTTCCAACCTAAATGAGTCAGATTCTCAGATTAACTGCTTGTTGGATAATTCAGGGCAAAGTGAATTCACACATCAATTTGATTTTGGGTGTTGGGGAGGAGGATCACCTGTGTCTATCTTCCATCACTTAACTCTGTTGAAAACAGTGTGGGAGTTTCACTAGATATTTTATATTGGATAAAATTATTTTGAAACAGACAACCTTTTAGTTCCTGTAACTTACAGCTGTTTATTTGTGTAACACTGCTGTCATTGTGATAAAATTATGTGATTTGTTTTGTTTTGTACAACTTTTACTTAGGTTTTACAAGCCTTCATCCATATGGAGGGGATTTTGCTGTTTGTGTTTTACTTGGATTTTGTTTCATTAAGACATGCTTTTCCCTGTCTTTTGAAGCATAGGGCATCATGTAGTCCTGGTCAAGGGTTAATGTAGATAATGGAAATAGAAACAGCTCCAGAAGCTGAATTCATATTTGCTTGACAGGCTATTGCTGATCTTCATCCTCCTCCTTATAAAGAGGAAGATGGTTGTGGAGTAATGTGTAGAAAACAAGATAGTTCTTATGAAGGTGGAAGAAATGCCTTCTGCATGCAGGAAATTTGAGGTGGAGAGAGGGTTACACAGGAGAAAAATGTTTCTTTTGAAGACCACAGGAGGAAAAATTTAACAGGTTTTTTAGAGATGCTGAAATAGCGTCATGTAAGTGCAGTGTTGGATGAGTTTGGAAACAGGAAAACTTTGATTTTTATGTTGAATTTGATTTGTAACATGGAAGCAAATTCTGTTGGTGATATTACTGTGATGGTTGTGGGCTTGTTCTTCAGATGTGCTTGGCCCCGTCCCTTGGATTCTTTATGGCTTGCACATGGCAGCTTGTGCTCCCCTTCAGAGGAAACTGAGAAACAATGAGGGTGGAAAATCCTGCCAGAAGGGGCATTATCCACAGACTACATCTGCAAGTGTGAGAATAACATCTAAACACAAAGGATGTGATTCTTTSCTTGAAGTCTCTAATCTATACACTTCTCTATGGTTACTGGGATCTTCTCAGAGATCCGAGAAACCATGTTTTTCAGCTGCTCTCAGAGTCTTCACTTGCTTGTTTCTCTTCTCATTTTTCACATATTGAAAATGACAAAGAGTATTTTATTTTTTTCTCTGTGGGATCTTGGCTCTGGAATGGCTAATTCTGATTGTAGATAAGACGCATTAGCTTAGAGTACTTCCGTGCTCCAAAGATGCAATTCATCAAAACCCAAGTACTTTGTGTCAGATCTGAATGTTTCACAAGAGATTTTGTAATCCAACATGTCAAACTTGCTTAAATGTGAGATTGCAACTGAAAGCTGAAGGAAGGAATAAGTGCTTCGTTATCTTCCTTACCTTACAGAAGTGTCTTGCAGTTCTTAGAAAAAAAGAAAATTGTCTTATTTCTGCAAGAAATACACAACTACCTCATGCTGTACAGGTGCTCCTGAGATGTGCTTCTGCTCCTTTTGTTGGTATATAGGCTGGTGTTTCATCAGGCAGATTTAGTGATTCAAGTAGAGCAATCATCATCCTCATCTGCTGAATAAATCTATTGCTGGTAACTTCTTGATTCTTCCCAGAGGTGACTTTGTGTGAGAAATTATTTGAGAGGAAAAAGACCTCGAGGGTATCTGTTTGCTCATCTGTTCTGGGCAGTGATGCTTTCAGTTACCTAGTGCTGAAGATAATATAAGCATCATGAATTTGAGTCAAATGCAATGTGAGTTTGGCATCATTTCTGTTCCCCAGCTCTGTCACTACATGGATTTCTAGCTTGTATCCATAGAAGAAAAAGGAGTCTGTGTTCATTTTCCAGATTCACCTTGATATAACTATGCCTGACTTGCCTAACCAGTAAGTCTCTGAAGAGATTGTGACCTGAATGTTGTTTTTTTTTAATTTTTGAAAGTGTTTAAAGTGTGCAAGAGCATATGGGGACGATGAACAGAGCTGGTCACTGTTCTCATAAAGAAACATGAAACCAAATCTGTGTGCGTGTTTGTGCACAGACACTTTCTGAAAGATGTTCAAAGTTCCCATCTCTGTCCAGGACTTGTACTGAAGCAGCTGTCTCAGTGCAGATGTGGGAAACTAAAATCTGCCATGAAAACTTTTTTACCTTGCATATAGCCGCCCCCACAGCTGCCAAAATATGCATCCTCTTGTTTTAAAAATAGAGGGGGGTATGCTGAAAACATCTGCTCCTGCCCTGTGCTGCAGCTGTGCCAGTGTATTATCTGGAAATGGCCTGAGTAAGACCAGCCATAATAAGAGGAGAAAAATCCCATGTTTGATGTAAGTGCAATTGTGGCTTTATTCCAGTCACTTCTTAATTTATATCTCAAATTCAGTTTATCTTCATGCCCTGATGACTAAACAAAAGAGCTGTATGCACTTGACTGTTTGAAGAAACTGTCTCTGGGTGTGGGAAAAAGAGAAAAAAATTTGTTTAGGGGTGTGTGTGCAGAATCCAGAGTATGGAGTGAGCAGCACCATCTTGGTTGTTTTGAATGGAGCATAATCAGAGCTTTGGTTTCAGTGGGTGTGCATGTATCATTTCACACTTTGAATGAGCTGGAATTTTATTTTTATTTCTTTTGCAAAAGCATCCACCCGGGATAAGAGGGGAGTTTTCTGACTACAGGTAAAAAACCACTTAAACACCCTAAATTTCTCACTGGTCTTGAAACCTTAGGTCATCTTGAGCTAGTACACCTTGTGTGCAGGTTTTATGGTGCTGCTGAATGTCAGATTTGGGGCTTGACTTTGCTCTGCTGGATCCTGTTGGGACAGTTTAAGACTGCACCCCATCTCCTCCTGGATAATCACTCATTTTGGGGATATCTCTCATTTTAGCTTAGCTCTAGGTAAAGAAGAGTTTGAGGCTGTAAACCTTTAGTGCTGAGGTCCTGAGGTGCTCTAGTCAAAACATATTTTAAACACTGCCCTTTATTATCCCAATAGTAACAGCAATATTCCAGTTTGGCTCCTGGAACAGACATCTTGTTCTTCCCTGAGGCTGAGCACAGCTCCCTGATGCATTGTGAGGAAGATGCTTGTGAAGGTGTAAGAGGGAAAACACCTTCTTGCTTTTTTTGCATCTTGAAAGCAACAGGATCACGTATGGAACTGCAAGGAGCTTTCCCCAGCTAACAGCTAGAAGTTGCTTTCTGGGTGGTTTTTGCAAAACATAGCCCAGGATTTCAGAGATCTTTTGGGGCACTTGGGCCAAATTTGAAATGAATCTAGATATTACCTTTTTTTGTTTTATTTGGAAAACTTCTGCAGACTGTAGGTGCTGCATGTTTCCAATCTGCATCTGGCATTTGCTTTGAGTCTTTGAGTCTGTTGGAATCCGAAGCCAAAAAGGTTCATGCAAAGTGTTGTGACCCAAAACTGTTTAATCTCAGATCTGCGGTCTCGGAGCCACAGCCTGACTTGAATACCTGATGAGTATCAGCTGAGCAAGCATCACAGCATCTGACTCCTGCCCATGAACCATAAACCTTTTCCTCAGGGAACAAGAAAGTAAATTGGCCTTTGTGCAGGACCAGCCAGCTAGGCCGGGGCCGCGGTTTCCTCGTGCTCGATACCAGACCCCACGGTGCTCTGCTGCAAAGTTCTCCTTCCTTCTAAGTGAAGCCATATGAAAAAAAAAAAAAAAAAAAAATCCACTTATTGAGAGTGGCTGAACCAACCAATTTGTTCAAGCTATTCTTCTGGTTGATTCATTTTTAACTGAAAAAAAGGCTGATGTATTGAAAGCAACTTGAAAAATGCCAAAAGGGAAGAAGGGGAAACAAGTTAAACCATTTGAAGCTCATAAAAGAAAAAAAAAAAAAAGAATTTAAGTGCAACCACATGAGTGGTGTAAAATTGGTGTAATACTTGATCTCATGTTGGAGCACAATGTGTTAGATATGAGTTCCTCTAGAAAACAAAGCCCTAAAAGTATCCTTAACATTTGTGATTGAAAGGTCACAATGTAATCAGCTCACTCTGTCATGCTTGCAAGGGACAAAACCCTCTGATTTGAAGAGCGAGAAAGACAGGTCTTCATTTCACTTGACCTAGGTTTTTACTCGAATGCTGTTCCCAACTACATCTTTGGATCAACATACTAAAAATAAAAGTTCCTGAGAGCCTCAGCAGCACATGGCTTGAAGGAAGAGATGGACCCAGATTCATGGAAAATGTCTGTGTAAGTGTTCTCACTGGAAAAGGATGATGTTTAGGAGAAATGGAAGGGAAGAGCGCAAGTTGACGCCACAAGTTCTTGCATAAAAAGTGCTTCACTGGCATAACGTTTAAAAAGCACTGTTGGTCTTCAGTGAGGTTTTGTTGGGTTCTCTTTCTTGCTAACGTTTTACACTCACTGTGTCCTCGATGAGCATTGATTTTGCCTTGTGCCCAACAGTAATTTGCCCAGGCAGAAACGTGTCCACCTAGCTGAAGGGATGGGAGGCAGCACTGCAGCCTCCCAGCCACGGGAGCCTGGGTCAAGGACCAGATATGATTTAACTATGAGGGGCAAAAAGACTTTAACCACATATAGTGTGGTCTCCTGGTGTTGATGGATTACGGTGTTCATCGAGCAGCCCAATTTGTAGTTACCCAATTTGCAATGGGTAAATTTGTTCAAAAAAAGGTTATTTACTGTACTGTGGACAAGTACGTGGGTTTGGCCTTTGACAATATTTTATATTGAACTATAAAGTGGTGTTGATTTTTAATATTTCATTTACTTACGGTAGATGACACAAGTGGCTCTACCCAGCAATTGTGAGTCTGTTTACTGTGAACTTTTTACCTTGTTTCTGAGGGGATATTCTTTAGATACATCCATCATCTCTTCCTCATAATATTTTCAAATAGCAATGTATTTCATTCTCTTTCTTTGTTTTTGGGTTACTAAATCTATCATCTTACTGGGAAATTTACGGTGTTGTTAGAAATTGCATATTATGCCCTGGATTAAGACTGTTTAGCTTGAACATGACAAGTTGTTTAAAAATAGACTGTTATGCTTTGTATTCATTCTCCTCTCCAAAACTCTCTTTCATAACAATGTAAATAAAGGACTCCCAGAACTGATACAGTGGAGCTGGCACAGTTAGAAGAAAAGACTCGGCTATTGCCCAATTTACTTTAATGCAATATAAATCTTAATTATATTGAACAAGCATCAGACTGCGAGGTCTTGGGAGATGGAGTCATTAGGTAACAGTTTATAGTTAACATTTATCTTCAAGCAAATTCCCAGGCCTCCTTAATTTCCTTTGTAGTCTCTTAAACGGATTGGAAACAAGAGGTGTAATATGGATTCACTTTACGCCCAGTTCATTAAGCAGTATCCAAAACTGAGCCCTCAGAATAGGCTAGAAATTGCTAAAAATAATAATTTTCAGTTGTGCAGACCATAGACTTCATCACATCTGCAGAGGATGAGGTTGCAGATGGCATTAATGATTGTTGGATTGCTTTTACCTACTGCCGTCTCCTGTGGGAGCTGGGAGGTCTCTGTCTCTCTGCTCACCCACAGGATTGACACTTGCAACTGTTGCCCAAAGTAAATACTGGGTTTGATATTTTTCCTTTTAATCGCCACTAAAATTTTCTCTCCTCAGAGACATTTCCTCATCCAGCTACTGAATGGCAGCAGGATTCTAAATGTGGGTTCCAAAATACTACTTTTTTTTAACCAAATTGCTTTCAGATAAAAACAGCAAGTAAAACAGATGAGAATGTATTTTTAATTTTTTCCTCTCTCAATTTTGGTTTATCTCACTTGCCACAAGCAATATCTATAAAATATATTTGTAATTCCATATGCTGCACCCACTTTACAGATTTCCTTGAAGACTGTAGGGAAAGAATTATAGGACCACAAAATGGTTTGGTTTGGAAGGGACCTTTAAAGATCATCTAGTCCAATCCCCCTGCAATGAGCATGAACATCTTTAATTAAATCAAGTCACTCAAAGCCCCATCAAATCTGACTTTGAATGTTTCCAGGGATGAAGTATTTACCATCTCTGGACAACCTGTGTCAGTGTAGGCAAGAGTCAGTTTTTTCCCATGTGGTGTAAAGTTTTAAGAAATTCCTTAAACCTAAAAAGAAACCCTGCTAGTATTAAGTTTCGTTTTTATACAGGAACTTTGGTTTCTTGCAGGTTTCTCACACTCTCAGTTGAATGGCTCCAACCTGAGCTTTATGTGGGAGCTCCATGCATTTACCCTTCAATATCAACCCTCCTTTAAGCTCCCTAAAAGCATCACTACCAACTCATTACTCTCTTGTTTAAATACTTGGCCTCCCTCTTCATTAGGACATTTCCTCCTCCCTAAGAAGCACCCTGTGCTTTCTGCCTGCCAACAGCAGGAGAGGTAAAGCCAAAAGGTTAGCAAGCAAGCCACTTTGGATTAAACTGATCCAGGAGGAGTCCATGGAAAGCTGAGGCAGTATTAAACAAGGCTGCTGTTTAAAGCAGCCCCACACCCCGAGGGAGGCTGAAGGCTGCTGAGGGTCAGGCTCTGCCTGGGGGTCAGACCCCCAAAATTAGCCAAGAGGGTGGTGCAGGTATAGGGGCTTTAAGGGACACAATTGGTCTCCAAGGTTGGAAAAGGTGCTCCATCAGTCGTGATTCCACTCCAAGGCAGCTTGGCTTTTGGGAGGGGGGAAACCTTTCTCCTGGGTGTAAGGTGCTTTCGAGAATTAAGGAGGCTGAAAATGTTTGTTTGTTTGTTTGTTTGGTGTTTTTTCTGTCTCCCCCACAGAAACTTGTGAGCAAGTTGTTTAGGGACTTATGATAGACATTTCTTACCAATCCTCGTGAGGGCATCCAGGGTTCTGTCTGCAGGTTGCCAACCCCATAGCGAGGGAACAAGTGGGATTTGGGGCTCCCACTGCAGCCCCTGTGAGGGCAGGGGATCTGCTGGAGCTCTGTGGTGGGCTGGGGAGGGGGAGCACTGCACAGTGTATCCAGACTTCAAAGAGGAGAACTCTGGGCTGTGGCTGAAACCCTGGAGTTGCAGTTGCACGTTTGTGTATGGAAATGTTTATGCAATGGGGGGATTCTGATAGGAGTGCAGAAATATTTAATGATCTTTGTTTATCATCCTTTTCCAGCAGAAAGGAGAGGGAGCAGTGTTGTTTCACAGATAAAAACGGAGTTCTTGCTTTTTGTTAATGTTGCTGTCACTCAGCAAATGCTCCACCAGAGCCAGCTGACCTGCTGCAGAAGGCTACAAAAAGTGGTTTTTTCTTCCAGCCTGGCCATGCATGTGTTGTGGGAGATGGGATGCTGCCAGGTGCCAGGCAGGGATTCCTGGCTGCAGTGGAGAGGCTGCAACACACTGCCCTGAAGGCCATGGTGTTATGGTTTTGTCAGGGACCTGGATGTTCCATGCATTCTGGAGCAGTGTTCTGCATCCATGTTTATTGTTTGAGTGCCTTTTTTCCTTAATTAAGGGTATTTTGCCACTTATGGTACTTTATTCATCCCTTAGCCATTGCTGTCCAGAAGGGTAAGAATACAAACAAGCTTTATGACTGAAATTAAAAATGTATGACCAGATCTAGTCTGTCAGCAGTCTGCACAAAAGAAGTTCTGACTCAGATAATGATTAGTACCAAGAGGTTTCCRTTCCTGGCTTTAATACTTTAAATATTGTGATTTGCAAGCCTGTGACAGCCGTTTGCAGCACGCAGGGATTGTGCGGCAATGTCGCTTGCTTGGCAAAGGTTTTTTTTTCCAGAATTTTGGAGCATGTAAGACCTGGTTCCCTCTACCACATGAGCAACACCAATAACTTCAAAACCTGCTTCCCAGCTTGCCTAGGAGCCTGATCTTGGGGGTTTTTTCACCAAAATTATATACGGTGTAGAAAAAAAGTGGTATTTAAGATGTGCAGCCTACCAATTTTTTTGGTAGTTGGGAAAGGAGGGAAGGCATGAGATGGATCCAAAGGGAAGGACGTGCTGTGGGTACTCTCCTGAACTGTGTCCATGGGGCATCATTAACCCTGTGCTCTCTGTTTCCCACAGGCCCCCCGGGGAGGCGAGGGAAGCCCGGCCGGCGCGGAGAACCCGGTAAGCATCGCCTGCCCCCATGGCTCTGGGGGTGTCGCTGGGTGGTGCAGGAGCCTTTGGGTAAATGACATTGGTCACCTTCATCTAAGGGGCTGTGGAGCAGGGCTTTCCCACGTCCATGTGTGCTGGATATGAAACGTTTGATTAAAAATTTAAAAAAAAAACAAAACCCCCTAAATCCTAGAATACCAAAACAAACAAAATAAAAGGAAACAAACAATCAAAACAAAAAACCAAGCAAACCCAACTCAAAACACCCACTGCTGCTGCATATTTTATCCATCATTGCATTTATCCTTTGCAGCATTCAGCTCCATCACTGCCCCATCCAACACTGAAGCGGGACCGTGAATTAGCACAGAAATAGGGAATCCCCCAGCTGTGTTAGATGGGAGGTGTGCACTGGCTGGTTCTCTGCACGTGGATGTGTCCATACATCACCTGCCAGCCGTAGGATGGTGGTATCTGCATTTGGGAGTCAGGGATAACCAAACCTTGGGCACACGCCCTGAGCAGCAGTGTGCCCTCAGACTGGCTGAAACCCCAGAGCAACCCTGCTGGGGGCTTCCATCTGAGCTGACTGTAATTATATGTCTCTGTCACTTCAGTGTGTCTGGTGGGGTTTTGTTTTTCTGTCCCTGTCTTGTGAAATGGGAAAGGACTGACCCTGTTTCAGCTGGGGAGAGGCGCTGTTTACATTGTGCTGTTGGGTCTGAGTGCTGTTGGAAAGGGGAGAGATGCAGCTGGCATTGCTCTTTCTAAGGAACACAGGCAGGGATGTGCCTAGAAAGCCACGCAGTTTGCAACTGCCTCAGAGTGTCAGAAAGGAGCATGTGAAATTTTACCTTTCTCAGCTCTTAGGTTCTTGAACACTGAGAGAATGAACAGGAGCCAGGTGGATTTCCATTTAGTGAGGAGGCTGAGTTCTGTTCTCTGCTGCTTCTTGCTATAGAAAATTCACAACCAGGATTTTGAAAAGGGCAGCATAACTGTCTGGTCACCAATATTTTAAACAATTCTTTTAATGCTGAGGAAAGGAAATTGAGGGGATTTGTGCTGCACACCAGCAGCAGAACATGAACTGATGGACTGATCTCCTAGGAAGGCAGGCAGGCATTCCCTTCTCTTCCACTGATAGTATTCCACAGTGCATTAGGTGTTTACTGAGATATTTTTGTTCCTGAGGCATCAGGGATTTACTCTTGGCCAAGGGAGAGGTGCTGATGGGGTGGTGGTGGATCCCAGCCAGCTTCATTAATTTGTTTCATTTTCCCTGCACTTGGGCTGTAGGAAAAGCCACCAGACTGCTTTGATTCTTTTTTTAGTTGTTTTTTAAATATCACCTTAGGGCTTTAAGGAGCACAGTGGAGTACAGCCACTCAATTTAATACTCAAATTAAATTCAACCAAGGGCAGCTGGAGAGGTCAGCCAATGAATCTGATTTTATATGCAGGCATTTATGTAAATGCTGTCCAAGATGTGTCTCTGGTCCATACAAAAATCTGGGAGGTAGCACTGAGCTTGCACATGCCCTTCAATCTCTTCTCCCTGTTTCACACAATACTTTTGAAAAGCAATGTTTGCCCTCGTGCTGTGTCACATCTGCAAATGCCACTTGAGCATCCCTCTGAGGAAGCAGAAAGCTGCCAGGGAACCAATGCAGAACCAGCAAGAAAACAAACATTATAAAAGAAAAAAAAAAAAACCAAGAAAAAAGTTAATTATTGATAACAAAAAGATTTCAACACTTAATAAAAACTTTTTTGAAATTTCTGCAAGTGTGGGGGAAAATAGAGAAGAGTGCAGCAGCCACCCATTGCACACAGCCACACACTCAGCCAGGCTCCATGGGGCACACCAGTGAAATCCAAGGAGTGCAGTGCAGACCCTGTGGATTGTCCCTCTGCACTGCAGATAGACTCTCAGGGAGCAGGCATCCCGCTGTGTGCTGCTTTTGGCCGAGCTGCCAGATGTTTGTTTTTCCAGATAACTTGAATATATATTGCTATATTTGTTTGAGAACCTGACCACACATAAACCAGGTCCTTGTTCCTTCACTACAGCTGATAAATGTGGATAAAATTTTGTTTGTGCAGCATGCTGGTGTCCATCCCCAGGGACCCTGCCTGGTTACAGCTTCACAGCCTCCAGACAAAGGCTGTTGGAGAGCCAGAAGGCTCAGCCCTGCCAAGGGAAGCGTGTTTTTCTGGCACTTGTTGAAATGGTCATGTTGAAAAACCTTTAGAGATTCATATTGAAACTTTCAATGTATATCTCTAAGAAACAAGCAGAGAAACTGTTAAGAGATACTTCTGTCCCTTTTAATCACACCCTCCTGTTGATTTAAACCAAGACTGAATTTTGCTTTTTTCTTCTGCCATGATGGATTCAGATAAAGTAAATTAATCCAACAGCTCTGTTTCTCTAAACTAAGAATTCATCATCATGAAAATGCATTGGGACAACCACTCTCTTCCACAGATATGCACCATACCATAAAGGATTAATTTTTAAACCATTTCTGGAGAAAAAAAATTAACTCTTTAGACTGTTTGGAAGCGGGACAAGCCTGGCTGCACACGCTTCAAAAAACACCAGTAAAACTGTGGGGGTGAACCCCCATTGCTCCCGGGACCTGCCAGGGGTAGGCAGTGGGTCCTATTGGGGCCCTGCCTCTGGATTTGGTAGTTTATTTTGCTGTAGAGAAGCATAAAGGCAACAAGTTTTCCCCCGGGGGAGCCCTGGAGGGCCGCGAGGGCTGCACTAAACCCCAGCCTTCCTTTGGGCTTCGCATCTCTGGTGGCAGCTTGAGCTTCCCATGGCGGCACAATCGTCCCTGCTGTGATCCCTTCCCTTCCCTGACCTCAGACACAAAGATCAAGTACCTGGGCGAGTGTTTCTGCTGCCATCAGCCCAGCTGAACAAACCAGGGAGTAATTGAGTCAAACGGCTCCATCCAAGCCATTTTATTTGCTCTCTCCACCATCCGGCCCCTCGGGAATCACGGCCGCAGCAGCGGAGCGGATGTGTCCTGGAGCTGGGCCCAGGGACGGAGTCGCTGCGGTGACAGTCACCTGGGCACCATCAGTGTGAAAGGGACTACTTTTAAATACCAATTTGTTCCACTGGTGCTACCATGTGGCCAGGAAATTCACAGCAGCAACCTCCCTCGGGAGGTGTCACTCTGGCTGTTTGTTCCGGTCCCGCATGTCCCAAGCTCCATCCCATCCAGGGATGGGAAACACATAGGTCCCAGCACCCTTACTCCTGCACATGAGTATCAGTGGTTTCTTTTCCAGCTGGAAAGAAAGCACAGCCTTGAAGACTGATGTGCACCCACCCATGGAAACTGTGTATAAAAAAGAAAAACACATTTTAATACAATTTTGTGGGGGATTTTCAGCCTTCTCTGCGAGGTGGAAGGAAGTTTTTGCTGCACTTGCTGTGGTGGTTGGTCCTGACAGCCAGCCTGCACATCTCAGATGCAGTTCTTTTTCCTTGCTAAAGGCAAAATCAGGTTTAATGTCATGTTAGCTTATTTTTTCACTGTGATATGTCCCAGTGAGGACACAGTTCAACTGCTGGAGTGAGCGTTTGTGAAATAACACGGATTTTTGCCAGAGGCCTGGGAGGTTTTGCTTCCCCTCTTGCTGCCAGCTGGTGCTGTGTGAGTGGGATGGGATACGGATGCATAGCCCTCCTGGGGCTTTGTGTTTGGTTTTCTTTAAAGATTGATCCATGCTGGAGTGTTTCTGAAGGATGGATGAATAGGATCCAGGATTTGGGAATACTTAAGTATCGGTTCAAAGTCTTTGCACAACTAGGTGGTGGGAGGTGATATTCATGTCTCTTGTAATATCATTCTCCTTTCTTCCCCTGGCTTCGAGATTGATCCAAAAAGCTCAAAATTGATTCATCTGAAGCTCAAAATCCCTCAAGATAAAACAGGAGAAAACCCACATGAAATATTGAGTCTGGGAAGCCTCTGAGTACGGCTCTGCTCTCCTCACATGAAGCAAGAGCTGGCTCTAGACGCTGACACCCAAAGCCGGTGTCTGGAGCACTGAGTAGCACCTGTTTGCACAGCTACAGCCCAGGGGGATAAACATTGCCTGTTGTAGGCACAAATTTACAGGTGGGCCTGAGAGGGCATTTTTTTGATAAAGTGTTATTTCATTGGAAAATCCCAACTTGGCATAATTTCTGTTTCTGGCAGAAAAAGTTTTGTTTACAAAACGTTTTCATTTCAAAAGCAGTTTTTGGGGAAATGTGTCGAAATTGTTGAATTGGGATTAAAGTCTTCTGCCTACCACCCATTACTTTTGCTTTCCAAATGTACATTACGCTACGAGTGTTGCTTTAATTTGAACTCCTAACAGAGTTTTAATTCAAAGGGGTAGTTGTTTGTTTGGGTGGGGTTTTTATCTTATAGTTATTCTGTTTATACAAATATCCTGATTTGGAACAAGGAAGAATCTAAAGCTTTTTTTAAGGAAAAAAAGCAAAGTGATTTCTATGCAGGGAACTGTTATTTCTCTCCCAGCCCTACATGTACCTAAAATCCCACATTTTACACATTAAGATTTACGCTTTCAAACTTGTTGGCCATGTGATTGAGTGAACAAGTGTAAATATATAGTTGTTGTTATTCACTAAGTACATGTGTGGCTGCATGTGGGTAAATCACACAGAAAATTGTATTTATTTGGGGATTTTCATTGCTCCTCGTATTTCTTGTTACGAACTGCCTGTGACAACCTCATACCCAAGGAATTCTTTTTCTGCTGAACTTCAGAAAAAATCGAATCTGTCCCACATTTACTCTCAGTAATGAGTCTCTGCTAGGGACAGCATATTCCCCCTGTGCCCCAGCACTGAGGTATAGATAGGATTAGAGGTCAACACACAGTGACAAATACTTTTTCCCAAAATCTGCCACTTTTTATGGTGGTAGCAGTTGTCCTCCTTCCTTGTTACCCATGTCTCAGTTACTCCCCTTATAGCATCCTGAATTAATAATTCTATGTGTATGTATATACATATCGTGTGTGTGTATAAATACACATGAAAATATGTGTACATACATAAAGTAATTATACAGATACATAAATTTGTATTTACATAAATATACATATGTTTATATTTGAATATATAATTTTTAAAATTTTTTTTTTTTATGTCTTCAGGTGGCCACAGATATGTGTTTGCCACCTTGGGGATCAGCTATTTGCCCTTTAGAGCTGCAACAAAGTCCCCTCTGGCTCTTCCTGAGCTGTTGGAAAGGTCTGGCAGGTTTTGTTTCCTCTGCCTGGCTCTCTCCTCTCATGGCAGGAGAGTTTGCATGATAAATGATTTGCAGATTTAACAGAAATATCATCTTATCCCGAAATTCCCAAGCTGCAAAAATACTTGGAAATAAATGACTATGACGGTCATTTCCCATATGTTTTTGTACTGCTGGGGACGATGCCACTGTGACCTGCTAGGGCTTTTGGATATACAAAATAACATTAATGTCAGTCAATCAGGAAATCTGGGTCATTAATTTTCAATGAGTTTCAATTTTCACCTCCCAATAGCACAGCTGTCCATGTTGTTAAGGAATTTCTTGGTGTTTCCAAATAGCTCCATGCCCTTGCAGGTTTGATACTAGGTGTTCACTGGTGGTTGTAGCAGCATCATCCTTGTTCAGGACAAATCAATCACAGACCAAAATCTGTGCATTTGCAGTTTATTTTTGTCTTTCTCCTCTTCTTCCTGAAATCAGACCTCAAATTAATTTATGTAGTCTGGAATACACAAAGGCTGTTTCCAACTTTTATTTGTTATAGGAAGAATTTCCAAGTTGTTTCAGTCTTCCTTTCAAGCTCTCAAACTGATTCCCACTAGTCAAAATTATTAGCAGTAAATTCTGGCAAATTTCTGTGAGAAGAGCATCTCTCTTGTGCAATGTGCCCACATTGATGAGAAGGCTGGTGAGGGGCAGCCCCTGGGTACAGGATCAACTTCTTTATTTATTGTTGAATTGCAAAATATTTTACTTTCTTCCATAGGAAACAAGTGTCTTGTGACTAGGCTGTTGAAAAACGCGTTTAGCAAACCAGAAGGTGATGTTGTTCCCAGGAGGAAAAAAAAATCAATTCAATAGGTTTAGCTTTATGCCTTAATGAAGATTTATGTAGCTTTGATTGGCCAACAACAGTTAAAGATTGGTGTGACTCCACTGTTGCAGCTGGAGAACATCCCAAGATGCAAATACAGATGCCCCAATTCAACTGTGATTCCTGGATTTGGGAGGAGGAAGCACTTGAAAAGAGCCCTTGCCTGCACATGTTCAGGGAAAAAACCAGTAGCTGAGGAAAGGAAAGTAGGCAACAAATTCCACAGAGATTATAATTGGTACATGATTGAAATCCCATATTAAAATAATTTCCTGCCCTCTTCTTACTTGAGACTTAGTCTTGACTTCTCCACAAAAGGGCTTTTGTGGGGAGCCTGGTGTAAGTGAGTTAATAAATCAGGTTTATGATTCTCAGTTAATAAATTGGCACGGAGCCATTGACTTCTGTATTCAGAAGAAATTAAAGCAAGGAAAGTGAGCTAAGCCCCTGTGCTCCTGGCGTGGAGGTTGTCTCTGCCACACCCGTGGCCAGGCACTCGGCTGAGCTCGTGTGTGGCACTGACCCCCTCCAGGTGATGGACACAGGGCAGTGGGATGGTTCTGGGTGCTCTGCTGGTCATTACTTGCTGCTACTCCTCGTTCTTAGGCTTTTCTTGTTTATTTTTTTAATTCAACATAGCAATGTTTTTAATTTTAAAACAAATTTTGAAATCCTTGAAAGGCATTTGCTTGAAATACTCTTCTTGAATAATATTGTTGAATAACATAAGATGAACAAAGCATTTTTTTCTTTTTCCCCTCCATTTTACGCTTTGCCACATTTTTTTTTCTTTCCTAATTGTGCCTAGTTTCTGGATTTGATTGGGCAAGAATCAGAGCATGAAGAAATCCCAAAGAGAGCTATAGGAACAGGAGTGCAATGTGCATTGCTTTGGATTAGATTTAGTGTTCGCTTCTCTGTAGCACCAGCCTGGGCAAGCGGTGGGAAAACTGCAGAAAYTGGCGTGGCAGGTGGTGAAGCCCCTGCACTGCTGGGGAATATGGGGAATGTTTCTTTTTCTACTGCTGTGAATCGCAGCCTCACACTGTGGCACTGGCACCTGAAGACSAGCGTAGATGTGAGGGATATTTCCCTGGAGCTAAGGCTCTGTGCATCGGTCCGCTGGCTGCCTCCGGGCATGGCAGAGCCACTGAGCAGGGGCCACGAGGGGGTGACACAGGGCTGTGGGGTTGTGGGACATGTTTTGAGGTCAGGGAGGGATGGGGACCGAACAACAGCAACGTTTGGGGTCTGTGGAATCTGTGACAATGTCCTTGTCAGGTTCCCACTGCACTGCTCCTCTGGCTTTTGCAAGATTATCTCCTGCTCTTCTGGCATAACCTGAAGAAAAAATAAGGTCCATGGTGAAAATATAGTTTTTGTTCGTAAGAATTTGCACGATTTTCCAGCCATTGTCTGTCTGCTTTTTGTTGGCACCACYCCAGGCCCTGATGCCCTGCATGTGAGCAATGCCTTGTGACAGGCTCAGGGGTTTGGGGGGGAGAGGAAACAGTCATACTGTGGAAAAGATGGGAAAAGAGTGGTTTTACACCCCTGTCAGTACTGCTGTGCCAGCAGCACTGGTGAGATGGTCCTGTAATGGGAGGATGTGGATGGTGCTGAGAGTATCTGGAAAGTCACCCCRTGGGAATTGGACTGAAAAGTCCCAAATCATTCTGAAGTTGCTTCCTGCTATGTGCTGCTTTATCAGATTATACTTTTTCTTTGTAATTGACTCTTTTTTTCCTTGTTTTTCTTTTGTTTTCCAGGACCTGCAGTAAGTATCGTGGATTTTGCTGTTGGATCAACAAAGTTAAGGCTTCCCTTTCCCCCTGCCTTTCAGTGTCCTTGCAAAAGCACMGCATTTTTTGGTAGAGGTGTGTCTGGAAACAAAATCGGTACCAGATGCTGCTGGTTTGGTTTTTTTCATGATCGTAGACAAATGGGGGGAGGGGGGAAAATTTTAAAATATTTAACTTGCTGCCCTGAGGGACTTCCAGTAATTTTAAACTCAGAAAATACTCGGTAAAATGGACTTTTCCTTTTAAAGACYTCTTTAGTCTGCCTCTATTCAACACAAAGAGTGCTGTACTAATATTTTAACATGTTAGTGGGTTTATTAGTTCTAAAGCTCCATCTTGCTTTTCTTATCTGTTGTGTTTCCATCATTTAATATGGGTTTGGTCACCTCACAAGGCGGGTTAGAGGGAAAACTTTAGCTTGCTTGCTTCTTTCTTTGAAGTCTTGGGTAGAATAATGAGCATTCCTACTACTGCAACCAGAAAATTTATGGGGAAATAGTTGTTTGAAGGGGTAATAGTTGAAAATGTGTCAACCCCTCCTTCCAAATGTTCAGACGTGCCTTTGGCTGTGCCACCACATCCAAATCTGTTGTTCTCCTGCTGGTTTTGGAGTGAGAATTTACGTTTTGTTTGTGCCCTCCAAGTTGCTGAGGGATTGTTTAAAAATAAATTATGGGTATTAGGTGCTTCTGGTTTTCTACCTTTCCTCCCCCAACGGAGGAGGAGGAGGAGAGGTGCAGACTGTTTGCAGTCACGTTTCCTTTTCCATCGTTGCACTAACAGARATGTTTCTTCCTGTAGAGCCTCATGGGGTTGAAAAGGGATCATTTTAGGGAAAATAAATTGGGTAGCCATTCCTGGGCTAATCAATTTCCTGTTCTGTTTTGGTGACAAGGAGCTCACGTGAAGCGTGGGGGCTGTCCCAGCACCATGGCTTTGGTTCTCCTGGGATCAGCAGCACTGCCTGTGGGTTTAGTTAAGGGCTTTCAGCCCTTTGAATTTTTGYTTCTATTTCAAGTTCATATTTTAATGTGAAGACTAAAGAGGGCATTGAGCAAAATGATTATTTGGGATTACAGATAAAGAGGATACTGTGATACTGTCTATTTGAAACTCCACATACACACCTTTAAGGGACATTTCCCTCTTGACTGAAGTACTKTGCCTTATTTGAAATGGATTTGTGTGGCTGTTTTGCTCTGCTCAGAGGCTGCTATCAGCCCACACGCAGCCGGGTGCGCTGCTGCCTCACGTGTGCTGTCTGGTCACGTTTATTATGGCGATCCAACATAGGCAACATATGGTGCACTATTAATTTTTCTTTGTCTCTAGTTGGTTTCATTTCCTGGTTCCCACGGCACTATTGAATTGCAAACRGAGCACAGGGGAGATTTAACACAAACAAGACCTTTTTTTCTCCCCTCTCCCCTTGCCCTTCTTTGAAAGACAACTCCTGGTTTAGTCCATTTTTGGTTTGGGTGGTGTTTTTTGGTTGGTTGGTTGGTTTTGGTTTTTTAAATCCTGCTTTTTAGGATAAGCAGCRTTTGCCAGAGACTTCTTTAAGCATAATATAAAGTAAGCCCTAGAACCCACAGAACCACAATATTATTTTATTTCAACAGTACTGTATTTATTAGTTTCTTCTGTTTCTTGATTTAGGCCAGAAGGAATTGATTACTTCTTATATGTACAGCATCACACTGCTCTAACTGTATCCTCAATTCTGTTGTTCCCTAGTAGCAGTTGTTCTGGTATTTTATTCTTTTGGCTGTCAGAAGTTAGTTATGTATATGAAATTATTAGAATTTGTGGTATAGGATTTGTGGCTGATGGATGATTGATTGTCCTGTCTGTGAGTGAGGGTTCTTCTGCTCAGATATGCTATAAAACCTCTGTTTTGGAGAGTATTAAAATCACATGCTGGGTAGGAAATTTCTACAATTGAAATATAGACTTACCACAGACTGTAATTAAACATTTACAGTCACAGATATTAGCAAACACGTTACGTATTAGTGTGCTGGCTGGGGAACTCACCAGCAAGCGAGGGCAGGGCGTTCCAAGTGTTTCCCATTTATCCGTGTGCACTCAGTGCCATACATCTCCATAAAAACCTCCCTGCACACTTTATCCCGAGACTGTAATTTGTTAAATAGGTGGTTGCTGAAGTCAATGTTGTTTCTGGATGAATCAGGAGTGCTGCAGGAGGCATTAAAGCTGCAGGGGTACAGGCAGAGGCAGAAGCCCTGTGYGTGGTGTGGAGGGGGCTGCCTGAGCCGCTCCATGCCCTGAGAAAAGCCTGGCTCTGACTCCGTGCCCGCAGCAGGCTGATGTAACCTGTGTTTATGGTAGCAGATGACATCGCTGTACCAGACACTCKCTTTCCTGCCTGCTTGTGTACCAGCTAATGCTTAACAGCTCCTTCCCGGGGATGTGCCTCAGGTCTGGCTTGCAGCAGGCTCTGCTGCAGCTCGCGGCGTGTTTAACGGCAGCTCGGGCTGTAAACGCCTCTGGGAACCTCCCGGGGAGAGCAGAAAAGGTGAAATATCCTGAACGGGCTGTGTTTTGTTCTGCTGATCTTGCAGGTGTTACCAGGAACCTAAGTAGGGTCTTTTGCCRCAGCATCAGCTCTGCTTTCTGCTTCACCGCGAGTTAAAGCAAAGCTTAGATGTGAGCTGGGAGAGCTGCATCCCGCAGGGGAGTTAATGGCTCTAAGAGGGGTAAAGCTGCACTGAATCAAGTGCTGGAACAGGAGTTTGAAGCTCAGCGATTGCTGTCCTGGACGTTGGCTCGGCAGCCACAGCCTCCCCGTCCTCTCCCCAACACCCGGGGGTGTCCTTACCTGTTGGTACCCACATCCCAGGGCAGGTTTACAGCCGGGATCCAGGCTGTGCCACGCATGTCCGTGGCTTCAGGGGCAGCAGGGGCTGAGCACAGGCAGCAGGGGTGGGTGTGAGTTGGCAAAACCTTCGGTAAGTAGCCAAAGGGRAGCACGAGATCAAGATCTGGGGGAAATACGCTGTAGGTGTGACCTTTCTGATAGGAAAATCGCCCCAGGAGGTTTCTCCGGAGTTTAGTGCCAGGGCTGGCTGGAGAGCCTGTGGCCCCGTGTCCTGCCTGCTGCTATGTGATGTCGTTCTGCTATGGGTGCATTGACTGACTTATCTCCCTTGTTCCCCCCCACAGGGGCAGTCAGGACGCGATGGTTACCCGGTAACTCCACTACTCCTTTTAATTTTTATTCTCTTCTGATCTGCGCTTTGTGYTCCTCTTCAGCTTTTCCTGTGGCATTTGATTTTCTTTGCCTGTTTAGAGTTTTTTTTTTTTCCTTCACTCTTCATTAGCAATAGCTTTTGAAGAATGTCGCCCTAAAGCTCAGAAGCCTGTGCAATATTCTTCATTAATACCTGAGCCCTTTCATGGTTGTATTCATGCTCTTGCCTAAGAGTTCCCTGGACTGCAAAGTTAGTGAAGGCTTTGGGGTTTGTCCCACTTAGAGCTGTAAGTGGCTGAATYTGGGGACACTGCTGAAAGAGCTACCGGTGCTGAGAAAGGTCCTTATTTGCCCCTCTCCAAGAGTTTTTCCCTGGGAGCAGAGATGTCCTGCTGGATGTGCAGGAGGAGGGAGTCCTTGCTCTGGCCAGACCCCAAACTGCAGCCTCCCAACYGGCTCCTCTCATCCTCATCAATGCACTTGGATGGCCACGGTGCTCCAGCTCTGAGGGGCTTTATGGCTCATCAGGGAGTGACTCTCAAGCATGAACGTGGTGTAAGGGGTTGGTAAAAAACACGGCTTAAATTCTCTGYGTGCACAGCATGTTTCTATCTCTGGTCCTGCTTTTTGAAGGGGTGCAGTGAGTCCTGCACTGCTCTGGAAGGGGTTTCTTGGATATTCTTAGCTTTCTCCTTCCTGTGGTTGATGCCCTGTTTTCTTATTTTTCCCCTTTTTCTGCTTTTTTTTTTTCCCTTTTTTTTTCCYTTYMWTTTTTTTTCCCCTGAATGAGTGTCTTAGTAAAACTTCCTCCTTGTCTTTGCCACCAGATGCCCTGGTCTGGTTCCCCTTGAATGCCCATAAACCGTAGAAACATCTATTGAGTTTTATGTATGTCATGGAGTTCAAGAGAGGAGGATTGGAAGGGAATTCCAGGGCTATTTGCAGTTTTCACTTCCCCTGGACCYCTGTGAACCTCCCTGGGGAGGACAGCGGCATTTCCCCAGAAAGGGAGAGGTGGGAGATGGGGTTAAGTTTGCAGAACCAGCCTGTGTTGCCATCGCATCCCTGACATGAAAGTCYTTGGGGCTCCAGCAAATGATTGGGATGAATTAGGTTTGTTGTGAGGGAAGAGCAGGAAGGCTGAGGGCGAGCAGGGCTCTGTGTCCAGGGAAGGGGTTTGTCTCCCTCAGGTGGCACCTTCCTGCACCGGCCCCAGAGATGCTGGAGCAAGGAGGCTGTACAGATGCCTCRGGCGGCTGTTGGAAATGAAGGGTTTAATTTACTAGAAATTAAGACGTGAGACTTCACTCTAATGGGCTGTTTTAATGTCAGTTGTAGGGAGGGTTTTTGCCCTCGTGGGATGTGGCAAACACTGCTGGATTAGCAGTGCCCGTGGCAGGTTTGTCCCTTCTCCTGTCTCAGTGGTGTGGTTTAGCTGCAGAGCTCTGAAAAACAGAAATTCTGTGAGGACACAGTGACTGTTCCCTAGGACAGAGCATCATCACTGCCCCCACGGGCAGCTGGACACCTTGCCTGTCCCAGCTCCTGGAGAGGGACTTTGGTGATGCTCCAGCTCCCCTGGATGGTGCCAGGGACTGTCAGTGACCTCCAACTCTGCTGCCACATCTGCACTGGGAAAATGGCATTAACATCACCCAAAGGCTTTTCCTCTCTTACCTCCAGGACCTGCAGTTCATGTGAGCTGTAGGGCTGGTCTTATTCCTGACTTTGAAACCCTACAAACACTGAATTATTCCRTCCACATGGCTGTGGCTGCACTAATTAACTTTATCTCACAAAGAGGCGAGGATAATTGTATTTCCAAAGCAAGATATATACCTGAAGGAGGAAACTAAACATAAAGCAGGCTTGGGAGTATTATAYAGCAGAAGCATATGGACAGGTTTTATTAAATCCAGTTGCATATTCAAATGAGTTTAATTATCTAGTTCCCTTCAGGRTGATGAAATAAACTCCAAGCTGTTTCAGGAAGGGATATTAAGTGGGGTGTGGTGTCAGGGATAGGGGTGGTGACACATGCATCCCTTGGCCAGCACTGCTTTGAGATGCTAGTGTATAACTGAGCCGCAGGCAAAGGAAGCTTTAAGGGGATGAAGTGATCCAGAGCTCTGGAAATGGGGCCAAAAGAGAAAACAACTTCTATAAGTTTATTTCAATATTTTTATACTTAACATCTTAAGAGGAGAGGTTTGCGCCTTACAATAAAACTTTACAGCAGAAACAGTTTATGAAGTTCTGTAGGTTTATTATTATTTTTGAAACTCCAGAGAGGATTTAGTTTCCATTTTTAGCCCTACTGCATATCCTACTAACATTGCCATAACAGCTATGCAGGATGTTGGGATTTGTTGCTCTTCTGCTCTTGTTTGATTTGGTTTTGACATCCCACTGATCGTGGATCATGTACCTGAGCCTGAATTTCAGCGTAAGGGCTTTATGGGTCTGTCTTCGCTTTCCCCAGGAACATTTGAGCTCGGTCCATTTCAGCCAGATTTGACAGAAGGACAAAGGCTTTGTAGACAACAGTTTAACTTTTGTTACTGGGGGCAGGTTAAAAAGCCTTTCTGATGCCCATGGTGAGGCAGAAGCCATGCTGCCATGCAGCTGCCTTGAGCTCAGGTTTGCACGAGGGCAGCAGAGGAAAAGCAGATGTGCAGCTGCCACAGTGATGGAAACGTGTTTCTTGTTGGGCAGGACCAGGCGCTGGGACCGGGATCCCTTGGGATGTGTCCCAAGCTGTGCTTTCTGAGGCAAGGAGCATCCGTGCTGCCGAGTGGTTCCGCTCGGCTTGATGCGCTGTCAGCATGTCGAGGTCATTTGTCCTCGTGGAGCTCCCTGGAGGGAGGGATTGGCTCTGCAAAGGGCTGGTGCAGCGGGGCTGTGGCTGCTGTCGTGAGCAGGGCAGGCAGCTGCATCTGGGCAGGAGGAAAAGGAGAAAATGAGGAGCAGATGGAAGAGCCGAACTGTGAGTAGGCTTTGAGCTGACCTTTCAGAGTAGGCAGATCTCTGCATTATGTAGCTGTTTAATGGCATCAGAAGGAGGGAGAAGCACTCCCCTGGCTACAAGAAAGACACAGAGGGGCTGGAGTGTGTCCAGGGAAGGGCAACAGAGCTGGGGAAGGGTCTGGAGCACAACCCTGATGAGGAGCAGCTGAAGAAGCTGTGGGTATTTAGCCCAGAGAAAAGGAGGCTCAGGGGTGACCTTCTCTCTCTCTCTACAAGTCCCTGACAGGAGGGTGTAGCCAGGKGAGAGTCAGCCTCTTCTTACAGGCAACCAGTGTCAGGACAAGAGGAAACAATCTTAAGAGGAGACAGTCTTAAGCTGCGCCAGGGGAAATATAGGCTGGATATTAGGAAAAAGTTTTTCACGGAAAGAGTGGTGAAGTACTGGAATTGTCTGCCCAGGGAGGTGGTGGAGTTACCATCCCTGGATGCGTTTCAAAAAAGATTGGATGTGGCACTCAGTGCCATGGTTTAGTCGAGGTGTTAGGGCATGGGTTGGATTGATGATCTTGAAGATCTCTTCCAACCTGGTGATTCTGTGATTCTGTGAAACAGCCTCAAGTTATGCCAGGGAAGGTTTTGATTGGATATTAGGAAAAGCTTCTTCACCAAAAGGGTTGTCAAGCATTGGACAGGACTGTCCAGGGCAGTGGTGGAGTCACTGTCCCTGGAGGGGTGACTAAAAGATGTGTAGATGTGGCACTTGGTTTAGTGGTGGGTTAATGATTGGACTTGATGATCTTGGAGGTCGATTCCAAGCAATGGTTGTGCAGTGTTTTTAACAGCCTTGCCCCCACCTCTTTCCCCACGCAAGGATGGTTCTATACTGTTCTTCAAACTACTCAGTTGTTCTCCTGCATGATGTTTCTTCTCTTTCCCAGTGAGATGTTGCATTTGTGGTTCACCAGAACCCATTCCCTTCCCTCTTTCCATTTACTGGAGAGGCTTTTTGAAGCCAAAGTCTCTGTTTCTTAGGAGTTTCATCTGCCTCTGCTACTCATCCCACCCTAAAATCAATCTCAGCTACACCACTACGTGACATCCCAAATGGAGGGTTGTCACTTCAAGTGGGAAGAAACCGAAAGAATGAAGTTGATTAATGAGGGGAATTACTTCATGTGCATGTCTTCATTAATAGAAAGCAGAGCAGGGAAGAGGCTTTACAGAAGAAAAGTATGATATGAAACAGAGTTGTCTCCTATTTTATACGTTTTCCTTAGAATATGAGGATTTATTTTTAGTTGAGCAGTGTGTTACTCATTTTGTTCCTCCGGTGTATAATGTTTGCCTTCTGAATTTTGTTAATCACTCGTGTGCTGCCTGGAAGAACCCAGGCATTGTCCTGCTCATCTCTTGCAGCAGTGGGAACCTTTCAGCAAGGCAGAGAGAAAAGGCTTCATGTTCTGCCTGCTTAGAATTAATGCAGCTCGTTACTCAGAATAATTCAGCATTGAGCATCCAGCTCTGGGGTCCCCAGCGCAGGAAGAACAGTGACCTGTTGGACAAGTCCAGAGGAGGCCACGAGGATAATTAGAGGGATGAAGCACCTCTGCTATGAGGAAAGGCTTAGAGAATTGGGATTTTTTAGCCTGGAAAAGAGAAGGCTTTGGGATGTCCTAATTGCAGCTGTCCGGTAGCTGAAGGAGCTACAAGAGAGCTGGAGAGGGACTTTTTACAAGGGCCTGGAGTGAGAGGACAAGGGGGAATGGCTTCAAACTGACAGAGCAGAGGGAAGAGTTAGATTAGATATTAGGAAGAAGTACTTTATTGTGAGAGTACAGGTTTCACAGAGAAGCTGTGACTGCCTCGTCCCTGGAAGTGTCCAAGACCAGGTTGGACAGGGCTTGGAGCAACCTGGTCTAGTGGAAGGTGTCCCTGCCCATGGCAGAGGATTTGGAACTAGATGGTCTTTAAGGTCTGTTCCCACTCAAACCATTTCATGATTCCATGAGTAATAGTGTYCTTTTCTAATGAGAGGTAACTGCACCGATACAATCAATTAATGCACTTAAGGTAAAAGAGTATCACAACACAGTTGTTGCTCAATGCTGGCATTTCATTTTGGAGAATAATTGCTCAGTTGGAATTGAGATACTCTTGTATGGGCCATTCTCATGTATTTATAGTCCAACACATGCTAAGGAGCTGTTGGAGCTAAGCAGGTCAGCATCTTCAGAAACTTTTATTTTGGGAGCCTTGGACATGAGCTAATATCTTCCTTTGGCTGCAGTGTTGTAAATCCAGAATTATCCACTGAAGTCAGCTGTAACATGTAAGCCAGAAATCAACTGGTAAGGATGGTAAAACTCTGGTTTTAATTAATTTTCAAGACATTAAGTGAAGCCAAATGTGTTTTCTAGGCTGATGTCTGGGAGAAGGGTTGAAGAAGCAAATGCAGAAGGGAAGATGGTTCCCCGACTTGCAAAAACCCAGCACAGTGGAGCACTGAAACAGTGACTTCGGTTGCAGCTCTAGACCTTGGCCATAAACAATGGAGTCTGGGGTTTTCTCCCCTCAGCAATTAAGAATTTCAGTAAGTGTACAACTTAGCCAGGGGAAGTCTATGCAAGCTTTTTGTGTGTGACCCATAAACACATTATGAATGCAGACAGGACGATGTGCGGGAAATGAGGAACATGTGCCTAATCCTGTTCCTTGTGGCAGTTCCTCCATGCCATTGTGGTTCCTCAGAGTTTACCAGAAAGCTCCAAGAYAAGCACTTAGCCAGGCATTTTGGAAATGGCAACACCAGAAAACCAGATGCGGCATTAATAATAAACTACTTTTACAAAAGAGCTGTAGAAGTAACTCAGAACTGAATTGCCTGATATATTGCCTGTCTACCTATGCAATTATCTCCTGGTGCTGCTTGGGTGTGCTCAGGGTGCAGCCTGGGAGAGTGGCTGAAGGAGCCCTGTGTAGCTCTGGGGTTGTTCTGTGCCCAAACCAGAGCAGCAGGCAGTGTTTTAACTCTTCTGGAGGAGGGCTGCCAGAAATCCCATGTGAGGGATGGGAGACCTTGCTATGTGGTCAGATCTCATGGGCTGTGTGGATCCCAAACCTTTCCTGTTTTTTTACAGCAGGCAGATGCTTTCCAAACCTTGGGTGGTAGCTCATGCACAGACACAATTACCTGTACATCGTGTGGGTATTTTGGCTGGTAGAACATTGCTAGACTTAGATGTTTTTAAACACCGTGTTGTGTGGTGTAGGCTTCTGTTGGTGAGGTATTTAGTCTTGTTAGCTAGGCTAATCAAGGTCATAACTGTAATTTAGGGTTCAGTCCTGTGTTTGTTCTCATGTTTTACTCGTAAATATTCAGACTTCAAGGAGTGTTTCCTGTGCATGAAGTCGTTCGCACACATACCTCTCCCAGTAAGAGCCCAAAAAGCAGAAGTAACAAACATTCATTTTACAAGGCAAACTTTGTAGTTCCAGTCTTTTTCATTTTATTTTAATATCAGTTTTGTGGCCAATTCACGTAATTATTTGCCTAGAGGGAAAACCCTCTTTAAACAGGGAAAGCAGATCCAGCGTATTTTCCTGCTACATCCATTTGCTGGCTCTCTGATGTGGAAATAACAATGATTTTGTGAAGACCAGTTCTTCATGGCAGCAGTTTGTTTTCCTTTTGATTTAGAGGTAATTCTTCCACAGGGATAATAAAAAGTTGTCTTATAACCCACCCAGTAGAGGAATTGCAGATGCATTTGTTTATCCTCTGTGATTCCCGTGGTTCCGGATAGGGAGAAGAGAGGAGAGGGCCTGGTGAAGGTGCTGACAGTAATGGCAAGGAGAACTTTGCAGCCCAGATTCCACAGGAAGGGCAGAGGTTTGGTCTCTGACTTCTCATGCTGCTTTTCCTCTGGTTCCTSCTCCAAGTGTGAGTGCAGCTGGTGGATCTACATCTCTGTTTCCAGTGCATTTGAGCCCAGCCCTSTGGTACAGAGGCTTGGTGTGTAGGCAGAGGAAAACTGAGGAAAACCAAGAAGCTTTCTCATTAACCACCAAAGAGAGGCRACCCAAACAGAAGCTGTCAACCAGGAATGGCACTGGTGAGGAAAGAATATAAAGGCAGTAAGTTGCTGGAGTGTTTGCTTGAAACACCAACATTCTTCCAAAATTGCTTACCTACTTAAAAATTGCATTCCTACCTCAGAGGCCATCTGTTCTCTCATAGTTGGAAGTTAAAAAAATATATCCAAAGCCCCATTGGACATCAAATGCTTGAAGAAAGCAATTGCACAGAACACGTGGAACTCATTTAAACCTCAGAATTTTGGGGGAAGTCAGGGGACTCTTTCTTCCATAAGAGCACTTTGCTGTTTTGGAAGAAAACTGGTGCAATGTGATGCACAGATGAGTGAGCTCTTGCCTGTGAAATGGTGCTCCGCAGCAGATCAGGTGATCTGGCAGGTGTGCCCAGGAATCACGGCAGTCCATGTCAGGAGGAGGGAGAAAACCGGCTTTATTTTAGCATCTCAAAGTAACCTTCCTCAAAAACCCAAACAGTGCTCTGTGCAGCTCCAACCCAATGTTTGTTTTCCACCCCTTTGCACCAGTGTTGGACTTGATTCCAGACGTTTTTCTTGAGCATCTTTGAGAAGACATCCAGCAAATCAAAGAGGGGGCTCTGTGCACAGACGGAAGAAGGCACATCTCGTGGTTAAGGGAGAGGCAGCTCCTGCAGGGAAAAAGGTCCCTCATCTCCATTTGAAACCCTGCTGAACGTGGCTGACGTGTCTGGAAGACAGCTGGGAACTGAAGTGCTCTGGTGAGCCCATGCTGGCCGTGCAAAGRAAGGGCTGAACTGGGGGCAGAGCCCAGCGCTGCCCCAAAAGCGTTCTGAGGATAGGGTTTGGTTTTTCTGGTTTTGTCTGTTTGTTTCTTTCCTTCCCAAGGATTTCAGAAGCTCTGGGAGCGTTCRTGCCCTGTGGAAGGGAGATGGGTCTCCCCGCAGAGGCTGGCTCTGCGCGGCCGCCGGATGCCCAGCGGGGACCAGCCCGGCCTCCGAGGTGGCTGCTCCCTTGCAGAGCCGTCTGGTTTGCATTAGGGGTGAAGTTTTTAGCAAATTACTGCTCCTTTCTGCTCCGTTTCAATCAAAGAATGGGCAGAGGCCTCCCAGCAGTCTGAGGACAGATCTTTTATTTGGAATAGAGCACAGATTTGTGGGGTTTTTTGGTTGCCTTGTTAACACACGCCTGGCTCTTATCAGGCTGCTCTGCATCGTTCACCTGACTCCTCTGTKGGAGGGTTTCTTGCTGGCAGCCTGGGCTGTTGGACATGGTTCCCTCTGAAGAAATGGTTCAGAGGAGCCTCTGAGGGCTTGGTGATGCTGAGCCCCACCAGATTCTGTGGGCAATGCCTGGGGCGTGCTCAGGTGACTTTTTTGGAAAGAAATTTGGGAGAGCTGGTGCAGCTGGGACCCTCTGTGGGCAARGGGGACTCAGCTCACCCCACTGCCTGGAGCATCCCCATTGGGATCTCCCACAAGAGTGGGGTTGGATGTTACATGGGCTATGGCTTGCAGGGAGATTGATTTTGGGGAACCCCTAAATGTCCTTCCTTGTAAAAAGAAATGGGGTTTTGTAGCTGAACAAGGAGAGCCTGGCTCCGAGGCCATGCAGGATGCGGCCTGCATGTGTAAATTGTTTCCAAATGAAAACAATTAGTCTTGCAAACATTAAAAAATAATCATGTCTCATCAACATTGTTGTTTAGTGCTTGTAAGAAAATTGTAGAAGCTGCTTGGTTTTGGGGTTTTTTTAAACAATGCAAAACTCTCATCTAGTCATGGAAAGGTGGGTTTCCGGTTTGCCTGTAGTCGTGGAGCAAAGGGGAATTTGTGTTGGACAATGCYGAAATAGCTTTTTTCAAAAAAAGAAGCAGAAAATTGTTAGCAAAGGTTTGTTGATAATCATGTTCGTGTTGAAAAAATATTAATTAGTTTTAAGTGCTTGCTGTTGCCCTATGCAGCAACCCCATCCCATTGCAGTGAGGCCATCCATGCTATACAAAGTCAAACATGAAACTATCGTGATATAAATGATCTTAATGCTTAAACATGACAGGTCCTGGTAGGAATGTTTCCAGTGTTATGTCATGCTGCAGACTAACATGGTTTTGGGGTCTTACACCTGGGACCCAGAAGTCAGGGCTGATGAAGGGGGAACCTCCCACCAAGGACTTGTCCAGGTTCACAGCACTGAGTGGTATGTGCTTCGGATAATTCCTTGTGTGAACAATTTTATACTCTTCACAAGTTTTTTAGTTCAGTAACAAATTTATTTAACATTATRAATAATAATGATAAGTACTAAATAATAAAATATAATAAATTAAACCATATCCTTAAACACAATGATTTAAATGCATTTTAAAGGGCAAATGATTATTGCAGCAGAGGGGGTATTGGATGGAGTAGAAATTTGTTATTTTATAAAGATTTCTGATCCTTCTGCACCAAGCATTTCAGGGAYGAAAGAGAGGGTAGCAGTAATTGAGGCTGAGGTGACATCCCAGAGCAATGTCTCTTGGACTTGGTTTATTCACAGTTAGTGCCAGTCATTCTCAGCTGCTATTTAGAGGACTCTCAGTTCATTTTTTATTTCTCAGTCCCTTTTCTCCCCTTTCCCTTCAGCTGGGAAGCTGGGAGCAGCCACAGCAACCTGGCTGCCTTCCTCCACTTTCCTTGTGACGGGCCTGGCAGGGCATGCTTGGCCACAGCTTTTGCCAGAGCTTTCTTCTCACACAAAAATGTGCTGAGGAACCGCATTGGCAGCAGACACTGTCCTGCCTGCGAGGATTTACAGCGTGGCCTATAGGAAGGGATGGTCCCTGTTCCCTGGCTGTGCTGCAGATGACCCAGGGGCCTTTGCAGGGATATTAAAATATTGTCATGCTCTTTTGTTCATTCCTTAAAATGTAAGTTTTTACCCTTTTTTGAAACCACAGAGACAGAGATTGAAAGGCAGCCCTTTGAATTTGTCAAAATTTGACCGCAGGGTTCCTTCCGACCCCTGTGCTAATTTTTAGCAGAGCAGGAAACATTAAAAATAACCATGAGAGAAGATTTCCCAACTCAGAAGGATTGTCCTCTTAATAATCTCTGGCTTTGTTTTCACTAGATATTTTCCCCCCCCAAAATTCCTGTAACGCTACTAGAGCAAGTCCATCCCTGCCAGCCGCAGTGAGGGCACTGGAGGGGGACGGCACGGGGCCAGGTAGCCAGGCTGGCACCTCAGCTTGCTCTGAGCCAGAGGCGAGTGATGTATGTGGGAAAATGCTCGTTATTTATTGGGAGAGCTGCTTTGTGTGAACCAGAGCTTGCAAGCTCCACACCTTCCCTTTTTGGTGAGCTCAAAACTGTTCTCAAGCTTTCAGCTGATCTCAGCGATGGCTGARTCCCAGTTTTGCAGTGAGAGGTGGCATTTTGGTGCTTTATCTCAAGACTCCTACTGTGAAACAAAATGAAAAAAAAAATCAGAATTTGTTTTAAAACACATCTGAACGTAGGTGCTTACTCTGAAGTTGAAATGTGTGGCCAAACCAAGGCATGTACTGAGTACATGATGTAGTAACAAGCTCTGCTTAAGCTCCAATGTCTTATCTGACCTCTGTCTTCATTTTCAGCATCAAGGTATAACTATATATCATTAAACAATATATYATTAATGTATACTATAAAATATATATAATTATATAAATAATATCCTCACCCAGGTGGTGGCAAAGGGGGATGCATCACTGGATCACCATGGATCATTATTCCCATGGGAAGATAATGAGCCTGTGTTACTCTTTGTGAGGGGTAAAACCAAGGCATGTAATTGCAATTATCACTCACCCCTGCTCCGTGTCACCAGCTCTCCCTGCTACCCCAGCTCCTCCTGCCCCAGCAGCCTGGGGGCTCCAGCCAGATGTTGCAGATGTATTTTCTTTACCAAACTGACAGCAACCATTTTTCTTTTCAAATGGAGAGAGTGTCCCACAGGGCTGCGTTGGCCAGACACTGAATGCAGCTGGTCCTTACTGGTGCGTGGTCAGAAAACGAGATGGGAGTTGGTTACCAGCTGGGAGGGGGCTCTGAGGTCATCTGGGACCACAACAGTGTTGTCTTCCTCAGAGCATCCAGGATCACTGGATTTTGTCCCACTAGGCCAGTGCAGTGATGGTTTTGGTCAGAACGTTTTGGGGGGAATTGATTGAATTTTCTGTCTACCTTGTCTTACAGCATCAGGTTTGTCCTAGGCAGAAAGTTCATCCCCTCTCGATGTAGTGAGCACTGAATTATGCCAAGTGTGATTAGTCTGTGTGTGATTTAGAGCAAAGGACTGTGATCAAGAGTGGGTGAAGGCACAAGTGAAATTTCTCCCTGGGCAAAAAGCACAGCCTAAAGCCACTGCAATGCGTTCTCTTGCTTGGAGTGTCCAGAAAACTCACCTTTTTCATACATTTTTGCTGGTTGGTTGAGTGGAAGTGATTTTTGTCCCTTCAGAATGAAAACTTCTATAGAAATGGTTTTTGAGTGGGGAAATATAGGGTTACTTCTTGTTTTCCTGTTCCTTGTTTATCAAATAAATTAAAGGTTGCTTCATCTTTAATTAAAATGACATGGAGGAGAATTCAAACGAAAGACAATAATGATCTCAACACATGGGCACTCCTGAGAGCTGCAGGCAGTCGTGTCAGGCAGCCCAGATTTCAGATACTCTCTCCTGCTCTACCCATGCAATCCCCTGRCTGCTCTTGGGAACCCTGCCTTGCTCACACAGACATTTGGCTGGGCAGGTAGAGCAGAGTCAATTAAATCTCCAGCCCAGACTAAGAAGACATTTAAAAGTCTGTGTTAGTCTCGTCCATTCAGTGCTGTGGCTGGCCAAGAGCCCCTTTGGAAGCCTGATGGATATTGTTTCTCTCAAGCATTAAATGCTTTCCCTCCAACATCCTCTGAATAGGCCATTGTTTTCCCTTCTGGATGTCTCTTTGTGGACTGATACAAGAATAGCTAAAAGCTGAAGAACTGGCATTTTATATTAAAAAAATAATAATTCTGGGACTTCTGCTCTTCTGAGAAGTTGAATGTGCTGCCAGTTCTCTGCTCAGGTCCCATGTCTTGTCCTTTGGAAATCAGGGAGTTGCATCAGGAGCTTCAGATGAATCACCTCAAAAAATGATAGTTTCAAGAAAGAATTCCCATGAACCTGATGCCGCTCCCAGGTGTTAGAATCTAAGTAATTGAGGTGAGATAAAGTATAGAGGAGGTGCCGGCGTAGTTTGGTTGTGACCTGTAAGCCTTTGCATTAACAGACACAACTGCTTGATTTATATTCTTCATTACCACTATGTAGCTGTTGTGCACTGATGGTTCCTTATGAGAAATWGTACACGTCATGTGAGAAATATAACCTATGCTTGATCACTTCAGAAATCTGATGTGTGTAAAGAAATCCCCATTTATTTTCAAGTGAACTTCTCTTGTACAGGACCCCCAGCCCTTGTAACCCAGGTACTGATGCCCTGCCCAGGGTTCAGCCASCTGGATTTACCTCTTTTTCCTAACAGAGCTGTGTCCACCAGGGTTTCATATTCCAGGCCCTGTCAGCATAGCCACTGCAGACTGATTTAYTCTTTATTAATGGTCATTTATTGCTTATCAATGGCTGTGCGCTGGAAGGATGCTCTTTTTAATGCAGCCATTGGCCTCCTCTCACCCACCTTTGTCTCTTTTGCCCAATTTCCCCATCATGGATACACGCTAAACTAGAAAAGACTCACCCTACTCAGTTCCCTAAGAAATACAGAGAACTTGGGTGCTTCAGCTTTGTGTTGTACCATGTCTGAACTCCATTTGCTTTGGCAGAGCCTCCTGGTTCACAGGGCTGTAACGTGGGAGATGTTTCAGCCCAGCATGCTGGAAGGAGGATGTGCATATTCCACACGTGTGGCTGTGCAGGGCAGGTGTGGGAAGGGAGCAGGTTCTGCTCCCAAGGCATGGCTTTGCAGGTGGAGCCCTTGAATTTGCCACAGAGCAAGGGCTGGGTTGGGTTTGAGCTCTCCAGAGCAGCAGCTGGCTGTGCTGTGGTGCTGGGCCAGGCTTTGCTGCAGGGATGGTGACCAGCACAGCCCTGGCTCCCTCTGGAGCAGCTCCTCACCCCATGGAGCACACGAGCACACGGTGCAAATCTGGGGGTGAACGCGGGTGACCGARGGCTTTGCTGTCTCACAACCATCGTGCTGTGTCTGTTGAGAAGGGCTGAGCCTTCTTTGGGCTTAAATGAGGRAAGGTCTTAAGTYTGCRGATTGAGGGAAATGCAGTGTTTCTGGGATTTGCAGTAACTTGTGTGTGTTTCTTCATCCCCAAGTGTGCCAGCTCCAGCTGGCGGCAGGGGCGGCTTTGGCCTTAGAGCACCTGTGTTACCTCCACACACACCCCCCTTCTCAAAAGCCAGGTTTCCTTTGGCTCAACACATTCAGTGGTTTGGTGTTAATTCAGGGCTTAAGTGCCAGAAATGCTGGGAAATTAAACATTTTTCATATCGATGCAGCAATCCTAGAAACAGGAGAACTGGGGGAGAACTGAGATTACTGAGTGCTTGKTCTTGCAGACACACGTGCCCTTCCAGCTTCATAGCACTGCAGATGAGCAAAGCATGGGGCTGTCAGTCTTCCTTTCTCCACAGCAAGAGACCTCTTCCCATCAGTGAGACTTTCCAGTACGGCCTGAGGGTGAYGGCTGATACCCACACCCTGGGTTTAGGCTTTCAGCAAGTTCTTAGCGAAAATAAATGGTTCCGATCCAAGGCCTGTGTAGATCACTCATGGACCTGCTCAGGTTAACCAAATCAGGGCATGTTTTACTGCTGCTCTTTTTGACTTTAAAAACCTCAGGGAGTCCCAGGCCAAGTGCCAGAGCAGTGTCACCTTATCCCTGTCACTAATCCTGTCGCTTCCTTCCACRCTTCTTCACACTCTGCAAATTGTTTGATGTCTCTTACTGTACCTCTGTGAAACCTTCCTGCTGGATTGCATGGATGAAGGATTAGGTATATCATAGAATCATAGCCAAAGATTGTTCTGTACGTAAGTAGAGCCTCTTTCAGAGCATGCCTGATATTGCTGTGTTTGTAAATGAATTATTTTTTTTTAATAATGCTGTCTTTTCCTTCCTTTTCCAGGGGCCTCTTGGCTTGGATGGCAAACCAGTAAGTAAGCATTAAGTGCCAAATATAACATGTCTTTGTTTGTGCTGCTCCACAACAAGTAGGCAGAATCTCAACTATTACTCATTTATTGCTACATATATAACTGTTAAGGAGAGAAAATTGTATTTGGGAAAATTATTCCATGCAAGTTTGAATTCTGAGCCAGGGCTGGCCAGCACAGCTGGAGGTGAATTTTTCTTTACCTGTCAGCTCATCTCAGCTGCCTCTTCCCCTCCTGTGCCAGCTCTGTGAGCAGAGACTGCAGATGGGCGTCAGGCCAAATTTGGGAAATAAACTCCAGTAGCACATTCGAAGAGCAAAGTCAGTGATCTTGGTTGTGTGCTCCTGGCACTACAAAGTGATACCATAAACATAATTGATCCCAAAGCGGGTTCTAATTTCCTCCAAAGGAGCTGAGGTGGGAACTGCTTGAGGGTGCCCAGTGTCCATGCAATACTTTTTGGAACAGACTGGATTAATTTATGAGCTGTTTTCTTGACTTCATTTTTGCTTGGAAGCCCTTTGGATATTCAGGTGCTTCATTCTTTTCTTACTTATTTTACAGAAACACAGACTTTTTTATTTTTATGCTAATTGAACCCTAGCCAGCTCTGATTCCTTCCACTGGATGGTTCCTACAGAAGGTCACAGCTCCATATTTTGACTCCAGATCCCATTCTCTTTCACCACCTTTGCTAGAGAGCCCCATATGAAATCTTTTAAAATGCTGGTTCTAAACCAACTGGGATTTCAAAGCGGGTAAAAGTCATTCAGTCTTTGCAATTGAAAAGCTACTCCAGACACTTATTTCTAGCCAGTTAGGGAGTGCGTTGTTATAGCTGTACATTGCTGTGGTTGGTTTTTGTCTTAACCCTGAGGATAAGAAATGTGAATAAAACCTAGAAATAAAGCCTTAGACAAGAAAAGAAGGAAGGGCCAGCTCCCAGCCTGGTGCTCAGGGCTTGGCTTTCCTTAGCAAAGCTGGGAGTGCAGTTGGACCCCAGAGTGTGGTACCCCTGGCCTGGGGTGCCACTGCCGGCGGGAGTGTGACCCYGAGGGAGAGGCAGGGAAAATCTCCATGACACAGCAAACTTATCACACAGCCACACTCAAATCAGACTGTTCATGATCTCTTCCATGACAGAAGCCTTGCTCAGAGAAAAATTAACAGCGGGAGGGAAGCTGCGTGGGGATGCAGATGCTGCTGCCGCCAGCCTCTCTGCTGACCTTCCCCCCCTGCATCCCACTGTGAATTGGTACCAAGATCTGGTACTTTTCTGTGCTGGAAGGAGGATGCAGAGCAGACACATCAAAGTGTTGCTTTTGGATTCTCTCTGGGGCTGCAGCGTCTCTGCCTGCCTGTCTTACAGACAGCTGCTCAGAGGGAAGATGAATGATGCCTTCAGCAAATAGGCCAAAGAAAGCAGCCCATCCTCCTTGTTTATTTCAAACAGATGTATAATTGTTGTAATGATATGCTGAGCATGTGTTTTTTCTAGAAGTGATTTAATACCTCAAGTCATCTTTTGCCTCTATTTAGAGTCACGTGTTGGTGGGCTGCTGTCACACTGCCTGCCCTGCTCCTTCTCTGTACTCTGTCCTGGCAGGAGCAGGCAGGACCTCATGGGTGCTCATGTCAAGCTCTGCACAACTTAAAATAGTAGCATGTATTCCTTGAAATAGTAGAGAATGTGGCTCAGGTTTGTGAATGGATGAATGCAATCTCCTTGGTTTTATATTGCATGCGTTGATGATTCTGCTGTTCCTTAACTTGGATCCTTCTTATGTGTTTCCAGGGACCTCCAGGACCCAAAGGGGAAAAGGTAAAGGCTGAATTAACACGTGGCTTTTGGGGAAGCCATTGTATAGCCTAGGTGATCCCAATATCCCAGCTGGGTTTTGCTAGGACATGGAGCTGTGATAGTGGGTTCTCTGGTTGCTCTTGGAAAAGCCCTAGGAAGGGGAGGGCAGGAAGAATTTGCAGAAAAGTAGGAGGAACAAGTATGGTCTTAAAGCTCACCCATGCTGCAGGGTTCTGGTAAGCCCCTAAGGGTCATGAGAGTGGCATAAAACTCTCTGTTCCTTCAAGAGCTCTAGGCTCCATCACTCTGTGTTTGCATGACACCCTCCCGTGAAATCAGAGCAGCCAAAGAAGGTCATTACTGAAAGTGAAGTTAATTGTGAAGGACATAAGCAGTTGCTAGGGGAGCCTTAGAGTTGGAAACAATCTGCTATTTCTGATTTATTATCTGTTTAATCGCCTGCCAGGGCAGAATCTTTCTCTATTGTGTTGTCTCGAGCCCTTCTCCTCCCTCATTTTGAACACATTAAGCAATAGGACTCTTGCCACTTCCCTTGTGTGCTGTACCCGTGTCCAGCTGACCCTGTGCTCAGTCCTTYAGGGTTGACATTTGAACTCTAACCCTCTGCTGTTTTTCCTGATGTGCAGGGGGAAGCAGGAGACATCGGCCCAAGGGTGAGTAGTGACACAGTGCATTGATTTGTTCTAAAATCTGGTGGGGTTTAGTCACTGCATAAAACAAAGCTTTGTGCAGTCTTGCTGCAAACATAGGTATGGTAAGGATTGTGGAAACATTTAATTTTGCCTTTGGAGCTCTTTGTGGTGATGCTTTTCCTAACTTTGGCCCTGAGGAAAAAAGAGTCGAAGATCTTTGGGTACCTCATGAACGGTTTCACTTCTACTGATTTCCTCTTTCAGTGCCAGAGACAGACCCCACATTACTCTTGGAGTTTCTCTTGAGGCTGTGTTCCTTATTTGCTGGCATTAGAACACCAGTATGTGGGGGTAGGACCTGGTGTCCCAAGGAGAGGTCCAGCACAGTTCTGTGCAGGATGGAACATTCCCTCTGCCTTGCTGAGCTCCTCACCTGGGAGCACAGGTGATATCCAGGCTCCCTTTGAAAATMAAGGGTTTAAAGTAAATGTATGATRAGGGAAAACTCTTTTGGCTATAACATACAGAAATTAATGGAGTTTTGTGGAAATGGCTCTCATGGAGCTGCATGAAGTGGAGATTTACTCAAGTGCATCAGGACAGGTCTCCACGGGACACAAGGGGGATGTGGCCCATGTTGGGGATGAGATGGGAGGTTTCACCACAAGATGTGGGTAATTCTGAGGTTTGGTTGGCTGTGGGTCATGGGCACCTGCTGGAAACCCTGCTGTGGGAATGTGCTGGGATCCTGGTGTACAGGTCACTGTGCAGAGGCTGGATTTGGAGTCTGGCACCCAAGAGTTGGCTGGTAGGGTTAGATGTCATTGCTGGAAACATAACCAGGACCTCAGTGGTTAATGTTGGGCAGAGATCCCTCAGAGACATTTTTCTTCTTTCCCCTGGAGGTTGTAAAGTCACTTTATGAAGTTGGTGTCAGATTGTGAAGCAGCTCCCAACTGCCTTGGTGTGTTTGGAAATGTCACCCTGGGGCTCAGAGAGCCCCTAAAATTTCTCAAATAGATTTACAGCCCGTGTGGCTAAGGAGGGGCTCGGCGTAAGGTCTCCACTTTGTCTGAGTGCCCACCCACGTACTCAGAGGAGGCTTTAAGAGGTGATTCAGCAGCACAGGGACAAGAGTTTTCAGTCCCTGGCCGGGGCTGTGGATGACTTTGGGGCTGGTGGCTCAGGAGGTGCTGCTCCGGCTCCAAAGGCTCCGTGCTGCTGGGCACTGCAGAACTCACCTCCTGCTGCAGGAGATGCTCTGGGACAGGCTCTGGCTGGACTTGCAGGGCAGGTGCAGCTCTCAAGGTAACACTTGTCCTGTGTTTTCATCTACCAAGAAAAATGTGCTGGGTTTTGAGGGATTTTTTTTTTGTCCTGATCTGCATTTGTCCAGATTTTGCTTTAGTTTCAGATTTATTTATGACTTTTTGCCCAAGAGTGAGAAAAAGGCTCAAAAACAATTTGGGAGAAAAGAGAGAGAAACAAGCCCAGCAGAATCATGCACAAGTAGATCTAAAAACAGGTGCCTGACTTTGAAAATAGCTTCCTTTATGTCTCCAGACACTCGGGGTTGTGAATTGGAGGCAAAACTTCTTTATATCGTCTGGTCCAGATTACTTTTTGTTTCTGAATTTAATCTATTTTATTCCTCAAGTTTCAGTGGTGGCTTTGTTCAGCTGATTTTGAAAGATGTGCAACTGCAAGTCATTGCGTCAATGGGAGGATAAATAACTAGGACTATATCCAGTGCCCTCTTCCTTGTAAATGTTCATGTCCATGGGCAGTGAAATGGGGATAGAGTGTGTCAGTGAACACTAAAATGCTATTATTGGGAATGATGGATTAAAAGAGAACAATCCTTGGGGTGGCTTTGGAGGGGCTGTCTGTGATGGGAGTGAGGTGATGGCAATTAGAGATTAGCTACTGGATATATTCGTCTGCACTGCCTCTCTTTCTGTAATAAACACTTGCCACCAGAGTGGACAAAAATAGAGATTATTACACATGTGAGTGTGCCTGGTGGCAGATCCTGGAGGGTGATTTTGTAAAGCAGAGTAAGGAGATCACACTGGGTTGTTTTAATCACTGAACACTCATTCTTGTAAGCAGCATGAGGGAGGATGCTGTGCAGCCTCACCTGCTCGGGATGSGGAATAAATGTGCCCAAATATATTAACAGAATGCATGGGAGTGTATTTACAGGGAGAAATCAATAACAGATGCCCTCTGCTCCGGGGAGGATAGAGGGAGTTGAAGCAGGGTGCTGCCAAGGCTGGGACTGCTGTGCCCTGATACCTGTGCTTCTCACTCACAGTTGAATACTCTGAAGGATGGGTTTTATAAGCCAGACTTGCTCCCTGAGCCGGCACKGGGCCGACTGCTCTGGATTTATGAACTCATCTGGGTGATCTTGTTCTTACTGACAGATGAGATGTTTAGACAAACGATGGGATTGAGGAATCCCTGCACATCTGGGGCAGCGCACCAGTGCCTGTGGCAGCAGCACCGGCTTTGCTCTCCAGAGGGGGAAAATGAGCTTCAGCTGCTGAGAGAAATGTTCTGTCTGCAGTGGCCCACAGGGCAYGTGCCTGCCCATGGCCAGTGCCCATGGAGATGGCTCCAGCATCACCCATACCCTGAGCTGCTGGGGGGCCAAATGGTGGCGTGGCTGAACCAGCTCTGCAGCCACAGTGCAGACACAAAAAGAGCTTTTTCTCTTTTACTTTCCACAAAATTATACATGCTTGCCAAGCTCACACTGCAGATAAAAACTCAGCACAGGAAGCATCCTGCAGAGCTCTCTGTGACAGTCAACAGACACCTATGGATACTCTTATTTTATTTGCTTACTTTGGAAYGTTTTGCTGAAATGGCTAAATTGAGGACTCCAAAGCTGGAAATTACCAGTGGTCAAGGTTTCTGTGCTCTAATATTCCATTGCTACATGGGGTCAGACCCAGTGGCCAGTTACCCCAGTGCCTTGCAACCAGATGCTTTGGGAAGTGTGGAGCACACACTTAACCYCTCTCCTGGAGCCTGGCTCTCTATGGCCTGCACATTTCTTGAAGCAGGGATGGTGTCTCTATTTATTATCCCTCAGGGCTGTTCTCCTTTCCTGGGCCCATCTGTAACGGGGGCTGTTTAAAATTAAACATGCAATGGCTGAATTTGTTGGGATGTGGTGTGTTTGGCCTTGGAGCGAATGCAAATTGTTATTTTACGTTTAAACAGATAGGGCTGGGCTTGGAATGTGCTTGTTTGGATGATGCTCACCAGTCTGAGGGATAAGAAAAAAAATTCAGTTCCTGCCTTGCTCTGCGGGCTTTTATGAAAATCCYACTTTATGCTCTTGTGTATCTTTATGCACCTAATAAGCCACAAAACTGAGTCCTTTCTGTCTACTACAAAACCYTTTGCTCTCAGTAGAGTCTTTTGGTGGTTTCAGTAGTATCCAGAGGATCTGGCCACATGCAAGGGCTCTCTGTCCCCATTAATTTCAGTTTCTCAGGATTTCAATGTTGTTCTTCCCAAAAAATGGCTGCATTTGACTGAGTGCTGAGCTTAAAGCCTCTCTCTACATCTTGAAAAAAATCCTTGGGAGGGGTATATTTTCTGGAGTTGATTGGTTTTTCCTACCTGACTGTACTTTACCCCTCTCTTTTTGATATGATGATGTTAAAATATCCACGCTGGGAGGCCAGGCTGGAGGTGACCTCGCCTGTGCACTATTCRCCCCAAAATTGAGGTTTGGGCTTATCTATTATTGGTGTGCAAGCTCCAATAATATTGTGTTAAAAGCTCCTTGGCAATTTGGACAAGAGGTTTGTTCCTTAGAAACCTCTGAAAATCCTCATGGAGGATGGGCTCTGTGTTCCCACAGGGCTTCTTGTGGCTTCACTCCACCCCTTTGATTCTCCTATGGATGTGTGCAGGGATGGGTGGATGGGGGAAAGGGAGATGCACGTGGTGTCCTGAGAAAGCAAAGGTCTTACTGCTTCTCCCTAGATGGATGAGTGGAAAGGCTAAAAGACAATAGCAATGACTACTGACACAGTCTAAATACATTGTTTTTGCATCATATAAATCTGGGAGATTTATCTGCAATTTGCAGGCTGGGGAATACATCAGTATTCATTTTAGCCTCTGAAAACAAATACAATATTTGGTCTTGGGGAAATGCTGGGATATATCATCCCCTGTGGGGTTTACTGGAATAATGCTCTTTATTCTGCAGCAGGGGAATCCTTGCCCCAGCTGCTTTGAATGTCCTATTGTGCTGCAAACTAGTGAAAAAATACTTGTTTCCCTCAGTCTGTGTCCTGCTTACAAGGCTCCGGTGTACCCAGAACCTTAAAATCACCATTGTTGGCTACCTAGACTATTACTGTCTGATGCATCAACTACTTATAAAAAAAAATTATTATATATTGCTACAGACTTTAAAACTCATTCTTCTGCTGCGCTTTCATCTCAAACTGTTGCTCTTTCTTCTTCTGCCTCCCACTTTCCCTGGATAGATGGTTTTTCCCCACCTCAATCATGGATTTCTGGCTAATGATCAGCTTGTCTTTAGCCGGCGATTGCTCAAGGTAGACGCCAAATCTGCTGCCTCTGGTCTGCTGTGATTTTTTGAGCTGCTTTTGTTTTTTCTTTCTGGCTGATAGTGCATTGTTGCTATATTAAATTGCCACTACCATGGCTGTGTTTATAGATGCTTGTTGGGAGTGTGTTTGAGTGAAACCCCATTGGAATTTGGAGGGCAGGCATTTTCAAAGTAGAGAGACAAAACTAATGGATTTTAGCTTTTGGTTCTTTGTGAGATTTGGGAATCAAGCAGCAAAGTCCTATAAATGTTGATATGAAGAGTGTTGGTGTTGTAAAATAAAATGCATTAAAATCAGAGTAATCTAAACCCTTGAACTCTAAATGTGACGTTTTCATTAGGAAAAGTTCAGTGGGGGACTCGACATAATTGGTTGCAGCGTTCAGCATTTGCAATTGGGTTTTTTAAAAAACCGTGCAAGTGATTTAGGAGCCCAGATCTTGTTGAAAGGCCATGGGACTTGTGCTGCTAAGTCACTTAAGGACTTCTGAAAAATCCCACACTTGTCCCTGATTTGAGGGTGGACCGCATATTAAACACAGCCCTCTGACTGCCTCGCTGGTGACTCTCCCAGATGTTGCTAAAAGATTTACGAGGCCGCCCTTCCATGAGGCTTTCCCATTGTGCAGCCGCATGGATGGGCCGGGCCACGGCCCCGGGGCTGGGCTGTGGCGGCTCGTGGGGGGCCGGGAGCCCCACGGGATGCACCCCGTGGGAACAGGCACCCATCAAACGGCACGGTCACAGAGACACAGCTGCTGTTTGTTCTCTGCACCCAAAAAATGCAGAGTGTGAGTGACTCGGGATGTTCATGCGTGACCTTGGCTGTATTTAAAGGATGAGATCAAGCGCTGCCACTTTTTTGGTGTGGTTTTTCTGGCATGGTGCACTGAGCTATGGCAGTGTGTGCATGCTCCCTGCCAGCATGTTGTGGGCCTGGGTTATTCTGTGAGCTGTAGGGTTGGTAGTTTTCATGCAGACAGTCCCTGGGTAAGGGTTTAAGGAGATAAAACCTCATTGGAAGGCGTTGAGCACAATCCTGGCTGAGGAACCAGACCCAAACGGCATAAATTGGCCATGAGCTCACTTTCAGCTTTCCCAGMTGAAAGCTGCAATTAAATTCTTCTGGGACAGCAGAGGCCAGGGTGCTGGTGGCCCAGGGATGCAGTGCATGTGCCGCAGGCTCCCTGTGGCCACCGCTCGCCGACACTGCTTCATCTCACCATGTCTGTGTGAACTTCTTCCAGGGTGACCAAGGTCGAGATGGAGCCACGGGCCCCCCTGGTCCACCAGGACCCCCAGGTGCCCGGGGGCCTCCTGGTGACACGGGAAAGGATGGCCCAAGAGGACCTCCAGGCTCCCCTGTAAGGACGGGAGAAGYGCAGCGAGCACGTTGGGCAGTTCCCACCCCCGAGGGACAGGAGGGTGAAGGGTGGTCCTGTCCTCAGTGCTGCCACCACAACCTCTGGCTCCCCAGCCTSAGCCACAGCAAAGCTCTGGGGTGTGGGACGAGGGAGCAGGAGGGGAGCTGCCATCTCAGGTTTTGGAGCAAAGAGCTGGCCCTGGGGCGTGTATTTGCAGGTGTTGGATGTAACTCGGAGAGCCAGAGATCTCTTCCCCAGTCCGTACCCTTTGGATGACCCGTTGCAAATCTGAAGACCACTGGCAATTTATTTAATAAAGAAACAGGCTAAAGCATAACACAGTGGAACATTCTAATTATTGCTGAGCTTTTTGGACAATGAGAGGTAATAGTTTCAGTGTTGGTCTTTTTATTTTTGCAGGGTTTCAAAGGCGAGCCAGGAGAGGATGGACTCATGGTCAGTACTGCCCAGAAGCATCCGTGTGTGTGCCCCTCACCCTTCACTGGGCGTCACCTTTCAGCTCCTAAATGTCAGCTCACTGCAGAGAGGGGGTTTGTGTCATTGCTTATGGAGCCAAAAAAACCCCACRTGAAATTATACGTGCCCTAAAATGGATGTTTGTCCAGGGCTACCAGTGCCCTGGGGAGAAAAGAGGCCAGTTGTTTTGTTCMCTTGGCCCTTCTGGAGCGATGTGGTGCTCCAGTATCCTGACTTCTGCCCCTCTGAAGCCACCTGGCATTGTAACTCCAATCTGTTAAGGTCTACRTTGGATAAAAAGGTGCTTATTATATATAAAATACATGAGCCATAAAAGAATATTATTAACTGTGAGCACAGAGAATAAATGCAGGTGTATTTGTAAGGCAAGATGAGAAGTTGACATCTGTGTCTTTTTTATTTCCATGAAATTAAAATACTGTTGCAAATGTTTTTATCCATTATACTCTGTTGTCAAAGAAGTAAACCAATCACTCTTATATTCAACAGGGTGCCAGAGGACCTCCAGGACCAAAGGTGGGTAATAATCTTATTTTAACATGAATTCTTGAAATAATGCTGCATAAGAGGGGTGAAGATGAAAATAAGCATTTTGCAGTGGAGTTGCACTCATCTGTATATACCAGGTATAGAATTCTAAGGTATTGCATTGGCCATTGACTGGGGGTGTAAATGTCTGAATGTGTCACTTCCTCAAAATCTCAACCAGTGCCAATGTTCAAACCTGGAAATGGGGGTGGACAGAGCCACAGGGGCTGGAAACTGCTGTGCTGTGGGAATGCTTGCTTGCATTTTGGGGAGGATAAATATGATCAGAACAAGCCACGTATTTTAATTTTAATATTAATTTTGACTATCCACACAGTTGGCCTTATTCTCTGTTATGTCCCTAAATTTCTTTCTCTTCTGTTGATGTTGCTGTTGAAGGGAGAGCCTGGTGTCCAAGGGAAAAAGGTAAAATGGTGATTTTTTTTCTTCTTTGCTTTGCTCTGCTCTGTGCTTGACTGGGAAAACCATTGCCAGAGACCAGTGGAGAAGCCATGGTCGTGGCTGTCCACACCAATCCTTCCCTTGTGATCCCTTGGTTTCTCCCCCGTGTGATCCTGGAGCTGGGGCTTGGCTGTGCCTGCAGCCTGGCTGTCATTTCCACAAGCAAGCCAGAAGCTGCAATCACATCTTCCCAACAGACAARGAATAAAACAGCAAATGCCAAGCAAAGCAGTAGGTCTTGAGCCCTTCCTCTCCAATAATTCAGTGAGATGTGTCTGGAGGAATTTCTCTGCCCAGGGGCGGGTTTGAAATCCCTGGGATGGGCATCACCATGCAGCACTGCAGTCCTGTGGGAAATGACCACTTTTAGGGACAAGCTCTGTGTATTTCACTTTTTATATTTTATTTCACCAGGGTGATGATGGGATCCCTGGGGAACCAGGACTGGTGGGCCCTAAGGTACGTCCTGCTCWGTGTCCATCTAATGCACACGTTAGGCAGCACATTTTGCTGTCTGGTTTCTTGGCACCATCTCAAAATTGGGGCAGGTTGAGAAACCCATTTCTCCCTGATATGGAAAAAGATCAAGAAACTGTGAGGGYGGTGAGGCCCTGGCACAGGCTGCCCGGAGAAGCTGTGGCTGCCYCATCCCTGGAAATGTTCAAGACCAGGTTGGATGGGGCTTGGAGCAACCTGGTCTAGTGGAAGGTGTCCCTTCCCATGGCAGGGGGTTGATCTTCAAGACCTGTTCCAACACAAAACATTCTGTGATTTTATGATTCTATGCTGTGGTTTCAGAACCAGACTGTTAAACCTGAAAGCCTCATTTTTATCTCAAAAACTCCCCATTTGCACCTGGGCGGCATGATGTGTTCTATGGGTAAAAGCAGAGCTTTGCTCACTTGTGTATGTAAGACATAGATAAAGCAAGAAAATGATAACTTGAGGAAATCTGTTCTCTGTCCTCCCTGTATAGCATTTGTCTAAATTGYCTTGTTTTCAGGGAGAAAAAGGAAGCGTGGGTCCCAAGGGAGAGAATGGCACAGAGGGCTTCCCAGGACCCAAGGTAAATAAAAGCTGGAACTCTGGGCACAGCACTACTGTGGCAGTGGGTTCCAGCTGAGCAGGTGTTTTGGGCCTTTGCCTTCTAAAAGGCTCATAACGTGCCCAAACTGACACAAAACAGGGGGATGTTAAAAGTATTTTACCTTTTCCTGGTGATTTGATGAAAGCTGGGTTCAAGTAGAGATCAGTACAAGAGTTTTTAAGTCTGCACATTTTCCATTGAACTGCCTTTTTTTCTCAAGAGAGGTAGAGTKCTGATCACATTTTGATCTGATTTTATTGATGGCTGTGGCGTTGCTCCAGAGCCCCAAGCACTTATGAGCTGTCCTGTCCTACTGACCTCCAAAACTGCTGGGAGATGCTGTTAAACAGTCTAAGTGATGATGAGGAGACTCAGACAACATCCATGGGCTGTTATTTACCCCCTCAGCTGCTTCATATTTAGCAGGATCTGGATGCAGTAGTATTTTCTATATCAAAGAATTGTGGCTTCTTATTGGGCAAGAAACCTTATGTGAGGAGGACAGTGGGCTCTGGTGACCATTAGTCATTTTTTTTCCAGGACCATAGTAGCAGTGCTGGTTGTTTCTCCTGGTATGTCTTGAATTTAGGGGTTTTTCCTATGTATTTTTACCATTTTTTACTTTTTAGAGAGCTTTAAATATGGTCAGCAAAGASATTTACATGGGTATGACAAATGGGACGTTTTTTGAATCCTGAAGTGAATTTGAGGTCACTGCTGTGAGAATACCATGGCTTTTTAAATCTTCCCAACTTTAAAAAAAAARGGGGAGGGGGGAAATATGAAAAGAGGGGGAAGTGGAAAAAATAAAAAAGAGGAGGGGAAAATGGAACAATTTGGCTCAGATCTTTTCCTTAAACTCACCCTTGAAAATGGTTTAAATGTCTCAGCTGAAACTTTCCACATGCAAAACTCAGCCTAAAGCAAAGAGAGCCATGTGGAACCAGCACAAAGAGCTGGAGCTCGGCACGCTCGGAGCAGGGAGAGGAGCTGGAGACCAGCACACTCCATCCAGGGAGCTCAGCCCTGAGCTGGCCACTCCACTCCCTCYGTGTGAGACCTCCTCTTACTTCTCTTGTTTTTACACCAATGTTATTTTTTGCAAAATGTATTTGCTCTAGAGTCAAATCTACTTTTTACTAGGAGAAGCAGTCCCTTGTTGGTGTCATATTTGTCTTAATCTAAAGCATATCTTTATGGGTGGGTACATTCCTTTTAAGATAAAATTAAGATAAAATATTTTATATTTATATTTTATATTTATATTTTCCTGGGTCTCCTTGAACCAAAAATGTGATTTTCGATTTTCAGGGTGAAGCTGGTGAGAAGGGAGGAATTGGCTCCATCGGACCCCGGGTATGGATGTTCAGGATTTCAGTTTAAAGTTGTGTATTCGCCTCAACCTGAGCTGTTCCTCACCACCTCCTTCTGCTTAGAACGTGGTTGAATTGCTTCAGGATTAGTTCCATGTGAGAAACTAGAGATAGTACATATTTAAACAAATGATTACACAGGTACTGAATGCTGCCACAGGAAATCAGTCAAGTCCAATTTTCTTATCCACATGACCATCCTGTGACCYCTTTTTTTTTGCAAGAGGGAAGCTGGGAATGGGGGTAATCAAGTGAGGATTTTTATGCACTTCTCCTTTACACAAATTGATGCCCTTTTGAGGTTTGACCRTTCCAGCTGCCAGACCGGGGACTGGTTAAATCCATTGTGTTCGTAAGGTGATAACCCCCAAGCGCTGGGTGTCAGGTCTGTGCTTTCATACCCCCCACCTGCCAGTGCTGTACCATTAAATAGGATTCATCCCCGGCTGCAGGGTCCCCCCGGGCTGAAAGGGGAACAGGGAGACACCGTTGTCATCGACTACGACGGGAGAATCCTGGATGCGCTCAAGGTAAGCCCTGCACCAAGGCCGTGCTGAGTCCTGCAGCTCATGGGAAGGACTGAAAATCTGCCAAGCTGTGCCACGGTGACATTGTGACAACCTGTCTGCACTTGTCCTGTGTCGTTTCCTGAGATTTCTGTCTTGGGATCGGGCTGGCTGGGAGGGAAGAGCTGACTGCATCCGGGGRCTGAGGATATTTAGGATGTAGCTGCAAAAACGGTGGCAGAACTYGATGCTGTGAGCTCAGGCTCGTGGGACCCAGCTGTGGGATGTGAGTTAACATTCTGCAGGTAAAAGCAACCTGATGCAGCCTGTGACATGAACAGCTGATGGAACGAGTGTGAGCAACCACATTACAGCTTAAATGCTGCCAGCAGCAGGGTGTGGTTCYCCTGGCATGGCGTGGAGCTGCTGTCACTGCACATCCTCTGCAAGCAGCGGTTGGGATGTGGGAGGAAGGGGAACAATGCCCAAGCCCTGACCTGCCCAACTGAGCAGTGCCCTAATGTTTTCACTAGGATGAAATAAGCTGAATAGAATAAATACTTAATTACAGACATATTTGAGCACCATCCTAATTGTTTTATAACAGGCTGCAGGGATACACAAAGTGCTGGTAATTTCTGTTTGCCAGATGTCCGCATGGCATGCGGCTTTGGGATTGGAGTTTGTGGAGTGCAYTGGTTGGAGAGGCTCCATCAAATGTCTGGAGGCTTCATCTGCTGGACCCAGACCCTGCCCCATGTTCTGCATGCAGAGATGGCTGAGGGGCACATCACTGAACCTCACTAACTTTGCTGTTTCCCTGCTTATTCGCCATTTGCAGTGTTTGTGCACTGACCTGTCTCATGGACAAGGCCCTGGAAAGGCTTCCAGTGTGACTAAATGTAACAGCATTTGAGTGTGCACTCATGGAAAAAGGTGCTTGAGGATATGATACYGGTTTGGTTTTCATCTGAGCAAGACCACAAGATTTGCTTTTTGAAATAATTTGCAAGTTGGAAAATATTTGTTCATCTCAAGATGGTTTGCGGTCTTTGCATCCAGCAGTGCCCAGGAAAAAAGACTTCTTTAAATGTGCAAGGTTTTCCTGTTGTTAGTGCTCACATAAACTCCCTTGTTTCCTCTCTGTAATTGCACCTCCCTGGCTGGCTGACACTGTTTTCAGCAGGATGCTGCTTCCCAGGTTGGCTGGCTGGAGCAGGAAGGATGCAAACTGAGACCACCAGATTTGGAGTCACCCCTCCAGCTAAAGGCATTCTGCCTCTTAACCCACGTTTTTGCACCTGTATATCTGATTTGCTCCCTTTGTGTTTTCTTTTGCATGAACAACCCCATGGCAGGGGGGCCCTTGGGTCACTCTGTGCCGGTTGAACTCATCTCAGTGTTTGGGTAATTCTGCTCACCCAAGTCAGTGTCTGTTGCAGATTGTGGCTGGCAGCTGCTCCCAGCTTGTCCCCACAGCAAGAGGACAGTGTGCCATGTTCATGTCAGTCATGACCAAGCCTGTTTTGTTTGCTGTGTTTCAGGGTCCACCAGGTCCTCCAGGGCCACCGGGCCCCCAAGGCACTCCAGGTCCCAAGGTGAGCCTGACCTCTGCCAAGTGACACAGCCATCAGTAGCTCTCCATGAAGTCTCCCAAGCCAAAATGAGGCAGTCGAAGCTGCCTGCGGAGGAGTTGGAGGCTATGCGTGCTGTTGAACCCTTTCTCTGCCTGAAAAAAGGATGCTTTCACACAAAAGCCAAAGTTTTGTTGACCTGTCTCTGGCCTCTAGCCTGTTCTGGAGGATGCTGTCCCAGAAGAGAATCCACTCCCAGTCCTTTGCCTGACAGGTGAAACCCCAGCCCCTCTGAGACTGCCTCACTGCCTGTGGGAGAAGCAGTTGTGAGASGGGCTGTCAGTCCCGATGGCTGTACTGAGGCACCCTCAATCCCACCCTCCCCGTGTGCTGTTTTCTCCCCCAGAACCGTGTCCCAGGACCACGCTGTCCTCCTGCTTCCCATGCAATAGTCTGTAACCTGCAGCCAGCTCTAGTTTCTTAAAAAGAAGAATGTAATTTGCAGAAAAACATCTCTTGAAAGAATGGGATAAGACAGGATTTCGATGCCTCTTGAGGTCTCTGTGTCCATATTCAGATGAGCTGGTGATGCTGGTGCATCACTGACACCTCCTTGGTCCTGAGCCTGGCAATGGCAAACCCATAACCACAACAGTTGTGTGTGAATAACTCATTTCCTTGCAAAATGCTTTCCCGAGATTATTTCCTTATTTAATTTACCATGGGCTCCCCTTTCTCTGTGTCCCTTCAGGGAGAGCTGGGCTTGCCAGGTCCACCTGGACAGGACGGTGAAAAGGTGAGTGGGGCATGTCTGGAACAAGTGAGACCTTGCCAGGAGCCAAATGAAAAGGAAATTTCCATTGTGTCTGTGAAAAGCAAACCCAGCCTGCCAGGAGCAAGCTGTGCTCCGTGCTGTCAGCTGTGTCTCCCTGAATCGATGGCCCTTTGCCTGCAGCCCCTGCCCCGCCCCGAATGTGCCGATACTGCTCATGGCCACGTCTGCCGAGCTARAGGGGCTCCTTTTACAAGCAGCTCATCAGATGCTGTCTCAAATYTTTTCATAAACCTTCCCAACCCCAAATGGCTGCAATCCCTCCTGCGGCCCAGCCAAATTCTGCTGCGCCCTCAAAATTGGCATCTGCGAGTTTGAACGTTAAAACGTGTTCTTGTGAGCTCACGCTGAGATGCGGAGGGAAACGGCAGCAAGGCAGAAGTGGCTGTTGTGGGGGTTTATTCTAACAGTTTTCCCCTAAACATGCTGGTTTTTGTCAACTTGCAGGGTCCCAAAGGAGCAAAGGGTGACCAGGGCAGCGCGGGGATCACGGGGCAGAAAGGAGAGACGGGAGAAATGGGCTCAGCGGGTCCCCCGGTACGTCCCTTTGTCTGTCCTGTCCCTCTGCTCTCGGTTCTTCAGTGCACTGATTCCTGCAAACGCTCAGAATGGGCCTGGCTTGGCTGATTGACACAACAACCTGTCCACACCACCTTATTGTGGAGCTGGGGGATGTGGGAGCTTTGAATTTTCATTTCTAATCAGCTTATTCAGAATGTACCGAGGAGGGGAAAATATTTCTTCAAAGCCCCCTGGGGATGAACACGAGCTTTGCTTGAGCCAAGGCTGGAGTTTAGAGAGACAAATTTATTTCTCTCTTGTTTTTGCTGTATCTTTTAGGGAGCAGAAGGGCCAAAAGGAGACAAAGGAGAAAAAGGAGACACCGGGTCACCATGTCTGCAGAATAATCATGTAAGACTTTGGCAACATAAAGCCTCTTCCATGATGTAGGGCAAGGCAAAGTTGGGGGTGCAGGATGGACCCACCAGTCCCATATCCGTCAGCAAAACCCAACTGTTTTCTACAAGAACTTCCAGAAGTGTCTAAATGGGGTTTATTCATTAGGGAAGAGCAGTTTGTACAGTTGGCATTGCAAAGTTATTTTAGATTTTGCATTGGTGGTTGAGATATTRGATCCTGCTGTTGTAATTAATTGGGCATTAAATCATGATTCTGAGCTTTGTGAGGTTTCCATCTTCTCTCTTGCCCAGCCTTGTTAATATGCTGTTTAATTCTCTCCTGCAGATCATACCTGAGCCTGGACCCCCTGGATTACCTGGCCCTATGGTAGGACTGGAAAGTGATTGCTGCAGATTCATTATTGTATGTGATTAGATAAAGACAAGGGTGATTTGTTATGTTTAATCATTGTGGGCAGCTTTGAATCCAGGAAAAAAATCAGGGAAGAGCTACAGTGTTGTGATCTGTCTTTGGAGAGATCAAAGAACCTGATTTAGGAGAGTACATCAGAGTTTGTGGCTCATTTTGCAAAAAACCAAGTTGTTCCTTGGGATGGAGAAAAGATAAAATCTGTTCCCCACCATGACAGTGTCTGTATTCCCATAAATTTGCCCAAATCATCAAGTTTTTTGCCATCACCTGCACTGGGAGAAGATGTGGGTGATGATGAACACACAGAACACTGTTGATGCAGACATTGAAGGGGTTTGGTGCCTACAGTGCTCCAAAAGGAGCTGCCAAGGGCATTGGGAAGGCTGGGGTGCCTCTGCTGTGTCCAAGATTCAGCTTGAGAGACCATGCTTCAAAACCAGGTGGCATTTCAGGTGGTATTCCATAACCCGGGAGGTATCCCAGCCCTGCCCAGGCATGGAAGGCTGTGGTGGCACCGTGTCACCCCCCAGAGCTTCCTGTCATCTCCTGCCATCAGCTTCAGCAAAGCCTTTGGGGGGCTCTCACTCCCCAGAGCTCATGTTGCAGAGCTTTATTGTCCCTTGTTACACAATGTGGTCCTTTTCAGCTCCCCTTCCCTCTGATTTGATATTGGAGATCCAAATAAACTGCCACCTGTCTTGAAAAGAAATACTTGGCCATTGTCAGCCCATAATTTGAGCAAGAAATGGTTTGGGAAGAAAAGTTTAGGGTGTGTTTTTAAATTCCGTTTTTTTTTCAAATGTACCACTCTCTTTCCCACAGGGCCCTCCAGGAATCCAGGGACCTAAAGTAAGTCAGTGAGTTAAATGTCACCCAGTTTCCCAGCTGCCAGTGCATTATTTACAGGCTCACAAAGGCCTGTCAGCTCTGGAGGCTGAATTTTTTGTCACTGTTGTCACAACACTGTTCAGCAGTTGGCGTTGTAGAAAAGAAGCCATTTTTCCTTCCAAACATTTACAATCTAAACCCCTCCTCCAGCACAGAGTTCTGAGGGCTGGCAACACATGAGAGTCAGGGTTTGCAGACCAAAAGGCTTCAGTCTGTATTTTCAACTATTTTCCTATATGATGTGGTCAAGAGGGAAACAACAGCAGTGTGGGTGTAAGCACCCCAGAGAGGGAGGGGGTAGGAGGTGGTGGGTGCGTGGGGTGGCTGCCCCGGGCAGAGCTRCCAGGTCTCCTTGGCTGATCCATTTCATTTTTGCAGGGTTTGGATGGTGCAAAGGGAGAAAAAGGTGACAGTGGTGAGAAGGGGGACCACGGTGACACCGGACCCGCTGTGAGTCATCTTCCCAAATCTCATTTCTGGCTATTGACAGAAACCTGTCTCACAGCAATGATCCCAATGCCCTGTTCCTTTCTAATTTAAGGGTCTCCCGGGTGCTCCAGGGCTCATCGGTTTACCTGGTACCAAAGGAGAGAAGGTAATCATGGGTGTGGGAAAGGAGTGCTGACATTGGGGTGTAATCCTAAAACAGGGGCATTAAAATCCTGCTCAAGGAGTCCAGCCAGAACTGCAGAGCTGGACCAGCACTACCCTGGTGGGTGGCAAAGGAGCAGCCTCCAACCCCAGGGGCTCCAGGGTGAGCTCTCGCTACACCAACTGGATCTAAGATTGTCTGCAACACCAAACTCAGTGCAGCACGTCTTAATTTTTATTTTTACATCTGCAGGGAAAGCCAGGGGAGCCAGGATTGGATGTGAGTATGGAAACCATTAATTATTCATGCAGAAACACAAACAACACACATGTAACTTGAGATCTTTGGGAAAATATCTATATATCTGTATAGACTACTCTCCTTTAAACACAATGCTCATGGAATGATGGCTGTAGGAAAGGGCTGAATTCAGGCCAGTTGCTGGGCTCCTTCCACTGGTCAGTGGAACTGCTCAGCTAAAGGAGCTGCCGGGGTTTTCCTTTCCAAATGAGAATATTTGTATTGGATTCAGTGAGACGAAAATCTCTAATAGCTGTAAGGTTACTGGAGTGTGGTGGAGCACTCCAGCTTTCCCAACGAATTGCTGATGTACCAAACCAACTGAAGAAAATGTCATTTTTCACCATGGCAGGACGGGCTGATGTCTGGAGTTGGCTCCCGTTGAACTGAGATGTGGGGACATTCACACACTAAACTTGAAAAACTTTTTTTTTCTTTCTTTTTCCCACCTAAAAATTGTGGTGACAGGGTTTCCCAGGCCTCAGAGGAGAGAAAGGAGAGAGAAGTGAAAGAGGCGAGAAGGTGAGCGGGTTATGGCTGTATTGATGCTTGTGGGGCAGGACAGGCTGCTCTTTTTTGACAGGCAGTGCTTCTTGCCCTGGGGGTCACTGCTGAAAGGCCTCTTCTGTAGCCCAAGGACTTGCACAGACCCAGTGTAGGACAGGACAGGCAGTTAATTCCTACTTGGAAGTGCTTTTTGCAAGCCTGCCTGACAGCTCTAGGTTGCAAAGAATTGCTGGTCTTGGTTTATAGACCTTGAAAATGGATCCAAGTCAAAGGTTTTTTGTTACAGGGATCCTTACACAAAGGGATGCCCAGCTGGAGCCAGGAGCCCAGCTAAGCACAGGGCAGTGGCTGGAAGCTGCTGCCCCCACTTGCTGTCAGACACCAACCTGGATTCCAGCAGAAACTGGTGATCTAGTCAATCTGTTATAAAATTACCTATTACAATATTTCCACCCAGCTTTAACTGAAGATTTTCACAGTGATTTAATCACTCAGCTCTGGTTACATTAGTGCAAGCAAACGTCCTTACTCTGAGTGAGGACTGGGACTCTGCAAGTGCTGTGAGCATAAAGCAAAGGTGTTTCTTCCCCTTGTTCCTGATRTTTTCCTGTTGTGCTGACAGGGTGAACGAGGAATACCAGGGAGAAAAGGAGCCAAAGGACAGAAGGGGGAACCAGGCCCGCCTGGACTGGATCAGCCTTGTCCTGTGGTAAGTCTTTCATTTCACTCATCCTAAGCACGAGTTGCCTGAGCTGAAAAGGAGCCACAGCTTTGCAGCCAGGGAAAAGGAGGGAGGATTTGGGAGTTCTCTATTTTGCAGTAAATCAGAGCAGATGGTTATTGTTTTCTCACTTTTCTTACTGGTTTATCTGCACTGCTGGAAGTTCACTGCTCGCTGTAAGGGCTCCTCACTGGCCAGATGGGAGCAACCCACAGCAGTAAAAATAAAGGATCTTTGTGTAAAGACCTTTTTATTGTAGTCAGGAACAATGGACCTCAGTAGAGCTCTTCAGGAGAGTGTGATGCTGCCGGCCTGGCTTATGAGTGTGTTTGAAATCAGGGAGTAACTGGGTGCAGTGGATGGGAGCCCATTCGAAAACAAGGTCAGCTCCATCCCTCCATCCCTGCAAGCTCAGCGAGGGATGAGCCTGGGGAAGCATAGTGGAGTTGATAACATCACAGTTCTGCCAACGATAMGTGATGTATGAGCTGGAGCTCCCCAGGCTGCCAAGAAGTGTCTCTGGGAGAAGAGACCTCCCCTGGTTTCTCCGCCTGTGGCTCAGAGCTGTCCCTTCCCAGACACACCCCGGGCCACCGCTGTGCAGCACGTACCCCGACAGGCTTTCCAGGAAACCTCCTGGGTGTCTGAGCCTGGGGAAGCTGGATCTCCCAAGCCCACTTCCAGAACCCCTCATTCATTAGGTAGAGCCCAGGGAAAAAAAAAAAATCTAGACCGGTTTAAAAGAAGTTATTTGACATGGTAAAATTTACCTCCTTTTTATTACTGTTTTTCATATAATAACTGAAACTAGAGAGGTCCTTTCCCTGAAATGGTTTGAGGCTTCAGGATGAAAAGTAGCAAATATTGAACTGAAACTACTTAAATGTAGCTGTTTAGACCTTAGTTCAGAGGCATCCAATTAAGAGTGCCAGGTACTTGCTCCTCCAGGATTCAAAAACCCATTTCTTCTCCAAACACGTGACTTTTCCTCACCCTGTGAGCACAGCTATGGCAGCCAAGGCTGTAGTGTAGCTCCATTATACCAGCAAAAAGCTCATTTAGTCAATAGGCTTTATTTTGCCTGGAGATTGAATGTGAACTACAATTAATTTTTTCCTCCCTTGACATGTTGGGTGATTTACCCCTTATCTCTTTCACTGCACTGTTACAAATGTGAATCTCTGGTTTGTGTATAGAAGATCTTCCCCAGATGACAGACTCTGCGTGTCTGTGAATTCCCTACCATAAAACCACTCTGTTGACTTGCTGTGTCATCAGGAATGGAGCTGGGAACCTCTAGACTCGGCCTCCTCCTCCTCCTCTGCTGAAACATGGGTGTCTGTCTGAGTAACTCCTGTGTCCTTTATCATTCTCAACAAGCAGTTATTTTTCCAAACAGGGAGATCATAGCATTGCAGGCAGCAAAAGGGACCCAGGTTTGCCAGGCCTGGACGGGGTGAGCGTGCCCTGCCCTTTGGTACAGTATCTGCTCTGTATCTCTTGCATGGCTTGTGTGTKTGTGTTCCTGCTGTGGCCAAGCCCTGTCCCGAGGAGCAAATCCCTCCAGGGAGAGGAAGGATACAAGACAGCAGAGCTGGAACGAAATGTTTCACTTTGGCATTTGGGGAAGGATGCCAGCGTGTTCTGGCTTCTTCCAGTTAAAATGGCTTTAGGTAAGGAGTGTAAATCATAGGAGATMATGCAGGAGATGCCAATCCCTTTATGGTAACATGCTCAAAATCAGTTATGGTTTCTCTCAGCACCTAAGGCCCAGTTTGGTTCCCTGTGGAGCTGCAGCCCTGTGAGTCCCATTCCCAGCTGGGATTTGTAAAGCTTTCCTCAAATGAACAGCCAGTCCTGCAGAGCAGGGCCACTGGCACTCTGTGCATCAGAAGGGTTTTGCTGTGTCAGCACAGAGCTCTGCCCAGAGCTCAGGTTGGGTCCAGTGGTTATGCAGGAAGGTTTGTGCTCTGCTCCCCAGAAGGGCTCTGCATGACTAGCTGGAAGAGGTCATTGTTTTATTTTCATTTTTTTTAACCATAGAAAATGCTGCGTGTTAGATGATTTGCATTTGTCCTCAGAGAAACAAAAGGGCAGTAAGCTGTTTCTCTTTCAAAAAGTTAAATTACTTTCAGATGTGTCAAAGAAACCAATTCCAAACAGCAGGCCTGCTCCAGCTCTTCATATTTACTCCCCAGAGATGTTCCATTTACCAAGCATCTCCCATCTTTAATATACAGAAAACCCAGGACCTGTCTGTGTTGAAGGCATTGTAAACTGTAGTAGGTGATTTCTCCAATTAACTACAACACGACCAGTTAGTAAAGCACTTGTGCATCTTCTTGTTTACAAATGCAAAGGTTTGTTGCAGGTTGGTTGGAATGCTGACTTGGTTCTCCAGCCCAGGGTGCAGTGGAGGTCACTGTACCCTTCACCCCCAGACAACTCTGGCAAATGTACAAGTTTTACCTTTTTTTTCAATAGTTATGGACCAAAATATTGACTGTGTCTGCAGAAAAATGTGTATTTTCTAACTCAGGTTACAGGAAAGCATGACTTCTTACACTGAGTAGCTGAGAGGGTAACCTTACTTCACTGCATCTGTTTTATTGGGCATAGGCTATTTTACATATAAAATCAATACAGAATACAAAAAATGTGATGACTGACATTTACAGTAAAAAATGTAAAATTGCATTTTGACCTGTATTTGCACTAGCAGTTCTCTCTGCTGCGTCCTCATGGCTTCCCACCCCTAGTGAGTCTGGAGGTGGCTCTGAGGGAAGGGTCAGTGCCTGTGTGCTCTCTGTGGCTCTGTATGCAGAAATTCATGTAATCGGAGATCCAAGAGCCTTAAAAAAATCCAGCATCAGAAAAGGCAGCTGAAGTCAGCTATTTCTTCTCAAGTGTCTTGAGAGAGCTCGTTCCTCTTCTAAGGGGCTCCTTCCTTTCCAGTGTTCTCCTGCTGGTCAGTGAGAGCTCTTCTGGCTTTCTGATTTTTTAATGTTTCTTGTATCTCCAGCAGAACAAGACAAATATTTTCACTCCCTTTGCATAGTCCACAACTCATCCTATCTCAATCAGTTCAGCAACTCAAGATTTCTTAAAGAAACTAAGCAGTTCAGGATCAATTTTAACACAATTAGGATACCATCCAGGAAAAAAATACCTACACCACCTCCCCCAAACGGAAAAGCACATTTTAACAAGAAATACATTTCCACATCATGCTTTCCATGTATATGTCTGATTGCAAAAAACACTACCTTATAAAGCAGATTATGAAGTTAATGAACTGTGGTTTCAAATCTTTATATTTGTACACATTTTCTTTGTTTAAAGGAAAAAGGAAAGTGTAGATTTCTGATTTTTTTTACCCTGAGGTGTATTCAGTTTTGTGTTGTGCGTGACACATGGATTACATTGCCTGCATATTTATTTTTGTGCATATACAGTAAATGGGTTTTGCATGGTAATTAATGTTGCTGCTAAGTCTTTCATGGTTGTGATGACTGAGCTTCAGGTTTTTGCAGCTGACACTTAAATCACTCTCAAGAAAACTGAATCCGTAAATTCAATTTTGCAGGGACCAGATGGACTGCCAGTAGCAGGATGTTGGCATAAGGTACAGTAATATTAAGAACTGTATATCCTTGAACATGTCCTGAGTAATTTTGCTCCCTGCATGGTGATTGCTTGCACTGCTGCACATGCTTTAAGCAACAGGTTACAGGCCTGGCAGACATAACGTTATGCCTTGGGAGAGCAGGATTCCAGCAGCTTCAGGTCTTGTTCCCCTCAGCTCTAGACTGCTGCTGGGAACACCAAAAACTTGCTAAGCATGAAAAATCACTGCTAATACTGTCAATAAAATGCCTTTTTACAGGCTTGCTCAGGCTTTTATTATGGCCCAGGCAGCTTAGGAACCACCCATGGAAAGGCTGCACCACTGCACCACATGCGTGTGTGACTTACTCAGCCCACACCCTCCAGCTGAGAATTTTACAGTGGGTTATCTCTTTGTTGTAGTTTCAAACATTTCTGTTCCAACAAAGACTCTTCTGCCATTGTAATTATAACCCACGACCACTGCACTGCTTCAGTGCTCCAATCGGTACCCTGGCRCAGGTGGGCAGGTGATTTGTAGCATCTCATGCACCCAGAGCAGCCAGGGGTTGGAAGTGCTATTGGCAGCCTGAGAAAATGAGGAGAGATGTGTCCCCCTGTAAGATGAGGATTTGATCCAGACCCGCAGGAGAATTCTCATTCTCCAACAAGGGTTTGACACTGAAGCTGAGTGGAATTACTAACCCGGCTGTAAACATGTGGTATGTGGACACAGTTGGAGTTAACAGCATGTTACTAACTGGCTGCAAACCCTCAGTTAGAATGTGAGCACACCCTTAGTATAGCAAAGGTTTTAACTTTGTGTAAGTTGTTTGGATGTACTGTTAATAGTAAAAGAAATCTAAATGCCAATCCTTATAGTATTAACAATAAGGTTACTAAGTGTAATGAATGGAGCATTTCTCTGATTAAAATGTTTGTCTGTGTGTTCTTTTTCAGTGATCTCTAAGCATGAAGCACAATATGTAAATAATGTGATATATTTTGATCTTTTTAATTTTTGTATAAAAAAAGGAAAAAAAAAACTTTTGACAGTAATATATTGACCTTTTTTTATACTGGATTCTGACATTTATGGACTTGGAAAATATTGTAAAGCTCCTAAACCCATAAAACATGCATGGAAACAACAGGATTTGGTAAAGGTACCAATGACAGTAGCTGGGGACGAACAGTGTTCACTGCTCGTGCTGCAGTGTGAACTAACAGTACTGAGCCAGCCTCGTGTGCTTTATTGCATGAAGGAGGGCAAAATCCCTGTCCTAAGTTGGCTCTCAACTCCATATTTGCATTGCACATGCACGTTAAAAGGGTGAAAAAACCTGGCTGAAAACGAAGAAAAGAAGGATGCAGCCCTAAAAAGGAAGGAACCTGCTGTCTGCTGTCTGGTCAAAGAGGAGGACTTGCAACCTGCAGAGGAAACAAAGCCAAGCTCCATCCACCGCTACCTGCTGCTGATGTGATGGAAACAGCAACTCTGGGGCTAAACAGAACAACCTTGACTGCCTGTGGTTATTTCCACTACAATCAAGAGAAACTTCTTTTCCTCAGGAGGAAGCACCTCTGGGTCCTGTTCTGGGGTCTGTCCCTGAAGATGTGCAAGCACTTTGTTACTGTGGAACACAAATTCCCCAGGAAGCCTCCACTGCAGAATGGCAAACACAAAAATCTGGCAATGCCTTCAGTGCAGAGTTGCAGGAGAGGGAAGGCTCTGTGTAAGTCCCTTCTTAAACAACAGAGCACATAATGTTGCTATTGGAGCTCCCAGAACTTGGGAGTTTGAAGTATTTAATTGTCTTGGTTTGTGGGGTTAATTTGCTTTTTATTCTTCTTGGTTTACATGGTTTTAACAGTAAACTAACTCTGCACACTCTCCTTGTGCTCTTCCTTCTCTCCACCTTTTCAGTCTCTTTCTTTAAATTATCTCATCTCAGGCACATCCCATGCAGAGCAGGGTAATGAATAAAAGGATTATTATTTTGATTTCTGCATATGCCACTGTGGGATCAATTAAAAATTGCAAACTAATCCACAGTTCACATTTTTTAAGATGTTGAAAAAACAGTGATTGTGCAGTAGAGACCTATAAAAAATTATTTCAAAGAGGAAAAAGACAGCTTACAGCTGAGTCTGTTCAGCTTACAATGAAGATCAAGAGGTAACCAGATTCCTTTACASGGAGGAGATACTTTGTATTAACAAGTTTTTAAACTGAACTTAGAAAGATGGGTAGAAGTTGAAGCTACACAAACTCAAATAAGCAAGCTGTGGATTTTTATTGGTGGGACTGCTTAATTCTAACCAGACCAGTGATGTAATTGCCATCACCTTAATGCCTTTTTGATTTAACAGATCATTTCTGGAGAAAATACTTAGCTCAATACAAGTTGCTGGGTCCTGTGTAGGAGTCCTAGGTGAAATTAAGAGCCTGATCATAATGTCAAACATGGTATCATGGCTCTTTGTGGTCTTGATCTTAGAGAATACAGAAGGGAGACATTTTTGGTGCAGTGATTAAATCCAAACCTTATGTTAGATTCTTCCTTCACTGCAACTCTTGCTGCAGCTACTGCCAGAGAGGGCTTGAGAGCAGGATATGACTGTCCAGGCCCTGTACGAGCTGAGCTAGTGCTGAAATGTTCGCTCTGATATTCTGAAGAACAGTGGGAATGTGCTTCGTGCTCCACACAGGTAGGGTGATGTCTGGTGTCTGTGGGTTCTCATCTGTGTCCTTGAGCTCATCCCTGGAGTCAGGGGCAGCCTGTTCTGTGCTGGGAAATGCTGGAATGCCACCAAGCTCGGGAGAGGTGGACACAGACTCAGGGCTGTAGGCAGTGAACTCGTTATGTGTCGTTGGCTGCTCAGGGGTACACCTACACATCACTGGCTCTGTGGCTACACTTGGCATCTCTACCAGTTACTCACCGTTTCCTTGGTCACCATATACATTAAATCCACGTAAATTCAGATCAACTAACAAATCAAGAAACAAGAATTATGTAACTCAAAACAGCAATGAAAATGCATTTTATTTACTTCCATTTCATGTTCTCGGCTATCACTTTTGGTGTAGGGGTTTTTAAAGGCATAAGGAGCAGCTAAAAAGCTTTCACTGGCCTTTAGTGCTTTTCAAAAACCCCTGTAATATCCCAAATTAAAGCTAAAAATTTTCTGTGAAAGGTTGAAGGCAAGTCTCTCATTGATGTCACCAGGAAGATCTGTAATTGTTCCCTTAATGTACAGTTGCTCTTCCCATCTCCCCAGTCATCTCCAAATTAAAAGCAGTTCACTACTCCAAACCACACTGTGGGCTTCTACACTCAAATTCCTGCACGTGTCCTGTTCATGGAACCTCTTTCAATATCAATGAGAGTTCAGTCCCCAGAATGACTGCAGAAAGCACAAGAATCTGGAAGTGTCCACAAACAATCTACAATGCAGATAGAAAAGTCTTGTTTTACATACGCTGGCAAAAACTAAACAGCTTTCTATCTAGCTCCTACTTGAAGAAGTTTGATATCACTGAAGCTACAAGACAAGCTAACCTCCAAAGCTTATGAAATTATATTAAAATTTATATTTTCTCTGAGGAAATACCCCGAAGTCCTATTATCTTCAGGTAAACAAGTCAGTATTCCGTCTTCAACTTGTGGAATATCCAGTGCTTGTAGGCATCAACTGTGACCACTGCCAGGCCTGCAAAACATTGATACAGAATACCAGAAATGTGCTTTACCTATTGCTCTCACCGCTCTGCAAGGCCACCGTCCCCCTCCCAGCACAGAGCCTCTGCTGCCACAGCACCCAAGACATTTGTTTGTAACAAAGGAAGGCTGGAATTATCTTCCTAGCACAGGACTGCAGCTGTATCCACCCCCATCAGTGCTACAGCTCACCTACCAAATGTTTGTGATCATTTTTGGAAATTCCTAGGCAAATTGGTTGGTTCTGCACACACAAAGATCATCTATGCACCTGCAGGCAGTCAGGTATGTTCAGGATGTCTGATTTACTGCCTGTGAGCAGTTGCTTCTCTGGACTCCTGCTGCTGCCATTCCCTCAGGAATGCTGGCAGGTACGGATCCTGCTGTATACTGTTGCCACTTTGGCTACGAGGAGCTAACCAGTAGGTCTCCAAGGCCTGTGGGAGGTACATCTACTCTACCAACCCCTCGTTGCCAAAGGAGCGGAGACCTGTGGAGAGCAGAGCTGCCGGGAGCAAAGCAGGGAATGGGTCCCCAAGCAGRGCTGTCTCTGGCACTTGAAGTCCTTCCTGCTTCTCAGCCAAGATGAGTGCATTTGGCCTTTATATTCTGAACTGAGTGTACCTGGTTCCCCGCCCGTGGCACGGGGTTGGACCTACATGATCTTTAAAGATCCTTCCAACACCAACCATTCTGTGCTTCTATAATTATCCATCATATTATTCAGATCAACAGACTTCATGAGGAACTGTTGGGTTTTTGTACAGAAATCTGTTTACACTTCCATGTGCCTTACACACAAACATATTTAGAAAAGTAGTTGTTAAATATGGAGCAGTCATGATCTTACTGCAATGACTTAAAAAGATGTGCTTTGCTCTGCAAATTCATGCCAGATCAGTTGATTATTTTCTCCTTCCATATGAAAACGTTTATGTGGGTCTTTCTGAATACTTTGAGAATAGCTCACGAAGACAAATTTTACTTTGAGGTAGTACTGGCAGTCTTGCTCAAAATTCAGTCATGATTTCAGCCTTTCACAAAGCAAAGGGCATTTTTTTCCCCCAGGAAACCTCCCTTTGTTTTCCCTTCTGGTTTGAAAGAATGTGAGACTGTTTTACAGCGATTCCAAAATGCAGCTGCATGTTACCACTATATGTCAGTAGCAATAAAGATGATTGACAGGGAGGCTGCTAATGCTTATGAAATGTGGGTCAGTCTGAGACTGAGCCACTGATTTTTCATGATCACTAAAATATTTGATGTAACTTCATGGATTCATCAATAGACATTATGGGTAACACACTGAAGTTACTGAAACTCAGACAAATATACTTTTGTTTTCTAGTTTACAAAACAAAATTCCTTCCTCTAACTGCCTGTCAAAGCATGGTGGTTTCCATCAGGTGAAGCTAACCATGTCCGCTCTGCCCAGGAGCAGAGCACATACAGCTTTCTTTAAGGCTTCTTCTATTTAAAATTGTAGCTAACAACCATCTTTCCAGTTACTACCAACATCCTCTCTAACACACTGTAGCCTAATCAATTTTTTAAGTAAAGTCCCAAACTGAATCCTTAGGGCACAAGAACTCACTTGAAACCCCTGAAAGGTTTTTCAGCCACAAAACTCTGTAGGCAGGGCTGCCTTGCCAGGAGACTTGGCAAGTGCATTCTGGGACTGAGGCTGGAGCTGCTGCTGGCTGTGGTTGTGTCACTGCTGGTGCACCAGGAGTGGTGATGCTGCACCCAACTGTGAGTATGGGGAGCACTCCCTAAAGCTGCTGGGGAAGATGGATTTGGGGAAGAAGTGAAAAAGGTCAAAAAATCCCATGTATGTAACTCCAGCAGTGCTGGCAGCTCAAGAGGGGCCTTGCCAGAACGTGAACCCGATGATTTGGCCTGTTCTGATAGGGACAAATGAGATTAATTAAGAGTTTTGCAGCTGAATTGTGGCTTGGCCAGTGAGTTCAGGAATATTTCTCTGGATTAGGAAACAGGTGGCAGAGAAATCCTGATCTGACTCCAAACTGAAACTATTTCCAAGTGTCAATGCATCAATATTTTAGTTTAAAAAAATCATAATCAAGACACTGCCACGTGCTTTGTTTTATTCCCATGGGGGAGTCACCTATCCTGTATGCACTGCTTCTGACACTTGCTGTACATATAATGGTGATGAATTTATTTCTGTACGGATTTTTCTCCTGTGTATTTAAAAATAAGAATGTTTCTTTTAACTGTAAGCGACTTTCTGATGTGTTTTCTTTTTAGAAAACCAACAGATGAAATATTTAGATAAGCTTTTGTCTTCTGTAATTTCATACAGAAATTTCAGCATTTGAAATCCTTAAGCAAACCAGCAAAACACGTGGGAGGTTTCAGCAGTTTAAGACATCCTATGCAATGATGCAAAGTAATCCATGGAAAAGACACACGTTTTAAGATTGTTATAGTAACCACTACCCAAGGTAAATTTTTATACATATGGTTTTGCAGTCAGCCAAATATAACAGGCTCTTGGGCAAGAATGAAAGAACTCACACGTTGTAATGCACAACTAATTAAAATAAATAATAAAAATTAATAAAAATATGAAGATGGCAAAAAGTTTCCAGCTTTATCATCATGGTAAGTAACTCCTCATGCCTGTCAATGTAATGTGCATTATAAAGGTGTTCCCTGGTCAGGGAACGCTGATTCAATGCTGCCCTCTAGAGGAGACTTTTTTTTTAAATAGAAACAAATTTTATGCAAATATTATGCTGTGACAGTGTCCCTTAATTGACAGCAGACATGACTTTTGTGTAACTCTATGGTTTGAATAGGTATTTGTAAAACCAGGAGTGCACGGATAGATATGGTAATCTTTTTTTTTTTCCAAATCTGGTATTTCTTTCTTGGGAAATACCATCATATTCACACATTTTTTCAGTCCCATTGTTACCCAGATAATTTAAAGTGTTACACAAATAGAATCTCCCTGTAGTAGGTTTCCTGACACGTTTCTATTTTTAAAATTTTGAGCATGGAAGCTCTGAATTATTTCCTTTACAGATAACAGATTTATCTTTAAGATACGCAAAAATATTACTAACAACAAATGATAAAAATGCAACAATTCAGATGTCCCCAAACCACTCATCCTGCACAGATACTGCAGGAATGCGGCTGAATTCAGATAAGTGACTTTGGTTCCAATGTGCTCTAGCACAAGAAGGAGTGTCCTCAGCAGTGTCCAGGGGTGGAGAGAACCTCAGCATTGCTTTGTTTAATCTGAAACTCCTGATTTTTACCTGTTCAGGACATGCTGACGTGCTGAGCAGCACAGCCAGCCTTCCAGCGGCTTAACCACGATGATTTCCAAGTGAGAGGTGAAATATATGGAGAGGCCTGTGACACTTGAGCTCGCCAAGGCAATCACTGTGGCATACACTGAACTTGGCAACCTTAGAGGGCAGTGTTTATGTAAGAATATTTCTTGACTCTTTTGCAACAGTGTTTTAATTTTTTTTATTATTATTTTAACAAAAAGGAGGGGGCAGAGGGAAACATCTGCTCACTCTAGTTAGTCCAGTCTCAGTGTCATTTACTGGAGTCACCTGCCTTTTAACTGTGTTCCTGGCACTGCACTGAACTCAGCCATAATTAGTAGTTCAGTTTGAAATACTCCACAGCTCCGCTTCGGAGAATCTATTGCTGACTGAAGCAAACCAGTGGGTAAAAAATCCCTTTCCTAAGCTTTGTCTTCCCTGACGATCCTTTGTATTTGTAAGCTAAAAATTACTTTTAGTATTTTCACATCCCCAGGTGAACTACTGCAACTTTTCCACGTGCTTGTGTTCCATTAGATGGCACAACACAAGGGATGTGTGACTGTTGTGTAACCTGCAGTTGAAGTAAGTGCCGAAAATCTGTCACTTAGAAATGAATGGAGGAAGAATTTAATAGATTATATTATTGTATACTACTGTAGAGAGCCTGGGGGAAACCACAGCAAAGCTGGGAAACTTGAGTTTTCCATGCACAAGAAGCTGAATTATTGACAAGAGAGTGGAATAAGAAATACATTACTAAAATTTGTGGTTTTCCTATGTGTTAAGACAAACAATGAATTCCTGTTTGTTAAGTTCTGGTAGAAATTGCCTCATAATTGTGTGATTTCATGGAACAGTCAGTTCACTTGTGTGTCAGCCTGTGGTTTCTTATATAATGTAGGTAGTAATGAACAGAAACTTAAAATGGATGTGACCCAAGTATCTGTAAATGACACCAACACCATCTGCTGCTTTTTTATATACTGTTAAACACTGTATTTGAAAAGTTCATTTTACATGAATTTATTAAGTGTGAGTGCTTATCAAACTTGCATTTCTGCAACTACATTAAAAAATTAGGATCTGGTTCTGCAAAGCAAAAGCACCCATGTTACCCACTGAACTTGTGAATTAGCAGAAAAGGTGGTAAACTGCCATCAGTGCAAATGAGAGCTGGAGCCTGTTGTGTTTGCTGGTTTGTTTCATAGCATGCAGTTTTATAAAGAATTTCATAACATAGCTACTTTTGGGTAACTATTGGGTACCTTTGGGTACAATTTGGGGTTCTTTTTCTGCTATATTAAAAAACAATCAAAAATATTCAATATGAAGAATTTTCAGCACAAAATACAGTCAAAACTGAAAGCCCCCTGCTTTGCTGCATTACATTACTCTGGACATAGAAATGTTACAAAGCTGGAATTTACATCAGCATTTGAGAAAACTGTACCTGCTGGTACTTACTAGCATACAGTTTAGAAAAATACATGCAATGTGTGCCTTATCTGTCCATGTTTGTTTTGAAATTACGCCGATAGAGCTTAATCCTCTACCATGTTATGCAAGTGTCCCTTATTTATGTGAGTGGTTGCATCACTCCAGGGAGGCTGTTCAGAGGAGAAAGGGCTGTTTGTGTCTTTGCAGTTTGCCCAAATGAGTCTTCTTTCGAATGTATTTACATGGTATTTTATACAAAGCTGGCTAAATCTCTGTAAAATGTATCACCTTTGAAAAGAAATATATAGATATTAAAATTACAGAAAATGTACTTAACATCTCTATTTGCAAACTTTTTGTGATTTTAAATCATGTATGTGCCATGAAAAGTATTCTATTTACTCTTCTTTGGGGAACAACTACTTTAAAAATGAAGGCATTAATAACAGTATTTCTTATCCATTGTTTTAACATGTTAAAATGGTATTAATTAGTACTGCATCATGTATTTCTAGTTTAAAGCTGTAATGGACAATACATTACCTTGAGACCTAAAAAAAATATTTTTCTTGTGCTTTTTTTAATAAAAGCAAAGACTAGATTTTAAAACATGGTCTCTCTGTACAGATTACTTTTACAGTTGTGTGAATATGTATAATGAACTCTGCATTTGTAACCAAGAGTACACTTTCCAAATTGTAAATGTTCAGGTTGTTATTATAAATAGCTACTAAATATCTTAACCAGACAAGAGTTCAAATAAAGACTAACAGCCATTATTAAGTTTTTCTCCGGTCTTTTGTTACTTAAAACCTGACTTTTATGAAGCAACCGAGTTAGACCTTCTAAGTTCAATCTAACTTTAAGTGCATAGCAATTTGGTTTTGCATTCTCCATATTGCACAAAATTTACGTTGCTCCTGTGTTTATCAAGTAATTTCAACTAGAGATAATTACTGGTGGCCATATCTAGTCAGCAAAGTCTGCCAAGTGTAGTTTTAAAAGGATCTGTTCTGTTTTTCTAGAGTTTTAGGAGATGTTTTCAGTTTAAACCGAAAGAACGTAAATGTGTACTCAAAAGGAAAAGAAACCATGGCATTTTCTAGAATTAAGTTCAGTAAGTTGATGACCTTGGTTATGGGATACAACACCTGCGACAGCAGAACTCAACCCACGCAGAACATCCTTTCTAGTTCTTTATCTTCCTATTTTTCTTTAGGTAATTCCAGTCAAACAGGAATGGAAGAAAGACCATTTTAATCTGATTGACAGCATTTCCTCTTTTAATCCTAACTACACCCTGTCCTAGGATTGGCTCTTGAGTCAGTCAGGTCTACCTATCTGCCGCTGACCAGACACAGGGGTACAACATATAAAAGGCTGGGTTTACTTCTGCTTAAATAATGAAGTACGTGTTGAAGAATTATTTCAGTTGTACCACCTAGGCTACCTGCTCAAATTATTTTCAACTGTAAAACAGACTCGCTCACTGTGTATGTCAAAAGAAGAGTGCTATAGCTATACTAATGATCCTGAAGAAGTCTGTTCCTCCCTTCGAGGTGAGTGCGGTGTGGGGCTGGATGTACCCGAGCGGTGCAACTCCCCGAGGTGTCTGGTTTACAGGTGAGCTACCAGCAGCCCCGCAGGGTCCCAAGGGGACACAGACTCTCCCCAGTTTGTCCCCGCTCCTGACCGCGAGGGAAGCCCCAGCGCGTTCCTGGGCGAGTTCCTGCCCCGCTCCCGGCGCACGCAGGGCCCCGCGCTGCGCGGGCCGATGAGGGCGGGCAGCGCCCGTGTCCCGGCCCCGCCGCCGCTCCCGCCCCGCCCCTCGCGTCCCGGCCCCCGCGGGAGGCGGCCGCTCCCTCCCCTCCCTTCTCCCTCGCTTCGCTCCGCTCCGCTCCGCTCCGCTCCGGTCGGCGCGGGCGGCTCCGCGGCCATGCAGGCGGCACAGCCGCGTTCCCGGCAGCAGACCCTGGCCCTGCGGCGGCAGCTCCTCGGGTGAGTGCTCCGGGAGGGGGCCGGGGCCGCGGCCGGGCGGGCGCTGCCGCCTGACGTGGCCGGAGCGGGGCCGAGTCGGCAGCGCCATGGCTGAAAGCAGCGACAGCGCCGGAGCGCTGCGCCCGCGGAGCCGGGTGCACTGTTGTAATTAACAGTAATTAGCGATTCTTAAGGAGGGCGATTACGAAACTGCACTATAAAACCCGTATGATACCGAGCGTGCCTGTTCAGAGTCTAAACTGCTTAGAAAGCGTTTCCTGTGAGCCCAGCGGAGGCAAGGCTGGGGCTGGAGGCCGTGCTGGGCCAGGCAAGGTTCTGACTCTGCTATTATTATAGCCCGTTTTTCAGGAAATTAATTATACCGAAACCGTGATGGAATTAACAACATATGTTTGCCCACTTTGATAGAATCAAGTACAAGGCTCAGTTCCAAATCTGCCATTACTGGTGGTGTTTCAACCAACCTAAAAAAAGTCTTAGTTCTGCAGACTATCACCAAGAATGGCAGCACAATTCTTCTATGTAACTACGCGAATATTTTCATCTCATATATATTCAAAAACAAGGCTATTTTTACGTTTTATAAACACAGAAGTTGGGCTGAGAGTAAATGCTAAAATTAGAATTATGCCAGTTACACACATCTGAAAAATACAACCCTGGATATTAATCTTTTTCTAACTGGTTTGTCCTGCCACTGGCAACACAGACCCAGCCTCTGCAAGCACTTTCTTAGCATCTTTTGAACAATCAGGAGCAGCTTACAAAAAACCCCGCCTGTCTTGCCAGCTCACACAGAAAGTATCAGGATTCCTGTCTGGGAGGTATAATGAAGCACTCTCTCACTTTACCATTGTCCCTTGTCACCCCTTTGACAATGGCTTTGTATTTATAGTCAAATTATTTCTGTATAAGCCATCTTTTACTAAATGAAGTGTGGGAGTTTGGCATTGCCCTCCAGAGTCAAATCTCTGCTGCTCCTCCTTAGGCAGATGTCTTTCAGTTTTACTTGTTTGGAAATGCATTTAAAAAGTGAAACAAATGTGTAAAATGCATTTAAGTAGACCTAACCTTATTAAATCACTCGGTGTTTTAGCTACGGTTAGTGAAGCTGTAACAATCACCTGCACCAAACTATGTGGAAAATCAGGACCTTGGCAAGAATAGCAAGAACATAGTAAGAACAGTAACAAGAACATGATAAGAACAATCACAAGGTAAGAGACACCAAAGAACAAAAAGGGCAGGCAGTGTGGACAGTGAGGAATTGCAGTTAAGATGAGATGAAACTATAGAGGCAAGTCCTAGTGCTGTGGCTAGATCCTAGAGTAGGATTTTCAGTTTTGGAGTATGTTTTTTCCCTATAAATCTAACAAAATTTGAGTACAAGGCCTTTGTTTGATGGACCAGAAGCAGAATGACTGTGCCAGCAAACAGGGGCAATGTCTTTCTCTTGATTAACTGACTGAACTGAAATTACTACCAGCAGGATAAACTAAAATCACTAAGATTTATTTTGCTTTCTGATGCTTGTCGTAGCTCTTCTTGCAAGCTGTTTTTTTCTAATGATCCAGTGAAGATTGTGAAGGCAAAAGGCCAGTATATGTATGATGAGAATGGGAGACAATACCTTGACTGCATAAACAACGTTGCTCACGGTAAGCTGAAGTCATGTTATTGAATGTTATTGGATGCTGTGTTTTTCTAACCCGAACAATCAGTACTTTTACCACTGTTGCATTGTGTTGGGGGAGGAGGTGTTTAATGGGAAAAGTGGAAGGAAACTTTCTTGAGCCTGTAGTTTGGGGAATTCAGTTCATTTGAATTTGTGTGTGTCAATGTGCTTTCCAGACTTGCTTCCTGTTCTGTCTTTCCAGAAGCATGTCTGAAACACAGATTTTTTTCCATGGAAACTCAAGTAAAGCTCCTCACTGTAAAACTAACAAATGACATTTTGTTGTTTTTGTAAAAGTTACTCCTAAGTGTACAGTTACAGAACCACTGCTCAGTGTGGTGCTTTTAAGTATAGTAGCAGGCAACTTCAAACTTTTTAAGGAGGAAAAAAATGTTTTTACAAGGTGTACCATTATTAAGGTCCCACTGGTAATATCTCTGTACTATTAGAGAAATGTAAGTGTTATGCTGGCATGGGAATGAACACCATGGGTAATGTGAGGAACTTTCAAATCTTTCTCTGCATTCTCTTGCAGTTGGGCACTGTCACCCTGATATAGTAAAGGCAGCCCATGAACAGAATCAGTTGTTAAATACAAATTCTCGTTATCTTCATGACAACTTGGTTGATTATGCAGAGAAACTTTCAAAAACACTACCTGAGAAATTATGCATCTTCTATTTTTTGAATTCTGGGTAAGTTGGGTACATTAGAATTGATACTGAGGCTTTACTAGGAATATACAGACAAGTATACACTTGCCTATTAACAGCCAGTTGCAGAGTCTGGTGAGGATCACTAAATATTGACAAAAACATGGTTTCAGGTTTTGCAAGCTCTCTACCTACCTGGGAACTTAACTAGTGCTTTATTGAAGAAGGGTTTTATTCAATTTCTAAGATCTTGCACTACAAAACAGTAATATAAATATTTACTGTACTAGTTTCTGGTCTGACTTGCCTTCTGACTTGGGAATTATTATCAAAATTAAATGTAGCAATGCATTACTTCTGCTGGGTGGGGGGCCATATTCCCAAGCAAGCTTCAACTGGAAATAAAAAAAACCCAAATTGTTTCCAAAGCAGTTGCTGTACTCCAGCTTTTTAAGATGGATTCTGTTCTGGTGAACAGTCCTACCTAGGTAAGTGCTGATTACTGAAGAATTTGTGCGTAACCTGCATCGAGTTCTGTCTGTCCTTTGTAGACACAAAGAGCAGTGCAAGGCAAGTTAGATTTAAAACTCAAGACATCCACAATGAAGCAATTACTGAATTTTTCCATTGTAGATCTGAAGCCAATGATCTTGCCCTGAGACTGGCACGGCAGTACACAAAACATGAGGATGTTATCGTTTTAGACCAGTAAGTACACTGGCAGTTTTAGGGTACCAGGCTCAGTTTTGGCCCACGGTCAGAGCATTTCTGAAATCCTGCTGCAGTAGAAAGTGTGTAACCAGGAAGCTGAGGGAAGTAATTTTCCCTCTGTTCAGTACTTGCCAGCCCAGCCCAGAGCTGTGGCTGGGCTGTGCAGTACATGACAGCTGTTGACACACTGGAAGGAAGCCAGCAGTGGCCTGCCCCACTATGAGCAGGGAGTCACAGGAGTGAGAGGTACTGGGTTTGTTCAGCTGCGAGAGGCAGCCAGAGAGATCTTGCAGCAACTACAACTGTCTCATGGGAAGGAGCAAAAAAAGGAAGGAGCCAGGCCTGAAGATGTATGGTAACAAAAGACTTCAGACACAAGTTCAAAACTGAGGAATTTTGATGAGACATAGAAAAAAACCTCTTTTGTCATGAAGGGGGTCAAATACTAGAACAGGATGCCCACAGACATTGGAAACTCCGTTGTTGGAGAATATTCAGAACTAGGCCCTTCCAGTTGTTCTGCAATCTTGTGATACTGCTCATGTGTTCCCTGCTGTGATTCCAGTCACTGGTGCAGGCAAAGCAGTGAAAAGTCCTGTCCCTCCACATCCCTCATATTCAGATACACCAAAAAAAATCCAGATAGTACTAAGCTTATTGATAGAAATTGCAGAGCTATTCTCAGCTTAAGTAACTGAATTTCCTACCAAGTGGCAGCACCTGGCTACTCTTTACTATCCAGAATGCTAATCCTAAAGAACTCGATACTAAGAAAATTACTGTTTAGTTCTGCCAATTGTTTTTTAAGTGCTTACCATGGACACCTGACATCTTTGATTGACATAAGCCCATATAAATTCAGAAATCTAGAAGGACAAAAGGAATGGGTCCACGTGGTATGTACTTCAGCCTATACCTATCAATTACTTGTCAATTTAATGAAGTTGTATTTATGATATATTGAATATAGGATAATGTTCCTTTGCACAGGCTCCTGTTCCAGACACATACAGAGGACTTTATAGAGAAGACCATGAAGACTCCGTAACAGCCTATGCCGATGAAGTGAAAAATATCATTGAGCATGCACATAAGAGAGGCAGAAAGGTAAGAAGCTATTTCTTTAACTGTCTGGTCTTAGAAATAAATGTGCCTGACTGTCAATGCAATTCAGAGTTTCTGAGCCAAGTGGTATAGACTTGTCAAGAAAAAAAAAAAATCACATTAATAATGCAAACACATCTAAGGACAAAGAACTTGCTCCACAGCTTTCTCTGTTGTGTTCAAACATTACATGCGATCTGTGTTTCAGATTGCTGCATTTTTTGCTGAATCTCTACCAAGTGTGGGTGGTCAAATCATTCCCCCAGCAGGCTATTTTCAAAAGGTTGCAGAGTAAGTGGTCGTTCATTATCATAACTTTTTTAACTTAACATACTTGGTAAATAGGTAATGGAGAATTTCTCTGTCTGCTGTAGCATAGAGCTTGGTAGGCAGGAAATTACCCAAACCTTCATGTTAGAATGTGAACTTTGTGTATGGCAAAGACCTGTTTTTAAATACATGATATAGAATATAGGACTGTACAAGTTTGTTTCCTCAAAGTTTGCAAAGTAACACTTTCTGCATATTCTTAAATATTATGTTCGCTTCCTTTTTAAGAAACAATCAAATCTGTTATGTTACAGGCATGTGCACAAGGCAGGAGGTGTATTTATTGCTGATGAAATTCAAGTTGGCTTTGGCAGGGTTGGCAAGCACTTTTGGGCATTCCAGCTTCAGGGAGAAGATTTTATACCTGATATTGTCACTATGGGGAAACCAATAGGAAATGGGCACCCACTTGCTTGTGTAGCAACAACGAAAGAAATTGCAGAAGCATTTGCGGCCACAGGAGTAGAGTATTTTAATACAGTAAGTAAACAGTTGCCCAAACTCTCCTTCTGTAAAGGAGTCTAAGGATTAGATAATCATGCAGTGTTTTTATTAGTATTTACCATACACTAACTAAAACGTGACTGTGTTATTGCACTATTTCTATCTATGTTTATGTTTCTAGTCTGTGACTCTCTATTTATTGGCTCCATCTGATACAAGTGATAGTATGCTCCTTGTAGCACTGGGGCTACACTTTCAGTGACATGACTGCATCTTTCTTCCCTTTCCATGGCTCTGTGTGTTCCTTTCCTGAGCTCAGTTTGGTGGGAACCCTGTTTCATGTGCAATTGGATTAGCTGTGTTAGATGTGATTGAGAAGGAACACCTTCAGGCTCATGCCACAGAGGTGGGCAACTTCTTGATGAAGCTACTCAAGGAGCAGCAAATCAAGCATCCCATCATTGGTGATGTCAGGTATCAGTGCCTTGTTTACATTTTTAGCTGCTTTCTGTTTGGTTTAATCAGTCAAACCACTCAATCCAACAGATGTTCTTTTGAGAAATTAATTAAATTTCGTGTTTTCAGCAGAAAGAAACAGCCTGCTATACATAAAATTAAAACAAACTTGAGCTTAGCAGAAGTCTTATATACTTTGCGACTCTGGGCCAGTACTGTTTCATCAATTTCACAGCTGTTTTAGGGATTCATTTTCCTGTCTGAACTCCTACTTCAAGTGCACAAAGTACAGAAGCGATGAGCTAGATAGAAAACACGTTTAACATTCTGTCCTGTGCTGCCACTGTGAGCAGACTTCTGTCTTTACTGTATTACTGCATTTCTTCAAAACAGCAAAACCTTTTCTATCAGTAGCCAAACATCAGGTAATTCTCATGCAGTAAAGGTCTGGTCTTAAAAAAACCTTTCACAGTTTTTTAGTTCACTTACAGTTCCTTCCTCTGACGCAGATTGACTACTTCTATTTCTTTTAAAGGGGTTGTGGCTTATTCATTGGAGTGGACTTAATCAAGGACCAAGTAGAAAGGACCCCAGCCACAGCAGCAGCAGAGTGTTTAATAACAAGGTACATGGGACAATCATGGAGTTCCTCAATGGGGGAGGCAAGCACACAATTACAGACTACTCTTATCACTCAGTAGTTAAAATCCAGCCAACTGGCCAAAATCAAAACCAGTCAGTGTAGAAAGGCACTGTGTGACAGTCTGCAGGCTGGTGCTTTCAAGTTGTTCTGAACTACATGCAAAGGTAAACATACTTCTTCGTTATTGCCTTCTCCAGACTTAAGGAAAAATTCATTCTACTGAGTACAGATGGGCCAGGAAGAAATGTGCTGAAATTCAAGCCCCCAATGTGCTTCAATATGGAGGATGCAAAATTTGTTGTGGACACAATTGACAAGATACTAACAGGTAAAACTGATCAAACCCCTCAGAAACAGAGGGTGGTTTCTGAACTGCCTCAAAGGCAATGCTGAGCTACTGAGCCTGTTTTTCAGAAGTGCTAAAATAGAGTCAAGATGGTAGATCCAGGGCACATAGCTTTCCCTTCTAAATTCTTCTGTTTTGAAGTTCTCTAACAAAACTACTTCCTCTACAGATGCATGTGCCTTTTAAAATAGCTTTGCTTAGCCTGAGGTTTGAGTGTTTAACTTATATGAGGAAGGACAACTTGTAAAAGCTGTCCATATATTCCTGAAAGCAATGATCTGTGTGCTTTTCCCATTTAGCTTTTTATACAACTTCTACACACTTAGTGCAAAAACTTTTCTCGAAGTCATGACTTTGCAAAGTTGTTGCTTATTCTCTCTCCAGATATCGAAAAAGAATGTCTGAACCAATAGAAAACATCTGCTTGTTCCACCTGAGCAGGTATTTATCTATAGTCACCCAGTACTATCTAAAAGCTGAGGTCCTAAACATAACTTCACAAGTACTGTCAGAATAAAGCTTCCTCAGAGATGCTTCTACTCAAAGTTTGCAGGAATTTTCTGGGAGTCTCCAAGCATGTGTACATCTAGCATTCACAACTGTCTTCTATCAGTCTGACGCTCCCAGCAACACTGTGTCTATCACTTGTGTGTAAGTGAGGTCCAACATGTCCCAGACGTGACTGCCACCAGAGCATGCTGTGCTTGTCTGGGAAGCCAGAAGAGTGACTGGCTTTATCCCTTGGCATGCAAATGACTGCACATCAACACAAATACAGCTTTTCTGCTTGCTGCTCAGTGCCTTAAGGCTCCAGACAAAAGCTGGTCCAGCTGCATAACCACATCTCAGCAGATCTCCTCTTAAGTGCCATTTCAGGATCAATTTAGACTCAGAAGTTGTGGGTATCAGAGAGTAAGATTTGTCCTGTTAAAGCTTTAAAGACTTGTTATGTGTTGAGGTCCCTCGACAGGTTGCCAAGAGAACATCTAGCTGCAACTCAGTTTGCTGCACCCTCATGAGCACAGTGGCCACTTACAGTTAACACCTTGATAACAACCCTTTAGGGTACACTTACTACTTCTTCAAACTACTCTTACTAAAAGACAACCAAGTCTTTAGTAAAACTTTGGATAGCTGGACAGGAATGTACCTAAGGCGATCATTGTGAGCAGTGTAATCACTGGTGGCCTCAACCACTAGGAGATTCACAATGCTACAGCCCTAAGAAGAAATGTGGTTTTAGTTCAGTGTAATATTAGTATAGCAGGCACAAGAAAAATGTGTTAATATTTTATTTAGCAAGTTAATGGAAAGACATACAACTGTTTATACTACTTATTCTTAGGAACAGAAAGATTACTTAACAGTGCCAGTGTAACTTAAAGGCCTAATGACTTAATGTGCTTGTCTGTAATCTAAACTAAGCAAGAAAAATGCCTTTATTTTCTACAGGAAACCAAGACTGCAAAAAGCCTCTTACTAAGTACAGTACTAGTAAGACACTTACATATAATGTAAGCGAAAATGAGGCAATGAAGTAGATTTCTTTTAATGATACCTTTACAAAAAAACCCATAACATTATTTTCTTTCCATAGGTTTCAAACAATGTTCAAGATCTACTACTAAGAAACATTATTCTACTATAATAATGCACATTTAATCTTCATCCTAGCATGTCTTAGACCAGATAAGTCACCTTTGATTTTTTTTGTTTTCATTTATCTTGTTTTTAGTAGAAGCTTTAGGAGAAATAAATTTTACAAGAGCTTGTCTCAACTCTGGCAGTGTGGAAGTGGCTTTTATTTAAAACAGCGTATCTAAAACTGATTGTAAAGGAGGATCTTTCTAGTGGCTACTATAAACTACATTTTCTAACTTTATGCTCTTTCAGGTTATGACTTTCTCAAATTAGCATAAGCCAATGGGTGTTCTGAGTTTTTTTAAGTCTTCAGCTACCTATGCAAACACCATTCCAGCTGCCAGTACACCCAGTCCTTCTCAGGCTCCTCTGACCAGCTTCAGCAGCCAGCGTCAGAACAAGGTCATGGTAGCACAATATTCAACAGATGCTCTCAGCCACCAGGTTAAGTCAAAAACATCAGTTCCAAATTCCTAACATCAAACACACGAGGAACAGACAGCTGAGGGCCATAGCTCCCCAACCAGTTCTGATAAACACAGTCTGTTCCTCAAGAAATATCCACGTAGGATTAGTAAATTAACAGTAGATTACAGCCATAAGCAACAACCTTGTGTACAAGCCTTTACTTTCACCAGGTAGTTCTTTGTATCACAAACTTCTCATGCAAAGAAGAAAGGGAAAAGCCAGCTCTGCATTTAAGTACCAGTATCCTCAGTTTCTGCCTAAGGCCACATCACCTGTCAAGGAAGGAATTACTTAAGCACCTACTTACAAAAACCACCACAATAACAGCCAGCTGACAAACCCTTGCTAGGACACTACTAGCCAGAAAGACTGCAGCACAATGGTCCTGGTACCATGCCATTTTCCCACTGGAGGATCAAGTGTTTGCTAGAAAAATATTCTGCTACCCCTTATTTCACAGAAAAACCAGTGAAAGCACACAATAGAGTATTTAAATCTTGAGCCAATAATACTTTTAAATACTGTACTCATTTTTTTCAGTGATCTGCTGGTTTTTTATTTGCAAATAAGGTGGGCTGGAAGTTACATGGTCCAGCTGTAAAGTTGCCAACTCTAAGATTTAAAATCTGATTGTAGTTTTAATTCTCAAGACTTCCACTTTAAACCAGAAGAGTCTTACAGACTTCTAACTTTACAATTAAGTTTTTCTTTTCAAGGACAGCCAGCAGGGAGCAGCAGATTATAGTCCATGCAGAAATAGCTGCATCCCTTGTTAAGAAAACTGAAAAGGTTACTAGTAACACATGTTTATTTCTTGTCTTAGTTACTTGGTTTGATTCCGCTGCTGAGTGTTACTTGTTCAAAGAGAATTTGTTACAAGAAAAAAAAAATTGTAATGTTTTAGCTTTAAAAGGAAAATAAAAATCAAATTGATCACTGCAACAAAGATTAGAACTTTTTCTGCAGCAGAGCTTGCTACTTACATTCTGCAACAAGACAGGCAAATGACATGACAGTTATTGCCTTAAAATAGCAGTCAACTAGTCAGAAAAGGACAGGGTATTTCTAGCTGGTCACTCATCTCTAAACAAAGAGGTGTTTTTTCCACCCACAACTGTAGTGGAAGTTCTTTCAGCCTTTTTTGATACACAAAAAGGCTGCAAAATTCAGACTTTGCATTGGTAATTTAATGTCTGTCCAACCTGCCTTTCAAGGCAGGTATATACATCCTATTAACTTGCAGACAGGTCTCAGACTCAAGACAGTGCAATATGAAGGAAGTGCAGCCAGCTTCTTGCACACCTCTTGGCTTCCTCCTGCAATGCTGTCTAGACTCCCAAGCCCTACCTGAAACCTACACCTCTGGCTCCTCCTGGCAGAGCCCAATGCAGACACCACTACAGTTACTCTGAGCTTCTGTGCTTGCCTAGAGCATGAGCCACCAGCTCACCAGCACAGCCCCACAACAGCAGGGGCTTCTCACCTGAGCTCTCCTCCACAACCTCCAGGCAGAAGTGACAGCAGGTTTTATCTGCCACTTAACTGCAAGTGAGCACAACTACCAACACAGCCTTCTAGTTTTACAATTAAAAACATTTAAGCACAACTCTTCATCTATCAAGGTTCTGCCATGAACTAAGTTCTGGGAACAAGATACTGGTGTTTTACTAGCACATGAGCTGAAGAATGGCACAAGACACTAGATTACGCCTTTTTTATTTCAAAAGCTAGGATAGCTTCAATATCCATGTCATGGTGAATCAGAACACATGTAAAATACCTTACAATACATTAGATTCCAAAAAGGTACCAAAAAGTACAGTAAAATTAACACTTCCATTACAGGAAATGTATGACACAAAAACAATACAAAATAAAAAGGTGGAAAGTGACACTGGTTCCCTAAGATGCATCTCATTCTGTACAACTGGAGTAATGCAGAGTCCATAGTTAACTCCAAGAGGCAGTCCCTAGATGCAGAGCTGCAGCTTTAAGCAGACCCTCAAAATCAGTTTCAGTTTAACCTATTAATAAAATCATTAATTAATATCTTCAGCAATGCTGAAATTTACACACCACACTGTCTAGACAACTAGTTATCGGTAAGTATTAAACATGTAAAACATTTCCAGGGAGCTCTTCCAAGTAAGATGCACATTTAACAGGCCATAGAAATTTATTGTAAAGTTAAATTTGGTACAGAACTGAAGTATCCATCTACAGCATTGTATACAAAACCTATGCAGTCATTTTCCAAAAGAGACCATGCCACTGCATACCTGAATATGTTTGATCAATATGGCTTGTAGTTATTCTGATGACCACCACGTCTTGGTGTCTTCCCATAATTTGCACTGCCTTGACCTATGAACAAGAGAACAAATGCATTAAACTGCTAATTAGTTATGCTTGCTTATACCCAATACAGTTCTCTTTACTTACTGTAATCATAGCCTGGTCCATATCCATAATACCCATATCCTGAATAATCATAGCCTCCATAGCCACCATAACCTTGCTGATAGCCGTATCCTTGATTCCCATAACCCTGGTTCCAGTAATTGCCATAACCTTGATTCCAATTTTGACTTTGAGCTATAGAAGGGAAAACCATCCACAAAATCCCATTTTAGTACACACAACTTATTTAGAATGTGTCCATACTAAAGTAGTGTGTGTGGTACTTACCGCCGCCTCTTCCACCTCTGCCTCTTCCTCCATAGCTACCTCTTCCTCCGCCACTACTGAACTGCTGTTGCTGGTACACTTCTTTTGGCTGTGCTACCTTAATCTCACACTGCAAATAAAAAACAAGGAAGACAATGTAAACTGTCTTAGAGTAGCACTGCCCAACCTGAGCACCTGGGACAGCCGGAGGTTCCTCTGGAGGCAAAGGAGGTGTACATGCCATGCTCCTGTCAGGTGAGCAGCAATAATGCATATCCAGAGGCACCTGATTTATTGTGCCACTTGGGCAAAGGTAAGTCACTGTCAGCCTTCCCAAGAGGCCACTGCTTTCAGGGCATATTATCCTGCCTATTCCCTACCATCAATTTCCCCATGGAAGAGGTACTGAGGCCACCTCTCCTGTAGGAACCACAAGGCTGCTGCTATCAGACTGCTTCACCTGACCTGCACTGAATGAACAAGGCTCCAAGAAATACACCAGAAAAAGTTCTCCTGGCAGCCACTGTACACCCTACACACTGTGCATGTGGTTGGACTGTACCATACCCCTACCAATGCTTGAAATCATCATTTATCAAATATTAACAGGTAAAACCAACCAGAATTGACATTTCCAAGACAGGCTCCCAGGCTGCAGTTCAAGCTGTCAGCGAACTGCCTGGTTCCTGGATCTGTGCACAGTCCAAGATTAAAGCTACTGCCACTGCAAAAGGAACAGCAGCACCTGAGCAAGCCTGGCTTGGAGTTCTTCACCACAGGACTTTTAAGGTAACCTGCTTTTTATTATCTATGGCTATAACACAAAAATGAGTCACAGATAGAAGATACGGAAATTTCTCTGCTCCCTTGGCATGTAGGCATTCATCTCTCCTGAAAACAAACTTCACTGCTAACCAGTGACTTTCCCGGTGTGTTGGGTTGGCCAAAGTTTATTTCGTACCATGTCAAGACCAGTCATAAACTAAGTGCAATCTAAATCACTATGTCAGACAGTATGACCCAATGTAACAGGGGTCTGAAGTTATGTGGACAGTCAGCACTGGCCTCAGAGCAAAGCAAAGAAGGAACATCTCCAGCCAATATGTATCATTTGCCTCCAGTCCTCTCCACATCAGCTTGACATGAGCCTCTCTCCATTAGCTGTTCTCTCAGATGAGCAGTCAGCTGGTCAGAGCAACTCACACCACTCTGACTGTAGTTCCCATAACCAGCTGACCAGGTACAAGTTGCCATAAATTTACATTCACTCTCTGGATTCTTGTAGTGGGTTTATATGACAAGGTTTTGGTAGCAGGGGCAGTGCAGGAAGAGGCTTCTGAAAGAAGAAACCAAAAGCTGCCCACCCCCCAGCAGACAGAGCCAGCTTCAGCCAGATGCTTACAAAGTTACTGTCTGCAAGGCCTGCATTTATGCAAGTGCTCCATGCTCAAAACAGGCATCTACCTGCTGAAATGGCTTACACTGCTACATCAACAAGCCAGTTCCCCCCATATATTTAATGAATGCAATTAGATACTTTACACACAAAAGGCCCTAAAACATAGCAATTATTGAAGTCACAAGTATTGGCAAAGAGCCTTGGTAGCCTCTGTAACTGAACTTAGGGCAAAACACCAGTATGGTAAACTGCAGGCTGTCCTCACTGTAAATTTGGTACCTTGACACAAGAGATCTACAAAAACCTTCTCAGGTTAGAGATGCAGTGGTATTATGCTTAGTAACTTGGACTAAGAGTTACAAGTCAGAGTTTCTACCTTGCTTCCACTGACGTTATGGAATTTCTTCTCCAAAACCTTCTTCACTGGATCCTCTTCCTTGAAAGTGATGAACACAAACCCCCTCCTTTTGTTGGTCTTTGGATCCATTGGCAGTTCAATTGCTTCAATCTGAAGACATGAAATACTATTTTCAGACTTGTATTTTAGATGAACAGTTAAATGCACAAAATTTGGGACAGTAAATCTGTAAATTTCCTCTCTATGCCTATTATGCAACACCAAAGTTGCAAGTCTTTCTATGCTAACACTGGCTTTCAGACTAGAGATTTCCATTTCACAACTCTTCAATTTTAACATCAGCTAACATGCTGTGAGTTAAAGACACAGGTATCTAACCAGCAATGCAAGCACTAATGCAGTAAGTGCCACTTTTGCTCTCAAGATGGGACATCTCTGGATGTTACAGAAGGCTTGACACATCTGAAGTTAATTTATTTTGAAACTTGTAAATTATTAGTAAACTAAAACAGCAACTGGAGACTACATTTAGAGTTTATTAAGATAACTTTACACACCTCTCCAAACTCTCCAAAGTATTCCCTGATTTTCTCTTCTGTGGCTTCTGGGTTTAGTCCACCAACAAATATTTTCTTCACTGGATCCTTTTTCATTGCCATGGCCTTCTTGGGATCAATTAGTCGTCCATCTAGTCTATGTTCTTTCTGTTCCAGAACCTGAAAGACAGTTTAATACGATTAACTCAAGATGAAAAGTTTCCCCTAGAAGTTAAGAAGCCAAAATATGAAGCTTAAATTCACCTTTTCAACACTCCCAGGTTCTTTGAAGAGAATAAATCCAAAGCCTCTGGATCTTCCTGTATTAGGGTCCATCTTTATCGTACAGTCGGTTACCTCACCGAATTTGGTGAAGTAATCTTTCAAGTCTTTTTTGCTCGTATCCCAACTCAGGCCACCAACAAACATCTTCCTGAAATTTCAAGGAGAGAAGAGCTACTTAGATTCAGGAAGTACTACAGAAAAGCACACGCAGTAAGATGCTCAGTGGTGCACACCTCAGCAGCATTGTCAGAACAGGAGCAACTGTTCAGAGTTCAACACTTAGATCTTGTAAAAGCTGCTAATACTACAGGAGTGCACAAGGGTGGGCTTCTCCCCCCTCTTTTTGAGGGAATGCCACAATGCAGCCTGACATTTATTAGAGGCTATAAGAAATAATAAGAATTGCCTGAAATATTCCTTGCCAGTTCTTAGAACAGTATTCTACAATTTGCAACAAAGCAGTATTGATTATCAAGTACTGCCAACTCAGTTTTTGCAAAGAACCTAGGATCATTCCTACTGCTCTGAAAGCATTTAACAAAGAATAAGGCGTCAAAAGCAAAATATTTAAACTCTCTTAGGTTTTGATTAAATGGCTGTAAAAATTTTAGTCTTAAGTGCAAAATTTAAAGCAAGTATCTATGACCTCCAATAACAGTCACATACAACAGGTGGGACTTTGGACCTGCCTTAACTACTACATTGTGCACTTCTTCCTGCTTAGTTACTGACTCTGGTTCTATCTTCATCAGTACTACAGGGGTTTCTCCTTTCTTAGGCTTTACTTCCAAGTAGGCGAATACAGTTCTTCCCTGCCCATTTTCCCATAAAAAATACCCTCTGAAGGAGGATATCTATCTCAAAGAACTAAATTCGAGGCACAATACAGAAGTAAAGCTAACAAACAAAACACTGATATCAGGCAATAAGGCATTTTTCAAATGCTTCGCTTCAAATGAAAACATTAATAACATGGCTGTATTTTCTATTTTCAGAGTTTCCAAGGTAACAAACTGCCTTTTTATCTAACTATAGACTGAAACAGTTTAAGTTGTCATTACCCTGTTTAGAGGCAACCTAGATTGGCACTAGAAGGTAGCAGCACTTTTAGAAACTAAACTATGCTTAAATAAAATTGGCTTTTGGCGGTCATGTGGAACTTTGATTTGCTAGAATTAACATCCCTTTATGTTCAAAAGGCAACACGAGGTGTGGGGGGGAACCTTATGCGGGTTTTGCCCTTTTTTCTTAAACTGGATGAAACCATACCCTTTCTAGGCTGAACTTGGGTTTTTTCAGAAGCCCAAGCTGTGCACTTAGCCGATGAGAGCAGCAGGAAGCACAGGGTCCAAGTAAAGCATGTGCTTCCTGCAGCCATTACAGAAGAGCCTTAGAGGAACTGCCTTACAAAGTTTACTAAGCCTTTCAATACCAGGTGAAAGAAAGGTGACTTCGTGGATTTCCTTCCCATCCCAACAGCTGACTGTGGCTGCTATAACCTGTGCAGACTGACAGTGGCTTCCCACAGCACACTGTCATCACTGACTACACTTAGAGAACAATCAAGAGAAACTCCGTGGTTGGGGGATAACAGGAATTTGTCTGGAGGCAGCTTTGGATGCTTTATGGCATCAGGTTGGGGCTGTGGAATCGCCACATGCTAAATTCACCTCTCACCACAGCAGTAGGTATTACATTTTGCAATTTGCAGTGCTTTGTTTTATAACTGGAAAAACCTATAACTACATATAACACCACAATGTAGAGCCTTTGAAATGAAGACAAAATTCCTAGTATTTGGCTTTGCCTTCAGAGGCCACAGAAACTGGAGAACTGCACACTTAACAAGTAGTCTTTTTCTCTCCTGAGTGTATTTGTGAAGCTAAATCAAAGCTTATTTCAGCTTCTGACAAAGTAGTCTAATGTCAGTGCCTTGGACAGCTCTCATTTTAGCACAGCACTACATTTTTCACATAGGTCAATTCCTCTACATAACTGCTTTTCTTTTAAGTTTCCTTTCATACCGATTTGGGCTGAAACTTGTCACCTCCTATTCGTGAAAAGGCTATCACCCTTTCTTCAGCACAGAGTATTAGAAACAGTAAAGAAAAATTCGTATGCAACTAAAAGGCCTAACTTTGGAACCTAACTAAAGGTTCTCAATCCTTCTACTGTCTGCAAAAAGTACATCTGGCCCCAGCTTGTAGAAAACTTGTGCAAGTGTTATTCGTCCTTTATAGTCAAAATCTATTACACTGGCTTCAGCTCTCTGTTTAACCTGAGGGATCTGATCCTCTGCTTCAGAGCTCAGGGATAACAAAGGGAGTTCCAATTAAATACATGGGGTAGCCCGAATAACAAAGACCCGCTTGAGAAATAGGCAAGTCATGTACATGTCAAAGCGCAAGTATTTACAAACAGACCAACTATGATAGGGAAGAAATGCTTCTTGTGTACACAAGGATGCCACTACGAAAACACCGCGAAACTACACTGACTCCTCCAGAAAGCCGTTGTAAAACCCAAGACATTTTCTGACAATGCTGCGAAGTAGCACACCAAAATCGCTCTTACCGATTTAAACACACCGCGCGTCGTCTCAATCGTCCTGATTTTCCCTCTACTTCCTTTAAAAAATACTTAGCTTACCGTTACTGCCTTCCAAAGTCAGGATTATTTTTTTATGTGCTTTACACAAAACATATCCGCATTTATATGGACGCCGGTAGCGATGGGCCATGCGATTCCCCAGAAAGTTTCAACCAGTCCCCCTCCCCCAACAGAAAGCAACTCCTTCCATCCGCCCCTTTCGCTAAAGAGGGAAAGGATGAAGAAAACGCGGGAGAGGTAAATCCCCTTCCATTTTACAGCGTGAGACGGCAACAGCCCCGCTCGGCGCCCCTCCCCCAGCCGCCACATGGCGCCAACAAAAGGCAGCGCCAGAACAAAGGAAGCGCTGGTGCTGCAGGGCCCCGGCTCGGCGGGGCCGCTCCCGCCGCCCTCCCCGCCGGGCCAAGCGGGGCCGGGGGCGCTGCCGCCGCCGCAGGGCCGCGCCGGGCCCAGCGCTCCGCACATGGCGCCCGCGCTTACCCCGCGTCCTCCTCGTTCTTGCTGGCGTTGATCTGGTCGCCCTCGGCCCCGTTCTGGCTGGCGGCCGTGCCCGCTGTTCCCGCAGCCGGGCCGGCTCCGGCAGCCGCCGCCGCACCCGCTGCTCCTGCCGCTGCTGCCGCCGCCGCCGCCGGAGCCCCGCCGGTCTCGGCCTGCTGCTCCCCGGCGCTTTCGGCCGCTTCGTGCCCGTTCTGGGTGGCGCCGGCCGCCAGCTGCTGCTCCGCTTCCGACATGGTGCCCCGTCCGCAGAGGGAGAGGGACGAGAAGCGCCTGCGAAAGAGGAGCGCGGGTCAGCGCGGCGGCTCCTCCCCGGCCGGGCCGGTCTGATCCGGTCCGCTCACACCCCTCCCCCTTCCCGCCGCCGCCATCCCGCCTGTACTCACTTTAAAACCCGCTCCCGATAAAACCCGGGCCGACCGGAGTCTGATTAAAACTGCCCCGGCGCTGGTGCTGGAGCCGATCCCGCTCCCCGCGGCTGCTCCGCACCGGACCCGCCGCCACCGCCGTCTCCTCCTCAGACACGTACTCGGGCCCGCGCCCGCGACGCGTGGCCAATTTTATACCTCCGCCACACCGCAACAAGACGCGTCCTGGTTGGCCGTCGCCGCCTGTCACTCAGGGGGTTCGACGCTCTCTGTTGGCTGCGCCTCGGGGGGTGGGGCCGCGCGGGGAGAGGCGGGCGAGGCGGGACCGGGAGTTGCCGGCAGGGCCGGGGCGGCACAGCCCCGGGCGGGATCGGGATCGGGATCGGGATCGGGATCGGGATCGGGATCGGGATCGGGATCGGGATCGGGATCGGGATCGGGGCCGCGCTCCCAACACGGCCCGTGGTTCGGCCACGGCGGCCCCGCGCCCGCGCGTTCCGCACGGGAACGTCCTGTTGGGGCTGGAGCGCTGTTATTTACTTACAGAGCCGCCCTGCTTTAGCTCGAGGTGTGTTACGGGCACTGAGTCAGTTACTCCAGGACGAGAGGTTTGCTTAATGTTTCCAGCTCTGCTGGTTTTGCAGCCGAGAGGGGACAGAGTTTGTTGTTTTTAAACTTAGATTTGGATATTACATAACTCGGGGAGCCGAAGCGCTGAGCACGTGCCCAGGCCTTAATTCCTTTTGCCCAAGGATATGTCAACCTTGTTGGCAAAGTTGTGTCTGAGAAGTGCGAGAGTCAACTGCTCCTTGTAACCACACATTCTCGTATAACATACAGCTCCTAATGTCCTATTTGTCCATACCAAAGGGGCAGATTTTGGCTTCTAGACAGCTAAAGCTTACTGCCACATCTTTAAAAAAAAATAAAAGTTAAGCCCTTTGCTTGTGGGCAAACACTAACAATTATTACCTAACCTACTGTAGTAATGAGTGCACACATTATTGCTCCACCCTCTGTCAAGTATCTCTTGTGGCTCAACTTGGATGTTTTAATCTGCTGTTAAAGCTCAGTAGTGCCCACAGCTACTTGTGAATAGAAGGAGTGGTGATACATTTTGTTAAGTGATCTGGTCTGAGATCCTGGCTGTCCTTCAGTGAACTGCTTTTAGAACAGTTTTTATCCCAAATACAGTAGGTCAGAATTCATCTTTAGAGATGTCTATCTCAACATAGGCTCCGAGGAGGGGAGGGTGCCCTATAGACAAACTCTCAATCAGATCTTGAGGCTGAACTTTGTAAAACAATGTTCTATGGAGTCAGGGCAGTAAAGCCAGTAGAAAGAGCACCTAACCAGTACACTTGAAAATTGTGATGTACTCAGGACAGGTTGCAGATGTTGACTGATAGAGATGCTCATCTTTATAGGAATGTATTTTTAGATTGTTTTCTTCTATTGAACCTCAAATAAAATTTTAGAAGCAAAGAATTTTTTTATAAGATATTGTAATTTATACCATCTCAGGAGAGCTTACACCACATCCAGTAAGGGGGCTTCTTGTGATTTTTCAGGCTGCTTTGGCTTAGATTGTAGAACTCTCAGGTCTGTACCAAAAAGGTGTGGTTTGTGATTACAAGCAGGTAAGCCACTGTCTCTCAGGTGACTGCATTCACTTACACAGTGCTGATAGTCTGCCTAATTGGAAAATACCACACATTTGCTTAAGTCACAGGGAGTTAAGGCCACACTGACATTCGAATGCCACTGCCCTGGTTCCCTGTCAACCTTCTTTTTGCAGGTTTTTCTGTATGCAGCTGTGACAGGTGACTGCAGAAATACATCTGTGCTGAAGTTACAAGGTTACAGACCACCTGAGAGTAACCTGAAATTTGCAGCAGTTTACCTGGGTCTGTCAGGTAAGTTCAGGCTTGGCTGATGGATGTAACCTGAGTGGTTTGGATGATATATTTATTACTTCATTTTCTTGCAAGATTCACTGCCTATAACATCTGCTTTGTATTTCATCAAGTCTTGCTAAAAATGTGAATGATTGTCATCTCAGGACTTCTCCATTAATTTCCCTTTACTTTCTCTTCTCTTTTTTTCCCCCCATTTCTCTTTTTTGCTTTGCTGAACCTGTCTCATCTTTCCCTACCACTGACACTTTGTCAGGTGTTTTCCTGTTCCTGCCTAACAGTGCTTTCTTTAAAGCTGTGCTCTTTTCCAGCTGCCCATTTCTCCCGGTTAGGTGCCTCTCAATCTCTCATCCTGGCAATTCCAACCAGGCAGGCCCCACCTAGCAGGGCTCTCTGTGATTCCCAGTTGCCCCATGTTAATAGCTGTTTGATTAAACCTTTTGTGTCCCATATCCAAGAGCAGGATAACAATGTGGTTGTAGACTGGCTAAGCAGCCTGGTTTGAGAACTGTGACTGGCCTAACTAACAAAGTCATTCTTTACACACCTAGACATCAAGCACTGAGAAACATGAGAATATGAGTGGTTCTGATTATTTTTTGTCTCACCAGGCCCCATCATGCCACAGGCAATTTTAAAGAATTCCTCTGGGCTGTGACTTGGGTTTTGGTCTTGTTTTTCTCTCCCCACTCAATGTGGTTAATCAAAGAAAAGTACACACATACCATCTTGGGTGGTAATTCTCCTTACATGACACATTCACTGGTGAGAAAAAAAGTATCATTGTTTGCCATTTTTAAATCCTGTAATTGCTATGATTACTCAAGGTGTTGACTGAAATTCCATTTAATTTTACTTGCATATGGACTTTCTGATCTTGGGCCTAATTTTGCTGTTCTATCAAACTTGCAGTTTATGCCAAGCCCTGCCCTTGCTGTCTGTTCATACCAGTTTTGTGCCATACCTGTCTTCATTACCTCCTTCTCTTTCTCTTTCTTGGTCATCCTCTCCATTTCCTCATTATTTCCCTTGTGTTGATTTTTCTAGCTCCTGTCCTGTTAAAAAAGAAGGAGAGAACCAACATATCGTTCACTGCCTTGAAACTTGGTGTAATTTATCTTGTTTCCCACACCCTATGCCTGTCTTGTTTAAGTTGATTGTAAACATGTCAGGTCACAGACTGCCTACTCTATACCAAATACCATGCTATAGGAAGCTTCTGTCTGAGTCTTTATGCACAGCATAAATAAATACATTTTATTAATAATAAATCCCATAGATTTTAGTGATGGGGCTGAATGTAAGGGCTCAAAATAAGAAAAAAGGATTCCTTATACTACATGGAATTAAGCTGAATAGAAGATGCCTTTAAGGAGGCATTGACAATATGTCTTCAAAAAAAAGCCTAAGTTAACCGATTGCCTCTTTTAATTTGTTAGATAAAAGATTTTTATTGGTTTATTCATACATTCATTTCTTCATTGTGGATAGGATCACAGTGACTACTTATCTCTGAGCTTAGTGGCCTCAGAGATAATCCAAGCCATATTATGTTAAACATCGTGTAGAACAATGAAGCAGCGAACACATGCAAGTGTTTCTGCTCTAAAGTTTAGGTAAAAGCCTAATATCTCTCTGCAGTATTTATATAGAATGTCTGTATACAGATGAGGAGGAGCTTTATAGGAAACAAGTTGTTAGCCACAACCTCTACAGTTGTTCAACAGGAGCTCATCCTGAGCAACAACGTGGGATAAAGCAGGAAGGTGTTTATTTGAAAGGGCAGTGGTGAAATTCAGTCGTAGGGCTGGCTGGATACAGGAGGTGTCTTTACAGAGTGAAACAAAAGGTACATAGAACCAGATCAGGTGTGAACGGACTTGGAAGTGAAGAGTAACAGGTTTGTGTGTGATAAGAGATACCTTTCCTCGGAAAGGTGTGGAAAACTAACATAGTTAAACTGAAGAACTGAGAAAATGACATTGCAGAGCTTTCTGAATGGAAGCAAATGCTTTATTTGCTGAGGCTAGAGAAAAGGATGTCACCAATCACTGAGATGAGAGAAGAGCTTGAGCAAGATCCCAAGCAACTCAATACATAACAAAGACCATATCTTGGTCAGCATCTCCACAGCAGTTTGGACCCATGTGAGCCCAAAACGCACATTCCTGGCTGCAAGGTCCCCACTCCCCTGCACAGTTGCTGTAAAATCACTCCATGAAAAGTGGTGCATTTTCAGGCAGATGGTTTGTCTAACACACACCCAGTACCCAGACTTTGAAATGCAGTGGAGACACCTGAAGCTGGAGAGCAGATGGTGATGAGAGGTAATCCCACCTACACTTGCCCATTGGGATGTTGAGCTGTGAGCTTGGAGGGAAGGGAGGAGAATCAAGGACAGAGCTCGCCACTGCTCCTGCAGAAAAGGGAAAGGAAACACGAGGGAAGGGACTGACAAGCTGAGCTGAAACAGTGACCAGAAAAGCAAAAGGTGAAAATAACTGCAAAAACTAAGCTAAGACATGAGCTAGATAAGCTGAAAGGCAAACAAGAGATTGGTTTAAGACGGTTTGAGAAGCTTTCAGATGATGAGAGGAAGCAAAACCAAGTTTGAAAGGGATTTAGGGTAGAATCTGGCAAGAGATGTGACTGGAAGAACCTGTGAGGTGACAAGAGGCACTTCTACCAAAGGCTTTTTTTCTTTTTCTTTTTTTTTCTTTTTTTAATGGTAAAAGAGACAAGTATATCTCTGTGGGTGCTAGGAATCAGAGCAGACTGAATGACTGAAGCTGTGAACAAATGAAGGAGTGAGTGTTGGGAAGATCAGGAAATGAAATGGGGTGAAGTTAACAGGGCAAGTGATGGAGTTATAGAAGACATGTTGATAAGCTTTTTCTTATTGCCACTTAGAGACTTGTAGACAGAGGAAGCATGAAGAGAATATTTTATCACTTTTATCTTTAAAGAAAATGGTGAGATAACAAGTAAAGGAAAACAGACAAGAAGGCTTGACAAGGGTTAAGCAGAAGCAAGGAAAAGCTTGCTGGGATCACAGGCGTGCAGATGAGCTGCGGAAGGAGAATTGTTTAGTTGTGAGAAGGCAGAAATGGAGGAGAGAACAGGCGTGTGGGAGAGGAAGTTGGCTTCATCACGGGATTTCCGTCAGAGGCACTTTGCACTGCAAGAGCGAGCATGGATGGAGCAAGCAGTGGAGGTAAGGTGGTGCTGTGGGTAGGTATGACAGTTCATCATGAAAAGAAAGAAAGAAAAAAGAGCCAGTGGTGGATGAAAGTTGTACATGTGGTAAACGTATAGTTAGAACATTGCTACTGAAGCAAACACATTTCTCTGTACTTAACATCAAAATGCAAATGAAGCTAAAAGATGTGCAAGCTTCATTTTTAATCAATGCTACTAGTTGGTATTATTTCTTTAGCTTTTTTTCATTTATTTTCATCATCCTGTTTTCCCCTACTTTTTAAAGTCTACAAGACCCTAATTTCTGAGCCTTCTTGCGCTATCAGAGTGCAAAGCTCTGAAATAATAGATTTCCTTAAAAATTTACTTATCTGATGTTGCGAGGATGTAAAAGCACCTGCAGCCACAACCTTTTGGTGTTGTTATATGCCATGCCAGCTAAAAATAAGTGAGAGAACTAACGCTTGTTAAACCGCTTAACAGATAAGATACAGCAGCCAGGCTATGCCCAGAGAAGTGTTGAGAACCGCAATGGTTCACTGCATTGTAATTATAATTTTACCTTTTTTCTTGTTTCTTTTCTTAAAAGCACATTCCTGGCCTACAGAAGTTAGGGAAGATGCTTCAGACCAGCCTTGTAGTTATCAGAAATATTATTTCAAGCCCTATAAAGATAATAAACATAATATAATATCAACACAGTGTTTTAAGGTCAGGGTTATGGAATCCAAGGCTGTAGAAGAAACCTTTGAGATTCTACTACTGTAGAACGGCTTTGTTAGGGAGCACACAATGTTCTTTTCTCTTAACATGTGGGGCCACTTTAAATTTGTGCGTCTGCATTATTAAACCATCGTGGGAAGTGCAGCAGGAGGAAACCCGGGTAATTGGCTGCGGCTCCAGATGCAGCCGCTCGCTCATTGGAGAGCGGAGGATTCTCCCAGCACTAAAATTAGACCATCTCCGCCCTCCAGAAATGCTTCTGGAAACAGCGAGCAGCAGAAATTGTGACACAGCCCGAGGGCCCGTGGTGGGCAGGGAGGTGCACAGGGCCCTGCTCCGGCCAAACTGCAGCCTCTCGGGGTGCACAGGAAAGCGGTTTGGGGTTTATATCCCGGGTAGCTGGAAAAAAAAAATGCACACAATAAAGAAATTGCAAGAGATTCACGTTAACAGTGTTTTACATGGATATTAAATTCAACATTTCTTATGTAATAATAATTCTGAAGTGTTCACGCAGGCAGAGGAAGCCTTTGAACTGCTAAATCTAAGCAAGGGCTGTCAAACTTGTGCTCATTGACTTTGAAAAGAAATGACTCCTGCTGAATTAACTCTGAACTAAACTAAAAAGCTGGTGAACTCTCTATCAGCATTTTTTTAAAAAATAAAACATGTTTATTCGTTATCTCTGTGAAGTTGCAGTGTTTACAATGTCTTCAAATGAAATATTGGGTAAGGTATTTCTGTTAAAGAGACAAATGCCATGTGCCTGTGTTGCTGAAGGAAAGCCTGTATCTGAATTAGTCTTGTGCATTTGGAACTTTTATTTTTTAAGGTATGTGATTAACAACTTCAGTCCTTGGTTTTTAAATATATTTCAAACTGACTGCAAGGAAATAGTGGCATAGTTTTGTTTCTTGTTTCTATTTTTATATTATTCACATTACTCATGAAAAATACTAAGGCAAAGTGGGTTTTTCTTATACTAAAACCAGCTTTGCTATTTCCTCAGCTAACCAGGGCGCACAGTGTCAGCACCTATGGCTCCAAAATTTTGAGTTTTTTCTTTTCTCCTTTGCATCTACTTTCAGTCTGATTTCATTAAAATTTAAAGCCTATGTATCTGTGCTTTCTCTCTGTCCCTTTGTCAGTGTCACCTCAAGGGTTCGAGTGCAAGGGCCGGTTTTGGCTGAACTCACTGGCAAGCCCCACGTGTTCCAGCACCTCGCATCCCACAGTTTTTGAGAACACGGCGACACGAGGGGACGAGACCCAGGGAGAGGAGCAGGGCGGCGGAGCCAGCTCAGGAGTTATCGGGGCCGTTCACCAGCCCACACCCCGATAGCACGGGGCCAGCTGGCCCGAGTCCATCCCGGGAGCGCCGGTAAACACGGACGGGAGGTGACACCGGGGCACCCCACGCCTCGGCTTCCTGGTCACTACGGATCACGTTGGATGGACCATGGCTGTACTGTAATTCCTCCCAGCTGAGTGGCCCCAGAGGGCTGTGGAAATAGGGAATGTGCAAGGAGCAAACGTATTGGCACCATGGGGGTAAAATCTGGGAAAAATCCCCACAGAACGTGGCTCCTCATCTCTGCTTAAGGCCCAGCTCATCGTGGTTTAATGCAGATAACAGTGAATGTTCCCTGCTCGTTACACGTTTTTGCCATAAAAGTTAAGTGGCACCGGATAGACGCTGTAATTCCCTCCAAGTGCTAAGAACCACCATTACAGAGCTGTAAGTTTGGGTCAGTGCTCCGGGTGTGCCAGAGCTCCGGAGCCCTCTGCTCCTCAGGCGCGCACACAGGAAACCTCACACAAACACTGATAAATAACCCGGACAGGGGATCTGTGCAAATTCGTCTTTTCTGCCCCATAAATCGCGTTACTCCACAAGCGTTTGCTGTGAGCTCATGGCTCCCTCAGGGTGAGGTAAAACCGCCGTAAAGCTCTTATTGTCGGGAAGAAATGAGGGTTTTGAGCGGAGCCCCCCCAGATCACGCCGCTCCCCCCTTTACTTCCGCCCCACACGCAGAGCCCATCTCCCTTTGCGCGGAGTCCATGGCGGTCCCGGGCCGTGAGGCCCCTTCCGCCCCCGCCGCCATCACCACACCGCTCGCGGCCGCCATCTTCGTCCCGCCCTGCCGAGGCCCGCGGGCGCCATCTTGTGCCCGGGGCGGCCCCGCCATCGCCCGGCAACGGCGGCGGCGGCGGCGGCGGCTCCTCCTGCGGGAGACCCGCGCACCGCGGATAGAAAAACCCGGCCCCAGGGCAGGTGGAGTGGGGCGGTTCGGAGCGGGCTTTGCAGCAATGAGCAGGTTTTCGCAGCCAGGCAGGGTGTGCGTGCCTGGGTCTGGTTGCGGGTGGATGGAGAGAGCCAGGGCTGGGGGCGTGGGGACCTGGAGGGCGGTGGGTGAGGGACGGGCTGCAGATGTCATTGTGTGGAGTTCGGCTTCTGGAGGCTTTGACACGATCCTCCACAGCGTCCTGCCCTCGCAGTTCTCTCCAAAAGGTTGAAAGAGCTGGGGATGTTCAGCCTGGAGAAGAAAAACGTCCGAGGAGACCCTAGAGCCCCGTCCAGTGCCTAAAGGGGCTCAAGAGAGCTGGAGAGGAACTTTGGACAAGGGCCTGGAGTGACAGGACAAGAGGGAATGGCTTCCCACTGACAGGGCAGGGTTAGGTGGGATATTGGCAGGAAATTCGTGGCTGTGAGGGTGGTGAGGTTCTGGCACAGGTTTCCCTGAGAAGCTGTGGCAGCCGCATCCCTGGAAGTGTTCAAGGCCAGTGGAAGGTGTCCCTGTCCCTGCGGGGGCGGTTGGAACTGGATATCTTTAGGGTCTCTCCCAACCCAAATCACTCTGTGATGAAAAGGAGGTCACAAGCGGTCACAGGTCTGTAGGAAACCCCCACACTGGTTCCACCACTCACAACACAGTTCTGTGCTCGCAGCTTGCCAGTGGATCTGCTTGGTCGGAACACCAGCACTTTGTCTTGAGCCCATAAATACAGGAATTAAGTAATTGAGAAATGCCCTGAGGCTTAGAGATGGACCAACTCCAAGCTGTAAGTCCCACACCATGACCTTCATGTGTGAAGATACAGATTTGGGGTTTGGAGGAGCCCATGGCTGGTGGATGGAAGGTGTGGGAGCACAGAAAGCCCACAGCAGAGTGTGTGATAACACCTCTCTTTCCTCATACATTGTCCTACTTACTGAGTAACAACATTAAATTTTTGGCTTATTTTCCACGAAATACTACAGCACGGAAAATGGGAATGTGAACTACAGAATGGTAACGAGCGCAGAGAACATCTCACGTGGATTTGGTGAGGTAGGGTGACCCTCTCTGTTCCTGGGGTACACGGCAAATGTCACCGCAGGTGACTGTGCAAACTCCAAGTGTCATAAACTGGTGTCATTGCAGTACGAAAGGGGCACGTGAATTCTAATTTAGAAGCCAGGATGGAGGTCTTAATGCCTGAACCTCAGATTTATGTGGAAAGAACTCTGGCTCTCATCAAACCAGATGTCATTGATAAGGAAGAAGAAATAGAGGATCTCATTCTCCGCTCGGGATTCCAGATCACTCAGGTAACAGGCTGTGCTCCAGAGAAAATAACTGTAGTTTGTAAGTCAGAAGAATATTTATTTTAACTCTCAGCAATCACGCTAGTAACTAAAAGCTTGTGTGTCCAAAAATCGATTTATGTTTTTCATATGTCATCAAACAGTGCTGCCAGATTCTGTAAGGAGGTGCTTTCTGGTGCATGGGATGGAGCAGACCAACTATTTTGCTGACCACAGGAAAACACAGACTTTGTTAATAAACTCACATTTAGCAAATGTATGGAGCAGATGTGTGAACTTTTCAAAGCAACTCTTTATTCAAATCTCACAAGATTTTGTGCAGCTTGCAAGTAGATATTAGCGACTTAATTGAATTCGATAGCTGGCCGGTTGCAGCCTGACTTATTTTTCGTTGCCGCTGTTTTTACGGTAAAGGTACTTTATGAATATTGAAATGAGCTTATGAATATTTAAATGCACCCGGCAGGGCGGCCGCTGGGCGGCGCTGTGCCCTCGCGCCTGCAGGCGGCGGGGGCCCCTCCCCCCGCATTGTTTCGTTTTGTGTCGTTTTGTTTCATTTCCTCCCTTACCTTACTGGTGGTTTTATTTATTTGTATTTATTATTTGCATCTTTTTATTTTTGGATCTCTTGGAGCTACTGCGGAGGAGGTCATGAAGATGCTTCAAGGGCTGGAGCAGCTCTGCTCTGGAGCCAGGCTGGGAGAGCTGGGGGTGTTCAGCCTGGAGAAGAGAAAGCTCCAGGGAGACCTTAGAGCCCCATCCAGTGCCTAAAGGGGCTCCAAGAGAGCTGGAGAGGGATTTTAGACAGGGCCCTGTAGTGACAGGACAAGGGGGAATGGCTTTCCACTTCCAGAGGGCAGGTTTAGATGGGATATTGGCAAGAAATTCTTGGCTTTGAGGGTGGTGAGGCCCTGGCACAGGTTTTCCAGAGAAGCTGTGGCTGCCCCACCCGTGGAAGTGTTTAAGGCTGGGTTTGGGGTTTGAACAACCTGGGATAGTGGAAGGTGCTCCTGCCCATGGCAAGGAGCTTGGAACAAGATGATTTTTAAGGCCCTTCCAACCCAAGCCATTCTATAATTCTATTGATATCAGGAAATGAGACAAAAGAGATCTATTCATTTAATTAATTGCAATATGTTAATAGAGTCTTCTGACGTCTCCAGTGACTTTCGGCATCAAAGTTATTAGGTCTCTTGAGTATATAGTACTCTTGTTATGTATAATTGGAGCTCAAAGAACGGACTTCAAAAATTTTTTATTGACTGCCTTTTGCTTTCTGACAACCTCCCAGAGTTGTCCTGATCCTGGCCACCTGCAGGCTAGGCAGCTATTGGGAGAGTCACAAAGCACTGAATGAAAAATAGAACAATTGCATAATTAACAGTGTGGGCTGGAGAGAAACTTGTTTAAAAGTAGAACATTATGCTATAGCAGCTGAGTAATGAAATCCTGCCCTTGTAATGCTCTTCACTTTTTCTGTACAGTGCTCTGTCATCCAGCAGTTAGAAAATGCTGGAGTTTGCCTGGGCTAAAATCACATCTTACTCAAATGACCTGTTTGCTTAATTAACTTGGAAAACTTTTGCTCTTTGTTATTCTGTATCTCAAAGAAGATCGGATCTGGGAGAATCAGATTAGGTTCAGAAGTTGCTCTGTGTTCTGCAGTTGGAGATATGACTGCAGCAAAGTACTGTATCCTATTTTTTAATGCTCTAAGCTGTTTCTATGTAGCAAGCTCTTTTAATTATTTTTTTTCTTTTACACTTTATAGAAACGGAAGCTCCAGTTAAGCCCAGAGCAATGTAGCAACTTCTATGCAGAACAATTTGGAAAAGTGTTTTTTCCTAATTTAACAGCTTATATGAGTTCTGGCCCTTTAGTTGCTATGGTTCTTGCCAGACATTGTGCAGTCTCATACTGGAAGGAATTGCTTGGACCATCCAACAGCCTAAGAGCTAGGATAACTCACCCTCACAGGTAACTCACTGACAGGCCTTGGGCAAGTCAGGAGGATTTTGTCATTCTCTTGATTGAGACCAGAATTCTTCTCTTTTTTTTTTTTTTGTGATTTGTTTGTTTGTACAGTACAGACACAGGCTGCTTATCTCTTCAGTTTTGTGTATCAGCTTTTCACCATTGTTTTTTAGTATGCAAAGTTAACCTATTTTATGGGAATGCTGAGTGCACAAACATAAGTTTTCGGTAGCTACTTCTTATGTTTAAAACAAAATCAAGCGAATGTATTGTTAATTAGTCCATATCTATTGCTTTTCTGTGCTCTCGGACTGCAGAGACTTGGAAGGGATTTGCAGTTGCCCTCCAAGCAGTTATTTCCCTTGTTTTTAGCTTAAGAGCACTCTATGGGACTGATGAGCTGAGGAATGGGCTTCACGGCAGTCTCAGCATCTCCTCAGCAGAGAGAGAAATTCGATTCTTATTTCCAGAAGGTAAAATGGTACAGTTGGTACGTTGCCAGTCTTGGGGAGGATAGTTTTCGTCCATGTCCTTTGCTGGTACTACTTGTCTCTGCCCAGACTTCAGATACGATTGATTTAGAAGAGGTTGGGTTTGTTTGCTTTATAGGATTGTGGGTCTCTTTGTATGTAAGCTGGTATTTTCTGATACGAAAGGCTTACCAAAATCTTATCTGGAGAGCCACTGTAGTTACAGGGATTGCTTCCACTTTTCAAACTCTGTGCTCTGGGAACTGGGGCACACAAAGCTGGTAAATGAGAGGAAATGGGAAGCTATTACGCTCCAGCAAGTGTTTCTGGCGCTGTCAGCCCTGGAGGCTCCTGTTGACTTGAGAAGACTGACTCTCTTCTTGGGCTCAGGCTGAGTAATTCCTGTTCAAAAGCAGCTGAATGCGCACATAATAGTGCAATTCCAATGTTAAGTGCCAGAGAAAAGGGCCTTAGAACCTGGAGAGACTGCAAGAGGATCTCTGGTTTGTAATGTAACAGGATTTGCTGTTTGACAGAAAGATGCAAGTAAAATTGCTAGAAAAATGTGTCTGCTTTTGTCAGCCGTATCAGTGAGTTTAATAAAAGATGTTGCACTTCCCTACAAACCTTACCCATTGTAAACCATGTCTCTTCTCCTCACCCAGGCAACAAAGCAGAGCTAAAGGTGAGATTTTGGGGGTCTTCAGAAACCAGCTTCTCACAGCAAGAAGAAAGTGCTAAACATGGGACATATTGTTTCTGTTCTGCCTCAAATACATCTTCAAGGATAAGGGTTTTCCCCAAATGATCTGATTTCCTCCCTTTTCATAATAGACTGTAATTAGTAAAATTACCTCAGGGACATTGTAAAGGAGTTTAGGGAGTTTCTTTGCAGTTTGTTGTGGGAGAAGCTATAAAACCCATGATGTGTCATTAACTTATTAACGAAAAGAGCAGCTCACATATAAACAACCTTTGAAAGAATGCTGGTTTTAATCACTCTACAAGATGCTTTCTAACACCTGTGGTTACTCTTTGCAGCAATCTTGGAGCCCGTTCCCACTGGACAAAGAGCTAGGGATTACCTGAACCTGTATGTGAAGCCTACGCTGCTGGCCGGGCTCACTGCCCTGTGCAAAGAAAAGCCAGCAGACCCCATGGTACGTGCAATGTCCCAGCACTGGTGTAAGCTTTGGGATACATCTACTTTGTCTTAGTAAAGTCTCCTGCTTATAGGAGAACTTGAACAGCTGTTGTTGAAGAGCTGTGCTGTTGTAGCTACCAGCTAATGAGCTAATCAAATAACATTTGGTTTCAAGAAGTTGATTTGTTTGTTAGAGATGAAGCAAGGGTGTGTTTTCAGTTCCTAACAAAATCAGTTGTCTTAATCTGGAAAAATAAGGTAAATGTGTCTTTGTGTTCTTAAAGCTCCAGTCGTTCACACTAGTGCTGCTTTAAGCATGCAGATAATTAATCCAACTTGCTGGCAGTTGTGGTGGATCTTACATAATTATCAGGTTTATAATCAACATTGCATTTTTCTAAAGGATACATTTCAGAAAAAAAAAGCCTTAAAAATAACTTGGGCTGTTCCTATGAACTATGTAGTGTACATGAGGTCACGTTTAATGTACTTTGATTGTTCCAGCTTTATAACCTGTTTACTTTATCTGTATGTCTCGCACTGTTACCATAGAAATTTAGAAAACAGAGGTGAAATCCATCCCTTTGCCCAAAGGCCAGACCAGTTGTATCTATTCCTAACAAATGTGTGTCTGGCCTGTGCTTTAGCACTCCAGATGATGGAGAATCTACAGTCTCCCCAGGCAATCTGTTTCAGTGCTTAATTATACTTAGTTAAAAGCTTTCACTAAAAGATAGCCTAAATCTCCTGGCTCCAATTTTAAGCCCATTACCTTTTTTTTCCCCTTTTACTATCCCCAGAAGACATTGGAGACAATGTAATATCTCCTTTTTTTTGTAGCAACCTATTGCATATTTGAAGAGTATTACCATCTTCTTTCCCTTCAGTCATCTCCTTGCTGTATTAAATACTGATTTTTTTCTTGTTACAAGTCCCATTTCTCTAACTCATTGTTTTGGCTTCCAGTTAATTTGCATTCTTAGCATGATTTTCTAGTCAATTATGAGGTGTCTAATAGTAACTTCATCAAGACAATGCTTGTAGGAAAGCTGTATGAAACGGTGACAAGAGCTTTGCTAAAAATATTCTATTTGCTCCTTCCTTCTTTGTTGTCCATGATGTCTGTGACCTTGTAACAGAAGGAAAACAATGTTGGTTTGGTACTGCTTCAGAAACAGACATTGCCTATTGCTTTTCAGTTTGTTATCTGTTGTGTGGCTTACAGGGAGACTGTTGGAATGTTTTGTTTTTTCCAGTATCCTTTTTTTTTTCCTTCTTTCCTTTCTTTTAGAAGATGGCATCAGAAAGTATTTGTGCACTCAGAAATACTTGGTGGCAGCACAGAGTTGCCTAAGAGTTGTCTAAGCCAACTCCTTAAGTAATACAGGATGAATTTATTTGGGTTCAAATGATTTTAGGATTTCGTTTTTTCCAAAGTGGTTTTTCTAAGGGCTTTTGTGTTTTGGGATATTTTGTTTGTTTTCCATTTCTGTCTCTCTACTGTTCTGACGGCTGACTAACCCATCCTAGTGCTCTGCTTGGCTGTCCCTTTGCAAACCACCCTTTTTGTGCATCCTAGTAAAAGGAGAGTCTTGCTTACTTTCCCTGTCTGCTGTTCTGTCAGTTCTTCACTTCACAGTGTGCTATGAAGTTTGTTGTACTCAGCATTCCAGAAACTAATCGTCAACAGCCTTGTGAAGTAAATAAGGATGTGTTAAAAACTTTGCTTTACAAGTGAAGAAATCGAGGCAAAAGGTTAATTTGCCTAAGGCCAGGCCCAGACTGGCAGATGGAATTAGGGCTCAAGACATTCCTGCCTCCCACATTCTTATTTAAGTACAACGTGCTGGAAAACTTACAAGATGAATTTCAAAAAGCAACCATGTTTTGGTTTTAAGTTTTAGGTACTCTAAGGTGATTTCAGTGCAGAAGGCTGGCACTTTAATGAGCGATTACTAGATGAAATATCTGTAAGTGCTGTCAGCAGTAATATTGCATTAAGCAGTTTCATGCATATTGTGCAGCCTCATTCCAAAACAGAGCAGACCGAATTATTTGAAGTATGGCTCAAGTGTTCTTATACTTCCACAAAAATAAACATTGCCAGGACAACTTGTCTTCTAAAGGTCAGTGTGAATTGTTCAAGAGCAATGTAAGCTGTGAAGATTTAAAAGAACATTTTTAAAAACCAGGTCATCTGGATGTCTGTTTTTTTCTGAAAGGTCTTAATTTTGCAGCACAGTAGGAGTTTCTGTAGCAGAGGTTTCAAATAATGCTTTTAATATGCTCCTATGCACTTCATAGAAAGCAACAGAAAACTGAAAACATTTGGGTTTTTTGTTCACAGATTTGGCTTGCTGACTGGCTGATTGAACACAATCCTAATAAACCTAAACTACAATATCGCATCTCTGAGGAGGAGCATCGGGGGTGAGAGCTTGGTGGAAACCATCTCAAGCATTCCAAGTTACACATGTATATTATCATTTTCAGTGTGTCCCTTGACTATGTAACCAATACTTTTCCAAAGTAAATGCCTTTGTCATAACTGCTTGTGTCTTCATGGGATAAATAACCTTGCACTTAACCGGGATGTAGTGGTTCTAGTACCTTCTGTACTTACAAAGTGAATGTAGAATTACATGATAAATTTATGGCATTGGGTGATTAGAAAAAGGCAATGTTCTCAGTGGGCGTGACTTACTGCCATTTTCCCCATTTTTCTTGGTTTGGCTGTGTGGGAGAACAAAATCATTTACAGCAGTGTGGATTCCCAAATGACATCCACCTGGTGCTTTGTGAAGCCAAGAGTTGTGTCTCAGCAATTTTTCAACAAACATAAATTCAGTTATGAAGGGAGGTACTTGGATGTAATGTAGAAAACAATTACTGGAGGCATAATAGCAACTTTGGAATTTTAATTGCTGATTACATCACTCAGCTGAGGTTGCTCTTGAAGATGATTCACTTAAGTCTGATGTATTTTGTCAGAATGTAATTTGAAGGACTTATTTGAATGTACATTGAATGCACCTTTCCCATCTTGGTGGCAAAAGGCTCAGTGATTATAAATCACAAGAAGATGTATTTTAGTCAAGCACTAAGGTTGTCTTCCAATATTTGTTTGCAAGAAAGGTGCTTAATTGGAACAGCTCACCTTAAGAGTGTTTTCTGTGTTTTCCTGCTCTTAAAGGTGTGCAAATTTCTGCTATTTTCCTCAAACGTTAATGTGTTCTATTGAAGAATTTCAAGAGAATGCTCTTTCACAGGCAACAGGTTAATCCCATGCTGTTACCTTTTATGAAGTAACTAAACTGATTTTGGCAATGTGGGGCTTTTTAATTTTCTTCAAAGAGCTGTACTTCTGCTGTTAACTTCAAGCTTTGTATCTTATGATTTTACTGGCTAGAATGAAGAAAACAGTGTCATTTTTATAACTGAAATACGAGTACGCTTGACTAATACTAAACAAACAAGCAATTTCATAATTTGTTTCATGAAAAGACTTGCTTCCCCAATTTGAGTAATTACAAGGAACATAAGTCATTTGTCTGTAACATTAAATGTTGTTTAGGTGAATTGTTTATCCTCTTAGTGGAATAAACCACTATTGCCAGCCCAGATAATACACATTTAGAAACTGGTCCCTACAGTATGGAGACCTGAAAATCTTGAGACTTCTAGGATAAGGAGAAGAAAAGAGAGCCCAAACCCTTGAATAATGAAGAATAAAAATATGAGGTGGTTAGAAATAGAGTAAACAGATCTGTTTACAGCCAGTTTATTTTGCCTATAATTAATGTCCCTGTATGTGTCTGATTGCTCCAATTACAGGACAGTTGTGCTTTGTGGTTTCCTGTCAGCCAAATAAAAAAAAAACGCATTTTCTGAAGATGCCAGAAACTAAAATCCAGTGAATTCACAAGGCGTTCCCCTGTATTTTGTTAGTTACTATGACATTTGCTTACTTATTTTGATGTGATACTGCTTGACAATAAATATATCCTTTATGTTACTGCTGCAGTTTTCAGTTTTGCTTTTGTGCCGGAGCTGTGTTATGTTGTACGAGAGCAGATGGGTCCTTACCTGGAGGGGTGGGAGACAGGGCAAAGGCAGCTGATGTTGCAGATGTCACCTTTCTCATCCACACAATACGGGGCATCCAGGTGTTCATCTATGATGGAATTATTCTCTGATAGTGGAGCTGACACCTTCAACTGCTGACTGGGGTTCACTTCCATTTCCATCTAAGGGAAAGCTGGAAAGAGAGAAATTACCTTCATCGCATGGGTGCCTTCCTGACTCACTGTTTCCATACACACAGGACAAGTATTGATCCAGCAGACCTCACAGCTGAGATCCCGAGGGATTAATAATAATTGCATTGATGAGGAGGATGTGGGCAGAGGGTCAGTCCTGGGACTGTGAAATGGCCAACCAGCCTGGTCCCGTGGGGGAGCTGTGACACCACGGGAGAGGCTGGTGGGGCACGTGCTGCTACATTTCTTATGGTCTTTAGGTTTTTATTTAGCGCGGAGTGGTACAGGCTTGGCCAGGGTTACAAATCCATAGCATAGGAAATGTAGCTTTGAGAAAAAAACTCGGATTAACTGAAAAATGTCTTGCCATTTAATACCAGCAAGGTGAGATGCTCTCTGTGGGAACGAGTAATCTCTCCCTCTGTCAAGTCAAAATAATTACCTTGCCTATTGAGTTTTATTGGGCATTTTTAACTTTGAGGGAGTTCATTTTAGTTTTACTGCCTGAGTGCTGGAATAATGTCCATAAAGCCAGCAGTTCAGTCTGTTTCCTATAATTTTGTTTTTTCAACAGACTTCCTCCTGGAATTTTGCTTATCGCAAGCTTGCTATCACTTGCACTGGAAGTTGTTCTTGGAACTATATAGATTGAGCTAGTCTTGAAGTATGTGATTGTTCAGCCTTCCTGTCTCATAAGGGATTTATTATCTTCAAGAACAGTTAAACTGCCAGGGACCTTGGACGTACCTTAAAGATGGCAGAAGCCTCAATCAAAGCCAGTTTCCCATTGCCTACATCAGTCAGAGCATTCCAGTGTGCTGAGCTTCAGAAATGAGGCACTGGTCAGAGCTTGGGACTGTCATTCAGCAAATTTAAGATTGTTATGTGGAGATTTGCAAATCTCTGCTTTTCTCATGTAGGAGAAGAAGATTTGTGTTTCTTCCTTCATTCAAGCTATTAATCTTGATCATCCTTTAAACAACATTTGATGAGGGTCAGCATTAATTTTAATTCATTCAGAGTAGTCAGACCAAGATAATTTGTGGTGTTCTGCACAATAAATGTTGGCTGTTTTCAGTGCTGTCCAACAACAGCACATCCTCTGAAAATACTGTGGTTCTTCAATTTCCTTTTTAAAAAAAATATCGGAAGAGAAATTATTTCTGTTTTGTTGGAGATACTCTTTGCACATCATAAAAAGATGGTCATAAAAAGATAACTTGCAATTGGTTTTGCAATACTATTTCCTTTTTGATGGCAGTCAGTACATTTGTCCTTGGACTAGAAATAGGACTTCAGTCCTCTCTATTCACCTGCTGCTTTGCTTTACTCGAGACTTGGCTCAAACCAGCGTGGCAATGCCGCCAGGACCATCCCAGGAAACAAGGACTTTCTGGTTCTGCTGTTAGTGAAACAGAAAAATCTGCTGCTTTTGGATGGTCAATCAAGAGCAGCTGCCTGTACCTAGAAATCCTCCCTGGTCTGGACGAGCTCCTCTGGGTGTGGAGTGTGTCAGCAGCGTGACTGATGTGTGGCGTCCCCTTGGGAGGATGCCTGTCAAATCATTGTCATGCTGCCTCCTGCCAAGTGATCATGGGGACACTGCCAAAGCTCAGGGGAGAGCTTTTTGTTGGTCTTCTGAGCCAGAAATGAGGTATTGTTGTGAGACAGAGCAGTTGGTGGGAGAAGAAGACAGTTTGCAGACAAGTGGGTGAATGATGCTCTAATAATGGTAACACTGAAGGATTGAGAATTCTCTGCTTTGGAGTGTTTTAGGGCTGAGGGAGGTGAAGCTTTCACAAAGATTGTCATGTAGTGCCTTGCTAGGTGTGCTTATATTTGTCTTGTATGACATCGGTTTTTGTCCCCCAAGAACCCCTGACTGGCTCATCCATGCTTAGCTGTGGTACTATTCTGAAGAATGATTATTGAATAAACAAAACCAAAACACAGCACTGGTACCATGTCTGCAACTTGGTTACCATCATATTTAATGTATTGGAAAGTTCTTTCTGCTGGGTCTGAGTCAGCCTGGAGGGATCCTGTTTGGTGTCAGAGAAAAGGCAGTTGGGTGCAGTCTGTCAGCCCCTAAGCAAGGAGTCAGGTATGAACTCACCCTAAATTCCAGGGAATTTTTATGTGCAAGAACCTAATTTGGCTCTAAATACTCTTGGTTTTAGCAAACTACTCTGCAAACCACCCATGCTTCTTTATCATCTATTTATAATCAATGCTTAAGCTCTCATTTCCTTGCAAGGGGACAGTTGTGTTGTCAGGTTTCCAGAATCTGCACTGATTGTCAGGGTAGGAAATTCTGCATTTCCAAAAGCAACATCTTATTGCTGTGCTGGCTGGTGGTTCTTATCTCTCTTAGGTGTTGTAAAGGGTTTTCTTACTGGGTGGCATTCCTGGTGCCGTGTGAATGAGGCAGTGTTTTGTCCATGTTTAGTTTTGTGTCAGGCCTCATCTCTCTCCATGTGAGAAAGTTCCCAGGAGTGTTTAACGGACGCGTGCGGACAAATCTCCTGCACGCCCCATAAAGCAGTTTACTATGGGCCGCTATAAAGCAGTCATTACAGAGCAATGTTTAAACTTCTGAGATTAACATGGTCTCTCGATTGCACTTACTTATTTTTATAATGTGTAATTTAGCAACTGAACTGGGAAAAGTTATGGCATAGCAAGGCCTTCTTAAAAACAGTGGTTCCAACTGTGCTTTTAGGTCGCTTCGTTGTAAATCCGGAGCAATTCCATTCTGTCAGTTAAAGAGGGAAAATGGGATCGTTCCTGGGAGCTGCTCAGATGGTGTGTGTACATCTGAAATGTATTGTCAGGTGTTGGCATGGGCACATTCTCTGCTCCTGTGGAAAGCAAAGAGCTTGTGCCTGATTTCTCAGGAGCCAGGCGTGGACGATGCTGCTCCCTCCATGCAGAACACTTTGCCATTTGCCATTTTACTCAGGGAGTTGTGCAATGGTATTTTTGCCTGGATGAAGAAAGTTTGATCAAGTCTCTGTTTGAAAAGCAAATGCTTTTTCTGTGGCCACCAAACATCTAGATAGCCATGGGATCCTTCCCTGCTACCTACCACTTCCAACTGAACTATCCCATGAGGTTATTTCAGAATACTTGTTTTCTTCACAGCTCTTCCGTGTAAATATACTGAATTGACCAGCAAAGTTTTGACCGTGACTGTCTTTGTTTTGCAAAGTTCTCTTGTAAACAAGCAGCATGGGGCTCCCCCAAATAGCCCCTTCAGTGCAACTGAATGGGAGCAACAAAGGCATAGGAAATGAAATGCCCATTCCTTTTCTTATTCATGTAAATGACAGTTTATCATACTGTTTATTAGCTTCATGTAGTCAGGATCTGTGATGGTTCTTAAGCCTTTTATTGCTTTTTTTTTCCCTTTAATGAGCCACAATAAAACATTGCCTTACCTGAGCACTGACTCAGTGCTGAGGCATTCTCCAAACTTGGCGTTATTATTGATATTAATTAGTCATTACCCATGGCAAAGGCTGTCACCACAGCACAAAGCAGCCATGATATATCTTTACCAATTGTTCTTTCTTTCTGCAAAATGTCTCTTTTTAAGTCTACATGGGATTCCTGGAATGAAAAATTTTAAGTCATCTGTAAACATGGTTTTAACAATGCTACCTGGTCTCTTTATAATATCTCTCCTCAGTAGATGGGCAATGATGTACAAAGGAACTAGCAGTACACAGGTGGTACAAGTGTGAAGGTCAGGAATGCAGAAGTGAAAAGATTCCTTGGGTGTTCCCTTGGAGCAGCAGCAGCATCTAGAATCACAGAATCTTGGAAAATATGGGCAAATGCACAAGCAGATGGTTACTGCACGTGCAGTAAGTACCTATTTGTAGGTAGGAATGAGGACTTTAACACCTGTGTTCTCAACATCTGCCAGCCATTTGGTGCTTGGATGACCTGCACCTCATGTTTTGAATCGTTTCTTTGGAGGGTTTTTTACCTGCATGAGTGTAAAGACTCTCCGTGTGGTAGGATGTTTTAATGAAGACAGCTGCTGTCACTCTGGTAACGCTGTTGCAAGTCTGTTACTGACTTCTGGACTTCCTAAAGCAGTGATCAGAAATTAGTGGCCAGTTTTCTTTCATCTGTGGAAGTGGAAAGGAGCAGAGCTGGCGCAGCTCTGATGTCGTGGCTGTGTATGGAAGTAGCAGGTTTGGAGCACAGCTCCGAGGCAGGAGTAATTCCTCTGCAGGGGTACAGAAGGATCTGTGGCTGGGTGGATGCACGGTTCTCTGCTTTAGCAGCATCGCCAGCTGTTTTGTTTTCTGTTCTGTGGTGTTGTCTACAGCCACCGAAGGTGGAAATCACACAGTGTGTTCACTGACACCGTGTTTAGAGCTGGGAAACAAAGAGAACAGGTAGAGAAGAGGCCAAATGAGGACAGGTGTGATCCTCTGCTCTGTCTGCGTCTTCCTCTGTTCCAACAACACTGAAGTGAAATGTTTCCCTTCTGAAACCAGGACATCCACCTTCCAAATATTCTTACTGAGCTCCTCTCAGCTCAGCCACCATCACAGGAGTGTGCAGCAGGACTGGCCTGGGCACGGAGAGCAAAGGCTGACAGACAATTAAAATTTCTAACAATTTTTTCCACTCTGACTGTTTTTTTCCTAGGTACAAATAGTTGCTGTGACCTTCATCAGCTGACATGAGGGAAAAGATGTAAGGTAAAGTATATTTTTAAGTTGAACAATTTTGTGTGTGCTTATGTAGATTTGGTGCAGAAGATGATGTTTGGCCATGTCCTTAGGTACTATAATCTGGTGTAATTCTACTGAGGTAATTGCTCACAGATTATATCAATTTGGGTATGACCTGAGATTGTGACATCCTGACAGTATAAACTGGCAGCTTTTGATTTTCACTCCCTTGTACTGACAAGAAACTGGATCTTTATTTATCTATCTATCCAGTTCCAATGAAAAATAATAGTTTCATTGGCACCTAGTATTAATTTACAATTCTGCTACAGATTTTCTTCCTTATGGTTGAGAAAGTTGAAATACAGAACAATTCTCAGAAGTCACCATTTATATGTGCCAACATCTATGGGTGTGAAATGGCTGTATCTGTTGCCAGGTGGGTTTTCCAGAAGTACAACATATCTTTTATACGGCCATATGTGTAACGTTAAACTGTTTCTGCTCATGGAAGCTGTAGGATTTGCACCCTGGTCCAGAGGTGGCACATTACTGATGGGAATTTGCTTAAACTTTAGAGAAAAAAAACTGTGTTCTAAGAGTTTTGTCTTCCCTTGGTACATAGTGCCAGGGGAACATGTTGAGGCATGCTCTTTTCTGTTTGCTTTCAACAACAATGGGAATTCTTAAGTACAAAAAAATGGAAATTTCCTTTTTTTTTTTGCCCCTCTCAAGTATGTTTAGGCAACTGAAGCACATTCACACTTGGAGAGATGGGGCTGTTTTGCAAGGGAAAACCAAAACATTCCAGTGCAGCTAATATTGCAGCTCCTCTGGTGTCTTAAGTTCAGGCCACAGCAGGAGGTGCAGATATCTGAGGGGAATGCAGTAACTTTTTGGATCTTTTCTTTGGAAGAAATAATAAGATGAGTCACAATTAACCCATTCAGCTAAGTCAGTAAAGATCTGGGAGATGAGAGAAGAAATGGGGAGTTCTTAGTCCTAATGGTTTGTTCTACAGTAAAGAAATCTTTTTTCTTACATCCCTTCAGGCCAAATCAATACATTTGTTTTCGTCATTGCAGGAAGCATAAATTTGCTCCTTTTTTTACAACCTTCTCTTGTACATCCTTCCCTGAGATGTCCAAGCCTGGTGTGGTGATCTTGCTTTAATTATCTCGCTCTGGCAAACCAATGGGCTCCACTCTCCAGGAGAAAAGGGCTCTCCAGGGCAAGTGTCAGAATGTTGGCACAAAGTATTTTGTTCCTCTTACATGATTAATGTGGATGGAGTGTTTTTAAGTAATTTGTAATTTATCACAGTGTGACTTGCTATGCAAAACATGCCATAGCAGAGGCAGTCAGGGCCATAAAGTGCTGTAGCTGGGGAGTGAGAACTATTCTAACCCAGGTGATGTCTCCAGGGGGTTTCTTCCTCAAGCACTGGTGGGTGGATTAGAAGTCAAACCTTTGAGGAACAGGGGGAAAGCCAATATGTCCATGGTGACAAGGACACAGCTGGAATTAAGAAGGATGCCTAGCACATCTGAACCTTTTTTAAAGGATTTTGGTTGTTTTTTCTGGTTTCATTTATTTAGCTGTCTCAAGGGTTCATGTCTTTCACGCAGCAGAGAAGTGTCTGCCCTGGTGTCTCAGAAAATGAGGCTTTGTCTTTGGTCCCTTACAGAAGGAGCTGCACACTGGTGCAGAGGGTGGGCAGGAGATGGAATGTCCCCTTGCTCTCTGTCTGGCAGTTGAGTGCTTGTGCAGCTCGTCTCAGCAGAGCTTTGCTGCTTTCTGCTTTCATTTTTCCAGCCTCCGGGCCTTGATGTCACCACGTGGCTGTGAAAAGAACTGTCTTGGGTTCAAAGGGGTCTGTGTGAAAAGTCACCCATCCCTCAAAACGCGGGTCAGGGTGCTGTGGGTTCAGGACCTGAAGGACGAGTCTGAGGGGATACATTTTCCCAAAAGCCAGTAGTCTCCAAGGAAGAAATGGCCTGTCTGGGAAAATAAAGCAAGACATGTAAATTGCTTTAATGGGATGCTCTACTACATTTATATCTTCTTTAAAGGAAGCTAAACCACATGCATGAGATGATAGATGGGTTTATTTTCACATGTGGATTTAATAACCTACCAAGATGTAGCTGCATTTTTAGTGCCCGAAGTCATCTCCAGGAAAATAGTTCCCTGGGGTGAGGTCAATGTCTGCTTACAGCCAAGAGAACGAGCTGAAGGGGTTTGTCAGTGGTTAGCTTGGTTAGGAGGCAGGAGAGTTAATATGATACTGAAGAAATCAGGGTGATGTGGAAATTAATTATATCTTCTGCACAGAACAGAGAGAGTGGAAGTGCCCCTGAGACCATCTGGGGTTTAAAACTCTGAGGAGTTGGAAGGAGCTGACTGCCACTCTGTTCTCTTTGTAGCACTGTTTGTTACTCTTCCCAAATATTTATTGGATCATAGTTGTAATTAAATTCGTGCTGAAAATGTACAGAGCACCCTGTCCTTGGAGTCTCATGAAACCAGAGATCCTCTTCACTGAAGCAGTACAGTGACAAGTCTTTGGGCACAACAGCCCCCTCTGGAATGGGATAATCCAAAAACTGCTCCACCCAATATGGCATTTGCTAAGTTAAAGCACAGGAAATTGTGAATTTTGGCTCCATCCTGTTTGACCATTTACACTATCTCCTTATCAATGTACCTGGCCTGGTCCTGGGGGATTGGATGGTGTCTGGATACAAGAGGTACAATTTAGTGCTCCCAACTGCTTGAAGGGGACTGGACAGTGATTTGTGAGGTCTCTGGTGATGTGTGAGATAAAGCTCTGCAGTGGGGGTGTCCTCTGCCCTGCCTCCACCCTGGCCAGAGCCAGAGCCAAAGCCAGGCCTGGCTCCCCACGCACACCTTGAAGCTGGAGCTGAGTGCAGGCTGCAGCCTGATCACTCTGGAATCAGGGGCTGTCTCAAATCCAGATTCAAGTCTCACAGCCTGTAGTAGATGAGAGGAGAAAAAATCAATATGCTGCAGTCAAAAGCATATAGATGTTTCTCAGGGAATTTAAATAGCAGGTTGTTTGGTAAAACAGAGGCTGAGACCTGGGATGACAGCCCAGCACCCTGCGGGGGAGAGCCCATGGGACAGGAGAATAAAGTAGTCCAGGCTGGGAAGCACAATTCTGTTTGCCCTGGGATAAATCTTATTAACTTAAGCACATCAAAGCATAAATGTAGCTGTCTTGCTCCTGGTCTCGAGCTGGCTCGAGCAAAGCCATCCTGAGAATCTCTTCCCAGCGCTCCTGTCCGGGACACGCTGGTGCTGGTGCTCCTGTGCCAGCAGAGGTGTCCCCGGGAGCCACATGTGCAGCCTGCTCCTGACTGGAATTACCTGCTCTCCAGACACCTGTGGTGCAGCTGCAATGCTGGGAATGCTTGGCACCTCGGGAGGCATTCGGGACTGAGTTAATTTAATTATTCTCTTGCTCATTGGCTTCAAAATCCACTTACAGATAGGGAGGAGGTGCCTTGTCCCTATCACAGCTGATGGCAGCCGGCCAGCAGAAGTCTCTGCCTGGCAGGAGTGGGAATGAAGAGCTGGGTCAGAGTAGGTTTAGCTTCAAGGCACTGGGAAAAAGGGAGAGAAATAGAAATTCCTTTGTTTAAAACTGCCAACTCTAGCCTGGATGGATGATCCCCTAGAAGCGTCAGGCCAGGAGTCACAGTTCTGAGAGTTAGAAAAGTCTGTGGAATTGAGAAGCAGCGTGAGAAGTTGTTCTCACCCTTGCCTGTGTCCAGGCTTGATCTGAGTCAATAATGAGAGTCCCACCAACATCACACCCCAACGTTTCAGACTATGTACCTTGTCACAGCCCAGTCTGAGTGCTGGCAGCCAGGCCAGGTGGGATAGGGAGTGCAGCCATGGTCCCAAGCAGAGCTTACAACCAGCAAACTCAGCCCGTGCATGGCCCGAGTTTGAGCCCAAGCGAGGTAACGCTTGTGCCTCTTCCCACTGTTTTACAGTCTTCCCACTGCCCTCGTCATTATCATCTTTTATGGCATCCCATGTTCTGTTGAAAGCATCAGAGGAGGAAATGAAGGGCCGTTTACTGTCCAGGCTCTGTGGTCTTGTGTCCCCTGACGAGCTATTCTCTCCTGCCCATGCCCACAAGGGGTTTCAATTAATGTTGTGTGGGACACTGAAGGAAGAATAATGAGAGAAAGAGAAAATAGAGAGATGAGAGATATAGAGAGAAAATAGAGAGAAAGGAAAAAAAATAGCTAAAATACTGCTTGAGATCTCCCTCCCTATTTCCCATCATGTCCTTCTGTTTGTAAAGCTCCATACTCCCCTTCTATGACAGGTTTAGACTTACTCTCGTTTTCTGGCTCTGGCTCACTCTGTCCCACATGATTCCAATTCATCTTTGCAACCTGACTGCATCTGGTGAACATTTCTTAGCTGTGGCCATCAAACTGCTCCTTACTGCACTTGTTGTTAGCAACAACTCCCTCTCCTTTCCTCTGTTTCAGACCCTCTGGGAGGGATGAGTTTGAGCCCAAGACCTGGTGTACACTTTAAACAGGGTCTTTTCTAACCTCCAGAAGTGTTTGGACCAAGTCCACTTTGTCTGGGAGAGCTCTTGTGTGAAACTGTCCCAGCAGCCACCTCTACACATATATAATAGTATTGTTAGGGAGCACCTCATCTTTCTTGTTCATAAAATGTAAGCCACTCTGTGTATTTGGAAAAGGGAGAGCAGGATGGGAGAGCAAAAGAGAAGGAAGGAATTAATTTTGAAAGTACATTGTGAGTTACATTTATTTGATTTTCTCTAATCCATCAATCTTCTGTTATATGGCTCAGCTCCTTGGGGCTTGTTTGAAAAGGGGGAATTTACTGCACTGTAAGCCAGGACAGTGATTTGCAAAGCAAGGGGCATGGAGTGTATCCTAGGAGAGAGCAGGGAACCAGAAAAAGAGGTGGGGGAGCTTGTGAATCCCTCTGCAGAGGTGTAAATACAGTGTACATTACCCACTCCCTCCCAGCCACCCCCGGGGGCGTTTTTGGAGGGGACCCACATACCTCATGCCTACCTCTCCTACACCACGTGGCCATACCAGAAGTGTGGACCTGCAAGTGGGCAATAAATCCACCCCCTGGCTCCCTGTACACCTCCTTCTTCTTGGAGAAACCCTTGGGTAAGAACCTTTCCCAGTAAACCTGTGCTTGGGCAGAACTCCCGAGTGGAAGTGCAGTATGAATTCCTACTGAGCGTGCAGCATCCCAGGAGCAGGGACTCGTCCTCTCCAGCCAGGGAGAGCAGATGCAGCGCATCCCAGCAGACAGCTACCGTAGGTGCTCTCCCCAACTGAGAAATGTTTGGGAAACTCTTGTAACTCTTTTTCTCAGGTGTTGCAAAGAGGATTTGTTTTGTAAATAGTGAAGCTGTTAATTGCCCTGACTTTATTAAGAGGGAGCCGAAAAGGTGTTAACAAGTTTCTGTTGCTCTGTGCTGGCAATGAGCCAGCACCAGCTCTGTAGTGGGAAGGTGGCAAAGTTGCTCTGAAAGTCCCTTTGCTCTCTGGAGAGGAAAAAAAAAATTAGGCACCACTTTAGCCAAAGACTTGGGGTAATGTGTGAATTTTGTAGGAGGGATTTAACTTGAATCACCACACAGTTCAGTTCCAGGAGATTCTCCCTCTGTTGAGCAATATGGACTGCAGTGTCCCCAGAGCAGCACAACTGTGAAAGTCTGAGCTGGAAAAGGGCTTTAAAGGTTGTTTTCTTCCTTAGCTTCTCTCTAGGCACAGGTAGAGGGAAGCTCCTGCACGCACTGTGGGAAGCCCAGGAGTTCAGCAGCTTTGAAAATCAGGGTGGTGGGGTTTAGGGATCTAACTTTAAGCACCTCACTTAAAAATATGTTGTTTAAGACTAGAGTTGAGGTTTCTGAGTCACTAAAGTCACTAACTGGTTACAAAAATCTTTCTTTTACACTCCAGCAAGCCAGACACACAAATCCTCCTATCTTTCCCTGAAAATCCCTGTCAGTAAATCCTGCAGAAGGCATGGCATGGATGCTTTTTCATCCTCCTCTCTGGGACTGGCACTAGCAGCAGCCAAACCAGGTCCTGATTCAGGCCCTTTAACTTTGTCATGCGAAGGGTCCGTTTTGCAAGTCGAAAAGGGCCTGCGACTTGTTTTTTAAGACTTTAGGGAATTGCTGGCACTCACTGGTTTCACTGCACCAGATGCAGCGTGACCGGGAATCTGCGCTGCATATGAAAAGGTCACTTACCCTGTTCAAGAGAGGAGATTCTAACACTTGTCAGCTTGAGTGATGGAGGCTCTGCATGGAGAGCCATAATATTCATGTCGGAGAATTGCCAAGGCCTTGCGGAAGTGTTGAAGATGGATGGCCTGGGGATATACTCCTGACACTTTAATACGGGGGGAGGATACGGCACAAACATCTCGTACGGAATTATAATCCATGAAAGGGCACTGGGGGCATAAAGGAAAGGTAATCCGGCAGGCAGGGAGTTTAACAGCTGAAGGGAAGCAGGCTGGGGGAAAGGAGGGGTGCTGGTGGGGTGCAGTGGGGGCTGTGGTGGGGCTTTGGGGGAGGGAGCAGCCCCCAGCTGGGGTGGGAGCGGGGCAGGAGGGAGGAGTGCCAGGCCAAAATCCATCCACCTCCAGACTGCTTTGCAAACCATCTGCAGAACCTGCACTTTGTGAATTAAATAAATTCGATTCTCTGCTTGCTGATAGTCACTGTGCAACAACATGACCTGTTGAGGAGAGGGGGACTGGGGCAGGTACCTCAGCCTCTGAGCAGCAGTGTCCCCGCCAGCCTGCCGGGAGAGGCTGCAGAGGCACATGATGATGATGGTGATTGTGTGTGAATTCCCTGTCAGAGCCATCCCTGCACTCTCTTCTGGGAGAGGGAGCAAAAGCAGCAGCACAGATGCAGTTTCTGTGCCCAGTGACATCCTCAGCCTGTACACAGCCCCATCCCGGCTCCGTGTGCTGGGCAGCCCCGAGGATGTGCCGTCCATCCCTATGGATACAGGCTGGCACCTGCACCCCTGAACTTCACCTTCCTCCACACAGTGATGGAGGCAACCCCAGCCAAGGCCATGTGAGTCGTGCCCATGCTCCTGCCTGGAGGGGAATTAGGCTGTGAGGGCATTTCCACGTGGTGGGAAGGAGAAACAAGGAGAAAGCTGGTGGTTGCTGTCCCTGGTGAGGGTGCTGGATGGGCACCTGGACAGCAGCACGGCACAGCCAAGAGGCAACTGGGGAAACAGTGACAGGGATGGTCCTGGGTTAGATGGGAAAGACTGGGAAAACTTGTGGGCTTAGCCTGGGTTGTTATCATGGTATGAACACCCCAACACTGATTTTCTAACACTATTACTTGAGCAGGCACCTCTGACATAAATCTGCCCTGGTCTGTGGTAACGCTATAGCTGGACTATATTATTTCATCATTTGGAATGTGTTTCCCTTTCTTGCTAAAAATGGACTATAAACCATCCCTCTCCCACAATAAAGGCACAAATAGACTGCTGGGACACTGGTGTTAAGCCTTCACAAAGGCGAAGGTGACGTAGTGCTGATTCGACCGCTGTCCCCCAGGTTTGTTATCACAGAGGATACCCTATCCATGGCAGTGACTGCTCAAACGTGAAGGTGCTGCCCCAGGACTGTCCAAGTGACTCTACAGCCCTGCCTGAAGTGCCCCTTTGGGGTGTCCCTGCTCCAGGGGAGAGGCGGTGCTGACAGCTCTTGGGGCACAGGCAGAAGGATTTTGGTTTGAGTTCATACAGCACCTGGCTCAGATCAATATTTTCACCCTTTTCATCGTAATTAGTATCATTACTGTTACAATACTGTTACTATGGGACAGTGGTCAGGTTCCTCTTCAAGGCTTATAGAGCCAGCCCATCCCTTCCTCCAGCTGTGCAGGGAGTTACAGGTGCTTGGGATCAGTGCCCCAGGTTGGAGTTGACTTTGGGTGATCACGAGCAAACACAGGCAGGTTTGAAGACATTGCCAGTCCCTGCAAAAGTTCTTTGTCTGTGGTTGGAGAACGAGCCTTTTCAAAGCAGCTGGTGACAGGACTTTGCTCTGCTGTGTGTGCTCGAGTTTGTTTTGAAAGCTGCCCTGCGGGAATTTGCTACCCAGGTAAAATCAAAGCTGAAATGATGAGCTTGGGTCCCATGGCAGCCTCAGGGTTTGTTGCCCTGTGCCCAGGCATTTCTGTGAGGGTTATTACAGAAACCACAGCAGCAGGCAGGGATGTCAGGGTTCCCTGACAGTGCTGTGATGGATTAAGACGATCCTGAATTTCCATTGTTTTGTACTGAATGTAGTGAGAATTGATGACTGTTGTATCCAAGCAACAAGGGGGAGGATGAGGAAGCTTCAGCTTCTCCAGGACTGTAATATCTCTGGCAAGGTGCCACTCTAAGCCATAGAGCTGATTTTTGTGTTTGTTCAGTCTCGGTATTGTCTCTGCAAGGTATAAAAAGAGAATGGGAATTTGTGTCATGGGATGGTTTGTAACTTTCTCTTGAGTTTGCTTCGATTTGTGTTTGGTCTCTGGCTTTTGGGTATGATACACTTGTAGCCTTAGAGAGTCTGGGTGCCAGAAATGTAAATTGATTTTAAAAAGCAATTAGAGAAATTCAAGGAAGAACAGTTCACCTCCAGCATTTAAAGGCAACGAGGTGGAAACAAATGCTGAGTTGGTGGGAATGGGAGGGCTCAGTGGGAAAAGGATTGGTGTTGGCAGTGGAATCTCTACTTCTCTCTTCAGCCCCGTTTTTGTGGGACAGAAGTCTGGTCTGGTGCTATTGGCACCTGCAAACCTGTTGCTCCTTATATTCTGCATTAATGTTGGTTTGAAAAGGTGCTGCAGAGAAATGGGTAAGATGTCACACAGCTTGTCCTGAGCATTCCTGCTCACAGGGAGCCCTCATCTCCCAGGCTTTACCTGTGTGGTTTATTAACCTGCTGTTGGTATACAGCAAGAAGGCTTTTATGTGTGCTTGGGAGTTATCCTGGTGAAATAGTTTCCCTCCTCCGAGTGCACATCAGCAGTGACTGTCCTGTGCTCTGTGTAACCTCATTTTGTGAGATTTTCATGATACCACATGCCTGCCGCTTCTGGGGCTCTGGAGCACAGCCCAAAGAAATACAGCAGGTGTTACAAAAGGAGAGCCTGGTTTTGTGATGTTTTTGTTTTTGTTTTCGTGCAGACAAGCCCACCAGTGCTCAAGATGAAGGATATTTGTCTATTTCTATCATTTCCAGTTCAGCCTAAATCTTTACGGGTTGCAACTGCTGTTGTGGCAAAACTGTGCAAAAATCTTGGGGTTTTTTTCTTTGGTAGGGTGGCCTATTAGTTTTGTAAATTTTAGGAATGGCTACTCTGAAGGCAGCAAAGCCCCCTTAACTGATGGCATCGCCCTTCCAGCTTTAATAAAACCCTCTTTGCGTAAAATAAACGCATCGAAGTCAGTTGTGCCTCCCAAATGTGTGTTTTGCTGTCTGAGCTCCCTGATCCGGCTCTCATGTGTGTCGAGGCTGTGTTTGCACAAGGAGCCACGGGGAGACCTGGATAAAATAGCATCGAAGCATTTGCAGTGTGGGCGCAGCGAGCTGGCGGAGCCGTAGGGTGGTTTTTACACTTGTCTCTCCTCCTCCTCCCGTGGCTGGAGAGCAAACCTGCTCGAGCATCCTTGGCTCTGCATCGTGGGTGTGGGAGATGGCACAGCCCTGGCTCCCTCCGGAGCAGCGCAGACTCCGAGGAGGAGGACCTGCCCCGGGACAGCAGCGGCCAGCGCTGTCCCCTCCCGCCCTGCCCGGCGTGGCTGTTGGCACCCGGAGCAGCAGGGAACCAGCAGACACATTCACAACTGTCCCCAAGTTTTCTCTCCCGCCCCAGTTCAAAGGGTTCCTCTCGTGCCTCCAAGAAATTTGCAGCGAGTGCCGGTGCTGACGCTTTCCACATCAAAGCGGGGCAGCCTCGCATTGTCTGGGGGATGTGGGGTCGAGGCAAATTAAAGAGGCTCTGGGAGCTTCAAAATCAGCTTTAGCCAGGCTGTGTCTGCATACTCGGCACTCGGAAAGGGTGAGATTACAGTGATAGGTACTAAAGCCAACCCTCTGGGGACTGGAGGCTGGAGCCACCTCACCGAGATCCAGGAGAAAAACCCCACTGGCTTCGGTGGCTTTTGGATTAATGATGAGGAATTCGTGGAAGTGCTGGGTTTTACACAGAAAAGGACAATTTTGCACCTAAAATCATACTGCTATGAAGCCAGAAAGGAAAAAGCCAATTCTTTTCATTGTGGTTTATTGCAAAATACAGTCCAAAATCTAACTCTTAAGGGATACCTTCAAAATATATAGTGAAAACAGATTGTGCTAAGCAATAATACAACTTATTAATAAACAACATTAGGCAAAAAGAATTTTGAATTCTTATCTGCTAATTTAAAACAAAAAAAGTGTAGGAACTGTAAACTGCTTAATTTTATCCAGTACAAATACATGAAGCTACTGTATATTTGGGGCAGGGCTTCTTGTGCCAAAATACAAAATTCAAAAAGGAGGAGGACAAAAAAAAAGCAGGGGGAGGGAAATATGTAAACACTGGCTGTAAACTTTTCAAAGCCCTCAAAAGGCTGCAGTTGTGGTAATACACACCACAGCACTGCCAAACCTCCTCTCACGTCAGAAAGTGCATAAGTTTTCCTCCAGAAATGCTGCCAAGCAGCTGCTGTGCACGAACGGCCGGGACCTGGGGCTGCAGGGATGGGGTCACCCGCCTGGACCCGCTTTTGGCCACAGCACCTCTTCCCACCTCTCCGGCCGTGGGGCTGGAGCCCCGCTGCTGGCATCGGCAGACCCACTGGCAGGGGCACAAGGGGTTGATCCTCCCTAAAAAGTGAAATTCTTCCCTCTGTCCAACACACAGGTAAAGTGACTCCCAACAAGAAAGAAGCTACTGGTGAACATTGAGGAAAAAGCATGGAAGCAAGAAGGACCGTGGTCCCTCAGCGCCCGCGCCTCGTGCTTCCTAACCCCACTGCACCCGTCCGCAGGAGACCCCATCCCCTCACATGGTGCGCACTCAACCCTCCGGAGCCCAGGCCGCTCCTTCCCGGCACGAGGACACCCGAGCGTCCCCTACGTGCTGTGGGCCCTGCTCCTCTGCCTGACGTGGTTGTGGGCGGCGGAGTCGCGGCGGGCGCAGAAGTGCTTGGCCACCAGCGTCCGGCACTGCTCGCAGCGCACCGTGCAGCACCAGTGGAACTTGCAGTTGCAGCTGGCCACCACCTCCGCCCTGCGCTCCTCCACGCGCAGCCCGCACTCGGTGCAGAGCCGCCGGCAGCTCCGCTTCTCCCACTGCGACAGGTTCTTGCCGGCCTGCAGGCACTCGCGGCCCTCGGTGCCGTGGTGGCCCAGGCTGGCGTTCCTCGTGCAGTAGTCGGGAGAGTCCTCCAGGAAGACCAACTCGGTGGCGTGGATGTGGTGGAAGGTCTCGGCCGTGGCCCCGCGGCTGTCGGCGCTGTTGCCGGCCCTCATGCGCCTCTTGTCCATCTCCAGCTTGTGGGCCTGGTCGTATTTTATCTTCAGGTAGTTGCCGATCTCGCGGAACTCGGCGAGCTGCAGCCAGCAGGTCTGGATGCTGCAGCTGCCCGACACCCCGTGGCACTTGCAGGTTCTCTTCATCGTGTCTTTCACCGCCTTGGTGGGAGAGGGGGAGGAATTAGGAAATCTCAAAATCAGGGCTCTACGGCACTTGTAATTTAGGGACAATACATCAAAAGTGGCTCGTGCTTGGCGTGACTTCAGGCCTTCCAAGACGTGATCTGATGCTTATTTCAATTCCTGGAAAACATCTGTCCCAGAGATAACGAGTGGGCACAAACTGTTGTCCCCAGCACTTCCAGGAGAATCCAGCCAGGAAAAAAGTGCCTTTGTCAGGTCATGCCCTTCTCATGCCACTCACCAGCACCGACCCATCATCCCTTTCAGAGGTCTCATTCAAAATGTGTGAAACTTCTTTGGAATAATCATACCAAACCTCTCTGCATCTCCTCCAGGCCAAGCACTTCACAGATATTATCTGCCTATCTCTCTCTGGTATTTATAAGGTTGCATCGCTGGTATCTATGTGAGATTAGGCCTTGACACACCCCATGAGATAGGTATGTTAAGTGTTGCCATCCTTGTTTTTACAGACACAGAGGTTTGGCAGGATGCTGAGAGCTTCCATGGCCCAGGTGGGAGCAGGGGCGAGTCTGGCTGGCTGTGAGCAGGGCCAGCTCACGTCTGGCTTCCAGGCCAAAGAGCTTGGAAATGCATATTGCAAGAAAGTAAGGAAGGTGGTTCTGGCTTTGTTTTACAGACCAAACAAGCCTAGGTAAGTAAAAACCCCACGCATTTCTGAATAAGTGATGTGTGCCAGCAGTTAACTGCATTACACAGCTGCAGAAGCTGGAAGTGGGAACAACTCTTACTGTGGTTCCCTGTGTTGAGGATTAAGGTCAGATTCTGGCTGTGTTTCTTCCCCCATGGAACCCCTACAGGGCCTGGGTTATCACAGGGGACTGGAAACAGGGACCTGAACAGCCTAGATTTTGTTTTTAGTATAGACATTATTATTATTATTATTATTATTAGTCTGACTTACAAGTCTCCCGACTTCATTGTTGTGCAGGTTAATCAGCGCGCGGGTGTCGTGTCCTGTTTCCAAGGCATCCACAAAGAGCTTGGAAACCTTCTCCCCAAACTCTACGTTGTCACTGCATCCTCCCCAGACCCAGCCTCGGCCACCTGCAAGACAGACACGGGCTAAGCAGAGAACTGCCCCAAATTCTGCCCTGGAATCCGTGGGGCTGCTGTGGGGACGGGGAGGCGAGGTCAGTCCGTCCCGGGAGGGTCACTCACCGACGCGGCCGTTCCTGGAGTCGTCGCAGCCGCAGCTCTCGAAGTCTCCCAGGCTGCAGTTCCTGGTGAGGGTGTACATGACCCCGGCCGAGCTGATGGCGTGCACAAAGGAGGTTTCCCGGGTAGCTGGGGGAGAGGGGAAAAGAGCTGTCACATGCAAATATAGACATCAGCCCCGCGTTATCGGGAGTGAAGATCTCCTGTGCTGCAAAGGTGCAAGGAGAAAATACCCACACAAAGTGCAAAAGGTAAGGTGCTACAGAAATGAAATGCTCATGACTGGATTTTTCAGGCTTCAGCATCACAGGTTACATCAATTTGGTATAATACTATGCAGGTGTCCATACAGGGGCTGGAAATTCTAGGCAAGGGTAGGATCTTAAGGCAATGCCACAGTCCCGGTCTGGCCAAGGTGAGTTATTTCTCCCTTCACCTGGCACTYGGTTCATCTCTCTCCTTCCCTGCCTGGGGGGATGTTGTGCTTTGATCTTGTCTGCTGGTGAAAACGGTCATTGATCCTTTGAACCTGTGCTAACAGCTGTCTGCACCCACACTGCTTTTTGGCTTTCCGGACAGATTCAAATAGAGATGCTTTTCTGGGGAAAAAGACATTTCTGCCTGTTGAAATAGATAATATTGAAATATATCCACAGCTTTCTTATGAAGGCAGTTTCTTAATGCACATCTCTGGCTTCTCCCTTTGCCTGTCCTGCACTTCTCCCCACTGGAAGCTCGGGTGTCTCTAGCACTGCACTTCCCGGGATGCTGCACACAAAGTGGTAGGAGCAGACCCACAGAGCAGCACCGAGGGAAGGACCAAGCCTGGGATCCCTAGGAAAACGTTAGTGCTATTTATGACACCAATTAATACAGATAAAGGAAAAACAACTGTGATTTTTGGGACATGAAAGCCCTTCTCCATCAGTCAGTTCAATTATYAGCACCAGCTCTCTCCAGAGCACATCCCATCTGGCACCCCGAGGCGTCCCGGGGCAGGGATGCTGCGCTGGCAGGTGAAGGGGCACTCACCGCTGCGGAGCCGGTTGTGGGTGGAGAGCTGCAGGGCGCTCTCGGGGCAGTTCCAGCGCTCCCACCCGAACTGGAACTTGCACTCCTCCATCCCGCTGTGTGCCCCGGCTGCCACGCTGCTGGAGAACGTCAGGTAAGCCTGGGTGTGGGAAACAGCGGGGTTAAAATCCGCTGTATTTTACCGCTTATCAATGAAAACAGACACAAACGGGTTGCAAGTCCTTTCCCACTATACTTGGCAGGACTTGGAGCCGATATGCTCTGGGAAGTCTGGTTCCTTGGAAAAGTACTGTTTCCCATTTGCAAAACAAAATCACTCAATTTAAATTCCTGACAGTCCATATGTTAATTACCTTAGGTCCTGTCATCAGAAAGTTATTCACAGACCTGAAACAAAGAAAAGAAAATTAATCACCTTGCCACAGGCTGAAGAGCATCCCTAAAAAAATACCCTTTCCACAGAGTTGGACCCTACCATGCTGCTGCGTGGAGAATGGCACTGCAGATGCCCATGATGGAGAGGATGAGGAAGGTGCTTCTCTTCATGGCTGTCACAAGGAGTGGGGTTGGATCCCTTTGGCTGATCCGTAGCTCTCCACACTGCAGGTCTCCGAGCAAGCAGGGCCGCCTCCCTCCTCTCCTTCCCAAGGTGAGCTATGGGGATGGAGCAAAGCTGCAGGAACCTCCAACCCTGATATTTATAAGGTGAAGTTGTGAATAGGCAAAACCCCCCATTCATTTGCTACCCAATGACTTAATGTGGTAAAAAAGCTCCTGCTCCAATGGGTGACAAGGCACCGCCTAAGGTTGCACTTCAAAAGGCAGCGCGGTGTCCCTGGGAGCGGGATGGTCTGAAGGAGAGCAAACTTCCCTAACAATGGGACACTTTTAACTGTCTTCCCCACCACCAGCCATCCCTTTCTGCTGTCCTCAAGTCCTCTTGCCTTCTCCTTTTCATCCTCTGCTTGCCAGCAGAGGCTCCGTCCCCACGTCCCTCCGAAATAACAAGCGGATGCATTTCTATAGTTCCCCTGCTATCCGCCCGCTCCCTCCTATGAGAGCTCCCCAAGGAGTTTTAACAACCCTTCTGTAAAGATCTATAGGGGATAGACCTCCCAGGTCTCCCTGGTTTGCAGACATGCCTTTAACGGCAGGTTTTTTTCCCTTCTCGCCTTTTTATGATGAAAGTTTCTGCATTTCCATCCTGATAACGGCGAGCGTGGCTCGGGAGCGTTTGGAAATCTCTCTAATTTACGCGGCTGCAGCTTGGGAACACTGTGTGAATCATTTATGTGGTTTTCTCCATGCTCCAACGCTGTAATTAGGGGAACAGTTTTCTGGGGTTGGCAATTTCCTTACGGTGAAGGCAGCTGCAGCAAAGGCATGGCTGCTGCTGCTGCTCCAGGCGGGAGCTGCTCTTAGCCTGAGCGGAGTGAGGGGCCTCTGCYGCTGCTGAGCCATCAGCTGTGCTCGGGAAAGGAAAATCCGTATCAGAGGAAACCCAAAAAAGCATTTTGGTAGTTACAGCCAGTATCATGAAGGGTTGTGAGGAGCTGTGATGCAGCTGATGGAGGAATGGTKCTCATGGAAACTTCTTGGTCTGTTTTCTGGTGGGCTGGTCCCACTGGGGGCTGGCTCATCTTGGACAGGGATCCTGGCTGCTCCGTGGGGCAGTGTGGGTACTTTGCAATAAAGCAGTGCTATGCTCTGCCAGCAGTGCCGAACTGCCCCCCGGCTCTGCCTGTCCCTGCCCCATGGCACACAGGCACAGCATCTGCCCAGCATTGACTCTGTGACAGGCAGAGGCTCTGCCTTCCTCTTCCTCCTCATCCTTCTCCTCTCAGCTCCCTGACTGACCCTTGTGTACACTCATCTTCTTGTGTTATTCCCTGCTGCTGCAAGGGGATTGATGAAGGAGCTGCAGAAGTGAGGTTCAAGGGAATGAGACTGCACTGGACATGGCACTTGCGGGGCTGTCCCACAAGCAGAAGGGGCTACACAGGGATAAACCCCTTTGTCACATGCAGGTGAGCAGCCACAGCCAGTGGCACAATGGCCAGCCAGGAGGATGCACCTCAATACCTTTGAGAAGTACTTTGCCRTCCTGCCATGAAATGCTTGAGAGCATTGCAGAGCCAGCAAGCTGCCCTGGGGTTTGACACCTCACAGCTGGTGTCTGAAGTGCAGATCTGTGGGCTCAGGTCCCGCTGCTGGAGACCTGTCACTCCTCTCTCTCTGTCCTGGAGCAGACAGACCAGCTCCTCAGTGCTCCTGGCTGCAGAAAGTACAGGGATTCTCCCTGTCCCGCTGCCCATCAGGGAGTGAGGGGAGAGCCCTCTCCCTCCAGACCCTGCAGAAGGGAAACCTGGAGTCAGCTGGGCAAAGCCACAAACAACCCGTTTGCAACCRCAGGATTAAAATTGCAGATTGGTTGAAACGTGGGGATGCAAAATACCTTCCAAGTGAGCACAAAGCTGGTGCAGTCCCACCAGCATGGAAAACCCTCTGTGAGTCAGCATTTTAATCATTACCATCCCAAACAGATCCCACTTGTTGGAGCTGTCGAAGGACAATTACTGGGAATGCAGTGTTTCCCATGTACCAGGGAAGCTCATTGACTAAAGCCCATGCATATGGCTTGGAAATCTGCTGTGCATTTTCTATACGTACAGAGGTAATTTGGGGGTTTGTGTCTGGCTACCCCTGAGGGCATATTGATGGGTTTTTTTCTTGTCTGAGAGCGCTTGTGCAGCCAAAAAAATGTTGGCATGTCTGCTCTGTCAGTTCGCACATGATATTCCTATCACATGCCAGAGGAATAACAGCGTCCCTGGGCGTGAGCTGTGCTGCTGGCAGGACCACACAGCTCTTTGCCGGGGCTATTAAAAATGTCCTTTCTAATTACAGTCACAGCCATCTTAAAAGTCACTCATAACGTTGTCACTTGCACTGGTTGTCAGCAAACAAAGCAGCGTGCTGGGACAAGCCTTCCCGCACCGCTCCAGGTTTTTTTCCACATTAACTGCTCAGGCCTGGCAAGCAGAGCCAGTGCTTCTGCAGGTCATCCAGCAATGGGTGCAATGATCCCAGTTGTAGCACTGCTGGACTTTTCCACCTTGGGCAGAAGCTGACTTGGGTCTTGCTGTGTTAATAAATCTGCACTTAGAGACCACTTTGTGCAATGCCCGTGCAGTGAAAGAGGTTAAATATACACATCTTTGTTTGCAGCTGGGTAAACTGAGGCACAGAGATGGGTGGTCTGGAGATTGCAGGGTGGATCAGTGGCAGAGCTGCTCAGAAGCCGATTTTGGTGCTTTGCTCCATAAGTCACCAGGCACGTGTGGGCCAAGCCCGGTTGGGATGCTGATGCTTTGTTTGTTATTTTCTTGCTATGTGATGAAACAGTCAGCGCTTTTCATGGGATGATCAAAATCCTAAAGCGTTTTGGTATCTGCCAAGAGTAAAGGGACAACAGTAGTTGTCCCATGCACTCACAAAACCCTTTTCACATCACAGTGTGGGTTTTAAGGGAAGGCAGACGTGAGGTAAGTCAGTTTATCAGGGTGGCAGGTCCCAAAGGGATGAGATCTTGGCTTGTGCTGCCCCGTGGCTGTGGACAACAGGAAAACAAAGCACAGGCCACTTGCTAAATTGCCCTCGGCAGGTGACACATTCAGAGCCCTGGCGTCAAATCCTGCATTGCTGCCCTCCTTACAATAGAAACCCACCTGGGTAATTAGAAAGCCACCCCCTTGCTGCCGAGGTGGAGGGTGTTTTATGGTGCTCTCCCACACCGCTGGCCCTGGGAAGTCCCCCGAGCCCCCCGGGGTGAGCCCATGCCCTTGGTCTGTACACAGCAAAGGGGATGTGTTCCTGTGCTTCACAATGCTCCATCCCAGGGAGCAGGCATGGGGCAACCCTCTTGCACACCCAGCTCTTCCAGGAATTGTTATTTTTAGTCTTCTAAGCTTTCCCATGTTGGGGAAAATATGTCCCCATTGCTCTGCCTGCTGCTCTGCCTGTCCCCTGTGGGCTGCTGMAGTTCTCAGCAGGAGCAAACACAGGCAGGACCCAAGCCCTGGACCTGGCAATGCTGGTGAGAGTTTTGCCTGTATAATGAAAATGTTTTGATTAATGAATAGTAATTGGGGATGGAGATGTAACTGGAATCAGGTATTGTGCCACACCCACCCCACAGGCTTGGTCCTCTCCATGCCTGTTTTGGCACAGAGAAGTGGCTTGATATTTGCTGAAAACAAGGTTGAACCACCCAACAGAACCAGCTTAGGGTGTGCTTTCCCAGTGACAAAATTATCCCCAGGAGTTCCTGCCTCTCCGCAGCACTTTGTCCCCTTCAGCTGTACCAATGCACCTGGTTTTTCCATCTTACTTTTAATCGTGACTCCCAGCACAACCTCACGTGCAGTGTGATAGGGTGAGCAGTGAACTTCATCAGTGAGACCACAGGCAACCAAGTCCAAGGTAAGAGTGTCTTCTACTGAAGGAAACACATTCCGGGATAGAAACCAGGACCACAGGAGGCTCCAGGTTGTACCTTTTGGTTCCAGGAAGGAAAAAAATTGAGGTTTGGAACCAAATTCTGATCTTTCTAGTTGCAAGCTGGCCAGGGACATAGATGCTTCCAAGCAAGGACTGTCAAGGTGATTTGGGAATGTCCTGATGGGGGTTGTAGAAAAGGCCTTGCAGAGCTCTTGGGTCTGTGTGCACAGGACATTGCGTTTAGGTTAGAAATGAGAAGATTCAGAAAATGAGGGAGGAAAAAACTTTTATTCCATCAACAAGAGGCAGAGCAAGGGGTAGATTTAACTTGCTTTGGGCTCACCATGTGTAARGAGTGAGGCAGATGAGCTTGTCCCTGCCATGGTGGGGAGGATGGGCTGGGAGATGGGTCAGGGCCGCTCCAGCCCAGTCGACTGGAGGCAGTGGCTGGGGGGGTGTTCACCCTGTGAGCAGCAGTGCCCATCTATCCAGGGAAAGCTCTCAAGAGGACTTGTCTGCCCAGTCAGCCCCGGAGAGGCAGCTTCATGACCTGAGCAGCCTCACCTCACCTGCCCCCTTTAGGTGTGTCCCCCAAAACCCACAGGGCTGTTTACACAGCAGCATTATAAAGCAGGGACACGTGTTTTGTTTTTCTCTCCTTTAAAGGAAGTGTCATGCAAACGGTGCCAGTGCAGCAGATAGGTTACTGCCTGGGCATCTGCACGCGGGGCCTGATCTCTGTCCTGGCAACGTGTCACCTCCCAGGTGAAGGCCTGTCCAGGAAGAGATTGGGCACTTGATACAGAGGAAAATTATCACCTCCTTCTTAATTATTCCCAGCCAAACTCAAGTTAAATTAACTGATTACAACCTGGCTCATGCGGTGTTCCCCGTCCTTTCCCAGCATGGGTCCTTGCACTACACCTTTGTGGCTGTGGCTCTGTCATCCCTCCTGTCCCCCATCCATTTCATGTCACAGGGAACAGATCAAGCCTAAAGATCTTCATTTCTGAGATGGATGATGTGCATGTTGCTGCTGGCTGTGTCTGGCACACTCGGTGTGGGAGGTTTTGAAACTCATAGAAGAAAATGGTGATTTGAGCTACGAATATTTTCTTTAAACTTGTCTTTGTTTCTTTGGACAGAGGTGATTCCAAGTGCAGAAAGCTGTGGCTTCCTCTGGAGGAATCTGGGCTGAGAACAACTTTAAAAATTCATTGGGTCTTGCTGGGAAAAACAAAGTGAGGAGAAAACTTGCTTCTGCCACCAGCTTTGCCCACGAAGGTAGTGGGAGCCTGCTCTTCTGTGGGACTTGCTCCCTTCATGGTGCCCACTTGCTCTGCTCCCCTTTAGGGAAACTCCTCATGCCTTGCCTGTCTTTTCAGAAGGTTGAGCTGCATATTTCCATTTCACAGTGCAGCTGGGCATTGATGCCATGTTCATCTTTTGCTTTCATCAGTCCGCTAGTGCCATGCATTTATTCATCTTTGAGGTGGGAGGAGACATCTCCAGTGTTACCTGAGGTCAGAGAGGGATGACAGCTCAGGGCAAGGTCTCTGGCTTTACTAAAACAGTTTTAGGTCTTTACTGTTCAGTTTAAAGTTGACCTGATGGGAATGTGTAAGGTGGGGATCTGGCTGAGGGATCGGGCTCATTGGCATCCTCCAGGCATGGAGACCTGCTAGGACCCTCCATGGGGTGAATTTTTCCCAGTGACACCCTTCAGAACCAGATTTCCTTGATCCTGTTCCCTTGGTAAATCCCAGATCAGCTCTGAACACCTGGGCTGTGGTGGGTTTGGAAGGATTGCCCAGCCCCGTTGAGGATGAGCACAATGTGCTCTGCATCTGTTAACTCCGGGAGGGTGGAAACGGAGCCAAGCTCACAGCGCCGGGATCAAACCCMCAGGCACAGCGTCGTGAGTGGAGGTGCCCGGCCGTGGGGATGCCCGGGGGGRTGTCCCGGCAGTGTCCCGGCAGTGTCCCCCGCAGGCTGGTGACAAAGCTCCCCCCTGTGGGACGTCCCCGCACCGCACACCCGTCCCAGCCCATCCACACCCACCCGTGCCCGCTGGCAGTGGCTGGGCGGACACACGGGGATGGCAGAGGCTTGCAGAGTCCCCCCAGCTAAGCACCTCAAGTGGCAGCTGGGATAAAAGCCATCCAGCAATCCCGCTGCCAGAACAACCTCTGGGGAATTTTCCCTGCTCGTTGTCATTGCTGGCCCAGCCCTGGGATTTTCAAGATGTATTGAGAAAAAAAAAACAAAAAAACTTATATTGTGGGTCTGTGGTTCATCTGGCCGTGATGGGGCTGGGTGGGCAAGAGCAATTCTCCAGCAGCACCTGCAGCCTTCCTGACCCCAGGGGAATGTCATTATGGCTGCCCCTGTCTCACTCTGGACTGGTGTTACCAAAGTCATCAAGGTCGCTGGGGATGTCTGCCAGTGAGGGACCTGCAGCTGGCACTACTTGTTTGATGCCTTCTCCCTACAAGTGCCCTCACTCCTTGCCACCCCTGCTGGTACCAGGTGAGGTCCGTGCTGGAGTTGGTGCATGTGGCCAGAAGCAGCACTGTGGGCTCAGGTTACCCAGCTGCCACTGAAATGAGAGCCTGCACAGGACAGAAATAAAATGGTGAGTCAGGGGGAGCAGTGGAGAGGCTGGAGCTATGATAAAGCCATTATGGAGCTATTACAATACTATGAACTACTGCTACTCCTGCTCCCTGGGGAGAAGGGTCCTGGGAGCGGGAGCAACGCTGCTGTCCCAGGGCAGCCCTGCTGCCTCCACCCCTGCCCTCGGGCTCAGCCCCAAAAGCACACGCCTTCAGCCAAGGCACCTCATACCTGATTTCTCCATTGCTAACTGAAATGTGTGATTTTGGACCTGCACACGTGTTTCTTTAACGCTTTGTGGTGGTGGCCCCTCCCAGTGCTAGCAGGGATGGGGAGACCAGCCATGGTCAGGCATGACCTAAGGTAGCTCCCATGATTAGATAGAAAAATAAAACCCCAATTCTTCTCTCTGAGGAGAAGAATTATTTCCAGCATCACGAGAAAAAGCAGACCAAGAGGGATTATTTTCCCCAAACAAGATGCTGTTTGAAAACACCCACTTGGAGTCACACACAATTTTTTTCCTCCCTGGTTGTTGCAACTTTGCCAAATTCAAAAATTTTGATACTGAGCTGGCCTCTGAATTCATGAGAGCAGCTTAAAATTCCTGAAATTGTTTTTTTTTTATTTTGAAAATTCTCATTCTTTTTGTTCAGTGCCTACTGCTGGGGCTCTAAAAGACCTCCTTTTCATGTGTCCCTTTGACCAGAGCATCTAGAAACTCCCTTTTGCCCCCGCCTCCACCTCCTTTTTTCCTGATTCCTCACGGATTGAATGAATTCTGGACCCGGGCCTTGAAGCGAACACGAAGCGTTGGGAGATTTGCAGTTGATGGTAGGAGTTGTCAAGAGCTGTTGTCAGCACAGCTCGCAAGATGTGCACGAACCATCACCAGCAACTGTTCCTTCCCAAGCCATCTCTCCTGACAAGACAGAAGCACACGGAGCCGCCTCTCCCGGCACGGGAGATGGAAGGGGAGCTTTCCCTGCTGTCAGTTTGAGCGGCGTTGGGTTGGAGCTGGAGAAACACCCCCGCACACGCACACACCTGCTCCCACACAGCCTGGCTCGGCCCCAGCCGTGCCCGTGCTGCCTTGCGCGTTCCAGCCCCAGCGGGTGCTGCTGCCGGGACACACCTCGCTGCCCTGGATGGGGCTGGGGCAGCCGGAGCTCCCCGGGACTCAGGGGCACGCTGGGTGGGAGCAGGGGGAGAGGCCAGGGCTGGCTGCCCGTGCCAGGGCTCCAGGGGGACACAGCCGCTTTGTTTGCCTGCGCACAGTGTGGGAGGCTCCCCCAGCTTGGCAACAGAAGGTTAGTGCTTTTTAAAAGGCTATTGTTTTTCACCCTGTGTTTTTGGAAAAACAAGGGGTGAGCCAGGCAGAGGCACGAGAACCACCCTGGCTTCTTCTGCCTGGAGTTTCTGCTGCCGTGGGCACCTCCCTGGCGGCACTCCCAGCCCCTGACCTCCTTCCYACGCGGTGCAGTTCAGACCCTGATCCTACAGAGCTTCGGCGGAGTCCTCATTCCCTCACATCTCTCCCTTGTTTCTTTCCCATATCCTCTCTTAGCAGGAGAGGTTCTCTGCTGCAGCAGGACCAGCACTTAGGGCAGAACAAATACAGAAARGTGTTTTCCCAAAGCAAAGGCTTCTCCAGCCTTGACCTCGCACGAGCATCCCAGGTTTTGTTGTGGTGACCAAGCCACTGTCCAAAGCCCTCGTCACTGCAGAGCTGTGACATGCCTCAGCAACCATGGGGCTGATGATCCAAATAAGAGACAACACCCAAATATGTTTGAAAAAAACCTCTGCATATGCTTTGGGACTCAGCTGTGGTATCTGAGCTGAGGCTGGCAGGACCTCCAGGGGCTTTTAGCTGGGCGCCAGCTGAGGTGGAACACACACATGCCCTTTTCCTAAGAAAACTAGACTCAGGGCTTGTCCTCCCTTSCTTTCACTGCTATCAAATGCCTGCCTAATGAGATTTATTAAATCAACTAACTTCTGTATAACAACGACAGGAATGCAGATCTCCTCTGCTCAGCCAGGGCTTGCTTTGACTGTGCACAGCAATTAGAGGTGACTCACAGGGGCAGGTGGACTTGGCCAGGATCCCGAGAGGGCTGGCCCCATCCCTGAGATCCAGGGGGCAAGAACCAGCTTCATGGTGATGCCAAGAAAGTGGGTGTTTATCTGCATATAATGATTTTTTGGCTGTAACTGCATTAGCATGGGAGGCATTTTTCCTTTGGAGGAGTTGCAAGGTAACACCTCATTTATGTACCTTTACCTAACAGCAAGGGGCTGCTGCTAATTGGCAGAAATGTTTAGATTTCCCACCTGGAGCTGGTTCTGTTTGTGATGAGCTTGTGTGCAGCTCAGCTGCCCCTTGGAGTGGAGGCTGGGAAAGGGCCCCAGCTCCTGGAGTGGGTGGCTGTTGGTGAGCCTCGGAGCTGGAGGATGCTCTTCCAGGGAGTGAAGGTCAGGTTAACACCCAGAAGGTGTTTCCTAGGTGTGGGTAAGGTGTTTGGTTTGGTTTAGTTTGGCTTGGCTCTGCTCATTGCTTCCTCTTAATGGCAGAAACAAATATTTCCTTGTGTAGTGCCTAGAAGGATGAAAATTCACTCTCAGCCTGAAGTAATGAGCAGTTTCCTGGTCCGTGTCCCCAGCTTGCCCCACAGATAAGGGCTGTAATGCTCTTTGGTTAAGATAACAGGGAGCCAAACCTGTCCCTGCTCTTGACAAACTTTAATCTCCTGATCCAGTTCCTGGGTTGAAATGGTCTCACACAGCAGCAGAGAGGGGTGTTTCTCAAATCAGAGTACTGCAGCTACATGTTTTTAACTTTAAGCTTCTCTTAACTGCTCACTGTGAAAGAAGCAGTCTCCAAGCCCTGTCATGAAGCCAGGCTCCACCTGGGACAGGTGGGCAAACTGTGGGCAGATCTGGCCTTTAACCTTGAGGAGTTTTTCCAGGTGTGCAGGTGTTGTGTGCTCTGCTGCAGTTCCGCAGCCTTTGTAGTCAGATCCGGGGGTGGGGAACTTTAGTCAAGTTCTTGTCAGCCTGCTTAGTCGGGTGAGATGTGTGGATAAAAGCACTGAGATGTTGGGTTTACGGTGTCAGGCTTTAAATGCAATCAACTAACTCAGGAGGAGCTTCATGGGAGGAGGCTGAGCCCTACAGTGGCACCAGGAGCAGCCCCGAGCCAAGGGCTGGGACAAACCTGAGCCTTGCTGCCAATCCTTTGTATCTGTGCAAACATGAGAGAAGAATATCTCTGTTGTTTTCTTGCATTGGCCAGACATTCCTTCCCTTCTGCCCAAAAAGTGCAGGCTTAGGACACAGCCCAGACCTTTGGTTTCTGGGAGAACTTGGGGGCACAGACACCAGCCAGTGTTTCAGTGATGCCAGAGAGGTTTTTGGTGATTTACAGTGTATTTGCCGAACAAGCTGGCAGATGCTGTCAACTTGCAGAGGAGGAGGGAGATCATCACGTGGAACAAAACCAAGGAGAAAGTCCAGTCTGTGGCCTTGCTGGTGAGTGCAATATGGAGCCTAAAATTCATCCTGGGGGAAAGTAACAGGTGGAACAGATCTGGTCGAACAGTAGGAACTATATGGATTTCCATAGGTGGTGTTGCTCTAAGTGCCGTCTCTAAATGCTTCCTCCACAAAGGAACCATCATCAAAGCAAATATTTAAATAATGTCAGAGGCTCCTTGACCCCAAAGTGTGCAGGGGTGAGGGGAGGGCATGAGTCACAAAGAAAATAGCACTGTTTTCCTTGTTGCTCAACCTCTCACTTTCCTCACCATTTAAATAAAACTGAATATTAATAAATCCATCTGACCTTAAAATAAACACCCCTTAGAGTCAGGTGCCAAGGGGTCCTCAAAGGACAATGTGAAAAAAAAACTTTGTCATGAATAGAAAACATCATCAATGTTGAACCGATGAAYGGGGATTGAAGCAGCAGCCTCGGCCCTTTGGACACCACTGGCATTAACAAATCTCTGACTGAAATCACTGATCCTGCGTGCCCTTGGTGTCCTGGTCACCTCTGGGTACTTTCTGTTGCCACCAAAGTCACAGTCTTGTGGCTCCACTGCTACTTTTAATTGCAGTTCTGACTATTCACATTCAATGTCAAGTGTCAAACAACCCTTAAGTAAACAAGAGCTTTCTGAACACCACCCCAACCATTCCCTTCTGATTCCTGAAGCCTGTAGGCTGCTTTCTGCCTCACCTTATGCAGGTACAAGCCCAGCCTAACCCTGCTGAGGAGCACAGAGCTACTCTCATTTCACAGCACAAGTAGGATCAAACTGAAGCTCCAGGGACAGCATTTTCTCTGCCCAGAGTAAGCACTTGTTTTTCTAATATGATTGCRAATTAATTCCAGAGATAATGTGATACCATGTAATTGAGAGTCCTCTGAGCTGGTACCAGAGCCTGTTTTTGCCAGTTTCTCTGCAGACCAGTAAGGATGCTACTGCACCACCAGTAATGAAGATTTAGAGAGTCCTTGCTTGCATTGAAGGTTTGTGTCCTACGCCCCTGTGCTGCTAAAGTATTTCTCTCATCCCCAAAAATCAGTGCAATACTAAATTTTCTTTACTTCTTCCACCTTCCCTCATTCGTGTATTGCTTGGTATGAGTTGGGCCAAAGGCTGTGTGAGTGCTGCAGTTGTCCCAAGGCTGACTGGATCTTGGCAAGTTAAAGAGAGATTAAAGGGTTGTGGAGAGGGTGCTGCAGCCCTTTTTTCATCTGGGATGCTAATTTGTGTGTTTCCTCAGCCCAGCCATCCATTTTTCATGGAATTTCTAAGAGAGTACTTGTCTCTGGAACCTCTAACGTGCTGTTGGACAGGACTGAAGCAGGCCAGCGACTTCCATCTTACTCATGCCTGCTGCCAAACTGGGGGTTTAAAAGTGCAGGAGCTCCTGGCACAATTTGTCCCTCAGGGTTTCCATCAAACGCTCTTTTGAGTGACACAGGGAACGGGAGTGAAGTCTCCAGGCTGCCGTGAAGGCAGCTGGGGGGTTCCTGTGGGTCAGTGCTATCTGGGGCTCTGGGATCCTGCAGGATACAGATGTATGTGCTGATGGAGAGGGGCTGTGTGCCAGCCAAGGGACTTATGGGTGCCTGGGGTAATCCTTCCCAACCTGACCAACCCGACAAAGTTGCTGTGGAAATGCAAACAAAGTGAGAAGGGTGTTAGTAAGTGTTGCAGTGTAAACCCCATTTCTGCAAGGCTCAGAGACAGCTGATCAGAAGAAACCTGTTTATTGTGAGGTTTAGGAAAACAATTTCTATGCAAATTGCTCTTTTTTTGGCATGTAATGGGGTTGATACAGAACTTGGAATTACAGTTTTAATACAAATACATAGAATCTTCTTCAACAAACAAAACAAACTTCTCCAGGGAACATTAAATGAACAAATGTTTCCTAAAATAAATGGACAACAAATATGGGGTGGGAGGGACAAAAGAAAACAACAACCCAACTCAGAAGCCAAAACCCCACTGAAGAAGCAGCAGTCACATCTTCAATTTTATGCTCAGGCTGTACTTTCACTTTGCTTTTCCTGTTCRATAGCTGGCAGAAAAACAGAGGAAACAAAAACACCATCAATAAACATTTCTGTTTATGAACAATAAACTTTGCCTTCCTATGGAGACAGACTGAGAGAGCTGGGGGTGTTCAGCCTGGAGAAGAGAAGGCTCTGGGGAGATCTTAGAGCCCCTCCCAGGGCCTAAAGGGCTACAAAAGGGCTGGAGGGGGACTTTGAACAAGGGCTTGGAGTGACAGAAAAAGGGGGAATGGCTTCCCACTGACAGAGGGCACAGTTAAATTAGATGTGAGAAAGAAATTCTCTCCCAGAGAGGCTGTGGCTGCCCCATCCCTGGAAGTKTCCAAGGCCAGRTTGGACAGGGATTTGAGCAACCTGGTGTAGTGGAAGGTGTCCTTGCCCATGGCAGGGGGCTTGAATGAGATGATCTTTAAAGTCCTTTTTAACCCAAACCATTCTGTGATTCTGTGATGGTTCTGCAGGATTTCTGTGGTCATTCTTAAAGCCAGGAAATGGTTAAATCCATACTTGTTTTTTTTTAATCACCCTGGAAATGACAACTCATTCCCATGTCTGCACAGCTAGAAGGGGACAGTTCATGATGTGCAAAGCTCCTCTTGTACTTACAGCTTTAGCACTGGCAAGGATAATAAAACAGAGAAAAAAACCAGCTATGTTATGTTGAGGGACTGTGCATCTCTGTGGTTATCAGCACCGACACATCCAAAGTGTCTGGCAATACTCTTCTGAAGGAAACTGCTCACAAAATCTGGTCCAAATATTCTTTGGATAAGTTGAACATGAATCCCAGCCTCATCTGGCTGCCTGTGCACAGTGCTTGTATGGGAGAAGATCTTGCATGAGAAAAGCTCAGTGGTGCTTTGCTAGGGGAGATTGCCTGCTAGACGAGGATGATGATGTGGTTTGCTTGCCTTATTCCCAGAGAAGGTGCCAGGACGTCTCCTGCCCAGGGCTGACAGCAGGTGCCAGTGGGAGGCAGCAGCTCATCTGCCTGATAACATTAAACCCAGAGCCCAGGCACCCTCTGGGGATGCTGCCTGGTCTGCCAGGGATGGGCAAAGGTTCCCCTGTGTCTCCAGAGGGGCTGGAAACAAGGTAATTACAAACAGATTGATCCTGTTACCAGCACCCAGTGGGAACACCGGTCTTCCTTTCGGCAAAAGCAAGAGCAATCCCATCAGAAAGGGTTTTTCAGACAAAATACACCGTTGGTTATGATTACTCATATCCTTGGAAGCCCAGCATAGACTACGAGTCTTAGTATTATCCCCACTTAAAGTCAGGGATGAGTTTGAGCCTGTAATCCTATGATTAGTATTCATTTTGCATAGGAACTGCAATACAGATTATGTCCTTGCTACTCGTACTTCAAATAGCCTCATAAGCACTTACTTTCTTTAGTGGGCAATGGATTTTTCTCTCTGGTTTCTGTCTTCTTCAGCTTGGTCTTGTCAAATGTTTCAATTTCTGCAAAATCTGGTTTGTCGGACATGATGGGTCCTGACAAAGAAAGGGAAAACACACCCATGGCTTCATTAGCTAGTGCTGTGATATCAGCCATCTGCAAAGCATTTTCTCCTCAAAAGAAAAAAAACCCATGAAAATAGCATAAAAATGTTTATTCAAAAAACCCCCACAAATCTAACACCTCAATCTGGGACCTTTCCCTAAGGCTTGGCTCTTTCAGAGCTAAAAAGGAAAGGCATAAATAGAATTTTCTCTAGATTTCTCAGATGAAATTTCTAAAAATCATATTTTGCACATGGCAACAAGAATATTCCGTAATAAAGACACAAAGATTAATTGCCAGTAATCCACGGTGCCCCCTGATGCAAACCTGTATTTTACAAAATGCTGCTAACTGGAAAATCTACGATAACCCCCAAATCCAATAGGAACAAAGAGCTTCAATTATGATTTTCTTTTAATTAATAGGATTTGTCTTTCATTCTGAGCCCCCTGTACTGAGCACATCCATCCCCTGAGCTGCTGTGGACACTTTAGCGTAACAATAGAGGACTGGTTCCCTCAGCCCTTTGTTTGCTCTTGCTCCATATCCCAGTCGCAGCTCAATGGGCTTGATTATACTCTATTATAATAAAGAGAAATCCACAAAGCACACCAGCATTTCACCTGTCAAAACTCCCCTAATCCAATTCCTCTTTTTAATAAGAAATTCAAGTTAAAATCCAGCCTGGGCGTTATTTCCCTTATTTCAGTGGAGTTTCCCATCAAGGCAASGTTTGGCCCGGAGATGGCTGATATAATTATATTTTTTCCTTCCTGCAGAAAATCAGATTTCATTGCTATCTGCACTGAGACAACAGAGTAAATATTCACAAGAAAAAAAATGAAAAGCTACTAAAACCACATGGCATTACCGTCTGGCTGCTCTCTCCTCAGCTGCTTGGTGGCCGTCTGAGGCAGTGTGAGTTGAAAAAGGTCAGGGTAATCCCTCCTCTCCTCTCCCCTCCTCCCCCCTCCCGAACCCATCGCTATTAATATTGATTAGTTTAGTGCTGGGATTGCTCAGCGTTTAGGGAAAGGACAGATTGCTCCTGCAGAAAGTGCACGAGGGAGGGAAATGGGAAAACTGACATGGAAAACTGCCAAAATACATCTTGATTTTTCTTTCTTCTGTTCTCTTCCTTTACCCTCATAATGATATYGAAGTTTCCCTTCCCACCCTTTTCCAGTGCTGAGGTTTGGGACAAAGGTGAGCTTTGGAGGATGCTGCTGCCAGATTAATTTTTTGGGGGGGATTGCAGGTGCATTCGGCGACGTGCCTGGAGGGTCATCCCCACCTGCCCAGGCTGGCAGAAGCACAAGCTTGGGGCTCGGGAGGGCTCTGAGCACAGCCATGGYGCGATTGCCAAGTCTGGGATTAGCACGGCCCAGGCACCCCACTGACATCCAGGAATGTGTCCTGAAGGGATGTACAATGGATTTCTRCTTGCTCCCGTGTTGGTAACTATCAACCCACTTGCCAGTGCCTCCCTCAGCCCGTGGCTCTGGGGGCAGGGAGGGGAGGGCTGTGTGCATCCTCCTAGACGCTGGTGTGGGTTTCCTCTCTTGTACCTTCGGATGTCTCCCTCTGAAATGCCTGTCTAGACTCCAGGACAGTCAAAAGGGAGGCAACAAAGTTGGGATACAATTAATTATGTCCTAGGAGTACCTGATTTTTCCCTACTGACTTCAAGGCAGCCTGAACAATGAGCTCAGGGAGACAGAGATGCCTCTCAGCTGACTGAGGGCAGATCTGTGGATCTTTCTGTTGGCATCACAGGCTTAGGTAGAGTGGGTTTGAGTCTGATAGGTGTGAACGAAGAAAATGGTTTTAATGTGTTTAAATGTGTCTTAAGGATCTCATCTTCCAATGTTTGTGTAAATTAAAATAATTAATAGATTTGTTGTTGGACTTGATGATTTTAAAGGTCTTTCCCAACCTAAGTGATTTGTGCAAGCTGGCTCAGTTACCTCTACATCTGCACTGACCACACAAAATCACTGTGTGTGTGCACCATATTTAAAGTCAGGACTCTGTTCCTTTGCTTCCATTCCATATATCCAACCAGTTGTCATAAATAGAAAGCCACTGGGTGAATATTTGGTGTAAGCCCTAGCTGAGATTTGGCACTGAACAGTCTTCGTGTCTGTTTAAAGAGAGCACTAACCTCTTGTTTGGCTGGACACGAGATTTAAAAGATCAGAAAAGACTTTAAAACATAATCYGAGTGATTCATGAATCCAGGCAGTTCATGCATTTCAATGTTTTAAATATTTGTCCATTGTTAAAACTAACAATTATAATTTTGAGTATGAAGAGAGACTACAAGGGCAAAACCTCTTAAACTCTGAGAACAGAACAAGTTCGCTCAGCTGTAGAGAGCAAACAAAGTGTTCAGAACAGCAAAGCAGAAGAATCTCATTTCTGGCTTTCTGTGTCCAGTCATGGGCTCCGCCCCAGGATCCACAGCAGRGCTGGGGCTTTTCTAAACATGCTAAGACAGGGTGAGCATGCTTGTTTACACCACCACCACCACTTTAATTGCCAATTTATTGGCAAACCTAGTATTAAAAGCAGTTTGGGATACATTGTTTGGGTTTTCAGGCTGAAGATGACCACGTTTTTAATTGACTTTGTGTTGGATTTGTGAGGAAGGTGCAACAGTGCTGAGCCAAATAACATAATGATGAGAAATTACATGTTCTCTCTCTGCTAAAATCAGGAGATACTCATCTCCATAACAAACGTCTTGACCATCGCATAAAGTGCCTGTCAAGTTTCTGCAGCTTGTAAATTTGGTGCTGTGGTCAAACACAGCTCTTGTGGGATTCAAACCTCATGTTTATATACTCTGTGCCGCACAGACAGCTGGATGCAGTTTACATATGGAAAGTCTGGAATTTGGCCTGAGGGCATCACATACTTCGAGGGAAAGATGGGTAGGTAACATATTACTCAGATGCCTTTTCCTTTCACTGGGAATGGAAATATTCTTGCTATATGAGGAGCAAAGCAGTTCTTTGTCAGGTTTYTAATGGCAGGATTTCAGTCACCATCTTCAGTAAAGGGAATGTGGCATTTGCCTGGCTTTGGGATGACTGTGGCTGCACTGAACCTCAACTTTCTTTGCGGTGCTGAGAGGCAGCAGAATGATCACAGAAATGTGAAAAGCCAGGAAGCCAGTGGAGCATACAAACTATAGAATCTTTACAGATGCTCTCTATGTAAAGCATGTAAAGCTATATTGGTATGGCTGAAAAGCTGCCTTATACAATGGAAACTTGTATTTTATTTCAATTTGTTGCCAAAAGATGAAGGGCTGAGTCAAACCTGCCAGGACTGACACCTCTGATATCAGTGAGTCACCTGCTATTGACAGCATTAAACCATGCCTGGCAGCACAAGCTACCGAGTCTGTCAGACACCCACAGAGCAGCAGGGAAAAACAAACACTTGCTACCAGGATTCGGTAATAGGTGAGAGGAAACATTTAGAGGGAGCTCAAGTGCAAAGTCTGAAGAGTGAGGCTGGGAGGTTTGGACCCTGCTGCCACTCGACCTTTTCCCTTGGCTGCTGTCACTTGGCAGCAGCGTTCCCAGCCCGTGCAGGGCTGGGGCTGCAGGGACACTAATATATACATTCCATATTATATATATGGGCTGGGGGATGCTGTGCTCATGTTTGGTACAAGAGCTGCTCTGGAAATGCCAAGTTGCATGGAGACAAGGTGGGCAACTGCCAGAAGAAGGGGTTTCTTTCTCTTTGGTGCAATAGTGGGAATCAAATGTTATCCATTTCTCCAGGGAGCTGAGGAGGGACAAAGCACCCTAACGCGAGCAGCCGGGTAGGGGAACAGACGCTCAAACAGATCAGTGTCTGTAGCTGAGCCAATAAGCTGACACAACTGATTTTATAATCACATTAGTGCTGTCTCGAAATAACACACCCACTCAAATATAACAGTGATTTCATTTTCAAAATGTTGTGGTATTTTTGGTGCTAAAGGTAGGGGATTGATTTTTCAAGACCAAAAGCTGGGCTGGAATCTGCAAGCGCCCTAATTCCTGTAGGTCCCCGTGAGCTCTGAGCACCTTCCAGGCAGGTAGCAGGACTGGGTGTGTTACAAGCTGTCCTCAGAAGGTTTCCCGTCCTTAGGGAACAGGAAAAAGAAAAGACTACGGCTCCACTGAAAGGGTTTTCTTAGTTCTCTTTGTGCCTTTTGTTCCGTCTTGCTGCCAAAAAAAATATCCATGTTTGGGAACGGAGACAGGTTCCCAGGCTAAGAGACAATGAATCCTGGGGGTGCAAGGAAGGCACTGATCCCTCTTTGGCAGACTGTCTGCTGTAATGCTGCACTGCCAGTGAGTAAATACTCGACACTTGTCTTATACTGGATGTACCCAAGGTGCTTCATTTTCCTTATTGAGACCATTGAACCTTAAGGGTAGGTACATACAGAAGATAAGAGGAGAGGCAGTTGTAGATAGTCCTTGTCCCTGGGCTATTTTTTCCAACCCCATGTTTTCCAAATAGCTCAGGAGTTCAGACAAGTCTATACCAGAAGCCCTGTTGCAGCAAAGAGCAAAAAGAGAAAACATAAGCTAGTGGGAGTAGAAATTTCCTCTCTGCCTCTTTTTTGATATTATAAAACTTGGTATGGGGGTGAATTTTTAAAAGTTTAACCAGATGGAGATTCTTGCAACAGAGCTTTCTCAAGAGCTGACCCAAAAGTGTGCCTTCCAGCATAAAGTACTTGGCTCTGGCCTGGCCCCTTCTAGCAAAATGTGATGACCCATGCATGCATTAATAAAGGGAAAAAAGAATTAATACAAAATGTCCATGCACAGGCTTCTCCCTCCAAAGCCAGGGCGGGGAAAGAAGCATGTGATGTGTTGGTCACATCAGTTAGTGCTACAGAGCACATGACAGTTTGTGATGAATACTGGTCTAGAAACACAAGTTTAGCATGACTTTGAGTCTTTAACAGTCTTTTTTTCTTCTTTCTGTCTATGGACAGAAGCATCTCTTGCAAGCAGCAGCTCTTAGGGAAGGAGTAAGACAGGGAAGTCTTGGAGGAGCATCGAGAGGGTGCTCAAACATGGCTCTTCTGAGTGTAGCTGGCTGCTCTGGAATTAAACAATCCACTCTTGGAATTCTCCCTCTCTTTGCTTTAGACAGGAGGAACATCACTGTTCCTAGTGAAGTTCAAATTGTGCCACCCACTGTGCAGCAAATAGATAACCAACATAATCCAGGAGAAGATAATCTGAATAATAAAACCCAGGGATCTACTGAATTTATATTAACTTCATAATTTCCTTTTTTTCCAGAGAAAAAAGGACAATAGGTGGGTCTGTTGTTACAATCCGTGTTGTGCTGGGGTAGATACCGAGGTGTGGTAATCTTCACTCCTGGGACACAGGGCTGTGGATGTGGTTTTGAGGTGCTGCCTAACCAGTACTTTGTGTTGCCAAATCATTCCACTTTCCATAGCCTCGGACCTCCTGGTAGTTTAAGTGGTTTTATGTTTTGGGGAGAAGAAGACAAACCCTGAAGTTTTTCAGCTGCTTAAGGAAATGAGGCTGCTGGAGCAGAGGAACAGACTAGGCAGCCAAGTATCTTTTCTAGCTGATTACTGTGAGCAATTTACAGAATAAGAACTTGTATTTCTCCATAATCTTTTCCAAAAATCATTTTCCAATTTTATAAGCTTGTAATACAGAGTAAGCCAAACACATAGGTATTACACACTGTGTGCAAGGTCAACAATTTTGTAAGAAAGTGGTAATCAGTAAGTTCCACATCTGTTAACTTCTGCCTGTTCAAATAAAAGCTGCAAGTGTTTTATGTTAAACGCTGTTTTTCTTTTTTAAAATGTGAAAAAGAGAAAGATGATACTGTTTTCCTCTCCTGGCATCTGAAGTGAACATCCCTCTCTTCAGAACCCGACTGAACTAGAACATTTTCATTTACTACTTTTATGGATTTTTTTCCTCTGAAATGTACGTAAAGTGCTGAAATCATTTGGATTAAAGCTATGTCTTCATCATAGGGTTGACCTGAGCTCTGTCCAAGTGACTCCTCTGGCGTTGGTGTACCTTGAGTGTGAGTGACCACACCATGAAATAACATGGGAGCAGCAGAGAGTGATTGTGTTGGCAGCTGACAAATTGTGGTACCGTGAACCGTAGCCTTTCCTCAATCCAAGGTAAAAGCACCGCAGCAGCCTGAGTACAGATTCCATGTGAGAGCCAAGAACATGAATTCAAAAGGGATGGGGACATTCAAGCTTTAATTCAAGTTAACTTTTAAGTGGGGACTAYCTTTAGAGCATGAGTGTGTATGTCCACAGCCCAAGCTGGTGAATGCAGAGAAAAGCAAATAGGAAGTAAAAAATGCAAGTGTGCAACACTGCAGTTCTTGCTTGCCTGGTGCATACGTTGAATGATTTTTCCCTTTGGATGAATACTAGCTTGCATAAAATTCAAATAACTCAGCTGTCTACAGATGGGGGGTGGGGAGGAGTGTGGGAAGGGGAACAGACGGAAGGAAATGGAACTGAGAAGACTGAATTAACCTTTCAATGTCTTGAATTTCAAGAAGGGAAGAATTATCTCTCGCTAAGTCTGCAACCATGCAATTAAAATATGAGCAAGCCTTAAAAGCCACATTTGACCCATATTCCCAGATTTCTACTTTAAAGACAGATCTTCCAAAACCAAGACTTAGATCCAAAAAGTATTCAGAGGCAGGGAAAAAAATCTCATGCTGTAAATGTTTATTTTAATCACAGAACTCTAGTAGAAAAATGAGTAAAAATGTCTGACATTTACGCAGAACATGTGCCTTTGATATTGAATTCAGTTTTAAAAAATCCTTACATATGTGTGTCTAGTAATGGCTGACAGTCTTTGAAAAGATGAATGATTTTCTCTGGGCTGGAGTTTTTCTTTCCATGAAATAGATTCTCTCACCTGTTTGCTTGAGCATTGTGAAGCCTCATTTGTTAATACAGGGCAAAGCTTTAAAAACGGACTTTGATTCTTAGGTGCCCTTTTGGACACCATGAGTGAGAAGAACTGGATACTTGGTGATTTGAGAGTCTCCATGGAGAGTTATGGATGTCCAGCATGGCCAAGTGTCATGTGCTGAGCATCCTGAAACAAAATATTTGTTAGAAAATTTTATAATGCTGGAAAAGAAGAACAGAGTAAAGACTCAGTTTGTTTCTGGATGAAATATGCAGGAAAGGAAAGCGCTTTGCAGAGCAACCAGCTGGAAAGCGTTCCTGTTTGCTAATTYTTCCTTGGTGCTGAAAGGACTCGCGTTAGTCAGTATTTTTTGCAAGATATCAATATGATCCACTTAAGGCAAAAACTGAGCACTTTCAGGTTCGAAGAATGTATCAAATAATTCGTAGGTGAACAATTAAACCCAAAAGCAAACACTTTGCTGACATACAGATAATTTCCAGGAAAAACTGTTCGGCATATAATACACAGGTATTACAACAGACAGTGTCTTGTTTTGCAACATGTCAGAATCCCATTTCCTCCTAGTTAGATAATAACCCAGTATGAAGGTAAGGAATTGCATGGCAGGCAACCTTCCAAGGATTGGATGGCATTACAAAGCTTATTTAGGTTTTGGGGAGTATTTTAGCTCAGTTTGTACCGAGCCTTGTACAACAGTGAGCACAGTGATCTCCTGGAGCTGTGCAGCAGCTGGGGAATGGGTCCTCCTGCTCCTGAGCAGCCTCACAGTGGGGCCTCGTCGCTGTACAAGGCAATGCACTGTCATATGTCCTGACATGGGGTGACAGTGCTGTGTCACGTGCTGGGACTGCAGCCAGGCACCCGCACAACCTCTGCTCGTGCTGGGGCTGCTCTGAATGTGCCTGTGGGTTCGGAGGGGTGGAGGAGCCCATGTGAGCTCCACAGGCTGCACAGCACCAGAGTGGGAGGAATCCAAAATGCTGCCGTAAGAATTCAGGTGTGCCTGAGATACAGGAAATGGATGGGAACAGCTAATGCACATTGCTCCATTGTGATGTTTAGCAGTGACATGAAAGGCAGATGCTTTCAACAGCTGAATTTTGGGGGTGTAACGATGCAGCCACTCATTAAGTTGTTGCCTCTCTTCCCTCTGTATTTACTATCTTACAAAATGTGGCTAAAGTACCAGAGAGACACTAAGATGGTGAAAGGTCTTGAGGGAAAGACTTAAAAAGACTAGATTAGCTCACTTGGTTTGTTYGGCTCAGAGAAAAGAAGGCTAAGGGGTGCTCTTATCACACCCTACAGCTTCCCTGAAAGGGAAGGGGAGATGTGATCTTCTCTTTGGTGCTGATCTTCTCTCTTGGTCACAGAACTTGAGAAAATGAAATGAAGTTGTGCCAGGGAAAGTTCAGGCTGGACATTAGGAAAAGGTTCTTCACTGGAGGGTGGTTGGTTGCTGGAACAGACTCCTCAGGGAACTGGTTACAGCACAAAGCCTGCCAGAGTTCAAGGAGCATCTGGACAATGCTCTTAGTCACATRTTTCAGTTTTAGACAGTCCTGTGAGGACCAGGGAGTTGGACTCGATCCTTATGGGTCCCTTCCAACTTCAGATATTCTATGACTTTGTGACTCCCGGCTTGTCCTTGACCTTTTGAAGAGACAGTAATAACACAAAGTGAGCAGAAAAGCCTAAAATGGCAGCCTGGGACTGCATATGTCTGCCCCCTGCAAGGAGCCTTGGAAGCTTTTGAAAGGAGGTAGGATATGCTGGCATGAAATGGTGTATTCGGAGCCAGTTCAGAGGAGGGAAGACACTGCCTTGGACTGAAAACCAGCAAACAGGTGCTGTGCAGCGCCTGCCTACCTGCCTGCCTCTGCTGTCTGTCTCCTCTCACCATGTGTGTTTTCTGCTTCAGGTTTCTTGCAGTTTTATTCCTGTAAACTGGCCAATGTATCTGCTGAAAAGCCAGCTGGAGTCCGCTCTCCCCCATGTTTCATCAACAAAATTGCCAGCTTGTTCTGATTCAGTATCTTTATTGTTGTTGATGAGGCTAAATGAATCAGAAAGAACACAGCTATGTATACAAAATACAAATTCGGAAACCTCATCCTGATGCGAGGAAATTTTATTAGCGGTTCAAGTGGAGAAGTCTGCTGTGGAAGCAGAAGGGCAGCACATACAGACCTCCTGAGAGGCCATTTCCCCCGACCCTACACGTTTTATTGGGTTTGCATGGTACCTCCTAATGACACCAAATCTTCCAGCAGGAAAACAGAGTTTTAGATCTGATTAAACCCGGGTTAATTTACTGTGGGATCGTGACTATCCCTTCTTCAGATTCTAAATGCAAAACCTCTTAATGAGTCTTATAAATGTATCTCTAGATAAAATTCAGAATCCATGTTGGAAAACCTGAAACAAAACCCTCCCAGCTATTGAAAATACAGAGGTTTCAATTAATCCCATCCTGCTCGTATAATTTTTTTCCCCCYTTTCATATATTTTTTGTCAGTTTTTCATGGGGGAAAAAAACCGCTTTTCCTGAGAGGATTTTTACTAACTAAATTCGAGTTTCCTTAAATGCCTTATTAAACCCACCACCTATGGCTGCTGGCACCGCATGACAGAAAAAGCTGTTGTAGTTTCAGCGTGGCATGTGGGAACCACAGACTGCCAGGCACGGGTTTTAACACTTCGGGTGTAAGCTTGCATCTCCTCTCTAACTTATGCTAACTTACTTTCAGGGTGCTAAATTTTATGTTTCAAAATGCATTAGCTCTTTGTCAAAGGGCACTTCGTTACTTCTGGTGCGCTTACATTTGGGAAACGTTTGGCAGCGATCGCTCTTGATGCTTCAATTCAGAAGATTTACAGGAAATATTTTAATATGGTTATGAGAAAGGCAAAACTGGAATCACAGAATCGATTAGGCTGGAAAAGACCTCTGAGGTCGTCGAGTCCAAYCTAGGTCAATCAGACCATGGCCATGTCCAGTCTTTTCTTAAACAGCTCCAGGGACAGTGACTCCACCACCTCCCTGGGCAGCCCGTTCCAATGTCTGATCACCCTTTCTGGAAAGAAATTCCTCCTGATGTCCAACCAAAGCTAGCAGGGTACGAGCCTGCGCGGTGACACTACCGGCCGTGGTCACTCTGGCCAYCCCAGGACAAGAGGAGGGTCTTAAACTGCACCAAAGGTTTAGCTGAACATTAGGAGGAATTTCTTCACGGAAAGAGTGATCAGACATTGGAACGGGCKGCCCAGGGAGGTGTTTAAGGAAACACCGGACGTGGCACTCAGTGCCCCGGTCTGGTGGACGTGGTGATGTTCAGTCAAAGGTTGGGCTCGATGAACTCAGGTCTTTTCCAAGCTGTACAATTCTGTGACCCTGAGCCCACACGGGCCGAAGCGGGCGGGCGGCTGAGTCACCGTGCGGGCGAGAACTCGAGSAAAACGTTAATTYTGGGGCGGTTGCTCGCCGTTCCCTCACTCGCCCCCCGGCCCGGCCGCCCGCGRCCGCCGCCGCCTCGGGGCGCGAGCCCCGCCCGCCCCCAGCGCCCGCCCCGCCCCGCGGCACGTGACCCCCGGGGGGAGGCGGGCGGGGGGGCGCGCGCTCTGCACCTGTCAGTCAGCGCGTCACTTCCGCCCGTCGCCGCCGCTGCCGTCGGGGACCCCCCGCTCGCGGCTCGGAGCTCGGAGCGCCTGTGAGGGCACGGACGGCGCCGGGTCCGGCAGCGCGGCGGCCGCGGCACACGGCGCGGGCAGCGGCCGGCGGAGGAGGGCTGCGAGGAGAGCGGAGCGGCGAGGAGAGGCCCGCGCCGGCCCCCGGGGTAGGAAGAGGCGGAGGAACCTGCTGGTGGTGCTGAGGACGGCGGGGAGGGCGAGTCACCCGGCAACGGTGAGGGGCGCGGGGCGCATGCGCGGGGGGTCCCCGCTCGGGCTGCTCGGTGTCACCTCAGGCTTCAGGAACCTTCTGGCACCGGCGCCGAGCGGGGCGCGGGAACTTCCTCCTGCCGAGTCGCTGGAGCCGCTCGCAGGGAGCTGTCAGGAGGCGGGAGCGGCTCCCGGGCTGGCGTCGGTGGGACCTCGGAGGCAGCGCTGACAGCTCGGCTCCTCCAGGAGTTGTGTGCCCAGGCTGTTCCCTCCTCCCTCGGATCAGCCCGGTCCCCGCTGCCATGGGGCTTGGGGCGCTGGCAGCATCAGCCTCAATTCCCTGATAGCATCAGCCTTGAGCTCCGTGACAGCATCAGCCTTGCAGCTCCCTGCCAGCAAAGTTGGTCCCAGAAGTTAAAGGAAGGGCAGTCACTAAATCGCCTGTGGTCACGAAGGCAGCGCTGGCATTAAGAACGCTGGGTCATGGACTTAACGCGCCAGCCTGTGACCAAATGTGTCTTCCGAGGGCCTGTCGGTGTGGGTTTCCATTGTTCATGGAAGCTCCTTAGGGATTTGAATATTTGAGTGGAAATGTTTCTTGCTATCAAAAAGTTGCTTTAACGTGGGATGTCCCAGTGTTGGGGTTCCAGGTTTGGAAAAAACCACACCAGAACCCAACAACCRAAAAGCTGCCATCACACACTGCAACGCCAGCTTTTAATGCACAATTCTCAAGTTCTTTGGTCTGGCTGCATTTTAAGAAATTTTTACAAAATTTCTTACTGCTATCGGGCTCAAGATGGAGAAAAGAGGTAACAGATGAAGAAAGTAAATACCACCTAATGATTCTTGCCTGTTTAAAAAAAAAAAGAAAGTGAATATATAAAAACCTACACAGTTGTTTATTTTTTTTTTGGCATGTGTTCCTGAATGTCCTCGGGGATGGAATTGTTAGTATGTGAGTTTGGAACAAATTGTTAAACTGGATTAGCATTTAAGTTTGAAGTTTTTCTGTCTTCCGTGCAGTTTAATCTGCCAGCATAAAAAGAATAGAAAGCTGGTTTGTTGGCCTATATTGTAAGCAGTTTGGCTATTTTGTTTGTTTTCTTTTTTTTTTACTGCTCATTACTAGTAATTTGCTTTATGTGTTCTTTGTTGCGTAGATTTGAAGATGTTTAGAATATTTTTTAATCTTCTTTGTCTGTATTTTATACATTGTTTGGCTCCATAGGGATCCTTTCCTTGTCTTGACAATGTTACACCAGGGAATCAAATATCTCAATGTTTTGAAAGCATCAAACTGGAAATTTACAGTATTGTTTTAGAAAAATCAATTAAGTAGAGTGTTCCATGGCTACATTTAAGGAAGCTGACTCGGAGGAGCTCCTGGTAACTTCTAATGCTTGCAAATATTGACATGGACAACATGTCAGAACATCTGAGTTTGGCAAATAATAGTTTTTATCTGCTCAGTGTTAGTTTGGGCTCTTGCTGTAGGTGCTGCTTGGAACACTGGAGGATCTTCTCACACCTCATTAAAAGACTTAATTTCATATTTGTCATGTGTGGCTCATACCCTGAGACCTGTGCAAGCAGTGAAGCGTTGCTGTCTAATGTACATAACAGCATGTTTGCAAAAGCAGGTGAGGCTGAAGAAATATTCTGTGCATTTGGAACAGACATCAGTAAGTTTTGTGARCCCCAGCTTTGTGTGCGAAGGCTTTATGGTGAGGGTTTTTTTCCTTTTCAAATACTCAGCCTTTTGATCTCTGGTCAAATGTTTATAGTTCRGCAGTGATGCCCCATTCTAGGGCTCATTGGAAAGTAAATAAAATCTGCCAAGTCTGAGGTGATTTTTTAGTTTGGATTTTTTTTTTGGTGTGGTTGTTCTCCTTTTTTCCCCTCCCCCACAAAAGAAGCTGCTGCTATATGGAAGAGGAAGTGATGTCGGTAAGAGAATGCTTCCAGTTGTCCTTAAATTCTCTGCATAACACCAGGTTAATTTTACTGCCCTGTTAGCACACAAAAATCTAGGAGCCATTTAGATGGGAATGAATTGACTTGTGCAGGGCAGACCATCTTTTGCATCTGTAAGGATGAGAGGTGGCAAACCCTTTTAACTTTTTTCCTTGTGTTGCAGGCCTAGTTATGTATTTATTGATCATTTCAGGTGTGAGGACTGTTATTTAAGAACTGAAAAATAACGCTTTATCCATAACTTATGAGGAGGAGATACAGAATTGAAGGAATATTAAATCTTCTGTGAAGGGCTGTGAAAGAGGGAGATTGTCATGCAGTTTGTAAAGTGATGGCTCTATCAGTTTTGCAGCGGAGAGGCTGTATGTCTCTTGTGAAAATTAGATTCGGGCAGAGAATAAAAGAATTTTACATTGCTCCCTGGTAAGTTAGTAAAACTGAGCAATTCAGTTCCACTGGCTATTGTTTTCTGTAAGGTGAGAGATTTTACCTGTGAACATTTTGTTGGAAAATGACTTGCTGTCTCAAGGCTTTGGTAAATTCAGATTTGTCTTCACAGTGCTGGCTTGTACTGGCTTGATAGCCAGCTGTTGAGATTTGTGAAAGTTCTGTCAGTTCAGGTGAATTCTGTGTATTGTTGCAGCCTGAAACATAATGTATTTCTTACTGCATCTTCTACCAGKTTTTTTTTTTTTTGTAGAGCTGATTTGTTTTGAAGTCTTAAAAACATAGTTTAGAAGGTGAAAACCTGTTTGCAACATATGGGTGGAGTCGTTCACAAGAAATGGGTAATATTTTGCAGGATCATATTCTGATGATGATGAAAATAGTCCTCTTATGATAGTAACAAACACTTCTACTCCTGTGGTCTTTCCCCAGTGAATGTGTGAAATCCTGTATATTTTTCTTAAAAAAAAGAGAAGAATATGCCAAACAAGCTTAAAATACAGCTAGTGCATTATGTTTGTGTTCAAACAGCTTGTAACAAAGACTGTGGTTGCAGAGGCTTTTTTCTATTGAGAGGTTTAAGCGATTTTTATTTTCTTCACTGTTTGGACATTTCTGAGGACGTTTGGGTGGGGCATCTGCTCCTTCCGAGCCCAGTATCTGGTGGGAACCCTGCATTGATTGTCCAGGTTCCAGTCTCTCTGGCTGCTCTCTTCATGTGTCTCTTCTGTTCAGTGTTCCCTGCAGTGTGTTCAGGATTAAAATTTGTGCTCAGCTGTGTAGGATAATAATACACGGACAAAATTGAAAAGGTGAGAGCTGGAATCTTATGAATGTGGTTCTTTCTTCCTTTATACTCTTTTTTAAAGTGTGTATGTTTGAAAGGTTTTCTCCCCTTTTTGCTGAACTTCACATTTAATGAAATCTTTTGTTGTCTTGGCACTCTTGTAATGTAATCAGGTCACTTAATTTTAGTCTGCGGTGTAACTTTTAACCTTATGTTTTCTGTGGTGTCTTCAAATTYAGTCATAATCAAATTTCGACAGGAATTAGTTATGGAGGAGACCTCAGCACCAGACCTCTTTTTTATTTGTTGGTTTTTTTTTTTTTCTTTCTCCATCTCTTGAAATTCAAAGAATCATTGCTGCAGAATTGAACTCTTCACTGAAATGTGTTGGTCCTGCAGTGAGGATGCTGAGCCTGTCCTTTATTTTGGTGGCACGTGCTCATGGTTCTGACAGAGGCAGTGTTTGGATAGCAAAGGGGCTGTGTAACCATTTTGTAATCTGCTGAGTTCCAGTATATATTTCTGCTTACCTGTTTGGGAGGGAAGGAATAGGCTGATGATAAATGTATGTAATAGGATAACTTATGTATAATGAATTAAGTGCATTATATATTTATAGTTTGCTTTTTTGGAGTCTCTGAGGTAGCTTGACTTCTGTTCCAAAGTCTGTTTTAACAGCAGTGATAATTGTTAAACTGCTTTGGTTTTATAACATGAACCTCTCAAGTTGCATAGTTTTACTGATAATTTCTTCCTGTCTGTTACCTTGCTCTACTTTTATAATGTACTGAATTTTTTAATTGCACTAAAGTCCTGCATTATCTGATGGAGGGGCAATGAGATATGTGTGGTTGGTGGAGTAGAGCTTTGCATTGGGGGGTGGCAAGTAGGATGAATATAATTAGCTTTTACACAAGATAAAAAAGCCTTTTTATTTATTAACTACTGTTGTTAAGAATGTGATGGGATCTGTGCGAGCAGGAAGTTTCTTTATAATTCTGCACATGTGCATTGGCAGCAGCAGATGAGAGCAAATCTGGCAGTGTGTGGTGGTGGGTGTGAGGCACTGAGCAAACATCTACTTTTTCTGGTATTGCTGGTGGTTTTATTTTCTTGCTACAATTTAGTTGGAGGATTATAAGTTGCTGTAATGCTGTTAAAAAGCCTTTGGATTTTATCTAGTAAGTGAATATAAAACATTATTTTTGCATATCAAAACCAGCTAACATTTTTGTGATGTCTCGGCCTGTTCTTTTAAAGCGTAGGATTTTTTTTGGAATGTTTCTTTAACTCACTGTATTTGGGGTTTTTCTAATAGATAAGGTCTGCCTCTTGTGAAGGTCTGTGAACGATGGGGTTTTTCGGAGACAGTGTGATCAGATTCTGTCAACTGAAATTGTAGACTAAACTTTAGTGACTGGGAAATAAACGCTAATCAGTGTTATGGTTTCTTGGCTTGTAAATTAAAAGAACCCCAAAATCCAAAATTCTGTTAGTTTTAGTTATATCTTTTCCAGAGGAGCTTTCATGAGGTGTCTTGTTGCTTTCTTGCATGGTAAGGACATAAAGGCTTACTTTAAATTGTTCTAATTTGTATTAGAAGCCTTGCTGCCACATTCCCAGGAAACAAGCATTGCATTAGAATTGCATTCTGCTAGATCTTACATTGTATTTTTTGTGCTTCTGTTTGCTTTGTCAGTAGAACCAGTATTGTGTCAGTTGAGTGGTTTGAGACTATCTCAGAAGTGCTGGTGGCAAACGATGGGGAATTTGTGCTAACAGAGTTGAGGTTTAGTGTGTGTGTGTGTGCACATGGGAAGGCTTACACAGACAAGTAGTTAATTAATTAAAGAGCTGCTGTTCATGCTTCTGCTGACTYCTTTTGTGATTGTGTGCAAAACTGCAATGAGCTTGTTTCCTTCTGATTCCTACTTAACTAGAAGGCAAACAGGGCAGTGAAGGGTTGGTAGCCATAATGAGAAATGAAGGGAGCAGGAAAGTCTCATCTGCTTGAKAAGATATTTATTCTAACATGGATTCCCTTCAACACTGCAAGTTAAATTGTGTAGTTATACTTGATTTCAAACAGTATCCCTTATTGGGGATGGGAATTGTATTCTTAAGACCAGCTTATTAAATTTAAAATAGTAACTGAGCCCAGTTGTCTGATTTGCCAGTCCAGACTTGTAAGTGAAATACCTCTTGATAGCAGATTTAACTGACAGTCAAAAAGAGGAAATCTTGCTTTAAGAATCTATTTTAAGGTAATCTTGCTGGTTTTAAAACTTTTATTTTAAATAATTTTTGTTTTGACTACTCAAATATATTAATGAGCACTTAAATGTGATTTTTCTCTTTACACGGAGGATGTTCTGTGTCTGTTCAAGCACTTGCACATCTCTGCCTGCTTTTAACTGTGCTCTTGAGACAAATTTGTCCTTTTCTGTGACTTGGTTCTGTATTCTGTTTGTGGAGTTTATTTCAGTTTGTCTTTTGTGTCAATTTACTCTAAGCCATGTCCCCTCCCCAGCCTGGCCATCTTTTCAGTTTTGACTGGATTAATTCAAACAAGCAAAATGCTCTGGTTTTGCTTGTTAGCTGAACAAAAGCTGAAAATCAGAGGAGTAAAAGCTCTTTTGCCCAAAAGCAGTTCATCCATTGGGAATGCTACCAGTAATTTGAGTATACAACTGGCATAAAAATCAGTCAGTGTCAATCGTTAGGGTTCTGACATAACATTACCAAAAAAATCAGTTTCCTTTTAACTCAACAAAATGTACGAGTAAGCACAAGAGTGCTGGTTGCCATTTTTTAAAAAAATAAACGTTGTGTAGTACAACAGTTGCCAAATGGGTCTGTATGTTCTACAGAGAGCTGGTACACAAAAGTTTCCCAGGGAAGCCCTCTTGCTCATGCTCACGCCTGGCAGCTGCCTCTGGATGATGTCATGAGGAGATGATTACATGAGGAKAGTTTCTGTGATTCCAAGTTGTAATCTGTGGCATAAGTTTTGGCCATAATTTAGAAATTCTTAAAATCTGTTATAACTTTGGACATTTCACACTTAGCCAAGAAATTAAATCTTTATTTTGATTTAACAGTATGTTTGCTGTAGGTGTCCAGGAGGGCATCACAGATTTTGTCTAGTCTTAAGTCATAGAAGTAACAGAATACATTATTTTTCTTTATCAAATATAGAGTAAGAAATTAAAAACTTTGAGACACTGTAATGCATTTTGTGGAATTTAATTTGTAAATAAACCTTGTGTTGCAGAAAAGGAGCATTGATCCTCTTTGTACTGGAGGATGTGTAAGTGATCTTCCAGGACTGGGTTTGCAGACATGTGGTGGCTCACAAGGTCACAGCACTGTGGGCTGAAAGAACCAAAAAACTTGAGTTGTGTTTCCTGAGAAGCAAGGACAGGCCATTTTGTTGCTTTGTTTCCTATCTAAAAATCTTACAGTTAGTTTTTGCTTGTTATGTGTTAAAAAAAAATCACTGGCGATATTTGCTAATGCCATGAAATAATTTATTAAATATAGAGCAGAACAGCAGTCACAGTTAGCTTTGGGTTTGGCTTCAGAGATGATATGAATTTCTTGCTACATAAAACAAGCAAATAAAAGAATTGCTTAAATAGTTGAGACTTGTGGCAGAAATTSTACACGCAGAATTAATGTTTTCATTCCTATGGCACTGTTTCAGTTTGCAGCCTTTCTTTGTTTATTTTTACTTGTTGCTTCATTCCTTTGTTTTAAGGAAAGGTGGTGGAACCCTGAGGACTTTAATTTAAAATGATACTCGTATATTATTTGTACTTCAGTCGCTAATGTAAAAGCTGAACTAAATCTAAGTCTAAATTTTCATGTGTATTCCTCAAATATTAACAGTTAGCCATATATTCTGTGGGATTTTTAGTGGCATTTCATGTGTGGGTGTAAATACTTCTTTAGTTGCCAAGAGAAGTGAATGCTATTATGATGGCAAAATGAAGCTCATGGTGCTGTTTTCCCAGCAGACTCTATGAAAAACTTGCCTTAATAAAAAAACCAAACCAAGATTTTGTAAATAACRTGTGAGAGCACTGAAATCCACAATACAGAAAAAACTTTGTGTTTTACCCWGATTTAGAATGCTTGGCCTCAACATGTTGGAAAGGACATAGTAAGTTTTTTTCAGTCTCTTGTAAAATTATGGTATAATACGTGGTTTTAATAAGATGTATTTTTAGTTTCCTGCATTTAAGTTTTGTAGAACATGGTTGTAGCTGAGAGATGTTTTTAAATGTTTGTAGTAGTGAGGAGGGGAAGTAGAGTGAGAAAGATGCCCCCAGAGTATTTATAAGTAAACTCAAGCTAGGTAGTTTTCTTTTCTGGACTTATTTTTTTTTCTTCGTTTTTGGTTTTGTTTTGTTTTGTTTTTTTCTTGATAGAATTTGTGAAGCATTTAGGTTGTGAAATTGTGAGGGGGAAGCATGTGCTCAAAAGGATTAGGATAATAGCAGACAAAAGTAGAAATAGGTGACTGAATTGGTTAGCTCCTGTTTTCTGAGTTGTTTGATTGGGGCAAAAAAGGGATTAAAAAACTCCACAGCATTGCTTAGCATTTGTAAAAGGTTCTGGAAATAATCCTGGAGATTACATGTCTTGTCCTAGTTTTCATATCTGTCTGCATTGAAGTGCTGCACTTCCTGAGTCAAGGGAGGGCAAGTGGGAAAGCTTTTGATCCATATAAAAAGTGGAGATAAAATGCTTAATTATTAACAGTTTTACAGTGTTGGAAATAGCAGGAAATAAAACTTTCTGGAAGTTGAATAACTTTCAGAGCTTCTAGCTTTTTCTAGATTTGGTAAATGTCCGATTAATTGAATCACAGCCTGCAAAGATACCAAAGCCTGAACTAAAAGGGAAAAGACTGAAATGCCGTGAAAATAAATTGTTGCCTATAATAGTGTATTGAAATGTGTGTATAAGTATGTATGTATCTGAGAGGGTGAAAATGAGGCTTTCACTAATATTTCTAGGTGATAGTAAGCCATATAAACCTTTCTTTAAAGTATAAACCTGGGTTGTAAATCCGGTTTTGCTCTAACAATGAGACAACCAGGCTGTTTCAACTTCATTGTTATGTTGCCAAGCCAGTTAAAATAGAAGTCTGTATTTTTTCTTTTTTTTTGTGCCTCCTCAGTGAAATGAATATTCAGGCAGCCTGTTCGTCTGCTGCACCTGGCAAAAGTGGCTGAGCTTTCATGTCAGGGACCTGAGCACAAAGTTGCCTCTGCTGAGAGAGCTGGGCCTCGAGATTGTTCATTTGGTGCCGAATTATAAAGAAGTGGTTACTTCTAATTTGGTCTTTTTATTAGGTGATGTTTGTTTTGAAGGTTTGTTTGTTGGTTTTTAGCAAGTCAGCCTGAAGCATTGTGGCACATCCATCAAAGGTTTTCTCCCAGCTGCCCTGAACCCCACAGCTGGCCAGTGTGAGGTTTTCTGGTTCATTGTGGACAGGCTGACTTTGGTAGAACTTGAGAAAATAGGCTGTGTGCAACTTCATATTTTAAAATTTGCGTGATATGTTGGGATTGATTGAAATCTACTTACATGCAGAGATTATGTTGACTTTCACTTAATGTACCATAACAATAAGAAAAATGGCTGTATAAAGCCTTCATAAATTATAGGAAGTCATGAATTGCAACCRCTTCAGTGTTGGAATTTGGCAGGATCTTCTAGTAACTAAGAATATACAATAACAGATTTGAACATGATTGGTTAAAAAAACAACAAAAAAAGTAAAACTCGTTGACTGTAATGTAACCCTTCATTTTCTGTTGTCAATTCATCTGGAGCCCTGATCTCAGACCGGGATTCACTTGTGTGAGACATAGCAGATTTACAAGCCATGTGTAATAAAAGACAATAGGAAGAGGTAGGTGAAAAATAACAGGAAAGAATATTGGCCAGTATTGATTTAAACATTTTTAAGCCTGAAATACTTTTTCCTTTGCATCTCAATGCAAGGAGATGCTGAGGAGGTTGAAGCAGTCTTGCAGAGAGCTTATGACCAACTCCCTTAGCGCATGGATGCATTTTGGGGAGGACTGGGAACAGGAAATCTGCCTTATTTGAACTGGTGAAAGTACTCTGGATTCCTGTTGTGATAGGCTAATGAATGGTCTGGCATTTTGGTACTGAAACCAGAGTGGTAGTTGGTAGTTGTCAGGAATTTGCAAGCAAAGATGAAGTTGATTTGTCCTGATGTGGAACAGAAGCAAGAGCTGGTGTGGGGGAACACAGGGAGGGAAGCTACTTGTCTCTAGTCCATCATATCAATCTCCAGTTATGAAACAGAATGTTTCAGTGCATGTACTTTAAAGCTGGGGAAAACCTCTTTAGTTCTGGTGATGTGTGTTGTGTTTGTGTGTGTATRTRTATGTCACAAGCTCATGTTGCCTAGTCACAGTTGCTTGAGTTTAGTCAGAGGAGGCAATGGGTGAGATCAAGGAGCTGAGGTGACCCTTTGCTGATTCTGGGGATTACGTTGGCTCCACTGTGCCACGAAGCTGCAATTTAAATTTTTAATACCACGGAAACTCATAAAGGCTATTGCTGTGGTTTGTAGCTATTTTGAGAGCTGAGAACATGAAAAATGTCCAGATAATCTGGATTCTAAATAAAAGGTGGCAAAAATGTAGGTGGTTCTATGGAATCTGACTTGGGGGAAGTTGCTTCCTGTATCCAGATCTGATGAGCACTTAGACTTTGAACCGGCAGTTAGGACACACAGTCAACTTCCTAGGAAAGATGATCGGTACCACTGAAAACTGATGGATTCTCAGTGTTCCTTAGTTAGGGCTTTGGTTTTGGTCTTGCTGTTTAAAGATGATGTGTTAAACCAGTGCCTGAGATCCTTCTAAAAATTTTATAGCCATTAAATCTTTTAGTGTGGTTGGTACTTTAAAACACCCTGTGTAACCTACTTAGCCCTCCTTGGTTCTTTGGAAGAGGATTGAATGAGTCTGCAAATTATTTCCTAATTGTTAAGACTTAGATGTCCCGTGCTAACTTTCACTTCAGGTTTGGTTAACTAATAAGTAAAAAAAGGGATTTGCTGTTCTGRGTGCTCTCTCATAAGCTGTGCTAATGTGGTCTTTATGCTTTCTTGTTCAGAACAAGAAACTGATGATTTGACAAGGAGAATTCCTCAAATGTGATGTTTAGATTTGTGACTGAGTTTAAAACTGTTGAAAACTTTATGATCTAATAATATTTTCATTATTTTCAGATTAACTGCTGAAGTACTGATCGAGTTCTGCTATTCTTCAATGAGGAACTACAGGCTGATCTTTTGCCATAATCTTAAACAACCATAAATGACAAAAGAATGCTTGGTCAGTGAGGGCAGCTGGCGCAGAAAGCGTTTTTCAGACTCGGCTGTTTAAGTACTCTGAGGTAGGTCTTTAACTTGTTTTACTGGGGGGAAAAAAGCAATGGATTTCAGGATATTTAATCTATTAGAATTTATGCATTAGTAAACAGAGAATTTCAGTTTGGTTGCAGTGCTTTGACTAACAGTATGTAATTCATGTTCTGTGTGCCAGCCTTTATGAAAGTGCTTGCATTTAAGCAAGTCTGTTTTCTTATTATTTTGAAAGGACAGCTTTTTCTTTGCTAGAAGAAATATTTTGGTTTTGGCAGGGTAACAGCTTGACTGAGTGACTTACACTGCCTTTGGTGATACCTTTGTTATCTATCTAGATCCTTTATCAAGCAAAGACTTGGACGTGAAGCTTGAGCTTCTGCATGATAGAATGGTATCACTGAGCATCTAGAAACGACTTTTCGGGGTTTTCTGTTCAGTAAAAATTTTAATTTGATGCAGGTGTTGAAAGCTTTATTATGTAGACCAGAAAATGCCAAATGTATTTTAAAATTATTACAGTGTGGTTGTGTATCGCAAAATACTTAATCATTTCATATAATGGAAACTTGGGGGTTTGGCTTGGTGTGATCCACTGGTTTTGTCTCCTGTCGAGAGGCTTTTGTATTGAGTTCTGAAAGCCTGACTCTTGAATGCTGTCAGGAAAGGCACTGAGGAATTTCCCAAAGTACCTTAGAACTTAATTGGCAATTTTGTAACTAGAATTTTGTGCATTTTTTTTGCTGCTGTATGTGTTATTCTCAGTCCGCTGTGGAGGGTTAGCCAGAACACCTCAGTGACAGTCATTTATTGAGTTAGTTGTATTTGGAGTTATTACAGAACTGTCCATTAAATCAGTGAATTGATGGAGACAGACCAGAGAGTATTTGCATTAGGTAACTAAAACACTTTGTGTTACAGATCAGTGTTTTCAACAGCATATACTGAAGTATGTTTTTTGGTTTTAATTTCTTTTATTGACAGAAAAGACAGCTTTGATTTTTGGCTGCAAAAAGATATGAGGAAGAGCTCCTCCCCTTCCTTGAGTAACTGCAACTCTGTTCTTGCTAACAAAATATTTGGAATTCCACTTGATGAGCTGCAGCAAGAAGGGCAACCAGACAATGAGGTTCCATTCATAGTCCGCCATGTTGTGGACTATATTGAGGAACATGGTATGTATTACCTTGCTGTATTTAAAATAATGTTATTCTTACAGAATAGATTGTGGGATTTGAAGAGTACTTGTTTTCTGAAATTAATTATTTAATTGGATGTGACTTGGTTGTTTTGGGGCTTTTTTGATGATACATACTTCCTTTCTTTACTCCTTCTGTTATGGTTGATCATTACTGTTTTCTAGCCAACAGTAATGCAGTCAGCTCAGCAGAGCACCTCATAGGAAATGCTGTAGTTTAGTCCTGCTGACATTTCCCTTGTTATTTTGTTGTTACCTGGGAGTAAGGATGTGTGTGTTGGGAAGAGGACTACTGGAAGTCTTGTGAAACTGTTGTCCAGGAACTGTTTCTGTCAGTATGGGAATTGTGCATATCTGATTGTCAGTATTTTTTCTGATACATTTGTCCGTATTGGATCTAAAAGTTGATTTCTGCCTTTTTTTTTCCAACTCAGGGGGTCTGGAACAAGAAGGACTTTTCCAAGTCAATGGGAATGCTGAGACAGTGGAGTGGCTCCGGCAAAGATACGATAATGGAGAAGATGTGGACCTGGTTAAAGAAGCAGATGTACCCTCAGCTATTAGCCTTCTTAGATTTTTTCTTCAAGAACTTCCAGAGCCAGTTATTCCAGGCAGTTTGCACATACATTTGATGCAACTTTCTCAAGGTAATAACTATTTTTGATTCAGTGTTTTTATTTATGATTTTCAGAGTAAAACCCAGTATTGAACTGAGATTTGTAATGGCACTAAAGTGTCTTTGGTCTCTGTGTAATAATAATGATAGTACTGCTGTGAACCTTGGCTGCAATGTTACCTGTCAGGACTGGAAATGAGATTGAGGTATACTCACATGGTGTGACAGCATAATTCCCTTCTATGACTGTAAAATCTGTTGTGAAAATTGTTTTTTCCTCATCTTTGAATAGATCGCTGTGGATGGGTTTACATATGGCTTGTTTTTACCATGCAAGTCCCCATTTAGTTCTCTTTTGTTAAATATATGAAGAAACTTCACTTAAACTTGCAACTTATTTTCTTTCCTGTCATTTTTAAAGTGTAAAATAAGGTTATTTCAGAAAGATTTATAGTTACATGTACAGGGAAATCAAACCACGTAAACCCTTAAACAGTGTTTTCAGATACCAAGACTAGACTTTTGATTTCCTCTAGTTGGGTTTTGTCTGTCTGATAGACATATCTCAGGTAGTTTCCAGAATTACATCAGCTGCATTTGAGGCAGAGGAATTGCTTAAAGAAATGTAAAAGGTGTAGTAATTGTTGACCCATATGTTAGTTCCTGTCTTTTCTCTCTTTTTCTGTCCTTCTATATCTTTGGGTCAGGCTTAGTCCTCAGAATAACTTCATTATACAGAAGGGGTGGCCTGTATACATCGTTAGAAACTCATTCCAGGCAGGTGTTTCCTCGAAGGCAGGTGGTTTTAGTAACTGAAGTGTGAATGTGATGATCCCAGTGCACTAGGCCATGTGTCCCGCAAGTGTGTATCCATGCTTTAGTGTCAGAGGACTTCAGTTAGAGGTAAGAACATTCTCCCTTTAGGTCTCTGACTGTTTAGAACTTAAATTTCAGGACAGATTGGTTAGACAAAACATGGAGATGTGTATCTGCGAAGTGGTCTGATTATCACCTCTCTCTTACTCCCTTTCCTTTTGAAGGTCTACATTGTTAAAGTAGTTTTTAAAGTCTTTTTCTTGTTCTGTTTCCAAAATGTGTTTCTAGAGTAAGAACTGTCAATGAAATATTCATTTTATTGTGTTATGTGTTGAAACAACTATTTTCTGTGCCTGGTTGCCTGTATTCAGCTACTGTAGATGTTGACTGTGTCTGAGCAAATGAAGTCCTGTGCAGTTCCTGCTTGGTGTTCCTCTACATGCACAACAGGGAATTTACTCACTTATTGCTTTAATATCAAAGACTAGGATGTCTCTGCTCTCTCATCTGGAGAAGCAGAGATGGCTCATCGTCTTCAAACTTACTTTTTCCTTTCTGACTGGTGTGAGAAGAGTTTTCAAGTGTCTGAGAAAGAGGGGAGGCCTCTTTGTATCAATTTTTCTCCCGTTTTGCTTTCCTGACATTTCTTTTCCTATATATGGAATTTCTCAGGTACAAACAGCTGTAAACTCTTTGAACCTTGCTGCCTTTAAGGCTGATGATGTAACAAATGAGATTTATGGGGAGATATTTTGATGAAGAGTATAGTTAAATGGGGTGAGAATGAGGAGGTTTTATGGTGACCCTTTTTCAGATCTGAAATTGAATCAGCGAGTTTCAGGCTAAGCATGTGTGAAGATGATTGCATTGAGATAGCTTGGATTTATCAGTTAAGTATTATAAAAGCAAGAAAAGTGGTGARAATGGGACGCTTGTAAAGGAAAAGGTCAAAGAAGCTTGTCTGCTAGAAGAATTTAACTAGATGGAAGTTAGCTCACTATTTGGAGCTGTCGCTGTCTCTAGAGCTCTTCTGCAAAGCAATTGTTGTGTAACAGTGGTAAAACAAAAATATACAGAGGTGGCCCTCTGAAATCAGAAACTCGAGTGAGCATTAATTGGGGAAAACGTGCAGAGGAGAATGTGGATAATGCTGAGCAAATGCAAGTCATTGCTGACATTTTAGGCTGTGGTTTGACCAAATCAGTTGTGCTTCAGAAGTAAGTAATGGTCAGAGGCAAAAAGCTGATCAGTATCAAATATAAAAAAGCAGATATCTTCTTTGTGATTCAAATATTTTTATTACTTTTTCAGATTATAATAATGAAGATGAATTTGGAAGAAAGTTGAGGTTCCTCTTGCAGCAGCTTCCACCTGTTAATTACAGTTTGTTAAAGTTCCTCTGTAAATTTTTAGCTAACGTAGCATCGCATCATGAAGAAATTTGGTCAGCAAGTTCTTTAGCTGCAGTCTTTGGCCCGGATGTTTTTCAGTAAGTTGGTTATGAAAGTTCATGCAGTGTTTCTAGGGGAATTTGAGTGTCTGTGTGTAGTTTAAAGTCATTCCTAGTCCATGAGCAACAGTAGCAAAGTGCACAATCTGTTTCCGGCAGAGACTGACTTTCTGTTCCCACCCACTCTCTCACCCCAGTTTGGTTTTACAATTTTTGCTAAGATTTGAACAGCAGCTTGTTCATGAGCTGTGCCATTAGAAACCACTGGTTTGATTGTTGCATTGCTGTATTTATTCTGAGGTTCAGATATTTTAGTGGTAGTGTGTAAGGTACTATTTCTAGCAAGAAAACAGTTCTGGGAGAAGGCTTTTAATGTACCAGCTTATACTGTTGTTTCCTCTCTGCAGGAAAATACTTGAATTTTAAATATTCCTCATGAAAAGTTAATTGACTAAATAGTTGCTAATTCGTAATTTTTAAATATAAARTAGTAAAAAGCTTTATAATTCAGTAGCGTGAAGGCATGCTTAAAGTTCTGTGTGTTCAGAATGGATAGGGGATAATGGTGTGAAGTGTAGCACCTGGTCATAGAAGACATTCATAGGTGTTCTTTGGGGAAACAGTTGGATTTAGATTTTTAAACTAAAACAGTGTTGAAATCTTTAGCATTTACACAGATGTGGAGGATCTGAAAGAACAAGAAATAGTGAGCAGAATAATGGCGGGACTTCTGGAGAACTACTATGAATTTTTTGAAAATGAAGAGGAAGATTTTTCATCTACTAATGATTTAAGCTCAATAACTGAGCAGGTAAGAATATTTTGGCAATATGTTACCACTTAACTATCTGTTATACACAGTTATGTTTATGAAAGATATATTGAAATATAATTCCTTTAGTATGACTTCAAGTAGTTTCTTTCAAACTGACAAAACTTGGCATTTTCTTCATTTCCTTAATGCTTGTGAAGTTGTTGCATTTGTAGTAAGTATAGTTGTGCTGTGTAGAAAATTACATGAGAACTAAACCAACAGTGATCCTGCCCAGCACAGACACTGCTATAAACAGCTTTCTGATTACCAATTTAGGAATGAAGAACTGTTTTTTAATCAAATGAAGAACGAAGCTGTTGTTGGTCTTGGTCAAGAGTATTTCTAGGTGTGCCTTCCAGAAACATGCAGGGTCTCACACTGCACTTGATGATGTTATCAGTGGTGTTTTCCTGTGCCAAAATTTTTGCGTGGTGTTTCTGATTCTAAGACTGGAAAATAATGCATTTTATGTAAAGAGGAAAAAGGCTATATAATAAGCAGTTGCTAAGGTAGGTAGGAAGAAACACGAATGTATAAGGCCTGTCTCACAAACCCCTCCTCTAGCAAGACAGGTAAGGCAAGTCCTGGGGCAGCTGGTTGCTTCCTCTTCCCTGCAGTAGGCATTGGTCTGCTCTGCCAAGCGTGGGCAGCAGGTTCTGGATTGAGCAGCGTCTGCTGTGCGAGCTCCTCGAGCAAGCACTGCAGCCCTGCAGCGATTGCTGTCTCTTGAGCTCTGTGCAGGAATATGTCTGACACAGAGACCTGACAGCCCTGCTGCTTTTGGGGAGCTGCTAAAACAAGCTGGGCTGTGGCTCCTGCAGCCAGAGGCTGAGGGCTGTCGCTGGGCTGGGATGACTGCTCTGTAAGCTAGAGCTGGTCTGTGCTCTCTTGCTTTGAAATTACTGACTTGGCTGTGCATCATTCTGTGTTTTAGCAAAAGGGTTTCCTAAGCACAGCAGTCTGTTTGGTGTGTGGTTTTGTTTGTTTTTTCCCTTAGCTGGAGGGCTGGTGGGGTGTCCCTTTAATTTCGTGGTGTCTCCAGCAGATGTCAACAGTGCACTTCTGTCGGGGGCTGATGCAGCGGGGACAGAAGGGCCGCTGTCCCTGCCGGGCACAGCGCTGCTGGCAGCTGCCCCAGTGTGTGGGTGGGCTTGCCTTTGGTTCACTGGCACATCCTCTTGCAATTACAGGGGAAAATCAGGGATAAATACATTGCTTGCCTGGAATGTAGTGCCATATAACATGCTACACCACTTTTAAAAGCAAACAAATATCTCCTCTCTGCCTTCTGTGTTGTCTTAAACTTCTAAAGTTTCAATTTTTCTTAATTTAGTGGTTTTGTTTTACACTGGTGGCAGATACTATAAAGCATGTTTTCTTGAGGCTGCTGCCTTAATTTTTGGGTTTGCAAGATTGGGAGATCAGTAATCATCACAGAGGCACCTTGGGAGTCAAACAGAATCACTTTGTTCTCTTTACCTTTTCATGTTTTAGACATAGTTGCTTTTTAAAAAATGAAGGTGTCTGTCTCGGGTTGCCAGTTGGCAATATTGTTTTGCTCTTTAAATTGGCAGTATTGTACTGCTCCAGTAAAAACATTTGTGTTTGGAAACAAAGAAACAAAAATAGACAAGAGCACRGAAACTTTGTAAGTGTTCGTTCTGTGCTTTGAAGTTTGGGTTCATAGACTTCTGTATTGCCTTCCCTAGAAGGGTTTGAAAACGCTTCTGATACGTGAGTAAGGCTACCTGTGGAATAGAGGAGAATTATCTGGTTTAGACATAGAAGAAGAAAGGTTCTGTAGTTCATGATTTCAGTGTGGTTGGGATTTTATTGTTTCTTGATTCTGCTTGTGTTCATTTGTGGCACTGGAGGTGCTTCTTGCTTTTCATTTTTTGTCCAATGTTCAAAAGTAGCTTTTTAATGAGGTGGAATTTATAGTTTTACATAAAAGCAAGTCCAGTGTGCCTGTTTTTTTCTAAAATTGAAAAGTGTTCTCTTCCTACACGTTACTTTCATACCTTTCATGTTCTTTTAATTCCTTGGACCTGTTGAAGGGAACTTTTCAATCCATTAACTTCAGTTAAATATTTTTTAGATCAATGATCTCTTGGAAGAAGAGGAAGATGTAAAGCTTGAGCAGTCGGAAGAACTTCCAGAAGATGGCACAGAGAAACCTGTTGAAAGGCCAGCTGTGGTGCATCTAGATATGACAGGGAGTCTCTTGGATCCCAGGAATGTTACAGCATCAACAAGGTAACTCGGTTCTGCCTTGGAGTTTGGATTTAAAGTTTGGATTATGATTTTTTCGGTCAAAGAGAGAAACTGTCAGACTTTTGACATAAGTGTTGGTGTCTACATACTGAAGCTTTAGAAGTAGGTGCAGGTCTTATAATGGTAAAATATGAGTTAAAATAACTGTTCCCAAAATCAGCGGAGGAATGCCTGTAGAACTCAGATTGGATTAAATATGGTCATCTATGCAGAGAAAGGTAAAAAGGGCATATTATAGTGAAACTGCAAAGTGGTATTTAAACAGTAAATTTTATAGCAGAAATAAGAAGAATCTGCATACTGATAGATCCAAACCTATTCTGTACCATCTTTCCACCATTCCCTTTCAATGGGAAATCCTAGGACTATTTCTTGTCGCATGCTGATAGAGAGCTGTGGGCAGGTTTGGAAGCTGCAAAATGTGATACAGGAAGGAATTTTGGAGTGGGAGTCAGCTTTTAAGGGCAGTTCTCATAAAAGATGTGTAAACATAAAATACTCTCATTTGAGAGCTTATTAGTGCTTGGTTGTAATACACGGATTTGTATTTTACTTGCTTGTAGTACACAAGGTTTTATTTTTAAGTCTGCTTTACTTGGAGTTTACATTTTACAGATGGTGAATTTTACGTCTTCCCCTCCACAGCATGTGTTTGGTATGGGCATTGCATGTAAGAACTTGTAGGGGGAGGAGTGAGGAGGAATCTATAATAAAAGTGTGACTAAAAGCAGAAGAAATACAGGGAAAATCACAAGGAAGTTACTGCCTGAGATTGAGTAGTTTCAAGAATGTGGATTTCAGGTGGAAATCTGTTCAGCTGCTGGCTGCATACTTCCTTCTACTTCATGGCAAGAAGCTGTAAAATATCAAATGATGATAGCATCATGATTCTGTTCTATAATTTAAATGATATTTTAATAGTTAATTATCTTTGTTGGCAATAAAGCTTCTTAATTTTAGTTTGAATTAAATTACAGAAAAAGTTGCAGCTTAACTATTCACAGGTATTAGGTTGCTTCTGGAATGTGTAAACAGAGCAGTAGTGACAAACTCAACATGTTTGAGAGTTTAAATTGGATAGCCTGAAGAGAAAAACATTTTTACTTGATGTTTAAGGTTAATTAAAAATGAATAGGCTTTAATTATGGTTGGCATTTTACATAATTTGTGGGGAAGGATAAGGAGAATACCTTTAGAAGAAGGAGAATTTTTACTGTAAAACCAGAACAACTGCAGGAAACATTTTAAAAAAATCAAGTGAATGAGAAAGTCCACTTTATTAAACTTTTAACCACTATAAATACTGTAAATATTTTCCCAAACCTAATGGCTTTTATATATGCATTTAATGGCCTTTTTTGGTCTTAGTGTCTTGATGTGAAAAAAAGAAATAACTAAAAAAGCAAATGTTAATGCAGGTTTATTTGGATTATTTACCTTCATCCTGATGTAGCAGAGCTTATACAGGAAAGAGGAAGAGAAGTGGATCTTAAACATGATTCTTGCAGTTCTTCAACTGGGGGTTTGTTGCCTTTTTGCTGTTGTCAGATGTTGGGAACCAAATATCTGTGTATTTTGGTCTCTCTGTGGACAGAAGTAAAAGAGATTGCATGTTCTGCATGTTGAGGATTTGTTCTCTTGATTCACACAGTGGGGCACTTGATCTTCCCCCTTGTTATTTGGACTATAGCTTGCTTACAATTTTGCTCACTTTTTTCTCTACTCATTCTGTTTGTTCTTTCTGAAACCTATGACCTTCCTGCACTGCGTGATGTCGATTTGACTTTGAGTTAGAGATCTTGTGAGAATGTGGATAATCATTAATGCAGTTTGATTAAGTGACTGCTTGAAAATGGTATTTATAATAAACCTGTTGACTGATCTTTGAGCCTGTTACCCAGCAGGGAGCATTTGTTGCTCACAGGTTGGCACGTTGTGCACGTAAAGGAAACTGTTCCCCTTTACCAAAGCCTTTTCCCCGTGGCTCTTTCAGTTTTGCTGTCCTGACTTTTGGAGAAAAGAATTACTGACTCAGCATTGCAGCTGAATTTTAAGACGTGCTGTTGAAATAAGCACTTTAGAATTCTCCTCTGTCATTATTCCACATTTTTCATCCCTGAGCCTTGCCAAGCAGTATTTGCTTTAATTGGGCAGTTCATCTCAAATGTTGTCAGTCAGAAGCCTGATATAAAAACTCCTTGGTTTTGGACTTTTCAAAATTATATCTGTAAAAATATGAGATATGACAGGCAGTAAGTTATATAAACAGTTTGCTTTGTTTCTATTAAATGCAGTGGCAAGGGCAACATCCTCACTGCTTCTGTGATGTTTTTGTTAGCCTTTTTGTGATTTAATTAGCTCTGATCAGAGAGAAGTGATAATATTAACAGCTACCAAGTGAGACAAAATGCACGGTGAAGCTGACCAAATAGAACAGCTTCCTGAACTGCTAGAAAATATATTATTATTTTAGTGTAGTGCTGTTTTTAACATCCAGACACTTCTTACTTCCATCCTGGAAAATCTGTAAACAACACGTTAGGAGAGCTTTCAAGTGTTGATTGGGCAGCTTATTGTCAGGAGTGACCTCATGTTGCAGTCGATTTCTATTTAGACTGCAGGGTTTAGTGCAGCACTCCAGAGGTGCCGGCTCGCAGGCAGCCCCCGGAGCCCAGGCAGCAGCATGCACAGCCAGCAGCCCACAGCACGCTTTGCTGGCTTCCAAATGAAGCATTTTTACATGAAGTGCTCTTTTGGGATAGCAAAAATAATCAGAATGGCCTGTAAAGTTCTGCTGCACAGGTAAATATATGAAAGGAAAATGTCGCTTTGATTTGATTGCAAGTAAGGCTTTAACTTTAGAATTAAGTGAGGTTAAATGGGAGTTGGAGATATTACGAAATGAAATAATGTCGCAGCTGATTATTTTAATGAGAAATAAGAATTTGTGTACAGTCAGGGAATTACTAAGGAAAACTTAGACATGTTTTATCTCTAGTTAAGGTATTTTTCTATTCAAGGTATGTTTTTACTGGGACCTTTTATTCTGCACTGGCAGAAGGAATTCTCAGGAGGGGGTTAGCATTATGAAACAAAGATGTTTACCTTTCTGTGTCTTGCTGTGTCATGCTGCGTTGAGGCTCTGTCTGGCAGTATAAATTACAGCTTTTTAAAAGTATCCTTGAAATGTGGTACCTGGGCTCAGAAGTTGTAATGGGTTTTCAGCTAAGATTGCCACATTTGTTTCAGAAAGTGCTTAATTGCTCAAGTTATTAGTTTTAAGATATTCTTTATTACTAAGAGGATTCTTTAGTCTTTGTAATACTGCTGATTTATGCACAGCTTTTGCTGAGTATCTCTAATGCTCCTAAAGGTGTTGAAAAAATGCACGGGAGAACCATCCGGTGCTGGGGGCTGAAGGTTAAGCCCTAGGATGGAAAATTTTGTTGGGAACCATGTCTGAAATCATCTGGATTCTTKGGAGATGAGTTTGATTCTCCCTATTCTTGACACAGTTCCTCATTGTCTCAAGTGGTAGAATAAAAGCATTTCAAGTCATCACAGTTTCCTATAAATAGTGTTTGTACTTGTGCCCTTGACTGAGTTTTTCTTGCTCTCTTTTGCAATTAGTGTGTTGCAGTGTTCTGATTGCCTCATTTTTCTCCCAGTTTGTCCTAGGAGTGACTGCTTTAACACTACATTGATTTCAATCTGCACAGTTACATATTTGTACCTTTAGAATGCAAGCATACCTTTTATACTGCAGTTTTTGTAGAACTTTCTGAGATGGATACTTAACGCTATGTTTTCAATGTTTTGCAATATTACTGATACTGGTATTTTTTCTGATATTCTTGGTCATGTTCCTTTTCTCTTCATGGTGTTCATGAAGCTGAATGTACAGCTTCATATCTTCATTTTTTATTTCAAGCATTGTTAAAACAAAGTGTGTTTATCAGAAAATGAACTTTTTACAAGTAGTACAAGTATGCCTAACTTCTTCGCGTGGAAAGAATGAAATGTAAATATTTTAAGCTGTAAACTACCTCTTGCCGTTTTTTTGTTTGCAAGAAAAATACAAAATGCCAGTGTGTTCCCCCTCAGTTATTTGATCTGAAGCTTTGAAATCAGTGGCTACAAGATCTGACTTCTATGTCAGGTGTCTTAATTCTCAAAGCTATGTCTATTTTGAAATAGTAGTTGAGCACTGCCTGTTCTGTCAATGCATTTGGAATAGACCAGCTTTAGCTTTTCACCCAGGCAAATGCACACACAAATCACAAGATGAGCTTGATTTGCTGGCAAGTTTCCGATTGAAAAAAAAAAAAGAAAAAAAGGAAAGGAAAGAAATTAAAAGCTTCTGTGAGCACCTCCTTCTTCAGTTGTGCCATGGTGGGCTTAAACACTGTGCACTCTGCTGTTGGCCCAGTACAAGGTGTCTAAGGCAAACTGGTGTAGTTATTGTTAAATAAATACTTTAACCACTTTCTTTATCAGCTTGTGTTTAATTGAAAGTCCTCTATCGCTTGTGTTTCATCTATTTGGAGTAAGAAAAAAATAGAAAGTCTGCTTGAGGTGATTTCTCTCTCTGATGGTGGAACTACTAATAAACCTCATCAGGTCTAACCAAGATATTCTTTACTGTGTTAAAACTATTCTTGGATAAGCAGAGAGACTGTCTACATTTTTTAGTGCAAGTAAGGCTCATATCAGTCAAAACTGCTAGGATACCTCACAGAGGTAATAACCTATTCAGTTCTCCCAGGGAGTGGCAAGCTCCCTTGTATTTCAGGGTTTACCTTATGCGTTCATGAAAATAATATTTAAAATCAACTTTGTCTGGCAACAGTGTTGTTGCATGGTAAAGAGTAGACTGAAATCCTGTTTTTCAGCTTTTTCAGCTCAGTTATCTGTAATAGAAAGAAAAAGCCTTTGTTTACCTCCTTCCCCACCTCTGAGTTAAGCTGAAATTAATATTTACTTTTTTCTGAGTGAGGTGTGTGTGTTGCAGCTCACTGTTTATAGTAGATTTTGCATCTTTTATTTTATTCTTTCCATATTTACTGTCACTTTGTCTGAAGTTTAAGTATTCTGTTTATAATGATAAAATTTAAATCATATTAATGGAAAATTGTAGAGGGACCACATACGCATGAATTAGCTTCCTTATGTTAGTTATGCTGATTTCCACCCTTCCACCCCTCCCTAAGGAGTTTAATATTCTAGGCTGAAGTGGGTTTGCCTGGAGATTTCCAGATGCTTTACAAATGTCAGGCTCCTGTCCCAAAATCTGCCTTCCCCTTGAAATGTAGCTATGCTCGAAGACTGTTGTAGATCTGTTGAACATTGCAGAATAAAATTATGCAACAGTCTGACAGGGAAAGAACCTGTGGAGGAAAGCAGAGTAATTTGGAATTTGCTTTAGGCAGCAAGGTTAAAATCTGCATTCTTAAGCAAGGTGTCAGGAAATGTTTGACTGCAAAATGATTAGTATTTCCCATGAGAAAGACCATACATCTGAGAGCTTGGAGCTTCATAACACACCAAGAGAGTCTGGCTCTTGAGAGACAGAAATCTGCATTGCTACTTCTACAACTTTGTCTTGTGATGGTGTTCCTTAAGATTTTGTCATTTAAATAATAAAGGACTGCAAATTGGGGTGTTCTTTATATATTTATTCTACTTCTATTAGCTGCATCACAGGCAATCTTTAAGTATTTACTAAGTTGCTTTCTGTTGAGTTCTAGACTTTTTTTAGTGTGATAAGTTTTTGTATTACATTAACTTATTTCTTCTTTATTGCAGTGCTCATATCTCTCCCATAAGTATCTTGCCAGCCTCTGCAGAGTAAGTATAATGAAACTATAAAATGATGGAATTGTGCTGTTAGTAGAACATGCATAGAAGTTATGTATCCTTTCAAGAAAAATGTAGTAGGTTTGATTACAGTTATGAATGAATATATTCTAGTGTGAAGCATTTAACACTAATGCAGGAAATACCTAATGCCTGTCAGTGTTGTTGATTGCAGGAGCATAGAGCACGGTATGGTTGGATCTAGAGTCCAAAACACTTTGGTTTTACAGTTAGATACATCATAAATGTTTGACTTAAAATTCTCATAGGGCTTTAGGATAGTTTAGGATTTTTGCAGGAGGGTTTTTACAGGCTTTTGTATATTTGGGATGAGCTGGCTGAGAAGCACTCAGTAGAGCAGTCTGTTTTTGAAGAATACTGTTCTTTTCTTGGTGAAATTTTGGGTGTGTGCTGTGTCCTTCATCAGGTGCTTGCTGATTGTCTCTGCTATTTGTTGGTTTTKGCCTTTTAAGATTACAGCCCTGTTCAGGAGGGGTTGCAGCCAGATGTCCTGAAGTGGAACCTGCTCCAGGGTTGACTCTGACCTCTTACAGACACAGGATTTTCCTGTCATATTAATATATAAGGCTTTTATAAGTTTTTGTGTATAGTCGTTAAAAAATAGATTAGTCATTGTAATATGTTGATTACTCTTAAAATACTGTTGATAAACTTCATAATACTTTATGTAAGTCTTATGGAATCAAAAATCATAAGTGTAGGAATTTCCACTGCCTTTTTGGGAAAGTTAGTCTCTTTTTGCCTTAAAGTACTGTCATCAAAGATTCTTGTCATGTAAAGTTTATCTCTGCCTTTCTGTGTAGTTGATCACCACAGAAGTAGAGTTCTTAATAGGACTTTTCTGTCTTTTTTCTTTCTAGCATTTTAGAAAGAACAATCAGAGCAGCTGTGGAACAGCATCTTTTCGACCTGCAGAGCAGCTTAGATAACGATCTGAAGCATGTACAGCAACACAGACTGGGCTGTAACAATGAAACAAAGAATCCCAGTGGGGATGAGGAAGGATCTAACAACCAGTAAGATTTTGTTGTGTCTGTAATGATTTCTATGGGATTGTGTATCTTAAGTCTTCCAAAAAAAACCTACACAAATCCTCCACCTGAACCCAAAAGTTAGAACTTTTGCTATTGACTTCAGTTTATCTATTTTAAAACAAATTAACTTTCAGTTGCCAGTAATTAATAGCTCTTGAGCAAATATTTTAAATTGATCTTGTAGCTAAAAATGCTGTGAAGTGTATCTGCTTTACTATTGACTTCTGTGCAAGTAATACAGGAACTTAAATTTACCCAAGTGCTTTCATTCTTATCTCACCGATGTGACTTATGACAAAATTTTACCATATTAAAGCTATAGTAGATTCTTTTTCAGTTTCTTTGCCCTGTCTTTCCATGTCACCATAGCTATTTTACTGCTCTGGCTGCCAGTGTCAATGAAACAGCCAAAAAGGGATAGAATGAGCACTGTGGGTCTATTTGCATAGAGTTCTAACCTTATTTGATCAGATTTTATTTTTCTTGTAAATCAAGCCATGTTCTGAATGTAGTGATTGCCATGGCAGCGTTTGGAAGCTGGTACATTTTAGTGCTTTATTAAAAATAAGTAGTCGTGATTAATACTCAGACTCCAAAAATATGTTGTTAGGATTTCAATACCTAAATTTCTTTGTTGCTCAGAGCTGGAAGACATGAACAGAGCCTGAAACGCACATGAAGTGTTCAGAGACTCAAACGCTCTTTTCTAAATTGTTCAATCTTTACTGCTTTTAGAAGTCCTATTTGTATAAAGTTTGCAGTCGATCATAAAAGTAATCATCATTGCCGGTAATGATCAATTAAATCTGAGTTTTAGTGCTAGAGATTTAATGTCTTTGAAGTAATTTGTAAGTGGGTAATTGCCTCGAAGCCCTGTGGTAGCTGAATTCCTTCAGTCACAGCCTAAGTGCTGTAAAGGTTGGCTGATCTCACAGAGGAGGAAGCTCCAAGTGCCTTCACTGCCGGTTTGAAACCAGTATCCTCCTCTGGCACAGGGACTATTCCAAATGCTTCTGATCATCATTCCACTGTGGATTAACTGTAAGAGAGGATACATGATACCGTTCTTCAAAGGGGTTGTCTGGGTTCTTTAAAGCAGCAGAGTGTGCACAAGGCAAATACCCAGTTAAATTAAGAACTGACAAAAGCGGTGATCCAGTGCCAATTTCTTAGAACCCACTYAATGGCTGGACTTAAGAAAAAATAGTTAAAACGTTAATTTTCAATCCATCTTGTTTATTATCTCTGTATCTGATAGAGAAGGAGCTTTCTTAATGTAGTTTGGAATTCTTTGTGAGTGAGGAGGAAGGCAAAGAAGTCAAAGGCTTGTGATGAATGTCAGAATCATGTGGTAGCAGGGATCGTTGCTCATAAAGAATRTATGTGAATACAAATATGGTGTAAATTAGTTTTAATCTGGCTGTACTGTTACATGACTTAAGTTGAAGTCTCAGAAGATTAAATGTTAGAAATAATGGGATTTCTCACTGGAGGGGAACATAGTGGCAGTAGCTATAAACCAGCTGGCTTCAGTACTGAGAGGAATGTAGCCACAGCAATGTCATGGAATCACTGTAGTTTCAGGATGTTGTTGCTTCTGACTGTTGTGCTTTTGTTCCTTAGGTCAGTGTGATAAGTGTGGAGTGAATGCCTGACCCTTAATACAAGAATCAGATAAATACATTTGCATATTTCTATCATGTACAGATGTACAAAGCACCACAAATAATTAGGTTTGTCTACAGTTGATTGGAATTGAAGATACTACCAGTGTCTTTGGTCAGAATAATTCTGTTAAAAAAAAATCCCAAAACCGAAAAAAAAAAAAAAGGCAAAAAACCACAAAAAACACTCTGATGTTTGATACTGTTTAAGGAAAAACAAAGTGTGAGTGTTTTGTTTTTTTTTTTTTCTTTTAAAGGTGGAACAACAGGTTGGTAAAGTCTTTCTATTTGTATCTTTAGGGACGATGTTATTGAAGATAATGACACTGGTAGCAGTGAAAACACAGGAGACTGCTCTGAAGTATTGGTTTGCACTGATTTAGACAGTGAAGCTATGAAACATGATACTGTAACTGAGGAAGAAGAAAGCATTCAGGTGAGAGGAAGTCTCCTGTATATCGGATCATAAGTTGCTGCAACACTAGTGCTTTAGAGGTCCAAGTTTTCCTAAGAGCTCTGATGTAACATTATGTGGTTCTGTTGCTCTGTGCAGTCAGTTGTCTTCCCTGCTGTGCCATGTGCACTGAGAAATGTCTGTGTATTTCGGTGTGACTTGTTTGGACACTGACTAATGTTTTTCCATTGTTCTTTCACAGGTACCAGCCCTTCCTTCTGCTGAGGTAAGTCAGTGTATGGACCAGCATAGCACTGGTTTGAACAGCATCTGTGTTAGTGAACACTTGCTGAGGAGTTGTAGAGCTGTGATTGCAGCATAGCCCACAGTCAGTGAACTTGCCTGGGATCAGGATAGGGTAGTGGTCACCTTGAGGCTTCGCAGCCTTTTGACTATGCTTGTACTAGGAAAGTGTGGTTTTATAATTAGCTGATTACAGCCTTTTCTGTTTCCAGTTTGTTCTGTGGTAGGCAGAGATGTCCTGTTCTTTTCAGCACAGAACATCTTTCTCTCTCCTCTAGTTGGAAGAGGTTCTGCTACTTCTCCTTGGGCCTCTTTGTTTGGCTATTTGACTTTGGTTGTGCTTACAGCTTGTGTCCCTCCATCCTTACATGTGTACGTAGAATTCTTGCACTTGAGGTGTTCAGGGAAAGAAAATCTGACCAGTGGCCCCTTGAAGAGCTGCAATACTTAACATATTATCTTGAAAACAATGGATTGACCATTTGTATTCCAAAGCAGAAAAATCTGTCTAGAGTGCTGCATGAACACATATTGGCATGTGTTGCTAACATGCTTGTACAAATAAAATACTTACATTTTTTAAAAAACATTTTGCTCAGAAAATACAATGTTGTTGATACTTGGAGTTCATAAAGCAACTGAAATTATAAACAACAAACCACAGGATAATTAGGTGTCATAGACTTAATTTTGGCTTTGCTTTTATGTATTATGCTTGAACTGAATAGTTTCATGCCACTGAAAGAAGCAAGTATTGTACACAGTCTGAATGGAAAGCCAGTATTGTAACAGCTGTAAATGCTGAAATAATTGTTTGCCCTATCCAACAAACTTGCCTTAGCTTTGCTTTGAGCTGCAAATTACTAGATCTTCACACATAATCAAATGTGAAGGTTTGTAGTATGTATGGCCTGGATTTGTAATGATGGCCTGAACTGTTACCAGCGTTTTTTATTAGTGAGCAGAGATCAGTCTCATTCAGGGTATCTTCATATGATCAAGCAATTCTGTAAAATATGTGCTGACAAAAATGAAATCAAGGATACCAGTAATGTGCAAGAGAATAGAATTTTCTACCACTCTGTTATCAAGTAGCATATATGCAGCTGTCAAATAAGCCCTTCTAATAAAAAAAAAATCAAATCTATAGTTCCTTATTTATTTGGTAACACTTCTATTGTTACAAATCTAAATGGTGAATTCTGTGGGTAGAGAGGTTTGTTACACGTGTAGAGAACTTTCTGCAATGGTTTTCAGTTTCTTGCCTGTGAGTCCATAAATCTTCCTGAGGGTTTCCTGAAAGATAACCAGATAAGCAAAGCTATTGTTAGTAGACTTAAATTAACTAGAAGAATTTAATGGGTCTGTGAACTTTAAAAGATAGGAACGGATGCCGTAGCATAGTGAAACTGAGCTGTCTGAAATCTATGTTTTTATTAAAGCAAAATGTTTCTGTAGTGCTTTTCACTATTGTGATGTGTTCTCCTCCTGGGCTTCTGCATACTTTTGGGGATCCCAAATGGCTCTCTTGAATCACCTATTGAGCCAAAATTTTCAGTTGTTCCCACAAACTAGCATAGTGTTTTAGAAGCCCATTCTGTAAATGAAGTTTCACAGAATGTATTAATTGTCCTGATTCTTTCCTGAGCCAAATTTTGGTCTAAAAAAATGATGAGATTGTTATCCTACAGCACAAAATGCACARAACATGGTGTTGAATATAAAGGGGAACCTGATGCTTGGGAGTGCACGATAGAAGTACTTTTGTTGTCATACCTGGTGTCATTTTTGGCCTTTTTTGCTTTTTGATAGACTTCTGTCCATTGCTGTCAGTGATAAGGTGACATTTTGGGGTGAAGTTTTGGTTTTTTCAATGTTAGTTTTTATCTTCTTTTTAATACGTCATTTCAAATGTTACAGGAGAGTTGTATCTTTTGTGGAGAGGTTAAGGGGAAATATAGTGGTTCTTCTGTGTGGAGGGAGTTTGAGAGGGGCACGTAGGGTTGTAGGAAAAGAAAGTTCTGCATGTGAGTTCTCCTTTGGGCCTGGAATGGAAATAGAAGCAGCTGTTTCCACAACTCCGATAAGTGTGACTGTGCAAGACTTGTACAGCTCATCTCCAGGGTGGAAATTATCTGCTGGAGTATGACAAATGCACTGTAATTAAAAATTGTTTCCCCAAATTGGAATTTGACTTGAGGACTGAAATAATGTAAACAGAATAATGGAGCTTTTTCTGAGAAGGATGTCACTTGCTGTCAGCAGTGCAAAACTGACACCTCTTGGTGTAGTTGAACTCTCCTGGTAACTTCATTTTGTATTCAGACACTGTGAAGATGATTTTGTGAGAATTCTTAAAGTCTAAAACCAAATGACATTTTCTATTTCAAATTTCTTATATTCCCCCGAATAACATACTTTTCTGAAGAAATCAAGTACTGGGTTTTGGCATAAATACTTTTATTGAACAAAATGGTGACATGGATTCATCTGAACTTGTTTTGTGAGATGGTTTTGTAGAACTGACAGCACTTCATCCTCTTCCAATTCTGTTGCTGCTTTTTTTAGTAACAGGGATTAGTAGCTCTTTTGGAAAGTCTCTCAGACTTGTTTCATTTCATATTATGCTGAGCACAACTCAACATCCAACCCAGCTGTGTTTGAGACTAGGACATACAAACTGCCATGATTTTAGTCACCCTAAACTTCATGTTATGATTAACAGTTTTAGGTATAACTTATTGAAGAAATAATAGAAAATGGTTTATCTGAAGAGGGAAAGTCATTGTCTGACTTCTGGTGATTAAAACACCTGGTCACTGGCCTTACTTTAGATGTAAAAATGTCACATGGTTAAAAAGTGTGATTTCCACCCCCCTGCACAGGAAGCTTTTAGTTCTTGAGGGTGTTTTGTGGTCAGAGATGATTATGGAAACGTTTTCTGCTGAGAAAGCCATTCCCAAATCTTTATAATCATACTTTTCCCCAACAGACTGCAGACATATTATTGAAACCATGTGGTGAAGATGAAGATGTCGATGGAGAAAATAATAGTGAAAGGTTTGTGTTTTTCTGTTGTTGTAGAAACCCCAATGATACTGCTCTTTTGTGAACAACCCTATGTTCTGGGCAAGAAAAACAGAAGATGAAAAAGTTATTTTCTTTAAAATATTTTGGCACACTTTATTGCTCTTAATGATTGAAGAATTAATGTTAGCAACAGTGACTAGCCAGAAAGCTTTGTTAATTTGCAGTTTTAATTTGGCACTGATTGAAATTTCAGTTTGAGTTCAATTGAGTTTTAAAATATTTACTCCCAATTTGAGAATAAAGGTCTGAGCTGTTTTTATTTCCAACTGGGTTCAAGTGTAGTTGTTGTTTACATGGTACAGCTTGAAATTCAATGTGGAGATCAGAGAGTAGAAAAAGAAATAATATAACTTCTTTTCCCCCAGAATTTTAATGATTGTCTTAAGTAAATACATTTCCTATCTGCTAAAACTGGATGGGGTTTGTAAGAATAAAATATAAGGGGAGTGTGTGGTGTTTACTGTCCGTTAAGAACTTGCATTTAAAAGGATAATGAGGTCTGTGTCTTCTTTTTAGGGAAAATAGTATATTGCTTGATGGCAATGATAGAATATCTTCAGAGGTGTTTCCGGTAAGAATGATTTCATTTATATTCAGATACACAGTATCTTATAAACTTACATGAAATACAAATGTGAAGTAACACAGTAAATTTAGCTTTTAACATCTTATGGTGGTTGGCCTGCTGCAAGGCTTGCAAAACCTCTGTTAGAGATCTCATCATCTCACTTCACAGAAACCTAGGGCAGCACACCAAGTTTATACTTATGCATCTCATGTAAGAAATGTTTTGTAATGTAAATAATTGACAGCTGTTGCGGGGGGTGTATTTGTAATGCCTCGAGTTTGGAAAGGTATTTTTTCCCCTTAAAAATTCTAGAAGTGCTGGAACTGATTAGATACCTGATTTCCAGTTGCTAAGTAATAATAACATTGTTCTGTTGTTTAAATACAGGATTCAAGTAGCAAGACTTGTGATCTTAATGCAAACACTGATTCAGAGGTGTTGGGGGATGGCAGCGTTAATGTTTCCGAGGAAGCTCCAGGGGTACAAGTACCACGTCTGGATCTGAAGAATGTATCTGATGGTGACAAATGGGAAGGTAATTTTCGCTCTTTAGCTCACAATATAGTTAAGGAGGAGTGATAAATAAAACAGTTTGCAAAGTAGAAGCAGACAACAATATGTTCTTGTACATGTGATAAGATTCACCAAGTCATGACATAGGTCTCGTCTTGTTTCAGAACCATCTGCAACTTAATTAAGGACTTTAAAAAAATATAAAGAAAAAATAGTTAAAGGAAAAACCAAAGAAAGCAGGCAAAAAAGTCCAAGTTTCATTCTAGGTGGTTTGTTTTGTTTTTGTTTTTTATTGTTTTTAAAGTTCTATGTGTTTAAAGTCCCATGACCCTGAGTCTCTTATCCAAGTCTTTAAAAACAATTTGTCTAATAATGTCATAGAGCTAAAATTCACACTGTGTCGTGTCCTTCTGTTAGTTTAAATGTAAACTACTGAACTTCTAATGCTAGCTGAATTTGACTTAAAAATCACTAACCTGCCAAACACGGCAGTTTATATTTCAATTTTTTAGATAAATCTGTTGGTTGTTTTGTTTAAAACATCAGGAATGTCAGATATTGGTTTCCATGTCATTGGACAACTTAAAGCAGCTCTAAATTTTCAAATAAAGGGTAAAGTTGCAGATGAATATTATTTCTGTGCCCCTTCTCCTGCCATGGTTTGCATTTTAGGAAAAGAAAAATACTTGAAAGATAGTTTTCTCTCAGATGGGATTCCTTATGTTTTTGACACAATTCTTCACTGCCTTCCAGGCATAGCAATCCCCCCAGCTTGTGACTTGACTGAATTTTGTTGCTCAAATGTCTGGTAGTAACTGTTTAGACTTTTGTTTTATTTAAAACAACCGTAAGTCATTTGTAACCAGAGCAAAACCCTCTTGTCAGTATCTTCTTTTCAAAATACTTCTCTTTTTATGTGTTCCTTATATCTTGTTTCCTCTGCCTGGCGTTGATATTTGGAATCATCACACCTTAAAAAATAGAAGTGATGTAAGCTGCTAAAGTGCTGTGTGCYGTCACTGACGGTGCAATGGCCACAGTCCACTCGTTCCTGGTTTTGAAAACTTGAAATACAACTTGATAGATGCAGTGCAGGTGAACTGTGCAGGGACAAGGTTTTAACTTTCAGCAGGCTGTTCCAGTGACAGCTGTTCCTTGAGATGCCTATAAGTGTCACAGTGAAATGTTAGCAAGACACTGGTAAAAAAGAATCACCGCACTTAGCTTCTGGTTGCACTGTTAGAAATAATAAAATTAGGGAAGTAAAGCTGGAATGTGTGTACTGTAACAATGCACCTTGGGACTGTCACATGTCAGCACATATGGCTTTGTCCTGAAGCTCAAGAGGTGATAACTGATTGTTAATTTGTCACTGGTCTTGACTGTCTTGTGGATTTGTGCAGGCAATTAATTTATGCTTCCCTTTTAAGCCTTTTACAAATGATGAGCTTTGCAACTTGTGATTGGCTTCATTAGATTTGTCCAATATTTGCTGGTTGGTGGTCTTGTGCCCTAGCAAACTGCACATTCAGGTGTGTCATGCCATAGAGAAGTCAAATTGCAGGCATCCAAAGTCACTGAGTCCAGATTTTTGGTCCTGTTGCCCAAGTTAAGAACAGTGTAAAGCTAAAAAACCCATGAAAATCTTGCTTATGTTCTCGATGTTTTATTTGCATTAACTGCTTACTTGCACATTACATTTTGTTGCATCCTCTTTTTTTGTAATCTGATTTAATATGTATTGTCAGAAGGGTTGTGGCATCCATCTTCATTATTTCCTTAAATCTACTCACGAAAAGTTGCTTTGGTTTTACTTCCCCAAATAGCTTTATGACCCTTGTTTTTAAAATAAAGAAGCATATCTGTTTATAAATTGGTATTATAATTTCTTGGTATTAAATCATGATCTTTGGAAGAGGTGTTATTTCATTATGAAGTATTTTAACTTTGACTATTCTTCAGTCCTGTTTAGGATGGTTATTAGGAACTCAGCCTTCCAAGGCACTGCAAGTCCTTGTGGCATTCCGTTGAAGTAGAGTGACTTTATTGAGAAATCTGTACTAGTCCAAATTTGRTTACAAGATTTGGGTTATTAAAGCCTATGTAATAGAAAACTCAAAGGCCTGTAAGCAACAGAGTTCCTGAAAATCGACATCAAATACTTGCTGGCTTAAAGCAAAAATGCAGAATGGTTGGTTTATATATCTGAGTGTTTCTTCTGCATTTACCCTGCTTTTTGGAAATCACCATCTCTATTATTTACAAGCTCTGAGCCAGAACATTAGAGCTTGCCTTTTGTTCATGTGAGGATGCATGAGTCTCTTATTAAACTGCAATAAGTCTTTACTATTCCTGTATCAGTTCTTGGTAAACCTTTCCAGTAAAAAGTTCAAATTGGCTAAGGACTGAGCATCCTTACCTGCCATGGGAGTTGCTTGGAAGCTGAGGGTGCTCAGAGCCTGGTCCAAAAGATGGGATGTTTTTCCCTGGTACTGTATCTTCCTGCTTTACATGTTATGTATAGTTTGTTCTGACTGTGCTGTGTGTTCACTTTAGTATTTTTGCCATTCTTTTTCATTTTATTAGCGCCATGCCCTATCACTTTCCCCCTCATTGATTTCAAAACAATGCATCTGCAGAGAGAAGGGGAGGGTAAGTATGGTTCGCCATACGTTCAGTTATCTGCCTTTTGATAGTTTATGGTTTGCTTTCTAACTAACCCTTCACCTGCTGTCCCTTATATCTTGGGAATATTCTGATCTGCAGTTTTTTTGTTGATTTGAAAAGGTCCCCTCCTTGTATCTTGTACTGTGCAAACAGGCAAGATCACAGCTGAAAAACAACACAAAAAATCCCAATAATACTCAGTAAATGTCCAATGGAAAGCAGGTACAAGGGTTAATTTTTTTTTTAAAGATTACTTTGTGGGTCTTATTGTTGTTCTGCACACTTTGAACCCAGTTTTCAAAATTCCGATTTGAACTGGAAAATACAGGCAACTCTGAAAGGAAAAGGGGGGTGGGATTTTAAATTAAAGTGCTTGGAAGGCTATGTCAGCTTTTTGTTAGCAAGAAAACCATGTCAAAGAATTGTGAGGAATGTTAGCAATGAACTTTTCATAGGGATTTGAAAAAATTGATTGTTTTGGAATCTCCTTCCTAAAAAATCACCTTCCACAAATTAAGAAATCTCTTTTTCTCAGTGGTATCAAGATAGATTTTTATCATAAAACCCAAAAACACTCCTTGAAAAAGACTTAAACAAATGGGCGTTGTACCTGAAGAGGTACTGTCAGACTTACCTTCTTCAAAACCAAGAGGACAATCTTTCGAAGTATGGTATGAAAACCAATTTACGCMGCAAAATACTGCAATGGACAATAAATATGTTTTTTTAATTTTGTATTTCTGATACATAAATATGGCTCTTTTACACTGTTGAACTGCTCAGAAATGCATACTCCCAAGATACACTTTGAAAAAGGGATCCTAGTGTGCATACTTCATTTCAGTACCTTTTTCTTTCAGTTATATGACAGAATTTGTAGCTTTCTGATGTATTTCACTGTTTTTATTCACTTTGTGTATGACACCACATCCTCTAGAGCATACAAGACTAAGTATTGGGTACGCATTTTTGTTTCCTTTTGACTCTTGTTTATAATTCTGTTAACAGAAAAATACCATTTTCTGTCCTTTTTTTATCTTCTAGATCCATTTCCTGCTTTCAAATCTTGGCAGGAGGACAGTGAATCTGGAGAAGCTCAGCTTTCCCCACAGGCTGGAAGGATGACTAATCATCCACTGGAAGAGGACTGTCATCCCATATTGTCACATCGGAGTTTGGATTTTGGGCAAAGCCAGCGTTTCTTACATGATCCAGAAACGTTAGATTCTTCATCCAAAGCACTTTCTTTTGTTAGGTGTGTATTTTAATGCAGTCTGGTGGGTTTGGGGGCAGGAAATGTCACTGCCAGGATGAAAGTGCAGCGGTTTTAAGAACCCCACGGGTTTTCACGGTATGAATGAATTGAAGGCCGAGGTCAGACGTAGCATTATGTGGCCATTTGAGTGTTCTGCCCAGGAACTGCTGTAGTGAGTCAGAGCAGAGGTTCATCTAGGGTGGAATCGTGTCTCTTGAAGTGGCCACTGACAGATGCTGAGGGAAAGAATATAAAAATAGGACAAGCTTGTAGAATTTTCCCTGGCATTTGGTCAGGGCATCGGACAACCCACTGTAATGGCACCTTCTGGGCTGAAGGGAGTATTTATATCCTTTGTTTACCAGGCTTTACTGGACTCTGGTCTATGATTTTATGTAAGCTCTGGCTTTTTTTTCTTCTCTTTTTTTTAACCTAGTTTGTTAAAGTAGAATTGTCATTAAACAAGCTGCAAGTTATTTGTGAGACCCTGGGGAGTGTGACCCTCCAAAACTGTAAATAACCTGTGACCTGTACTGTCTGCTGCTGTTACTGGGAAAGGGAAGTTGAGAAGAATTTTCATGCTGTTAGGGAAGAAATAATCTCATAAAAATGAGAAAACCTGAAACAGGAGTTCACAACAAGTTTAGTCTCTCTAGTTGTCTGTCTGGCAGATTTATTGATGCAAAAAGATACTTGTCCAAGTTTTCTCTGATTAGCCACAGAAGATATTTGACAAGTACTGTTAAAATGATGTAGAAGACTGACCTGCACAAAAGTGCTGATAATAGCTCTTCTCCTCATTCTGAAACTTAATAAGGATCTACTCTAGTAGATTATTAGATTAGTATTGCTAATATCTTGAACTATATAGGTGTCACTGGCTGTGTTGAAGGATCCTTTGGGCACATTGTGTAATAAGTGTACTAGAAAATTCTCATGTCAGTCTCGAAATAAAAAGGCTTTGCAAAAGCAGCAAATGTTAAGGAGCTGAACAAGTGCAAAAGATGATATAAGCCCAGAAGAGCATACTCTAGAAATCTATCAGTAAAATTTAAGAACTTTATTAGTAAGACCAGAAGATTATGTGGATATTTTTTAGGTAAGAATCTAGTAACTTGCCTGAGACAGTTAAGTGATGCTGTTTAATTACCAAGGATTGTTCAGTGGTATTTTCTAGGCTAGGCTTTACTCTCTGCCCAGTAATTGAAGAACTACTGAGGAGATAGTAACTTAGGTAAATAGCCCAGCCACCAGAAAGATGGTAATTCACGGTACATTACACTTGAATTTCAGATATTGTTTTTCTGTTCTGGGCATTACTGACATTAGGGAGGAAAAAATAACATCACATCTTGAAGGCATCAACTCAAAGCAGTTTGAGTAAATAGCTCTGAAACTTGAAAAGAATCGATTATGAACTAGAGAAAAAAAAATTATTAATCTGTTACTTAAATATACAAGTTGTTTGCAGTCAATTATCTAACTGACATTTAAAAAATGTTTTTATACAGAACACGAAGAGCATCCTTTAGCTCAAAAGATGACAAAAGGGAAGACAAGACACCTTATCAGCTTGTCAAGAAATTACAGAAAAAAATAAAGCAATTTGAGGAACAGTTTGAAAAAGAGAAAAACAGTAAGGTAGGTTAGTACTTCTGTCTTTACGCAGAATAAAGGACTGCATGGGAGGGCTAAATGACTCTTGTAGGTGATCACTGAATAGCTGTGTGTTCACAAATGAGAAGAATTTTTTACACCCTGCTGTCTGCAAAAGTGAACTGAGCAACAGCAATGCTAGAAAATGTGCCATAATGCCAGAGCCAAAGGAGGACAGTGACAGTTGTGCTGTGAGACTGAGGGCAGTTAAGACAAGATGCGTGGAAAAGCAGAAGTGTCTTACCGCTCTCTGGTTCAACTGCTGAAATTGTTTCAGTTTTATTTTCACAAGTCCTTATGTTGGCACTGGGATCTGATCTGATACTGAGTGGCATGCATGTAACTGTTCACATTCACTGTCACAAATGTTACCAAATCTTGGAAGAAGTATTTATGAAGAAGATTTAGTGTGTTTATTTTAAAATGTAGTTTATTTGTATTTTTTTTCAGCCCTCCTATAGTGATATTGCAGCCAATCCAAAAGTTTTAAAATGGATGACTGAACTTACCAAATTGAGAAAGCAAATAAAAGGTAAGAGATAGTACAGTTTCTGATTATCTACGAACACAAATGATCTACCTGACTGAAAAGGCTAAGTCATTCAGTAAAATTCCCCAGGACACTAAAAATGTTCTATTTCTGCACTATTCTGCACTATCCTGCACATTCTGCACTATTCAAAAATCAAATTATTCTTACAGCTTTAGTTCATTAGGAGAGAAACTTTGCCTATGCAAATTGCTATGTTCCTGTATTTGCAGTTAAACGAACCGAGGGTGTTACTTCTTTTAAACCTTTGGGTTGAGCAATTTTTCTCATTTCAGATGCAAAGCAGAGGAGCTCAGATGGAGAATTCATACCTCAAACACGTCCCCGAAGTAACACTCTTCCAAAAAGCTTTGGTTCCTCTCTTGACCAAGAGGATGAAGAAAATGAAGATGAGATGCGGGTTGTGCAGAAAGAGAAGAAGCCCACCAAGGAGGCTACACTTGAACTCATTTTGAAAAGATTAAAGGAAAAACGAGTTGAGAGATGTTTGCCAGAAGATATAAAAGTAAGCATAAGGTTATGCATAGGTTTGGGAGGGAAACAGCACTGTCAGACACTTGAGATACCCCTTTATCAACCAAATGATGCCTCTGGCTAGCAGCCCTTTACCAGGCCATCATATTTCAGACTCTGTGGGGAAATCATCAAGATGAACCACATTTTCCTTGCTCTTTATTAAAATATTTACAGGTATGTGCTGACAATGTTGAACAGCTTTAAATGGAGGAAGGTGGGACGTATGGTATTAACTAAGCTAAGCTGGCTAAGGCATCTGTATAGCTGGTAATGTAGAAAAACAGTTCAAGCATCTTGATTAAATGTGAATTATTCTTGATAGAAAATGACAAAGGACCATTTGGTGGAAGAGAAAACATCCCTGCAGAAGAGCCTCCTGTACTATGAAAGCCAACATGGACGGCCGGTAATGCTTGGCTTTACTTCAAACTGTTTCAGTGTGTGCATAGACAGCAGTAACTCTCGTGCAATAGTGAGACCAGAATTTAATGCTGGTGTGGGGGTTCTTCTTTTTCCTTCTCCAAAACACAAAGGTATCTTTTGGCCTCCATGTTGCCATCTGCGGAGCTTGCTGCACTGACTTCTAAAAAAAGAAAAAAGTATGTATTAATAGGCCCCCTTTTCAGAAATCAGCAGCTTTTTGGAGTTTGCAAAGTGATTGGTGTCATTTGGTACCTTAAATGTCTGTGAGGCAAAGAGACGTCTTAAAAATAAACAAGATTATCGAATTTCCTGGGAAGAGACCAGAAATGTTATTCTGGATGTCACAGAAACAGAAATGAAAAGACAGTTCCTGCCCCCCTCTCTACAGTTTCATCTTTTTCTTTTTTCCCTGTCATTTCTGTAGAACCATTGTCATTGCCAGGCACACATCTTTCCCCCTGATTCTTGGTCCCTTTTTTTGCCTCTTTTCCGTGGATATTTAAAGAACAGAGAGTTTGCTTCTACTGAAGCTCCCCTAATTTTTATGAAGTGTTTAAACCTTTTTCCTGAAAAATACAGGGTGTTAAAGTGAGAAAAGAGAGAATGAAAAAGCACCCACTTATTCCCCTTTATCTACATAAACCCCCTTTCGTACACACAATTTGAGCTAGTTTTATGTTCCTAGTTGGAATGTTTGTGGCCTGGCAGGAGAAGCACACGGCTTTGTGTTTGCTTGTCTGTTATTGAGTGACTGGTATAATTAATTCTGTGGTTTCTCTGCCTTTAGGTTACTAGAGAAGAAAGACATATTGTGAAGCCACTTTATGACAGATACAGACTTGTAAAACAAATGTTAACTAGAGCAAGCATTACTCCTATTCTTGTGAGTAAAACAAATGCTATTTCTATTTATTTTCCCACTTTTGAGCTGCTAGGCTGGCTTTAGAAGAGGTAGTAACACTGTTCCGTAAAACATCTTTCTTGTGGAAGATATAAAGTGATGTTGTCATTGTACTTSAGGCGTTTGATTTACTGCTGAGAACAGAGCAGTTCTAAGCTGTCTGTGACCTTGATGGCTCTTGGGAATTAAATGGTTCTCTGTGGAAGTAAGTGAGCTGTGCTAACTTGCTGTGGCTGAGATGTTCCCAAGTCCCTGTGCTAGGTATGGATACATACTAGTACAGGACATACTGTACTTTTAGTCCTCCCCAGAATAGTAACAGCAGTTGCAGTGCAGGTTACTGTCAGCAGAGGCTTGAGTGACAGGATGGCCATCAGAACCATTTCATTCCTTCATGCTTCCCCAGAGAGAGACTTTACCAGCGCCTGCAGCATCCGTACAACATCCGTGCTTTTTCGTTGTGTTTTCCCTTCATTTCCTTCTGAATTTTCTGTCCTCTCTCTGTGGTCTTGTAAGAGATGAGGAAGAAACGTTTTCATACTGTGCAAGGAAATTGATGTAACCTTGTTTATAGTACCTGTAAAACAGTTGGGGAATGAGAGCCAGCTGGCTTTGTTCTGCATGAGCTATAATCCAAACCTTGCATACTGACCCAGACTTGCAAAATACCTGTTTTGATGTTGGCTATTGACCCTTTTGGAAGGAAGGGACTGCAGAGCTGATGTGAGATAATCTCTTTGCATACGGACAGTTCTCTACCAGACGAAGGTAGCTGGGCTTACTCAGCAGGAACTTAATCTGCTGTTTACATTGTCACTGACAGTTCTTAGCTATCTGCTCTAAGCTGAGGTACATGGAGATAAAGGGACCAGGTCAAAATCCTGCCTTTCTTGCACGTATGTTTGTTTTGGTGGCTACTTTTAAAGAAAAACATGATTTGCATCACAGTCATATATAAGTTGAAGGGCTTTTTTGTCAGAATCCCTTTCTGAACTCCATAAACACAGGTTGCTCTTAAGCACCAATGCATTTCTCTGTGACTGGTGAGTCACACCTTTTTAGTAGTCCCCTTGACTGGTTGAGTTTTTTCCCATCTCTCCCTCAAAAATATGACTCTTCAGCCAAGATGCATTTTACATTCTGGGCAGCCTTGTGACTATACCATAGTCATTCTGGTTTTTTGGCTGTGAAATAAAGGGATGGGTGATAGCCCGCCAGAAGGATTTTAAATTCGGAAGAGATCTCAGTAACACAGTTCCTGATCTGTGCTGTAGGCAGCACCTGTAGAATGTTTTTCACAGGCCTTTGCTTTTGAAACCTGTAAGAGAATGAGATCTCTCATTACCAAGGGTTGTTCAGTGGTAGCTTTAGGTGGGCTGTATTCAGTGCCAGGTATTTCAAGAATGGATTTTTTAGTTTCTATGACAGTTGATTCCATGAGATTTCTCTGTATCAATGTACACTAATGACATGCACTGAAGCCTGTATGGAAACGTCCAAAGAAGCAGGAAACTATTTACCTTTCATGAACTAAAGTTTTTTGACAGGTCATTGTCTGTGTGGCTTTTGTGTTCCACCTTTCTCCTGTCCAGAGACCATTGGTTGGAATTGCTTCTGCTTTCTGGGGATAATGGATGAGCAGGAACTACGGCGTGTGTGCACCAGGCACCTGAACAGCACAGGGGCACCTGGTTTAGGCTGAATTCAAAGGATTTTGGCTCTGAGGTGGCAATAGATAGCTCTGATTTCACACTTCCAACTGCAGGGCTTCAGAGTGGTCTAGAAGAAGAACCTGTCAAGATTATTCCAAATGGATGCCTGGCAGGAGATAAAAACCAGCTCTGGCCTGTGTAACTGTGGTTGGGTTTGGGAGGAACAGGAGTAAATATGAAATTCRGAGCTATCATTGCGCTTTATGAATGTTTTACAAAACATGGAGAGAGCGAATGCTTTTTATTTTAAGTCTGAAAAAGAGTATTTTTACATAAATAATAGTGCAACATTTACTTCTATGTCAAGGATACTTTGGGCATCTGAACTTCTTGGGTTATATGGTTATTTTATTTGTGCTCTGTAAGTATGTTTGCAGTCTTTTATTCATCTGAAAGAGGAAATACTGGGCGACTTCAACATAATTCAGACTTCAAACAGCATTTGATGTCTTATTGCACCTAATGGAGCAAACTTCCATTTTTGCAGGGATCACCATCAACCAAGAGGCGGGGGCAGATGTTACAGCCCATTATTGAAGGTGAAACTGCCCATTTTTTTGAAGAAATTAAGGTATGCACATTGCATTTTAAAAAAAATACTTCCCAGCATTTGTAATAGGGAACTGAAACACATCATATTTGTTTCGAATTTGTGCTTTCGCTTTCAGGAAGAAGAGGAGGAAAGTGATGGTTTGTCTGCAGACCTGAATGATATCTTAAAAACTGCTGCCCAAACACAGCCCGTTCTAAGCCCAGTTGAAAACTCTGAGTCTGATATTGAAGATGGTCAAGAGAAACTCACCCGGGACCTGAGGCTCTCCAGCACCCGAGCTGCTTCTATGTATGGACAATTAAGTGGATAATTTAATTATAGTAGTTGCAATTGTTGCACTTAGAGACACGATACTAAATCCATGATGCTGGGTGAAGGGGAGTGACACATTCAGCACCTCTCAGGAAATGTTTGGATTGAATGAGTGTTCTTTGCTCTGACATATCTGACTAAAATTATTTTGTATTCAGTGAATTATTTAGTGTCTTCTAAACCTTCTTCAGCCTTACTTGAGCTGTGTAGACAGAAGAAAATTTATACCACTCTATTAACTGCTAGTTTGTTCTCAATATTTCACTATCAAACAGACAGCATGTTCCTTATGAGCCAGACAAATAAATCATTAGTGCAGCTAGCTCACGTGTTTCTGAGGAATTTAAATTCTATTGTGTGGCCAACAGTATTTTTCTTTCTCTTGAAATTTTTAGGCCTGAATTATTGGAGCAACTGTGGAAAGCCAGAGCTGAGAAAAAGAAGCTACGTAAGACATTACGAGAATTTGAAGAGGAGTTTTATCAGCAGAATGGAAGGTTTGTTTAGCACAAAACCAGATGCTGGGCAGCAGCCTCACTATGTAGCTGAGTATTTTTTTTTAACTTTCTCTCCAGTTGACAACTGGAATGTGATCTGTTTTGATCTGCTGTGAATAATCTCCTGAAGGAGATAACTTTTGTGTATTTTTAACAGTTCCATTTAAAAAGATTAGCACTTAAAAATACTTACTAAAAAGTACTTTTTTGTATTAACCCCCTTCCCCCACCCATATTATCCCTGTTCTCTAACATAGGGCATGGAATTTGCCCATTTGCCCCTTGTTTCAGTAGGTCAGTCCTGACAGTGGATATTTGCCTTACCAATAAAGGATTATGTAATTTTTATTTTCCTCTGTATTGTTTATTTCTTTGAGGCTTCTAATTTGCGTATATGTTGTTGTCATGAATTGGATTGAACAGCTCCCATTTTATTTTTGAGGTGTCTCACCTCCTGAACAAAACTAACCACACTCCTAAGAGGTTGGTTACTTTCTTGATTGGCAGATGCTCTCACTTAACTAAACTTTCTCCTGTATTTCTCCTAAACTACAAACCCTTGGACCGCTGGTCACACAAATTCCAGTAACGTGACTTCATTGTGCATTTACTGCATTTGGGACGTAACTCCTTTTGACTTCAATGGCAAATAATGAGGTTAATAATTGTAATAGATTAATTTATTTTATTCCAGTCAGAACAGTGCTCTGCTGTTCATTTGTGGGTCAATCTACATACAGTAAAAACATAGATTGACTGAAATTTGTCTTTTTCTGTAATGTGTGCACGGGATCTAAAACGAAACTCTTGATATCCTGTTAGTAAAATTCCCAGGAGAACTTCAGACAGTGATTACTACAGAATGCTGCAGCAGTTGTGCTGAATAAATGCTGCTGGATTTTCAATTCAGTTTTTTGTGATGGCAATTTTAACTACAATGAACTGAAATACATTTAACTACAAAACACTGAAATGAACTTTTGTGTCTTATTGGTGAACAAGCTGCCAAAAATGTTTTCCTCTGCCCTAAAATAACTGCACGTAGCTGCTTTTGTGTTTGGCTTGATGCAGGATGGAGGATTTGGTTGAAATTTTGATGTTCTTCTTTTTACAGGAACGTACAGAAAGAAGATCGGGTCCCAATGCTGGATGAGTACAGGGAGTACAAGAAAATCAAAGCCAAACTGAGGCTGTTGGAAGTCCTCATCAGCAAACAAGATTCTTCAAAATCAATTTAAATTCTATCCCTACAACCTGTTGAGTAACATGATGTTTCCATATACTACCCCTGTACTTATTGGGTGCTTGTGTTCATGTGTCATGCACTGTTGAAAGAATCCAGTTTGTGCACTTTACTGTGGTGCCACTTAGGACAAGTTTGAAGGGTAAGTAGGTCCTGTCTAGAGAGCAAGGAAGGTTTCTGAGTTCGAGACTGCTCTATCCAACTTTAGCAAACACAGTTTCCATCAAAGTTTTGTATTCCAGATGCATCCATCCTGTTCCAAAACAACCATAGCTTTTTTTTTCTTTAGCACTCAAGAACTTTGAGACTTTTGTTATTACCAACTTTTTGCATTGTTGAAGAAATTATTAATCCTGTAATGCTACACCGAACTACTCCTCTTGCCTATTTTTTTATTATGGGGGAAAAAAAAAAATCAGCAAATTAAAGGTACAGCTCTTAATTCCTGGAACACTTAAACAGACTGTAATTCCTTTCAAAGGACTGCTGTGGAACAACTTTAATTTTTGGTATTCTAAATTGCAGCTATACACAGTAATAATTAACGTCTATGGATTTTGCTCATTAGTGGTCACGTTTCCTCCTTGATAAAGATGACTGGACAAACCAGAAAGTGACCTTTTCTTAGTGGCTTTTAAAACTTGGAAAACTGAAAAGTTCAATCACATGCTGCCTACAGGACTCATGTTATTGTTGTTCATTTGATCACTTTTTCGGTTGTTGTTTATCAACCAGTGGTGACGTAGTGTTTGGGCTGAATTGGATACGGCATCTCCGCTTTCGGACGATTTGAGGAACACAATGAACACTTTGGTGTTTGGGAGATCTGATGGCGCTCAGACTTGCGTAGCTCCAGCAGAAAGGAGCTGCCTTAGGACAGTTAAAATCCCACTGTACCTGAAATAAGTATGGTGTCAAGGGCTAAAATCAGTGTAGTTAACACGCACCACAGGGAGAACCGTCGGTTTGGAGTGGAAAGATTACTGCTGTTTATCACGGTTTTGTTTTACAGTTGGAGAATRAAAATACATTATCTAACCCTTACGATGTAAGCAAAACAGTTTATGAGCCTTGCATGATTTAGCTTCAGAGTTGAAACTAAATAATGTTTTGAGTATCACATCTGCTGTGCTGAATGATGATTTAGGGACTAGCTTTGCTCTGCAGCAGCCATCCGCAGCTGTTTCTGATCTGGCAAAATCAAAATGTTAATTTCAGCTGGTGCTTTCTCAGTTTTTTTTTTCCAGTGTATCAGTTTGATTGTGGCCATGTTTTGCATGCACCTACTCTCACTGCATGTGTTTATGACTGGCTAATGTCAACATAGCAATGATTGACTCTGCTTTATGGAAGACCAAAAATGAACTTTCTCATGATGTAAGAAATGGCTTGCACGTAACCTCAGAGACTTGCTGTTTTGTCATGAAGCATATGAAATAGGTTGCAAGTAGGACTTTTAGTGCTCAGATTTCATTTGTGTACTGTAGAATACTTCTTGGTTTGTTTTACTTTGCTTGTAGGCATGTAATTTTGGAATTCAGAAAAAAAAAAGCACTAAAACTATTGAGCACTGGTGGTATGCCTTTTTTCTTTTTTTTTTTCCTAACTGCAAAGTGATCTGGGACCTTAGAGAATTATGAGATTAAACTAGTCTTGAGACCATTTACCAATTTTATTCAGTTCCATTGTGCAATGTACACTTCAGTTCCTTTTCTATCAGTCTGCAGACACGGGTGTATCCAAACATTGAAACTAATGTGTACTGTATAGTGTTGTACATGAATGTTTGTGTTTTATATACCACATGCAAAATGTCAATATGCACTATTTAAATGTTTTAAATAATATATTCCTCCTTTATAATGCTTAAATCTATATGATTCCAATATTTTTATAAGTGAGTGAGTGATCAGACTGGTTCCAATTCAGAATTAACAGCTGCTTTGTGTTTGTTATGCAGTGTTTGGCTGTTTATTCAGTATAGTAGATAAGCATGGCAACAGTTATGCTGAGTGTGTTTTGTGCCATCCTTGTTGAGCAATAAATAAATGGTAGAACTAGGCATTTTGTGATATAACAGTTTTACTTTGGTAAAAGCAAAACCTATATATCTATATGGATATATAGATATGGAATATATATAACTAAACCAGATATAATTGCATTGCTATGTCTGGTGCTCATTGTATAGACTTTTATAATAAAAGTACCTTAACCTTTATTGTCATATATCTTTGTTTCTCATCATGCTTTCTCCTCCACTGCCATCTCTGAAAAACACATGCTGAGTCCTTTGTTGCTCCTGTTTGTAGCTCCAGGGTGTTGGTGAGTCGGGTCCCAATTGTGCCCTGTCAGCCCTCGGTGAAACTGCAGCACCTGGAGCCTTGTTTTACCTGTGCAGGCTGTGCCTCTTGGCAGGGCAGCAGGAGAGGGCCCCAGCAGCTCCTCAGCTTGGATCGTGGTGCAGGGTGGGCTTCGGTTCCTGCTGGAAATGATGCAGGAGCAAACTGGGAGCCTGGCTCCTTCCTGCCCCAACAGCAGCAGTTTGGGAGTAAATGGGGCAGGAGGCTGATGGAGCCCCTCCTGGGCTAATTAATTCACTGCCAGTGAATGCACCTTTGGCTGAGCACATTGATTGTGTCTCTATATCCATGAGGATCTCTTATCCCTAGAATCAGTATCCCAGCAGTTATTGCTGTGTTTGTGGCCAGAGGATGCTTCTCCTCTGAGCCAAAGAGACTTTATTTCATAGCATATTGCTGTGAGTTCATATGAAAAGGGATCAAGGTGTTTCAGACTCATTCTTGTGTTGTATTCTGTGAAAAGCCACCTTTCTTCAGCCTAAAGCGTGGCAGAGGATGAAGAACAGATGGTGAAGACTCTGCTTGTGGATGTGTGGCAGTGCAGGTAAATGGGAACAAGGAAACAACCAGGAAGTCGAGGGAGCAGATGAGGGAGAGGAGATGGAAGGCAGCCTTGGGCATGTTCTTTGGGTTGGCACAGAATTCCCTCTGATCACATGGCCTTTCTCTGAAAATGGGGGAAAAGAAATTCTTAGGGCATTGAAGAATGAACAAGGTTGCTGCAGATCTGTTTTACAAGCCCCCATTTTTCCTTCATTACATTTTTTATTCAATGATGCTTGCTGTGATTAGGATGCTAATGAGAAAATTCCCTCAAATAGTGGTTTAGTGGGAACTGTTGCAAATCCACGTGCATTAAACTATGATTTTAATAAGGAAAATAACTCTGTTGAATACTATTAGTCAAAATGGAGGAGAAACATGTTTCTGAGGGTGCAAAAAGCTCAGTGATCCTGGGAAAACTTTTGTTGTGGTGAGGAACCAATTCTGAGACAAAGCAAATCCAAAGGGTTCCAAGCTTTACCTCTTGAAGCAGGTTTGGCTGAGCCATTGTGCCACAGCAGGGCACAGAGCTTTTGGAGGAAGGCCAGGCAGGCTGTAGAGAAGGTGTCCTGTACCCCAGAGGAATGGGGTGGGGTTGAGGAATGCTTGAAAGCTCTTTTGGGAAGCTCTGGGGGAGTAACTGTATCCAAAGGTTTTGAGGCTCTTTTACAAGAGGGGCTGCCAGGAGGAGGAAAGGTTGGAGATGCCGAAGGTGCCATACGCCTGCTTTCCTGCTGTCAGGCTATTGACTAATCAGGATAAACAGATTGTCAGTGACCTATGTTTGCTGGGACAAGTGTCCTGGAGTACTGCCTGGCAACAAGATCCCTTTGGAAGTGAAGGGAAGAGGGGTTTTGTTTTGAACCGGTCCCTTTAGGAGAGAGCGGGTGGCTTGGCTTGGCCAGGAGACCAAAGCACAAACTCGGTGACCCCTGGCAGGGGTTCCGTGTACCTTGTGTACCCTGATGGTGCTGCTGGGCTGGACATCTCCTGGGACCCTTCGAATGCCTCTGCTCCCTTCTTTAACCCTCTGCTCCTCCACACCGGCATTAGACACAGGGAGAGCGGAGCCCATGCAGTACTGTGACAGTGCCCTGCAGGGCATAGGCTTTAGAATACAACTCCTTGTAGGATTTATCTCAGATTCAGAGGGCTTGGGGGGTGGGAGCTGTGGGTCAGGCAGGAGCCGAGCTGTGCAGCAGCAGAACTTCCCGGGGACAGGGACTGGGGGCTCAGGGAGTGCTGCATCCTGGTGCTGGCCCCGGGTTCTCCCGTGGAATGTCAGGATGGCGCCTGGACACGTGTCTCACTTCTCCTGCAGCTGAGTCCTGGCGATGGACAAAGAGTAGTGACTGCCTAGGGGCAGCCAGCTTTTGGCCTGCACATAATCACTTGTCTCTAGGGCTGGGGGTATAAAGGGATTTAGGAATGAAAAGGATGTTCCGGGAATTCCGGCTGGCGCAAGGGTGAAGCGAAGCGCCCTCTGGTGCTGGCACTGGGAGCGCCTGAGCGAAGGAAAAGAGACTGGGGGGGCTTTTCCTGAAAGCTTAACTTGAATCTTATCTCTGGAGGTAACAGATGCCTGGGTAGGAATTGTTGGGAAATGAGCATTAACCTTGGCAGCCGATGCACGAACGGAGAAAGGGTCGGGGGAAGGGAGGGCGGATGTGAGGAAGCAATCCCGGGATTCTGCCAGGGCTCGGGAGCTGCTGTCTTGGTCACGCAGCTGAGTCTCACAGCAGCCCAACACGAGGCAGAGGAATTGATGTCGTTCAGGCATTTGCAGATGTGCCTGCCCACAGCTCTAGCAGGGCTGGGCAGCTCTCCAGAGTTGAAACAGCACCTGAAATATTCAGAGAAAAGACCCAGAAACAACAGTCTAAATTTATACCTTTATTGACAGTCCTGCTGCTCTTGTCCAGAAATAGAAAAAAAAATAAGGGGTGGAGGGAACTTTGGTTTTAATTAAACTCTGTGAATAGTCTGTTACCAGCTGAGCTCAGACATTTTACTGTGCCCTCTTCCCTGAAGAACCTTCCCCCTTGTACCTGCTTTCCATTGATTTCCTGAGTTTTCCTTTTTTTCCCCAACAGAGCTGTGTACCTGTAGACCCCAGAACACCAAACAGCCACAAAGCCTGGGCAGACACAAGGAGATGTGCTGAAAGAAGAACAACGTTTTAAATTCTTGTCCCTCCTCATTCTTGACTAATTTCCTTAAAAGTTGTTCTATTAAATTCTTCCCTCCCCGAGGGCAGCTGTTGTCAGTCAGCATAAAAGCACTTAAAATATCTTAAAATCGCTGACTTTGTGCAGATCTTTTGTCTCTCGGGTTGTCACTTGGTGAGGTTTCAGCAAGGACTGCAGCTGCCTGGGGATGGGAACAACATCTGCAGGAAGAGACTCCCACACCCTGCTGGAATTCTGCAGTCGAGATTTAGCTCTGAGCTGTGACTGAGTCTGTCCTCAGTGGATGGATACCCCGATGAAGTTCTTTCCAGTCCTGTAGCTTTGATAACTTCAAATTCAACACCAGAGGGATTTAAAAAGAAATAAAATAACATAAAATGACTGACTGGGGCACCAGTAACACAATCGCTCCTGCAGGAAAAGATATAGGTAGCTTTGTGGGGAAAAATGTTCTCCATCTGGCTGAAAGGAGATTTTCCTTCCGGCCCTTCCAAAAGGACAGGATATAGAAATACACATTTCTTTTCAGAGTCGAGAGAGATGGCAGGCATAGTTGTGCAGTAATGTTTATAGCCAGCCTGGGGGCTTTTCCCTCTCTTCTTCTAGAATTGATTTAAAAAAAAAAAAAAATGTTGTAGAAGTACTTGCACAGACTTATCCCAGCTATGGAACTAGAATAAAGACTGCTGGAAACCTTTTAGTAAAGGGAAGTTGCAGTAATATTTCTTCTTGCTGTATATGCAGCCTGTGACCCAATAGAATGGTGGGAAACTTGTTTGTTTTCCATACATCTGTTTCTGTTTAACATTTGGGCAAATGTCCAGCTCACAACTTTCTACCATTGCTAAAACTCGCTGATCCCACCCTGCTGCCAACTCTGCTGTTGCAGTGTATGACCTGGCCTGAGCAAGCTTTCATTTGACTTTGTGGGCATAATTAGTGATTTTTCTTTTTTTTTATAGGTCTAGCTTTTGCTGTTCCTATGATGTTAAAAATAGTATCCTCTGGAGAAATAACTTTTATAACTCACAGTGGGGACAATTGTGATTCCTTTTGTATTCTTCAACTTCTAAAATGCAGCTAGCAGCTCCTAAGAATATAGGAAAGAATAAAGCCTACCTTTTCCTTAGCACTGTCTCCACTGGTTTGGCCACAGAGCACCTGGTTAGGAACAAAGGTAGTCCCTAGTTTCAGAGAGGTTTGCTCTCTCTGTCCAGAGATCAGCAGATGTACTTGCAAATAAAAATGCTAATAAATGATGTGTCCTGTCATGAAGCCACTCCTGAATCAAGTTCAGACACATTTTACCACCCTCTGCAGTTAGAAAGTAACTACTTTTTTCGTAGCTTTTGGCTACAGAACTGTGAGTGCCTTCCTCTCACAGCCAGGTGGCCTGTGTGGGTCATACCTGGCTAATGCTGGGTCTGGGGAAAGGCTGAGTTTAAGSAGACACTTTGCCCGTGGTGGTTTCCCAGCTGCTCCAATGGAGACGGCTGCCCACATGCAAAATTTCTTTTAGATGAGCTTGGAATTTGCGTGCCCCATGTTTATGAGGGGGAGGTAACTTAAAACTCCTCTGGAATCTTCTGAACAGTATTGTCCCTTTCAGCTGCACCTTTGCAATTCACCCAGGGAAAGGTAAAAGCGAACGTTTATGCTGTGCTCAGAGACACTGTGATTCCCGAGTACAAACAAAGGGAACACAAGCCAATACTTTCATCTGAGGAAAGGAGATGTTGACAGCATGTTTACAACATGTTGTTGCAAAGGACTTACCAGGATGCAAGGAAATAGAGTTCTGAATAGACACTGGCATCAGCCAGCAGCTCTTCCTTTAGCAGGAACAATTTTACAGTGCAGTAGATGTTGGAGGCAAGGAAAAAGACGGATCCTGAATAACAGTAGAAGCCAGAGAAACTCCAGTCCAGCTCCCTGCTCTCTCTTCAGGCTGTCATTCTGCACAGGAAAGATGGGATTGACTTCAAAAGGCCCTTGGTTGGATTTGGAGAACCTGAGCTTTTCAGGTGTTTCGTCATAAGCTGTATATATGAGACTTTGTTGGCCAAACCTTTTGTATTTGTGCTGTGGTGATTCTGGGCTTGTGCTCTGTCACATGCCACACACATTGCAGCTTTACTGTGTTAGCTCTGCTGTGCTCCAGCACTTCCCTGCTCCGCAAGGATTAAGGCTAAAACAAACAGGGTGGATAACGAGCAGGGAGGACACAGAGCCACAGCCAGGCCAGAAAAAGGTTCGTGTGCTGAACCCTGGTGGGCTGTGTGCCCTCTTTGGGGCAGGACAGGTTAGACTGAGTCTAGCCAGGCACAGACTGGGGCTGTTCTGTCCTGTGGCCTAGGCTGGCAAACACAGAGGTGAAAGTCGAGGAGTGGCTCACCCCCACAGCAGCAAATGCAGCCAGTTCCAGGCATTTCTGAAATATTTCTTTCCCAGGTTTACTRTCTTTTTACCTTCCTGGATTATGGATGCAGTGACAAAGAAGCAACATGTGATTTGGCAAGGACACAGGAATTAATCACAATATGTGACCTATCTGATGGACTTTCACGTAGGAGGTGTGTGAGGAGCTGAGARCACCCTTGGTGGCAGGGAAAAAATTGGGGGCTGGTGTTAAATACAATCCCTTTGAAGCATCTCAGCCCTTAATTTTCTAATATTGCTAACAATAAGGACWAATAATCTAGTCTTTGACCTTGCAAAAGGCAAAGAAATCTATTCCAACAGCCAGCACTAACCAGTGCACGGACCAGACAGCAACTGTTGCCAAAAAATGGAAAGGAAGGATCTGGGTCTGCTCCCTGAACTAACTGGATTTCTGCATTTTTAGTGAATTACTGTCTTGCCAGCTGCTACCTGAGGAAAAGTGGCTGCATCTGCCTGAGGTGACCAGCCTTTCCTGGTGTGTTTATGGAAGCATTATGCCTCAGTAAATTGAATTTCACATGTAGTAAAGGTAAGAGCTTACCTGATTATCCAGAAAAGGTTCCCATTAGCATTAAAACTTGAGAAATACATGTACATTTGTGTATAAGAAATACAGATACATGTATGATTAATGCATCTCTGGTTCCTCTAGAGAGCCAGCTGTTCTGCTGAGAAACTCCAGCTTCTCCACACTCTCCTGCTTTGATTTAGTTGAGGTGAAGACCTATCCTCCACTGCTGTACCCCCCCCCATAGATCCCAGTTCCATGGGGATAATGAGGAGGCTGAGGTGTATTTCCATCCGTCGGAAATGGGAAAAAAAAGCAGCTCAGCTTATGGAACCTGAAGTAAGCCTGAATTTTTATTTCATAATTCTTGTTGGTTGTCGTGTTTTTCTGAGTTCACAGCTGACCACTTAAGCCAGACCTTGAAATGACACTTTTCTTTGCATGAAGCACTCACGAGACACACAGCCTTCAGATATTCCCATTYCTTTTATTTAGTTGCTCAGTACACTCACAGAACAGCAATTGCTTATGAGTCTGGGTTTCACTCAACGTGGGCCAGGACAGTTTATTACTTTAAAACCTTATTTCATTACCTTAAATGAAATATCTCTGGTTTACATAGTTCATTGTTACTGAGGCATGTTCACGTGGTCTGTCATTGTGTGATATCAGTGCCAAATGAAGTGTGTGAAGCAGAGCATTTCCAGAGTGTTTGAGCCTGATTCCAATTTATAAACATGTGATTTAGATTCAGGCCCCATAATTGATTTCTCCAGAGATGTTAGAGGAGATAGGAACACTTACATGTGCTTCTGCTCAACTGGGCTCAGTGTTTCCAGTTCTTCCTGTCTCTCTGCTATGGATTTCCCATGCCAAACACCCATCTATACTGTTGGCACAAAACAAATCCATGGTTTATCTCAGTGTCAACAGGAGAAGAGCTTGGCTAATTGCACTCGTGGTTGTTACTAACTGTAGAATTGTGGCCCATTCAGAAACATTCTGTGTTCAAGCAGGATTACTTGCTCAGACTCATTCCTTAGACTGAAGTYAGACTTGCCTTCAGCTCAGTAATGATATTTGCTGTAGGTATGGTAAAAAAGTGGGGAAATAAAGGTAAATGGGGCCAGTGTTGTTGCCTCCTTTCAGCTGATGGATCTGGGCTACTCCCAACAGCAAATTCTCATAGTAAATATGAGAACAACAATCCTGTTGTTGTTTGGGAGGGTGAATGTTGTGTTGTGATACCATTTGTCCCAGCAGAGTCCATCCAATGCAGGTCCTTTTGCAAACTGTGAAAATATCTTTTAATGAAGCTTTTTTTCAGACCAAGCCTCATATTGAGTACATGATACAGCAATTAGCTGGTCTATTGTCTTCCTCAGCTGATTATTCAGAAGTATCAGTACTGTTTGTACCCAGAATTTCTCCAAATGCATTTAAAGAAGATGGTTGCCTTTCTTCAGCTGAAAGCACAACATTTAGTGCAAGGTTTTCAGGGGGAGGCCAGATTGGTCTGAATGAACGCTGGGAGTTTCTTCACTTGTTTGCTCTCCAASAAAACATATTTGCAAGGAAAGCCTTGCCCTCCAGAAATCAGCTCTCAAAGCTGCTCCTGTCAACCTTGGAGGAGGAGGGCACCAGGCAGAGATGGCACGTGACTGCTCAGGGAACACGACTGTGCTCACCAGGCTGAATGTCACTGGAGACGAGAGGCAAGGAGGGGATGCTCACAGGCTGAAATTAGAGGGTGACAACAGCTTCTAACCTTGCTCTGCCATTTCCGGTTGTCACTAAGTGGTGCTGCTGGGAATTGAGAGCCATTCCCACTGAAGTGACGCTTTTGGRTGGATGAGGGGTGGAGGAAGGAGCGAGCTCTGAACGAGGTGCAGCTGACACAGTGATTGCTGGTAAAGAGGGGGAGTCACCTCAGTTATTCCATGACTTGTGTGTAGAGAGGTCGTCAGACAAATGATGTAGACTTTCTAACCTTCCAACAGAGACTGTGGCCAGACTGGGTACTGGTTTGCATCTGACCAGCTCYGTCTTCAAGTGTGCAACAGGGGAGTTATCTCAGTGTGTTTCATCACTCAGAGGCAGCCCAGAGGAGAAGTGTGGTGGCAGAGCTGCAGGATTTTGTTGGGAGTTTAATAGGCAGTGTTATGCAGTTCAGATTTGGGTGGTTATTTAATGCTGCAACAGCACAGGGTGAAGCTGAGGCCTCGTTTTTCCTGCTCTGGAAGACACTTGTGGGGTTTGCTGACCAACACTGTGCACCTCTATGAGGAGTTCAGGCTAGTTCAACCCCCACRAATCTCTCTGTAGCAAGTATAGTTGAAAAGTCCTCAGTTTTGGTTTGTTGGACTTYGACAAAATCATGTTTCATGGTATTTAACACTGTTTTGAACAAGGTGTCTGTGAACAGCAGCACACAAACCACTTGGGTGACTCAAATCAACAGCTTGTTGAGAGCCAACAGCGAGATGGGCTGCAACCACTCCTTGATTAAAGGAGGGAAAATATGATAGCCTTAATGATTCATATTATAGAGGGCAGCTTTTGGGTCAAGTGTGCATGGAGAAGAAATATTGATGCTGCCTCACTGGCATGGTTTAGTGTTAATTGGGTGTCGGCATTTAGTTTATGCTGAATATCTAATAGATGTCAGATGACAAATGRCAGTGGGAGCAGACAGGGGAGGGTTGAGTGGAAGGCTTAGGAGGGTAAGGATCCATCTTTCCCAGGCTGCAGCTGATACCAGACATCCAAAAGCTGCTTTTAACAGATCAAGGAAGAGTCAGAGCCGATGTTGGTTATTTAAAATTTTATTTGCCTCTAATTAATTCTCATAAAAACACTCTAGTCTACTTGGTTTTAGTATTCAGACAGTACAGACTTCTGATATTATCACGAGTGATATTAGAGAAGCAGTACAAACCAAGCTACCTCAGCATGTAACCAAGCACAGGTGGAACTAAACCCACCCACACTTGTAAAAACTAATTAACCTGCTTTCTTAGCCTTTAGAGTTAAAATGCAATACTCAGTTAATGGTTATAGTCACCAAACCATATAAATAGAATCTAACATGGTAAAATGGGAACAGCTGAATGTGCAAGAGTCAAAGTAAAAACATGTAAATAGGTATTTTGCTAATCAGAGCAATCACCAGTTAACTGCATCTATGTTGTAACTGTCTCTTATAGGTGTGAGTTTTCATTTCCAGTTAAAGTTCATCACTTTCATACAGTCCAGACTGCTCAGCCAAACGCTGAAACTCCCCTTCAGGAGAGAAAGCTTGTTTCACATCCAGTCCTCTCCCGTTCAGTGCCAAGTACTTGCTAAAAGTTGGTCGAACCCGTAACTGCTTTGGGGCTGGAATTGGCTTATTCGCATGCGCTGGAAGAGAGAAAAAGCGTCTTTCAGTATCTTCCTGGAAAGACCCGTGGTGGAGCAACCCCACTGCTTTTTATCTGCTATATAAACCAGCAAACCCTTGGGAAGAATTTAGCAGACAAGCCCATATCTCAGRCACCAGAGATTTATATTCACCCTCAAGGAAATTGTGGTCTTTAAACAGTGCAAAGGACACACTACAGTGCCCTGTACTAAACAAAAGAGCTTTTCCCAGGATAGTTACTTTTAGTCTAGGAAATAAATCCTCCCAGTAGTCTGAGTTTCGTGAGGTCCATCTTGAGGGCCAGTTCTGAATACAAGTGYACTTTTTGTGGCACTGGGATGTGGCACTTACTTGCAACCTCTAGCCTGGCATGGCACGTGGCCACCCCTGCCCCGTTGACAGCAGACACGGTGTACCAGCCAGCATCCTTCTTGTTTGCATTATGGATCAAGAGGCAAATCCTGCCAGTATTGTCATGGAGCAAGCTGAAAAATGAAGGTGTTAGTGTCCAAACGCTTTGAAGAAGGGAAATCAGAGTCAGTTTACATGCTGAGGAGCTGACAAAGCYCCAGAACAACTCTTACAGGGCACTGCAAACTGTTTAGGCATAACCACTGCATTTGTGTTAGAGCCCCCAGTGATTCACATCATGCCACCATTCAGGCCATTCTGTAGCCCCACACTGCACATTTCAGTCCTAAAGCTGAGCTTCTYCATAGGCCCTCTACTGCTGCTGGCATTCAGAGCATCTGGACACAGCTCTCCCTCTGTGCCCTCAAAACAAGGCTCTCAGCATCATGCCTGCCCAGCACATGGGCCTGTGCCCCTCGTGTCACACAAGGGGGGGCAGATCCAGCTTTCCAGCTTGCTGCTTTTAGAAACCAGCCCACTTAAATTTGATTTAACAAATACTGGTTGTTGTTTTCTAACACACCAACTCATCAGTAGGATACCTTATTCGGTCTGTATTATATTGTACCATTTCGTTGTTTCTTTTCCAGTAAATCCGAGGTGTTGGGATGGCAGAGATCTGGCATTCGAGTCTGGCTGTGTCTCCTTCAAAAACCTTTTTGCTTTGTGGCTTGAAGATGAAAGTTGGAGGCATGTGATGTTCTTTCGCTAAATTGAAGAGGAGAGATAAGGAGGAGTTACTGGAAGTGTGGAATGCTCATGTCATKCTTATTTTTTAAGATTTCAGGATGCTAAATTCAGGGGGACACGTGTTCCTTRCTGCATCTCCTTAGCCTGCAGGCAATTCCCATGAGTATAAGGGTGTAGTAAACACAACTCACTTTAGATGGAGAGTCAATTAACATACGTTATCAATCCTAGGAGATTAATAGCACTAATTAAAATAAATTCTGGACATCTCACTATATGTAAATATCCTGCTAGAAGTGCTTTKAAGGAATATGGCATCCTAGATGCAGTTATTAAAATAGTCTTGGAAAAGGTAAGTTGTTTTTTATTGTTTGAGCCTGAATATCTGGAGCGCTGCCTCTGCTTCTTGTTTGTTTAATGTCCCAAACACAGGGAGGAAAGCATTAGATTACTGAGACTTTCCTTGTGTGGCCAGGGAATGAKCAGTGCTCTCAGTCTTACCAATTACTTCCACTTTTACTGTGAAAGATGCTTCTCCCGCGCGGTTGACAGCCACACACTCGTACGTCCCTGCATCAGAGGATTTGACTGCTTCAAAAATGAATGAGTGGAATCCCTTTTCTGACACTATCATTTTATGGAACTGATCTTGATGAACCATCCTTCCATTCTGGTACCACATCACGTCCGGGGTCGGGAGCCCACTAACCTGTGAGGGAGAGGAGAGCAGTGAAGAGTTAAACACCTTCAGGATCATAAAATCCCTCCAATACTACAGGGAATTTGATGCTGACAGATGATCAAACCATGATTCTGCTGCAAAATTGTACAGTGTTGCCTAGTTTTGGATATTGATGTGGTGTTACACAGAGAGGAAGGCTCGTGGAGGGCTGTGAAAAATGAGCTTTAGCTACAGGACAGTAGATGCTGCTCCTGCAAGCCCCTTGGTTCCCATCTTGTAAGGTGGCCTTGATTAGGCCAAAGATGCTCATTGTGGGTTCACCCTTTCAGTCCCCCAAGCTAGCCCTGCCAGCAGTGCTGACACCCATCAGTGATAATTTCTGTAAATGAGCTGTCCTGCAGATGTGCTCCAGGTTGTCCATGGCATTCAGAGTTTGGGCAACTCGCAGCAAGATGGCCAAAGGTCATGTGTGAATCTGGCAAGATTTACTTAAATAAAGAGATTGGAAGTCATCAGGAAAACCCAAGCCAAACCACAACCAGCAAACACCCTTGGCAGTGAAGCTGCGTGTGAGGGAGAGGAGGATCCTTTCTTACTCGTGTTAGTACAGCTGCCATGCAGCTTCAGGCCATTCTGGGGTTTTGTTTGTATGTAGGGCATTTCCTGGCCAGCCTGTCTGCTCCAGCAAGGCACAGTTACCTCAGGGAAGACTCATTGAAGGGAGGTGAGTCCTGAACAGACTTTGCTGGATGTGCGTCCAGGATGTGTCCGCTGAAGTAGCAGAGTCCCAGTGCAAAGCACAAGGTTCCCTGCCAAAATGTCTTTTTTCAGCAGGGCACTAATATTCATTCTTCCCAATGAGGTCTAGATACATTTTATAGTGGTCCATATTTACCACCATTTAGCTCCAACCATATTCTTATGCAGCTAAGTCCATTTGCATTTTCCAAGGGAAAATGCTGAAATACTTAGCTGTCTCCCATTTCTCGGTTTCCATAGCCTGGGGAGACCCTGCACCATCTGCCTGAGTGCTCTGGCTTAGTAAAGTGCAAAGGCACTGCAGCTCAGAGACCTCTCTGCACGCCCCACACCCCAAGAGGGAATGGAATTGGAAGGGAGGGGTTGGCAATGGAATTGGAAGGGAGAGGTTGGCATTACTTTGAAGTCGAGCCTGCAGAATCGCCCCTCCTCAATCACCACATCCTCAGGCACTTGTGTGAAACGTGGCTGAAAAAACTTCTCCTGGATTGAGTCATGCCCACGATCGTCGCCTCTTGAGGATGGTCTGCTCCTGAAAAGGGGACAGGATGAGTCAATTGTGTAAAAGTTACCACAGCACAAACGACTTTGAAGTTCTAATTGCAGCTGGAGTCCCTCAACACATTTAGGAATGCAACACTACAGTTCTGGTTGGTTTTTCAGCTGTAAGTCATAATTTTCAAGTTGTTCAATTCAACACAGAAGCAAAACCTTCATTATGGCCTCATATCCGAAAGAATTGACAAGAGAAATGTAGACCGTGKTTCATTTTTATAATTTATATTTGTTTCAATATTTATATTGCTTTGACTAGAAATTAATCATCTAGAATACAAAAAATATCTTCCCAAGGTGCATGGAGTTTTTAAACCTCTAGTGCTATGCTTAGAATTCACTGGATTAAGATCATAGGATTAAGATCATAGGCATCATCACCCATCCACAAATGGTAGCATTTTAGTCAAAAGAGAGTGAATTTAGTAATTACAACTCTAGCAAAAGTGGTAAGTAGTGAAGTTAAACCAACATTGTCTAGAAACCTTTGGAATAAGACCCTGAAGAATAAATAGCACAGCACAAGTTTATGCTTTACCTTACATGTGTCGTAGGAACCTGCAGCCTGATGTTTTCTGCATTCTGGTGCTTGGAAAGAGAAAGAGGAGAGGTGAGTTCACTTAGAAAGATTTACTGTAAACTGAACAAGAAGTCATTTTGAGCTCATATGCTGACTGCTGCTCAAAAGCAAACTGAATATCCTTCAGAAGTCGTTGGGACCAGAGGTAAAGGGACTTGCACCAGGACCTGACACACTCTGTGTTCACCGCAGGCTTTGCCATGGCAGTGACCAGCACCACGAGCAGGACGGCAGAACTCCTCTCTGCTGCCCAGGTGATGGGTGCAGCAGCTTTGTCTGGCACACAAGGCCTTCYGCCAACCCATAACCTTTGTTAGAGAGGAGCAGGACTACTGGCAGTATCTAAACTGAGAGCTAAGTACAGAGTGTCCTTCCCCACAGCAGGAATAGAAGCGGAATYGCTGGCAAGAGCCTTGCATTGTGCCCACTTAAATATGGTACCAACAGCCATGGACACATGCTGAGCTGGAAAATACTTTTCTTTCTAGATCACAGCACCAACTAAGCTCGCTGACAACTCCACAATCACATGACTAAATCTGCTAAAGTACCCAGGATTGATTCCTGTTAGGAGCTTGGATGTTTGGAAAATGCAAGGCAGTTTAGTGCCAGCACCTCGTTTTAGCAATGGAGTCAGATGGAGCAAACGCTGCATGGAAATTTCTGGAGAGTTTGCACTGAGCCACTCCAGTGTTTGGTTCTGTGCTCTGCAGCCCAGTCCTCTGGAACATGTAAGCCTGGGTTTAAACGTCAAGCACAGTGGTAGTCTTCAGTTCAGGGGAAGTGTTACATGCATGAGGGTTTTGCTGGGCTGAGTTCCACGTGGGGTCCAAAGGTAATTGCCTGTATCTGCTCATCTACATGAGTACAGTTATTATTTGTCTTGGAAATGATGTTGTAGTGATGAAGTTGCTGATGATTCTAATGATCTTTTACATGGACTGACTGTAGTTAAGTTCCTGAGGAATCAGGAGGCTGAATGAATCAGTGACTACAACATTTAAAAATAAGGCCAAACAATGGGAGTGAGATTTCCCAAACAAAAGCCAATCTCTGCTTCCAATTTTCCTTTTTTAAAGCAGCATTTCACACATGCTGTAAAGTTGTCAGTCATCCTCTTTTGACTGAATGTTTCCTTGTTCTCTGCAAAAAATGAGGCTTCCCTTGCTCTCTGACAAGCGTAATTTTCCCTTCTTTCCTTCTCTTGCCAGGTSATCGCTGGCAAGAAATAGCTCAAATTGTGTGTTCCTCCCTTGCTGTGATCTGAAGTGTCTCTTCCATGGAGGAGTTTTGCTGAGAGCACTTTGGCAGGTGCCAGCCTGCTCCTGGCTCCCTGCTGCATGCACCAGGAGGGGTGCTCTCCTTGCCTGCACAGGTACCCAGTGCCATACCACGGACATTTCCACTCACTTTGAGCAGAGAAGTGCCAAAGAGAGCTTTTCACYGGCCTGAATAAACAATGAATGATGCAAGTCTCCAACTAAAGTGCTTTGGAAAATGCCAGTAGTAATAGGTTCTTGTCTATCAGCATGTGGACTGCTGAAATAACTGCTTTGCATTCTTTTAATGGAAAAGCTAAAACCCAACCAGTCCCAGCCCAAGGTCACGACCTCTTGAAGCCAATGTCACTTACTCCAAACAGTGACAGGTGTAAATCTTGCTGTCCTGGCCAAGCCTGCACTCGGGCTGTTGGGAGTGGGTACCTGGATCCCTCATGGTGCTGCTCCCTGCCTGTCACAGGCTCTGTGTACTGTGCTGGGCAGCAGCTGTTGTAATTCCTCCCTGGAGAGGTCATTCCTACAGAATWGGCCCAGCAAGGGAATGGTGCTTAAATTCCCCCACCTCCGCCATCACCCTGCAAAAACCCCAAACCTCTGCCACAYTGAAAGCCGTCCCCTCACCTGCACTGTTGCCAAATAAACCCCACCTCTGCCCCATTCAGGTACAAGTAGGTCAGAGCACAGTCACCAGGAAATCCTTGCTCTAGAGACAGGTCCCCGTTTACCTGTGCATTCTGCATGTTGTCCTCACTCTGTGTTTCCAGCACRGAGGCAGCATTTACTGGTCCGAGCAGCCTGCGAGCCATTCTTTCTTCATAAGTCAATCGCTGAAAGCAGAGCGGAGAGCAATTCAAGTCAGAAGTCCATTTACTATTTCAGATCAGCTTGTTAAGAGCACATTAATATGCCACAAATTCGGGATATTGTCAATGAAAGCAGGAGCTGACCAGAAGCCCCATGTCTGGCCCGGAGGGTTTGCAGTCTGTGATGCCAACTGAAGTCAGCCTCAATATATACAGCACTGAAATGCACAAAAGATTAAACTGTCTGTTCATCAAAGCCTCCCCAATGCCATCTGTGGCCTTCCACTCCTCCTCTTTCTGTGCTGTGATTATTTATGGGTAACTGATGGCATCATCCTCAGAGCCAGAGTAAGTCCCAGGGTACCTTTCTGTTAGTGCTGGGAAAACTTCCCAAGTCATTCAGCTGTGGAGTTAGAGGCATGATGGATGCTCCCAAAAAAAGCAAGAGCCACACCAGAAGCAGGCTCAGCCAGTGGGGAGCACCACTACTGCTGAAAGCACTGGGGAAGTTTATGCCAGCCCAGCACCTGCAGGGTGAGATGCTGTGAGCTGTCTGGAGAGRAGGCAAGGACACGTTTCAGGCACGAAACACTAAGTCCCTACAGCATGGATGTGGCACAGAGCGATAAAAATGAGCACAGTTGGAGTCAAGCTCTGTCAGTTGGGTTACTTTTCTAAAGTATGTTAGTGCCCTGAGCACCAGAACACCTGACACTTCACTTCCCACAAAGTTTAACTCGGGTTTGGATTTTGTGCCATGAGGACGAGCTCTGACTGCATTCCTCCTGTGCACGAGACATACACACGTCTGCTGCTGGGCAGGTGAAGGTTTGGGAGCCTTGTGGGACTTTTCTTTAGAAGAGAGCACGAGACCTTTAGCAAAACCTGTGAGAGCTTAATATCCCCAAGGTCCTTACGTGTGTGTCAAGTGTGGCTGAGATTGGCCAGTTGGCTCAGACGCTGTTGGAGGACAAGGGGAGGAGGACACAGTGGTGATTGCATAAGCCTTATTTTTAGCCTGGCTTCCTATGGGAAGAAAAGCTGACTCGCTATGACAAGCTTTCTTACAGCACACAGGGCATTCCTGTTAGGGGCATATTAAGTCAGATTTGACCTATTTGTTTTCTGGTTCAGTATTAAAAATTGTATATATGACACAAACCTGTTCTCACCGATGATAATGAAAACACTCTTTCCACTTCAGGGGAAAGAAAATGGAAACTATAAACACTGGGCTTTTACCAGGCTGCCTCCAGCCAGYGAGAAAGTTCCCACATTAGAAACCTGCCCTCTCTATCTTGCTGCAATGGGCTTCTCCACTGGTAAGCAAATTTTTCTCCCAGATTTGGATTTCTTGTTAAAAGGGATTGCATTGTGTCCCTCTGCAGAATAAATAAATAAGTACTGAGACTGAGAGACCTTCTTATAGGAGTCAGAATTTATGATAAAACTTAYATAATTTCTTTCATTTATTGCTCATATAAAAAGAAAATAATTACCCCATTCAGTGGTGGTTGCTAAAATAAGCTTTCAAATATTCAAAAATTTCCTCAGGTTCTAATGATTTTGAGAGGTTTATTAACTCCTGTGTCAAAAACCAGTCTAGAGAACTGAGGGATTCTCCTTGGATTTCTAGTTGTCTGTGGATGTGGTGTTCATCAGGATCCCCAGAAGAGAGTTCAGATTTGTGCCACAGCTCTAAACATGTAGCTTTYCACATTAAAGGAATATTCTGGGCATAAATGGGTTGTATTCTCATGGGATTTGTTGGAGCTCTGAGTAAAGGTGTTTGGGCAGTGTTGCTCCTGCATTTCCTTCTGCTTTTAGCTCAGTTTGGAGGCCCCAGCCTCTGGGGTACCAGAACCARTCTCTGCATCCCTGCTTGCACTACTGAGAGTCCCAGCAAACCAAACCCTTAATCCCTTACCTGGTTGCCATTCTGGAGAAGGTTGTCTTTGCATCGGAGTTTCTTTTCCARGTCCTGAATGAGGGCCTCTTTTGTTCCTCGAATTTCTTGGTCTGATGTCTTCTGCATAGAGGTGATGCTGGCTTGTTTGTTATACATTGGCTGTGAGTAACTACTTGTGCAGGAAGAGAAAACAAAGTTATTCCCCTAGGCCTGCTGGATTATTTGCTGCAGCTTCACAGAGTGCACACAGAAATGTGAACTTGCCTCCTAAAAACTGTGGTTCAGATGAACCCCTAAAGCATCTGGGAGATGAATGGGCTAAGGTGGGTAATTGAGTATCAAAACCTTAAGGGGAAGAAGCATCATGGAGCAGCCAAGTCATTGAGTGTCCTCCCACAACTCATTCAGCATCCCTACGTCCTGCAGCGGCCCTCACTGCCTGGCCCTGTAATCCATAGCCAAGGGATACAATCGGTTCCTGGAGCTGGATAGTACATTTGKTTCTGAAAGATGCTAGGAAGAGAGGAGCATCCATCAGAACGGGTKGCAAAGGTCTGCTGGAGGTCACAGCACTCTGTGCTGACAGGATCTAACCTGGTTTGTGACCCCAAGTGGGGCCTCGTATGCTGCACTCGTGTTCAGAAATTATTTCTATTCAAAATCCTCTTCCTCCTGTCACTTGGGAATTTGTTCTTCTGGTTAGAGTAGGGTAGAAGGGTTATAATTCTGGAAGACTCCCAACATTGCTTAGACTTAATAACTTAATGCAAGTTATAACTTAAAAACTTTAACAATTTGCCCAACAGATTAATACATCTCATGTCCCTGATTGCCCATTAGTAGCRTGACTGGGAAGATAATTCCTCAACTCACTGAGTGTTGCATTTAAGAGCAGCTTATATGAAAAGCATAGTGAGGCACCCAAGCCCTTTGCTACGGAAACAAACCAACCCCACACTACATGCACAAACMCCAGAGGTCACTCCGGTGTGTCCTGAACCCCCCACACTCCTGCAGGACTTCAGGAAACACTCCTGAGTGCCCCAGTTAACCCCCTCTGTCTTACCTTTCCCCTTCCCACAGTGCTGYGATTCAGAGAACACACAGAAATATTCTGATTTCCTGGATGCAAACTGACACTTACACCCGGATTTATACGCAAGCCAGCAGGACCCCCTGCCCCTATCAACTTTCCAATATCTCAGTTGAGCGTTTGTGCGTATTCTACCCTGACTTTCCCCAGGACCTCCAGCTAATATTGGCAGGAATACAAGTTGGTGAGAAGGCAAGGCCCAGCTCCCTTTGAGATCTCACTGACCTTGAGAGATATTTGGATTGCAGCCCAAAGGCAAAATGATATAATACATATTCAGGAAAGAATTTAGTCTTTGGTCTAAAGGGGTAAAATTTTCAAGTGGCTGCCTTTCTGTTCGCATGCATGATTAATGAAAAGGGTATTGTAGGTGAGTTTAGATCCACATCATGATGTGGAACCTGAAAATGTTGCTGAGAATTACCAGGAACCTTTTAAGTTGTTTATATGTGAGGAATACTACTGCCTTCCCCCCTCTCCCTGTTCATAAGCCATGTTTTTTGAGAGAAATTTATTTAAGATGGGTGCTTATCTTCCGAATAACCTTAATTAAGAGATGTCTGTCAAATCAAACTAAACAATTCAAACTGATTCCAGAAAACCCACGCAGCAGCCTGTGACACGACCGCTGTGCAGTTTAATTCCTAATGGATGCCCATCTCTCCCACACAAGGGCAAGCCCTCAGCCTCCTAACCCGGTCCATGCAGAGCCCGCCTTGAACATCAGAAGTCAGCGGGAGCTGAGCCATTGGCTTCGGCCAGGCTGGTGCYCTACCAGGGGGCTGGATTTGGGATGGTCAGTGCACGGGAGAGGCCAGGCCAGAGGGAAGCAGCGRGAGGTTAGAAGCCTGTGTATACTTACTGAGGTTCCATGGGAGAAGGAGTTTGGCTGTTATAGTCGGGCTGCGAGGGGAGCACTGAGCACAGGAATGCTGCGGGGGATTGGTTAGGCATGGATATAAGCCTTTGCCCAGATGATGAGCTAGCAGGAGACTGCGCAGATGCAGGTGTGATGGGATATGTGGATTCCTTGGGGACACTACAGGAAGGCGAGGAGAGCGTGATTGAAGAGCTCAGCGATGACGAGGAGGAGAATTTCTGCCCGCTGGGGTTACGAGGCTGTATGAGGATGGAGGACTGTTTGATTTCTCTGCTTGACTCTGTGGAGGCTGCAGGTCCTGGAGGCTGCTGTTGCCCTTGGCACACATTCTTAGACTGGATAAAGTGTTTTGGACGTTCGTAGTTAAACATGGTTGGTTGGCACATAGAGGAAACGGATGGGAGATTGGGGACACTCATAGGAGAGGTTTCACGGCTGTCCTGGGTTTTTGTTGGTGATAACTGGCTTTGGATAGGTGGCTGGTAAAAACTAGGTGGCAGGCCACAAAAGTTTTCTTGGCTGGGCTCCTGGATAGAATGGAACCCTTGCCTTGCAGAATAGAGGCTTTCTTGATGTGGATTTTCCCTTAAGGAAGACAACACAGATAAAATAAATGGAACGTCACAAGCTGAATCACAAAAATACTGTGTTGTGAGCAGTCATTAGCAATCCAAAGACTATGAAGTTTAGGCAACCGAATTGAAGCTTGAACTTAAAGTTATTTAGGGTTTAGTAGAATTATTCCAGAACTGTATGAACATTTTGGATTACAATAATAACTGTCTGACTGAGGTGCAGTGCTCACTGTGGTTGTCTTATATGCCAGAGCCCAGTAAACTCTAGAAGAAGTAGCAATTGATTTACCACCTGTAGAAGTGTACAGATAACCATAGATACTACTGCCAAGCAAGGTAATTTCCCATGTATCATCTTAACTAAAGATCCCTGGATCCTGCTGTTTTGTGCCCTGTCAAAATGCTAAATGTACTATTCCCCAGAACTGGCTATTTGTGCCAAGAAATTCCTTATACCATAGGGAAGCATGAAATGGGTTTCACTTTATTTTAAGTCTAAAACTAAACTTTTGAAACCAAGTCTCCTTATTTCTTCTCTAATGTGTTTTGAATTCAGAGCTTTTTATATCCAACTGAGATTTGGGATTAGAATGCCAAGGACTGTGTGTCTCTGTTTGAGGTGAATTCCTGAGATTTGCTATTAAGACTGCTAGAATGACATTAGCTGCAAGATGGAGTAGGGTAAGCTGAGCTGCTCAGAGTCCTGCATTTATTTTGCAGGTGCTTGCTGTCTAAACCTGGGCTTTCCATCAACTCAAAACCCAGGAAAATTTCATTGGAGTGAACTGAGCAAGCTTGTTGAAATGGGCAAACCACTTCAGCACCAGGATAAATAAATAATCCCCCCAAATAAACATAAAGCCACTAATAAGAAAAAAAAAAAAAAAAGAGAATATAAATCCACACAGTTACATGTGCTGGAAAAAATGGTAATCTTGCCCCGCCGAGATCAGCTGTTTAGCTGCTATATATACCCAGTATATTGTATTCCTCTCCTCGGAGAGCCCGGAGAAGGGCTCCACGAGGTCATAAATTCCCTTGGGGGGAGATAGCTGGAGACATCGCTCTTATTTTAAAGATTTAAGGCTTTAATTTCCTAAAGGTAATCTTCAATATTAGTCGTAAATTAGCTGTACGTAAACAGAGGCCTTATAGTAAAAATTCCCTGACTTTCCCCTTGTCATACTCTTGGAATTTGAAGCTGGCTCAAATTTTTGGAGCATGTCCACACTATGTTCTCATTCACCGGTGCAGAAAACTCGTTGAGTCTTGTCTTTATCCCGTTTTTATATCACTACCTGCGCACAGATTTGTACATTGACTTTACCTACAAGMTGTGTACAGAAACCAGCGTTTACTTTGTTTTCTAGAACAGTGCACTCAACCAAGCTCCGATGCACAGCGCCACTCCTCACAGCAAGCCATAAGTCATGTTTTCCTCAAATCATTCCACCTTGATTCGGGAGGAAAAAAAATAAATCCAAAGAGGCTTTTGACTTTACAAGATGAAAACGGTAAATAACAGCAGGGACAGGTTGCTTTTTAAAAAACAAACCATTTTTTTCCTCTGTTGCCGCCCACGTTACCTCTGACACCGCCGCACCTTAAAGGTACCTTTTCACTTCGGCATTCCCAGCGCGCAGCAGTCCCTCATGCCACCTCCCTGACCAGCTTCCAGAGTAAGAAGTGACGTGGAAAAAACCCAGACAAGCACCTTACCTACAGCCTAGAAGTCGTCACCTGCGCTGTGGCCGGTATTTTGGGCAGGGACGGTCATTCACTGGCCCGGGCTGTCATAGCCGCCCTCTGCGCGGCGGTACGAGCCCGGAGGCTTTAATGTGCTGCCAGCGGTGACACCGCGGGACCTGCCTGTCCCCGGCCCCCGCCGCTGTCACAATAAGAGTCTCCGCAGCCCGGCCTGCCCGGGCACTCGTTCAGGGGCCGGAGCGGGGACTTGGGCAGGCGCCCGCGGGCAGCGCATCCCCGGCGGGGCAGCGCAGGGTCCGCCCGGCGCTCGGAGGGGCCGCTCCCGCGGGCGCTGCCGGCCGGGCCCCGGTCTGTCCCTGCCCCGGGAGCGCCGGGGTGGCGATGGGCACAGCCCCGGCCCCGGGAGCGATGCGGTGATGTTGGGCACAGCCCCGGCCCCGGCTCTCCCCGTCCCGCCCCGAGGGGCAGCGGCCGAGGCTCAGCGCTGCCGCTCCGCAGGAGAGGGGGAAGAACTGAAGGAGTCCACAGCTTTGGAACAGAAAAGCAGTTGTTTCTGCACATAACACCCTCAGGGAGCAGCGAGGGAGGACTGCTGCGATACGCTCGAAAGTCCCTAAACCGCACTTCGTTATCCCGGTGAAATTCTTGGCCAGAGAAGCTGYGGCTGCCCCATCCCTGGAAGTGTTCTARGCCAGGWTGGATGGGGCCCTGAGCAGGCTGGTCTAATGGAAGGTGTCCCTGCCCATGCAGGGGGTAGGAACGAGATGAACTTTAGGGTCCCTTCCAGCCCAAACCTTCCTGTGATTCTGAACTCCTTGTTTAATTCATTTACTGAATGGCTGTAGCTAATTGCCACTGCAGCAATAACTCTCTGGTACTGCTTTTAAGGCTGTGCTCTTAGAGGCAATAGATACTTGAGAGCCAAGTTTAAAAGCGGTTTAAGTCTCCCCAGCCGCAGACCCGAGGAAGTCTCCGTGCCCAGGACCACCTGCCTCAGCGCCGGGGCGACTCTCACCCCGCTCCTGTAGGGAGCTTATGGATGTGTCTGAACAGTCATAAACTGAGTAACAAAACTAGTCTTGTAAAAAGAATATGATAAAAATATGTTAAATATGAATATTTTGCTGTTTGTGTTTAGTATGACAGCTATTTACASGGATGAAAAAACGCAACTCTGGTGTTTAGACCAGAACAGCAGCAGATCCTGCTGGCAGGCTAGGTGATTTGTATCCCTTTAATCATCAGCTTCAATGCCTAATTACATCTTTAATTAACATTATAGCGTTTTAAATGTCTTAATTATGCTTTGGCAACACTTGCCTATTGTTTAAAAACACCCCAAGCYCGAAGATGCCGCAGCCGGGCTGCGCGTGGGCTCTCGGCCGCCTCCTTTCTCCCTTCTCTGAGCCCGTGAGTCTGTCAGCACCCCGATCTCCAAGCGGTTAATCCACCTTTAGTGTTTGTATTTAAACATCGGCCCATCGTTTGTGAACTAAAACTACATAGCAGGTGTTAATTGAGYGCTAATTTATTTAAATTCCTCGTCATTAAAGTGATTAAGGGAGGGAGTGTGTTCCTAGTTGTTGGAGAGGTTATTTGCTTTTTAAGTAAAAAAAAAAATAAGTAAAATAATTAAGAAGCGGTAGTCTGCAGAGAGAGAGGTGAATACTTAAAAAAAAAGGTACCTGTAGCCTGATGATTGCCCTGCAGGAAGCTGCGAGCCTGGTAAAGGTCAGGCTCTGTGCTCAGACAGACTCCCTGGCTTCCCACCAACTTCAACTTATCTCAGAACTAAAGTTGGCTGCAAGGCATCAATTTAAGGACAGCTTTATACACTTAAGAGACTGGACACAACCGGGACAACTTGTGTGAAAGAGGATGAACAGAAAAACCTGAGATCCAGCAGGTAGGGAAAAAAGTGAAAGAACTGGAAGMTGAACTGATGAAGGCAGAGGAATAAATCTCAATGCCTGTGCCAAGTAACTTAATAGTGCTGTGACCAGCACTGCGAGGTGTTAGAAACCAGCTTTTCTGTCCTGCTTCAGTTTACTTTCTAAGAATGATGCCCTGCTGTGTCTGACTGGGTTCTCCTCATTGCTCGAGTCATATAGCAAAAAAATGTCTAGAAAAAGAGTTAAGAATATGTTGCTTATTTATTAAGGACTCTTAAAAGCTACCTCCAAGACCTGGCAATATAGTTAGTGCCTGAAGCCTCTTCTTTTGCTTGGATTGAGTTCCTTTACTGAAGTTAATGATCAATATTGGCTTTGTTCTGCTTYGTTGAGGCTGTTGAGGACACTGTAAGCTGCCGGTAGAAAGGAGTAGCTGGTAGTGAGAGTCTGCTTGAATTGCCTTTTCTAGCTTTTGTGGAGTGGCTGTTGCTAAGCAATAATTGGGAGGAGTACAAGGATTTCATTCATTTTATAGCTACTCCCAGTAATGGCTTCGTTCTGTCATCACTGCCTTTGTTTTTATTTGCCTTTGGTAATACAGTTGCAACCACATACACTACCWGAGGGAGTGATATGCTAAATCTGACTAACAAGACAGTTATTTTACAGCCAGCCATTAGCCATGATTGCCGAGTTTGAGGTGACAGCAACATTTACAATGCTGAGTCACATTCATAATGATGTTTCAAAGCACTTGGCAATAAGTCTGTGGGCTTTAAAGATATTGAAATGCTCATAGATGGGTATAWCCAGATATTTTAATAGTTTCTCTCTGTATCTTGAGATGTGTCCAAAGTCTGGTTCAGCACTGCTGTCAATCAAAAAGCACTTTGCAGCTCTGTACACTAGTTAATGCTTTTTGTTTATATATATATAGGTATGTAACCKATATTTTTAAAAGCTACTACATAGCTGATTTGGGTGGTATGGTATATCCCTTCATGCCGTAGGGTCTGCTTAGGGTCCCAGCTGGTCTTGCTGGAGCAAGCCTGGATTTCATGGAAGGGCTTGAAGTCAAACTGAGAGCCTCCTCTTAGTGATCTGTGTGCAGGCCAATGAAGCAAAACCATTTTTACTCAGTGATTTAGCAAAAAAATAACTCCTGTGCATGAAGACATCTCTATTGAAAAATTATCTCTCCCGTGGCAAAATTTGGAGGAGGATGTTCAGAATTGTTAAAATAGCTGGTTTAGTTAAAATGGCTGAGTACATCCAAAAATAATCTCTAACCCAGGGAATGCTTTCTGTCAGGGACAGCCGTTTACACACGCGGTAACAGGATCACAGCAGCTCCAGGCTGGCATTCAGCTGGGAGAGGGGGCACATGTCTGCCTCCCACGTAGCTCTCACTGTCACAAACAGGACTGAGGGAACTCCTCTGCTGGGCTTGGGTGCCTGAACTGTCACCATTCGAGGTCATGGTTCTGCCCATAAAGCCCTGAGAAACACTCCAGAAGTGGGGATGACATTGCCAACATGTGCATTCGAACTTGTTTTGGTTCTCTGGAGCAATCCAACAGGATAACTGATAAGGCAACAAGTGTACAGTGACTTGAGAGCTGTGCTTGGGATGGAAATTGGATCAAGTCTTGTTATAAAATGGAATACTTTATTACTGGGGGGAAACGTCTGTCTCCTGAGTGGGGAGTGTCCCCGCTATGGCATGGGGCTGTTTTCATTCTATCCAGTGGGTCACTGGTTCAGTGCTTTCCCTGCACAGAGTGCTTTGCAGGTCCTGTCTGCATCACGCTTACAGGACCTTGGGTTTTATTGCTGTCTTTCAGAATAAGAAACAGGAACATGAGGTGATGCCACTTGGCCAAGGCCACAGAGGAAGGTGGTGGCAACAGAATTGTACCTTGAGATTTCCCAGGTACTGTGATCCTCGTGATCTGCTGTGGAACCAAAGGTCTTCTAGAGGCTAATTATCTGGGGTGATGCTTTTAAGTTACTCACAGATAGGCACTTCTGCAAATGACATCAGGCACTCACCTCAGCCTTTAGGTAGTCACACACTTGGTCAAGCCCAGCCTGTGCTGTGCACCAGCCAGGCTGCTGCTGCACTTTGCCACTGTCAGCCAGGCAAACAGCTCAGGCTACTGCACGTGCCTGTTCCCTCTCAGGGCAARGGGCACTGTGGTTTGCAGCTGGGATCACCGGGCAGCTCACACCCCAAGTGTCGTGAAAAACTGACCCCAGGATGCGATTTTCTCTGTCTTACCGCAGAGGTGAAGCCCGAGGTGAATTTTCATAAGCTCCATGGAATTCTTCAGCTGGGCTCTTGGAGCTCATCTGGCCAAAGCCTGTGGCTGCTGCTCGAGTGCCCAGCCCGGGGCTCTCTGGGCTGTAGGATGGCAGAGCAGCTGCCCCACGGTCCTTGGCTCCTGTCTGGCTGCTCCTCGGGAAGGTGGGTTTCTTCATGGTGATCTGCACAGCTGGCCTGTGGGCAGCGCCTCCAAAGCTTTCCAGCTCTTTAGCTCCTGGAAGTAGAATTGTCCCCACGTCAGGCAGGAAGCAGTGGGGGCTCACCAGTACAGCACACGCAGTAACAGGGGGTGGGAAACTGGGATGTCTGAGCTCAGCCTGTCTGGGCTCTGCACAGACTGAAACCTGCACGGCTGCATGAGCCAAGCCTGACTCCTGGCCAGGGCTGGTGAGCTCTGGGTATGTTCAAGGTGCTGTTCTGGTTGCAGAGGGCTTCCAGCACAAGCCAAGAGGGTCAGGTGGTACCATAAATGAAGTATAGACACAGCCAACGTGTTGGGCCAAGCTGGAATCCCTGGAGGGATGAAGCTCAGGGATGAGACTTCTCTGAGAGGGAACATCATCTCCACCTTGTCATCCTTGACCCAGGAGGAAGAGGGACCAAAAGCAGAAACACAGAACAACTTGCATCCAGCTCTGAGAGGTACCCAAGCTGACTGCATTTTCAGGGGCATTTCTCTTCTCTTGAGCCTACAAAATTGTTTGGGTCTGGCTTCTGCTTGGCAAATGTCTGTGATTCTGCCTGATGTTGAGCAGCAGCAAATTTTTGTGCTGAGTTGGTCAACACAGAAATGCATGTGCTTACCTGGGGAAACAGAGAGATGTGCACTGGATGCTGCAGACCCAAATTCATTTTCAGCAACACATTTAAATATTCCAGAATCTTCTGGAAAAGCTTCTGTAATAACCAGGGTGCAGACTTCCTCTGAAACAAGAGATTCAGGCATGTTGTTGTACCAGAAAGGCCAAACGTTAACCTGTAGGAATTGCTGTTTACAGGACTGTTACTTAGTGATGGTGTTTGGCATCAATAAAGTACAAAAAAAGGGATGTACAGGGCATAGGAARTCAAGGGATTAAGAAGGAACAAGATGAAGGAAGACTCTTACTGTGATATTAATGAAACAAGACACATTTTTTGTGGTGTTTTGTTTGCCTGTTTTGGTTGAGTTTTTTTGGGTTTTGTTTGCTTCATTGGTTTGGTTTTGTTTTTGTTTTTCTTTTGCTAAATTCTGTCTTTTTTGCACAAGTTTAAACTCCACAAAATATTATAGATCAGAATGGCTGATATGTTTTCTCTTAGCACAGGGTACCCTTCATTGACTGAGTGTAAAAGGATTGATGCCTTTTCCCCCCAGTGTTGTGAAAAAAMTCAGGGTCTTTCAGGTGCTTGTGTCAAAACTGAGATCTTCAAAACTCTTGGCCTGGCTCTGAATGTTGTCTTCTGGCTACCCTTTGGACATTATTGTTTTATCTTGGATGAGGTAGGAAATACTGAGTGTGGGGTAATTAACTGGTGAGGAGTCTAACAAAAAGTGCAGTGTACTTACCAGGAACTGCTGATGAACAAGCCTCTGCTCAAGATAAGAGAGAAAGAGTTTAAATGGTTATAATGTCAGAATGAAAAAAAACCTCTTCAGCTCTTCCTCCCGCTCCCCCCTCAGCTGCCACCCTGGTTACAAGGGAACAATTTTCCCTTCTGCCCATCCAGARGAATAGCATCTGGATAGGGAAATCTCAGCTTTGGCTGTGGAACCTGATGGTAGGAACACCTCTCCACCGAGGTGATACAGAAAGAGCTCCCCTGACTCTGGAGTTGGCTGCTGTGGGTTTGGCCCTCTGGAGCTCTGACCTCAGGCCTGGGAATATCAGAAATCATTCAAAATGAGGTTTTATATATATATATATATCTATCTTTTTTTCCCCTGAGTTCATCAGTAGTTCTAGTATATGGAGACAACGSCTGCATGGCTCAGCAGTCCTGTCATTAATAACTAACAGCACGGAATCTCCCCCGTTGTGCCTGACCCGCTCGTGCGTTGCCAGGGGAAGCRCAGACTGTGCAGCAGCAGCCTGTGACTTCAGTCATCTGATATCGTAAACTTGACTCTGCTCCTACAAACCATCTCCTGGTTTTCACAGCAGTTCTCTTTGCTGTCTGATCGCTGTCCCAGCGAAATGGCTGTGCCCCAGACAGAGGTAGCAGCACCTACTTTTTCGCAGTATCCGGAAGTCRGCAGAGTCCACGATGGGATCGTATTCCCTGTACCAGCGAACCTGCAGGGTGGGGGTGGCGTGAATGCGACACTCAAACACCACCAGCTGACCCTTCGTAGCTCTTAYGTTTTGTAGGCCCTGCAGGAGAAAAGATTTGTGTTAAATGTCTGATCCAAATATTTCCCCATTGAAGCAATTGGTGGGAAATGACATTCCCTTCATGAAGGGAGGAAGATGGTCTCATGGCYGTATTTTTATTTTACTTACAATAGTTGACTTAATTCTAAATGCGTTTGCAGTGGGTTGTGAGTGGAAGTTTTTTTATCAGCAGACCAGTGCTCATTAAAATCTTGCTTGTATCTTTAAATAGAGATACAAATTCAGGAAAAACATCCATTCCACTRGATGCAACAAAATAAGGGTGGTTACTACGTGAGGTTTCCACTTCAGCCTCCTTTGCAGGAAATAAATGAGATTAATTTATATAAGTGGTTCTGTCTGTCTGGATTGTTTACCAATTAAGATGCTAGTTTGATAGCGTCATTAACGAAGTATGCTGGCTTCTTTGAATTGTAAATAAACCAGTGTTCCAGCCTAGAAATACCTTCTGATGGAACAAGAAAATGCAAAATCCGATGCTGGTAGCTGCAGGACAAGCTGTGTTGTTCAGACAACTTGTGSTCTTTACCTTTGTAAACACAGGTGTGCTTCCATAGACAGACCCAGCCAGGCTCACCGAGGGACTCTGCATCTAGATGGCAAAGAAAAGTGATTTTTATAGCTTGAGTTTTTCATRTGCAGAAACCTGGATGCGTTGCTGGCATTTTATTTTGAAAGAGAAGAWGATTCAGAGTGTCTTATCTGTTGCTYATGTTCCAGGCTAATAAATACCCCRTGYAGAGTCTCCACTCAAGAGTTTCAAGAGGAAATAACTCCCTGGCCTGTGAACACCAAGTTAGTGGGCAGAGGAGCTGATAACCAGTAAATGTTGCTCAGAGCTTTAAGCCAATTACTTGCCCACATCTTGCAGCCTCTGTGTAAAGATCTGTGCTGCTGCCAGTAGCTGTCCCCTGCTACAGAGCTCCTGACCTGGTTCAGCTGATCCAGGTCTAGCACTCCCTGGCTTGTGTGGTTGCTACAGTGAGGCTGAACATAGAGAAATGAGCAGGCTCTTTCTGCTCGGTCCTGACATCCTCTGTTAGAGCTCAGCTGACACAGGTTCCAGTCAGACTTCTGATTAAGCAAGAAAGGCAGTTTAAGGGTGATCAAATATTTGCAGCGTCCTGGTTCTACGGTGGAGTGTCGATGTGCACTCATCTCTGTCTCATTTAGCTTTGGAACCATGTGTCTTGTCTAAAAATGTGCTTGGGTTTGTTTTGCTGTGACACTGGTCTTTTTTATAATCTGTTCTGTGAAAAATCCCAAGTTATCAGCTGTTTCCCTCCCAGCCTAAGTTAAGATGAGAGTCTGTCTCTGGGTGTTCTGACATCCCCAGCTCTTGGCCACGTATGGGCTCTAAACCAACTCTCTATTCTGAAGTGAATGTTTGAAGTACAACTGTGGCAGCCTCTTGAGCATTTCCATCCCTGTCACCTGCTCCATCCACTCTTGGCAATTCTGACTAGGAAGTGTTCAAAGCCAGAAAGCCCTTTTCCAGAGCTTAGGGTCCAGATCTTGATGTTCATGATGACCCTTGCTTCTTAGTCACCAGAGGAAGATGAGCTTGAGGTGATCCTTGCAAATATTTCTAGTATGCTGTAAATAATAATTAAAAAGAGCGTAACCTGCTCTTTGAGGGTCAATAGATAAGGCTGAATTAAAGTGGTGTAACTCTGGTGAACTGGATGGTTGTGACACTGCACTGGCTGAGGAACTAAGGGACAGCAAAACACTGGTGGCTCTCTGCTTTTTCCTGGTGTGTGGGGAAAAGTAAACACGGCAGGATGGAGACAGAGGCTTTAGGAGGCTGAGTATACTTGATCCAATAATATTTACACTTACTGTGACATTCCTCTGGCCCTGACAGGATGCTGAGACTTGCAAGGGAGCTTAGCCTTCGGATTTACCCTAAGAACCTGCAGAGACAAACATAAACAGGTGTGTGTTTAGAACTGTCTCCTTTTCTTAAGACACAGAAATGACTTTGTTTTGTGAGCTGAGCATAGGTTGCTTGGAGGCACATAGATGTGCCAGAGGAAATAGARACATCCTGAGTACTTGTGAGTAGGCTTAGGTCACCTCCGAGACATGGAGACACCTAATCAAGATCATTGATACAGACCTCTGCAAAAGACCCAAGTTACCTGTGAAACGTGTCTCCATGGTGGAGTTAGGGTCTTCCTGCATTTGGATGGAAAAGTCTAAAGAAAACCCTTGTTACTTATTGAAAGTGAAAATGGAACCTCATAAACCAGCTGCTAGGTCCCTCTGCACGAGAACTGCAGCATACTGGATTGACGCAAAAAAGTACTTGCTGAGATCTTAATAGCTCACCATGGTCATGAAAGCTTTAGGGATTTCATCTTTTCCTACGGCAAGAGGGATTTTTCTTGCAGATGTACCACAGGGTACCCACCCTGCTTCTCCTGGGCCCAGCTGCACTGGGACAAAGGCCAGTCTCGGCCAACACCTTGCTGGAGCAGCAGCAGCGCTGCTGTTATATGCTCTGCTGCTGGAGTGAACATCAGAACGGGCCCTGGTGAGGAGCAGCAGCACGTGTGACACACGGTGACAGTGCTCCTGTGCCTGTCCGCCTCGAGCTACAGCTGTGGGGAAGGAACTGAGCCTGGTTTAGCARCCAGGAGAAGGCATGGGAATGCCTGCACTGGCGTTCTGCTGGCCGCAGGAGCCATGGAGGTGCCCCGCTGCTCTCTGCTGTGATGCAATCCTGGTGAGCTGAAGGGGGCCCTGGGATTTGCAATCCCCATCCACTGGGCCAGCCTTCACCCCCTCCGACTCCTGGCGCCTGCGGCATCAAATTCGATGTTGTCTGGGGCTGCTGTTGTGTGGTGCCAAGTCCTGCGCCTGTGGCCAGGCAGACACTCCCTGAAGGTGTTGGCAGGTGGTTGCAGAGCTGTTGTTTGCTGTTGAAGGATCAGTTGCTAAGGCCACTGGAGTGTTCCCTTGTGAGCTCCTTGCCTGAGCCACTGCCTTTGTGGCAGTTTTGCTTTGTCCTTGCAGTCTGCAAAGGACCAGAGGTGAGAGGTCATGGTTTGGCACCTTAACTGTCTCTAAGGTTGGAGTTGTTTTCCTGTGCCCTGACAGTGCTCTAAGTCAGAAGAGCGTGTGTGTTTCTTCAGGGTTTGGATCCTACCGTTGTTGCTCCTGGTCTCACATGGTGTTGTTAGGCACTTACAGCATTTGTAGCACATTATGCAGAGTAACTGCAAATTTGGGATCTTTTAGCTGTGTGTCACCCTGTCTTGGAGTCATATTTATGGAGTTACAGGTGGGTACCTGGTTTAGAGATAGGGAGATACCTCAACAGAGTGGGATTTAGTTACCTTGCAGAGATCAGTATGCCACCCATTGCCCATCTTATCAAACAAAATCAATATACATGTCTGAGTTCCTCAGAGGCTTTGCATAGCTCTTTGGTCCAAATAATTTATTTGAAGTCTGTTCTCTGTCTTTCCTGCTTTCTGTCACTCTCCAAAACACTCACACCCAATCACAGTGATGGATATCTTGCAATCTAGTTGGATTTGCCTGGTTAAAATAGGAACACATCCCTGTGTCTCATTCAAACCTGCAGTGTGTTACTCTGAGCCCCGAGGGCCCCAGGTACAGTTACCCAAGGACTTGGACCACCCATGGCCTTCATATTTCCATCTGTTGCTCTTGATTTATAAGTGCCTCTCAAGCAGTTCAAGGATGGCTCCTGTCCAAGGTTATATCATGAGGCCATCAACAGGGCTGTGCCGTGATGCAAGGGCAGCTGGATAATCCCAAACCCTTGGATGTGGGAGCAGGGCCTGGGAAGCCAATGTTATGAGTTGCCCTGGGTTCCCACTGCAAACCAATCCTGGCTGGACTCCACCCCAGATTCCTGTGTTGCTGGTTGCAGTGCTGCCTCCCAGTCTATCAGGTAACAGTTGGTATAGTCAGTTTTCAGGACCTGGAATATTGGATGATTTGGGTTTTTTCTATTTTCCCTCCAAAGAAAAAGGGTGATGAAAAATCAGACCTGTGCAGATTACAAAAGGAGTTCCTGGGCTGACATATCTGCCTTAAAGATTGTCCCATGCACCTGAGACAGCATTAACAAAACTGCACTGGAGGATCATTGGCCCCTCTTTTTACGCACAACGAAAGACTTCACTACCCTTAGAACTGCCATCGCTCTTCCTGTTCCACTGCAAGTCCAAGATCAGTCTGGAATCAGGCAAGACAGGCACAGAAACAGAAGGCACAGAGGTTCCCCTTAGCAAGAGGATGTGCARTGGTCAGAGGGGATTGTGGCTGTCTGTGGTTTAAGCACAGTGAGGTGCTGCGGGAAGCACTGGACACACTACATCTGGGGTGAGGAGCGAGATCTTGGAGAGAGGTTGCTCTACTGAACTGAATAAGAAGAGCTCCTGACAAGTTTCCAGTATGATGAAAGAGGCGCTGAACTTTAGCTCTAAGCAGGAATAGCAGCAGCTTATGAATTTGTGCTCAAGACAGTTACTCAGTTGCACGGCATCGGTTCCTCGATGYGATGATTGCTGCTAAGACCTCCTGACGTGGCAGAGACTATGGCCAAGGATGGTGGCTGTCAGGGCTGCAAGTGTGCCTGGCCTGATGCCCTGTGACACACGGAGCAGTCAGTGTTCTCGCAGCAAATACAGGCAGCTCTATGTGGGCTGCTGCAGCTGCCAGTGCTTGARAAAGGCTGGGCTAACCTCTCGTCAGAGCAGGTCCTGTGAGTTCAGCTGAGTGAAGACCCCATCACTGGGAGTTCTGTTTGTGCTTGGCTGCTGTAGGTATCTACTCTTCAAGGCAGAAGCCATCCCTGAAATCCAACTCATCCTTCACACACATGGTTCAAGTTAGATGCTCTGTTCTCACCTCCCCTTGTGTGGTCCTTCTATTTCACAGTTTGCTTCTCATGAGTGTGTTGGATGGTCTCACTGTTAATATTGGATTTGGGTAAAGCARTGTTCATGGGAACAGATGAAAGGCTTATGAGCTTCAGGGCTGGAACAGTCACTGTTTTAGTCTGAATTTCTTGGTTTTAATTGAGATCTAATGGCATTGGGGCTGAGGATATTTAGTAAACCAGGAAACTTTCAAGCCTGCTGAATGTGGCAGCTGGTGCTGCTTTGAAGGGCAGAGTGAATTTGGAAGAGTAAATGTCCTGAGAGCATTTGGACACTGGCTGCAATGATGACCAGCCCTGCTACTACTAATTGGTTTCACATGATTGAAATAGTGAACTTCTGTATGAGGGCAAAGCTGTCCTGTGTCTGTGGCTGTCCAGCTTAGCTGTAAATATGAGAGGAGGTCATTCAGCTTCCAAGAAAACACTGGAAGATGACTCTGAGATATCTGCTTTCTCTCTGACACATCATCTTTTCTTAATGAGTGATGCTCCAGGCTTCTGTAACTATTGGTTCTCAGACTCCTGAGATCCTCATCCCGTGTCCTGCTGAGCTCTGTGTGTGACTTGCCCCTCTGTCTGTGTTTGCCTTGCTCAGCAAAGAGGTTTTCTACAGCAGGTTAGCAGACCTTGTTCCCTGTGAGGGTGGGGAAGCCCTGGCACAGGGTCCAGAGAAGCTGTGGATGCCTCATCCCTGGAAGTGCTCAAGGTAGGGTTGGACAGGGCTTGGATCAACCTGGTCTAGTGGAAGGTGCCCCTGCCCACTGCAGAGGAGCYGGAACAAGATGATCTTTAAAGTCCCTTCCAACCTAAACCACTCTGTGATTTTATGAGTCTGTGAAAAGTCATCACTGTACAATTTATGCCCTTGAAAGAATATCTAGCCAAGGTTTTACCTTGGTGAGTCATTCTCGAAGTCCTAGTGTCTCATGTAAATGTCAACCTTTACTTAGCGTAACTCTAGATCTTTGTGAAGTGGACAGAATTAGACCCAGCCAAATGAAGAGCCCAAGGACCTTTGCAACCCAACACCAGAATGATTACAAGGTACATACAGATCACGCTGCTGACACAAACCATAGTGACGACACTCTGGCATTACCTGAATAGTTGACATGGCTGCAGAATTATGCTATATGCAACACTAGGACAAATTTAACACAGCCCTAGGAAAGTATTAAAGCTGCACGGAGCCCTTTTGCCAGGTGTTTAGATCACRGAAAACGCATTAAATCTGCTTTAGGAACAAGACGAGCATCTGCTGGATCTGAACTACACTGCATTGCAAAGAGAGTGTGCAGAGGGGAGGAGTGCATTTAAAGATTTACACTTAGAAGTGAGGCAGAGCTAGACTGAAACATCACATTAATGTACCAGCTTGTCTTTTATTTAGAAAACAGGCTCGAATAGATGCACRGGATAACAACCTTCAGTCAATTTGAAAATGATGCATTTTGCAAGCCRTGTGCATGTACCTGCTGGTGCTACTCGTTTTCATGGAGGTGTTCAAGCTTTGGGAGTGTGTGCTAGACACTTGGATATCTTGCGGCACTCCTCTGTAGGGCTTACCAGCCATATGAACACAGGTCTGCAAAGAACAAGGCTTTCCCAATGGCAGTGGGCAGAAAGCTCTGTCTGGAGCTGTATTTCTCCAGTGCCAGATGGCTAAACAGGGAAATTGTCACCACTTCAGCAGTGAGCTTTCTAGTTGTGAGTTCCTGGGTGGCGTGAATGTGTGATTAGACAGTGGCTTCTCTGTTGCTCCTGGGGTGTGAATAATGAGACTTCTGTAGGAAGTGAGAACAGAGTGATTTTATTTGCTTCTCTTCCTACACTCCAAGGATCCCGAGAAGATCATTTGGATTGCAGAGAAATTTGTGATTTGTGGAATGATTTCTAGAAACGACTGCTGTCCAGGTGGGGAGTGGGGTGGGTTTGCGTCAGCTGGGATAGTCTGAAAATAGCCAAATAGCTGCAAGAGGTTATTGTAGCCATTGATAACGTAGTCACAGAAACTGCAGGGTCCTGGCTGGATGTGCAGCTTGCTGAAAGTCTTTCTAAGTTGTAGAAATGCAGCTGAACTCTGAGTATGTTTCAAAGACCTTTTTATTTTTGGCATATTTGCAGAAAGGTAGCATCAAAGAGCACTATTTCAGAGGCTAATTTTCTGTGAATTCAGCTTTTAATGCCTCCCCTGAAGCAGGTTGGAGATTTGCATCTGAAAAGTTGTGTCTGGCACTCCTGTGGGCATTGCCATACAGGTTTGGGAAGGGCAGAAAGGTGTGCTGGCTTTCAAGGACAGGCTCCCTCTGGAATTAGCAAAGACTGTCAAGCGTGGAGAACAGCATGGCTGCTGAAATGTGTGTACCGTGTTTCAGGCTTCAAAGTCTTTACTAAGTTTAAGTTTGTCCATTTTACAGAGCAAGTGATGCAAAGAACAGAGCATCCGCACCCAGAATGCGATGGCATTTGGGCAACAGTAGCCTTAATATAGGAAAGAGCACACTAGAAAGCTAATTTTGGAAATAATTAAGSCACATCCCTGATGAGGTGGTGAACGAACAGACCCTGTGTACGGCTCACGTGGCCGTGAAGAGATGGAGACTCAATATCTCTCCCTTTAAATCTCTTTTTTGTTGCCTGGAAGGCCCCTGGGGGCAGARCAGGGTCCCTGGCGGGGCTCGGGGGCCGCCTAGCGAGGGCTGCCCAGTGGCCCCAGCAGCCCCGTGGGACACGCTGGGAGGGACAGACCCTTCATCCAGCGGCTGGGAGTGGCTCACACACCACGGCCGAGAGGGAATTAATTTAATCCCTCATATTACATGCCTCTTCYGAGCACAGCTGTTTCTCAGGGCTGGAAAATCCTGGCTTTCCCTCCCCTTATTTGGATAACAGCTGAACTGCCGACAGATATTGGACACTTGAGTCAAACTGGAGTTCCTAGAACCAAGTGACTAAATCCCCTTTTAAGCACCGACAGTAAAAGACGCCTAGAGCTTATTTTAAGAGATGCTAAGCTTCCACTTGAAATCATGAGGCTCCACACTTGTTAAAGTATATTCGCCTCAAACAGAAATCCTGGTAATTTACATCMTTTCTTCCCTATAAAAAAACCCCCAACCCTGCCCCACTTCTTTGCATGCCAGAGCATTACAGAGATGTAGAAGGATTTTGAGCCCAGACTGCCTGACATGTGAAGCCTACAGGCCCCGGGATGTGCAGTGTATGGAGAGTCTGGTGCCCATGGCTGTGACCTGCAGAGTTTGTGCAGGTGTGAGTAAAAGCAATAGTATTTGGGGAGTCCCTGGGCATTCTGTGGCACCTGCCTGCTGCTCTGTGCTGTATCTTTGGCATTCACATGGCACAGGCACATCCCAGAGGCTGCGTTTGGTGGAGGCTGGGGGTCCTTTATGTGAATCCTAAGGACAAGTACTCAGTGCCATGGAAAGAATGTTATTTCAAGAACCTGGGTATGCTGTTTCTGCAGTTAGGATGCTGTAACAAAGACAAAGTTCTTTCCTGAAAGCTGTGAGGAAACACGCACAGTCTCACAGCCTCCAGGATTCCTGCTTCCTAAGAGCTCGGTGTTAATGCTGAGCTGGTGCACTGGAGCAGTGCTGGGCTCAGGTACAGCCTGAGCCCYCCGAGCCAGCAGTTCCCTCCCCGCAGCCGCACCGGGAGGCAGCGGCTCCTCCCGCCGCACAGCCCCGGCGGTGCCCGGAGAGGGGASGAATCCCATCCCAGCTCTCCCTTTCACTGCAGACCGCTGGAGATGCTATCCCCATTCCCAAAGGGATACCCGCAGGGAATAATGAAGCAGAGCCTCGGCCATAATACAAAACCCCACAGTCCTGTTTTTTTTCAGGTGGAAAACGTGCCAGTGCACTGTCCAGCCAGGGAGCGAGGCGACCTCCCCTCCACGGCCCGGTGATGACTCTGCTGCACGTCATGGGGAGGATAAGTTAACAGGGCCAAAGAGGAGGGCGAGCAGCCTGCCCAGCCCCATGCTCCTTGTGGGGCACACCTTTCAAGGAGGTGGCTCGCATTCCAGCAGGCTTGGGACATCGGAATTGTGCGATCAGTGAGTGTAACTGAGTATGACTCATGGCTTTGCTGTCGGAGCCCCGAGGATGACTCTGGTGCCGTGGCTGTAGCGCTGCGTTTGCATTTCCCACAGAACTCTGCATGTTCTGATCCCCACTGGCCCCCGACCACCCCTGTCACCTGTGTCCCTCCTTCGGGAAAAAGGACTTTTTGTGAACAGCACTGCAGGAACAGCAACTGCTACAGCACCCAGTGTAGCATGGGATGTAATACTAGTAATTACCRAAATGGAGAAAGAGCCTTTCTGTCCCAAAACCTCATGATTTTACTTAGCTGATTTTAATTGTGTAGGAATAAAAAGAAAGTATATCCTCAGGTGGGCACACATTCAAATGGGATGTCTCTASACTGACAGCAGCAGCTACGTTGCATTCAGAAGCAAATAGGAATATGGGGTAGCTTTTGCAGAGCCTGCATAGCGTTTTTCTCCAGAGTGCTGTGCAAAGCAGTGTGTGCCTGCTTGTAACTTCTGTCATCTCCTGTCACACAGGTGTGCCTCAAGTGGTTACTGGCTGGTGGTCTGATGCTTCTGCCATATAAACCTGAAATCATCCAAGCTGGCAGAGCCAAAGCTCCTGAGCCTGCTGGAATGACAGCCYTCCTGTCCCACCGCACGTGAGGCCSCTGAGCTGCCCGTGCTGCTGCTGCACAGTGCAGGAGGCTGCAGTGAAAAGGCAGGTGAGTGACTGCCCAGCTCCATGGGAGCTGCTTCCAGCCTGTGCCCCAGCCAGGGCAGGCATGCACAGGAACAGCACATAATCCTCCAGTTACCCATCATCTCACATCTGTGCCCACAATGAGTTCGGACCTAAAAATCTTGTCCTGGTTCAGCTCCACCAGCACTGCTCACCGCCACCCAGCACAGGCAGTGCCGGCACTTCCACCAGTGGGGCGAAGTCAGAGGGTGAGATCTGRACATGCACAATTAAACAAGGGCCCAGGATCCCCCCCGGGGTCTGTTTGCCGTGGGGAGTGCTATTTAAAGCTCTCTTGTCTCTGGTTTCCCTGACATGCCAGGAGGTGTTTTTAGCTCACTGGTCTCCTGACAGGGAAGTGTCTGTCTGGGCTGCCGAGAGGGCCGTCCCCGTGTYCCCATGGTGGTGGTGCAAGGGTCTGACCAGAGGCACCTTCCCTGAGGCACATGCCASTGTTGGGGTACCCCCAGGAGCTGTTGTGGGGCTTTGTTGTGGGCATGTGAATCACAGGAACAACTGCTGGGCATCAGAGATGTGTAAACCTGGCTCTCTCCATGCCACGTGTGCAGTGCCGTGGGATGGGCAGCCTGGGAATGGGGAGAACAGCGTCCAAAGGATGGGGTCTTTGGCCACTTCCTGCCCACGCTGSGGCAAAGCTCTTCCCTCTGCTGCCACCTGAGCAGCAGAGTTATCCCAAGTGCCTTTCAGAAGGGTGCTAGAGCAGGMTGATAGTTCTGTGGTGTGAGGGTGGCAGAGAGGGAGCTGGGKGTGCAGCTGGCAGTGATGCCAACASAAGGAGGGCATTTTCCTTCATTTTGGCCTTGTGTGGGTCTTGCAGSAGTTGGAGGGCTCCTTGTTCTCAGTCCTGTGCTTGGYTCCTATCCCTGATTTCTTCACCAGAGAAGCTGGGCAGCTTTAGCATCTAAAAGAGAATTTGAATCTACACCAAGAGCTCTGATTCATCAGCAGGGCTCATGGTAATTACCCAAAACTGCTGGGAGCCAAAATGCACCATATAACCAAGTCTGGAAGAACAGCAYGGTCAGGGTACTGGCAGCCCATTGCGTGTGCTGCAGTGTCACCACGAAGTTCAAAGTAGGAACCCACCTGCTGCACTGTAAAATGTGGTAAAGAAAACTATTCCAGTCTGGGAGCTTTTACACAGAGCATAAATCATGCATTTAAAAATGCAAATAATAAGAATATTGCTAAGCACTGTAGTTTGGAGGCCCGTTTCTAGAACTGAGGTGTAGACAATGAAGCAATTAAAGGTGCCAATTCCCCAAACCATCATTGTTCAAATTGCCTAAATTAACCTGTCACTGTACAGTCAAAGGAAGCTTTTTAATAGGGAAATAATTTTACAAACCCCAAGCCGTTTCACAGAAAATTGAGCTGGCAGAAAGCGTTGCATAAAATTAAACAACTTTGCACAGATGTTTCTTGAATGAAAAATAAGTTCTAATGGTTATTGTCTGTCTCCAGCAAGCATCAAGTCTGTGCTGTCCAAGCTCTCCCAAACGCGTCCCGTGCYAGTGCCACGTGCCATACCCGTGTCCCAGCAGGAGAAAAGGTTGGTTTCAAGGAATGCTGTGGCATTTGGGCTCCCACAGAGTCCCGTGTGCCCAGCAGTGCTGGGCAGTGAYCGGGCACTGCCGGGAGCCCACGCATGGACAGGCAGTGGCTGCCCAGCCCAAACCCCCCCCAGAAATAGGATCAGTCTAATTTTAACTCCGTGGACAGCATTTGATATGGAAGCAGCTGGTGTCATACAAAACTCTGGGCCTGTCGAGAAACCCGAGTGCATCGCTGAAGCAAATATGTTCATTTCCACCCAAAGGCCAATGGAAAACGAGGCCTGATTTTAGCTTGCACTTGACTCATTATAAATCAGAGCTGTAACTTTGTAACCATAGACGCRCAGTGCCTGAACTCTTAGGTTTTAAATTCCTTAGAAAATTGACTCATGACTTATCTATTTCTCCCACCCTGTAATCCATTACATTGCTAGTGCGTACCTGGTTGGGTTTACAGCTGGTGGAAAGGTTTACTGGTTGTACTCTCTGTGTTCCCCTCTTGTGAGAAGGTTTTCTATAGTGAAAAGCCGATCTACTAGGCGTCATGCTAATTGCCAAGAGCACATCTAGGCAGTGATCTCAGTGGGTGCTCGGATTACCTTCTTTTTGGCAGCTGAGACACAAACTTCCTGGGTAGAAAACCCCTAAAAATACAGCAGGGCTTTAATTTTCCGTCTAGTAGAGAGTGACAGATGTAGCACGTGTGCCAAACTCCAGCTCAAGGGTCCCACAAGCAATTGATATTGCTTAATTATTGGAAAGTCTCTCAAAACCAAAAATGCCTAAAGTAATGTGTACCCAGCTGCACCGGAAAGTTGTCACCCCRTGTCAGGGCGGCTGTGAACTCCAGCTTGTGCTGCAACCAGAGCCTGCAGCAGCCCTGGCACCCAGCAAGGGGCTGTCCCCTGCCCTCTGTAGCCTTTGGAAATTAGGAAATGGCAATAGGAAGGCATGTGTGCTGTGTGAGGCACAGGAGAGCCAGGGCTTTGTCTCTGCCTGCCCTCCCTGCCAAAAAAAAAAGTTTGCTTCTGCTCAGAGAGCTGGTCAGTAAATGCATTTAAAATGTTATAGGCTAAATCAGCTGCAGAGGTAGAGGTGAGTTACTGTTCTTGTTGATAGTATTTGTGGCAAGTGGACAAAGTTCCTTTCTCAGGCAGTAAAGACACACCACTGAATTTTCTTGCTGCCTTTTGCAACAACAGTGAGGAATTTCTCTAGGAGATAACAGTGTTATGGACAAAGCCCTTGGATACCCAAAATCCACTAATTATTGCAACTAAAAAGCAAAACATGAAAAAGAAGATACTCAGGCAACAAAGGGAATAAAGTTCCTTTCAAGATTCAGGTCCTGCTCTCAGGTTTGCCTCACTCCCTGGTCTGCTGAGAAAGTACTTGATCCTTGACTCTTTTGTCATTTGGAGATGGGAGGCTCCACACTCCCATCCACACTTGGCCCTTCTTCTCACTCCCCTCTGGATTTAGGCTGCAGATGATGGGCCAGGTGTTCACTGTGCCTGGGGCCYGGGCTGTGGGTCCTGCCCTGCTGGGGTAGGAGAGGAGGGCACTGCCCAGCTCTGYCCCTCGCCTGAGGCCACCCTCTGCTGCTGCCCCTGGTAGGGCACGGACGGGCTGTCCTTCCTCCTGGGCTGCTGCCAGGGAATAGCCTGGTGATGTGTTCTGGTAGCACAGAGTGAGCTTGCTGGACAGGGAACTTCTGTGGCTGTAAGTGATGTTAGAGAATCAGGAAATTCTGATTCTGTGCTGTTAGAGAATCAGAGAATTCTGTGCTGCTGAAAGGTGGGGCAGRGTGAAGGACTATATCCAAATCCCACTGCTGTGGTTCTGGTTACCCCCATTGCCCCCCATTCCCAGTGCTGTGAAAAGACTCACTGAGAAGCTGCATTATATTTTCTGGCCACTTTCTTCCCTGAAGAACCTCTCTCTCTTTTCTCTTTAATCTGCCTGTGAGCCATGTTTAGGAGGAGGCTGTGGAGCCCAGAGGATGCTCTGCTGCACAACCCACCCCACATCACAGCTGAGTGTGCTGTGAACCATTTGCCTCTTCTGTCAGCCCAAGACACTAAATGAAACATTGGTGGATTGGCTGCTTGCRAAGCACCTCATGAATGGAGTGAGGTGTTCAGGAGGGCAGAGGTTCMGGATGGTTCAGGAGGTTCAGTATGACTCCCCTTGTACCTGAGGAGCCAGGATACTCTGGTTGGCAGTGGAACCCTCTCTTTCTTTGGAAAACACAGCCTTTCTGGGCTTCCTGGGTGCAAGGGTAAGAGATGYTCATGCAGGCAGGAGGACTGAGCCAAGGATGCTGTGGGTTGGAGCTCCTGGTTTGCCAGGATGCTCAAATGACCTCCCTTGATGAGCCTAAAGGCAAGAGCAGAGCTCAATACGCCAGCAAGTGGAATGCTGCTCTCCAAGAAGGAAAATCATATTCCTGCTTTTCTCCCCACCTCTGAAAAGCCCTCAAACATCCTGAGAACACGATTAGTATGCTAGAAATTAAAGTGTTACTCACCTCTGTAAGCCATCAGTTTGGTTTTGGGGCTCTTGCTGCCAGCAGCTTGTGTCAGCGCTGAGTCTTGAAGCGGAAAGTCTCCTCTCCAGTAGCTCCCCTCTGAGGTCTGGAGGCTGTCTGGGGTGGTGGGTTACRTTTCTAATGTTCAGATCCCTGCTTGTGAGTGATGGCATGGCGGGAATGTCAGCTGTATGGGAATAAACTGCAGCAATTTATTCCCTCCAGCCTGTTTGAAAGTCAACAGAGTGGCACCATTAGCTGGAACAAAACAGGTCCAGTGTTGTGAGATACAGCTGTGGCCAGATCCTTAACTGCTTATAATTTGAAATGCTAATAGCCCTGAGTGCTGGAAAGATGCCAGCTCAGGTCRATTGTGGCTCTCTACATTGAAAGAGAAGTGTAGAAAAACTTCATTAGAAGCAGGACTCTCTTATACAGATCTGGAATGTAAAGAATTTCCTATTCACTTGGGGTATAAAGAAAACCTGAGCTTCTCCCCAGATGCTGAGGAATGCAGGGAGATAGTTTGGGTTTGGTGGAGCCAGCTCATATCTAGCAGGCTTGAACAGCCTCATGTTGGCATCTTCCACACTTGGTAGGAGAGCTGTGTCAAGCTCGTGGGAGCTGAAGGGAWGCCCTGATGGTGGCAGAGGTGCAGTGCCATCATACACCTACATTTCAAGCAAGGTGCACTGTTCAGTGAGGTGTCACCTGGGGAGGAGCAGGAGTGAGGGCATTCCTGAAGTGAAGGGTTGTGTCTGTGCCCAGTGTCACTGCAGCAAGTGCAGTGGYGGTTCCTGTGCTCCCAAATGCTTGGAGGAATTGCTTTGTGTGGATGCATAAAGGGCAGGATCCCCAAGAAAAGCTGCCCATTGCTCTGGGAGTCTCTATAAACAAATTGGTTCTTGACTGCCACTGYAGCAGTGCCTTCCATGGGTGAGAGCTGGACTGGGGTTGAACTGTTAGGTTTGGCTTGGTCAGCCTTCATCCGTGCTCTGGCCTTGGAAATCACCCAGCTGGCTTGCAGAACCCTGCCCAGCAGCGTGAGGTGCACTGAATGGGTTACCTTTTGTGAGGATTCCCCAGATTCCCGCTTTGAAAACATGACTTGCAGTTTGCTTTCCTGCAACCACAAAATCTTAAATTTTTCCCGTTGCCTTCCTGCTTCATTCAGACTGAGTCCCAGAAGCTGCATGAAAAGGTATAAATTACTTTTGGCCGAAGCATCTCTCCTGGCACAGTTATTGATGGCTGTAGCATTTTTGSGTCACTGCAAGTTGCATCAAGACCATTTGGGCTCAAGGATGGGATGGGTCCTGCCCTCCAGCATGGACGGTGGTGTGGGGATGCTCTCCCCCTCCTCTGGATGAGCAGCTTTGCCACAAATCAATGGGATTTACTTGGATCCCATCTCTGGACAACCCAGCCTGAGGAATCTAAACTATTATTCACCTCTTGGTAGGGTAATTATCAGATGAACTTTTGACGTTTTCTGAATGCAGGGGTGGTGGGAAGAGACTGGCTATTCCAGCCATTTTAAACCCTTCCCAAAATGGAAAAGCAGCTGGCGCAAAGGCCACAAGTGCTGGGGCCCTTCTTCCTGAAGTGCTTTGTCAAGGGCCCYCGAAGTGACATTTCAGTTTATACAGCATCAAATTCTGAAGCAGATGAGTAGGGATTTTTATTTTGTTTTAAATTTTTATTTTTTTCCCATGAGATTTCTGAATGAGCAATGCAGATAACAAATAGTCTTGGTGTGAAAATGAATGGATCTGCCGTGTGGAGAAGCTGGGTATCTTCATGGGAAAGTTGGTGTCTGGGGTAGTTTTGACAGTAAAAATTGAATTGATTCTAACCATTGCATTCAGAGTTCAGGTAGAAACTTCTCACTTCTTGAGGAAATCCAGCACATCTTTCCACTCTTGCACGAAGAAGCTGGGCATTAGCTGGTGTTTGTGTCACAGGGGAGCTTGGGATAGGGAGGGAGCTTGGCAGTGCTATCAATTTCGGGAGAGAGAAGCTCCAGGTAGGCTGACAGGTSCCAGCAGGTGTTTCCCAAAGAGTTCCCAGGGTTACCTGTGGCAGACAGGCTGGTTGGGGCTGGTTTCTGGAAGGGAGGATGTGAGCAGGGGTGTGCCAGGACAGCTCCTGCACCCGCCTGCGGGGCTGTGAGAGGGTGGGGATGCCCACTGCTGGTGACATCCAGGGCTCTTCCTCCAGGGGAGCCTCAGAGGAGGGCAGAGAACGTGATTGCAGGTTAAATGTAATCATTTGTGAGCACAGGACAGGCTCTGGGAGGTTTCAGCTACACGGAGGTGTCATTGCCAGAGGATGTCCCAGCCTGCCTGAGGTGCCACGGTGGCAGAAGGGCTGTGAGTGTGTGCTGGGAGCCTCCCCAAGCCTCCCCTCCTGCCTTCCCGCACTGGGGACTCCATGTGGGTGGTAAACACTGGTAGACTCGGCCAGGTTTGGCTGGTTACACTTTGTCAAACCTGTCTGAAACTGGACTCACCAGGAGACTCAGCCAAGTCTGATTAAACTGAACCGAGTCTGAGACCAGCAGTGCTTGGGCTGCCTTCATCTTTAATAGTGCACTGCTCCAACCCCAAATTTGGGTTGGTACAGTTCCTACAGTTCCTCTGGCTTCAGAGGAGCAATGCAGGTTTATGTGAGGGCTGTGTTTAGACAGCAGGACACATTTGACCTTTCTCCTGACATTGTTGTTCCATTTAAATCTGATGTTCCCGGTGAGCCAAAGAGATCAGTACTTTTAGCCTAGGTGCTTATCGTGGGTATCTTGTAAATTCAGATTATCTCTGACCACATTAGCCAAATGCTCTTCTAAATTATGCTGGTGCATATTTGTAGGCTTCAAGGGGATTGAGCAAGTGTGGTGGAAAAGGACTGCAGATGAGCAATTTGGAACTATATTACTACATAACAGAAGTGGCATTGCTGGCAGATATCCTCAGTCATCTGTCAGTATTAACTTTTAAAAGCGACTTAGCAGAGATGCCTGCTTGCTCTCCACATGCTGAATCCCAGGAGCAATGTTTTAATGGGGAGACTGGCTAGCCTCAAATTAAAGTTCTCTCACAGTGTTGCAATAGAGACATTACTGGATGCTGCCTCAAGGCATCCCTTTATTGGGTGCTCTTACAGCTCTCTTAGTGCTGCTTTCTGCAGCATTCCCTGGGGTTTAATTTCAGTATTTTGGCGTATCTAATATATTTTCCACTGTAATTTAAACCTGTGCCGGTCTGGGCTATACAGACTTATCTATAGGCAATTTGAGGAGTGGTGAACATTGTTGGATGCTTGCCAGTCCCGGGCAGGACACTCGCCCTGATATCTATAGAGACTGTACTGATGTACCCCCARCTGGGGGCATCGAGACACAGCTCTGCAAAATATGTCAGAGTTTTGTGTGAGTTTCCCCCGTGGATGTGGGCCTAGGTTTTTTACAGCTAGAGCTGAGATATTTCCAGAGAGAAATATTTTATCCTGGCCTTTYCCTAAGCAACCTCCTCGCTGCAGCAGGGAAGATTGCGCTCCTCACGACCTCTCATTCCCTTTCCCATCACGACAGTGCTTCCTACAGTTGGGTTTTCCCCTTGGTGCTCAGGAGATGGAGTTGAACTATTGAGGCAGAGAAAATGGCTCCAAGCAGAGCCCTTTCCCCTCGGCTGCCTCAGCCGGGGATGGCCAGACACGYGCGGAGCGTGGATCGCCGGCACCGCGCTCGGCCGCCCGCGCCCGCTGTTTTTAGCTCTGGCAGGAGCTCCCTCTGCGTGCTCAGGATGCCATCCCAACAGCTGCAGCTCTCTCGATGGACACACAAGCACCTCTGGCCCTCAGCYTCGCAGGTTTTAGTGACCATAAACAAGGACATTTAAAAGTGACATTGCTCTTGCTCTGGCAGAAATATCCTTSCTGACTTCTGTGGATGGCAGAGCACCTTTTATCAGCATTTAGGGAATGGTAGGTGTAGGAAGAAGCATGGAAGTTTGTGGGAAGCCTGTTTTCTGGCTAGACAGCAGGCTTAAGTGCTTAGGGCAGAGCCCAATTGTCAGTATAAATAGCTCTCCAGAAGGGCAGTGGAAATGATTCTCATACAAAGCAGCTGAACTGGGACCAGCAAAATAATACCCACCCCTGTGAAACTCACACCAGTGTCTTGAGACCTGCTGTCTGTGTCAGGTCTGAGTGCAACCTGGGCATCTTGGAAAGGCAGTTTTCCAGATGGGGATTGTGAGCCTCTGCAAGTGCCTTCAGTGGAGGAGATGGAYGAGAGCAGGCTGGGTTTCTCTCTGGATTTTATATATGGAGCTGTTTTTGTGTGTCTAAATAGAGAAATTTTTAGGAAAAGATCTTGGTGCCATTCTCCTTGGGACTGCTGGATTTTTGAGCTGCAGGAGTTAAACTCCTGGCTGAGGAGCTAAAAGTAACTAATTAAACTAAAGCTAAAAGTAACTTCACCCCCAAAGTAAGTGTCTATTTCTATTTCTGTCCTGCTCTTTGCCTCTAGAATGGCATTGTGTCCAATTTCACGCAGCATCAAGGACTGTGTCAGCAGGGATTTGCTTGTGATGTTTCCTACGTAAGTAAATTTTGCCTAAAACCTCGTTTATCCSTAAACTGCCACAAGAGACCCTCAGGCGTCTGAAAAACTTTCATTTTTGCCAGACACGAATTAACCAAGTCTTTTTCTTTTGTGCTGCTGTTGCTGATGTGCCCGTGGCTGCCAGAACGGCAGATGGCACCAGCACCCTGTGCTGCTCACAAAGCTCAGGTACCTCAGCACAGCCTCTGCTGTGACCGACCCGGTGAAACAGTGCAGGGAATTTTAGCTGTAAAATTCAGGCCATAGAAGAAGTGGGGTTTCGTTGTTATTTTTTTATATAAGCAACTTTATAGACAGCTGAGGGCTGTAGTTCTACCTGTAATTCTCCTTCCCGTCATGGCTGCCTTGCTGCGGTGGTTTGTAGCCAAACAGAGAAAGGAAAGGTTTGATTTCTCCTTGGTGGCTGCTGGGTGGGTCAGAGCTCCTGCCGCCCAGGCGGGCACAGAGCAGCCACCCTCAGGGGCTGGGACTGAGGGCAGCCTGGTGGAGTTGGAGGTTGGGATGAGCTGCTCTGTGAGGTCCCCCGGCCCAGGATGTSTGGGTGAGTGACAGCAGTAACCAGGAGCTGTAGCCCCTGTTTGGACCTGGCCCAGGAGTCTGACAAGTCCTCACTTCTCCACCTGAGAAGCTTCGGCTCTGGCAGTGCTCCATAGCAGAGYTTGGACACGAAATTCAACATTCAGCAGGTACAGCAAGGGAAAGGAGTTGAAAACAAAGTCAGGAGATGGAAGGTAGGAGGAAAGGACAGAAGAGATTGCATTCATTAATTGTSGTGATGCTGAATTGCTCTTCTTCACTTGCCTTGTGGTTACAGGAGGGTACCAAAGCTCYGAGCACAGCTCTGGTTTGTTGACCAACAAACATATCTATGTGTACATGTGCTTCACCTGGGGCAAGCTTAAGGGACTATTAGTGAAAGCTTTTAGGTTGTCAGGCCAAATCTGCCCAAGCAGAGTTGTTGAGGCAATGTGGCCTGGTTTTGTAGCCAGTCCTTGTCTCTCCCTGAGTGTCTTTTTCAAAGCAATGGACACTGAGTTTCTCCTTGGTGTCTGCCTGTGCATCACTCATTCTGACCTCATCTGTGACCTTTCCCATGGCTTTGCTCCCGAGCTGTGCAAGTATCCAAGATGCAGATGCTGTGGGCTGCTGCCTTGTGAGGATGCAGGGCTTGCTCYTCCCATGGGCTTTGGGTACTGTCCTGGATCTGAGGGGAGCAGCTCTGCCCTGAGCACGTGGGGGAAGGAGACTGTTTGCAGCAGCAYATGGGAAAGAAGACTGATCTTCTGAGGGCTTTGAATACCCAAGTCCATTAGAGTTCCTTGGGAAATATCTCAGATTCGTGCTGGCATACCTTGGAAATCATTTAGAATTAAGTACCAAAACCCAATGCATTGTAAGACTCCCAGCATGTAATTCTGAACCCATTAGGAGATTTGTGCTAATTTTGAAGATAATCTTTCTATTTTAAATATTGCTTTGAATGTATTTTGAACTTGTATATTTGGCAGAAGGGGAGCAATTAAATCAAAGGAAAGATTATATTGTGTTATTTTAATTGTGATGGATTGAGTMATTTGCTGAAGGAAAATATCTACAAAGCATGTCTAAGTGCAGAAGCAAAACTGAAATCAGTCTTGGCTGTTCTCTTTCCTGTGATGAATATATATTTATGTAATGCATTCCTTCTCATACCTTGMTAACACCACGGACCCACAGTGCATGAATTAACTCCACTGAGAACTGCAGTGAGATTGTCTCTGAGCCTGTGTAAGCACGAGGTATCAACCTTTACTCTCAGGTGCTGTATGTATTCATTTATACTTTATGATTTTAAAGCTACATAAGGGAGAGGAGGAACATCCCCGACTGGATGCATTGCACCAATGTCTGGTGTCATTTGGGGTCCAGAAGACTGTCCCATGGCTCTTGCCAGGGCTTGCTTCTGCTGCCAGTACCATAGGCTGGGAAGTGGAGSTTGGGGCCCGTGGGATTTTGTGAGACCCCATCAGAAAATTAGACAGCAAGTGGTAGACAAGTGATGATTTTATTAAAATTGTCCTTTCTGGAGGTTTAAATTAAATGTAGTTATTAATCTATACAGCAGGTTTTGTGACTGTGGTTTCTGTGGCTTGTCTTTGCCTGGAGGTGTGTTTGGGGAGTGCTGGGCACATGTGTTCCCAATCCCAGTAACAGTGAGCTGTGAGTGCTGGACACCGCGAGGGACCAGCACGGACGGGAAGGAGCAGWGCAAACTCAGAAGCTGTCTGATGCCACCATGCTCATTGTCAGCTCCCTTCAGGGTGTCTCATCTCTCTCTAAGCCACCCCAGCTCCTATTTCTGCCCACAGGCTGCTGGCAGCTGCTGTCATTAGAGCTTCTAACTCGAGCACAGGCTGATGGTGCTAAATGCTGCTGGGACAGGGAATGGCTAGGGCCAAGCTGGGAGGAGTTTTGTCCAGCAAGTGATGTCTTGTTGTGAAAGAATCATGTGCAAAGGTCCAGCAACAGCTTTTGCTTCTAATTAAGCTGCACCTGTGGAGCTCTTGGGATTATGGAAACAGAGCTGCAATATAGGTCTTCAGATCTGTGTGCTGTGGTAATAAAGCCATCAGTATTTGAGGCTGGTGTTGGCTGCTAACTGTCCTCTCTGATCCTTGCTTGGTTAATGAAAATAGCTGTTGGACAAAAATGCAAAGATTTTTGAGTTGTGAAAATGTGTGTTTGCACCACTAATCACTTGAAAAATCAATCTCCAGACTCATTTGTGAAGAGCAGCTGATTAGCTGCTCCCTATGCTTTTTCGCTTTTAATAAAACCCCTGAGTTGAACAACAGAAGGACTATAATTAAGGAGCAGCCTTTTCCTTTCTGTGTGACACTCTCTCAAATGTTAGCCAGCRGTAGCTGGCACGAACAGGACAGAAATGCCTTTGCCCTGCTGGAGCAAGCCCAGGCTTCACCCGTGCAGGATGGAGATGGGGCTTAGCTCCTCTCTGCACAGGCACTGACAGTCATGAGGCCGGATTGAGGCTGTGCTGCATTTGGCAGTGCTCTCTGTCCCTCGCTCAGCTATCCTGGTGGGGATGCTCTTCCTTTGCCAGCAAACTGTGCCTTGGAGGTGGCAAAAGGAGCCACAGCAGACCCAGGCCCTTGGTTTCCCTGTGCTTCTTTCTCAATGGCCCCAGGTTAGATGATGATGGCACAAAGATCTTTTGACCTAGTGAAAGATAACTCTAAGGTTAATATTCTGTGCCTCCTGTATTTTATCCTGGAGAGTGATGGCTTCAATGAAAAAGAATAATTCTGAAGGCTAGAGAGATGAATTAAAATAATAAATATTTGTGCTTCTCTTAAATGACTTCCCTGTTCAAAGGTATATAGTACAAGTCAACTAGCAAGGCCATAGGTAAAAAAGTGGCTCAGTGAGCAAAGCTGAGGGGTTTGTCTGTTTTCTGACTGGTACCTTCTGGTTTCTAAATGGCCACATATCAGCCACCTGGCAACGAGAAGGTTTTTAGTATGAAAAATTAATTAGATACAATCGAAGCATAATACTGCCTTGATTTTCTGCAATGCAAAAATGGTTTGTACCCATAAAAGACTAGCAGGAAACACGGCGATTAAAATAACCACTCCTCTTCAATTTTTGTTGATTTGCTTCTTTCTCAAAAAGAGTGCACTGTTCTCCCAGCTGAAGATATGCCTTGTGCAGGTACTTGCTGTGTTATCTAAGCTGCCCAACCCAGTCTGTACTACAGGTGTAACCACCACAGCTGCTGCCTTGGCCAAACAAGGATGGCTAATAATGACAGATTGTGCCATAATGGGTTTACGATGTGGACAAGTAGTTATTATGCACTGAAGCAATTCCATGAAGCCTTGTGACTGAGGCTCCAGAGATAACAAAACAAAATGTCAATACAATAAAAGAGTGAGACAAGGAGAGACTTTTGGTTATTTTTCTTCCTTCTTTACAAAACTAGGCCATGAAAAAAATCTGATTGTTTCATAAATTCAGGCTCTTTGTATTTACGTGGAGGCCACCAGGAGAAAAATATGTGGAAATTTCAGATTTACTCGCAGGGTAGTGAGCATGATGTGGAACTCAGCAGAGAGCTTGGGCAGCTCGTGCACAAAGCTGGTCTGGATTCTCTTACAGTTTTGTCTAAATGCAGGTGTATAAATTGATTGATAATACAGTGTCTGAACACCATCTACAGTGGTGTTGRTGTAAGGGGTGGTAATTTGGCAAACAGGTTTGGGTTGCTTGGGAAGAAGAGCTGACATGGTGCTGGTGCAGGGAGCGTTGCAGGTACTCCAGGAACATGCAGAAAGGGATTGCTGGTCCTCACAGGCACTGCTGGGAGTCAAAGCAGTACAAGTAAACCTAGGCAGGCATCTAGAGCTGAGTTTGTCCTGACCTTTTGTTACACCTAAAATGAGGGTGTTGATCTGCAAACGTGTATTCTTTGTGATATCCAACAACTTCACATTTTGGAAGTATTTAAAGAGCAAAATTCTTGCATGGGAAAAGTTGTCTGATCATGTTGGCAGTACAGTGATTTCCCTGAGAAGGTTCAAGCTCCTGTTGAGCTAGAGATCACAAGGACATTGATCCAAACTGGAGACTTCCAGCTGATCTTGCTGTGCTGACCAAGCCCTGGTGATACAGGTGCAACCAGGCTAAGAGAACGTGGATGTGGATTTTGCTAAATCTGTTGGAGGGAGCGGTGAGGTGATACTGGGAGAGAAGCTTCCTTGGCTGATGTGTGCCTTACATCCGCAGAGGTGAAAAAGGTGGAAAATGTCTTTTGAGGAATTTCTCCACAGCTGTGCAGCAGGTCCAGCATCTCTTGAGTGTCTCAGGTGCGCTGTGGAAAGCACAATACTGCCAAAATCTCCAGGAAGGAAAAGGATGAGTCTGGTACTTGGGAGCTCAGTGTGCAGGAATTGTGCTAGCAAAAATCCCATGACTTGCTTAATCGGGCCAAAGTCTGATCTTTGATTCCCATTGCTTGTAATAGTTATTTTTTAATTAAAAAATGACCTAAGTGAAGGGAAACAACTTTTTTGATCTAGACATGACGGCTGGTAAAAGTTTCAAAGTTTGTTGCTGTTTTGTTGTGGCTTTTTGTGTTTGTTTGGGGTTTTGTTTTTTTTTTTCCCCTCAAAGTTAAACCTTTGATTTTCACTGTCCTGATTGATAAACCTGAATTATGGGTTGTTAAATCCTGGTGCTGGGTCGTTGCATCATGTAGATGTGCTTGCTAAATCCTGTGAGAAATGTTATCTCTGCTCTTTCCCAGTAAGTAAGGGAGTGGTAGGGAGAAGGAGAGAGAGCAAAACCGAAAATCCAAGTAGAGCAATCTGAGCACTGGAGGATTCCAGAGATGGGTGACAAGCTTGGAGACAGGAGAAATCCATTTCCCATATGTATTTTGGGAACTCAGTCGGGGTGAAACCCTCGTCTCTCCATAACCATCCCACATAATAACACATTTCCTACCTTTGGCACCAAAGTGGCTCATTTTGGATGTGCTCAGTGCACTGAAGTCAGTGCTCCATGAGCCAGATTTCTGTCTTSGCTGCAGCTGGGGGGATTTGAGAAGGTTCATCGCTGTGCGAAGGAGAAATGCTTTGTGCCTCTGTCACCCCCTGAGAATTCTGGAGTCTTTCAAGGCTTTTTGATTAGGACTGCAAAGTGTTCATTTTTGCAAGAGGATGACTGCTGAGATGTTAAAACTCGTCAGGAGATTACCCTAAATGCTGAACAGTAGAGTAAAAAGAACAGGTTTTATACAGCCCTAATAATTTACTTTGAAAGGAGTATTTGGTCTACCAAAAATTCTTTAGAGCAATTCATCTAGAAATTAATGCTTTTAGGTAAACTGTTATTTCATTTTTAGTGTTACCTAAAGCTGACACTGGGTCGTGGGCAACTTTAGATAACAGAGTTGTCAGTACATGGTTTTCCACCTGACTTTATGTGGAAGCTGTGCCCAGAGGGATGGGCACAGGGTGCTGGGCACAGGGCTGGTTGGTCCTTGGGAGTTCTGTCTGTGCTGCAGAAGTGGCACMTTGTGCTGATGGTGGGTCTTGGGTAAGTGGTGGAATCAGACTTTCAAGGAGTGAAGGACTCATTTAATTGCCTAGAGCAGAAGTTTGCTTTCTTTCCACCTGGTTACATAATGTCAGAGCCAAAGCACATTCAAATCCAGGCATGCAGGTCTGCAAGATGAGCAGGAGAGAAAGCAAAGTGGGTAAAAGTAGGTCTAAGGAATTGGGGAAAGGAAGAGCAAGGGGTGTGAACCTGTGCTGTGAAGGCTGCATAGCACAGTGCTGGTTCAGCTACCTGCAAAAAAGGTTTATGGTGTGGTGAGCAGACGTCTTGGCAGGATCAAAGCCTTATTTATAAATCTTTCCATCACAATTCCAGTGTCGGAAGCTAGAAATAGCACAGGCAAAGCAGGAGCACCATATGGTGAGCATGGACCTCTCCAAGACGGGGCTGGAGCTGGGGCCAGGCTGTGTGCTCTGTTCAGGGGGTCTCATTTCTATGCTGAGCACCGAGGCTTCAGCTTTTAGAGCAAGCACGRTGCTAATCTGATTGTTAAAGGTGGCATGTGAGAAATACTTGCCTCGGGGACCAGCCTGATTGCTTTCAAAATAAAACAAATGAAGTCAGTATAAAAAATTGACACATATTCATGGAGACCAAATTTGACAAGCATCCTCTAAATTATATATTTAATATAAAATATAGATGGCAGTAATTCGCAGGATCTCTGGATTCTGGTCATCTAAGGCAGTTCTGCTGGTCTCTTTTTCTCTATCTGTACCAGGTACTGAAATATTAACTTCCAAACCCACTAGGATCCAGGAGAGGAAGTGGGCAGGAAACGAATTTCTATTGATTTCAGCCCTGGTTTAGTCTGTTGTGTAAAAAAAAAATAGAAAAAAAAAATTGCTTTCTGCTTGCACATCTGCCCAGGCATACGAGGCTCATGCCTGCTCCATCAGCAGCTCCACATCACATCTGCTCACTGCTGCCTTTGTGCTGGCAGCTGAAGTGGCCTCCACTGGGAGACTTTGGTTTTTCTGAGGGGCTTCAGCTCCCAGTTTGTCAGCAACAGGAACTGAGAGAGGGAAAAACAAAAAATCCTTCAGAGTGGGAAKATCCTGAACCTGAGCAGCACCAAGCTTCCCCGCGAGGTCAGCAGGGGCTCAGTGACGTGCCACGGCAGTGCTGTGCACACCCACCCAGCAGCAGCTTTCTGGTGAAGTTTTAATTAGGTAAATTTATGATTATACTTCAGAAAAAGCATTTTATCTTGCTGAGCATGGGGGATTGGACTAGATGATATCAAGAGGCCCCTTCACATCTTCAACAGTTCAGTCATTCTGTRATATTTCAAAATTCTTCTTAATTGTTAAACTAGCAGCTGACTTTTTTGAGCTCTTCCAAGAAAACAASAAGCAGCTATTATTTCTTAGCAGCAGATGTACAGTAACCCTTGATTATATTAATTTGACTGTTCATAATTCTTCTTTGTTCATAATTTGTTTTTGCTGATAACTTGCTGTTGCTATTCTCAGATGCTTTTTGTAGAGCTGCTGCAGATCCCCTCCCTGCAAAAACACACTGGAAGTATTTTAACGCTCACCTCAGCCTTTTAACATGACTTGAGAACTCCTAAAATCTTAATACGMCATGTATTTTCCTCTAGAAAGAGGCAAGTGCTCAAAGCAAAAGCTAATCAACTATGTAACTTAATTAGTCAGCAAAGTAAATGATGCTAACAAAAAAAATATACTTTTCCCTTGAAATATTTGATTTTTGTTTTGGTATTTCAATGAATAAAGATGTGAGGTTTAACAGGATACTTGAACTCCCAGGATTGTTGGATTTTTCTTGCATAATTCCCTCAGTATGTCCATGTCTGGTCTGTTTGCATGATGGGGATGGAAGAAAGAAAGTGTTTGTTATCATTCATCAAAGGCTTTTTAAAAAAAAATTTAGTGTCAGAGCTCGAGTTTCCTGGAACCTCAAGAAGTAATTATCTCCCTGGGTTTGTTGACCTTTCAGTCAACTCAGATTTTGCTTTTGGATTCAATACTATTTCTGTGGCCAATTTTTAAAGGAGTCTCAAGTTCATCTTTAATTAGAAGCCAGCAGGCTTGTTCCCAGTCAGTCACGGGACTTCCTTCAGCTGACGACTCAGTGCAGTACGTCAATGGCTTTGTTTGAATGCTTAAATACAGGCAAAGTTAGAGCTGGTTTTAGTTAATAAAGAGCACATCGAAAGATGGTTATGCCCTCGTGTGCCTTAGGTTTTGGGGTTTCTGCCTGACAAGCGCTGGGGCTCTGACGCTGCCAGGTTGGCTGTAGGTTCTGCAGTGCTCAGAAGTTGTGGATGCCCCTGGAGAATGTGCTCTCTTGGGATCAGGTTTAGGTCACCAACACGGATGGTGGCATTCAAAACCACTGAAGTGTGACATTTTCCACATTTTCCCCCTGCTCCCACCTGAMACAAAGAGCTGGAGACAGATGGTGCTGGTGCCAAGAAACCTTGAGAGCCAATTCCAGGAGAAAGCAGAGGCTGCCTTGGACACGTATTTGATGTTGGTTGACATGACTGAGACCAGTTCCAAGGAGGAGATCTCTGATTTCTCTCCAGGGCAGGAGTGCACGGTGCATTTGGTGTAAGYGAGAACTTGACCTGCTCACACAGTCAGAAAGGTCTGGGAACAAAGAGCTGAAGCAATAAGAGACTCAAAGGCATCTGAAAAGCACAAATGTAAATGTGTGCTGGATAGGGTATCATGCCATGCTGACTGCCTTGCTAGGCTGACTGATGAAGATATTCTTTACAAATAGTGGAATAATGGCCTGGATATCTTAAAAGAGATTATTTGCTGACTAATTTTCCTTCAAAGGTTTACCCTGTGGGTGAGGTCCCTCTGACCTTTACCTTGGAGCTCCTCAACCGACAATAAACTTAGAGCCACGCAGTGAGGACGTGAAGTGCCCATCCTGCAGCACAGCCAGAGCAGTCCACTGTCCCAGACTCTTCCTGCTCTTTGCTGAAAGAGCTCCCAAACTTCAGGAAGAGGCTGGGAGTCCCTTGCTGACATCTCAGGTGCCTGAGGGCTTTGTGCTCCTGCACGGATTGCCTGTATCTCGTACCTCTGAGGGCATGGCTGCGGTGTGTGGATTTTCCACCTGTGCAAGTTAAATATGAAATGGTTCCTGTGTCTTTTTGTCTTTGTAAAAATGTCCTGTGAAGATATGACTCTCAAATACAATTTTTTCTCTGGCAGCCCAGATAGCTGACACAGTGTGTTGAGTTAAACACATACATATATTTACATGTTGTAACAATTTACTCTGAGACTTGTAAACTGTATCTCCATTTTCTTGCAGAATCTTCCTGAGTCTCTTTCGGGGTGTGAGCTCCATTGAGATCTCATTTCAGCTGTGTTCTGCTCTGTCAAGTACAGCTCTTTCCCTGCCACTTCAGAGTCAAGCCCTTTCCCAAAAATTTAGGCTATTTGGCATTCATTCCTACAGCTGAAGAGAGCTCCTTTAGCAGTGGAATCTGCCCTAGAGGCACTGGGAATGGGTAAGGACTGCGAGGTGATAGTTGCTCTTAGGTTCCTGCAGTTATGTAAAAGGAGAGGGCAGCTAGATAGTTTTGTTGAGGAAACTCCAGAAGAATACGGCAGCTGGCTCTGAAGTGACTGTTCTGGGATCTCCTTTCCTCTTTCAATCCACACAAATATTCTTGATTTTTATTCTTGCCTAGATTAAGTTCTCATGTGCAAGAAAACAGTGGTTTTGAAAAGCATTTATTTGAAAAGCAAAAAAAACCCAAACAGCACCCCCACACCCAATAGTCTGATGTGGGTTGAACAGCTTCCATTGGCCAACTACTTCAGGAAATATGGGAATATGATCAGACTACAGTCATGGGTTGGTTTTTAGCAGCTGTAATGATGGCAAATCCTGAGATGGCCACAAGGTGGAAATTAAAGCATGGAGTCATCTGACACAACTATACCATCCAAATTATTTTAGTCCCAAAAGCGGTCATTTTGTAACTTGTTAACAGACAAATCTCTTGGCCTGTATTGAGGACAGGAGAGATTTGAGTGTGCCGGGGAATGTCAGGGTGCCCTGGGAGCCTGTGGAGGTGGAAGCTGTGCTGCACTCAGTGCTCGTGTGCCTGGGAAACCTGTGCCTCTCCCAGCTGCCTCTGGCACTGCAGGTCTGATTGCACAGAAGTAAAGCACTGCAGGAGTCTCCAACCTAAAATGGAGCTGGCAGTGGGGAGATTCTCTTTAGAGGGAACTCAAACTTTCAGAACTTCTTGTGACAATTGTAGCCACTCCTGGTTGGAAGAACTAGTTCATTCTTAGCTGTTACAACCCTGACATCTACATGAATTAACAGGTTTTCCTCACTGGGTATGAGGGTGAAGTGAATTCTGCAGAGAATAGCTCCACACAGGTGCCAATTCCATCACATTATGTAAATAGCCTGTGACTAATGGAGAAGCCTATGAAATGAAATGAAATGAAATGAAACGAAATGAAATGAAATGAAATGAAATGAAATAAAAGACATCAGTCAGTGCATTTGCATGGAAACCAAAGGAACCTTGTTTAAAAATGAGTGATTGTAGACAAGATAATTCTACAGTTGCCATTGTGGAATATTTCTAAGTGTCTTATTAGCATAGAATTGAAAGGACAATGTTGTTTTGTCCTTTGTATTTACGAAGTCTATGAGGTTCCACTAAGTTCTGTAGCCTGTCTGACCCTTCGTTGTGAGGTTCCTCAACGCTTTGCTATAGATTTGCTCTCCTCTCATTTTTGAATTGTTTTTCTATGTCTACTTTTATCTATTTTTCTGTCCCTGTTCTCATTTTTTTTTCTCCTCTGCCTTGTACCCCTTAGCTTTTAAAATTTTTTCTTTCTGTCTCCTTTTATTAAGCTGGCTATTCCTATTTTTAAATTTTTTCTTGTTTGTCACATGCCCTGTTGCTTTTTAATTTTTCTTTGTTTCTTTTTTTTCCTCTTCTCTTAGCTCATCCCACTGCTTTAGGGAGTCACCTTGGCACAGTGGTATTTTGGAGTATAATTCGTAGCCCTCTGGGTTTGTCAGGACATCTCTGCAGGTCACCTCTCCTCCTCAGAGCAGTCTTTGTGTCCTCTCCTCCTTCTCATTTCCCTCCACTGGGTCAGCAGCTCCCTCACCCATCTGAAGCCTGGTCAGGTCCTTTCCCGCGTCCCCTCATGCCCTTGAGCCCTGTTTTGTCTGGTCCTTGGCCATCCCTTTGAACTGCAGCAGGCTTTGGGTCTTCCTTGGACATTTTGGTGATTCTTGTCCTTTTGGAGCCCTGTTTGTACGAGAACTGTCCTACCCCAGTTACAGACAGTACAATTTACCAGCTGGGCAGGGAGGTGGTTTTACACAGGGTAATATTTATTTGTCAGTCAATGGGAGCAATCAAAGTCTTTAAATCACACACAGCACTGGCACTGCCTTTGTCCACAGACAGGATTACAGTCAAAAATCAATCGAGCTCTTTGCTCAATGGAATCATTTCCACAATGGATGCCAGTTCCCAGGTATCTAATTCTAATTATATGTGCTTACAGTTAAACCAATCAACCATAAATTACACAGACATGTAAGGACATGGTTCATTTACAACGATGTTTATAAATACATTGGTCTGGTCTACATGACCAAACCATTTGAACAAAGCTCCAAGGTAGGATTTTTTTAAAAAAAGCCAAGACTTTGTACACTGGAATAGCACTGGGGAGCTCAGGTTCGCCCCTCTTGCTTTCCGCAGTTATTCCGTGTTGCTGCTCCCCCGAGGAAGCTCACAGTCCTCCAGCTGGTTTCATTGGGTAAAAACTTTCTTGTGAGAAAGGCTGTCAGAATTTTGTCTACTTGCTATACCAATAAAATAAGGACAAACAAAGTCAGCAGCATTACCCAACGTTTGTCAGTTTAACTTGAGCAATCTGTAAGTATTACATATTGCAGTCCCATGTGTCACACACCACGTTGGAGTCCGTAATACTTAGGCCTTAAAAACAAGCAACTGCTCTTTGTTCTTATTCCTGTCAAAGTCAGTTCAGTCCTACTGACTTGCTGGCAGTTCAGTATCAGGATGCATACGAAACCAGCGGATGCAGTGAGAGAACGTGCAGCGCTGAGGGCAATGTGTTCGAGACAGTGAGGATCCTCTGATCCACTAACAATGATTGTTACAAGTGCAGCATTAGGAAGAGATACTTGATGGCTGAATGCTCAGAACAGAAATGGAGCATCCATCAGCACTTGAGTCAAATGAAAGTGTGAGGAAGAAATGAGAAGAAGAAATCAAGGCACAAGTAGTATTGTTCACTTTTGATTTTGAAGCCGTGTCACTTTTCAGAGAGCTCCCACCTGCTAATGAAGAACCCTCTCAYGCCAAGATTCAGACTGGAAGGAAAAATTGAGTGCTTAACTCTGATCAGCTTGTCAGGAGCAGACAATTGGTGTTACAAAAAAGTGATGGCAATTTTCYTTTTTTGTGCCTGGCTAATGCATACTGCCCAAGCACTTGTAGGGAGAGACAGTAAAGAGACCATCCATCAGCATCACTTAATTTGAACCAGTATTCATTTCATGGCTGTATTTAAACCACTTGGGACATGATACTAAAACCACCTCTGCTGTAAAAGCAAGCACACTTGGGCTTGCCTATGGGATGGGAATACTGGTATGGGAGCCACTTAGGCCAAGCTCACACATGGGAATCTCAGCTGGGCCTGATTCAAACACTAAAGGCTGTCTGAGACATTTGCCAATACGAGAACCGAGAGTAATCAGAAATGTTGTGCTAGTCAATACATTAGAGTAAATTGTGAATGTCATGTGCTTGTAAAATGCTTTAAGCATGGGCCCTGAAGCTGTAAACAGTGTACTTAAATTTGAGGAAGATGGTGATGGAGATTTGTGTTCCAAACCCAGGGAAATGCCACCAGCATTTGTTAAAATGATCTGTTCAGTGAATGATCTGACAGGAGTAGATGACTTTCTGTATGGGTTCTGCTATTCCCAAGACAAGTGAAGCTCCTGGATCAGATTTGCTCTCAGTTAAGCAAGTGCAATGAAGGTAGTGACTCCCTTTGTTACCCAGGAGCCTCAGTGATGAGAGAAGCAGCTCCATTCCCTCCCCTTCACCAAAACACAGCCAGCCCCTCTGACCAYGCACAGAAAGGCCCCAGTGTCATTGACTGCAAGTTACTGCTTTTCACTCGATTAAATGCCTGTTGTGCTGAACAGATGATGTGCATCAGCAATAAAGGGAACTCAGTGATCCGRGGTTGGAGTTCATGGAAATAGTTAATACCAAGATACTCTCAACAGTCTGATCACTGGCCTTTATTTGGTATATATCTGTCTCCTGGTTTCTTTTCTATGGTGCACAAGGTAAGTGTTTAAGTTGTGGTTTGTGTAATTTACTCCAAATGCACGATATTTGATTTAATCAGAAAAAAATTACAAATTATGCCAAAACTAATCCACACCTGTCACCCAGATACTCAATTACTACATCACTAATTCTGCCATTCTTGCTCTTGTGATAGGGCTGCCCTTATGCCTTTCATGAGCTCAGGCACTAAGAGATTTCACTGAGGTCTTCTACCTCTGTGTGAATCAGGGAGCACTCAACAATCCCGAGTACCTGCAGGAGCTGGTGAGGCTCTTCTCACAGAGCTCCTCTGATGAGCAGAGTGATGTAGACAGTCTGAACTGTGACCTGACAGACTCCTTTCAGAACTGGATGGCTATGGAAAGTGATGGTCCCTCTCCAAGAGAACTTTATAGCCTTAAGGTGAGTTTCATCACAGCTGAATCATCGAGGACCTCATTGTAATTTGAATGTTAATCCTTTTGCCTAAGTGGGACATTAATAAATTGCTAAGGTTAGGGAACACTTCACAAGGAATCTTATGTACAAGTGTTAAAACAGGGGTTTTTGAAACTCAAAAAAAAAAGAAGGAGCTTTAGCAACACAAGTTCCTCTTGGACAAGAGGAAGCACGGTGAGTTGTTGGACTAAAGTGTTCTAGATATTGTATTTAAACAGCTCAATGTTAACTGATTATTTATGTTGTCACTGTAGCAGGGATGAAGAATAAAATTGGCAATTTTTTATGGCCACACTGGAAAGTGGTTTTTAAAATGTTTTAGTTTGAGAAAAGTTGTGTTCAGTATTATACCTTTAGGCTCTTTGCACTGAGTTACAAAAGAAACTACTTTCATACACGGTTGGACAGCAATGACCACATCTGCTCAAGTGTAGCCTCTTGCTAGTGCAGAAATGTGGGGAAAGATATTGCTGAAATTAAAATGCAAACCTAATTTTCTACCCGAAGGAAAATCTGGGAAAGTAGCTAATAGAAAATTTACTCTGAATTCATAGTGTGTTTTTTTGATAATGGAGATGCTAAAAGGTCTGTTGTAAGGACCAGTGATGATGGCAAGAGAGAAAGCAATGATCTTTACTGGTCGTTTGGAGAATGCAACACTTTTAGGAGAAATGCTAAATATGCATTTCATCTTGAACAGCAACAATCTGAGTGGAATTTGCAGTACATCAAATGGGTCTTGTTTTAGTGCTCGTTAAAAAAAATAAAATTCCAACTCTAGCCTTTTCCCTTGTTAAAATACAATTTCTGGGCTAAACTGGTACTCAACCAAAGCAAATTGCATGAGAGGGCTGAAAGGAAGGTGGTGGAGTCTTAGGATAACTTCAAGGGCCTTCTTTACCACGTGAACTGCCTGTAAATTGCAGATTAACCAGGGATGGTATTGATGGAGGGTTGGAAAATAAAAATGCCAGAAAACAGTGTGTGAAAGGCTGCTGAAGTTAGGAATACTAAGTGTTCAGGGTTTACTTGGGGGAAGCCAGGTGTTTAGGAAAGACATCCCCATCTGTGGCTGGAATGGAAGCATTTTTATTGGCGCTAAGGTAGTATGCCAGCSGCTTGGAAACTGTAGATTAACAAAGGAAGATGTTAATACTGTATAATTCATTATTCTTGATCTTTAGGACTCTTGGAATTGGTTTATTAGCATTAATACTATGATAAAGTACCTGTTAAGAGGATGCCTATGGAAGCATAATCCTGGTTTTGCTGAACTAAATGGCAAAGACTTTCTCTAAACTTRGTGGTGGCATGACCAACACCTGCAGAAAGAGGCCATCTACAACAAAACACAAAATTTTGGAAACTGCTGTTGGATTATTTTATATATCCACATGGGGATTATTTAACTTCAGAGATCCCTTAGATGCATCTGTTTGCAGATTTGAAAGGGCAATATTTTCATATTCCTCTTGTGATGTTGAGCATCTGCAGTGGTGAACTAATACTATCAAATCCTTCTGAAAATTCCTGTTCAGAAACCCATAAAAGATGGGATTGATACACGTTGACATCATGGCCATGAGGTGGCAGATTGTAAATGCCAGGTTGTGATTACAGCTCATTAGTGCCTCGTAGTTCCAGTCAAAAACCAGATTGAATATATTGAGAGGCAACCAGCAAGCTGCAAAGGTCACAACAAGGGATACCAGCATCATATTAATCCTTTTGTTTTCACTCAGCCTGCTCTCATTCTCTCTCATCCTAGCTATTTTGCCACGTGTCCTTCGAAGACATACAAATATCTTGAGATAGCAGATAAAAATAAACCCCAGTGGGAAGCAGTACTGGAAAACCAGCAGGCTGGTGGTGAAAATCAGTCTCCCTGTAAGAGATGGCCATGCTTCGATGCAAGCAACCTTGTTCTTGTAGAAATCACTATGGAAAGACAAGTGTTTGAAGGGTTCATCTGTTATTTTGTGGAATACTAAAAAAGGAGTGGATATTATGAGGGAAAGGCCCCAGATGAAAAGAATTCCCCAATAAGCATGTGAAATATTAGGCTTCCAGCCACGAGGGTTCACAATTAGCTGATATCTCTCGATAGCAATGAGTACAAGTGAGAAAATGGAGACTGTGACAGATAAACTTTGTGTGAAAGAACCTATTTTACACATTGCTTCCCCAAATATCCAGTGGTCCATTAAGGTATATGCAACTGTGACAGGAATGCACATGATACAGATCAAGACATCTGATAAAGAGAGGTTGGCAATCAAAATGTTGGTAACATTTTGAGCTTCTTTCCGTCTCTTTATTATGATAATTAAGCAAAGATTTCCAACAAGCCCCACCAGTGTAACCAACGTGTAAGCTGTAATAAGCAAGAATTCTGCAAGGAAGGAAAGTTGGCATGTATCAAAGTTCAAAAACTGAGAAAAGCTAATGTTGGAGATGGTTTGGTTAGACAGGATCCCACTGGGATGCTGAATGGCTTTATCCATCATGAAGCATCTTCTGACCTATGGACAAAACCTTGTATTATTTAGAATATACTTTGCGTGGAGGTTTTCAAAGCAGTGAGTACTATGGGTCTATCATTTTAGTTGGTGTCCTTAAAGTTTTGAGCAGATCTAATATGATTAATCACTGTACTGGAAAAGCTAATGGTTATTAGTGGGCTTATGTATCTCTGTGGATGGAGGTCGATGTCACCTTTCTGAGGTTCTGCACTGACAGTGCTACAGATCCATAACTGTGATGTACAAGAAAGAGCAGTGATAGCAGCTCTGACTAAACTTGCACAGACATTTTCATACAAATCCCGTTTTACCAATTGTGGATAAAGTTTACTTTTCAGAATAAAATATTTTAAGATCCTTCTCTGCTGAAGATTTAGCAAGGTTTAATGGATTCCAGTGAGGATAATATGTTGCTTTTGTATTATCAGGGAAGAAGAATTGGGTCCTGCCATCACTTTGCTAGCTTAGACATCACACTTATATTTTCCTTAGAACTACAAAGCAATGTGAGCTAATACAGTAAATCCTCCTGAATTAATCAAAATTATGTGTGCTTGAGCTCAAGCGGTATTCAATCTCTGTGAACAGTATCTTAAAGGGAGTTTCCTTTTCTGCTGATGCTCTAACTTAAACAGGTGTCAATCAAAAAATCTGATATTAGCACTGTTCTGTGGTTATAAAACTAATATTAATGGGAGGAATTAGCTTCAGTGGAATATCTTGATGGGTTTGAATTTATCACTGAGTGAAAAAGTTAATCTTAAATCAAAGGTTCACCAGCTTTCTGGCCAGAAAAAGGTTGTTTCCAACCCAGGAAAGTAAAAGTGAAGTATGAAAAGAGTTACTTTTAAAATTTAAAAATGGGTAATAGATATATGCTCTACACATATATCTTTCAAAACTCAACTTTAGCTCACCTTAATTCCTTTGTGAAGTTACTGGAAAACTAGCTGGAAGGAGATCATTCTTCACCCCTAGTAATAGCATTGAGAGCCTGTGGAGAAAGGAGAATGAAGAAACAGTGGGAMGTTAAAGAGGATACACAAAAAGAAGAAGGGATAGGTGGATGTTTTATTATTACTAGAAGTAATCTGCTTATGTGTAGAAGATTTGGCAACCTTTTCATAGAAATGATTGCCATTATTTAATCACTAAGGATTAAAAAATGTTTGGTTGCTTGTACAAAATTAAACACCAAATCCAGGGTTAAACTGGAATTATGATTCTGTAGCCGTTTTCCCACAGACACTCAAAGAATATTTCAGCCAGAGTTATATCCTAGACTGCTTTATCCTGATACTTCTGTTTGACATAAATTTGGATGCTTCAAATTAAGATTCTGAAAAACTCCGAAAGACAATACCATGCTCACCCTTGGAGCATCTATTACCACTCTCATTCTGATTGAAATATCCTTTTCAATCAGCATGCTCACGTCGGAGTGGGAAGTGGCTGTAGATTTATGTGACTCTATGTGGCCCTGATGTCCCAAAAATGACTTAATTTGTGCTCAGGGCTAACCTTAAGCCCTGTAGTGTCCCTAAATAATGCACATGGCTTGGTTACAGCCATATTGTGGGAATGGTGCGGAAACCTCTAAAATCCTGCTGCAAAACCCATTGAAATCTGCTGCCTCAGAGAGATTTGGCAGTCCCATGCAGGTGTCCCTACTCCAGTAGGGCAGGACCAAGAGCTGGGTTCCTCACTGGGTGCCCACCAGCCTCCAAAACCTCTTCTCCTATTGAGTCCAGGAGAAAGGGCAGGGATTGTAAATGCAGCACAGTCACACCCTGCAGAACCCAACGAATTGGTTGGGCCACAGCCCCTTCAGGCCACCTGTTTCCTGGAATGTGCTGTAAACCACTTTTCCCTGGAGCAGCACCAACTGCCTGGCTGGATTTGTCACACTGAAGGATGCATGTGCCGCAAGGACAAGAGGCAGTAAAAGGTAAATTTACCACCAACAGTGGCAATTGTTGCCCCGATGAGCTTTACTGCCACTTCAGTAGCTTGAGGATCTAAAGTCTGACTGCTCTGCCCCAAGGGTGATTTTTCTCTTTGCAGTCCTGTGGTGTTCACCTGGCTGGCACAGATCTGATACCTTCAACGACAAACTCTGCTCTTCCCTGCTTTTTATGTGAGCAGGAGAAGCTGTGGGGACTCAAAAGGCCATGAGGCTGAGCCAAGTTTGTAATATTTTATGCACTATTTGCTAAGCTTGCTTATTTATCCATGGTTGCACAACACAGTTTGATAGCAAGGTCTGAATGTCCTCTCCCAAGGATTCAGGGTGGGTGGAAGCACTTCTTTGGCATTTTCTGTTTGGGAAAAGTCCCTGTACTGACCTAATCAGCTCACTCGCTACATCAGCTTAAGGCACACTCTCCATCTGCACTGTCCTTTTCTCAGGAAAACGTGTAATTTCTTTTCATTGTTTGGTTTGTGCTGGGAGTTAAAAAGTGCAGGCTTTAGTACATGCCATTCTGCAAGGCAATTTAAACATTTCCTTAGCAGTAAAACAATTGCACCTGTCTTGGTAAACAKCTGGAGTATTGACAGCATTAAAAAAAAAGTTACTCTAGTATTTACTGCAGCATGTTGAACTATATTTTAATACAGACTGGCATTGTTTAAACTAATAAATAAATGTTATTGGAATCAGCATCCTTGAACAGCAACTACAGCTGATATCAGAATTGAAGTGTTTAATAAAAAGAATGAATTAYTTCAACCCTTAATCTATGCATTTTAAAAAGGATTCTCTACCATAGTAAGAGTTTAACACTATAAGTTATTATAAACCCCTTAGCCTAGTTGTTTCATTCCTCTAGCTGCAGAAACATTACYGAAACATTCATAAGCAAAAGAAAGGTCTAAAATAAAATGAGTTTTAGAAAGGCTTTCTTTCCTAAGTATTTTCTTATCTATGCTGAAGATGAATAGTCCCATCCTTTCAAGGTGACCAGTAAATATTCYAATTACAAACACTGTTTATTAAGTTCCAAAGTATTCCACAGATAACATGTGGAGGAAAATTTACATTCAATATTAAATACAGGATGTAGAGAATAAAATAAARCTTTAAAAGATATTTCAGTAACTTTTGCCACAGTTTTATGGATTTTCTGACTTCTTACCTGATGAAAAATTCAAGTCATATCCACACTGCCTTTAACAATTTTCCTTTTCTCTTTTTGTGTTTACAGAGCCAGGAAACACATCTTCTTTCTGTATAAAAGAATCCAGAGCAAAGCCATGTCTCCTAAAGCGGTACTTAAACTCTCCTTTCTTCTCTGTCTGAAACAAACCACAGATCCACAATTTCCAAGAGTACTGAATCTGCCAGGCTGCAGGAAGGCTGCTGAGGAATAAAACAAGCTCTGGAATCCAAGAAGAGGCGAACAGCAGTGAGCAGGGAGGAGGAAGGACCAGTAGTCATGGGGATGGATTTTCCTCCACTGTGCTGCTTCCCTCCACCCTGTCAAACACCTTATCATGCAATTTCATTTTCAATTATTTAATCTGTTCCGTAGTTCAAATGTTTTCCCTCTGCTGGATTTCATACATAAACATCTGCAGATGGCATATTGCTTTCTTAACTGATATGGCAACACAATGAGCTGCTTGGAAAGAGCATGCACATCCTATTAAGTGTAGCATTTGCTTTATTGCAATTAAGATAATCAGATTTTCATTATAAATTGATATTTTAGCTTATACTCTACGGATATAAAAATATTCCTGAAAAGCAATGCATGGCACATTGCACTAGCACATAGTGAAAAGGGGCTTTATTACTGTTTTTTCAGTAAAAGTCAAAACATTTTATAGTCACTTGTTTTTAAAAATAAGGATTCATCTAATTCACTAAATATTTAGAATGGACACACATGGAATGGGAAAGGAACTGCTTTTGTTAGGACCTGCAATCTGGTAGGTTTCTGTATGAACTCTTGAATTTGTACCTGGGTCCACTTTCAGTATCTCAATCTGGTTTTGTTTGTTTTTTTTTTTTTGAGAGAATCGTTTTTGAAAAGCAGTAGGATTTTTGGGATGAGCAATACTGATGCTGTACTGAGAGTGCAGTTTAGAACTAATTACCTAAAAATATTGTTGGTTGTCATGCTACAGTATTTGCAGAAAGTAGATGTAGAGTGGAGGGAGCCTCTGTGATCAGCCRGATGAACCTCTTGCTTCTCACACATTTGTGTCTATTCATCATGTGTTTGTCCAGACTGGTTTTTAACYATCTGTGGTAATCCTAGCAAGGATTTACTAATTTACCATTAGGAAGACTGCCTTAACACCTCCCCCTAAAACTTCCTTCTCTTTAGTTTAACCCATTGCTTTTTATTCTAGGTGTGGTCTAGGAATTCTGAAATTTTAACCAAAAAATGCAACAATCAAGCAATGTGAATATATTTTTCTAAAGCATTTCTAGAACTTGCCGGTTTTGATTAAGTCAAAAGTAATATAAAAACAAAGCTTTCCCAAAGTACTTTAGAAATTCTGCTTCTGGTTGTACTGTAACCCCAGGAAGTTAATCAGGACCTGAACATGCAATGGGATAGATAGCATCAGAACAAGTCATAAAAATGCATTATCTCTTTATGAAGGGAATAAGTCAACAACATTAAAAGATGTTCTGATTCTATTCATAAATTTCAAAGGTCATGTCGCTTATTTACATACACCTCTGTTTCTAATATAACTCTTTATAAAATCCTTCATTTGTGGAGAAACTGGAGTGTTTAAYGTGTGATCTGTTGGTTTTACAGTCGTATCAACCTGCTGCCTTACATGGATTTAATTGTGTTGTAACCTGTGGTGAATTAGATCACATCCATCATCAGAGGCTTGTGGGCGTAGCTGCTCTTGGTGTGTTYGATTCTGATGTCAAAGGTATGTATGCTAAGTGGGACCCATGGCTGCRTAGGAGGGATCACAGTATATTGTTTTCAGCCAAATGCTGGAGTGTCTGTTTGCAAAAAAGGTTAATGGATAGCAGAATTGTATTTACTTTTTATCAATGATCTTGTTGTGTCTAAATTGTTCAGTATTAAGTGATGGGTGAAGTGTCATAATAGGCATTTTTTTAAACTTTAAGTTTGTAATAACTTGTGTGGCATTGGCAACAACTTGTTGTTGAAAAATTTCCTAAAAYATAAGTCCTTTGAGTTCCCCTTTTGCTTTGGCATTTACATGATTCCTTGGCCAGCAGGAACTTTTGCTGATGGTTGACCACTCTAAACTTCTGCTTTTGTGTAGTTGTTTCTCCCATGTAACTGTGCAGCAGTCCTTGTTCCTGCCTGTTGCAGCCCCCTTCTTCAGAAAGCAAGATTTAGTAGGGATGTACATGTACATGATTTCTCAGCTTCCCAGGTGAAGGAATTCTTTAATAGGGGATCGGCCTAGAGCTGGTTCAGAGACCTGCGACACCTGTGAAGGGTCAYGGAATCACAGAATGGTTTGGGTTGGAAGGGACCTTGAAGATCATCCAGTTYTGACCCCCTTGCCATGGGAAGGGACACCTTCCAYKAGACCAGATTGCTCCAAGCTCCATCCAGCCTGGCCTTAGACACTTCCAGGGATGGGGCAGCCACAGCTTCTCCGGGCAATTTGCTCCAAAGACTCATCACCCTCGCAGTCAAGAATTTCTTCATAATATCCCACCTAACCCTGGCCTCTGGCAGTGGGAAGCCATTCCCCCTTGTCCTGTCACTCCAGGCCCTTGTCCAAAGTCCTTCTCCAGCTTTCTTGGAGCCCCTTTAGGCACTGGAAGGGCTCTAAGGTCTCCCTGGAGCCTTCTCTTCTCCAGGTGAACACCCCCAGCTCCCTCAGTCTGTCTCTATAACAGAACTGCTCCAGCCCTCRGAGCATCTTCTTGGCCTCCTCTGGACTCACTCCAAGAGGTCCACATCCTTCTTACATGGGAGCTCCAGAGCTGGCTGCAGCACTGCAGGTGGGGTCTCAAAAGAGCAGAGTAGAGGGAGGGTCACCTCCATCATCCTGCTGATCACGCTGCTCGTGATGCAGCCCAGGCCAAAGTTGGACTTCTGGGCTGCAAACTCACGTTGCTGGCTCATGTTGAGCTTCTTGTCAACCAACATCCACAAGTTTCTCTCCTGGATTATTTCTTCCTAGTAAGTACTGTTCTTTATACACTTCAAAGAGGCACAGAAAAATAAACAAGAATAATTGGAAATCTCATATGTTGGTGCTGGATGTTCTGGTTAATGCCAGAAAAGTAAGATAATACGCTATGATGGAGGAAAAACACACTCCCCTCACATTTTCCTGCTCTGTGGAGAGATCAACAGACCAGTAAGGGATTTTCAGTAAATAGCTTATAATATGACCAAACTAGCAATAGCTAAGTATGCACTGCAAATTTTTCCCCATGGGTGTATATGTGTAAGATGGAGCACTGCTCCACGACCCAGGACTTAGAAATTTGCCTAATTTGAAATGATTATCACAAAAATAATTCGYGTTCACTGCCTGAAGTTTAGGTTTCACTCCATTATACTGCATAGCTCTAGAGGGACAGCTTTGCAATATCCTTGATGCCTCATTCTGATCTCAATTCTGATTCTCAATTAGCTCATGCCTAGAATGAAAAGTCAACTGTTTTAAACTCTGATTTAACTATAAATGAGTTACTTATAACAGCATATTAATTTTTAAAATTACGTCATGCCATGAACTGTTGGTTAATTTCTAGACCTTATTCAGCTGGCATAGAACTRAGATGGGGATGGATATACCCCCTGGTTGGAAGGTTAGAATCTTGATTTTTTAGGTCAGCCAAGTTACTTTTCTCACTGAAAAAGAGATAAGATATGTAAGTAATTGTAATAGGAGTGTGACTGCATAAATTCATATTTTATAATAAATTCCATTTTCCAAACCCTGATTCAATTCTTTGTAGCTTCTAGAACTTCTCCAGCTCATTTTCACCAAAAGTCATCTCTGCCAAAAAACGAATTATTTCAATAGCTCACACATTTGGGGGAATATGGTAATTTGTATCTCTGGTTTGTTTTTTCCCCTTCTACAGTCTTTTTATAACAACACTGTGAGCATCAAACCCTGCTGTTCTCATGGCATGACATCTTTCAGTGTCCTAATTGTTAATTAAGAAATACTTAAATAATCAGAAGGTTTTTCTTGTCAACCTCAGTCTGTTTCAATTTTCCTGCACATTTCAAACTGTAATAACAGTTTTGATTTTCCGAATTAAAAATATGAATTCTAGATTGCTATTTTCTGTCTAGAAAATCTCATTTTACACCACCTCATTTTAAAATTTCTTGAATAGCATGGATGTCTTACAGCTAATTTCAGGCAGGTACTTACTGAGCTTCACAGCACAACTCTTCCTGCTGTGTTCAAACAAAGCTTAATGTCAGTCATGCGAAAGCACCACAAAACTACCCTACAGAGGTTCTGTGGAATGAGAAATAGAGGGAGTCTAGGAATAGCTAAGGGAAAAAGAATAAAAGCAAGTAGATTTTAATGTAATTGGAAAATACATAGTGAAAAATTTGCAGGTGAAAAAGATCAGAGTGTGGCCGAGATTGCTGCTGGCTCCAGGTGTTCCTTTGGCAAAACTTATGATCCTGGTTTGTCTCAGACTAAGATACAGTGAAAGTTCTCCCCTCTCACATCTGCCACAGCATTGCTACATTCTTTGATCCTTCACAAGAATCTTGACTTTTGAGACCGTATTTTGCTACCTTATTTTCATCCCATCACTTCAAATTATGGCCAGCTTTTATATAAAATTTTAGGAAAGAGAAGAAAGGATATAATGAATTATTAAAGAAGAGTGAAAAGATGAAAGAAGAAAAGAGAAACTGGACTTCAGAGGGAAAAGGAAGGAGGGCAGGATTTAAGGAAAAATGGTAACATAAGTCCAAAGAAAAGGATGCAAATTCAATTCTCTGATGACTTCCCACTTCACCCTGCACAAAGGTGTGTTTCTCTCTTCAGCAAACTCCCCTTAAAAAGGGCTCGGGGAAGATTTTGTGTAATAGATAAACTTTGATACTACTTACTGAAGAAATAGTTCCTGTGGGTTATTCTGTTCCCTTTTTATCTGTAGGTTATCTTATTTTGCATTAAGCAAATACAAGAGAGAGGTAGCGTTTTATTCCCCATCTGAATTTACACAGGGTAGAGATTTTTATCCTGAGGAGTGTCATGTTCAAACTTTAGGGARGCGAAAGACTATCTGGTTGCCTTTCAGTGCTTTTAAATCTTTTTCAATAAAAAACCCTCTCCTGACCAGTGCTAATGAAAGTCTCCAAAGTAAGATCACAGGTCTGATGTTTATGCAGATAAAAGTACAAACAGTGGAGCAAAGTGAAAGGTAAACTTTCGCCAAAGAAGCAGGAGCTCTCTCAAGGACAGCAGTATATCTTCTAGAAGTTTTCACACCTGTAGCTAAAGCAAGGTGCCAGGCTGGGAATGCTTGTGCTCTGCTGCATTTTTACCCAAAATATCTTCCAAGTGATATATTTAAATCATTTTAAAAAAATGAATCAATGCCTGTTGACTATGGAAGCCACAGATATAACTAGATTAAAGAGGTCGAAACTAGTTAAAAGTACATGACTTTGTGTTTATGAGGGTTTAGATAAAATATTTATAACTTACGAGGTACTTTTGACTTCATAATGTTTTCCTGTTGCCCTTCAYGCTCATTTCCAAAACATCACTATTTTTTTTTCTATCTTGGCAGTTTGGACCCATTAAATAGCACGACAAGATTATACTTCTTTAGGGACAAAAACTGATATAAAGAGTTCCTTAATAATTTATTTTGTATCAGCTTTTACTAAGAATATGTGGTAACAGAGGAAGTCGTGTTGGAAAGGGACTGCTCAGATGTCTCCGGTTTGCAATCTCTTAAGCAGTAATGCCCTCCTGTGGACTCTAGGCAGAATGGTTTCTTCTGAATAGAAAGTTGTATGCATGCAAACCATGTTAATTTTCCTTCTTTCTAACACTCTAATTAAAACGTCCCATGAAGACATTTAACATAGGGCATTATCTGGCCAGTGCTTCTGGTTTGAGAAACACKTTTCCTTTAGGTGATGGTACAGGTGGAGCTTTTATCTGAAAAAGCATCTGCATTTGGAAACTTCAGCTGCTTATCCAACAATTTTTTTTTTTATTCTGTAGGTTGCTATCAGAATTGAAACAATGTCATGCTGCAGCTGCCTCATCAGAAAGGGGAAAGCATGTATTTCTTTTGCATTCTGCTTTCCTATCAAGTTTTAAAGCCATCGGATAGTATTATGCATTTACTAGTTTACAGTCAAAAGCAGTTTAAAAATTCTGTGGAATTGCTGTAGCTGCTGGAGTGTTGTCTGGTTTACATCTCACACACAGAGTGGGACTCATCTTTGGTACCACACTCACACTGTGGCAGTACCTCAGGCTCACACAGCTCGAGGGAAAAGGCACATTTCAGGGGCATGGAAAGGCACCTGCTTCACAGGACTGTGTACAACAAGCGACTCGCTGCACAGATCAGGTGACTGGATGTCTCACCAGGCATGAATCTGCAGGAATTTGAGAGGTCCGGATGGAGTCCCTGCGGCGGCTCGGACGACCTGGGAGGAATGAAGATCTGTGGGATCTGGAGGGGAAGCTGATGTTTGGCTGTCTAGGAATCCTGCATCACCCAGGGCACACAGGCCTGTGCAGTGCTCTCAGCCCTTCCACGGTGGGGACTGAACCCCGAGAGCCGGGTTTTGGGCGAAGGTGTGAACGGCACGAGGTCACGTAAGAGCAGCTGGGAAAGGTGGGTGCACACAGGGACACCAGCCCAAGTGCACTTTGGTCTTTGTGTAGCATCAGAAGAGACATTTCCACCTGCAGGACATAGGTACGTGTGTCTTAAAGGTGTTTTCCTTTCATTATTCAACCAGTCAAAAGTGCAAACGACACGGAAGCATTTGGGCTACACTTGAGTGGCTGATTTTTCCTACTGATTTACTCACAATTTAAACACTTTCATCTCCTCCCCTGATGCAAGCAGTGACTTTTTTCTTTGATCTGTTCCTTGGCCTACTTGTCTGTCTTGCTTTCAGGGAAAGTGAGTTGCAAACCAGCTTTGTTTTCTTTGTTACCCGTTGAGGCCACAATTAGATCCTCTTAATTTTTCATCCTTTTTGCTCTAAATTACAATGGGTCTATAAAACTCTCATGGCGTATTTTCTGTGTGAAACATATTAACTTACCTTGTGAAGGGCCATACTGTTTTTACAATAACTAGTAGGAACAAAATAGTTTTGTATTTCTTGTAATTATGTGGGGCTTGCAGACAGCCTCTGGGAAGAATATTTTATTTAATAGAGTAGGATATGTTTATTTTAAACCCACAAATATTTCATCAACATTATGGGCATATTGTATTTTCTAAACCTAGATAAAATGGTTGTGTCAGTTCATGGATTGAGATAAATGGATCTAAACACATGACAACTTTCCCTGTAAGTGGTTGTCACAGGCATTTAATATTCCTGTCATATTAATAGGTTATTCTTACTATAGACATGGCTATAAAATATTGGATATTAAAAATATCCAATTTGCTTAAAAAAAGATTACTGTATTGCAAGTATTAATGCTACTGGTTAATGATGATSACAGCCTGTGAGACAAAATCATGTTCAGCCTCTCTGGGTTTCCTCTGGGGCTGTGGTTAACCAGCCTTCCAGCATAGTTAGCGTTGTTTGTGTCTGTGTCTCCAAGGGAGCATTTCCAATTGATCTGTATCAAGGGAATGTTGCAGTTCTGCATCCTCCCTCCTGCCAGCACCGGCAGAACGTGCAARAAAGTGTTTCAGAAAGCTGAGGCAGCTGAAAACTAAGTCCTCTTTCATGACAAGATTATTTATGGCTGTCTCTGTTCTCTTAAGTGGATCGCTGTGTGTTTGCAGAAGCATCAAGGCTGGCACATGGGAAAAGGCAGGCTCACAGGGCTGGAGAGCTGCATTGGTTCAGACAGCTGTGGAACTACATCCTGACAGTGCCTAATGCAAAACTGCAGCCATTCTTAGCTCCTGAAAAAAATTCCTGTTTCTAATGAAAAATTCACTAAGTTGAAAGTAGTGCTGCAGTTTTCATGCTGGCAATGTTTAATGTACTTTAAAAGCAAAAAAAAAAAAAAAGAAAGAAAACGATCTCACTATTTGTCATTTCACAGGGCTTGCACATGTTTGAACAGCTCTAATTATTTCTCTGAGAAAATACCTCCTTTTCAGAGCTAAGGAGAGATTTATGGGTGAGGAGGCTGTGATAAGTTTGGAAAGAGGACTGGGAAACGGGGGAGGAAACAGTAGCAGGAATAGTGAGTCAGAAAGAATCACAGAATCCTTTAGGTTGGAAAAGCCCTCCAAGATCATCGAATCCAATTCTTCCCTCAGCACTGCCAAGGCCACCACTGAACCGTGTCCCCAAGTGCCACATCTGCACATGTTTTCAATCCCTCTGGAGATGTGTCTCCACCACTGCCCTGGGCAGCCTGTGCCAGGGCTGAAGAGTCTTTTTGGTGAAGAATGCTTTCAAATTTAAACCTTCTCTGGCACAATTTAAGGCTGTTTCCTCTCATCCTGTCGCTGGTTGCCTGGGAGCAGAGCTCGACCCCCACCTGGCTCCAACCTCCTCTCAGGGACTTGTAGAGAGCGAGAAGGTCCCTCCTGAGCCCCCTTTTCGCCAGGCTGAGTCCCCCCAGCTCCCATAGCCGCTCCTCATCAGATTTGGGCTCCAACCCTTCCCCAGCTCCGTTGCCCTTCTCTGGACACGCTTCAGCCCCTCAGTGTCCTGTGGCAACAGACTGCGCAGTTGGGAGCGCGTTGCCAAGGAGAAGAGGGACACAAACGAGGGAAKAGCCATCGCTGATAGGGAGCAGACGGGAACTGGGCAGCCCGGAGGGGTTAAAGCCCCCGAGGAGCGCAGTCAGGAGCAGGCTGGGGAAGGCGAGGGGCGAACACAGCGGGCGGAGGTGGAGCCCGGCGGGGGCTGTGCCCAGCGCGTACCGCAGCCCTGGCCCCGGGAGCGTCCGGATCCAAAGGGGCGCGGCCGAGAAGACGCACCAGGCTCCGCTTCACGGTGCCAACCACGAGGACACGAGGCAACGGGCAGAAATGATGCACCGGAAGGTCCATCTGCCCGTCAGGAAGAACTCCTTTCCTGAACGGTGACCGAGCACTGGGACAGATTGACCACGGAGGCTGTGGAGTCTCCCTCACTGGAGACATCCCAGAGCCGTCTGGACGCAATCCTGTGCCACGTGCTCGGTGCCTGAGCGGGGAGGTCGGGCCAGAAGCTGGGATCCCTCGGCGCCTGACCCGCTCTTGGCTCTGAGGGGAGGCTCCGAGCCCCTCCCGCGGCAGCGGCCGCTCCGCCCTTGGGGGCGCGCGGGGGGCGCCCAACGGTCCCCGCGTTTCAAACGCTCCCGCGCGCGCCGCCCCCCGCGCGCTGCCCCCGCCCGCCGCGGGGCGGGGCCGCCGGCGAGGGAGCGCGCGCCGGGCCGGAGGCGGCTCCCCATTGGCTGTCGGCCGCGGGCCCGGTGCATCGGCGCAGCCAGCTCCGCCCCCGCGCTCGGCGCGCGCGGAACGCGTCCCGCATCTCCATTGGCTGGTCGGCGCGTCCGTTACCGGCGAACCCCGGGACTTTTGCGGAGGTCGCGCCCTCTGACTGGCTGGGGCTCTCGTCCATCGCGGCCGGAGCCCCGCCCCTCGCATATGAATGGCGGGCGGCGCCAGAGTTCCGCTCTCATTGGCTGCGACTGAGCGGGGGGCGGGAATGGGGGGCGGGGCTCCCRGCGGCCCCTTTGTGTGGGCACCAGTCGCCGGCCGCGCTCCCGAGAAGCCGCCGCCGCCATTTTGTGCGTCCCTGTGTTGGCCCCCACCCCCGCCCGCCTTTCCGCGGGAGCGGCGGCACCGGGGACGCCCCGACTGTGCTGCCGGTCAGGTGAGGCGAGGCGGAGGCGCCGGGCCGCGCCGAGGGAGCCACCGCCGGCGGCCGCCGCAGCCGTGAGGTCCCGCTGCTCGCAGGGGGAAGAAGCGGCAAGACGGAGCAGGGGGGGAAAAAACCTCCGGAGCTGCCCCCGAACAGGAGGAGGAGTCTCGGCGCCAGGCCCAGGCGCGGCACCGGCGGCAGCATGGAGAACTCGCAGCTGTGTAAGCTGTTCATCGGCGGGCTGAACGTGCAGACCACGGAGGCGGGGCTGCGGGAGCACTTCGCGGCCTACGGCACCCTCACCGACTGCGTGGTCGTGCTCAACCCGCAGACCAAGCGCTCCCGATGCTTCGGCTTCGTCACCTACTCGGCGGTGGAGGAGGCGGACGCCGCCATGGCCGCGTCCCCCCACGCGGTGGACGGGAACGCGGTGGAGCTGAAGCGGGCCGTGTCCCGGGAGGACTCGGCCAAGCCGGGCGCTCACGCGAAGGTGAAGAAGCTCTTCGTGGGCGGCCTCAAAGGGGACGTGGGCGAAGGGGACCTGGTGCAGCACTTCAGCCAGTTCGGCCCCGTGGAGAAGGCCGAGATCATCGCCGACAAACAGAGCGGGAAAAAGCGCGGCTTCGGCTTCGTCTATTTCCAGAACCACGACGCCGCCGATAAGGCAGCCGTGGTCAAGTTCCACCCGATCCAGGGCCACCGTGTGGAGGTCAAGAAGGCCGTGCCCAAGGAGGACATCCAGGCGGGCGGGGGAGGCGGCGGCTCTTCCAGGCCCTCCCGGGGAGGCAGAGGAGGAGGAAGGGGTCGGGGCGGCGGCGGCTCCGGCAATCGGGATCACAACGGGCTTTCCAAAGGAGGCGGCGGCTACAACAGTTACGGCGGCTACGGCGGGGGAGGAGGCGGCGGGTACGGCTCCTATGGCAGCGGTTCCTACGGAGGCGGCGGCGGAGGGGGAGGCGGCGACTACGGCAACGGGTACGGCGGGTTCGGCAGCTACAGCCAGCACCAGTCCTCCTACGGCCCCATGAAGAGCGGCGGAGGAGGTGGAGGAGGGGGCGGCAACTGGGGGGGCCGCAGTAACAGTGGACCGTACAGAGGAGGCTATGGTGGGGGAGGCTACGGGGGCGGCTCTTTCTGAGCTGGAGCGCCCAAACCCATGGGGGGGGGCGCGTGGAGAGCCCTCCCTTCGATACGGGGCAGCTTCTAAATGGTTTCTCCCCTCATTCGCCGAAGGGCAGCTCCTTTTAAATGCCTCCCTGCTGTGGGAGCGGCTCCTAAATGCCCCCTGAGGGTCGCCTCTGCTGCCTGTGCCACTTCTTTCTCTCTGAAGATGGACTGGGCCCACATACACATATTTTGTGTTACAGTCATTGATGGACTCTATTTTTTTATTATTACTTGGACCTTGGTCGTTTTTATACTAGCAACGAAAAATGTCTCGTTTTAATTTGTTTTTTGGGGGGTGCGGGGTGGGAAGTGTCTTGCTGATCTGGAGTAAAAACTGGGGAGGGTTAGGGGGGAATTTCCTTTGTTGTAAGGACTCGATACCTGGCTACTACGTTTTTTTCTACAAAAGCTACTCGGATCCCATGACTGACTTTAACATTTCTGTAAAGGAGGAAAAAATGGTTTTTACGTTTTTTATTTTTTAAATAAATCATTGTGTTCATTGACCTTTACACGTCTAATTTTTTTTCCTAGGATCAATTCCGTACGGTTTTAAGGCTTTTCTAGGTTTCAAGCAAGTGTTCCTCTGCTTTAAAATCTCTGTGTACTTAAGAGTAGTAAATATTTTGTTGCCAGTAAAGGTCCTAACTGACTTTTTTGCTAGTGGCTTTCAAACACTCGACAGAGAAATTTTTGAAGTACTAATCCGTGGATGTGGTCTGTTTTTTAAATACTCGTTCTCACTTTGGCAGTTTGTGTGCATCCACCATCTTGTACTAGGCAGTTTGACGTGCTGACATGGTTGGTCAATTTTTTCTATAGGACTTTTCCATCAACGTATTTACTGTGTAGTTTTGAAGAAATCGTTTGTGTTAAGCATGTGCTTCATTCATATAAAATGTTCAGAATTTCCTATTGCTTAGTTTTCAAGTCCTCGGTTTGTTTATGTGTGATTCCTTCCAGGAAAGGGTCGACATTTATCCCGTCTATTAAAGGCGTACTTGTTTTCATAGTCCCGGGTTAACAGACTTTTCACTCGGAACTATTGTCCTTCCTTAAAGTTCCCCGAGAGTTCTCGCAGCTCCATCTACCGTCAGGATGGCAGCCCCGTGCTGTGGGCTACCTTAAAAGAGGAGGAAAACTGGCTTGCTAACAGTTGTACCAGACTTTGGAAAGTTGTTTTATGCCACTAGATTATTGGTGTAGAATGCAGTGACATCTGCATGTGAATAAAGATGGGGTCCGTGAGTACTGAATGAGGGAAAAAGAAAAAGGAATGGATTTGCAATACCTGCCTCAGCACGTAATTTTAAAAATGATAATTGCAGTTGACCATATTTCAGAAAGTGATGATCTAAACTCTGTGGGCAAAGTGCTCTGAGAACTGAGCCAGCAAGTGTGCCAGTTACATAGGTGCCAGTTGTAAAGCAAAAATATCTGTGTAGTCTGCTTGATGAACAAATGTATATTTGTAGCCCTTTCACGCAATAGAATTAAAGTTTGTTGTTTATTAAAAAGCATAATGTTTTAGGGGAAAACTGCCTTCCTGCATAGAAATATAGAATAGCAACGTTTATGGGTTTATGGATATCAAATAAAAGATTTGAATTCCGTATATGCTTGAGTGAGAGTATATATGATGCGGGGCATGGATTTTAAAAGTACAAAGTTATTCTGRCTTCAGGTTTCTAAGCTCTTAGAATGCTGATGCTTCCTGGGACTGCATCATAAAAGCTGCTTTTTGCTTTCCTCCAGATACGCAAGATATTAGGCATAAAATTCCCACTGATTCCAGTGAAAAGTTAAATGTCTAGGGCTTGGTGCTTCTGGGCTGAAGGATTTCGCATGAAATTTCAAGGTATTGTTACTATTTGGTATCAATCTAAGCTGGTGATGATTTTAATTGAAATGAATCTTTTTGTTGCAATTAGAAGTGAACTGCATCAAGTTAATTACCTGTGTGAGCTTAAACATCATTTTGGTATCATCAGGATTTAAACATGATTTTAGTATCATCAGGATTTAAACCACGAGCTGAGTTTCTTCCTGATTGTGTTAATTTATGGCTCTTAGAACAAAACTGGTTCTCCTTCACTTAGCTTAGCTTTTAAAAGTGGGTTGCGAATAACTTGCTGTTTGCAATTATACTGTAATTTTTCTGTCTCAAAAACCTGTTAGTCTCTGTTGTGCACCAGCATCACTCATATGTCGTCGTAAGTCAAAAGTAATTTCAGTTTGCAAAACACTGTAAGTGCCAGCCCTTGTCAGCACACAGCTTCAGGTGGTTTTACTTCAGCTTCTTGGGCTTGAAGTTGTTTTCTGTACCTTTCTGTACCTTTGCACTTTACAACCATGTTGGACAGTCATCCTTGAACTTCATTTGAAGCACAGTTTTCCTGTTTGTAGCTGAAAAGAGCTACTGAGGTCTAGGTCATKTGTTAGTTTGGGTGTATTATTTAGTCCCTTGCAGTGGTGAGTTGCCTTAACCTTATTAAGGGACAGCTTGGTTTGCAGAGAAATGGTTAAATTCACTTTTGTGTCGTGTCTTGTCATTTGACTTGGGAAGGTAAAGGTTTGTGCGCCAACTGTAGCTTTATGATATTTTCATGTTATGTACTGTGACAATATGTTGATCCTAGAAACAAGYAGGTTTTTAAAAAAGTGACTTTGTGTGTGGAATCTGATGGTTTGGGACCTGTTGTACTGAAATGTGGTGTTACCTGTGTGCRATAGTCCTGGTAGGACTAATGTCTGCTAGAATAAAGAGTTGATCCCAGAAATTGCACACATATGAGGGGGTAGGCTGACTAGTGTCTCCCTCAAAAGATTGTCAGCTGTTTAAGAGTGTTCTGTGGTGTCTTGAGGAGGTGGCACTTGCTCTCCTCTGACCTCTGGTCTCTGGGGAGCAAGAACTTCTTGCGACACTGACGTTGGAGAGGCTRGTGGAAATGCTGGTCGGATAAGGGTCAGCAAGGCTGGGATGTGCCATGCAGTATAGAAAGGTGCAGTTCTGTATTGGTTGGCATTAAGGACACAGTGGCTAAAGACTCTCTTGGAATATAAACCTGTTTCTAGTATAGTTCCTAGTAATAAGAGATTTGTTGATAAAGCTTTGCTTATGTGTTTAGTAGTATTTAATAATTTCCTGACCCCTGGGCGGATTTGTCTGCGTAGAGGTGTGTAGGARGAACCGAGATGAAATAAGGGGTATAGCTGGCATGTAAATAAGTTTGTGACTTCACAGTTGCTTTAGGATGGTCACGGAGATAGAAATAAAGTAACTTTACTTTGCTGTTCCTTAGTTTGTAGTTGAGTTCTGAAGTTCCTATGTCTGAAATTATCTCAATAATTTAATGGCCCGTTCAGGACCAAATGCTGGATTGTGTTGGTGTCACTTGTGAGAATAGAAAGTAAGAGCAATTAGTTTACTTTCAGCATTTAATAAAGTAAAAGTGTGGTAGTTTTCTTAAAACACAGATACTATTTTATTTTTGTAATCTGCATGACCAGAATGAAATTCTCCAAAACAAACTTCAGACTACAGTGTCACTGAGCTCAGTGTGTTGTGATGTACACATAGTTTTTTAATAGTARTGGGTGTTCATGTCTAAAGTATAATTTGTTCTTGACTTGTAAATTTTATTTGGCTAATAAAACTAGCCTACCTTACACTTTTATAATACTGATTATTGCATTAAAAAGAAACATGCTAAACACCTGTATATGTAATGCAATGATACTTGCACAAGTTGGTGGAAGTACCTCTCATGCTTGTTTTAACATTAGGTGTTGAAAAGGTGGTTTAGAACAGTGGTAACAGCTCAAACACCTTCCATGGCAGTAAATCTGTGTGGGTCACTGACTGTGTGACACACTTGCAAAGTAAAAGCTGGGTCTTGCCCTGCAGGCTTCTGTAGTATAACTTGGGTGGACAGTCCTTACCCTCCAGAACTGAGCAAGCTTTCAGGTTTGTGTGGAGTGTTGCAAGAGTTGAAGTGCAGCTGCAGTACAGGCTCCAGCGCTGGCTCTGGGACTCCCAGTCCTGCTCACAGGAGCTCAGGCCTGCGAGGAGATCAAGGTTTGCACAGCTGGGCACTGACAGGAGGTGTGCCTGAACTCTGCCAGATACTTTGTGCATGTGGGCTTAACGACCTGTGAAGCAGAAATACTTAAGATGGCTAAAAATGTAATTTAAAGTTCTCAAATGTTTTATAGTATTCTTCCCCCTCTCCCCCCAACTTAGATTCCTTCTGTAAAGCAAATTTTGCTTTCACTTAGCGTTGAAAGATCTAAGTGGATGATGTAGGTCAGAAAACTGGTTTATTATCCGGCCCTGTGAGCTGATACTGTTGTCCCAACATAATGGCATTCCCACTGCTGCTGAAAAGGGTCTGAGCCAGAGTGGTGCTGAGGACCCCAACCTCCCATTCAAATCTGAAAACAGAGCAGCTTCTTTTTTCTGTGTACCTCAGAATGTTTATTCTAAAATGCAAAAGTTTGTCTTAAATCGTTAAATTGTTAATTAATCCCTAAAAAATAACCTGAAGGACACCYCTCAGATGTGCACACAGTGAACAAAATGTGCATTTTGTGAGAATGAGATTTTGCTCCTACAGTCTGCGAGGGGGTTGGTTTTCTGGTAGAAGGCAGTTTATCCAAGCCTTTAGATTAGGGTTGTTTGTCCTGTTGTAGCTATTATGGATTAGTGTTTATCATGTAATCAAGAGTTTATACCACGTTTGTGTGGTTTGCATTGTTACAGACCTTTACTTTCTGAGCTATTAGGAAGGTGTTTTCAGTATGTTTTTCAAGCTGTCTATGGGTAATACCTTGGATTAATATTAGGTGATTGAAAGTGTAACACCCAAATTTTCAGTCTTTCACCTTGGAGAGAGTTTACAAAACAATGGGTTATTTAACATGTTTTACATAACTGATTCTGTGACCTGGTGTATGTGTCCCTTAAAGATGAGTTCTCTGCTTGTTATTTTTGTATTTCTTGAATGAATAAACCAGTTTTATTCCTGCTTCACTTGAAAATGTATTTCACAATGCAAGCACACCCCAAGGAGTTCTGAGCCAGCCTGAACAAGCACTATTTGCTTTTGTTGATGGGCATTTTTTAGGTCTCCTGTTGAAGCATTACTATTCTATTATTTCTGATATGTGCATATATACGCACACACAGACATTACCTCTACTTCCACTTACCTTTAGTGAGTATTTATTTGTGCTGTAATGTAAGTACTACTATTGATGAGTGTCAGAGATGTATTTCTCATAACAAGATGAAAGTCTTTCTGCTATGTATGTTTCCCTAGAATTTTGTATTATTTACCTGTGTACTAGAACTTTTAAAGGGGCTGATGGAGTTTGCTGCTTTTCTTCTTGATGTTCACTTTGACGAATCGTAGTCTTTTTACCTTCTCTGCTCCCAGAACTGTCATCAATTTCTATTATATATAAAGAGGAGGAAATAGTCACTTAGTAACTCATACCTCTTGTTCCTATGGTTCCCAGAGTGTTTTAATCATACTATATTCCCCTTAAAAACATCTCTCTGGGAAAATGGTTAGTGGGAACACTGAAAGAACAAGGGCTGTAAAGCTGTAGTTCACTGCAGAAGAGAGACATTCTTCAGATTTTTCTATTTCCTGTAGTTCTATCTGCTGAATAGACTGAACAGTTAAAAAGATGGAACAACTGTAGCAAAAGAAAAAAAAACCCAGCCAGCATAAAAAATAAAATTCAAGTACTGTTCTCTGTCCATGGTTCAGCCTTTGCCAGTAGAAGTCCTAAACTAAAGCTGCAACAGCATTTTTTAAAGTACGTTCTGAGTGTGGTTAATCTTGGTGTAACTTTTTTTTGCTAGAAGTCTGCTCGGCCAAGCTGCAATGTTGCCTGTTGCTGTTACAGTAAACGTCGGGCTTAGAGCACCGGCTATTCTCAGATTGTCAGCCATCCAAGGAACCAAAGCTCCTTAACTTGGAAAACTAGATGTCAAGCCCAGGCGGACTAATAATGCCATCTGTCTGAGGCATCTGGATATTAACCCTCTTAGCATGATGCTTACGGTTTCATTCCCAAATGCTTTCGCAAATGGAAAATACACAGATTTGGAAAGAATAGCTTTTCTTTTTTCTTTTTTTTTTTTTAAATTGGACTATGTTGAGCTATGTACAATTTKGGTGCATATTATTTTCATCAAACTACTATAAATACCTCTTTTCGTGAGTAATGCAGTAAGGAATCTATGCCAATTTAGAAAGGAATTACATTTCTGGCTGGAAATGTGTCAAGATGCATATTTGCTCACCACTATCAAAGCACCAATCACTGATTAGCATTGCAGAAAAATTCCTTAGAAGCAAAACGAGCTGGCGAATCTGAAAATGCATCATTTGTTCATATGCTACTTTGTACCATGGAATTGCCAACTGGTTTGTCTCACCGAATCCATGTTCTCCTGAGAATGCTGTTTGAATTGAAAGACGTGCAAAGCCACATATCTGAAAACACATTGTTAGTCTGTAATCTAGTTAATATAAAAGATGAATATCATCTCAGTCTCTTCTGTCATTTCTGTAATTTTTGTTSGTTTCTGTAGCTTTACAATGGACTTTCCCTCTTTTGTAAGAAAATTTGCTTTCCACAAAACCCTGGGGAGAAGGAAGCATGAGTGTAGTCACTGCAGGCCCTGATTGGGAAGAAGAAAGATCAGGAGTCCTGAACCTATTTCCAGCACAGACTTGGATTAAAGCAATGCTGGATAAAGTGCATGAGTAGTTTGGGACTGGAGGTTCATGTGCTTTTTACTTGCTCTCTTTCTTTGTGGATCAATAATCTTGTTTTCTTGCCTGCTCACTAACCCAGCTCCAGTGGGCAGCCTTCCTCTCTCCCGACCACACACTCYGGTGTACAAATTGCAGCATGGGCAGGGCATGGCCCTGGGGGGAGGCTGTGCTTACCTTGTTATTGTATACAAGCACAGCACAATCAGCTGTGTTTTGAAATAGTTTACTCCTATTTCATCCTCCAGATCCCCTCCCTCCTCAGAAGGGATGTCCTCTTGTTTCGGGCTCGCTGGCTGTTCCTGGGCTGGGTCGCAGCATTGTGAAAGATTCCTGAGGCTAAATTCCCARTTCTTTCCTTGTGGTTATTTAATACCTCTTCAGGTTTTAGTAATCTTTTAAGTTTACTGGGTMACAAATTCGGCCAAAGTCCTTCACTGTGTGATTTCATTTGGGCTTGTTTAATTGTTTTCTTTCYACCACTGCTGGAATAATGATGCTCCATTTACTGGAGAGCGCTCCTTTGAGCCCTCCAGATTGCAAGTTCAGGACTTCTCCCCTGAGATCACTACTGGACTGCAGGATGTTTGTAGTTGTCATTGCTAATGCCTCCTGCATAGAGTGATTAGCAAAGTGCATTCTGCAAGAGTAGTGCCGGCTTTCTACTGTTACTTTCATGGAGATGTRTCCTCCTGAAAAAGATCCCAAGGAGCACAAGGAGTTCCAACCCTTGCAGTCCGTGTGCCTTTTCCCTTTAGGCCCATCTGTCCATTACTTTCTGCAGTCTTAAATGCAGGCAAATTATTTTTTCTCAAATGACATCATTTGGATGTTGTTATGGGAGTTTTCTTTTGCTCACCCAGCGCCAGTGAGAATTGCGGCTTCCGCTCTGTGGTATCGATTTTACTTTTAAATCTTTGAGGCGTGAGCTTGGTGATGAATCAGCACCACGTGTGTTTTGGAAATGTTACGATGGGTTTGTGGGTAGGTGGTGGCAATGGGGAGATCTTGTTTTCGATATATTGGGGAGTCAGATGAGAGGGAGTTGAGAAACATCACCTTTGAAAGGAAGAGCTAGGCATGTTATATTGCTGGTGCTGCTCTGTGCCAGAAGTGTTGCAATGAGCTGATGCCACACACTCTCTAAAGCCTTATCAAAGTGTGTTTTCTTTCTCCTTTGCAGGGTGCGCTTGTGTGGATGAGAGGATGGGAAAGCTGAGCCCTGAAAAGCACGCCACAAAAGTCCAGTAAGTGAACAGAAACCCGAGCYGAGCCCCTGACATACAGTTCCCGCTCTGAATATGCTATGGAATATTGAATAGAAAAAGAGGTTTGCCCASAAAATACCAAGCAGGATAATGAAGAACAATCTGTTACCTGTGAGGAAGATGTGCTCCCTAAGACAGCTTTTTCTGTTCTGTTAAAATAATGTGCCTGCAGAAACAATCTTGCCCAAATTTTTGTGTGTGGCAGCTGTGGGATTCACTCATTTGTGTTGATGTTGCAGCATGTTGTGTTAAGATATGAGGGTGGTGGACTGTGTCTCTTGGCTTTTGCAAAGAGCAAGAAATGAAATGTTCTGAAAAATTCCAAGAAGAGAGCAAGATAATGAGTGTACAGGGAATAACAGTAAAGAAACTTGGGTTATGGTGTTGAGATCCTGAACGAAAATAGCTTTGTTTGTGCTGTTCTCGCTGAGTTACGGTATACAAATATTAATTAAGCCATACATCTTTATGAAGCACATGGATAATTTCCCCTTACTACAGAAGGTTGTWGTGGAAGCATTAAGGATTGTATCATAAAGATGAAGAATCACGTTAAAATGATATCTTACTCAAAAAATTTTGGTAAAAAAAATTCCACTTTTTGGTCCATAGCCTAAACTTTTTTTTCAAGTCCAGTCTTTTTCCCAGCCTGTAGCAAGAACTGTACACCCCAGTAGGTGCAGACYCTAAGGAGGCAGAGTGACTTGGTATTTAGGTGACTGAATACTGGCCTTTGCCTTTGTTCCAGTGCCCACAACGGTTGTTTTTACAGCTTTCTTCCTGATTTTTTTTTTCCTTTTGAGCACTCATTTCTAAACAATAAAATCTATCTGAAAATCTTCCTGCAAATTTCGGATAACTCTGTAATATAACTGCAGGGCAGGAAGTGTGTGCCTCTGACACAGGTGACTGCGGGTGACATCCATTGCCTGTGCTCCGGGAAAGAGTCGGAAGAGCAGCAGGAAGAACATTTTCAGCTGCTGGGTTACTGCTGTGTAGGGTGAGCAAGAGAATGGCTCATGCTCCAGAAATCACAGCTTGGGGGGTGAAGATGGGCAGAGGTCATTATTCTAAAGGTGGTAATGTTATTAACGTTATAGGAACTGTGATTTATATGAAAGACTAAAGGAAAACGCACGTTGTAAAGCCCAGCTTTGCCAGCCTGCACGAGCAGGAGCACGGSAGTGGGATGTGTGCCAGCAGAGGGCAACAGCCCGGAGCGCCGCTGGAGATGCTGGTGGCTCCCGCAGCATCTCTGCCCGGAGAGCAGATCCCGGGGCAGTGCTGGGTGGGCGCTCCAGYCCTCTGCTCTACGGATCACATGCTTGAGAAAACAGTGCCCCAGTGGGAGTCTCTTACTGCTTCAGCTGCCAGAACATCACTGATTCCAGCTCTGGGAAGGTCCTTACCTAGAAAGTCTCCTAGAGCGTCCTTTTGAGCCTTACGATAACTTGGACTCGTGTGAGTTGCTGTAATAGGTAAATTTAGCTGCTGTTTTGGTGTTACTGGATGCTGGCCGTGGCTGGGCAGCAGATACCCTCAGGACTTCTCTGCTGAGGCGCCTCGAGCTCTGGGTCCACCGGGAGCCGGTGCAGTACCTGATACCACCTCCAAGTGACTTCAGTTAGCCTTGGAGGTACCAAGACAGCTATTTCAGGAGATTCCTTGCRTTTCTTATAATAATTTCCTTAAACATATGGTCTAAATACAGATCTATCTGAATGAGTATTTACTTAATTAGAATAGCAAAATAAGTTTCGTTGGGACTTCCGGAGATGATCTGGTTCAAACAACCCTCAAAGCAGGACCAGCTTCAGGGTTAGATCAGCTTGGTCACTCAAAGATAAATATATATATATATACTTAATATTTGCATTAATAAAAAWAAATCTTTATGTTTATGTATATAAACATATATATTTATCTAAATATATCTCTAAAAAAAAMCAGAATGAAAAATAATTTAGGCTGAGAAGATGCAGCCTTGGAAGCTTCCGTGAATGCAGTGTTTTATGTACACCTTTCCCAGCTCTTCAATGCCAGATCTATAGATTTTTAAAGAAAATTGATTAATAATTTGGTGAAGGGAATTATGCAACTAAACAGGAGAGCTGCTAAGGATGGGAAATTTCTTATGATATGGATGTCTGGAACCTGTATATTGGTATATACCTGGAAACAGGTTTATACAGGGAAGTGAAGGGTTTCTGAATTGTTGTTTGTGCTGTATTTAAACTGATGATCCAGTGATTCAGGGCTTTTGCAGTTTGCCTTGCGGAGCTAGGAGGAGTTTTGCTCAACTCGAAGCAGTTTGCTTCCACTGGGTTTTGGGGAGGTGACTCTTTCAGACTTCTGTGGAAACTGTGGAGATTGACAGGGTGTTGTCCGAGTGTATTGGGGCCCTTCACAGAATTAAATTCTTGTAAGCACTTGGTGTCCTTTACTTACAGCCTCAGGGTTAAACCAGCTGCTGGACTTTGGGCCAGGAGAGARTTTTGGATCAGACTGGCAGGGATTGTTTTTATTCCCTCCCTTCGTGCCACTTTTATTGAAGAAATTCTTTGCTGCCACGGGGACATTGGCAATACTTTGCTCTCTCCTCTCCCTGGGGCTCATTGGAATTGGGGGGTTTGGTCTTTCACTGTGGATCTGAARATTGTCACAGGAATCTGGAAAGGTTTTGGTGGGCTGAGGGATGGTGGGGCTGGCTGGAACAGGTGCTCTGGAGACCTTTCTGCTCTGAGTGTTGGTTATATGGTTGTCAGTGGTCAAAGGTAGATTAGATGTAGGAGGAATTTAGGACTACTTGAGACTAGGAATTTTTGAAAGAGGCTGGAAAAATTCCACCCATCAGGTGTCACTAATTCCTTTTGGCTGAATGCTTTTTCAAGATACCAATCTTTGCACATAAAAACAAACAAGAAATTTTTGTTTTGGGGTTGTTACCCAGTCAGGATTATTTTGCAAGGCTGCTCTAAAGATAATCTCTGATTACTGGAACATGGTTTTGTCCCACTCCAGCAAGGACTATTCATGGTTTGCTCTTGTCTGTCACTGGGATTTACCTTACTGTGGTTGCTCTCAGGATTTGTAGAATCCAGTGGTACACAAGCCTGTGGGGCAAAGCACATAAGAAGGTATTGCTGCTTTGGTTCAATTTAGGTGCTTGGCTCCCAGGCTGACTGGAATGAGATGTAAATTTTTATGGTAAAAGCCTAGTATTTTGTTATTGAAAAACTGTGTGYTAATAAAAATACACAGGCACTTCACAGCAATTTCAGGACTTGTTCTTGTATCTGGACTTTTTGTGATTGCTGAGGGGTTTACTCAATGGAAACAAGCTCTAGCCCTCACTTGCGACATAAATTCTACTATTTTTATATACATCCTTTTTCTCTGGTTTGAGCTTGTGTCTTGCAGTTTTGCATGTCGTCCATCAACAGTGTAACACTGGGCATGGGGAAAGTGCTTGAGGATTGGGATGTTTTAAACTGATAGTTTAACAGGATTCTCTAGGGAAAATGAAGGAATTTTGCCTACGTTCTGTGTGAGGTTTGACTTGATGTCTTTCTCTGTATTTCTTCTGTTTCTGGGGAGGCTGCTGAATGGTGTTTAAATAGCAGGACTCTGGAGTCCCCATCTCCATGTGTCTTTGATAAAGTCCTTAAAGTTTCAGGTGTGTTAAGTTTTCTTATCTGAAGAATGAGGGTGATAAGTAGTTAAGATCCTCAACAAGCTTTTGAAACCCTCCTGTGGAAGGTACAATAGCATCTGTTCAATCATCGTTGCTGATACATTTTAAAAAGATGTATGAAACTTAGGCTGAGGATGTGGCTTGAGGAGAAACATAGAAGAGTGAGGTAATTTTATTTACAAAAGAGATGAAATGGAATCTTTCAAGAGAAATCTCTTGATACTTCTAGTTATCTCTTTCTTTAGCACAAGAACATTTTGTGAATGGAAGAGTAATGAAGAAAGCAAATGTTTCTTGTCTTTAATACAATTAACCTCTAAGGCCTCACTGTTGCAGAATACAATTGAAAAATTCTTTTAATAAAATGAGGGGGAAAAAGATTTATGTAAAAGTCTCTGCATTTGTATCAATTGGAATAAAAATGGCAAACGTAATTTAGTTCAGTGCTTTAGGCTAAATAGCACCTGCAGTTTAGAAGGACCCATATTGCCTGTGCAGGGTGTGTTTGGCCCGATAGACTGCGTAAAGGACAGGGAGGTTTTGATAAAYTGGGGAAGTGCAGGCTTACTGCGGGGGGAGTGGGGAGACTTAGGAGGGCTGGGACCCTCTCCTTCCTCACCGTCACCTCTCYTCTCCTTCGCTGCCCTGTGCACGGGCTCGACTTCGGAACTGGGATGTTCAGCCACTAAAACTTTTGTCCAGTCCGTAGATTGCAGGGATTGAAGCAGTTTTGGGCCACTCGGCTCGTCCGCCACGTCCCCGGAGGGCGGCGGGCGGGCGGAGGGATGCCGGGGGAGCGGGAGCTGCCCCGCGGGTGCCGGCGCTGCCGGCGGGTCCCGGGCCGGCTCGGGGCGGCCCCTGACCTATTTCGCCGCGGCAGCGGGGCCGTGCCGGCGGCGCCCGCCGTAGCCGGGGCGCGGAGGGCGCTCTCGGGGCGGCGCGGGGCGGCGCTGCCGTTGCCCGGAGACGCTCGCAAGCCCCGCCGGGGAGGGAAGGGCAGGGGAGGGGAGGGGGCTGCGCGGCGGCAGCGGCAGTCGGTGCGGCGGGCGCGCCCGGCACGCAGCGCTCCGCTCCCGCAGGAAGCGGCCCGGGGCGGGGGCGGCCGCTCGCAGCCATGCCGGGCCCGGGGCGCTGAGCCGGCCCCGCCGCCGCCCCGCACAATGGAGGAGGAGAGGTGGGTACCGCCGCCAGCCTTTGTGTGTCCGCCCGGAGCGCCGCGGGACGGGGATGCCCTTCCCCGGGGTGCGACCGATGCGGGGCTGTGCGCGGGAATGCGGGGCGCGGCCGCGGGGATCCCCCCTCCCCGGTGCTCGCCGCTCGCCCGAAAGCCTCCTGCGACGGGCGCCCGCCGTGCTGTTCACGGATGTTGCAATGTCATGGTGACAGGCGGCTTCGCCCGGCGTGCCCACGGCCGGGGAGCRGAGGGGTTTCCGTGGGATGTGTTTCGGATGTGAATTAAGGAGGTGAGGGAGGCAGGTCGCGGGGTGTTTGCTAAAATGGAGGTGCCGGGCAAGGGAGTAGGATGCCGGGCAGGGGGTTGAGATGCCGGACAGGGGGATGGGATGCCGGACGGGGGAGTGGGCAGCCGCCCCGCAGGCTCGCCCCGCCGGCACGACGCGCCTCGCGGAACGCCGGGCTTGTGTCTGCCCTGCCTGTGTCTGGAACCTCGGGCAGCCGACTCCGGCATTCCGCTGAAGACAGACCCGCTGATATTTGCTGCTTTTTTGAGTCGCGAGTGAAAATCCGTAACGTCCGTGGATCCTTTGGGGGTCTATTTTCCTGCCGGCGTGTGTGGAAGCCGAGCGCTGTGCGGTGTTAGGGCAGTGCGGGGGATCCCGCGGCTCCCTCGCACGGTAGCTGGGCCGTATAGACTTTATTTCCTGCAAGGCAGCTATTTTGCTCAAAAATCTGCGCGAAGAAGTGTTTACCGAGTCGACCTAATGTCCACTGAACCCATAAAAGATATTATTGCTGTGCAGGGACCTCGTGGATGCCAGAGAGATGTTCAGTGTTTCGGCTCTGCCCTCGTTACTCCCCTCTGTCAGGTGCCTTTCACACACCAGAAGCCACTTGTGCGGCTTCAAACTAAACACTAAGCTGGCTTGGGTTTTTTGCAATATTTTTTTTGAAAACAGGATATGCTGAGTGCTTCCTTTTGTGCTGGTGACCTTGCAGGGGGTGGGGGAACAGAGAGGGGGCTTGACCTGCTGGTAGGACTAATGGTCAGGGCTTGACAGAAGTTTTGTTTAAATATGATACATTAGAAAATTAAGCTGAAGTCTGAAGTCRACCCCGAAATTCTGGAAATTTTCCTTCTGTTGAGGGAAAACATTTGCAGCAGCCTGTGGGAGTTGTTTTCCAAGCTCCAAAGGGCAGCTTTCTTACCCTTCTGTGACTCAAGGATTGCAATTGTTTGTGTATTTAATGTGCAAAACCTTTCATCCTGCCACATTTCTCACTGTAGGGCTTCTGCTTCCCKTAATGGTGTGAACAGTCACCTCTGAATATTAATCCAGATATTAATTAATTTCAAGTGCCTTGAAATCTTAGTTTGTCATGCTAGATGCAAGCTCATGGAATGGGATTTCCTTTTTTTGTTTTTTTCTTTATTTGTATAAATGAGCCTGTGTTTGAGGAAGTGGAACAGAGCTGTTTTGATACCCCAGGCTGGGATCATCCTTGGCACTGTTGCTTATTACTTTTTTTTTGATGGTTACCAGCAATGGTCTCATTTTGACTGGAGGCCTTTTCCTGGGGATACAGCGGTGAAAAAGCCACCAGGAAAGTACCTGGACTGTTTTGCCTTATCCTGTTGTTTTCAGACCATCTCTTTTGAGGGCATGAAGGACTATTCTCGCTAGCATGTTCTCTGCCTCTGGAAGTGAGGAATGATTACCCAAATTACTGCTTGCGTTTCTAGTTTTTGGGAAGAGGAAGGCAGTCCTGAACTGCTCGTGGGCAGTACTGATGTGGRGTTTGACTGTTGGCAAGGAAAGCTGGAAATATTCACCTGTTTTCTGGTTTGAAAGGGCACAGTTGTGTGGGACTGTGCTGGGGCTGCTTTGCCTGCTCAGAGCAAGTCCTGGGAGGAGGTGTTCAAAGATGACCTTGGTGGGCGAGCACTGTGGGCTCGGTCTTTTGGTCAAAAATGCTTTTGCCCTGCATTTCAACTCAGATCTATGTCAGGCAGATTAGTCCTCAAATTTTACACTCAGTGACTTTCATTATGGCAGACTTCCTCCTGGTTTTCAATATTTCTGCATTTTCCATTTTTGTAGTCAGTGAGGATAAATGTTACTGGTCCTCACATCACCTCTGACTCTGGTCCCARGCCTGCCCAGACTCAAATATCCTGTTAACTTGCACGCCCAGGTTGTTCAGTGGTATCATGTGCCCGTGTCATTGCACATGAACAGAAGCAGCTGGGGACAAGGGGGATTTAACCTGAACCATTCACGTTTGGCAGTAAAGTATTTTAGAATCCTGGTTTTCTTTTGCTGTGCTGATAGGGACTTTMATTTTATGTGGAAATTGCATAAGGCTTACAGTTGGGCATGATACTCTGGTTCTGAATTTGTAAGATGCTATTGAGCTGGAATAGAAAAAACTCCTGGAATGTTACTTTTTTTGGTTAAAATMTTAAAACACCTGTAGTTTTATATTAGAGTCAGGGTAGTCTGTGGTATTTGTTTGAGAAATACAACATTTGCCTTTGAAAGCAAACGGTATTGTCATATTTGAGTTATTTTGTGTTATTTCCATTACTGTCAGCAAAGAATTTCTTCTCACTAGTTCTCAAAGTCTGCTTTCCCCCTGAGGTCTCCTTTAATATGAATATCCTTTTGGGGATCTGCTGTATGCCAATTGTGTGTTTTTCTAAGCTAATGTCTCCATGTTGATGTAGGCACTGAAAAAGATCAACAAAATAGGAAAATAATATTGCTATTAAAAGAAAAATAATCCTTTCCATTATGCTGCCTCCCATATGTTTTAATGATAATGCATTTCTCTGAAATCCTCTCAAAGTCCAGCTCAGTATGTGGATTCCTTCGGTCACAGTTTTTTGAATGTCTTTGTATACACCCAAAGACAAATTCRGAAATCGAGATTTTTATAACTATGCCATTACACTGACTTATTTTTCTTACTATGTCTGCCCGACTCGAGGAATAAAACTATTTGGCATAATGTATTTGTGCTGTGATTTGGGCCGTTGATTCTAAACAGAGAGTTAGCCCAGTTAAGGTAAAATGATTTTTCATTTTGCTTAGACTAAAGCAAATATTTTCTTCTCCATTTATCTTYCTAGAGGTTTTAAAGTTTTGAGCACTACTACCTGCTATTGGGCATCTCTTAGATTTTTAGATCAGAGTGATGTCAAACCTCTCAGAAACTGTAGATTAATATCTGGTGATGATTGTGACATATCCCACAAAGAAGCTCCAYAGACTTTGGAAATTTATGGTTAGCAGGCATTTTTTAGTTAATATAAGGATAGGAAGCCCCGCAGAGGTGCTGGATTGCCTGTGCTGTGGGAGGGCAGGACGCTGAACCTGGTGGAGTCTTTGGCCAAGCTTGTGGTGCTGAAGCTCTGTGGTGTTAGGGGACCACCAGGAGAGCAGAGATCAGCCTGTGGTGCTCAGGCAGGAGAGGAGAGCAGCTCCCAGAGACCCCTCAGTGATGCCCAGTGGGATGAGACTGGGCTGGACCTGTCTGGAGTCCCATCACCCTCTCCAAAGCCTGGTGGAGAGGGCCCTCTGTGGTGTTCACCTTGGGTTAGGAGCTGAGCCTGGCAGGTGTTCTCCGAGAAACATGAGCAGAAACTCATCCTTCTGTGCTCTGAAGGAGAGTGCATTTGAGATCTGCCCTTCCTTCAGGGTGAACTCCTGGCTCCCATAAAGCCAGTGTTAGAATTGGATTTGGCAGAGCTGAGATTTTGGTTCCTGGGGTTTACCAGCTCTCTGCACGGCAATAATCTTGCCAGGGGACAGTTTATCTCTAAGGAAAGCTTTTATTCTTTCACATAATCTACAAAGACATCTGTAATTACTGCTGGTAACTAAGGCAACCCAACTTTATAGTTGATACATGCGGGCAGCAGAATGATGGGTTATGGGTTTTCAAAATACCTTTCTGTCAGCTGGTTTGTGGCCGCGCTCAGGCAGGAGCTGGGCTGTGAGCCCTGGGAAGCCTGAGCCCAGCCCTTCTAGGGGTCCTGGAGAGGAGGAACATGATGTCAATGGGGTAGTGCTTAGCTTCACTGGCTTAATTGGGGACCCTCAAATTGGGTTCATTCATTCTACTTGGGACATTGTTGAAAGGCCACGCAGGAGGTGGCAGTGGGGCTGGCACTGTCAGAAACTAAGAGCCTCTCTGCTTATTTTAGGAGAATCCTGCTGTGTCTGTAAAGAGGATGTTCATCTGGCCCAGGGAAATTAAATCATTTGTCCATCCACTCGGTGCACGGCCTCGGATAGCCCAGGAATAGAACAAATTGCTCCTGGCAGCTGGCTCACGAGTCCCGCTGGTGTAGTAGGACATGAGCTTGGCAAATGTGGAGGTGCTGGAGGGGACATCCCTGTGGTCATGGGGTACAGGGGCTCCAGCATGTCCAGTTGGTCTTGGCTGGTACCTTTGATCAGAGGACCCTATTCCTCCTGTGCTTTGGTCCATTAAAATAACAACTGTGTAATAAATGTAATAATTCTTAGCCTTGTGGGGGGAAAAATCTCAGAAAAGGCTATGAAATGTAATAGTTTGGTCTTCTCAGGGGCAGCTTTTGCTTTCTGGCAGGATGCATCTGCTTGGAGCATTCAGGTTCTTGCATTTTTATGTTGGAAATGTGATCTCTGAGAGTGTGTGCATAGAGGTGTAAAATCTCTCTTCCAGATAAAATCATCCTCTGTCCATTACTGGAACACAATTTTATGGAAGCTGAATCAGTCTTAAAGATGAGTTAAAGGCTCTTAGCCATTAATTCTTCAAATCTGTTTTTTTTATATGAGTCACTTGGAAAAAACTTTAAATAGCATATCTTGATCTTTTTTGAAACAAATTTTTAACCAGACAATCTGCAGTATTTTCTTATGGTAAGCCTTTGGCAAATTGTGAAATCTGCTGCTGTGAATAAAGCTGAGGATTTCTCTTAGGATGTTTTTTAAAAAATTATCTTTCCTGCTTTTTAGGAAGAACTGATTGATCTTTTTCCAAAATCCTGAAGCAAGTTTTTTGCTTTTAGAATACACAGGCAAATGTTGGTGGAGTTGAGGCTGTATGAAGGCTTGTTGATCTGACATTTACTTTGGTGTTCAGTGAAACTTGCTGTGTCCTTTGAACTGTATCTTTTGCCAGCGGAGAAGTTTGAACATAATGAATCTTTGGTCTCCAGCACTGGAGAGCTAATAAATAAATCTCAGCAGTGTGCCTGTTCCTATTAAAGAACCCCCTTGATTTTTGTGTGCATGGCTTGATTTTGAGTCCATGAGGATGCCCGGAGCAGTGTCCTGTGGCGGTCCAGCTGTCCTGTCCCAGGAGTGATGGGAATGGCTGTCCCTGGCRCTGCCTTTTGGTTTCACTTTCTTTTTTAAATTTTTGTTTCTTTTTTGTTTACTTTGCTTGCTTCCTGTACGTGTTTCAGCTTTGGAGCCTGAAAGCTCTGTGAAGTCACTCACACTTCCAGAGCCTCGTTTTTCCCTCCTTGGCTCTGTTRTGCCACAGGGGCAGGTTTAGCTGTTTGAAAAGCAAGGGTTTATGCTGGTTTCAAAGCTGTGGTCAAACTCCACTTGGCCTAAGATTTCAACCAGGGCTTTTGATAGACTCAATACAGAGGCTTAGCTGGATTTGGCCGYGTCCCTGGAGGGAGGAGGATTCCTCACTGGAGTGTGCAGGCTTGGGGAAGAGCCGAGTGCCAGCACAGCTCCATGCCCATGAACACCTCTGGCAGTGCGAGTGGCACAGAATGAGTTCAGCTTTCTTCTCCAGGGATAGAAAGGCTGGTTGTGTCRTTGCCTGGTACCAGTCCCTTGAATACTGAACATTTAACATGAAGTGTTCTCCTTTCTGATTTTTTTTCTTTTAATCCAGCCATACTAAGCTAATTGGATGACGACTGTAACGGAGTCTGGGAAGTTGTCACCCTCAGTGGGACATGTGTTGAGCGATGTTGTGCTCAGCCTTGCGGCTTCATTTATGACTGAAAATATTTCACTTGCTCAGCAAAGTGAAAGAATTGGACTTGGCTGTTTTTTGGCATTAACCTTTGTCTCAGGMACAAAGCTGGAGGCTACTCAGTATGCAGCGTGGATTTGAGCTGTGTGCAGCTTGGCTGCTGTTCAGCCTCTTGCTTCTCAAAGAAGGAGAGTGCAGCCCACCAAAGACAGCTGGAGGGGACAGAGAGCTTYGTGTCGTCTCAAGGGACATGGTGATGGTGACAGCCACTGGTCAGGAGCAGGCAATGGGGAGGATATGATGTTCAGCAAGGGCCTCACACTGTCAAGGGGTTGTAAATAGTGAATAATGTGTTTATTAAAGGGAAAGTCATTGTGTATGAGTATACATGTATATAGATATATATGTGCATGCATACACACCTTAGCGGAGGCTGTCCAGGTGTTCTGGGGAAGGATCCTTCCACACTTCCCTGTTGTGCATTCTTCTTCAGACATCACCTCTGGTCACCAGTAGAGCCATATTGCTGGGCTGCCCAGACTGTTGTTTTAACCTGATTCAACCTTTTTTGTGATACAAGCACAACTAAGAAAGGTGGCRGGGAGGAGGGGACAAAGGTGAAGCAGAGGGAGACTGTCCTTTGGAAGGAAAAGCTGTGAGAAGGTCTCCAGTCAGGCACATGAGTTGATGGAATTGCCTCCTGAGGTCTGCCATTCTCTTGGAGTTGACTTTTGACATGGACCAGCCTCCTTGACTTGTCTTGTTTGCCTTTGCCTGCTAAGGGGTCTGAGGGGTGAGCTGTGAGCGTGAGCAGAACAGGGACCTGCCTCAAAGTGCTGCATCTTTCCTAGGTGGAAACSTTTAGCTCCGAGTGATTTCACAGGCTTTCGGATCGGGGAGGTAAAGATATTGACCCGATGTCAATTCCGTGTAAAGAGCCAGTGCTCCCAACAAAGTAATGAGGACACGGATGTGCCTTAGGCACCTGTTGGCCTGGTTAAACACAGCACATAACTGGGTGCTTCTGGTTTGACATTGCCTACATAGCTGGTGGTTCTGGTAGGAAGGTTTAATAATTCATTCCATATGTTTCAGTGGCAATAAATAGACCTATTTCTGAAATGGAAATGGGATGTGGCTTCAGTAAAGCTTTGAAAGCTGTGCAGGGCGTTTTAATAGTCCTTTTCTACTTGCCTCTATAGAAGATACAAGTCATGTATTGTGTGCTTGCCTTTTTCAGATGGGACATTGAAAACTAAACTTCTCTTTCTCTGTATGAATGTTACAAAATCTGTGGTCCTCTTGTAGTTCCCAGTGCTGAAGTCTATTTCTATTCAGTGAGGCAATTATGTTCTGGCTTGAATTTCAACTTGTACTGCTTTCCTGGCCTGAAGCCTGCAAGACTGGGCTTTGTCCTCAGGTGTTTGGCACTTTTTTCTGTTCTTCCCTGCTGACTGAGTTGTGGGCTGAGCTGGCTTTCAACATTCCTGCAGAAGTAGCTGCATTTTTTGATGCTCTTCATGTGAAGAACCTGAGCTGACTAACAGACTTGCGAGTAACTCCATGCTTAATACTCTGTGCTGCAGTTTCAGGATGCTTGTTTTTAAAAGTGCCATTGAATCAAACTTTCTACTCCTTTTTTTGTCCCTGTTTTTAGCATTAAGCAGAGTTCCCGTTCCTCTGAGGCAGCTGAAGATGAAAAGGACCAACGTACAGTGACAGTCAATCCCTCTCACATGAGAAAGGCGTTCAAGGTCATGAACGAATTACGGAGGTACACTTTTGACTTACTGGGCACCCTCTCTGGTTTAGCAGAATTGTGCTGATTGGGAGACAAAAAATAGTCTGTGCCATCTTTGTTACGGCTAATGGTTGCATGTAGTGGATTAATCAACAAGTAGGAACCTAAAATATAGTCCTTTTGTGGTGGGCTGCTTTCCCCAATCTCTGTCTTCCCAAAAACATTATCTGAGCCATAGCCTTCATTTATAGATGATAATTCATTTAGTCTCTTCCATTACTTACAGCAAATTTGGCTGTAAACTATGTTCTTAACTGAGATAATGGTCTGAAACCCAATAATAGAACATTATAGACATTAAGACACCTACACATAATTATAGACCAAAGGTTATTAATGTACTGTTCTTAGTCTCTGTAACTAGCAGCATCACTCAGCCTAGCCTTAGCACTCCAAAGTAAGGGGTGGAAAAAAAAAAGCAAGCACTCAGGAGGAATGTCAGCTCTCTTCTTGCAAACTGAAAAATCCCAATATTAGTTAAAAGAGAACACCTTGGTCTTTATGCAGCTGTGTGGGTACAGGGAGAACAGAGGCTGAAAAAATATCTGTGGACACAGTCTTCAAAGCTGCTGTCATCACATCAGCAATGTGGTGGCAGTGGTTCAACCCGGGTTGTTTCTTGGCTGCTGTTATCCCACAAACCAGATAGAAGTTCAGTGGGCATTTTTCTGACTAGTTCATTGGACTTACTTACCCTTCTAATTTTTAAAAGAATTTTTATGGAAAGTATGTGTGTCACACACATGATTGTACATGCTCCGTCACTATCGAGATGGTGTGATGAAAGCAGGTAACACCCTTTGCTCTTCCTGCACACTCAAAGTACTCAGAAGATGCTGTGATAACTACTTCTTCTCCATTGATTAAGTAGTTTCCTAATATACACATTCTCTAGTGTGGAGAAGGATTGGAAATGTTTCCTTCCACAGATATCTGACAGTGATTCTCTGTTGCATAGGAACAGAAAATGGAAATATTGTAACAATTACATGAAGCAGAGTATGTTGTAATTTTTTTTCTGCTTTTAACTGGCGTCCTTCTGGTCCTTTCTTTGTACTGAAAGCAAAGGATCTGAAAATAAAGGTTTGTGCAGCTATATTCAGAAATCTATTGTGCTACTATTATTCCTTTGTTAATTGAAGCATAGTGGGAATAACTGGAGACAGACAATGTTTCTTAGAGCCTCTGGTTAGGTATCTTGTGCAATACTGAACAGATAAAATATAGCAGACTGAAAGCTGCCCTTAAACACCAGTTTGATGTTTTCATCTGCTGGGTACTCCTTTTTTTTTGTCAGCTCCTGCTGCTGTTTTGGAATATACGGTTTTCACATCTATTGAATGTGCATTGAGCTTGGGATCTGTTAAGCTGTCAGCAATCAGTGTTAATAGCTACCTTGAGTAATAGTGCCTCCCTTTACATGCATCCAGAAGTCTCATACAGAGGGTCTAGAAGAATCATGCTAAGCCTTTAACCTATTTACTATATAGAATCATAGAATTGTTTAGTTTGGGGAAGACTTCTAAGATCATTGGGTCCAAACCTTAACCCAGCACTGCCAAGGCCACCACTAAACCATTTCCCTAAGTGCCACTCAGGCTTTTAGTTTTCAAATGTAACTGAAATTAATTTATCAGTGGTACTTTAGATGACTGTAGTCCAAAGAGGAATTGAACAGAGCATCTTTTCCATAAGCTAAAAGAAATGAGGAAGCTTCCATTAAGAAGCTCTTAAAGAGTCTCCCTCATTGCCCTTTCCCCTGAGGTGAATGTAGAGTACAGACTGCCAGTTCCTACTTTCTTCCTGTTTTCCAACTATAACCCTCTGTTTCATAGTTGTTTTGTTTATGTATTTCAATATATGGAGAAGGAGAGACATACCTGGTCCATTAGAAGCTCTGTGTATGTTTATCTGATAATGCAGTTTCCTAAAGACAAAGTTCAGTGTGGAGATAAGTATTTCCAAAGAGAAGGCAACATCCAGATTTACAGACACTGATCCTTTTTCGGGCTTGACATTTGAAAAGAACACCCTTAGTTTGCATTTGTATGCTTAAGCATCTTAAACCAACTTATTGGGAGGCTGAGCATTTCTTGCTGTCGGCATCTGTGAAGCTCTGTGCAAACATTAACTAATGAATCCTCAAAGGACGTACGTGGGGCGAGTAGAAAAGGTCACTCGTTAATGAAGTGACTTTTCCAAAGCTGTACAATGAGTCAGTGGGGGAGCTTAGAAGTTTTTTTTTTGGTTTCTGACTGGAACCCCATTCTTTATCCCAGTGACTCTTAATCCCAGACTAATTCATGAGGTAAATGAAGTCCTCAGGCCCATGGATAAACTCCAGTGATTGATACCTCCTCTCTGGCAGATGGCTGAGGCAGCCTCTGCGCTTACTTATTTTGGTGGCCATGTTCTTTGGTGCCAAGCATGGAAGGAAGTACAGAAATCACTTCATTTTCCACTCTACCTTTCCCCTGTGTAAAGATGGAAGTGCTGCTGGTGTTCCCTTGCCTAGCTATTTCTTGTCTTACAGATCTACTAGAGCCTGGATCCAGGTAGTGCCCAAATCTTTAAGCTCTTCTGTGCCTTCTCCAAGCCCTACTTGTTTGAGAGGTGAAAGGAGCCCCTTGCCCTTGGTTCTTTGGGAAGCATGCATGCCTAGTTTGGCTTCCAGTTTTATTTTCCTGGGAAAAGCAGAACCGCAGGCAGGGCTGAAGGATCAGGAGGATTCAGGCTTTGCTTTGTAGGCAAACAGTGATAAGAACTGGTAGCTCAAGGATTAGAGGATCTTCCACTGGGATTTGGCAGAAGCTCAGGTGCTGTGTCCGTAATGGTGGGCCTTCCACTTTTTTCAGGCTGTACCGATGTAGCTTTTTGCCTGACCAGGAATTCTGAAATGATCTTTGTCTTTTCTGGTGTTTTCCAGCAAGCGGCTCCTCTGTGATGTGGTGATTGTGGCTGAAACCGTGGAGATGGAAGCCCACCGGGTGGTGCTTGCGGCCTGCAGCCCTTATTTTTGTGCCATGTTTACAGGTACTCCTTTTGACACCAGACTGTTCTTGGGTTGAATGGGCCACTGCAGTCCTGTGCTCCATCAGGAGCTGCAGCACAGGCAGCAGAGGGTTTCCTTGAGAGAGAAGTGGTACAGACAGGTCTGCAGTTTGCTGTACGCGATGGGTGATGCTGGTCCTCCTTGACTAATTCCTATGGGGTGGTTGTATGGCTGTGGGGTGAGTGGGTAGCGTGTGGGGCACTGTAAGGTTGCTCTGGGGTCTGGCTCACTGCTTTATGGGTTATTTTTTTTTCCCTTAACAAGACCTTGGATCATGAAAACATTACCATCAAGCACGTGTTCAGTGCCCTAAATGTTCATGGTGCACATCAAAGAAGTTGCTGGCACAAGAGTTGTAGTTTCAAGGCTCAGCCCTGCTGATACTGATTTGGCAGTCACAGATGTTTAATCTCCCATGGCACTTTTTTCTGCTGCCTGAAATAACACCGTTGTTCTCTCGATCCCAGTGTGTTTTAGCAGCCCAGCTTTTTGTCAGGGTGAGTTGCTGCACTCCGGYGTGTTTTGGTAATGACAGAAGGGAAAAACAGGACAAAATTCTTGCTCTGATCACCTGATCCCTATAGCAAGTGCCCTTCGAAGGCTGTGCCCAGATGGGTCAGCAAAAAATACCCAAAGAAAGCCATACCAATCCTGAGGCAGGGGAGTGAGCAGCTTATTTAAGTCATTCTAGTAAAATTAGTCTGGTCAGGAACTCCTTAGCTTCCTTCCTTTTCCTTGTCCTCCTTTCCAGGATAGGAACTGACTTAACCAAATACAAAGAAAATGACTGTACACCCCAGGGAATGGTTGTTACTGTCGCTGAGCTTCAACATAAGTGAAATTCAGGATTTTTCCCCCTTTCATGTTCATTTGCTTGTGGTCTGGGGATTGCTTCTTCCTTTTAAAAACCTTGAGATCAGACCTAGTTTAATTTGCTTTGCTGGAAGCAGGATGCAGCAGCTTGTCGTTTGTGAAGCTTTTTTCCCTGTCTGTAATGGAGGTGAGGGGAAAACCTCAGGTGTAAACAGATGTCTGAATGTGAGATGAGATGTAACTCTCACCGTGGTGGCTTTATCAGTGTGGTGAGCTGAGGTGGGAGAGCATTTGTGTTTTCTGGGGCACTGGTGCTGCACCCTGAAGCTGGTACTGGCCGTGGTGGTGAGGCAGAGGAGCAAACGCTGCTCAGAAGCTGCTGTGCGTGAGGGCGCCTCGAGCACAACTTGTGATGCTTGCTCCTGATGAGAAGCTGAATAAAGAAAAACTCTCGGAAAAACCCTCTGATCCTTAGAGGTCATCTGAGCGGGAAGGTGGTGGTGCAGGGCTGCTCATGTTTCCATGCAGGAATTCTCTGGGCCGTGTAATCCCTCACTCTGTGAGTTAAACAGTAATCAGCTAACCCATCATGTGGCTGGCTCGGAGCTCCCCTGGGCTGGGTGACAGCCTCGGCGGCCGCCAGTCCCCTCCCCCTGACACGTCCCCGGGGGCAGAGGGTCAGGCAAAGACCAGCTCTCCCTTTGCTTTCGGTCTAGCTATCCCCAAATTCCTACGGTCTGGATCTCTCTCTTGTGAAGACAGAGTGTGTGATCTTCCTGCTGCGTGGGGGTTCCGTCCCTGGAAGGGACAGTTTAAAATCACAGCTTCAGCAGGAGTGGGTTGTTGTGACTCGGTTTTTTTGCACTGCACAGCAGTGATGGAGCCAAGGGCTTGGGGACAGCTGCACCGTGGGGTGTTTGCAGGAGCTGCTTGTGCTCGCTGAATTCCCACTGAAGGGCTACCCCAGCAGTGCCAGCAGCCACGAGTAGGGTGTGATCAGTGTGGAGCTGTGAACAGTGAGAACCAAACTGAGACCCACAGCTCATCCATCTTCACCTGCCACTTACACTGAAGGCTCTGTCCCTGTCAGCTGGGCCTGACTTTGGAGTAATGAATGACCTTGGGATCTTTCCCAAGCCATCTTGTGCCCTCTGGTTAGGAATGCCTCTTTGAAACATTCCTGGAAAGTCTGAAAACAAGTAGGCACATCTTCCATTCGTATCTTCCACTGCTGAAGGAGGGATGGGACCCAGCACTTCCATACTGGCTTTGTAGAGCATTTTGGAGGTGTCTGGTCCTCATTGGTGCTATTCTGTGGGGATGATCAGGGACAGCAATTTCTGTCCATTTGGAAGAAAACAGAATCATTTCAGAAAGGGTAACAAATACTTCAGTGACACTGCTGGGACTGTTCCTGTCAGATGCCTTTGGAACTTTGGAAGTGCTGAAGGAGGAAGCAGAGACCTCCCTTGCAGGTGTCATGTGCTGCTTCAAAGCACTCACTCTATGTGTGAGAGGCTGTGGTTTTGTTATCCAATGTACTCATATTCTCCTTCAGCACATCCGTGACTTAGGGGACAGCCAAAGCTGTGGCTGTGTGCTGGGAAGCCTCTCTGGAGTGCAGTGTGTAGGAGGCAGGGCAGGCTGCTGTGCTGGGTAAACACAGCACCGTGGGCTGCTGCAGTTCTGAGCGTGGTTTATCTTGTGACAAAGCAGAGCTCTGCGCTCTCCTTGCCCTCGTGAGCAGAGGGGAGTGGAGAAAGCACTGCTGAGTGCAGGAAAGGCATGCCTCCATGAGGGGCTGGTGTCTGCAAAGTCTGTCCCCTAAAGAGGATCTGCTCGGAGCCACCCTGCCTGTTTTGCCCGCCTTTGCTCCCTCATGCCTCGTCCCTTGTGTCTGCCTGGCTGCAGTGGTGCAGGGATGGGATCTGTGCAGCTCCTCATGCGAGGCAGCCCTTTCTCACACAGCCCTTGTGTATGAGAGATGATGCTAGTGCTTTGAATTGTTCTGTAATTAAGGGATCAGGTAAGGCTTGAGTCTGACTTACAAAAGGTATCCTAGAAGTCAGGTTTTGTGGGCTTTGAGGTGTGAGGTTTTTTTTCTGAAGGGATGTGAGATGAGATACCCTCATTGATCCAGCACTCAGCTCCCCACAGCAGTGCTCCAGAGGCTGCATTTGCCCTGGTTCTGTGCTTGGAAGAAGGGGCACCCTGTTGCCTGCTCCTGGTCTGCACCAACACCTGCCTTGGTTCATTTGTGGTGTCTCCAGGTTCTTCCTCAGCACTAGAGACTTGTCCACCCTCTGAGAAGTGGAAGGAACTTGATCACTCCGAGTCAGATCCCATCCGACCRTGGGGCACAGCACACGAGGCTCCCCTCTCGTGGTGCCTGGGCTGGTCCCAGAGCAGAGGCAGTGGAGGCTGTTGGTATGCAGGGCTGGCAGCTTGCTGGTGGGCGGGGAAGCCCACACAGCTTTTATTTTTGTTGCCTGTGTCACATGGATGCCACAACGACAGATGATGTTATCAGATCGGTCCCTCCAAGTTATTTCTGCATCGATCTGTGTGTGTGTGTGGCTGAGCTTCCTCCCTGCACCGAGGGTCCTGCAGGGCTCAGGGCTTGCTGGGTGCTCCTTACAGGCACCTCCAGCACCACAAAGTGATGGGAACTGGTCTATTCTCAGCCCTCTCATCTCTGGAGATCTTTGGGATTTTTTGGGGGAAGTGTGTGAAGATAACATTTTGTCAATTAAAAAGTCCCACCTGCTTTGAAGGCCCMCCAAATTTAGGTCATTTATCCCTTTGTACTGGTACATTTGTATTCATGGGCTTCTCTGAATAACATTTTATTATTCAATTTTAAAAATGGAATTTGGGGCAAATATTATTTCAGTTCTTGGAACGTTGTTGACTCTTCAAACACTCACAGTCTCACCCCACTCCTATTATTTGCCTCCTTATTCACATAAGGAGTTCAATCAGCAGGATCTAGGTTTTGCTGAGGCTTGGACCCCCTTTAGCATCTGACTGTGCTGTGCACTTACTGTGCCCAGCCACGTCTTGTGGAAGGCTGCACGGAGATGTAGGCTGTAATTACTTCCATAGGCTGCAGGAAATATTTTTCCACTTAATCCCACACCAGTACTGAGTCACCAGATTTCTGAGAGTAGTGATTATTCATGCCCAGGTTTAAGAATTGACATTTCTTCATGCTCTCCTTTGATTAGCTTTGTTTTTCCACCTATCATTTTCTTTCCACTTGGGAGTTTGTTCTTTCTTTTGGGTGGAGATCTTGGTGATTAAATCCTGGGTGAGGTCACAGTGTGTGGGGATGGTGGAAGGGTCCTGGGGAGTCCTTTCTCCTCCCCACAGCATGGTTTTGTTCCTCTGACGTGCTCCTGTTACCTGTGGGGTAGGGAGGTGTGCATAAAGCTCTGGGTCATGAATAGGCTCTTGCACAGCTATGGGGTTTTACTTGTATATTCACAGGAGAAATTATTGCTTTATTTCTGCTACTTTTAAGTTATAGATTTGAAGAATGGACCCAAACTAAGGTGTGAGGTTGGGAAGGTGAGAGATGAGAAATACATCTTTCTGTGTGGATGCTTTGCACGAGGTGTAAGTGAGGGAYGGGTTACAGCAGGGTAATTTAGGAGAGAAGCTTGCTGCATGCTGGGTGTAACTGCTGGCCTATGTGCTTGTTTTCCTGAGCAGGTTTCAGCTTCTTCCTAAAGAAAGAGAATAAAACTGCATTGCTTTTACTGTAGGGCATACCACAAAACACTCTAACATAGCTGTTGCAACATACCCATTCTACTCATATGTATATATATTTAAAAAAAAAAAATAAAATTTAATAAATATCTATAAAAATATAATTTTCAAAGGCCTTCCTAAGACTTGTCCACAGTGTCTTTGAGTCTGTCCCTGTACTGAGACATGGTTGGGGGACATACTGTGATTTTTTTTTTTAGCTCATCTATTTGTTTGAATGCAGGTGAACCATGGCAGGTTCTTTTCTGTCAAGAAATTGAGCTTGTTGCATTTATTGACTTGTTTTAYACTAGTGCCCTCAATGCTGAGTTGCTTTTTAGGCGGCATGATAAGAGGCTTTTAGGAATCTCACTGGCTGTTTTTCAATGGTCAGGGTCTAGTGCCAGGCAGTCTTGTAGTGAGATACCAGGAGAACGTGCTGGATGTGTGGGGAGCAAGGTTCTGCAGAGCAGACTGTAACTGTCCTTTTGAAATGAATTCCAGGAGACATGTCTGAAAGTAAGGCCAAGAAGATTGAGATAAAAGACGTTGATGGGCAGACCCTGAGGAAGCTGATTGATTACATCTACACCGCTGAGATTGAGGTCACGGAGGAGAATGTGCAGGTAGGTCTGGTTCAGCAGCTCCCGTGGAGAACCGAGTGAAAAGCTTGAAGCTCAAAGGCACAGGTCCTTCGGGGGTGAGAGATCTCCTCAGGCTGCAGAAAGTAAAAGGTTGAGCTTGAAAAGAGCTACTTGCAGCCTCTGCTTAGTCTTGAGGCACTTTAGTGCTTTCCACGTGCTTAAGTCATGTTGCATTTAGCTTTTGTGTGGAGCTCTTATAACAAGAGCAGGCATTTGCCTTCCAAGAAGCTGTGCTGACTTGTGGGTCAGTCTGTCGAAGGTCAGAATAGACTCAAACAAGCAGTGAGTCAAACGTTTTAAGGCCATGGCAGAGGAATGTGGCTGTTAGTTTTTAAATTCTTCTGGGTAGTTTGAGTTGTTTCATGGAGCTTTGAGTGGAATATATTGTTCAAATGAGGGCATTCTTCCTTTTTTTTTGTGTGTGCACTCTGTCTASAATTTCTGAGAGGTAAATATTTGTCCAGAAGTGGAAGGAGTAATTGAAAGGCAGCCTTCAAATAAAGCAGGGTGCTCAAGAAGAGAGTGTTTTGCAGTGTCACATGGCTGTGGCTGCTGGTAAAGCTCTTTCTCTGACTCTGCTTGTATTTGTGGTAAGAAAAAGGCTCTGCACTTAGCCACTGATGTCTGGAAGGGATGCTGGGAGCTCGTGTGTGGACGTGCTTTTTGGTTGGTCTCTGTTTTTTTGCAAGTGGCAGTTTGAGCCTGTTGTCTTCCTCTCTTGGACTTGGACACTGGTGAGGAGAACAAGTCTGTGTCCATGATGCTGGAGAGAGAGAGAGAGGGGCAGTGCTGCTGTGTGCGTTTTGTTGACCTAATTAACATGGCAAAATTAGACTGGTTCTGCTTGAAATGAGGTTCTTCTGTGAGCTCTTCTGCTCTGATCCCTCAGGCAGAGTGCAGGTTCTTGCTGCTCTGTTGCTCCTCCCACRGGAGCTTGGACAAACCCCTGAGCTATGCCCACTTCGAAGTCTAACCCTTTGCCATCCTTCATGACCTGAGCCTGTGGGGGTCTTTTCTTGCCCCTTCTGCCCTCCAGTTTCACAGCCTTGACTTTTTGGTGTGCTCTCAGCCTGGCAGTTGTCACACTGGTGGGAGTGTGGAGCCTGGTTGCCCTGTGGTGAGGCTGAGAACCATCAGTGAGGAGACCTTCAAGGTGCCATAATGGCAGAGAAGCTGAGGCTCAAACCCGGCCATGGGTGGCTTGGCCTGGCTCTCTGCTGTGTGCCCCACGTCAGGGTCATCATACAGCATTGTTAAATGGGGGCCTGGGCTGGAGCTCCTTGCATCTCTGGGACCTTCTGTTGCTGGAGGAAAAAAGATGTTTACACACCCTCGGGCTGGTCCCTGTTTCTCTGGGAAATATGGATGCTATATCCAYGTGCTTTCTGAAATGTTTGCTTTCCTTCCAGGCTGCTGGGTGTTCGGTGGCCCAGAAGCTCCCACTCGGCACGAGGGATGTGCGGAGTTTGGGATCCCATCTGCTGTGCTGGCCACAGAGCCTGCCTTGAATGGAGCTTGKGGAGTGACCCCAGCTGCATTCCCAAGGGAGTGTTTTGGTGCTCCAGCTGCACCTGGGTGTAAGCAGCGCTGTGGGAGCTGGAGCAGCCTGGAGAGGCAGCTCCATCCTGCTCCTCCTTGGCAGCATGGGCCTGCACAGAAGGTCTGGGGAAAGTCCAGGTGTTGCCTTTCTGTGATCTTTTTTAGTAAAACCTAACCAAAGCCTGTCTTCTGTGGCTCAGGGATTACAAGGAGTTAAAGTAAGATGCCTGGCTGTATTTTGGCTTTCATCTCTCAGACAGTAAGATAAAAAAATGTAAGTTTTGAATACTAAGGTTTGAGCATAGTGGTTTTTTCCAATCTTACTGCAGCATTTATTTCAGTATCAACTCTGTGAATAACTCTTCAGGCTAGAGGTAAATTAACTCATTGGAGCTAAGAAATGAAGCTGATCTACTGCAAGATTAACTGACTAGTTTAAATGTTCATGCTGAAAATGTTTTATGGAATTTAATACAATTGTATTATGGAACCAATAGAAAGAGAAATTTCCATCTTGTTTCTGGGTGTTTTACTCTGAACAAAATGCTGTAAACAGGTTAATATTCACCTGCAGCCACGAGAAGAAAAGGTTACAGAAGCGAGTATTCTGTGATTTGTTGGAGAGTTTCACGTGAAGTGAAGTCTAAAAGCATGAACAACAAAAATTAAGCTGCTTGCAGTTTCTGGTCTGAATTAGCAGTGTCAGTGTTAGGAAGAAGTGAGCAGGTTTGGTCCCTTGCATCACCACATCCTCCTGCTGCACAGCTTTGGGTCATCCATCCATCCATCTGGAAGGACACCCCAGTAGTGCCTGTCTGTGCTGTTTCAGCAATGTTCCTTTGCAGCCCTGCTGGAGCAYAGTGAGACTTTCTCTTTTCCCAGCAGGTATGTCCTGAGGTCTCTCACTGCCTTGATGTGTGCTCTGATTCTCTAGCAGGGCAAGGGTGCTTTTTGAAAGGGGCTTTTCAGACTTCCTCAGTAGGTGGAAGAAGCAATTGCCTGGGTGCCAGGTAATTTCATTGTAGAAACTATGAAAAAAAAAGATTGCTCAATGGCACTGACTGAGCAGATGCAGCCAAGCTATCAAAACTTGTGAATAAATGAAAAGACACCATCTTGTGGGTAAGAAAAATGAGAGCAGGATAGAAATGAGAAGAAGATGAGCAGCAAAGGTACCATGGAGTGCAGGAATGACTGTTCCCAAGCATGTTCAAGTGCCGAGCAGTGCCCAGCACTTCAAAACAAGAAGCCTTTTTACAGTATTTTTGTTGTGTCTTTTCTAATAGAAACCTGTTTTTTTGGTGTGGGGTTTTTTTTTTTGCTTTTATAGGCCTGATATGGGCTCAGGAAGTGAGACTTTTTCTAAGCACGTATTTCTGTAGCTGATTGTGCAATGAAATGACACAGTGTCTTTTGTTTTGTTTTTTATGTAAGGAGGGATATGTGTACAAGGGGCCAAGCCTGTGCAGTCAGTTCCTGCCATCATCTATGTAGTGAGTTCCTGGGGGTGTTGGTCCAATTTCTCCTCAAGATTATGTCCCAAGTGTGCAGGCAAAGGGCATTTTCAGCCCATCCTATAGCTCCAGGAAGGATAGCACTGAGCCCATGTGGAGGGAATACTCTCTTCTAACCCTGCTGAGGTACATGGGTGAGAATCACTCCAAGAAATGCAATCCTGCTTTATCTATTGGAACTTCATTCACAGAGTGGGATTTCAAGGCAGTATAGACGCAGCAGAAGGAGGGCTCAGGGATGGTGGATGATGGAGAGGCTTCTGTGCTGAGCAACATTTTACCTGTGAGCATGTGTTTGGGATTTAGCCTCCCACTTGTTTGGAAGGCATGGAGCAGAGACAGAATTTCCATCTTTGATGCAATCCTGTTGTAGTTTCAGGAAAATCCCTCCTGGGATTTCTACACCTGCTGCCTTCTGTTGTTCCTCTTCTGTTGCATCCCACATCGAGGTTGGTTGTAAAGATTCATATGCATGACATAAAGATCTCATTCATTCGAAAGTGAAGCTTGATACATTTATTTAGAAGGAAGTTGTGTCATGCAGTTTCTGTAAGAGGAAGGAAAACTGAAGTGAGTGTCTTGGGAAAGTTCATGGATACTCAAGTACAGCCCTGGCTGATTTCAGTGGACACCAAATGCACATGTCAGAGCACAGGGCCTGCTGCTCCCTACCTGTGTGGGGTACCTGGTGCTTTTAACATAGCAATTACTTGAATTTTTCAGTTAGGTCTTGATTTTGCAGCTGAAGTGGCTGCATTGCTGCTTGCTTTCCGACACTTCAAACCTGCCAGCTCGGAGTGATGGGAGCAAAGGCCAGTGATGGAGGAGCTCAGCATGGTGTCCTTGAGCAGAGCTGAAAGAAGAGATTTGGGGGCAAGCCCCTTGTAGGCAGTCCTGTGAAGACATCTGAACCTCTGGCTCTAGACAGTGAATACAGTCCCTCTTTAGTGTGTCCCAGCCATCCTTACTGATGACACTSATTACTTGCAGGCAGCCTGTAAATTGCCCTCCCAATTAAGAAAGGCATTACCATTCAGGTTGTAATGATTCCCTGGGAAAAGTCCTGATTAACCTGATCTCACAGTTCCGTTCTTATGAATGATGTGCAGTGTACACAYGTGTGAGGTGTCCTTGTGTACTGCCACGGTTTGAGATATGGCTCATACAGACAGAACGAAATCTGAAATCAGCTGTCTGGAGGAAGTAGATATTGAACCTGTCAGCTTTGCAGGCATAGTAATTTTCATAAAAAATGACTTGAGAAAAGAGGAAAAAAGCTTTGCTAGGAGCTGCAGTATTTCCGTTTCAGAAGTGCTGCTGCACCTCAGCTTTCCCTACGGACTTAGGGCTTCACAGCAAGGAAGGAGATTTCTCTGGCAGATGCAGTTTTGATGATAAAGGAGTTATAAGTGGGTCAGTTCGTCTCTCTTCCCCCTGTTCACTCCAAAAGCTGCAGCTGTAGTAGATGCAAGCCCAGGATGAGGCAGAGCACCTTTCAGCAATAAATCAGGGCTGTCTTCCTCCCTGGAGCCAAAGCTCCTTGCTATGCATTGCCCTGGATTGCTGGGAAGCCCTGGTCCATGACAGGGCTGAATCCTCTGAGTTGRGGGCCCTTCCTTAAACCTATGGAAAGTCTTTTAAATTGGCTTGGCCTAATAGAAAGCTGAGGAGAAACTCGTGGATGTGGCACCAGAGGGCTATGTTGTGCCTGTTGGGTGTCTCCACTTTTTTATTCCAGTGTTTAACCAAGAGATGGTGTGTCTGAAGTTGGAGAAGGTAGATCAGGAGGGAAGTTGCCAGCTGCTGCCCTGTTTTCTCTCTCATCTCTATATCCGTTGTCCTTCTCCTGCTCCTGGTGAGGTTTTGTGGCTCCCTGATGCTGTCACACCTTCCTCTGTCTGGGCTATTTCACCTCAGGTGGAGCATTTAAGTGGAGGCACCATTGTTCACCCCATGTGCTGCCTGGGAGCAGCTGGGGAGTAATAAAGCCTAATTTCCACCCTTACACTCAGAAGCCACATTACACTAATACAGTTTTATCTCCACTACTTGAGCAGTTTTTTTAAAACTGAGTATTTTACCTGCCTTGCAAACACAAAATCTCTTTGTTTCTCTGGTCACGGGTTCCCCTGGGAGAGTGCTTGGGAGCTGTCTCCCTGTTTGGGCAGATGTGCAGTCCCAGCTGTGGCCCTAGATGTGCAGCTGAGGTTTACAGCCAGTACTCTTACTTGACTTCCAATTTGGCTGAATTGTCAAAGCTGCTTATAAGCTTTAATACATCCCCTGCCTTGGGGAAATGCTCCTTTCCCAGTTTTGCAAAGCAGGAGTGGTGTAAGTTACCTTTTGGCCAAGGGTACCTGGAAGGCTGTGTCACAGTAGGGAATTAACCCAGTCTCTGCAGTCCAGCATTAATGAATGAACCTTATAGCAACACAGAGCACTTTTGGCTGAAAGATGTTTCCAGTTTAGAGACATCAAAGGTCTATGAAAGTAATTGCCCAGGCAATGTCGTGTAAAACTTGAAATTGGTCCRGAGTCCACAGAGCACAGCTGGTTAACTAGATGATTATATGTGTATATATTTCTAGACACACACCCCATAGATGAGGTTCTGAACATAAATTATTTAGCAAAGCAGTCAGTCTCAGTAGTAATAGCAGATAATTTTGACATAGTTTCAAAAAATGAGTGGGTTTTGATCTGGAGGCAGATCTGGTAGAGAAGCCAGCTCTCTGTAAATCGTTCACGGCTGTTGGAGTTCAAATACTGAGAGCCAAATCCAGATCCAAGTGAGTAACTTGCCTGGATATTAATGGGGTTGCAGTTTGGTCCTGCTGCATGTTTAGGCAGGGCATTTCCTCTTGTTATTTCTAAAGGAAACAGACTTTGTTCTCACGGAAATCCTTTGCTTGCTTTTCGCCTTCCCTGGTAAAATCAAGATGAGTGTTGAGACATTCAGCTGGGAAATAAGAAAGAGAAAATCCCCTCGCCTCTTGATAAGCTTTTTACATCTTCTTTCTGAGAAGTGTTTTATGATACTGCCCCTTTCCCAAAGGCTGCGGTGGTGGAAGGCTCGTTCTGCACTGCCCTCTCAAGCCAGCACAGGCCGCAATAGCAATACTGATTTGTCCAGGGGCTGTTGCATGTGGTGATGGTAGTGAGTTCCTTTTGGTTTACAGGCAATATCCCAAACACTGGAGGTAAGCAGCCCACCTGGATTGGCAGGTGGGCATCCTGGATGGATGGGGGTGCACAGTGGAAGCTCTGGCTGCTCTATGGCCAGAGATGGTTTGCAGGGAGTCTGACTTGTCTACCCAAAGCCCTTATGCAGCTCAGGTGTTCAAAAATGGTTCGGCTAGATAAAAAGTGGTTCRCAGCTAGGTTTCAAAAACCTAGAGCATTGCTATCTTGATTTAATCAAACCCACAAACTAATCTGCTCCTGGCATTTAGAGGCTTGGGCCAAAACAGGCTCCCGGGTTAATTGATTTCTCTTTTTATTGTTGCCTGTTGGGGTTGCTGCTTGGCAGCAGTCAGCCTTCATACAGCTGGGCTGGAGTGGAACACATCAGTGGCTTAGAAAGACCTGGAGCAGATTTTGGGCGTCCTGCCCTGATGTGGAATGGGATTGTGGTAGCAGGGACAGGGAGGGGACATCTTTATCCCTTCCCTGCCACTGAGATCTGAGGAGGTGAATGCTGTTAACCTATTTGTTTTGTTTAAGAGCTGCTTGGGTTGTTTTGAGTTGGAAATAATTTTCCGGAAATGTGTGCTCAGATGGTGAGCACAGATGCCCAGTTGGAAGGACATGTGTGAGGCAGCCAGAGCTACGAAAGAGCTGGGATAAGACACGTCTGCAGTTGCTGTTCKACATAAGAAAGGAAGTAGCTGATGTCACGGGCTGTAATGTCCTGATGGACTTTGTTTTGTACTTCCTGTCCTTCTCACTGGCCTCAAAGGTGTTTTTTTCCAGCAGATGTCACATTCCTGATCCGCTTCTGTCTCCCTTTTCAGTGCTTAGCTTTGGAGGTATAAAGCAGTACCTCATTTTCAGATACAGTTGTGAACCACAAGTGTCCCCAACATTTTGTGTGAGTGTAAATGAGGGTTGTTGATTTGAATAGTTGGACGTGTCTTTCCTGAGAGCCTTGCTGTCACCAAAACCTTCTTGAGCTTCTGGGAACTCCCTCTTTTACATGACCGTTGGGGCACACTGCTCACAGCTAATACGGTTTTGTTGGAAATAACAAAGTACAAGGTTTTGGGGAGTGCTGGGCTGCTGTGGGCTTTGAATCTGGTGGCAATGCTTATAAACAATATAAAGCTCTTTGTGGAAGGGGAAAAAATAAATCTGTATGCAGGACCTATCTGCAGCAAAGCCAGAAATTCAGGAGCAGCTGTGGTTGCTTGTACCTTGTACCCCTTTACCTGCCTTGAGGTCTTGTGGGGAGAAGCTGTGAAGGGAAGAGCTCCACTTTTAGCCCAATGTGGGATAGCCATTTCCATGTCTCAGAGCATGAACAGGGACCTTCTGCATATGGATAGAGCTAAAACTTTAACCTTCCTTCTCCTACCCCATAGGAATGTGTCCCTGTCTGAAGGGGAATTGCATCCCACCTGCGCAAGCTGTGTATCACTCTTTGTTGCTCGCTCTAATTCCCTCCTCGTGCCTTTGCAGGTTTTGTTGCCAGCTGCTAGCTTATTGCAATTGATGGATGTTAGAAAAAACTGCTGTGACTTCCTTCAGTCCCAGCTGCATCCCACGAACTGCCTCGGCATCCGCGCTTTCGCCGACGTGCACGCCTGCACCGAGCTGCTGCAGCAGGCCAACGCCTACGCAGGTGAGGGCAGGGGCTCTGAGCCTGGAGCTAAACCTGCCTCCAGGGACAGCAGCTCTGAGCTTGAGCAAGATCCTGCTTGGTCTCTTCATGCTTCTTGTGTTAGAACAGGGAAGGGAGTACTTTATTGGGTTCTAGGCTTGTAACTTTCTGTGATGCTGCAAGTTTTGAAATGTGGTTTGGTCGCAGGGGAGCACTGTAGGAGGTAAAACCCCATATCCTCTGGATCTCAGCCCACAGAATAGTTCCTGAGTGTGATCCTAGCAAGCTCTTGGTGTGCCTGTTCAACAGCTCAGCGTTGGTGTGCTGGTGTCCTCCCCATGGGCCCTGCCCTGGGAGAGCTGTAGGCAGAGCTGGAGATTTCCATTGTAGGARTAAATGGCACTGGGCAAAATTAAATGCTGTGGGTGGGAGTTGGAACACTCAGCTAAAATTGCCATGCAGTCTGAGGCTCTGATCTGTGCAGCAATGGCCCCTTACCCCAAGGGAGGATAGGCTCGTGKTTCCTTGACAGTGGATGTGTTTGGTTGCAGTAAGTAGGTGCAGGCAATGGCTTTCAGCATTTCTCCTCTACATTGTAAATGTAAAGCTGTTTCAGGCAGCCCCAAGCTCTGAATTCCCCAGCACTTTCCAGTCTCCTCCAGCAGAGTTGCCCTTGACCTCTGCTTGGGAGAAGCTGATAGTTTTCTCTACTCAGTTTATTTTTCTGCTTTTCTGATAATTTGTATAGGGACAAATACACCTGCTGTCTCCCAGAGCACCTGCTCTGTCCTGCAGCATTTTCCTTTTTAACGGTTTTGTCCTTAATTGGACCATAAGTAGGCTCAGTGGAATAAAAATGTGTCCACTAAGTCCTTCCCTATTCTCCTGCAAATAAAAGTAAAACCTTTTCAGCTGCTCTGGCTGTATTATCCCCTGGAGAAAAAGGTACCCTAGAAGGAATGGTTAATTGTATAAAAGCTTGCTTGTAATATCTCATTATCCTTGCTTCCAGGCCCTGTTTAATCTTTAACCCAACAAGCAGTGCATTCACTGTATATTTATTTGGTTGTTTGGCAATTAGAAGGTCTGCTTTGTTGTTTTATTGGCCTGCATAAGTCCCAGTTAGTACAGCAGCCCATGTAATGTTAATGGAACTCCATTAATAAAAATGCCATTAAAATTCTTTTCAGTATGTTGTTTATGTAACAGCCTTAAACCAAGACAGAAGTCCCCAAGCTCAAGAGTCCATGCCTGCATGAGCTCAGTTACTTGAGAAATGCTGAGTTCTGGCCAATGGATAACTTTAGTAGGTGGAGGAGCCTTCTTGATGCAGGCACCAGTTACTTTATTAAAATCAGTAAATATTCTTCCTTGCTTCCAACTAATAATAAGAGATCAAATACCTTTCTGCTGCCAGATGCAAGTCCAGAATGAATGAATATGAGATTTTGTCCAGAAGTCAGAGTGCATCCAGTTTATTGTGTGGGGAGTGTTTTCTGCCTCTCAAGTATTTAAGGCCAAAAGAGTTCATTAGATCATATATATATATATATTTCCAGCATAACAGAGTATTACACTTTATGCACATAATGCTATTTTTATTCAGAGCCTTTGGCTTAGCTGTAGGGTTTTGGTCCTCAGTAGAACAAGGAGGATCTGTGACTGAGGAGTCCGAGTCCAGAGTCCAGCTCTGCAGCGCCAGCTTTGGTGAGGGGTTGTTCAGGAGTGATCTCCAAAGAGCTTTCCTCTGGAAGTTATGCCAGCTCATGTCCCTGTGGTGCTGCTTTTTGTCAGGCAAAGCACTTTGCAGATGTGAAAACTCGAGGCAGATCTTGCTGCGGAGGGAGYTCTTTGGATACACGAGTCTGAGCTTCTCAAAGCTGCAGAATTAGAGCTTGAAAAAAGCTGCTTCAGATAAAGCGTCTGAGATTCATGTTTCTGTATTTCAGCCAAAGATAAATGGGACTTAGCAAATGACAGGTGAGATTAAATKGGCAGTATATGTAAGAAATGCTTGCAAAACTAAAATTGCCTGCAACTGGCTAATGACATATTTGACCTAGAAATTATATTTTAGGAAGTGATTATTTCCTGTGCCTTTTGGCTAGATATAAAGCTTGACAGATTTGATGGTGCTCAGTCATCATTCATCCAGTTTGGGATTATAATCAGTGATGTGCATTTTGTTTTCAAGTGGCTCCCAGAGTTACAGTATGGAGGGATCTGGAGGTAAAAAGTGGCAAAAAAGTGGCTTAAGTGGAAAGGGGAAAAGCTGCTGGGGAAGGTGGGTGCTGAGCGTTTAGAGCAGGAGAAAGGTTAAATTTACACATTTTGGGGAAAGAAGTAAAAGGTGGARGGAGAGAAGAGCTGATCCCATGTGCATGCATGGGATGAAGATCCCCCTGCCCATCTCTCCGTGTACCCCACGGACACACAGGCTCAGCTGGATGCCCTGGCATCCCTCACTATTTGCTGCTGAGCATATGCACCAAACTGGTTCATGTTAAAGATGGGCTTTCCTTGGAATTCATACAAATACCAAGGACCCTTGCTGGAGTCTCTCACCCAGGTGCTGAGCAKATCTGATGCTGTCTAGCTTGTTGAAGTGGGCAAGAACTGAATCTCAACGCGGCCAGGTTATTTGCTGCTTTGGAAAGGCATTGGCCCTTGTCTCAATTGCCACTTTTAACTGTATTTGCCACCAGAAGATTCCTAGTGGCTTTTCRCAAAGTTTAGTGTCATTTATGAAGGTGTCTCATGGGGCTTGTGCTACTTGAAGCAACATCAGATTTCATTCTCCTGCTCTGAGAGGTTTCTGTCTGTGTTCCACTCACAGCCAYCGTGGGTTTGTCTCGGGTGCTCGGGGCTGTAACAAGAACTGTTCTCTGAATGCTGTGGGCCTTCCATTGACTGAAAACATGGATTTCATTATAATTTTCTGTTCCCCTTTTTCATTTGTTGAACAGAGCAGCACTTCCCTGAGGTGATGCTAGGAGAAGAATTTCTTAGCCTTAGTCTGGACCAGGTTTGCAGTTTGATATCAAGTGACAAGCTCACAGTCTCCTCTGAAGAAAAGGTACAGTAAATTGTATAGCAAGAGTGAACGTAAGAATGCTGGAATGTTTCTATATCCTACACCAGGAACTGTTATCATGATATGCTCCTTAGGGGCCATTCTCCAACAGAGATCATGTGGAAAGGAAAATTAAAATAATGTGAATCCTAAAAACACATAAAAATGACCTTCACTTGGTTGTTCTTTGCAGGAAGTTATGACTCTCAGATCCATATCACTCCAAAAGCCCTGGGGCTCAGAACCAAATACTTTCGCTCTCTGGAARACTAGAAAACTTCCATCTGCTGTTGTGTAAAGCACTTACTACCTGCTGTAAAACCTCAAAAAAAGTGAATTTCATTAGGCCAGGAGGAGTATTGGCTTCTGTTGCATGTTGGATAGAACAACAAAAGGAAGCCCGCAACCAAAAGGAAGGAAGGAAACATTTTCTAGCATCTTCAGTGTTTTTAATGAAAAAGGGGGGAAAAGTCACTGGTTGATACTGTTTTGTGGTTGAAACGTTCAGTGCATCTCATGTAGTCTGGAGCCCTGGGGAGGAGGGTGCCTGGTGGTTATGGTGCTTGGTGAACTCCAGCTCCATTCTCCGGTGTGAACTTCTTGTATGACCTGCTGCAGGATTGTGGGGACAGGTGTGTGCCTCAAGTCCTTCTGCTCACCTCTGAATTGCCACTGTGCGGAGACTGTAGAGTCACAGAACCATTCAGGTTGGAAAAGACATTTAAGATCGTCAAGTCCAACCACTAACCCAGCACTGCTGGATCCACCACTAAACCATGTCCCTAAATGTAAATGGTCACTTGTGGAAGGCTACAGGAGAGCTTGAGGATTGTGGTGGGTGCCTGTATTTGGGCGGGATGAGGCTGGACCTGGGTATGGTGGTGCTGCGGGCTGGGCTGCACATCCACGTGTGTGCTCCCCTCCTGCTCAGCCCTTCTGGGCTGCAGACACGCAGGTGCTTGGGCCCACAGGGACGGCAAAACTTGCYAGAAAATCTGCTCCACGTGAGCTGTGGACACAGGGATGCTCCCTGCTCATCCTGAGCCAGCACGCTCGGAGGCTTCGGGCGCGCGTTTCCGSGGGCGTGGGGCTGGCGCGGGCGCCTGGCGGGTGCCGCGAGGTGCCACAGGGGCAGGGCCAGGAAGGGAAAAAACAAATGGCACGAACTCGCAGCAGAATCGCTTTGCCTGAGCCAAGCAGCCTGCAAAGGGAAGTGCAAGTTTAGTAACCAATTTTTTCCAGTCCTGTGCAGCATTGTTCAAAAGCTTTTATTGGCCTTGYGCCCAGGGGAATCAAAATGCTCCCTCCCTCATCTGAGCTTTACACAATCAAACCCAGTATTTCTTTAGCTGATTGTGAAAGAACTTGTAAAGGAAAAGATTGTTGAGAATGCAAGGCAGTGGAAGGAAATGTAAGCATAAGCTGTGCGTTCAAAACAACAGATCTGAATAACAGGAGAGCAGTAGAAAATGGGAATGGAACATAAACACGAAATGTGCTGAGGTTCAAAGAAGTGCTGGAAATTGAGGACAGACTCATAGGCTGCTGTTTCATGTTAACTTTATGGCAGACAAGCTATTTTCCTCGTCTTTATTCTTTCTACYCGGTAATGTTTGAGATATATATTATAAAAAAATTAAATAAAAGCGTATATGAGTGTGTGTACGCCAGTCTGTACATACATATGTATATCTATGTATATGCATGTGCAAAATACTTCAGAAATCTGGGAGCTTATTTGTCGCAGCCAGATTTCACACGAAGTTTTCTCATTCCTGTTCTTACTGTGTCTCACACATGTACTGCACCCTCTGAGCAGTGTTGCCACTCATGGATCACTGGGACCAGGAGGGAGCATTGCCCTTAGAATGCCTCAGGAGCTTGTGTGTTCTCCCCTGCCTCTGCCATCCACCAACTAATACCAATTGGCCTAATAAGATATATCTTTATCCTCACCAACTTTGGCTCACTTACACCCCTAGGCCATCATAACTATAAAATTGTCTGTCAGCGTAGAAATTTATTTTARTTGTAAAATGGGGACAGCATTTCCTCATCACTCAAAGATTCTCCTCCTTTCCTCTCCCCCTGGTTGTACCAGCCTCTGCAGTTACACAGGCCCTTTCAGAATAGGTCAGAGGTTTGTTGTCACTGTCTGTTCTTTTTGCTCTAGCTGAGTACAGTACTTGGAAGACAGTTTTATTAATGTTTTCTGTACCTGACCTAATTGGCTCTTTTTACTTTTTGCAAGCTAAAAAAAMCCATATAAAAATAATGTTTATTTGTTATTTACTAAAGATGTATGAAATGGAGGGACTTCTAGCCCTTTAGAATGGGCTGCTGCCAACAGAGAACAGTGGCTAAAGAAATYTTTAAAAGGGTTTTTGGACTGGGGCTTCTGCACAGAGTCTGGTAATTGACTCATTGCCTCATGCTGCTGACATGCAGCAGAAGCTGATGCAAGGTTTGGTCCTCACTCCTGGGAGTCTCTAACAACTGGATTTTGGCTGAAGAGACTGGGAGAACATCTGGGCTTGCTCTTTCCTTGGGCAGTATGCAGATAGGGGATATTCCAGGCTTTTACCCTTCTGCTCCACAGAGTGGGAAATTTACTTCTCCCAAGCTGGGGACTGCTCCTGCAGCCAGGCAGGTGTCMGCTGCTACCTCAGCCTGTACCTCGGCTCTAAATCAGGCTGTGTGGGCAACTGCTTTGAGTCCTTCCCACCCTGGCAGCGGGTCCTGCGTGGCTGGAGAGCCCCGGGGRAGCGGCAGCAGCTGCTCGGGGTCTGCAGCGGCCACGGCGTGCGAGAGAGGGCACGGCAGGAGTGGAAACAGATGTGCCCTTTAAATAGAGATATTGCTGCCTTGGATTAAAACCTTTTTCCCCCTTCTTATGAAATTAGAAATGAGAGCCAACAGAAGGTGCCAGAATCTGAATTTTTTTTTTTTTTTTAGAAGTTATTTTTAGAGTAGGCACAGCAGGGAAGCATCAGTGCTTGCCTAACTCAGGAGTGGACTCCAGCACTGAGGAAGTAGTTTATTCCTGGTGCACATTTGCCTTACCTTCCTTGTTCGCTGTCCTCTTGACAGGGTATGTCACAGCCCTGTGACCTGTTCTGCAGCTCAGCCTTTGTGCAGAAGAGGTTAATGAAAAGCCTGTTTGTYGGCTAAACATTTGCTTTATCCTCCTTCCACACTCATTTGCAATTAAAAAAATCTCACAACAACCCAGTTCCTACTTTAAAGGCCTCCTAGCTGAAGTTACACTGTTTGTTTGCGTATTATTTTAATTTTAAAATACTTAAAGTCTCTGCAGTAGTTATTCTCCTCAGCACTTGCTGGGGTTTGATTACACCTCTCCTTGTTGTGTTGGTTAAATCCTCATTGCAGTGTCCTGAATTCCAAACAGTTCAGCAGGAGCTTTGTTGGCACAGGAAATGAGGCTGGTGCTTTACTGCATTTTAAAAGTATATAATTTAGCCTAAGAGGAAGAAACCCCTTTCTGCTCTGCCTCTCCTTCATGGCAGGATGTGTCTGCCAGGGCCTCCTGCAAATACATTTGCCAGCAACAATTGGGGACTGAAAGATGGTGCCCTCATTTTTGGATGATCTTGTCAAATTAGTGACCTTGGACCAAACAAAGTGGCTTCTTGGGGAGTGATGGGAGGGATGGAAAGAAAGAAATAATTATCTGTGCAAATTGGCCTGACCATTTGGTGACCCCGGAGGGAAGCTGAAACCAAGGGCACTTGCCCAGCACGCTGGAGTGAAGGGCCAGGGATACTTYTGGGGGGAAGCACAGGACAGACAGGGTCTGTGCTCAGCCCCCCCTGAGTAACTRGGTAGTGAGAGCACTTGGGGAATGTTGCCTGTACATGTGAGTTATAGGTCAGAATTTAATTCTCTGTGGGGAAACTCCACTGCAGTGATCCAGATCCTGCTGTGCAGCGTCTGAGACTGCATCAGCCCCTCTTCCTGCCTTGCTGGGTGTTTCAGGAAGCCTTTCCCACTCCCAGTGACATTTTTAGGGCTTTCTTTTGTGAGTGAGGCTCGCAGTTATATAAGCACATGCATATTCATACAGGAGCCCACAGAGGAGGCTTCTGCCTGTGTGTGGTGAGGGCTCTGCCCATGGGGCTGTTTGTGAGCACTTCGTCACGGAGTCCAGCTCTGGATGCTTATCTCAACCAGCTGGATCTGGAAGTAAAACTAGATTTTGGTTCAGACCAGAAGCCTGGTGTGCCCTTGTTCCCCAGCTGGAGTATCTGAGTATTTTTAGCAGTGAAATGCACACAATGCAGAGGCTCCATGGCTGCAGGCAGGGCTTGTCCTGTGTGTGTGGGGAACTTGTCCTCAAGACTTCTTGGTTTCTGGGGGCTGGTGGAACTGGTGCAGGGATTAAATATGAGCATAGTGACTTACTCTGTGGCCAGGCTCCTTGAGAAGGGAGATCTCTGTTATCGGGAGTAATTGTTGTGGCTGATTTCATGAATAATGTCCAGTGCAAATGTCAGCAGGCTCATTAAGTTTCATGGCTGCCTTCCAGTCCTAATGTCCAAGAGGTATATGATTGTTCTGGACATGCACTTAGCTCTGGGAGTGATACAGCACATCTAGATGTGAAGCTGCTTGTTAATATGCATGGTCAGCTCAGCTCTTTGCTGCAGTGCTGCTCGTGCTCTGCTCTTAGTCACAACTTTTTCATCTGTTTGATAGAGATCTTGCACCCCCTTCCTTCGGGGCTCTAAAATCACGATGCTTCTGATTTTGGGTGGGTGACTGTGYAAGGCAGTTCTCTCTTCCCCATTTAATTGTACTTTATCTGTGTAGGTCTTTGAAGCAGTGATCTCTTGGATAAATTATGAGAAGGAATCTCGCTTAGAGCACATGGCTAAGCTGATGGAGCATGTTCGCCTGCCCCTTTTGCCCAGAGATTACCTGGTACAGGTTAGTCTGCAAATAAGTCATTAATACKTGCACTTAAGCTGCTGGTTGCTCCTTAATCAGTGGCTTGGCTGTTTGTGTCTGACATGGGTAACTTGATATGTTGCTGAGTCTGTAAACAGAGGAATAAAAGCAAAAACTGGGTGGACTCTGAAATCAATGTGTGTTTCAGAAACCTTCTCGTAAATAGGACCTGTGCTCTGCCAGGCCATGCCGAGAACAGAGCTCCTGCCTCTCTAGGGGAAGCATTGAGAAGTTAATATGTTGTGATTTTTCAACCCAAAAATACCAAGGTGGTGATATTACAAGCTTGTGCAGCTTTTTTCCTTCATGCACGGGTAAAACATCATGATGGAAAAACATCATGTGTGATGATTTTGGCTTTAGGTGTATACTGTGCATAGATATGGGTCTGTGTGACTGGCAGGTGAGACACTGACTTAGTCTGACTTGGAGATTGTTCTTCATAAGTTAATTCCTGGGATCTGGGCCTAGATAATGAGCTGAGAATTGCCAAAGAAGGGGTTGGCATATGGGCTCTTTGACTACTATGCTTTTATCATGTGTCTAAAAAAATCAATATAATTGGTCTAAAATTGGTATTCACAAGATGAACCCATCATGTATTTTTTTTTCTGTCATCTRTATTTTCTGGTGGAAYAAAAGATACTGCCTCTCCTTAAAAATTCTCACTCAGATAGAAGAAATTACTTGTTTTGTACCCAGACTCCTGGTGAATTCTCCTCTGCTGAGTCAAGTGTTTGGCAGAGGGTGATAAAATACTCACTACTTCTGCGTGATCTTGGAAAAAAGTGAGAAGCTTGGATGTTACTGCCATGTGTTTCTTTGGGAAGAGCTGGAAGTCTGTGTTTGTTACCTGCATTTTATTTTTAATGTTGGTACTTTGGAAGGGAAATTTCAGGTTACATGTTCTTTGCACAGAGGTCCTTGTGACCTGTGCTACCAAGTGCTTCAGTTTAAATGATCCTTGTTGTGTGTGTGTGTTCTCAGACAGTCGAGGAAGAAGCTTTAATCAAGAATAACAACACCTGTAAAGACTTCCTTATCGAGGCCATGAAATATCATTTGCTTCCTCTGGATCAAAGGCAACTGATAAAGAATCCCAGGACAAAGCCGAGGACTCCCGTTAGCTTGCCAAAGGTAAGCTGAGCTGGTCACTTCGTGTCACCTCACCCCATATTCCTGGTGGCATTTTTCCTGTCTTTGACAGGAGCTCGACAGCTTGCCATGTTACTTTTTACGAACTCCGTGATCCTGCTTGGAAGTGTTTTACTCCCTCTTCTGGCATTGCCTATGCCCAGCAAGGATACATAATTAAGTTGGATAAACTTAGATGAATCTTTAGGGGAAGGAGTATCTCTGCTCTTGAAACATTCTGTCAGCCGCAAGTGGTTTTGTGACTCGCTGACCTGTGGAGTGTCCCCAGGCAGCTGCCTGGAGTGCTGGGAGCGCTGGCTGAGGTTGCTGCTGCCTCGTGAGAGTGTCGTGGAGCCCTGCTGAGGAGGGCCACAGTAGGTGTCTTTTCGTTTCCTGTATCCATAATCAGAAGCCAGGAAAGCAGGAAACAACAGCACCCAGCCCCGTGGGCAGGAAGTCTGGAGCAAATTTCAATGGACTCAAAGCAGCAACTGAATAAATAATCCTTGTTACTCCCAACATTTATCCTGCAGGCGTGTGATGCTCTGGCCACCACTTTATTAGTGACCCAAAAAAACGACCACAGGAACTATTTTCCCTGTGCCCCAGAGATAAACATGGTTTGGCACGATGTCTCTCATGTGTTTGTAAGTATTTGGGAGAATCTAAGACATCAAAACCACAGTGTGTTGTTTTTCCAAGCACAAGTGATAAGGAGTTGGTTTGTGGGATGGTGTATGAGATCTGTGCTGTTTCTGATGTTTAGATACTGGGCCATCCATTGGGAAATTGTGGTTCTGCAGTGTGTCAGTGTGTTGTGTCCTTTCTCCCTACTGTCACTGAGATGAAGTTGGTAGAACACAGCTCTGGGGGTATCATGAAGGGCTGACATGGCCCTTGTTCAAGGACTAAAGTAGTTAAAGATAAAAGGAACAGCAAACCAGCAAATTCAGAGGTTCTCAACACCTTCTGTAGCACGATCTATGAGTACAAACCCAAATCTTTTGCATGTCTCTCCTCCCTTCTTTTGAACTGTGAAGAAAGGGAAGAAGGTGATGATCTTTCAGCAATCCTGTTACTGAGAAACTTTCATCTGGCCTGTTGGTCCTGCTGATGAGGGATTATCGTCTGCTGTGAAATCCCTTAATTCTGTAATCATGTGAAGCCCTGCAGCTTTCCATAGGAGACTGTTACACAACTAGTAGTCAGGCTGTTAATTTAGACTCAATTTGCTTTCTAATGTCACGTTCTCATCTTTGTAGATCAAACAGGCCACTATTTTCATACTCTGCAAATTCTTTAAATTCCTGTCTAGCGCTCTACTTTTAAAGCAACTGTGCTTGGAGTTGAGTTTGTTACCCAAGTGACCTCGAGTGATGATCTTATCCTCTCAGCTACTCTCAGMTGCCTTGCAGAGTCTAAAGCCAGTTTTCCATCTACTCCTTGTTTATATTTGAAGCCTCATTATCTTGCTTCTAGCTCCTTGGCCTTGTAAAAATCAGATTGTCTTGGGTAATGTTTGTCCTGCTGATTTGCCCTGATAAGGGGAGCAAATCCTCCCTCTTGATGGCTAAAGGAAGGGTGGAAGGGTAAAATGAAATGTGTGCTCACCAAAGTGCAGGTCCAGCTGCTTGTTGTTGATGCAGGTGTTTTGGGAGCTGCCTGTGCAGGTGTGGGTCTGCAGTGCCCAGCTGGGGCTCAGCAGCARTGGGCACCCTCAAGTGTAGAGCTGCAGGCTCCTGGCACTGAGTCCGTGGGGAGTTTGTCTTCTGGCAGCAGATAGGGCAGATTTGGGAAGGACCACCCTGCATGCTGCCTGGGTCTTCTGGTGGTCTCACTTTCCCACCAGTGTCCACCACTTGCTATTGCTGGGAGTGGAGTCTGGGGCTGGAGGAACCCTTAACCTGACACAGCAGAGCAGTTCTGGTGCTGCTGAGATTGCACTTGATCACCTGCACATAGCCCTTCCCTACCTGTAAGGAACTTAGGGTTTAATTCCTGCATTTGCACCCACACGTGTGGCAGCCAAAAGCCTTAATGAAGCAGACAAATCCCATCCTTGAGCAGCCCAGACCCCCCTGGTCTTAACAGTTCTGGTGATTTCCCGGAGTGTCGCCTTCCCCACAGGTGGCACCACAGCTGTCACGTTTTATTTGCTAAGTGGCATCGATTATTTTTAGCACCACCGTGGAGATGATGACTAAACAGTGGGCTGCCTGTGGAAATTATGCTGGAATCTTCTTCACTTAGAAATACCTTCACAGTGAGTCTTGTGTATGCCGTGGTGCCAGAAGGTTTTGTATTTCAAGGGGAAATTGGGCAGGTTGCCCACCTTGGACATGCTGAGGAAGCGTAAATGGAGTGGCCATAGTTAGCATGCATTACATTTTTCCCCCTTGAAATATAATTGACTGAAATAAGTGTCACTGCAGTGGCTTCTGGTTGGCCTGCAGCACGTGTTCTGGCAGCTGCTCTTGACCAGGTTGTGGTTTCTCTGCAGAGAGCAGCTGCCTGGGGTCATGTCTGAGGTTTTCCAGCTCTTCTCTTCCCTCTGCAGGTGATGATTGTGGTGGGTGGGCAAGCACCCAAAGCCATTCGCAGTGTGGAGTGCTATGACTTTGAGGAGGAGCGGTGGGATCAGGTTGCTGAGCTTCCCTCGCGGAGATGCAGAGCAGGTAATGGGAACTTTTGCTGCAATCTTCTTTGTTTTCCTAATGCAGCCCTTCAGCACTGGATTGATGCCCTCAGTCATCCCTTCAGCCCTTCTCTGTGCCCCTGGCCTCAAGCAGCTCTTTCTTTTTGCCGTTCTTTCCTCTTCTTTCCCTACAGACATCTTTCCCTTCTCGTTCAGGTGGATGCCCTGCTCTCTAGTGGGGTTGCTCCTGCCTGCCCACCCTCCATAGTCACTGTCTTCTCTTCATCATCTCTCTCTCCTGGCTGTTCCTTCRTCATTGTTACCCCTCCTCCTCTCCCCTCGCTGTCTTGGCAGCCCACAGGGATCCGGTTTTTCTTGCTGGTTTCCTAGTGAAAATCAAAGGAGCTGAGTCAGTCCCTCTCGGTGCCGAGGAGTGGGTGATGGAGAGCAGATCTTTAAGTTGGGAGTGTTCCTCTGAAAACATCTGACAGGGTTGTGAATGTGGCTCACCATTTGGTGTTCCCTCTGGCTCACAGAATTACTCATTCAGGTGCGAAATCCATCTGTGCCTTATGCTGCCATGTTTTTATGGACACTCCGCCTCCCATATGACACGTGTGTTTTATCACGCTTCACTTCAACGCTCTCAGCCCACAGAAAATGCCAAGGACTTGCCCATGTTCTGCCCTTCCCGGCTGCCTTTCACACCCTGGCAGGCGAGTAGGATCTGGACAGCTCCTACTCGCTTCCCGAACTGTTTGTAAAACCGCTGTAAAGCCTCTCTCCCCGTTTCCCAGGGGTGGTGTTTATGGCTGGCAACGTTTACGCGGTCGGGGGCTTTAACGGGTCGCTGCGGGTGCGCACGGTGGACGTGTACGACGGCGTGAAGGACCAGTGGACATCCATAGCCAGCATGCAGGAGAGACGGAGCACCCTGGGCGCCGCCGTGCTCAATGACCTCCTGTACGCGGTGGGCGGCTTCGATGGCAGCACTGGTAGGTGACCGAGCGGAAACCAGCCGGTGCCCGACCTAAAAAAGTGTTTTCAGAGTCCCTGCCAAGATTGCAGAGCTTTAGAGAGGTTTCTGTGCCCTTCCTCTGTGATTCTGTAGAGAAAGAGCCAGGAATGGGGTTTGGTGGGTGTTGTAACTACCCACGGGCGTGTTCTGACCCATCAGTAATTGCAGAGAATCTCACCCTTGTTATTTTCTTTAGTGAAGATACAGTTCTTTCAGCCTCATTCTCTGTGTGAATATGCTTCTTCTGGGCTGAAAAGGGATTTTTYCTTGTTTCAGTTAAATTTTTCATAGCAACATGAATAAAATACTAGCGAGGCATCTTACAGGGTTTGTGTGCCTGGGATTTATCTTGGCATAGCTGCGTGTTTAGATTCACACCTCTGCCTCTGTTGTAAAGCTTTGCCACTTGGTTAAGCCCTGAACTAACTATTGCAGCAAGGTCTGGGGGAATTTTTAAAACCTTTGCACAGACATTTTGTAATGCTTGAAAGGACGTGGGGCTTTTGGGCTTGGAATTTGGACTCTGCCCACCTTGCTGTCCCCAGCACATCAGAGAGGCAGCAGTCCCAGGGCAGGGGCAATGGGTAACAGTTTTTCCAGCTGCTGAAGAAGTGGCATTGACATGCTGGTCCCAGCCTGAAAGGCAGGGGATTAGGAAATGGGATTGCAGGAGCGTGGCGGGAATTACGGGCTTGGGAGGAGGTGGAAGGCAGATGAAAGTGCAACACCAATCTTTTTTTCTTCTCTTTTTTTTTAATTAGAAAACCTGTGTATCCCCTTTTTAACTAGGTCTGGCATCAGTTGAGGCCTATAGCTATAAGACCAATGAGTGGTTTTTTGTGGCTCCCATGAACACAAGAAGAAGCAGTGTTGGAGTTGGAGTTGTGGAGGGTAAGAAAATCAGCAGCCATTTTCATCAAGCAAATGTTACTGTGTCCAACAGAAGCCTGAATGGTTAAGTGCAGCAGGAGAGAATGGCAAGAAGTGTTCCCTAGCCTAGTTGGGAAAGATTGATTTTATATGATGTAATTGCTGCAGCTTTTTCCATTCTCCTCTTTATCTTGGTGAAAAATCATGTGTGGCTTTCCAAGAGCCTCAAACCTGTATCAGACCAGCCCTGTGAATGCAATTAGGTATGTGCAGGTTTCTCTGAATCCCTATTCTTCCTGGGCTGCTTCTGGCTGGTGAAAGCCAGTGCTGTTGTGCTGCTGTTGCTGCCGGCAGACGCTGCGTGGATGGAATATCCAGCACGGAAAATCTGCTCAGCGAGAGAAACAGGAACAGAGTTCGTCCCACAGCCCCAAGCTGGTGGTTTGGCAGGAATACTAAAACCTGTGTTTATTGACATCAGGCGCAGCAYGCTCTGCTCTGGTTCCTAAATGAGCAGGGCCTGACGATAGCAAAGGCTGGTGCTGCAGCAGCTTGGAGCGAGGTGGCAGGCCCGGGAGGGTGGTGGCAGCTGCTGGCACCTCTTGTGTCAGCACCAAACTTGGGGGAGCTGGAACTGAGCAGCTTGGTTTGGATTCAGGAGGATGAGCAGTTTAAGTAGGAACCATTTCTTCCTTTACAAAATCTATTCTGAAGCAAGTGAAAGGCTTTGTTTGGCCTTGTCTTTAGTGTGGTGTAGCAGTTCCCAATTAGTGCAGTGCAGAGCAGCCGTTGGCACGAGCCTTGTTATAAACCATATAAACCATGCTTAACAGTGGTTTGGTTTGACCTGTTTGAGCRGGAAATACATGGAATATGCTTATGTACATGAAATGTGTTTTTGTGAGAAGAGAAAGGGAGATAAAGTCAGAATAAGTAGTGGTTAACTTAAATTGCGTTTTTAAGGAGCATCTCCTTCCAAATTGGCCCATGCTTGGGAAATGCTGGGCTGCTGTCAGTCATTGGGATTTGCCTAAATGGTTTGAATGCAGAACAAGTATTAAATGTGGACCTGAGAGATGCATTTCTGTGGACAGATTTTCTACTGGAGACTCACTAAATCTTTTTCCTTCACTTTGTTTGAAAGCACAAATAAGTGTTGCATATGTTGGAGTCCATGACAAAAAAAATGAGGGCATGTTATGGGGACAAGAGCTGATCATACTGGTGCAGGGAACAAGCTGCAGCCTGCAGTTAATCCACAGGGCTCATCTGAATGGGACGAAAATTGATCTGATGTCTGTGAATACTGAAAATACCTAATAACTGATGCCAGCCGGAGAAATTGATCTKGTCTTGTTTGGACTGGCACTCTTGCCTGATTAATTGACTAATACCAGGCAGGACCAACAGCACAAATTAGAGTTTGAAATGTTCATAGAGACAGGAAGATGCAGAAGGAGGCCATGAGTGGGCCTGARGGAGAAAGAAAAGATCCAGCCTGTTCTTGGAGCCTTGCAGACATCCAGAAACAGGAGAATGCAAAAGCCTAAGGCTGAAGATAACTGCTGGTGGGAGTCTTGTGCATGCAAAGAATTGCACAGCTCATTCATGGCCAGGCTTTGCTGTTATGGATTGAGAATTGATATGTTTTCTGAGTTTTGTACAAAAATTTAGGTTAGAGTTTTCTACATGTTTGTTGAGCTTTATTAATTGTTGTTTATTGTAGCATCTAGGAGACCTGGACTTGAACCAGACTGCCTCGTGCTGGCTGCTTTAGTAAGGGGAATCCCTCTCTGCCCAGAGAGTTTACTGCCTAAATGCAAAACAAGCTGATAGATGATACAGGGACACAAGGGGAGAGTATCAGTCAGGCCTGGGAACAGAGGACATGGTAGAACATCAGCCTTGTTTCATGTATGATGCAGTCCCATGATACCTGATTGTGTTTCTCTGGTCTCAGTAAATGCATGTTAATCAGCTTTCATGGAACTGAGGTAGGGAGGGTCGGATACCCCAGGAGACCTTCACAACTCAGTGTATGTCTTGTGTTGTCACCACTGGGCACCAGTGACGAGGCTGGCCTAAGCTAAGTGGCATTGCTGGGTTTTGAGTTGGCCCAAATTCTTCAAAATCAGGTCTAGGTTTCCTTGCAGGTACTATGTTATTATGAGAGGCTATTGCACATTGATTGCTCATGCGGTGCTGTAATTAGTGTGCAGTGTTGGCCTTGGACAGCTCACCTGAGCGGGGGCAACCCTCCATCAGCAGAACACGCTTTGCTGTTCCCTCTGCTCCTGGGCCAACAAGTGCTTTGAAAAACCCTCTGGGCCGTTCTGATTGAGCCGTTGTGTTGTACCCTTGTGTTAGCTGACAGTTTTAACAGCTTCGCAAACAGTCACGCCTGCCCGTGAGCCTACTCCAGATCCCTCGGCTAGGCTGTTCCCCAGACAYCCCGGCAGGTTTAGGGGTGTCCCCTGGAGCCTCCCTCGGGCGGGATGCGCCCTGCCCCGGGGCTGTGCGTGGCTGGGAGCCGTGCCATGCCGGGCTGTGTGTGTTGCAGGGAAGCTGTACGCCGTGGGCGGCTACGACGGCGCGTCGCGGCAGTGCCTGAGCACGGTGGAGCAGTACAACCCCGCCACCAACGAGTGGACGTACGTGGCCGACATGAGCACGCGGCGCAGCGGGGCAGGTACTGGCTCCCACACTGCTCGGGAGAGGCACCACCTTCTCCTCTGCTCGGGAAAGGGAAGGGAAAGTGGGATTTGGCATGGCTGGGCTGGCGAGCGCAACCGGTTATTTGCTCCCCCCTTCCYGTGAGGGGTAAAAACATAACGGCTTGGAAGATCTCAGCAGCTCTCTTGGCTTCACGAGATCTGCCAAATAGAGATTAATTTCTGGATTAATGAAATAATGTTCAGTGTCTCTAAGTAGCCCTGCTAACAGATGCATCTCACTTGTAAGCAAAGCTATCTTTCCAAATCGCCAGCTGCAGACACAGCTGGGCACGGGAAAGCCAAGCTGCACCTCCCTCTCCCCAGTCACTGCGGGGTTTCGGATGGATTTTCATTTTGGATCTTCCTGCAAGCATCCAGTGGGTGCTTTGCAATGCACAGTATCTGCACATTGGGTGACGTGCGAGGTAACAAAATTCATCTCAGATTGCTAAGCTAGTTTTTTATGTATTTTTTGTTGGCAAGAGTTGGTGATCTGGAGGATTAGAGAAAGGACATATTGTAGAAGGATTAGATTCTAGTCTTGATGGTTTCTAATTTCGTACATGATCTTAGGTAGCAACTTGTCTTCTCTGTGACTGTTCCTCTCTGAAAGGGATAAGAGCTCTTGGATTTAAACTCATCTTCAGGCGAATGAGAATTTGTCGCTGTTGGTCCTATTGCTCAGTGTGTGCCGTGGGTCCTCCCTCATGTTCAGTTGTGCAGTTACCCAAAGGCAGCCCAGCTTGGGGGCTGCTCTTTGGGCTGAAATGGCCCTGCAGGTTAAGCTGTGGTCCCTTTTGAGCTGGGCAGTTTGAGAGGCTCCCCTCTACATCCTGTCTTTCTTTTCTCACTCCAGTACCTTTTSTGTAACTCCAGGTGAGGCAAATATGGACACACACTGTTGGTTTGAGTTCAGCTGAAGAGGTGCAGTCTTCCAGGAGAGCAGAATGAGTATCTCATATTGTTGGCAGTGTGTTGAAACAGCAAGAAGTTTGTGCCTGTAGTGAGATGGATTTTAGTGAATTGTCTTTTCTGGAAACACTCTGCTCTGAGTGCTGCTTTACAAGTGTTTCTTCATGCGGCAAGTCCATTGTTAGGAATTCTTGTCTGGCCTGCCAAACTGCTTTGCAGTTTTCTGTTCCCCACCTGAAAGCTGAGCCCCTCGAGCTCTGGTTGTCACCCAGCTGCCCCTCCAGCAGGCACTGGGAGGGGACCGCCCAGTGCCACTCGGCACCCGCGGTGCTGCAGCACGATCTGCTGTACAGCTGCAGCAACGACACCGTGCTCGGCGCTGCCGTGCCCGTGCTGACACCTAGYGGGGGTGAGGACAGGTGTCCCCAAGTCCCTGGGGCCGCCCCAATCCGGGCAGTGGGGCTGTGGGGATGTGCACGTGCTGCTCAGGTTTTGTAGAATTCTAGAATTTTTTAGATTGGAAAAGACCTTTAAGATCAAGTCCAATTGTTAAGCCAGTACTGCTGTGTTCACTGCTAGACTACGTCCCCAGGTGCCACATCGGCCATTTTTTGAACACTCCCAAGGTTTGTTGGATGAGCTGGGGAGTTCCCTTTCCCCTCCTGGCAGGCATGTCCTGTTCCTGTGTGCCCTGTCTCACTGCACAAGGAGGCAGTTTTATGTGGGAAAGCTTTAGAGTGTGTCAGACTCTTTTATTCTCTTACTTGCTTAAATTAGTTTACTAATTAAATTATTTCTTAGATGTATAAAATTTTTGTTAACAGCTGAGTATAGTCAGATGCCAAGGTGCTGCACATCCAGCGGCTGGGCTCAGACACAGTAGGCTCTCCTCACCAGTTAAGTGACTTTCCATTTCCCGGTGAACTGGGAGATACGTTGTACAGCTCAGGAGCCAGGATGTACACTGGGATGGGTTCTGCTCTTCCCAAGTGGTGCATGTTGGAGTACTTCGAGCAGACCAAGGATTTGGCCCAGTAGGGTGGATATGTATGGCTGTTAGAGATTAATTATGTGCTTGCCAGAGGTGAACCATGAATCCCAATGTCATATTAGGATTTCAACACCTCTTRGTACAGTGAGAGATGGCTGGTCAAACCAAACCCAGCAGCAGCAAGTTAAGACAATCTGGAGAAGGGAAAGRTGACAGTGGTAGACCTGTGGCAGTGTGCCTGTCCCCAGATGGGCTTGTGCCTGATGGAGCTCAGTTGGTTATAGTATCCCATGCCTTTTTTTGGGTGAGGGAGGAGCAGTAATGCTCTGATTGTTTCCCTCCCCACCTTGTGTTGCCATCCTGCAGGTGGAGCGTGGCAGGTGCTGTGCTCTGTGCTCCTGCAGTCTGTGGCAAGCCTTGGAGCAATGTGACACATSGCATTTTTGGCATGTGATACACCACCAGGAAGCGTTTTTGTGGCACAGGAGCTGCTGAGCCTGGGTGGTGCCTGTTCTCTGGCTCAGCAGCTGCTCCTGTCCTCTGCTTTCCTGAACAGGAAACGTCCTTGCACAGAAACCAAGCTGAAAAGTTGTCAGTGTTAGGATGTCAGGGCCCGTCTCCTCCCTGCACACTGGTTAATGCCCATGGTTGAAATGATGTGATTCAGATCTGTTTCTGTTTTACTAACATCCCACCTTGTTAATTTTAATAGAGGCCTTTRAACCTATTAACGAAGATATGTTGCTGGAAGTTTTAACTCTCTCGGATTGGTGAACATTTTAATTAATTAATTTACTTAATATTAGGCAGGAGTAGCCCTCAGATCCCTGTGATTCCCAGAGATTCAGTCAGGGGCCTTCAAAAGTGACTGAGAAGGTGGCTTTGRAGGCACTTTAATCTGGGCCAAGTGCTGCCAGGTTTTGGGGGTGGGAGTGGGAGGAGAGGAACCCAGTGGCAGCCCCAAGAACTGGAGCTGTAAGTTGTTGAGAAGAGGAAGACCATCCAAGGGGTGAAGTTATGTGGCACAAAGGCAGCAGAAAAAACAAAAGTAAAGCTCCTGGAATGGGGAATCAGGCTAAAAGCAAAGGGTCCCATGGCAGAAAAGATCAGGCAGATGGAAACAAGGTGKGGTGGAAGGCAGAGAGCAAGTCAAAAGAGATGGAGTGAAGGCAGAAGAATGCTGTGGCTCTAGACTGTTGATCTTGGATAGCCTAACAGCTTCCTGAGAAGGGGCACAGCCCTGAAGGAGGGGACATCTGCCAGGCRTGACTGCTGTAGTGCCATGGGGTGGGTGGGTACGGAGCTGACCACGTGCCTGGTGATCTTGAGGTACACGTGCGCGTGTTTTTGGCAGTGCCTTGGAGAGGCCAAGGCAATGCCCGGCAGGAGAAGCAGGGATGTGCAGCTCTTTCCCTGTGTGTGGCTCATGCTGGCTGTGCTTGGCAGGTGTTGGTGTGCTCAGCGGGCTGCTCTACGCCACCGGGGGCCACGACGGGCCCTTGGTGAGGAAGAGCGTGGAAGTCTACGACCCCGGGACAAACACCTGGAAGCAAGTAGCAGACATGAATATGTGTAGAAGAAATGCAGGTAACCACGATAAGCCTTTCTGTGGTGGCTGGCTCAGTTGTCTGTGTGTGGTTTTTAATGCAATTCCTGAGCTCGTAGTGTGTGTGATCCGTGTTGTGAGTGATGAAAACGGAAGGTGAGGGGTCTGCTCAGGAGTGGATCGGAATGTGGCAGCAGCGTGTTGTGGGGGATGAGCTAGCCCATGTCTCACTGCCTGTGCTCTGCTTTGAGGTGTGTGTGCTGTGAATGGTCTGCTCTACGTGGTGGGAGGCGATGATGGCTCCTGCAATTTGGCCTCGGTGGAGTACTACAACCCCAGCACAGACAAGTGGACGTTGTTGCCAACCAGCATGAGCACAGGGAGGAGTTATGCAGGTAAACAGGCACTGGGAGAGCGGGCAGCAGGGGGGTCAGTCAGACACTTGAGGGCTGTGCCTCCTGAAGCTTTAATCTTACTCTTTTGTATGTTTTATGTTGATTTCAGTAGACGAAACTCTCACAGAAATAGTAGACAGCTCTCTCGTTGCTGGCCTTTGGCTTTGCAGGATGATTGTGGCCACATGGCTGCTCCTACAATAACTGTGTCTGTCTGTCTTACAACAGGCGTGGCTGTGATTCACAAACCCTTGTGACACACGAGGAAGCCAATGTGAGGAGCAGAAGTGAAGTGGATCCAGCTAGGTGGTGTTGGGAAGATGACTGACCTCTGACTTGACCCATCTCATTGCTGTTAATGTCTTAGCATGACAAGTGATACGTTGCAAGCACCATCCACTCTGCAGTGGATTGCATAGCCAAGCGAAAATCCCTCTGGGGACATGTTCCATGCTAGACACGAGGTGTTGCTTGTTATCTGTGGTGCAATCAACTGTTCTTCTCGATGGCATGTGTCCTGAGATAAACACTGTGCTTGGACTGCAGGCACGGAATTTCTTGTGTGAAGCAAAACTGCTACGTTTGGGCATGTGAGTAAAAACGAACATTTCTGGATTTCTTCCCTACTGATGCTCCGTGCACTTTGTTGGTTGAACTACTTACTCACTGTGCCTGGAGAGTGGACTTTAATTAACACTGGCAGTGGAAACTTCTGCGTTCCAACTGAGAAAAACAGCAGAAATGGACTGGAGCAGGGTGGTCTGGCTCGAGTGTGACGCTGTGTCAGTCATACGTTTGTGTATGCCACTGGACTGCTGTATGTATCCCTGAAACGCTTGTGGAAATAAACACCATGTGGTTTTTCTACTTGCCATGGATGCTGTGTGCTGTGCGTGACGGGACCTGCTGGGCAGTGCCTTCCCTGGGGCTCAGGTCTCAGCACCTGAGCCACACAAAACTCCACAGCCCCACAAAACACGTGCTGCTCCTATGGGGTTTCTTGCTCCTGTGAAACAAATGTTGCTTGAATAGAAAATATTCCCAACCCATGCTTTTCAGCTGTGCTGAAAGCCTCGGTTCTAGCTCTGTCCAGCGTCTCAATGCCATTTCATAATAGAGCATTTAGATGTTAAAAAATACCTTATGGTGCCATTAATGTAGAGACATTCCAAACAGCGAGGACCCTCTGTCACCCAAGCAGGGATTAATGAGCCAAGTAAAATACCTGCAGTGTTKTAATGCTTCCAGAGCATGGAGATTAACTAATCACTGTCACTGTAATTGCTATTTTAGTCTTGCCCTTACTGAAAGCATTCCTCTATTAGTATGAAGAACTCATAAGATTATTCAAAACAGACAAATCTAGATCCAGCTGTAAGGGACCTGTCTTCCTTATATACCAAACTGAAAATTTTCTGTTTAGGAAGACTTTGACTTTAAAATACTTTTTTGTGTCTCCCTGTGAGCTCCATCATGCTGCTGCATACAGGGGTGAGCTCCCAGCAGCTCACCAGCTGAAGGGAACTAGTGAAGAAAAATATTTTCCCTGCTCTTTTTCTTGTTGTTTGTTTTTTTTGTTTTTCCCCTGTAGATCAGCTGAGGCTTTTTGTTATGGGCAGCTGGCCTGTGTTGTTCTGCTGGTTTCTGTCTCCGTAGATCTGCTCTGTGTGACCTTTGACAGTAGAAAAGAAAAATACTTAAAAATTTATTTCAGAGGGATCTAAGCTACGTCATCTTGTGCAGCTTTTGTAGAGGAGTGGGTTACTTCTATAAATACACAGATCTTTGGTGTCTGAGTTGTCACAGTCCTTGTAGGATGGGTGCCTGTTCACTGTGGGGGATACAGCACCTACCTGTGCCGTGTCACCCCCTGCAGAGGGGCTGGACTTCATGGGCAGTGTGAGGTAGCTCCCACTCCTCTTTGGATGTTCTTGCTTTTACAAACAAAGGCAAACTGTCTAAAGAAAAGGCTTTATTACTCTACGTCTACCCTTCCATTGTATGTCAGCTAAGAGGTCTTGAAAGTCATAATTAAAAAAAAATCAGTTTTTTCTATAATACCCTTTAARCCTTTTGCTTTGAGTTTTACAATCTGCAGCGAAAYGTGCCAAAATAATTGTATGACATGCTGCTCTTCTATGAGGTGTTGCTCACTGTAAAAAGCCATTGAGGCTGGTAGGAATGTATCCTGGTAGGAATGTATCCTAGTAGGAATGTATCCTAGAAGGAATGTTTCCCTGGCTGCAACTGCCTTCGGATCAGAGCCCTGAGATGCGTCTTTATGGTGGCATAAGGAAGGTGATGAGGCCTCAGTTTGGACAGACTCRAATTCACTAGCCCAAAAGGTGGTTTCCTTTCCTGCAGCTTGTGGGAATAAAGRATAAAAAGGGACAGACAAAGCATTTTGGTCTGAGGTAGCATCTCTGTTAGGCTGAGGAGACTGGACAAGGGTGGACAAGTGTTTGGTCACACATGGCCTTTGTTAGGTCTGGTGTAGACATAAAGCTAAATAAACTACTGTATAAGCTACTGTGCAGCCCAACGGCAGCTCAACAGTTGGGAACAGTTCCCAGCAACTTTCTCAAACCTCTGGCTTCACTGGAGCAAAGGCAGATATTACCCAGAGACTGTGAGTTTCTGTGGGCTGGAGATATAAACTAGTAGGTACTGCTGGAGAGGTGCAAGGTTGCAATTTGCTGTGATTGTCAGATGTGAAAAGTGGGTATGCCTGGAGGTGTGATAACTGTATCCCCAGCTATCCATCTACTGATAAACCTTCCTTGCTTGGAAGGAAAGCAGGTTTTGGTGTTTTTCTGCTATTGTAAAATGGCATTTCTGCCCAGTGCTGGCCCAGAGCTGTGGCTTGCTGGACAGGGCTAGGACTCTCAGCCCTTGGCAGGGACGAGTGATGCTGTTCCCAGCTGCAGCCAGTTCTCCTCGATGGCAAATGACACATTTCTCTTTCCTCCTCGAACATTGCAGTGTTATGCAAGTCAAGTGACCTCGTTTTCCAGCTATGCAATACGAACAACCGTAACATGTGATGAACCAGCCGTACCCCCCACCCCCGAAATGCTTTTGGAGTTTGTCTTTGGTCTGTGGTTCCGTGTTTGTATCGTTCATTCTGAGCACCAGAGCCAGATCCTTTACAGATTGCCTTTTTCTGGGACTGAAAACATAGCATTAGCGCTAACAAATTTTACTGTAAATATTTTTATAAGACAATTTTAAATAACTTTTGGATTGCTTTTTATGGTCGTCAATGACGCTTCTGTTAAATTCTGGATCTAATTCGTGCACTCCAGTGTGGTTTTTGCTGGCTGTGGTGTAGGTGTGACTCTGAATGTTCTCTGCACAAGAAATGCCGTGTTGTAAGTAAGATCTGGGATGGCTCTTGTGTTGATTCTRACATGCTAGAAGGACAGCATTGGGCTCCACATTATGGGATAAATTCAAATCCATTACCTCAGTCACCAGTACGCTCTTAGACTATTGGTTATTTTACAATGATTTCAATACTCTGATTTAATTTCCTTGTGCCATGTGTTTGGTTCCTGGGCAGCTTTTGGGGGACAAGCTGTCCCTTGGTGGTTCTATTTCTTGGCTCCTGCATGAGCTGGTTGAAGATGCAGATGCTGTGCCCACCACAGTGTGGGCACAACCCCCCAGGCTGCCAAACCCAGCCAAATTATTGCAGGAGTTTTAGCAAAAGCTTTACAGACCCAGCTCAGACCTCTTCCTAGCACTGGTCCTTTGTGAATATGAAGGCTTTCCCCACTCTGTTGTCATCTCTTTTTGGGATCACCCTGTGCTTGACCCCATGTGGGATTCTGGCTGTGGGTTTCCCAAAGGGAGCTTTGCTCTTGCAGAAAAGCCCCCCAGGATGTGCCCCCAACCCCAAGAGCATCACGTGTGGGTGCACGCACCACCGGGCTTGCAAAGCAGGGTCGATTTGCTTTAAGCAATCTGTTGTTTAAACAAGTTTGAATCAAGTCCATCTTTCCCATTGGTGCCTAATAGATAAATTGGGGGTGATTAAAATCAATTTTCAGTTCATTCAGTTTATCCAAACAATTTCTTTGTACGGATGTGTACAACAAGTAATTACCATAAATATACTTGGCAGGATTTGCATGTCACCACCATGAAAGCTTAATACTGTTCTCTGTTTTGCACTGTTTGGAGACCAAAATCCTTAATATCCAGCGAGGTGTGATGCCTATTCATCAAGCTAATGCGATGATTCAGCAGATAAATGCAGCTTGGTTTTAGCCTTTGGGATTGGTTATTAACATATTATCAAAGCAGTTGCCCCCTTTGCCCACGTCCTGCCCACAAATCACATTCATGGGAGCATAATTTGTTGCTCAAAGCTGCAGTGTTTGGGAGTGTGCTAGACATTATAGTCTGAATATGGGCTAATTCACTTTTTTTCTTCTGCCCTTATCTTTGTTTATGGGTTTATAAATTATTTTCCTCTACAGTGACAATAAATAAATATTGAGAATTTTAATTTGTATATTTTATGTATTAAAAAGACCCTTAAGGGTAACGAATGATTGTGAAATAATTTGCCTGGGTGTGAAATTTTTTGGTTTTGTAAACCAGACTTTGTTGGTTCAGTAGCTGACAGTATACTGTAACGAGTTGGTTGACTGTTTAAGCTCATTTTTTAAATTAMAGATTTTTTTTTGCATGAGTGTGGAGGACAAAGGACTTTGCAAAGTAGTTCTCTTGACAGCTGTCTTGTCCAGTGCGACGAACGACTCAAGAAACATTCTTCACTGACATATTTGTATTAGGAAAGAAAATCACACTGTAGTTCCCTGTCATTTAATTTGAATAAAAACTGGACTAATGAAACTTCTCTGGGTCTGTTTTGATTTCATTGGCTTCTGGCAATGAGGAACAATCTTATCACTTCACGTGGCTTTATTTTCCCCCTCTTTAATTACAGCAGGTGCAAACCCTGGGTTTACTTTGCCCCTTGGTGTGGGGCAGTGGCACTCACAGGTKCTGATGCTGAGATGTTTCCCTGATGCTGCCCTCTGATGCTGTCCCAGACTCTGCTCTGCTCCTTTTCCAAGGGAAGTTAAACCMTTGGAAAGTTAAAAGCCTGCTGGGGTGCAGAAGAGCATTTCTCTTGGCGGTGGGAAAGCCCTTGGTTCAGGGCATCCATGGCAGAAGACAGAACCTTTTAGTGAATGCAGTTGGGAAGAGAGAAACATGAAAAATGAGAGTTTACCCCCATGGGCTCAATATTTCTTAATAACACCATAAAGTAACACATTAAAGAAGTCGCCCAACTCATTTTGCCTTATGCTCGCAAAATATCTCGCTGAGCTCTCTGGTTTTCGAGAAATGCTCCTTGTGCCTCATCTGTTAATACCAATGTACAACATCAAATTTAGCATGTGGGATCCTGAAATTTAATTACCTGATGAGCAGATAATGAATGACATATTGTGGGTTGCTCTGTGCAGCTGGGGGACCTTGCAATTATTCCTTATTTTATTTCAAAATGACTTTACTCCCGCACACTTGSCTCCTTTTTATTCATGTTTAAACTGATAAATCTATAAATCTATGAACCTGCAGCTAAAGAAAAGCCTTGGCAATATAGGGAGAAATCTCACTACTTTGATTTTGCTGCCCGATTTTTTTTTGTACTATTGCTGTTTCTTTTTGCATCTTACATTTTAATCTTTTGGAATGTCTTCCACGCCACATTTCACCCTTGGCAGGGCAGGAACTGTATAGCATTAGCTGCCACCTTGCCTCATTCACCTCAGAAGGGAAAGTACTTTTGCAGTGAGGAAAGGAAAGGGGAAGGGAAAGGAAATACGGGCAAAATTCACCCAGTGGGCTTACAAGCTCAGAAAAGCAGCTCCTCTCTTTGCTGTTGGGTATCACACATTTTGGAGTAGCCCAGGGTGAGATGTGCCTCTTCTGCAGCAGAGATGTTGGATAATTTGGTGCCTGAGTTATCCAGAACTGGAATCAAAGGTAAGGCAGGATACAACCTCAGCTATGGAAACTTTGATATCTGATCAAAGATGAACCTGTTTATTTCTAGGCCCAAAAGAATAAATAAGGCCAAAGATGGATTCCCTGCATCYCTGTGCCCTGAAGTGCAGTGATGATGTGGGCTGGAGATGGGACATGGCTGTGGAGGCTTCAGATGGCAAAATTGCTTCTGCCCTGGCTGGAGGCTTGTTCTTTGGCTGTGCTGAGGGTGCTGTGTGATGGCAGAGAATAATTGCAGTTAAAAAAATAACAAAATCTCTTGGATACTTCTGAAAAAGCTTCCACTGAAGCTTTTCCACACTCTGAAAAAGGAGGACAAGGACCACTACAGAAGCATTGCTAAGAACCACCCGGGGTTCCTAAAGCATCCCACAGTTGCTCAGTGAGTAATGATATTGCCTCACAGAATGTTATTCCTCACTGTAAACAAGCACAAAATCACTTAAGTACTCAGTGACAYGAAATATTCTAAGAAATTTGCCAAAGTGATTAATGTTAACGTTCTTGTTCAGCAAATTGAATGAGATTTAATTGGCACAGCTGCTGAAGCTCAATGCATTTGATTTGGCCTTGATTTACAAAATATGTTATCATGAGCCTCCTCCTTTTACTGCAAACCTCCACAGCCTCTGCTAAGCATATTGCTCAGTGAATTACAGGTCTTAAACGTTAGTCTTTTTTTTTTCAATCAGTAAAACTTCTAAAAGGGCCTTTTTAAGTATGTATCCCGTCCCAAAGGATCTGTTCTTCTTTTCTATGTTTCTGATGTTTTTCTTATACTTCTTTACATTATACTCTTTCCACAATATTTTCTGACTTATTATTCTTAAAATTCCCCTTTAGCTCTGATTTTGGAAAGAGAAAATGCTGCAGGAYATGTGGTGCACCACAATCCAGCCTCAACCCAAGGACAACCCCAAAAGGGGGTTTTAAAAACCTGCAAGAGCAGGGGGTGTGAATGAGCTTTACATCTCAAAAATCGAGTTACAAGTTACATAAGTTGTTTTTGGGGGCTGTATCTTGAATGTAAAACAAGCTTCTGTTTTTGAGAGCATATGTGACATTGGGAATAGCTTGGCTTGCCTGACRCAAAATTAAACCCCTATCTTTACAGTCTTAGTCAAATAAAATAAAAGGTGGGAAACCAGGTGGAAGCAAGTTGCTTAAAGCAGGAGCATGTGCTTGATCACTTAACCTTAATTAGGATCAATTGGTTCAAGGACAGGATCCATCTCTCTGCTCTTTCCCCAGGCACCCTGTGCAGTGGACCTTTGATCACTGTTCTGGACTGTCTCCTGCTTTCTCTTTGCAAGAAATGCCTTGCACTCCCTGTTGGTGCCAAACAGTTCGTCCCACCAGGTGCAGACAGGGACTGGTTTCTGTGAAAGTTGCTGTGGTGGAAATCATGGAAAGCGGTGTTGACTGCGAGGGGAATTTACCAGAGCAGGTCCCAGGGAATGTTCTACCCCTGTGGCCAGAGGAGAGGGGATGTGAGTGAGGATGGAGCTGCAGGAGAAAGGGTAAGTACGAAGCAGGGGGAGCTCTTAGCCCTGGGTTACATGTGTCTCACAGGGGGCTCTTTTGGATAGAGGTGGATTTGGCATTCGGCAGGAGGTGGCGGCATCTGTGCCAGGCCACAGTGAAGTCTTGTGTTCTCTCCATTGTGCTTCCTCTCTGCATCCCTAATGCATATGCTGGAAGAAGAAAAAGTTTTGGGATCCCTCCCTTAAGTGCAGAGGATATTTTCCTAGAAGGAGATGATGCATTGAGGATGCAGCACCACAGACTTTCTCTTGGTTAAACCCATCCTTGGAGCTGGATATTTTCCTGAAAAGCTGTTCTATATTTTACAAGTTCCAGCATTTAATATGTTTGTTTATGGCAAAATACTGCAGCCTCAGATGCTGACTGCAGGAATGTGGGGCTCCCTGCTGCAATCCTGCTGGTGGTGGGATGCACTGAAGGGCTGGATGCAGCCAAGGGGCTGGGCTGAGGGATGCAGGTTCAGGTGGGAGTCCTGGTTTGGCTCCCACGGGGCTGTCCCAGCGTGGGTGATCTATCAGTGCCATCAGCCTGTTTGCTGACACAGGGCTTCTGAGTAGTGCTCGGTCCTGGGTGATGCATCAAGCGATACCTCTCTTTGATTCCTCTCCAAGATGTCATTTATTATGACTTTTTTCCTTCCTCTTTTTCRTGCTTCAGCACTTTCCCTCTGTCCCCTGTGTGTGCACGGTGTCAGTGACAGCCAGCCCTGCAGCTGGTGTCCCCCATGCTGGGGACAAAGGGGGACTCAGGGGTGATATCCCTGCTCACAAACGTCCCCTGGGCTACAGCAGAAGCTGAGGAGACAAGTGTCAGCACAAAGGATGGTGCAGAGAAAGGCAGAGATTGGGGAATACAGACAAGAAGAAAGATCCTATCTGCACAGAAGGGTATACTGAGATATCAGATTTATGATGTTGTCATTTGTGGAGGGGTGAGAGGGAAGATAATTCCCATCTGGGTTGTGAAAAATGCCTCTTACCTGAAGACAAACTAATTTTTTTTTCCAAACTGAAGGTGGCATTGAACTTTAAAAGTTAAAAAAAGTATGTAGGTATTTTAAACTTGTATAGAAAACAGCTGTAAACCCTCATCCCCAAGGAGATCTGAATTTGGGTAAAGGAAACTATGCTTTTTTTTAGTGCCAAGTGCAAGAGAAAGACACTTCACTTATTGAAGTGGGGTTCTTAAAAAAAAGGGAGGAGTCACTTGGCTTCCAGTATCCTGGGGGATATTTGGGGAGTTTTAGTCTCTGTCACAGTGATTTTAACATTGTGACTGTGGTCTAAACAATTTCCCTTACACAGCAACTACCTATGAATAATTAACCCGAATTAATCCATCTCAGTTTTCTGTGTGTTTAATAATGTCTGATTGGTACGTTTGGTAGTTAATATGGCAAATGGTTATTTCAGAAAAATGGAATTAGTCCTAAAAATATATTTAAAATAGAAAATAGTATCAGCTTTCTCCAGACTCAAGTAGCAGATATAAAGGATTCCTTTCTACCCCAGTAGGTGCTTATCTAGTGATAATTCAGGTTTTGCCAGGTGTGTGGCTGGAGATATTAGATATAATCAGACAGCTTCCCCACGAGATTCTCTATGTGCTTTATTATAATGCCTATGTCATTTTTTCCCCCCCTTTATCTGGTTAATTCTGCAGTTTCAAAGGCATGCAGCAATTTGAGTCAGTGCGGGGTAAACGTCTGTTTTCTCTGGTGCTGGCAGGGCGCAATCATCCCCAGCCCGCGGGGAGCAATCACTCCAGCAAAACCTCCCTGAATTAGTGGCAGTGGGAGGAAAGAGGGTGAGCGAGCCCATGGGGTTTGGCTCGGGATGTGCCGTACAGAGCGCTGGACTCTGGGGGTCAGCACAGCCAAATAAATGAGCGTGAGCCTGGCTAGCCAGAGCCGTTTGTGATTCAGGCTGACTGCCTGGAAACARTATTTGGGGAAAAAAATATAAATATTTTCCTCTCAAGCAGTGCAGCTTCGCGATTCCAGCACCTGTGCCGTGTTTTGCATATAGATTGGGATGGAAAGCACTGTGACACGAATCCTTCCTGCTCTGTTCTTCAGTGCCATCCTATCTGAGCCCCACATTTGATGGCACACTTAAAAAATAAGCTTCAGACAAGAAGCTGGAGTTTTTAAGGGGTATTTTTTTTAAGCCATGTACTTTGTCATCTCTTTCCTAGTATGAGGTGCCTGAAGCAGCAGTGAGCTGAGCAACAGCTGGTGGGAAGGGGGAAGCCTTTAAATTGATCTTAGGGGCAAAAYCTGGGCAGTGTGGAGTGACAGAATTAATTAAGTGTTAATATTGACTGCCTGTGACCTCTTCGGGGTGTCATGAACTGTGTTGTGAACTGAACTGTGCTTGGTTTTGGGCACCTCACTGCAAGGAAGACACTGAAGGGCTGGAGCAGGTCCAGAAAAGGGCAGGRGAAGGGTCTGGAGCACAAATCTGATGAGGAGCAGCTGGRGGGGCTCAGCCTGGAGAAAAGGGGGCTCGGGGGGACCTTCTCGCTCTCTGCAACTCCTGACAGGAGGGTGGAACCAGGTGGGGTCTGGTCTTTCCCCCCAGGTAACAAGTGACAGGATGAGAGGAAATGGTCTCAGGTTGTGCCAGGAAAGGTTTAGATTGGATATTYAGGAAAATTTCTTCAAGGAAAAGACTGTCCAGCTGYGGCACAGGCTGCCCAGGGCAGTGGTGGAGTCACTATCCCGGGAGGGATTTAAAAGATGTGCAGATGTGTCACTTGGGGACATGGTTTAGTGGTGGCCTTGACAYTGCTGGGGTAACAGTAGGATTTGATGATCTTGGAGGGCTTTTTCAACCTAAATGATTTTATGATTTACCCCACTTCACAGCCTGATTCTCTGCTAATTTTAATCCCCTCAAAAAACTCAAAGCAGAAGTCATCTGTTACTGATGGAGGGGAAAAAAGAGGGAGGTTGAGGGTCTCTCTCCAGCTGGGACATGCCAAAGATGCCTTGGAGAAATTTGGCTTTTTGCCTCCTATATAATGGTTGAATCCTGCCAAAGCTTCTGCTGTCCTTGGGTGCAGGTGACAAGGAAGGGCGAGTGGGTGCTGCTCTCCAACAGCTGAGTTCTGGCATCCAAATCTAATGGAAACAAGATTTAAATTTCAAATCTCCATGACATTACCTTTACCTACAAGCTACTCAGTCTAYAAGTAGCATTTAGTAATTTCTGGGGGCCAGAGAGCACGATTTTGTCGAGCACGTACAGTGGTTGGAGGGCAAACAATTACTCTTGGTAGAAACCAGAGCCCCTTATTTGTTTCACTCTGCCTCCTACCTCGAGGGCTTTTTTATTTGAAACTCAAGAAATAAGGCTCCAGAGGTTATTAGCATCTCCCTTTTCTATCATAACCCAGAAGTGGGCACTGCCTGGGAAGGCACTGATTGCCTGTGCTGTCGCTGGCTTGTTGATGAACCAGAAAAGCTTCTATTAGTTTATGGAAATGAGATTTAGACTTATACAAAAGCTTGACACCGTGCCATGGTTTTAATTAGTTTTTTTGAAAAGATATGTGAGATGAGACACGCATACGCCACCGGTTCTTAATGTGGCTCTTAGGGAGCAGGTCCTCGGTTCTGAATTCTGTGTCTTTTTGCAGTTATCTCATTTTATAATTACCATTTAAACAAATTGGGCAGATTCCTCTAATTCTGCTCTCCCTAGAAAATACCTTTTCTSTTCAGTTGGCCTGTTGCCTTCAATAAGAGATTGGATTTGATCACAAGCRAATGTAAAAGCAACAGGCAAAATCAAGATCAGTTACTTGATTATTTGTACTGTTAGTTTGAGTACCAATTGAGCCCTTTCAGTTAAACATTTTTCCTTGACATTTTTAATCTTATGAAGCTAAAACTGATTCCCCAAATCTTGTGATTTATGGGTGGGATTATTAGTGGAACCTRGTCTCATTGTGGCTTCTTGAAGGAATCACTAACATTTTGAAGAACCTTATTTTTTTCTTTTTTGTCAGGAAGCAGCTTTACATAGGCAAGTAAATCTGGGAAAAATGGAACCTGCTCTGTTGTCTGATCGTCCTAAAATAYCCCCTAAACTGTTCAGGTCACTTCAGTTTCACATTTTGACAGATTAACAGATGACAGTTTGTTTCATCACCTTTGCTAAATCCAGCTTTAATTAACTGACATTTTAATGGTTCCTAAGTGGTCACAGGCTTCAGTATAACTGAATTTAATTTAATTTGTTGGGCATGATTCTGCACTGGTGAAGTCCATAGCCAAGCCTGTGTTCTCATCCCTGCTGCAGCAGTGCCAGCCACAATCCATCACTCACAAGTGTCATTAAGAGCTGGTCCYGAGCCCAGATAAAAGCTGGGTAGGGATAGCAGGAGGCTTCACAAGCTCTCYGTGTGACTGCAGATTTGTAAATAGCTGAGAAGTCAGGATTATTTATTTATTTATTTATTTTAAAAAAAAGATGAATTCCCTGTAGGAGTCACGCCTGGTAGAGGATGTCACCTGGGGGAGTCCTTGCTGTGGAACTGAGGACTCGTGCACACCAGCAGAGCTCACACCTGCCTGACTCAGTTAAATACTGCCCCCAGCCAGTGAGAAACCTCCAAAAGACACCAGGAAAGTACTGGTTTGTAGCATGGGAAATGTCTGAGATTGGCTTTCTGAGGGGATGTAGAGGAAAACCATCATAACCCAGTGCTGGGACAGCTTTGAATTGCCACATCCATGCTGTGCTGAGGGGATGTGCCTTTCGCAGAATTCAATATTATTTGAACAATCTTTTTTCTCTAAACCAGGTATTATAAACTTAGAATAATAACTATCTCTCCTTCATCAAATATATTTTGAGTTCCACTTTCCATCCTGTATCTGGGCTCCAATGTCCAGAGGGACACTTCACCTGCTCTTCTAGTGCTACTCATATTTGTCCTGTTGAATGGAGCTGTCTGCAGCTTAAAAGTACACAGAGATGTGCAGAGCATAAGCTGTACAAATGTTAGCACTTGAGTTTGAGGGCCTCTATTAAATTGGCCTACCTATATTTGCATGTGTATTTACTTAATTCCTGTCTTTACTAAATATATTCAGGATGTCAGGGGAATGTTTCTGTTTTACTTGCTGGCAGGGCAGCTGTACCACTTCTCACCCACAAGTGGTGTTGCATCAATCTCTACCTGTTGCCAAAGATATTGCTTTACTAAGAAGCTAAAATACTGTGTTTATAACACAAAATTTAATTTAGGAATCTTAAAAAAAAAAAACAAACGGTGCTTGATGCCTCAGCTGTTCTGGTCACTGTGCCTCTAGCTGGAACATGTACAGTTATTTTTATAAATGATGTACTTGTTCCTAATGGTCACAGAGCACAGAAATGTTCTATATGGCAGTGATCTGGYTTGATGTGTTATGTTCCTGCAGTACCTTTTTGTTCTGATGGTGCTGTATGGAAGCTTTCATAAACTGATACAGATTGAGACTCTTCACTTTCACGTTATAGTTCTCAAAGGGCATCTGGAAGGGTGTGGGAGGGTGGGGGAATCTCGTCAAAACCATGCTCTGCAAGAAGGTACTGCTCAGTGTTTTAAAGATAGATGGTGTGACACCCCATTTTAGTCATAATGAATGATAATTTGATGAGYTTACCCTGGAAGGGTTGGAAAGACTCTGCCAGCCTTGATGTGGTGGCTTTGCTGTGYCTGGGTTCCTCGCCTGTGTCACTTGCAGAGTTTCTCTGGAGCTCATGACCTCGATGGCTGTTTCCAGCCATCACTTCCCTCTGCCTGTCCAACTGAACTCCTGGCCACCTTCCAAAGTGGTTTGTTTAAAACGGGATCGGAATACAGAGGAATTATGTACAACCTGGCAATGTAAGGCCCTGCCAAGAGCTACGGAATAAACAAAGACAAGTCGCTTACAGAGCCCTGGCTCACAGGAGGATTAGCAAACTCAGCTGCTGACAGAAGTGTTTCAGCAAGGGAAACTCCTATGCCGAGAGACCCCTATGGCAGCAGTTCCCAGTTTCTCCAGTCATACAGGAAGGAGGATGCTCACCCAGACATCCTTTGGCAAAGCTCCTTCAGGGTCCATCTCAAGGCCATTCACTATGCTCAGCATGTACTGAAATTACAATTAAATAATTGCTAATATTAATTTAATTTAACTATTACCTGAATATATGAAGAATTTAAAGGAAAAATTAATTTTTTGATCTTCACGGTGTAATATTGCTTCTGCAAATTCTTCAGCAGAGAAAGGGAAACCTTGGCAAGATTCTAAATATTGCTAAATGCTGCCTTTAACTATTCAATGTCTTAGCACTCAGAGGATGAAATTAATGAATCTGATGATAATGAAGGTATAACAGAACAAGATGAGCATTGTGGCTGCTGTTCATTGTCAGGTAATTTAAGGGAGGCTGCCTTTATAAGATTAAGATTTGTGTGATGACATTGTTTGCCTTTATATAAACCAAAATCCAATACTTAATAAAGGAAAAACAAATTAAATCTTTCACAAAACGGGTAGATTTGGTTAGCTGTGTTTGTTGTTCCTGGCATTTCTGCAACCTGAAACACAAGAAAACTTGCTTGACACCCTTGGGCAAGGCAGGTGAATGGATGGTGTTTGGTGGTACAATCCCAGCAGTGATGGGGAGAGACCAAGTGGGAGCTGCAGGTTCTTGATCAGTAACTATGTGTGAATTTTAGTCAGGCCAGAAAGGTTCCCACTGGTGGTAACTCARCCTTGATGCTCTGGAGTGAAGCACTGCAGATACTGTCCTACTTTCTATATYCTCCACCTGTATCCAGGAGCTTTATTAAGAAGCAGGACTTGGAAATTTGCTCTGCCACTGCCATTCATCCAGCATGCTCACTGAAGCGCATGAGCAGGGTTTTATCCCTGGTGTTACTCAGTTTTTGCTGGTCGATAGGCAAATGGCTCTTCTGGCATGGGCTGGAACAGTGAAATACATCTCATAGCAGGTGAGAGGTGAATCCAGAGGCTTTTTGAAGGTTGGAGCATATCCTTGAGGTCAGCAGGTCCCACACCGTCAAGCTTTTCCTTGCCAGCTCCGCTGTTAGAAAGACAAAGTTAAAGCAGCACATCCCCAGCCGTGCCAGTGCTGCTGCAAGCTGTGCTCGGAGCTGTGCCCCTCTCCAGCCCCACCAGCTGAGGTGCCAGGAGTGCTCACGCTGCCTGGAGGGCACCAGGGCAGCCTGGAAACCCCCAGCCTTGTACCTCTGGGTGAGGGGTGGGTGTTTTGCTGCTCATGGCTGTGATGTCAGCATCAAAGCCTGGCTTGGTTGGTGATGCTCTGGGAGATGCTCCCAGCTTGGGCACCTGCTGCTGCTGGAGCTCTAGGAGAGAAATCCACTGTGGGGCTTGAGGCGAAGTAGGTGTGAATTAAGAAGGTTTTAGGGTGATGGTGAGCATGGCTGCCTCATTGGTAGGGGTCTGGTGTACTGAAAGAATAAAAATACTGACGTGTTGTGCAGGGTGGGGCAAGTAACTGATGCTTGGTGAGCCATGAGCAATTGCACACCAGGGAGGAAAGAGTCTGAGCAAGGGAGGTGGATCTGTGCCTGCTTTTCCTGGTCACTCCATCCACCAGCTCACTTTCACAGCAGATCATCCAAAATATGTCACCCTGCACAGCAGCGGTCAGCCCGGGGAAGGACAGGGAGGATGGGGTGGGAGAAATGTGGAGGGAATCGTTTTTGTCCAGAGGTAGAGTCTGCTCACACATGGATGGGAAGGAGTGAAGACCAGACCTCTCTGAAACAGGTGAGGTCAGTACATAGGAAACATAGCTTGGAAAAAACTGTGAGAGTAGAAAAAAATGTGAGTAAACCATCTAGAAGTCTGTGAATCTTCTGCAGGTGATAGAAAGGAGAAAAGAGAGAGACACAGAGCGCTGTGAGCTGTATGCTGGCTTTGACAGAAGCCAAAAGTAGGGCAGGAGTGGAGATGTCTGAAAGTAATGAGTTTGCAAGAGGAAGACTCAGCAAAAGAGAAGAAATTGGGTTGTTTACCATAAAAGCTGGTGGTTCTGGGAGCAGCAGCCTTGGTTTGGGCTGTCCCTGGAAAAACTGTGGATGTGGGGCTGGTGCATCAGCTATGAACGAGGCAGAAATCTAAATGCAGTTTCAGTTTCTAAGAGCTCACACTTCAACTAATTTCACAGTGCTGGAATAAACATTTAGAGTTTAATAGAAATACAGTTCTACAGGCTGGGAGTCCTGAGGAGAGATGCTGGTTTAGAGTAAAGTCACCCTTCTTGTAACCTGGGTTAGGCAAGGATTATTTTGGCCAATAAAGGAGACTGAAACCATCAGGAGAAGGAGGGTTTTTCCACCACAAGATGGCCCCAGTTTTGCAGAGATAGGCTTGYAAAAGGACCTTAGGCTGGAGACGAGAGTGGATTTAAAATAAAAACAACATTTTAAAATTGATATCAGGCTGGTAGGAACCAAGCATTTGTCTCAGAAGTGTCTCTGGGAAAATTGTGTTACCTAAAAGCTTATTTTGGTTGCGTAAAACAAAGGTCCCACTGATCAGATTAGCCAGTGCAGCTGCTGATTGTGATCCTACTGGCATGAACAAAATTGTGCTTGCAAATGCTTTTCTGCTGTTTGTGCACATCAGATCTAAGTGAGTTTATATTTCCCTCACAGGCCTCCTAAAGCCTGTCAGTTGTTTGCTGTAAGGTAGCAACAATATTTACCCTCATTTAGAACTCATCTAATGTGTTCTTAAGGTCTTTACTGCAGTTTGCTTTATGGAAATGCTCTTTTACGTGTTCGATGCTTCACATGTGTATTTTCCAATCCTTTTTCAGAGCTCTGTTTTGACTCTGTGTAGCCTCATAAAGTTTGTTTAAAGTAAAATCCCCCTAAATACTTGTGTTGCCTCTGAACTTCATCAGCTGGCCTGGAATTTATATTAATTAGGATAATTTCGTAGTTATTATAAATCTTGTAGTAATCTACTAGTAAACTCAGAATGTCTTGGTACTTCTTGGACTTCTCTTTTCAGAGGTGTCAAAGTTGTGATTTTTTTTCCTTTTTTGTTAAGAGAGATTTCCACAATCCTTCTTTGTACCACAGATCTATGGTATTTTCCAAGAAGAGGCTCTTCACAGCACTCCAGGATGGCCACACTCCTATAGAAAGAGCTAAAAAAAAATCTAATTCCTTCATCTGTTAATGATTTATATCTCCCCTTTTTTTTTTTTCTGATTTTGTTTTAAAAGCAACACTTCTCAAAATGTCATGCCAGAGACTGTAACTCACGGTGTCACAAGGTTATGACAACGAATTTGGAGATTTATCAAGTGCCACCCCAGGTTCTGCTTTGTCGTGTTTTACAACTCAGAGCTGCCAAGGGCTTATTTCTTTCAGCTGTTGTGTGTTGCTTTGGCTTTCATAAAACTCTCAAGATTCATGCTTTGTTTTCGTGTTTTTAGAAGAAGTCACAGGCTCTCACGTGTGCTTATGGTGGAGAGTGAATTGTCTTGGAGCCCTTCCACCACAAGCGATGTACAAAGCAATGCTGAGTCTCCATTCAGCTGCACAACAATGTGCAGGTTCTTTTGTTCCTCTTGCAGCTCTCAAGTTATTTCTGAAACATAAAGTGCCTTCGTAAGTGCTGTTRTAACAGTGATGGTTGATCTTGCATGTGCTCCACACGTGAAGTTCCACTGCAGTCGATGGGTATTGAGCCAGCAGGCTTCCCAGCCTGGCCTGGGATTGCTATTTATGGCAGTATCCACTCCCTTAAGAAACAAACTCAGAAGATATTGCTTGACTTGAGGTGTCTTTTTGTCATGGCTGATGCTGGAGGGTTGAACAAGATTAGACCGACAGAGAGAGGAAGAAGCCACTCTGTAACACTTACACCCTGACTCCACAATTAATTTTATCTGGATGGTCTCTGACAAAATTGCCAGATTAGCTCTTCAAAATGCTCTGTTGTGTCCACAGAGCAGCCCCAAGGCTGCTAATGAAGGAGGTAATTACGTTGGCACTGAGAAGCACTCCAGGGCTGAGGCACGGGGGGGATTTCATGCTGTTCTCAAGATATTTCATCTCTTCACCACTTTGCACCAAAAATTTATGGAGCATCAAAGCAGCGACCATGTCTGTGCCTTGGAAAGTGCCTGCAGTAACCCTCGGCCTTTTCCTGAGGGGATTTGCTCAGCTGGCCCCCAACAGACACCACAGAGTAAAGGTGACATCTGCATTTCCCTGTGTACATCGCTTATTCCTGGTTATCCTAGGTCATTCCCAAATAGTGATGGCTTTGCCTCTCAAACAGACAGGGCAGGACTGTGCCGTGCTGAGGGAAACCAGGTATTTCTAACGCAGGCTTGCCTGTTCTGCACGGTGTGGTTGGGGTGTTATTGTCTGTTTTTCCCTTTTTCTGCAGAACCTGATGGGGGATTACAGCTGTGGTGTCTTGCTGTTAACCTGCAGTTGTGAATCCCACCATGGTCTCTCCTGAATTTAAGTCTGCTGGTCAGGAGCATTTGCTTGAGAGAAGAAAATGTTCATTTCTGGTGTCTGCTACCTTCCTTYCTGCAAGAAGAAATGTTTCTTTTAACTTTTTTAAACTCCCCGGGAGGTTGGGTTTTGTCTTTTGATCTAAGAAATGTTTGACAACTCGTGTTACCAGGCTTTTGTTTGAAATGTGCTGGATATAGGTCTATTATTTTGCCTTCAATACAACCTTTCTTTCATAGACCATTTTAACTTCTTAATCATGGAGAAGTAGCATATCATTATACCATTTTCCCTCTCCATGTCCACTTAATGGCTTTTTACTCTTTTTAGTTCAAGGCACTTCTTAATTAATCCTTCATCAATTTATTTTAAACATTTCTTTCCTCTAATTTTTCAGAAAAGTAGATAAGAAAATAAAAAGGTAAATGATATAATTGCAAACCTGCTTTTTTGGCATCAAAGCTCTTTGACATAAAACCTGCAGGACTGCAGAGCCTGGTGTATGAGGGCAACGTCTCCAGCGACTCTGCACATGTTTTAGACAGAGTTTGTGGTAGATTTTGCTTTATTTCTGCAGAAGTACTGCCCTTCTCCTTGGRCAGACTCTGCACAACCTTGTGTTTCATGGCGTGACAACTCACTTTGGTTTTATTGTAATTCTTTACTAGAGGCWGTGGCAAAGACAGAGTGCAAAGGCTCGTGCCCCTGACCCTGTCCCTGGCTGTACGTGTCCTGGTTAAGAGGCACCTGATGGATGATGTCTTTGAAAATGTACCACTCATTTTCTGACATAGAGTATATACTGCCACCTGCCAATCCCCTATGCTGTGAAATACATGTTCACATCAACTTCATAAAATTCCTGTGTTGGGACTGTGCCATGAGGCAGGGCAGGTAATTTGACTCTTCCCTCTTGACGTTCAGCTTTTGTTCTTTTTTTCTATAATTCCGTTTGGATAGCTGTACTCTCATACATAATGTATTCCTAAAAATGTATTCAACTTTGAGCTGGCTGAACATGGTCCCCAGAGTTAGAATCAGTGCTACTTACAACCAAATAATCTAACGGGTTACCCCCCCAATGTGGGAGAGGCTGGGGGTGTGGGAATGAATTTCCTCCTGACTTGGAGAAGTGATGCAGCCCTTTAAAAATAATGGGAGGGTTCCTGGAAGTGTTTCTGGGCTTCAGAGAAAGAAAAGAAGAGCATCATCAAGCTTGAGCCATGCATTTGCAGCACAGTAATGTGCAGAGAAAGGAAAGAGGCACTGTGCCATGGGAGAGGATCCGGGTACAGAGTCCAAACAGGTTGGGAGTTCACATTTGAAACAAGAGGAACTGGTGGAGTTGCTTATCTAGAAATGAAAGTAATACTAAACAAGATGGAACTCAAAGGATTTGAACCCAAATGTACTTAGAAGTTCAGTTGGATTTAGATAGAAGCTTCTGGGCTAGCACACAATTCTAGAGGACGCTGTTTGCACTGCAATCCTGTATGCAGTGACCTGCATCTGCTGCTGTTACAGTATGTGCAGTTCTTAGAGAATTGTTAAGAGTCAAAAAAGGCATAGTCCTCCTTTAAAGCCTCCCCAGCCTGAGGATTTGCATTATGCAGTTTTTGGGGAGGTGCCACGTGGGTGTGATGACCATGGGTGGCTCTGGCACCTCTGACTCCAAGAAGCTCCCCCAGAGTCTCCTCGAGGAAGTGGAGGAGAAAGACTCTGTTAACCTTTCCCTGCAGCCCGGGTTGCTGGCGATGGTGTTGCTCTGGTAGCATTGCTGTGACGTTTTTCTCTGTGGTGAATGAGGGAGGAAAGCTTTTTCATCCAGTGAAAGGATGTTTCCTTGCTAATCAGCAAGGGGCTTGGCCAGTCTCTAAATTCTTGGAACTGACTTTAAAGAGGGAGATATGCATATGTTTGTGATTATTTTATGCCAGCATTATTTTGTAATGGGATTGTTGGCAGAAGCTGTTACTGAGAGTTTTCCCTGTATTAATTTAAATTGAGACTCATCAAATTAAATTGAACTAGGGAATGAGACATTCTGAGTTCAATACCCTTCCTCTCCTATTTCTTCCTCCTCTGCCCCTGTCCCACATATAACGTGAATCTGAGTCCCTTGGCCAGCAGCCCTGCTCCAGGCTTGACAGAGTTTTCTCTATTTGTGAGAACAAAAGCTGTAGTGAGCCCGGAGCAGTCCCCTCAGACTGGCAGCATGCACAGAGCAGGCAACAGATGCCGGCATTTTTTGTAAACCCAAAACCTAATTATGCTTGGAGCAGTCCCACAAGTCTGGGAAAAAAACCCCCTCCAACCTGATTTATGGATTCCAGTCATCACTGCTGGATTTTAAAGCAGCAGAATACGTTTTTCAGTGATGCTCCCGTTCCTCAACTTCAGGAAAACAGGCARGAGTGTTACCTGAGTGGAGATGAGGGTGAGTTTGGTGCCTTCCCACTGTAGGGCTGCGTGTTGGGGCTCTCCACATTGCCAGTGGGAAGCTGAATTCTCACTGGGGCATGGAACAGGAACCTGACATTTGGCAGACATGCAGATGTGGACCCAACAGCTTCATTTGGTAAGTATTTAGTGCTCATGAAGCTGCTCCCAGAGKGCTTTTAAGGATATCTTTCATAATACAATGTCAAAATCCAGTGTGAATCTGCACAACTTATTTTTGCTATTTCACAGTGGGTATTTCTTGTTTTCATCTATATTGAACAGACACTTTGTTCTTATCACAGTACCTGCCCTGCAAGCATGGATAGGTGCAGAACCTTGACCCTTTTATGATCCAGGCTTCCAGAGACTCAGAGCCAAAAATATGAAAACTGCCTTTCACAAAAACATAAATTATAAAGTGAATAGCAATTTTTTTCCCCCGTCAGGATAAAATTTGTGTATGCCTGCAGCACATAGAGGAGAAGCAAGACATTTCCCAGAGGCTTGAAAGGGCTCTCTGGCTCTGATACACTTCCAGTTCAACTGGACTAACAGCCTGTGGCAGCTTTTGGACACCTTTTGTGTCTCTGCAGATCTCATTTTAGGTGCAAAAGAATTGTTTTGCCTGTGAAGACAAAAAAAAATATATTCTGTGTGCTCTGCTTGAGGATGATGGGGAGATTTTACAGTCTGTAGACAAGTTCATTTGGATTGTACTTGCAAAACAGATTAGCAACAAGCAGAAAGTAAAATAGTCCCTTTGGGGTGTAGGTGAGGTGATGGGACATGGAAATAGGGCTCCCAGGGACGGCTGGAATGTGTCTCTGTGCTGAGGAGGTCTGAAAACCACCACGATGGTGTGAGCATCTCCTCCAGCACAGGCCTGACAAGAGCTGCTGACATGAGGACTTTTGGCAGAAGCATCTCCTGTCCCTTTGGGGGGATCAGGCCCTTAGGAGCTGAAGTCACTCAGAAGATGTAACTGAGGCAGGGACTTGGATTTCGGAGGGTAGCAGAGTTTGTAGAGGGCTGAGCTCTGACTGGAGTTAACAGACACTCCACACTGATTGTGAACCTGCTCCTTAGGCTCCTGTTTGCCCAGGAAAGCTCTCTGTGTGTGGCTTTGTCTGCGTTGGTGCTGTGGTTTGGGTGACAGCGCTCTTTTGAAGCGAATCCCCCGACTGTCCCCACTTCTCACGCCGTGGTTTGCATTGCAGAGACATCTCCGAGAGCACAGAGCAGGATCCCTTCCGATGAGCCCAGCTGCGCTGGGAATGTGCTCCAATGCCAAAGAGCATTCAGAGAAGGGCTGCTGTGACACAAACCCCTGGAACATCTGTGGTTGGTCCATTCCCCAGCAGCAGCTGTTCCACACTGCCCATCCCATCCCAGAGCACCTCCGTAGGTGCAGCCCCAGGTGCAGGAAAGCTGATGCTGAGACAGCAGTTGGACAAAGCACCATCAGTCTTTTCAGTACCCTGGCATGATTTGTTACAGCTGAGTCTTTCCAGCAAATCCTGAAGATTTTCAGCAGCTATAAGCTTTTTATAGCAAATCAGATTTTTCCATCTGGCTGACCGGTTATAAACACACATTTCTCAAGTTGGCTCGTTACACTGTGTTGGTATTGAAAAGAAAACCCGTGATGAGCAGTGGAGTGTTCAACTGTGTCTGCTTTTGATGACTCGTGCCTCTTGCAAATGAGTACAAATAACCAGGAAAATCGGTTTGCATGTGAAATGCCAAAGACAAAAACTCGAGCACAACAAAGCAACAGGTTGGTGCGTTGAAACATCAATGCAGGCTGGCCAAGATTGCTGCTCTGACACAAGCATTCTGGAGCAATAAAGAGCTTATGGAATATTGATAGGGAGCTGCCTGGATTTTAGAAGTGCCACCATCCACCAGTCTTGTCAGGGTGATGTGACTGACTTTCAGCATCTGTACTCAAAAGTATCGATCTGGACCTTCAGTGTGAGCCTTCACCCAGGGATAAGCAACACTAATTAATTTTCCTCATTTCTTCTGAATTTAGGTAATTTAAGAAATGTCTTATTGATTGTGATTTTGATAAGCTAAATTTGTGTTTCGTGTGCTGTGAACATAATGAGAAGGGTTTGCCATTGAGGGCTGCTGTGGGTGGTAGCTTTTTGTCGGGTGTGGGAAAAGAAAAGTGCTCCACTTACTGCTCCCACTTGGTTGCTGACATTTTTATTGCTTTTGTGCCTTGTAGGTATTTTGGGTGGATTCAATGACCACAGCTACAAAAGATCTGGAGCATTTTTGCCGTTAAACTCTAGCAGCATATCTGAAGTGCAGTCACAGCAGATTTGGRAGATCTCAACGCTGGTCTGAGATACAGCCCAGACATTGACATGTGACATAGACGAGAACATGTTTACAGCTAAATCCCACTGTGTTCCATAAAACTATGAATTTCTCCAGTTTAAGGTAAGGAAAGGATACGATTGTCTGTCTGACTGGTGCAGTGGAAATGGAGAAGAGCCTGGGTCTGGTTTGCTGTGGCTTGGTTGGTCTAATGTTGCRGATAGGTAAAACTTTGCAAAAGTCTAATGCCTAATCTTGAGGTGATAGTTGATATTAACCTCTCCTCCAGCATGCGTGTGAGTTTGGAGCATTTGTAGAGTAGAGAACCTCTGAGGCTCTAATGCAATTTATTGAAAAAACATTATTTCCACAAGGAAGTGAAATCAATTGAATGAACAATTCACATTTAAACCTCTGTCCCCCCCATTCCCACTCCACCCACCCTTGTRTGAGAGGGGAATCTGGAGGAATTCAAGCAAAATGTGGTCTGGCAGTGTATGGCTTCTGGCGAGCCTCCAGCAGCCGTGTGTTAGGCTTATCACCTGTAGGATGTGAAATGCCAAAGAGAGAGACTGCCACATATAACGTGGAATCTTTGACGAGGGAATACACTGTGCAGGAGATGACTCCTTCCATAGGGCCTTTCGGGCTGCTTGGCAGTTATGAGCTTTTTATAGCACGTCAAATTTCTTCACCTATCTGCTTGTCTGCTTATGAAAATGCATCCCTCTGGTGCACTTGTTACATTTCATTACTGTTAAATAAAATCAAAAGTCAACATACCTTGGCCAGTGGTTTAGTCATCTGTGTCCGCTTTTGATGAAGTGCTGCTCCTATCGAAAGCACACAGATGCTCTGGACATAAATATCACCCCCTGTTACAGCTTCCAGGTCTCTAATAACAAAATCAGCTTCATTAATGATGAGTATAAAGGTAATGCACACCAAACAACAGCCGCACTGGGAAGCTTTCCAAGTGGAAATGTGATGGATACGTGATGCAGATGTTGTCTTTCGTGAACAATTACATTTCCCTTGATTCCACCCTCTTGAGAAGGAAAACCAGAAAAGAAAGCAGTTTACTAATAGTCAACTTTTTTTCTGATTGCTGAAGTGCCTTTGATAAGACAAGATGCAGTAAAAACCTCTGCAAGGAAATGTTAGAGAGAAATTTGCTCAGGCCTCACATTCTGTATATCAAATAAATCTCACTCCCTAGCAATCATTTGCACTCCCTCTTCAATGCTGTTGGCTTGGTCCACTCCTCATGGGGGAAAAAGGAGCACAACAGTCCTGATCTCTACGGACAGCCTAAATAGCTTGCTCTAATTTTGTCTTGTTATCTTTAAGGTCTTAAAAATTAAGAACGCGTTTTATTGTGCTCTGTATAAACAGTCAGCTCCCAGTGGGAAAGTTAATTAAAACAGCCAATGCATCATATTACCAACCATCTGAGTAGTGCTCAGTGCTCTCTGTTCTATGGCCTCCTGAAAATAATTCAGGTTGTGCAGGTGCAGTACATGCAGCCAGTGAGGCTTGTAAGATGCTCTTAGTTTTAGGTTCACCACGTGTTAAAATACAACTATTATTTATTGCAAAGACAAAAACATTGGGTCTAGCCCAACACTGTGCTAAAGAATAAGACACAACCGGTGAAACTGTGACTTAGATTAAACACTAATCCCTTCTCCTTTCCTTTTTCCTTTCTCTTTCCTAGTATTGAATTATTTTCAAGTTTCCAGGACCACATGCTTGAGGTTAAAGGGGCTCAGTTTCATTTTGTTTTTCTTTCTGTAGCTTTCCATAGGCTCAATGGTTTTTCTTTTTATTTTCTTTCCTTTGCTGGCATTTCTTTAGCTGGTTGGTGGCTAAAGTGGATTGCTAAAAACCGATTTTTACTGCTTTTATATAGGCACCAATAACCACTCACAGTGGCTTCAAATCCCACTTTAGGTGAGCATGTTCTGCCTTGTCATCTTGTTTGGGAACAGTGTCCTCTCCATCTCAGCTGGTTTGCAGCTAATCGGCTGCCACATTTCTGTGATTCCTACGGGTATTTAATTCGGAAAGTATGGTGCTTTTCCTTCAGTACGACAGGCAAGTAGAAGGGATACTGTGGGAATGCAGGATGACGCTGTATATTCCTCATCTTGTAAGGAAAAGTCTCTGTGCGTGATCCAGTGATTCAGGTGCCGTTGCTGGGACACCAAGTTTTATTTAGCTGGATTTATTATAAAGTTGTTATCCGAGGCTGTGGGCAGCAGCTCACACCTTTAAACCAGACAGTGCCAAAAGTCAGTACTGCGGTACAGAAACATCCCCACACTGCCCACCTAAATCCCAGTTTTTCCTTTAAATACCCCTCCCATTACGCAGGAATAACCAAAGCCGTGGCCTCCTCATAATGCCCCAGTCCTGCTCTGTGCTGTATCCTGGTACAGTAACTCTCTTTCTGCAGGGGGTATCTTAGCAAGCAATGACTGTGCTCTATCTGTTTATTTATAGGCTCAGGATTAATGTAGTGTGGATGAAAAACATGTTTACTTGTAGGATTGTGACTAATGTAGTGTGTGCATTCTACATCAGTAAACATTAATGAATATTCCTCCGCGAGAGGCTGAATAAGCGACCGGATTGTGTGATTCCCACACGGAAAGGCTGGTGCTGCAGCACTGGCACGGGGTGATTCTGGCTGCATCACAGCAGGACGGAGCACTGGACCCATTACAGAGGCCAGAAGCTGATGTTCCTTTAATGAGTAATGACTTGGGGTGCTGAAATGCTTATTGAGGTTAGCCAGGGGTGACATTAAACCTGTGGGATGGCACCAATAGCACAGGATCCATTTTTTCATGTAAGTACTTTTCAGATTTAATGACTTAATATTGAATATATTGACAAGTAACTGAAATTGAGTGTTTGGGGACTACGGCAGCAGCTATACCAGTCATTATGAAATGAGATGGAAAGCAGTGAGAGATCTGAAAGAAAGCCCATAAACAGTGATAACACAGCACCACCCCCAGGGCATAACTCAGTCACTCCATCTCAGCCCAGTCCTTGCTCTATTTGCCCATTTGCAGCACCCATGCAGAGCTGGTTGTCCCAAGTTTCACAGCATCTTTGTTTTACACAGAARTCTCGGCAATGCTGGAAAAAGAAATCACAGAAAATCTGGAGACCTGAATGGGAATTTGAATAAATCACCATAGAGCACAGCTGCATTTATCTCCTTGCATCAGAGCTGACAGCACGATAAGGCAGGAAGGTCTCACCTGAACTGACATCCCTTTCAGCTCAGCACCTCTGTTATCTCTGTGCAATGCAGATGCTTGCCCACAATTGGCACCCAGTGTCTTCCAGCCCCCAGCAAGAACTGCTGTCTGAGCTATTCTTCAGCTTTCTTTTCCCCTGACAGCTCCCCTTACAGCTTTCCAGCCATCCTACATGTTTGAATTCCTCAAGTAGTTTTGAGTGCGGTTCCTGCAAATTCATCTCAATGCAGGAACATGGGCTGGTGTTGAAAATTCAGGGCAGGAGAATGTGCTATATTTGACAGACTAAACTGACATATTTGTGCATCAAATATTGGCTGAGRGAACTCCACCAGATCCTCTCTAGCTGAAAGGGAGAAGCATTTTTGGCTGTAGCTTGTGTGTGACCTTGGGGTATCATCTGCAAGGGGGTCTGGCTGGCAGATGCAGCCTGGGGTGGTAGATGCACCCTTTTTGCACTCTCTTGAGGAGGCTTTAGCCATACCTTGCTCTGTCCTGCACTTCCCTCTTCCTTTTTCCCTCCCAACTTGTCCCCTCATTGTTAAACCCTCCCAGGTGTGAAATGAAGGAGCCTCCTCCTGCAGCTGGTTCTCCTGGCACAACCTTCCTTGGGTGTGTAAAGCGAGTGGATTGTGCTGGGAAAATACTTCTAGTCCCTGGTCGCAATTTGGAACATAAGACAGAGAATTTCCTGTAGGCAACTTTATCAGGTAACCTGCAAGAACAAAAGCTGCCAGCCAGGGACTGTGCTGCAGTGGAGCCCCAAAAGAGTTCCTGGGGTTCTGTGTACGTCACTGCGCTTCGTTATCCCCATTAATATTTTATCAAGCAGAAGAAGAAAGTTTCCCTTTGAAGTTATACATTAGGAAATCAGCTTATTATAGCATTAAAATAGTGACAGTTTTGCTTGGGGGAAAGGGAAGCAGACAGCCCAGCTATAAATACTGCATAGCAGCGATTAATAACTTCAGGAATAAGCAAGTGTTACAAACTAGAAATTTACTTGCTGTGGCCCCTAAAGCTGAACCTGCTACAGCTCTGATCTTGTTAGTTCATTCTTTCATCCTTTCTGAGCCTAATGCAAACCCTTGGGGGAGCACTTCAGGCCTAGATGGTGCCAAGTACTGAGGCACCATAAAAAGAACATTTTCAGAATGATGTGATGGACTAGTTGGGAACGGAGGCAGAAACATACTGGGCTTAGACCTAACTTTTTCTATCAATTACTGTAACATGGGAAAATGTGTGTATATCTTTATTGTATAGTTACAGATTGTCAGACTAAAAGCTTGTCTGGGAAAAAAAATCTCTTTGCTAGTGGACACGAAGGAAAGCACTTTGTCTGGTAAGTGTAATAAGAACTGACCAGCACACAGTGCTGTAAAGATGAAAAGTGCTGTAAATGTGTCACTACCTGTTAGGTGGTTTATATGAGAGATTTGTAGCCATTGAGACAAGCTGCCCATAGGGAGGACACTGGGAATTTGGGAAAGGGGATTGTACTTACAGGAGTATGGGACAGACAGATCCTGGCGTAATCCTTCCCATGAAGCACTTTTTGGAAATCTCTGTTATCAGTGGCAAGACAGTGCAATCTAAACACAGACCCRCTTTGTCCACAGGGTTATCTCTAGTTCCAGGATCAAAATAGGTCTCAGCATGACAGCTCAGCTCCTAATCACAGAGAGGGAGTCAGGAATCCCCTTCTCTCTCTGGGTCAGTGCAAATGCTGTCACTGAGACTGGGCAAGAGTCTGACACATTTGCTGCAGTAAGGAGGAAAACATTTTAGAACCCTTTAATAAAAACCAGTTGTCCAAGCAGAGCTTTGCAATGAAAGCTCTTTTGATGTGTTTTGCTGAGAAGAAAACTTCATGCTGATCAGCTGATGGCAAGTTTAATTTAGTCTGGTGTTCCCCCAGGAGCCCTTGGCTGCCCCATTTCATTAATCCTCTGTGATTTGTTCATTTGGGAAGGACTTTTTTGTCACTGCTTTTTTAACTACATATTTGCACAGCTGCTGGCATAACCTGGAGTGGATCTGTCAATAATGACTATTTCATAAACTGTTAACAAAGACATGTCCTGTACAGACATGGGGAAGTGCTTGGGTGTCTCAGACATGAAGATGTTTCCTGCCTAACTCCTGCTCCTTTTTTCAGCCCAGGTCAGACCCCTGCTCTTCCCTCGTGTCCCCAGTATTGTTCTGGGGAGAAAAAACATCATCTTTATAGGGATTTCACACATACCTTCAAAGACTCCTAATGTTTACAGCTAAAATCTTGSCCTGTCTTATCCCTTGTTATATCTTGCTAATGTGTTATCCTTAACAAAAATGAAGTGAACAAGGTAATCCTTTAAGTTAATAACTTCAGGAATCAATAATAATTATAGATGCCGTGATTTGCTTTCTGCTTTCAAATTTAGCTTAGTAAACTTTGTCCCTTCAGCTCCTCTGATAGAAAATGGCCAGAAGATCCCCTTTGAAGTGATGGGCTTTTACGGCTTGTTATCTGTTAATAGTATTTATAATCTAATAGAGAACAACTTTGCAAATCTGTTTGAAATATTTTGAAGCTGCTTATCATGATGTAGCATTATAATCCAGCACTAATTCACATTAGCCAAGGTTTGGATTTCAATTTACAGTTGCTATACTTAAGTTTATTTAGCTAAAGCATTGGCATTGGTGTGGAGTTCATACAAACAAAGTGCAGTTACAGAGCTCTCTTCCCCATTTCCCTTGCAACTTTGGGCCAATTTTCTAAACTATGTACAAAGATGAGATTTTTGAGTTTTTAAAGTTTTTAAATCCAGAGGGCTCTGAAGAGGCACATATTTCCTTGGTATCCAATCTTCCTCTCTTACCTTCTCGAACTCTGACAGAAAAGAAGCAGCTTGACATCCCAATCCCAGTCCTGCCTGCTGTGTTTAGGATCAGTCTTGGCCTGGTGGTAACAAACCCAAGCTGGCAAAAAGTGACAATGTGCAGATCAGGAAGTGCATTTCCCAGTGTGCCATTGGGCTGAGTTCAGAGCGGTTTCTTTTACCATTTCATCCTCTAAATTACTTGAACAGGATTCACTCATTCTCCTGGCGTTTCTGTGCATATTGCACAAGTGCCCTGCAGTACAAAACACAAATAAACATCAAACTAGGCAAAATAATTTGACTTCCTCATCTTTTTGGATGTGTAATTTTTTTTTTATATATATATATATATATAATTCCTGAAGTAGCCTGTGGCTGATATTAAAGTGCAAGCATTTGAAATAAAGTGACAGGGGGTTATCTTCCTGGAAAAAGGGAAAGTTTTAAAGTGATGTGATCAGATCCTGAAGTCTGAAAAAAATATAATAAAAGAGAGGAGGCTTCCTTTCAACAAAACAAGCTTGAGCTAAAAATGAAAATTTTCCTAGTTTCACTATTTTTTGTCAGCTCTCTGCTGTGGGGCAGGACCTTGACAGTATCCCTGGGGAGCAGATGGATGAGAGGGAGAGCAGAAGCGCCTGTAGCTGTTCTGCCGTTCTTGACCTATTCATAACTTTGTTCTCTCCCTGTCTCACACACTCTAMTTTCGGGTGGTATCTCTATGTTCCACAAGTAGCTGCTGCAGCACCTGGGCAAGGTGCCTCATTTCAGGGTGTTCGTGGTTTGGCAACAGGCAGCAAYGGAATCTGAGGAAATATTTCATTCAAAGCCAGTATTGGCAAGCAGTATTTTTGTGGAAACAGCTTCACGTAGACTCAGATTTATATGGTGCTTTAAAAATAAATCATAAATGGAAAGTGGAAAATTATGTGCTCTTCTGTGCTGGGAGGGTGCGAGGGTTTGGAGCAGGGGGGGAACACTGGGGCTGTTTCAGTTTTCCCTCTCCCTGGACTCACTGCTGACTGACTCTCCTGCTCTTACTCCTGGCATTGTTATAAAGAACATTTGGGTTGCACAGGGGTGGTTATTGTGTCAAACTAGCTAATTGCGGARTTGTTGAGAAAAATGATCTCTTTGGAAACTTTCTGCTGGGTGTTGAAGCTACATCTTGTTCCTGTGAAGCTGKCAAACACCTGCTGAGGCTGCTTCTCAGCTTTGGGCGAATTTGGCCCTTTTTTTGCGTATCTTTCTCACCCTTTAACTCCATGGATTCATAGAATCACAGAAGGGCTTGGGTTGGGAGGGACCTTAAAGATCAACTATTTCCAACCCCCCTGTTCCGTGGGCAACGACACCACTCGCTAGACCAGGTTGCTCGGGGCCCCATCAAACCTGGCCAACTGATTTTATGGCCAACTTTTCACTTTTGCTTTGTCTCCCAGGGTTTGAGTGCGTGAGAACACCTGAGCGTGTGGGAAGCCCCCGTGCCCACGTACCTGGAGCTGCAAGCAGCAGCTTTGGCTCCCCAGCGGCACATCCGCCTCTCCTACCCCTCGTGTCATGAACCCTCTTAACGCAGAGGGATGAGCGTGGGAGTGCCCCCGAGGTCTGTTAGCGCTTGAGCGGAGATGGGATGTGTCACCCTGCCGTTCCCAGCCTGCCTGGGATGCTCCAGGCTGCTGGAGCAGAGAGCGCAGCCCTGCCCGCCCGCGCTCAGCCCCTGGTGCGGCACAAGCGCCTCAGCATCCGCTCCGTCCCGGCGCTCCAGCGGCCGCTCGGGGGGTCTGTGTTTGCCCATCGCTTCTCATCATCAGCCCAGTGACACCTSGGGAGTGCAGCTCTCCCACAAGGGCACTTTGGGGAGCTGAGCACCTCCAGGCGCTCGGTGGGAGCTGTCGTGCTCCTCACGAGCCTGTTTGCTCTCGCTTATCTTCTGCTGCGCTGTGGGCTCTGTCCTGCTGCTGCAGCCCTGGCCCCAGGCTCTGTATCTCTGCTGGCTCACACGGATYGCTCCCTTCAACCCACGCACAGTTCCCGAGTAGCAACAGCTTTGATATTTTCAGGCAAGAGAAGCACAGACTCATCTAACTCTAGGTGTTTCATTACTCCAATTGCACTGGGGAAATATAATGTTTAATGGCTTTGTGTCACTTGCTCTAACGGTCCCCTCTTGGGCCGTGTAATATGACCTATAGAAATGGTATTGAATTTGCAGTCTGCTGAAATTCTTCCTTGTCCTGCCAGGGCTTGCTGCTCCCCATTGCTCACCGGTTTGCAGCAGGCACCGCGTTGCTGCTCTGGTGGGGAGGATGGAGCCGTTCTGGCAACACAAGGTACCGGCTCTCTCCGCCTCCCTTCCTCCTGTCAGATGAGACAGAGTAGAAAATTACGTGTCTGCTTTCCACAAGTAGCTACAAGTCATTGAACTTCCATAAAAACCAGCTTGTGATACTCTCCTTTTCAGCTTATTTCCTTGTTTACTCACTAATTTTTTTTGKCTTCAGCAACTCGTAATGGAATATCGGTTATTAGCAGGATTTAGCAGGATTTGGCTGCTTAGCTTTCCAGAGTAGGCTCATTTGCTTTTGTGCAGGTTATGTGCAAATATAAAATCTGAATTTAAACAACCAAAAGTTCATAAAAAATATGAGTAGYCTAATATAATCATGAGGACCATTTCCCTTGTTTCTTCTCTACACTGTCAGGTGCTTTGGCACCACTCCTCATTCAAAACACCCTTGATTTAATTTACCATTCTTGCTCTAGAGGTCCTTTGCTCCCTGTAATTAGTAGATGTCTTCAACCTCTAACATTTGCAGGGGACATTGTCAGAAGCATCATCTGTTGCAAGTGCTGATTGACATGTTCTAAATGCCCAGTTTCTTCTCTCTGCCCTTAGAGTCCACTACAGCAGTGAAAGGCACTAATTATGACTTGAGACCAMCTCCTGTTGGCACAACAGAGCTGAGAAGGGAGATTCACCTGGAGCGGGTGAGGATGGACCAGTTTAAAGGCTGATGGTTCCTCTGTGACAGCGGGTGGTGCCCACCTRGGAAAGCCACTCCTCACAGAGGAGGGAGGTTCTCCCCTTCTCTGCCCTTAGCCCTGTAGTATCCTGCTTTTTGTGCATGATGTGTGGGATCACTGGTGCTCTGCAGTACAGGACTTTGGGTTCTGCCCCTATCCAAAGCCCACTATAGCACAGGTACCTTTACACACCCTTTAGTTTCCATTTTATACTGCTGGAAACATGCTTTTTATGTGAACTTCTTTTCCAAATACACTCTAGAAACAATGATTTCAAGAACCCAGGAAACATGATGGGTTTGTTAATCCTTGAGCGATGCAGAAGGCTGGTGGGGTTCAGTTAGGAAAATTATGAAAACTGCAAAGAATGGTTCAGATAAAATAAAGGATTTCTCTCAGTAGCATTAGATGTTCTTCACAGCTTTGTGTGCTATTTATGGCAATATGTTTGGCAATGCAATTTAAATACATTCTCCTTGCAACATTCAGATTCGGAGCTGGAAAAATAAGGGTATCTGCATGTCTGTGTGCAGCTGTACGTTGAATGCTGAGACTGTATTTGAGAGGGTGTATCTTGATTTTTTTTTTTTAGGCAAGAAAGCTTTTATGTTTAGGTTGGCTTTGTGTGTGTCAAAGATCCCATTTCTCTCTGATTTTGCAGTCTGTCAACAGAGCTTTCAACTCTCATTTGATTGCTTCTGTCGTGGCTTTGGGACCACCACCTCTGGTTCTCTCCTCAGCTTTGCTCCAGGAGCTGTGGGCAAACCAAGGCTCTTTGCCTCTGGCTGAGGCAAACGTGGCTCTGAGAGTGAGGGAGTGTCYCAGTGTTGCTGCAACATTTTTCACCCACTACAGACACGCTCCTTCTGCTGCCTCTAATTCTGCCAGGTTAAAGATTTCATATGTGTTTAAGAGCATCTTTGCTATCAAAAGCAAAAGGGACTCATGGTCCTAAGTCATTTAGAAGTGTAGAAAAATTCCATCCTGAATCAGCTCTTGATTTTTTAGGGCTGTGACAGTGGCATAAGTAGACAACAATGAAAACCTAGGAGAGATTAAAATGGAGAGAGGCTGTGCCAGCACCTGGCAAACAGATCTATGTGAAGAAAACAGATTATCTTCTCTATCCTACATCTCCTACATAAAATTCCTACACATTTTCTGTTTTGATAATCATAAACCTTTTCACCCAATATATTTCTCAARGCTGTGGTCTAGTTATCAGCTTCAGATTTTAATGAGATTCAAATCTGGTGCTGGGCTCCTCATCCTGAGCAACCAGTCTGCTGTCAGCCATCACTCAAACCTCTGATTTCTCCCTTGAATCAAAAATRTGCATTCCCCCTCTGCTTTCTTCTAGCATGCTCTGCACTTTTCCTCTCATTTTCTGGCTCTCTTGAGCTTTAAGAGTATGCTGGGAAATAATAAGAGAAAAGATAAAGAGTTGATTTAATGCTTAGCAAATATTGGAAGGAGGTTTGTACATGTGATTAGAATTTATTTGTTCTGTTCTTAGGTAGCAGAGGAGGGTTTGATGTAATAGCTAACAACACACATGGCAGAAGTTGCTGAAGAAGGCTTTTCAATGGTGACAACTGTGAATTTAAAATTAGCAACTGCAAGTCACAGCTAAAAAAATCCTTTATGGAGCAGAGGGKGATTTCTTACCAGTGTGGATAGAGTCAATAGGCACAAATCCATGGCAGGGGGTTGCAAGGAATTTGGGGTGTGCCAGAAATTTCTCAAGAAATGCAATGGTGACAGATGGTTGGGAAAGGTAAAAGAGATTATCTAGAAAATCGAAGTTTCCTTCTCTAGATTGGCATCCAGCCCTCGTTCAAACTCGTTCTGCTTGGGCTGGGCAGCAGTGGGTGGTCACAGGCCCCCAGTGCTGAGTTCTGGCTTGGGCCAGTGGCTTCTGAAGCATCTCCTGGGCTCGTGAGTGTGTATGAGACAGGGAGCCTGGAAATGCTGAGCTGCTTTATGTCCAAACTGTGGTGTGTGTGTGTCGTGAGAAGGTTCTGAAGGAAAGACCTCAAGGCAAAGACAAAGAAGAATGGAAAGAAGTCAAGGGTGATGGGAACTGRAAAGAGAATAAAAAGCTGGGTATTTAGAAGAAGAAGAGATCCCTGTTTGAACAGATAGTCTTGTAAGAAAGTGATATAAAAATAAACTTAATTTGCTTCCTAACATGACATCGCAGCAACATAAGGTTGGAATAAATCTTGAAATGGTTTATTGCAGAGAATATAGAGTAAAGCTTGATCAAATCGTTTGTGTACRAAGAATGAAACAACGTGTAGGAAAATGGAGTTGTATTGAAGAAAAAATTCTSTTACAGAAGGAAAATAGACATGTGGTTCCAGTTCAGCAAGGGCTGTAAATGATGCTTTCATCTCTCTCTGCTGAACATGAGGGGACTTTGCAATGAGCTGGCAGCAAAGAAGGTGCAGAATCAGACCTTAGACCTGGAAACTGAGGAATTGGATGGATCAAAGGGACTGGGGATGCCCGAGGGACACAGCCACTGCTTGCTGGCTTCAGTAGGTACAAAGCAGCTGTGGCTCACGGGCCAGCTCCAGCATCTTCCAGGATGAGCACTTAGCGATTCCAAAGGGAGAGGAGAGCGAGTAACATGCCACTGTCCTACCAGYTGAAATATTGAAAACATACCTAAATCGGCTATCAAATTAGAACCTCAAAAGCCTTTAAAAATGTTTTGTTTTTTCTGTTTTTTGATGGCAGTCAGAGCAACAGAATCAGAGAAATTAATGGAACACATTTGAAGTGAGACATTGTTAGCAAAGTGGGCTTCTTTTGTCAAGATTTATGTATGGTAGGAAAAAACYAAAACAGAGAGAGAGCGCAAAAAGCCAGATGAACTGTCAGAGCCAAAAAGTGGCGTCATTCTGGAAGCAGCTGAAAAAAGTCAATAGAAGACAATTGACTTCAGATAAATTGTCAAAAAAATTGTCAGCACTTGTGGCTCAGAGAAAGGCCTCTTGACAGTGGAAACCCATCATTTTCCCTGATAAAAGTCTGTTAAGATTATTAGAAATGCATTGATAAGAAGTTTATAGAGCAGCTTTGAAAATAAATGATGAAAGGAAAACGAGAAAGAGCAGCTGTGCCAGAGGTAGGAGAGCAAGTGTTCTGTAGCAAAATGACCTCTGATAGCGAGGGAAAAATGGAAAGCAAGTAAATGAAATGCATTTTTCTTGATTTGTACTTTTTTATGATCACAAAAYACTTTGATATGGGATGCTAAAGAAATTTCTTATAGACTTACAATTCCTAAAACGTAGCGACCAGTATGAAGGTTGAGGTGTACAAGCGACTACTCTGGTAGCAATAGTGCTTGTACCTCCAAAGGCTCATTCTGTGATCTTTGCTTCTAACTGTGGATATTTATTCATAGGAACTGTCCATTGCTCTTTTCCATGTGTTGTGACAAAATACAAGGAGGAAACCAGATTTTTACAATACTTTCATTCAAGCAGCCTGGGGTGCCTCAATACACGACTGAAATCCACCAGCAGCAGCAGCATGGAGGAATTCCGGGCGGCCCAGGTTTGTGAGGTGTGAGTTGTGACACACAACAGATCAGAGCCCTCTTTAACCCTTCGGAAACCAGTTTTGGGAGAATGCCTTTGAATGGATTCACTGCTCCAGCCCAGCAGTGCTGAAGGCMAGATATTGATGTTAAAATGGTCCAGATGTTTCTGTGGATGCTGAGACTATGTTGGGCTGAGGAAAGAAGGGTTGAAACAATTGCTCTGCTTTACAGAGAAAGTCAAGAATTATGGAAAGGCTATAATGACTCTTATCCCAGTGCCTGAGCTTTAGCAACAACAGGAAAACTCCTTGCGGAGGAGGTTTTCCTTATGCCTTCTCTGAAATAGTAACTCACAGAGACAGGATGCTAACCTGGGGACTGCCTGTGCCCCTCAAGCTGCTGATCCCTGGGATCCACTTTTACTTGGGTTCAACTTCCTTGATGCTGACAAAGTGGGATGTGGAGCTTCCCGTGCACCCGTGTGAAGGAGATTTGCAGGCAGAGTGAAATATTATGGTTGAAGGACTCTATCTTGATGTGATTTATTTAACTCATGAAAAATGTAAGAAGATTGAATTATATTGGCACCATATATCATGCTGCTGGGTGAAAAATTAAGATATATTAGTGGGATTTAAGTGACTAGTTTATCACTGGATTTGCATTATGATTAGCCCAGCTGTCTCTGCAGTGTGCTCTGCCCTGAGYGTGGGCAAGAAAGCAGCAGGCAGCATGTCCAAGGGCCTTAGGAACTCCAGACCATGATAARGAACAGAGGTGTGTGGCTATTATGGAGTCATGTCTTATCTGCATTTTGATGATATCAAACTTGATAGAGTGGCAGGAGAAAGTTAAGAGGGAGGATTTGCAGTGAGGAGGAGGTGTTAGTGAAATTTCCAGGGTTTTTGTTCAAGACTGAGGAACAAAGGTGAGGCAAATTGCAGGACAAAAGGAAATTTAAAGTGTGCTCTCTGAAATACTGTAATTTGTCAGTACCAGCAGAAGGGGAGAGGCAATTCCAGTAATCAGCAGGAGAGGAAAAATTCTTAAGAAACCATGAAGAATCCCATTTGTACAAAGGTTTTTCGCTTATTAATAAAAATCAGGGAAGAAAAGTAAAGTAGTTAATGAAAATTGTAGTTAAAGTTACTTTCTAATCTTAATWTTCAGTTATATATATTATACTTTTCCTAAACACTTTCAGATCCATCTTCTAAAGGATAATAATCTCAAATTAAAATAATTTGAATTGAATTGCATTGTAGGAGTATTCAATACTTTTATACTAGAATTTTCGTGTAACAAAGATTTTAATTCTCAATTCAAACATTCAAACAAAATTTGTAATTTAATAGGATAATTTATTAGATTTTTTAATCTCTGCTTTTGACCTCATCCCTTCTGCCATGGTTGAGTTGGTGGTTTCCATTTCAGGTTACAATGCAGAGTAAAATGGTGTCTAAATAGTGCAGTTCCCATCCAGACTTGTCTGGATGGTGCTGGGCTTCCTTTCCCTGGGCTCCTCATCAGGTGCTCACACTGCACAGCATCAAGGCCAGGATTTAAAGGAGTTCTTGAAAATGTCATGTAAGATGCAACTGCACAAATTACCAATTCAAAGGTTATGGATAGAAAAGCGCTGTCCAAGGGAAAACTACATCATGTTTAAAATCTAGACTGACTAAGTGGCTTAAGAGGGCAAAATTTAATTAAATGCCTGGAGCCAGCCTGAACTGTCGGGAATAAATCTAAATTAAATATGATTACAAAGTGATCTAATAGAATGAGATAAGTTATAAATAAATTAGACATAGCTTGTGCGACAGAAACAAATCAACAGAAAGTCCTTGGGTGTATATCAGTCCTGGTACATTTTTATGACACAGATCAAAATAGGATGAGAATTCCTGACTGTACAGCAGAAAGGAGCCTATAAACATGATTGACAAATCTGCCAACAAAAGTTGAGTCCGTGGGGGGTGGAGATGGATCATGCAGCTGTTGCTGTGTAACATGCTCTTGGTTGCTTAGAGGTTATGAATTATTACAAAAAGGCTGGGGTGCTGCTCTGCTTCTTTTAATAGCAGAAATGGTGGTAGATTTAAATGGGGAACGCTTGATACAGAAATTAAATGCCATTCCCAAAGCACACGTAATGGTTTTACCTTACTTTCCTTTTTCCCTTGCCAGGCAAACATGGATTGTGACTGCAAAGATAAGCCGGGGAAATTGTCTACTAAATTGGAATACTCTTCGTGGTTAATCCAGGTCACAATTAACAGAGTAATCCAAGGATTTGATCACTGATAAAAAAACATTTGCCACACGATTTTGTGTTGCTAAAAGCAAACTGTAATTAACTTGTAGTCATTGCTTGAGATGAGCCAATAAATAAATTGAGGTTGGCCGCTCAGCAAATTGTATCAGCAAAAAGACAAACCAAATCAAAAGACACCTCTAYGGTGGCAAACATCAATGTTTTAAGAGCTGGCATGAGCCAGCTCTTCCCCAATTAAAACAGCTTCAAAGAGAATGCCTAGKCTTCTATTATGAGAGAAATAACCTTAGAAAAAGGAAATGTGTACAAACACGGCAAATCTTGTTGTTCAGCCTATTGACCTCTGAATATTTGTGTATTAATTATTATTTCTSTCGGCACAGTGACACACGGCAGGTTCAGGAGAGAGAAGCATGTAAAGAGCAGACCCAAGAGAAAAAGAGCCAGTGAAAACAAATGTTTGAAATCTGACTAAATCAATGTTTTTTTTCAAAGGAAAATGTGACCAGAGGAAATAGCAGGAGTGTCAGGAGGCAGGTGAGGCTGCCTGTGGAAAGGTGTTCTCGTGGGGCCAGGGAGTGCAATTGTCCCATTCTGGATGRCAAAACGACAGAGTGGTGGTATCAGATCACTTACTCCTGAACAGATGCCAGGATCAAAAAACACCCAGCACTTTTGCTAAACTCCTCTTGGAAGGCTTTGAGGGAAGCCCAGGGGCAGAGCAGCCTGGAGTGCTGTGTGCCTTGAAGTGATCCTTCCGTGGCAGGAGCTGGGATGCTGYGGGGCTCCAGGCTCTCCCTTTGGCAGTACCACGTGTGCTGTGCACTGGCAGAGAGGATCTTGTTCTCTACTCGCAAAAGGAAGTAAAAGWCTCTCTGATATAAAGGTGGCATCTGTTTCAAAGCTAGAAGGAAAAGAATAACTCCCTTTTTCTGGTCTGCAAGTGTCACATTGCTCGTGGGAATGTGTGCCACGGTCCTTGGGGCAGTGTAGGGTTGCCTGTTTTGTTCTTACCACCCCCAATGCCCACATTTGTGTGGCTGCTCAGCCTGGGCAGTGCAGTACAGATACAAATAGACCCCATGTTTATTCTATATTTCAGTGTAAGAGAGGTCAGATTTCTTACAAAATTGTGGTGCTTACAGCCTGCATTTCATCAGTTGGTCACAGAGCCTATTGCAGAGACTGATGATCAGCAAAATAGGACTGTCAACTCCCCATAAGCTGCCTCTTTCTTTTGGGTAAAAGCACAGTGTTGCCTTTTATTTTCTAGTCCTTATCTTGCTTTTTTTCGGAACAGCGTGAACGGATGCTGGCATAGAAAAACATGACAGCTCCCTGAATCAGCAGTCATAGGTTTTAGAATGAATAGGGCTTCTGTGGGAAATTTATTAGGTTTAGAAACAGAATTACAATGGTGGTGGATAGAGTAGAGAGGAACATAACCTTGAGGAAAGAAAATGAAGCAGTCTTTTTCCCTGTGCTCTGCCTATTTTTCAAGTTGACTCTGCATTATTTCAAACAACTATTTCCCAACCATCCTTATTATTATTATTATTGTTATTACCATCTTCATCATCATCATCATTATAATCATTATTATTTCAGATATTTCTCCATTTTGCTCTGCCTCCCCCATGCCCTCAGCAACAAGGTGTGCTTATGGCAATGTTGCAGGAACAATGTCTGTAGCTGCCTTCAGTGGAAGAGGGAAGTGAGATGAACACTTTTAAATGGGGGTTGTAGCTTGGTGTCCTCTGCAGGAGGAGCAGAGGGGAGGGGATGCAGGGGAGCTGACAGTCAGCAATTGTATTGCTCCCCTTCCTTGCCTGGCATGGGACTTTGATCTCAGCAGGAAAAATGTCTTTTGAGAAAAGCCTTCACAAATCACACCCCTATGACATTAAGTAGGTTGTAGCCTCGGGACCTGAATTTATCCAGCAAGTGTGACTTGATCGGTACTTTCCTTGCACAGCTGCTCTTATTTCAAAYACCAGTCTCAGCCCCGAGTAGGTCAGTGCTGCTTTGCTGGGAGTTAAGCTCAGGCCATGTGGCTGAGCATGACAGTGGGACATGGAGGAGATGTGGATGGAGACATCTCTGCACCACTGGGACAGGCGGGGCTGGCCCCAGGCACTGCTCCCTGGACTCTGTGCTCCACAGGTGCAACCCTCCTTCGGATGTAACTCTGCAATCTATGGAACTGAACAGAGCAAATACTTTCTACGAGCTCCCTTCCCTGAGAAACGCAGCCTTTTCCTCTGTGTGAGTGTCCCTAAGCCAGCTGCAATTTGAGTTTATGCCATGGTGGCCGTTTGATGGGTTCGAGTGGAAATGGGAGCTGTGGTCTGGTGGCTGCTGGCAGAGGCACAGCCTCTGCTGGGGGGGGGCTGCTGGTTCTGAGCATGTTTTGGGAGCTGGGGAAACACATTTGAGGGGTGTTTGATTAAATCACAGTTACATGAATGCCCGAGGAGAGAAAATACGGAGCTGGCACAACTGCTGTCAATATGAACTCGTTCAAACAAACATTTGCCAAGCCACCACAGGGACCTTTTTTATTGCTTTCGTGTTGGAATCCCTCTGCCAGCCTTATTTGTTAGTGATATCCATACAGGAAAATTGCAGTGCAAATACTCTGGGTCAGAGCTACAGCTGACTGTGCTGCCCTGCTTCATCTGGGGATTTGTCCTTGTGCACTAAGTTAGAGGGGACTTGTTCCTGGTCAAAAACTAGCAAAACACATTCATAATTAGGTGTAAAATGAATTTACTTACAAGACATTAGTCATCCTTACCATTTGAAGTAACTAATGTCATTGGTGAAGTTAACTCTCCTAAATTCACACCCAGAGAAAAGCCAGGATAAGTAATTGTCTGTTGTCAGCATCTTAATTTTGGAGCTCAGCACAATATATTTGGTTGCTTGTTTCATGGATCTAATCATTGCTTTATTTGATATCCCTACCCTAGCTGGTAGTCATTCTGCAGTTTCATTAAAGAGCACAGTATATCAAGATAAATCAATCAGCCTTTTCTCTCCATCACGGGACAAGCTTTGTCCTGCAGGGTAGGAAGCTCTTTGTCACTTACTAAGCTCTGGATCCCTAAGCTGCAGGTTTCCTTGCACCTTGGGTTGCTGCTGAGCTGCCAACCCATGAACTGGCTGGTCTTGGGCTCAGAAGCTGGTAGACTTTGCAGAGCTGGCTTTATGAACTTGATAATCTTAAAGGATCTTAATCTTTAAAGCTTTTTCCAGCTTTAACAATTCCGTGATTCTTAAGAGCCGCTACACACGTTGTCAGAAAAAGCTGTAGCTGCTGCTCCCCTAAAAACAATGTTCTGTGGTCGTGCCCCTGGCCCTTCACAAACCAAAGGGGCTGGGCAGAGCTCCGTGTCTCCGGCTGTGACCGGGGCTGGAGGGAGGATGCTCGGTTACTGCCGCTGCCCAGCTCCTCGGGGCCGTGCTGGGCTCGGGCAGGGCTGGGCACGGTGCCCACGTGGGCTGTGGCCGCTGGCATCACCCAGCGCTGGCCAGGGCTCGGCAGCAACTCGGGCTTTGGACTTGATTTCCATTTTTATTACTGCTGCGCATAAAAAAAATGAAAAAGTTAGTTATATCTGTGTTCACATTCGCATCTCTATTGTTAGCCATGACCTGACACGCCATATTTTGCTGTTGCAGCACCCAAGTGAAATTGCATTTCTTAATAGAGAAACTCAGCTACTCGGAGTCTGGAAGGGGCTCTGCAGAGATGTAATAACTGCTTGTTCACCTGTCAAAGTGGAAAGGAAGTTTGGTTGTTGCTTTGAGCATAATTTTTTTGCTGCTTCTGTGCCATGTTAGACTTGGATTCAATATTAAATAAATCAGAATTCATGAAAAAGGCTGCTCCTTTTCATAGCATTAAACGGATTTTGAATACTGCACTGAACTGACAAAAATGGCACTGAAGGCAATGGTTGCAGAGACTGCAGGCCTTTGGACTGCATTTGAAAAGGATTTAAATACATTCTACATTTGGCTTTCAAATATTTGTATATTTTCTTACCTCTTCCTGCACCACTCTCCCTCTCCCCCAAAAAATAATTAAGATTTCAAATATCCTGGGAAAGTTTCAGCATAAATATATGTAAATTTTAAACCTGTTTAAAGGGATATTGTCAAATGTGTTTCTTTTAATACCTTCCAACATCTTTGTTTACTTCTCTTGTACGGTTTGCAAAACTGCAGAAATAATCCTCCTTGACCCACTGAAGCCTTTTCCCATTTATCAAACATTGATTTTTGTGTGTTTCTACTAGAGCTTGAAATTAATAGAACTGTGCTGGTAATTAAAACACAAATGATCATAGCAGTAGCCTTTGCATATGTAGATCACTTCATATAAACTTCAAGATAGTGATCTGTAGCTGTTATATATCATTTATTTACACATAAAAATGAAAGGAAACTTGCTTAATTTAATAAAATGTTCACTTGATGAAAATCCACCTCCCCTCTACCTGGAGAGAGACAAGGCTCCTCCTGGGATGGCCAGACCCTGGTTGGCAGCAATTTGGTGCTGCTTCTTCTGGTCCTGGAAAGGGGCTGGTGGACACTGGACTCCTGGTTGTTGCTCCATGCTGGAGTTCCTGCTGTGTACAGAGCAGGAAAACCTTTCACTTTTCGGGGAGAACATTTGTACCTGCCTTGCTGCCTCCCTGCTCTTGGCAGCACGAGAGGCTCTGCCCTGGCCAGGCACGGTACCTTCTGCTGGTTTCTAAGGAAACCATCACCAGCACATCCATCTCCACATTTCAGGAGGCAGAAGGAATCCAAACCCACAGTCAAACCCCTCCTGCTTGTCCAGGCCTGGGTAACAGAAAACCATGTAACAGTGTGCAGACACACAGCTCTGTCACCTGAGCGTCCTCAGGAGACTGCTGCGCGTGTGTGCAAGTGTCCTGGAGATGCTCAGGGCTAGAGGTGGAAGTAAATACACTGCAAATAGGCATTATGAGATAAAAAGCAAACCAAAATGAAGTTCTCAGGCACGTGGACAGGCAGATTGTTGCCATGCACTGAGTCACTCCTACCATGTCTGTATGAACAGAGAGCAGCACCCTCTCTGTAACAGAAAAATTACGATGGGCATGAGGGTCCAGAGCTGAGTTTTGTTGTTTGACTCCACTTTTCACAGGAAGCTGCAGATCTGGGTGCTCCCAGCCTGTGTGGGTGTGCATTTGTGTCTGAGCTACACCATCAAGGGTCACAGGAGATTGATTATGAAGTGTGTGAGATTATGAGTTTGAAATTAGTAGGTTGAAACTTTGAAGAGTCATGCTTAAAAAACCATGACTCTCACACTTGGACAGAAGACAGTTTTGGCTGAGTTTAAGCCAAGGAGGTTCCCTAGATGCCCTACTGGAAACCTTATGTTAGAGGAGGAAATAATTTCTTGTGCTTTTATCCACGGATGCAGCAGAGGTGTGAACCACAAAGAGGTGCAGATGGCATTGCTTTGCAGGGTTCCTGCTGAAGGTTTTAGGTGTGAGTCAGGTTGGGAATGATGTTCACTCTGCTTTGGCAGTTGAGTGCAGTGAGAAGCATTTATATTTTGAGAGTAAAAGCTTCAGTGACTCGATGACCCCATTAAAAATAAAAAGAATTTGGTTTAACAAAACAATCTTTATTCAAACTAGATGAGCTAAGGTGACCTTTTGTCCTGATATTTTGCTTCACTCCTTTAGGAAGAAAGTACTTGACTGCTTTTCACAGGGGGAAGTGAGCATACATAAAACTTCTGATGTCTCTTAGAATAGCAAGTTTTGGAGGGAAAAAAAAAAAGGAAAAAAAAAAATCTGTTGGGTGTGAGTGGTCTGTCGATTTCTTAGGCAAGCAGTAGTTTCTTGGCTGGCTGTAAACAAGAAGCTTTTGCCCCTTTTCACGGTCGTCTGTTGCTGGATGTGTCGCAGCCCGGGGACACGGGCGGTGGCAGCTCTGCCAGTCATGGGTCCTGCTCGAGCTGGGTGTGTGTCACCGGGGAAGGTCACCAGCACCTCACCCACCATCGACTGGGCTGCTGTACCTTGAATAAAGGTTAAAGGAAAAGTTTTCCACCATATGAAGCAGGTATTGATTTCCTGAAGGCTACTGGGAATTGCACTATGGCTACACTTTCTTTTACTGAGATAGTGTCACTTTTTTTCCCGTTTCATTTTTATGAGGGCAGTGATGTCTCTTTGCTCAAGCTCTCTGCAGTCTTTAGTAGTTAAGTGGTTGGCTTTCTGGTTTTGTGAGAGATTGAAATGACAGTATGATTTTAATGTTCCCTGTTATACCACCCACCGGTTCTGTGTCTATAAAATTTCATTAACTTTAATGATTCGATAAAAAAAACTCTTAAGTGCAATAATGCGGTGATGATAGAAAGGGAGTAGCTCAAAGCAGCTCGGAGCACTCCTGTTGTTCATGCACTCTGTATGAGACCACGTCTTCAGTAATTCAGAAAGCAAATTTGCCAGATTGGTTTGATTCATTTTGGTACCTCACAGACCAGTGTCACAGGAGTGTGTGTGCAAACCTCTCTGCGTGGGGATAAATTTGGCTTTCACTTGCTGTGGTGCCATGTCTTACCCTCTTCACTGCCAGCAGAGATGCTTCTGATTCAAAACTTCCACTTAATAGGGCACAACTGCTGACTTCTTTTCCAATACCTGTTTTTTTTCAGCATTCCAAGGCAAATACAAAATTATTGCGTGCTCTCAAATACTTCTTGCCGGGAAAGTTTTGTTGTTATGGAGATTTAACACTTAATACAGCCTTGCCTTGAAGTTGTCTGGCCCTGCCACAGAACCATCCCAGATGTCCTTTTACTGTGACCATTCTGTAAAGATGAGGATTTGTAATTTATTTTTGCGATAGAATTACTCATTCACTGTGAGTGGGTAGTACAATTTTGCAAGGCTGATTTAATTTGTTTTCTTGTTTCAAGGACAGATATAATCCTATATTTACAAAGTAATTACATAGTCCTTCATGTATAATACTTAGTCCGTGGAAGCTATTCATCATATAATTAAATGAATGGTTACCCTTTAAAATTTATTGTAACAGGTAAAGAGTCCTCTTTTTACCTAAAGAGGTAAATTTGTGCAGTACTAAATACAGCTTTATCTAAATTGCAGGTGCTGGTTAAAGTGACCAATAGTTGTGCTACATTATAATTATGTATTCTTTCCAATGCTTTTCTTTGAAATGAATTCAGGGGCATGAGTATTTAACTAGACTTTGGGCTTTTTTTCCCATTCACTGGTGTGCTGAGGAGGGTTGGATCTGAAACCAAGGATTAGAAAATAATAATTTTGCAACCACCTGAAGTGCCCATGTCACTCACGTCTGTCCTGTAATGCCCCGAGACTTTGCGAACTGTTTAGAGCATTCAAAATAATGATAACGATTTTTCGTTCATTTAGCAAAAGAGAGGGAGAAAATAGAGAAGAGAAACTGAAGTGACCTTTTGTGGTAAGCAGAAATGTGCCAATATTGAAACACAATTATCTGAAGTGCCTGTGGGTACCAGCTTCCTGTTGATAACCTGTGGTGCTAATTACCTGCAAGAATTCAGGGCAGATATTTGTGACTTGAATTAATTGGCTCTCAGGAAAGACAGTGCTTGCAGAGGCTGTACAGAGAAGGAAATACAGAATAGCAAGATGGAAAAGGTGCTTGTAGTGACAGTGGGGCCTTTTGGTTCTGTTTTCCAGCATTCTCCTCTACGTGCCTGGTTGTGCCTCATCCAGTCTGTGAGGTGCTGTTTTATCATATCCCTTTAACCCTCCCAGTGATTAGAAATGTGATTTGGTAGCTTTTCCACCTCTTCGTCCCTCTATGGCCTTGGAAACCTGTGGGGCAGAAGCAAGCTGGCCAGTTAATCAAAATACAATGTACTGAAAAGGTCAAAATAGTAGAGCAGACTCAATATATTTTTTCTAGAATAGGAGGCATTAATATTCTGTGTCTTCATAGACTGCAGTGTAATGTCAAGGACTGCAACATCAGAGCAGAAAATAGAAAAAAGGCAATAGATTCCCTTGACAAAGATTTTAATTAGAGTGAGAAATGATACAAAATTAACTAGTGGGTTTTTAGCACGTCTCATTTTGGAAGACACATGGAGTTCTGTGAAGTGGCTCGGAGGATATTTCGTTTTGCAAAAACCTGAATGATTTCCATGGTAAATAAAGTCAGCAACTTTGCTTTTGGAGAAAAATGTGCTGAAATGCCCATTGATTGTGGTGAAGGCAGGATAGCATCACTTCTGGGCCACGAGGTGCCCATGGCAATCCCGTGCCTAAGCCTTCCTGCTCATCTTCCATAGCTGAGCTAATTTGCACATATCCTGGTGGAGAAGTAAATTGGTGTTACATTTTAAAAGGGATTAGGTGGGATCAGATTTTTCAAAGAGCTTGGTGCCCACCAGGGTGTTAAAAAGCCAGCAAACTTTTGTGAGGGCTTGAGTCCTGCTGCCTGTGAGCATCTGGCCATGGAGAGCCCCAGAAGATGATGCATAATCCAGGGAATTTTTGCAAAGCTAATCTTTACCGCCATGCTGAAAAAGCAGCTTGGTTGCTTTCACACAGCCCCTGAGCCACAGAAGATGTGCTTTAAGCTTCAGAAATGCTCTGCTGCTCCCAGCTCAGCCCCTGTGAGGGCAGCTGATATCCATACACCGCGGCAGCAGAACGAGGGCTCCTAATTAGGGACCTCTGTCTGCTTAGTTAGTGCAACCTGAGCATCTCCTAAGTGCCAGTCCCGTGCTCATGCACCACCCAAAGCCAGGGCCGGGCTGAGGGTGTGCTGATGCAGTCATTCCGACCTGTGATGCCTCTAAAAAGGCATATTTTGGCTCCTGCTGCCCAGGGAAGCCCCTCTCCCCACTCTGGGCGCAGCTGGAGGAGCAGCACTCGGGCAGGCAGTGACCTTTTCTTCTGCCCTGGTGACAGATGTTCCTCACAGACATGTCAAAATGTGTTCTTTCTACTCCCTCTCTCCTTTTCAGGGTGTCTTTTTATTGATTAGCCTAAGCAGGTAAATCTGAGCCTAAAGTAATTACCTTCTCTTTGTTTCATAAGGTCCCCGGGCCGATATATTTTAATGACTTTCCTCCCCTTTAATGGATATCAAATGACTCCTCATGACATCCATCATTTCTCCTCAGTGACCCTGTTGGCTGGTTACAGCTGGTTCAGACAATTCTGGGCAAACAGGCCTTTTAAAGATAATTAACATTCAGAAAGGTCAGTTATCCTTGCAGGCCTGCATGCTGATGTTCAGCTGTCAGTTAGAGAGTTTAGCTACCCTTTATTATAAACACCCAATTGAAAGCCCTAAGCACAGCCAAATCCATTTGTAATAATCCCACACAGGTCTGGCTTTCTCCTCACAGCATATGAATATTGAGTTTTTAATTTTTTCCAATTCCTTCTGCCAGCAAAGGGCTCAGCTATATCAATTCCCATCAAATTTTTACAAATATCAGCTTCTCCCACTGCCTCCTGCCTGCCTAGTCCAACAATCTCCTCCTCAGAGAAATATTTGCATTTCTTTGACCCCCAACAGCATTGATGAATGAACTTAGAGCTTTAGGAGCCCTAACCTGAGAATCCTCTCCCTTGTTCATCTTGGCCTTCCTCCATGCTCCTTTCTCCAGGAAGAACACTCTCTTTGGACCTGCACATTTATATGTATTTATATACATACATGTGCACATGAATACATAGGCCTGAGAAGACGCATTAGTCCAGCAAGATGTGTAAAGTGATGTATGCTTTTCTGAGCTGGAACCACTGCAAGGGGAGTTCTGTGTGATTTTGTGATCTAGATTCTCTACCAGAATATATTTAAGGAATTACAAGGCCTGCAGACAATGATTAGCTGGCAGGGTAGTTTTGCAGATACAGTCTATTTTAGCTGAAGGAAATGGCTTGGTCTTTTTGTTTCTAAATGAGATTGAGACAGATAAGGATTTAACCCAAATTGCCGAGGTTAAAGAGTCCCAAGGCTGACTGTGTGGACAAAGCAGCTTTCCCAGAGAATGACTGCTTAAACAATTACACATCTGACCCGAATAAAAGTGCCCATTAGAAACTGCAAATGGAAGCACTTTCTGAGTGCATGTCCTCCTACAAACTGAACCTGAACTGGGATTTTTTCTTTCTTGAGAAAGCTGTGTCTAGAAACAAATGTTTTTTTGCTCTTGCTGCAAGGGTAGTTCATTAACACTGAATTCCTGTGATTTATTATTTCAACATTACATGTTTATCTGCCAGGTACTTGTCAAATCAGGCTTCTCTGTGGACAAGGAAAGCGAGGGGAAAATGCAATTGTTAGCAAGGGAGGTGAGTTCTGGCCAGCACTTCAGTGTCAGCATGTCTGCTGTATCTTGGATTTTCAGCCTGTGCTTCTCTTTGCACAAAACTTTTTAGTTGTCGTGATTCTGCACCCGTGGCTTGCAGGCAAATGCAGTTGCCCCAGCAGAGGCATCTTAGGAACAAACAAACCTGGTGGAGCTGGTGGGTGCATAAGGCATGAGCAGGTTGGTGATAGTCAAATGGCCATTGTCATGATGGTTAATGTCTAAGTTTCTGTTGTATGGTTAGTGTGTGAATTTACAGATGCATAAATGATAAAATGAAGGATAAAAAGGCTTTTGACCAAAACATGGCTTTTACATCTTCTACTCCTCTCACTGCTGAGAAGACCCACTCCTGGCCTTGGCATGGGCCCTGACCCAGCCCCAGCTGGATGCCCAGCATGGCTTTGGGAACTTTTTCTAGTGGTTTGTAAAAAAGCTTTGTCTCTGCAAGAGCTGTTTGTCTTGTCAGGTCACAGGAGGGCTCAAGGGGTTTGATTTTGGGGCACCCAGATGGTCCCAGCAGCTGGGAGCGCCGCAGTGAGGGGTGGTCATTTGGGAAAGAGATGTGGAATTTGCTTTATTTCACAGAATGAACAAACCCATGGAAACACGGAGTCTCAGCGTGTTTATAGACACTGTCTTCATTTAAACTACAGCTCCAGGTAATCAGTCAAAGCTGCTCAAATTGCACTGGTGACTTTGGGAAAGTCACTGCCAGCACCAGCCTGGACACTGTTGGACAATATGTTACAGCAGGAGTAGGTGTCAGTTCTCCACTCCCATTCCTGCTGATGGTTATTACTGTCTTCTGGAAACCTCCCTCCCACCGATGGCTAATCAAGGAGCTCGGCATGCCTCCGAAAGGAGTTATAGGTCAGTAGTAAAACTGCAAGAATTAGGAAATTTGCCTTTTGTGCCAAATATCACAGCATATTTCCACACCTCCTCCCCAAATAGTCTGCTTATTGAATTGTAACTTTTTTTGACACTAACAGATGGTTCCTAGTGGCTGGCATCTGCAATATTTGGGAACAGATTGATGAAATTGATAATGACCGGTTTCTGCAACAGATGGCTTATAGACAGATTTCCGTGTAAACTGACAATGTTACATCTAAAGAGAAGTTTCCAATGAACCCACACATTACAGCTATGATTAAAACATTATTTAGACCCTGAAAAATGAATCTAAGYTTAGCATGAGCACTACGTAGCGTCTAAGACAAAGGTTAAGAAAGATTGATTAGATAATTAGTATCGCTTTATTAGCCTTTCACCACATCTGCACGATGTTTTTACATAAACATTTCCAGCCTCAAATTGCTATGATGATGTTTTAATATTTATTATGTAGATAGGCGAGAACTCGATTTATTTTATAAAATAGAGTTGCCTCAGATTTGCAAAGCCCATCTGACAGAAAACGACGCACAGCCGAACAATAAACTGGCAGGAGCGAGCCCCACGCCTGGTGGGGTGGAGGCATGCTGACTGCAGTGGTGGCTTTTCAAGACTGTTCCCCTTTGTGAGCAGAGCACTCTGCTCACAGCACCTGTCTAGACAGGTCTGGAGGGTGCAGAATTGCATTTTTGTGTTGGTCCTCTGCTTACCTGCAGGATTCTCCACAGCCTTTCAGAACTGCTGTGATGTTTTTTCTTGCCTCATTCGCATGGCAAGCGTAAGAATAGCCCCGTGATGTGTGCTGTTATCACTTTGACAAGGGATTTTGTGGCTTCCATGGCATGAGAGAAGTCCAGGCGTGCAGCACCTTGGTAGCTGGAGGCATCTGAGATGTGTCTCCTGGTGCTTGCTGAGCCCTCCGATGTCTCCGTGCAGTGCAGGGCCAGGCTGGGGGTGGTGCTGGGTTTGATGATGTCACTGCAGGTGACAGGGTCAGAGCAAAGGCTCTCAGGCTGCTGGCTCAGAGAAGTGTCAAAGAAGGGTTGCTGATGCAGAGGGAGTGCTGCTGAGCAGTGCTCCATGGCTCTGTGTGCTCAGGCTCTCACCAGTGTCTGCAATGCTTCAAATGAGACATACAGGAGAAGGGGAATGCTCAGCACACCTTTACTTCTGTTGGGTATTTTTTTCACTTCTAATCCATTGTTTTATCCTCCCCAAAACTGCTGAGGCATTTGAAATCCTCCCTGTGCAATGCTGCCAGTCACTGCTGCTAATTCCCAACAACTCACTGGCACCTCTCAGTCAGCACATGCCACCTCCTTGAGGTGCTTTACAGCGAGAGGCTGCCTTTCCTCAGAGCTGAAGCACTTTATGCTTCATCCTAGCATGAAAGGGTTATAGTCCCTCCCTGGTGAAGCCCAGGACACAGGGCCAGTGGTTTGGTGACCTCTGAGTTGGCAGAGTGTCTCTGGAGTTAAGGCTGCAGCAGCTGCAGGTTTATCCATCAAGGAGTGTCAGCCCATCAGAAACCCCATGGCACAAGGGACATTAAGCAAGAGTTGTGTGAGAACTTGGCCTTGCTTGGCACTGCTTTCTCCTACCTCCATCAAGGACTCTTGAGACTGTGAAACAAATTATTCAAAGCTTTCCTGGACACCTTAATTTGTGCCAAAGCTCCCAGAGGTGAGCGGTGCTGGAGCTGTGAGGCTGGTCAATGAAGATGCATGTGGTGTGCACTCCTGATAAATTCATCTGCCTAAAAATCTGCTGCTGGGGTTGCCGTGGGTAGACAGTGAAGGGACAGCTCTCCAGAAGGAGTGTATTTGCATCTTGACTGGTAAAGCTGTCGATTGCAACCCTGGGTTGTTTTTCCAGCAGTGAGAGAAGTGAGATACCACAGGGGACTCCACCACGTGAGGAATCCAGGTTGTTGTTGGTACAATTGGCATCATGGGACAGTTTTGTTTGTTCCCAGCAACTGTATTTTTAAATCCAGGCACTCTGCCTGTAGACAAAGCTGAAACAGTTTTTCTAAAATGAGTGTAAAACCAAAGAAAACTGGAGCAMCCCCCCCCTAGGGAATAGCAGTTCAACTGAAAATAGTTCCTCTGGTTGACTTGGACAAACAAAACTTAAAACCGGGCTGCATTAATTTAATCAGGCAGTTCTGGAACTGCATGTTTTGTTGGTGTCTTGCAATGCAGAAGTGCAGTTAGGTGAGCTCTCTGCCCTGCAGAGCTGCATGTCTGTACTGTTTCTCCCAATAGCCTTTTTTTAAAAATTTTTTCATTCTTATTTCGCTTCCTTTTTAAATAAAAAATTGGTTTTTTTTAAACAGCTGCAGGAGTACAGGTAGCTATGGACTGTGTCAAGGTCTCACAGGAGTAACAACTTCAATCGCCTTCACTTCTTTTCTGAGTGGCAATTTCTCAGAGCTTTTTGTGAAATATTCCCAGCTCTGGTTCTGATGCAGACTTTGTGATTGACATGAAGTTTTCATTGGGTTTGAGTAAATGTGACTGTTTGATATCAACCTGGAATTGCATTGGTAAACACAGAATTGAATTTGGCTGCAACTATTTGCATCTAGTATCAGATAGTGGAAAATAGTGTCCACAAACTGAAAGTGAAATATTAAAATTCTTGAAGCCCTTTAATTCCTTTTGTTCTTGTTTTCTTTCTCTGATATGAGGTTCCTCAGATGTAGAAAAACAACACCCGTGTGCAATACAAATGTATCCAAACAGTAAGGTTAGTTTATTTACATAAATGCTGTTTTCCCTGCCTTCCTGAGATGATTTTCAGTGCAAATCACTGTTGCTTGAATGCGCAGTGCTTATAATGCCTCAAAAGCTATTATAGCTTCTGCTCTGAGGGATGATCAACTTCTGTAGCAATGCCCAGAGAAAGGTTCTGCTTCCTAATTGTTGCTCAAGTCAGCTAATTTGCCTTTTTTCCCAGTGTCAGGTGAAATGAGGCATTCCTGCTTTGGGTTTTATTTATCTGGGTTACCTGGAGTGGGCAGAGTGAGGGTGGTGGGGGTGGTTGGTGTGAGGGACGAGACCTGCAGCTCTTCTCAGCTCAGGGGTCTCTCTGGCACCTCTGCTCCACCACTGGCGACACGGGGGTGTCCCCTAAAAGGAGAGGAAGGCTGGGGGCACTTCTGCCCTTGTTTGGGACACTGCTCAGATGTCAGCCTTGGTTTGGGCATGGAGGCACCTTCAGGCCTGAGTCCATCCTCCTGAGAATAAGAAGGTCCCATCCTGGGACTGTTTGAATTTATTCCTCTTATTTTGCTTCCTCAGGGGTTCTGACTTCCCACACCCTTAGGAAGGTGTTTTCAGCACCCATCTACTCTTGGTGGAGTTCGCTGGGACACGTTCCTGGCACTGCAGGTAAATCTCTTCCCAGTCTACCATTTTTGATCAGGATTTAAGGAAGCCTTGATTTATCTCAGCTACCACACAGCTCAGCATCTCCCTGTCACTGACCAAGACGGCCATTCTGGTGAGATATCCCATATAATCACATTATGAGGCAGCTTGTTCTCTAATTTGGTGAAAGAAAAATAATTCAACACGGGGATAAACTGAAAACCAACTAAGATATTCAGTGTATTTTTTTCRCTTGCAAAAACAGGAGAAGATATGTGAGCTTTTAGATCGTTTCTGAGCCAATGATCTAATGGTGTCTCTGCAGTACAGGATTAAACACTGACTAAGGTGTTCTTCCCATACTCTAAGTACCAGATTCTTCTTTCTGTCCTTATCAGATGACAGGCTCCCAGGCTGGGAATCTCATGCCCAGAGGCAATGGGAAACTTGGGTTGATTTTCAGGAAGAATGAGAGAGCTTCTGTCAGTAATCACCTCCTGCTGTAGAAAAAATGCCAAAAAAAAGGGTTTGCCTGGGGTGTCAGTGATGCTTGTAATGGTTTTGCACATCTGGGCCTTAGAAAGAAAATATATAGAGCAAAAAAAGGGTCATCTCAGGAAAATTTCACAAATAAGACGTTGGCTGAAAACTGTGGCCTATGCCCAGCGTTACTGGGCACTTGTTGGGTTGTTGGGTGGCCCCAGAGCTACAGATAATGTCACACAGGTACAACACACCAAGAAATTCAGATGAGGCTTGGGGTGGGTGCTCCCTCTCTCACATACTCACACTCACATCCATGTTCACACAGCCTCCAGTACTCAAAGGAGGTCTGAACCACAGTAAAATATCAACAASAAAGAGCATAAAGTCTGACACACAAGAAATTTGGGCTTCCATAAAAAAACTTGAGGCATGCTGCTGTAATGAATATTGAACTGTATTCTGGATTCCTAATAGACACCTTAAAAAGGGGCATATTAAAAGGGCAGCCAGCTCCTACTACTTTTAGCAGATTTCATGGTCTTCTTTTAGGCTATTGCAATGAATAACAAATATAAAATATTCATTCTATTTTCCTATTTGCTTTTTCTAACCTACTGAGTCCCTAGAGCACTGTGGAATCGAAGTGCATCTCTGATTGATAGCAGTGAGAAAGCAACTGTAAGTCAGTTTTAAATTGCTCTAAGTGCAAGATTTATAATTTAAAAAAATATATGTAAGGATCATTTTTTCTTGTTAGGGAAGGAATTTATGGTTTTAATATGTAAATGGCAAGTAGCAGCCATTTACATGGTCGGGGCAGGTACCAGACATCTCCTGGTACATTTATTCCTGTAGAAAATGTGTTCACATCGAGAGTCAAAAGGACTTACGTAATAACAAATTGTTCTGATAATTCTGATTTCTGTTTTTCAGACCCTGCTGGCATACAGCTTCTGAAGGGGCAGGGAAAAAAAGGCCCCTTTCCCTCTCCAGTGCCTGTGACATGCATAATCAATAAATGCTATTGGCTGCACTTCTAGAGTCTCAGAAAGGGATTTGCTTTAGATCTAGTGGGGCAGTGGAACTTAATTAGCAATTGATTATTAAGGGAGTTCACTGATGAATAACAGCAATTTTACGTGTATAACTTTATCTATATAGAAAATGTGATTCACAAGCACTGGTGTGGTTTTTTAAGGTCCTCGCTGGAACACAACACAGTTTTGAGGTCCCTCCTTGCTGAGCATCCTGGTCACTGTTTGCCTCTGGCTGATGGGTGACCTCCTGTGAGGGTGACAGGGACCTTGCAGGCATGAGTCCTGGCTGGAAGGGACCTGCAGGGCTCTGGAATAGTTTTCCAGCAGTGGATTCCCATGTGCCCTCACCAGCTGTGCCCTGTGCACAGGGGCTCTGGGGAAAGCAACCAAACTGGCACATAAAAACTGCCTTTCAGGTGTGCAAGAAGGTAAATCCTRAGCTTGGGACAGATAAATAAGACTTCTCTGGCTGCAGCTGAGTTGCTTCACAAAATTTAGTCCCCTCCATCCTCCTCCCATGAAGGCTGAAAACACAGGTGAGCACCCCAGAACCAGCACCCTGGTGTAATCCTTGTGAAGGTTACAGGGGCTCATGCCTTGCTTTAGCTTTTGTGCCCTTCATCCTCTGCTCCCCACGTCCTGTCTTTTCCTCCAGCCAAGGGCTGCTCTGTTCTGCCCCACTTTCCTCTCCCCACTTGTGTCATGGGTTTATTTGGTTTATGTATATGTGTTTTTTACTGGTTTGTCTCCATYATTTTGTCTCATGGGGACTGCATTTAGTACCATCTTACTCCTTTCTTTTTATGCTTCCTACATCCAAATTGCTCAGTATATCACCAACTATCATCCTGTCACTCTCTCCCATACCTGTTTACTGCTGCTCCTGTTTGAGGCTGCAGCTCTGTGTAAACAAGGAGGGGCATAAATTACCCAGAGGGTTCCTGTTCACCTCCCATCACCCACTGGCCATGAGRCACATCACATTTTCCCTGGACATGAAATGGTCTTTTCCCACCATGGGCTGTGGGATAATAAAATAGTTGCTTACAATAGCGTGGGCCTAAGGTGACAGAAAACCARGAGTGATTTACCTACTCTATCTACTTTTATTTATAACTTGTGGCTTCCCTTCTGAGGGGAAAAAAAGGGGTGTTTTCAGTTTCTGGATTTCGGAGCAGAGGGTCAAACCCGAGTTTTTGACTTGATGGTCCCAYGACCTGAAATAATGTATCAAGTGGAGCAAAATGACAAATTACCCTTTAAAATGTGTGCAGGTGTCACTGAGAGTAAATTGGGCACAGAAATTGATTTCATGGTATTTGACTCCTTGCTGAGGTCAGAGCAACTTATTCAGATTTTYAGTAATTTTGGGCACCTACATTCCTTCCCAGACTTGCAAAGTGTGTTTTGCATGCAACAGCTAGTTGTTAGGAAYTAATGTGCCAGCAGCATTGTTAAACAAGACAAAAAATGGTTATTTACCATCCAGGCTTACAATTTGCATCACTGTGCACATTTTCAAAGAAATCAAAGATTCAAGGTCAGGTTGGACGGGGCTCTGAGCAACCTGTTCTAGTTGAAGAGGCCCCTGCTCATTGCAGGGGCTTTGGACTAGACAACCTTGAAAGGTCCCTTCCAGCCCAAACTATTCTATGATTCCATTTCTCATATGACCATTCTAAAATTGCACCAAAACCTCCTAAAGTAATGAGCAGCAAAACAGAGGTTATGTGTCAGCAAGCTCTCGGTACAGGCTGATGGTGTTGTGTCTTCCTGAAGTAAGATCTCTGAAGTCATGGCTCAGGGCAGTGGGACCATCTCCTGCTCAGTAAAACCTCTTGAGTTGGTTTGAGTAGAGATCCTGGGCTGTTCCTTGCTTTACTGGACAGGGATTCTGTGTTTCCATGTGCTGTGTGAGCAGAGCCAAGCAGTTTTCCCAGTGATGATGGTGTTCTTGCCAGTTAGCTGTGCTTCCACATCCAAAATAGCTATGCATGGAGCATGGGAAAGAGCCTGGAGCTGTGTCCCAGCATGGATGTGTGAGGTGGGGAGCAGGTTGAGAAAATGGAGACAAGGAAAACAGCTGCCTTACCATGGGGGCTGCTAACCYCTGTGAGCCTTAGATAAGCAGCTTCTAATACCTTAATTTCCAAAGCTATATATTTTTCTCTTCTTTTCATCTCAAAACCATAAATATTTCAATTTATTCTGAGATCCTGGTAAACTGAAGTCATCATCAGTCACACACTTCCTCTGCTTGCCTACCCTCTAGGTGATGCTAAAGAAAAAGGACAGTAGCACTTTTCTGTCTGGTTACCTCCAAGCGCAGTGGATGTTTGTGCTGTGGTGTGATGGCAATCACAGCAAAGCAGCAATTTAATTGCCAGGCTCTCTATGGAGTGCAGCATAACTCTCTTTGCAGAATTCGACACCGTGGCAAATGTATCTAGTGAAGAGATTTTCTTAAGTAGATAAAAGGGGTCACATATTTTTAAATGGGAACTTGTGTTTTCATTTGTTAAATAACGTTTCCTGTTTTCAGTCATTTAAGAGGATTTTCATCATGCAAACTGGATCCTGAAAGAAACTCAACACTCACATTACGAATTTATTTCTGCAACCAAAATAAAATCTTCGTTTCTGCTCAGTTTAACACAGCGGGTTCAAACAGCTATTTAACATGACAAGGATAAATCTGTATTTGCTATTCACAAAATAGGTCAAATGTTTTAAACGAGACCTGTTCTAATGTGACTTAATTACCAGATACTAAGTTTGAGGTATGAAATACCTAGACGTTTTTGGGAGAACAGATTAGGTGGAGAAAATTTTATGAMAGTACTGCCTCACCCATGGTTCCCAGTGTGAGTAGTATAGCTGACTGCAGACACTGACACATTTGCCCTTCCTGCATGGCCTACAAAAGCTCTTTTATATTGCCAAACTAAAATATCTGGGGCAGAAACAGATGTGATGGAGTTTGGGGTCAAAAGCTGTGGCTTTCATCATACCTGGAGGACAGCCCATGGCACTGATGCAGCCAAGAAAGACCTGTCAGTGCCAGGGACTTCAGCCCATTCCCTTGGCCACATCTAGGGATGCATTTAGGGATGTGCTTGGTTCAAAGGTCACAAAGCATCTCATTGACTCCACATAGAGCTGAAATTCACTTGTACAATGAACTACGTGGTGCTGCTGGCTCAAACAAGAGCTCCTGCCTTGCTCTGACAGGCACGAAAAYCCCAATCAGATGAACCAGCTGTATGGTTCAGTTTGAGCTGAACACGTACGATAGTGGTGTTTAAAAAGTGACTTCAGCTGTGGAGTGCTCAGTTTTGGAAACAGAGCAAGTGTACCAGGAGGAGCCACTTGACCTTCGCCTGGAATGCAGTGAAGTACCACAGCTGCTGCCTGGATGTTTGTCTCTTGTTGTTTTAAAGAACTTCAGTATAGACTTGAGTTTTGTGGATGCAGTGCCCCCCATCATTCACAGCACAGCCCCAGCATCCCATCCCACAGCATCCCATCCCACAGCTTCCCATCCCACAGCAACCTGCAGGTACTTATAACTAATTACCCTGAGAATTGGGGACGGCTCTGATCTCTGCCCAGGAATGTGGGTAGAGAGCTCCAGGGATGCTTCAAAGGAGTTAGAAACATGAGGTGTGTTGGAGGAGRTGTCCTTAGAAGGAAAGCCCTTTTCTGCCTGCGGCAGCCTCATTCTGTGTGGAAAGGGAGACAGCAACCCTGTTCACTCTGTGACACAAGAGCAATTTGCAAGACAACTTACAGGAAAACCCAACCCAGCTCATGCAAACAGAAAATTGCATTTATTCTGGAGCAAAAGCCCACAGCAGGGTGCCCAGAGCAGCTATGGATGGATTCCATCCCATCTCTCTGCATCCAGGTGTGCTTGAACCTGCTTCACMCTTACACCCTCCCCCTGTCCCTCCAGTAGCACCCAAGTGGTGCACTGGACTGGCACTGGAATGGCACAGACCGATTTGGCTCTTGGAGTGTGCGGGTTGGGCTCAGGACAAGGCTCTGTGGAGTCACAGGGACCTGCTGAGAAAAATTAGTGAGAATTTGGCAATTTATGTTCAGCTGCCTTCACGGTAGTGGACGTGCACAAACAGAACTGATGGAGTTTCCTCTGCCTGCGAAGGGAAGCATGAAACAAATTGTTTTGTGTCCAAAGTTTGTAGTACAGCCATGAGRGACTTCTAATTAGAGAGCTAATGTGCGCTTTCCCAGTGATTAGGTAAACATATTTTTTTGTTATTTATAATAGTTTCCATCACACACATTCAACTAATTACAAAAACTTCCCTTGTAGAAACCATTTACAATTTTAATTCCAATTATTTTTCGATAATTCAGAAATATTTTTCCTATTACTCATCAGAAAGCAGAAAGTTAATCCATTCATTACCATGCTGAAAGCCTTATTTGAAACCAACCATGGATTACAAAGTCAGACTGAAGGTGAAAAGCAGGAGTTTGCTGTGCAGAAAGCTGAGGAGGGTGGGAATAGCTGTAAACTCCCCAGTAGCACATGGCTGAGAAAAAGGAATCCTTTGCAGAGCTGAAGAAGAAATGCAGTGGTACTTTTACAGCCTGAACACTCCCATGCCCAACGAGCTCCTTTGTCCCTCTACGTGTCAGCCTGGGATGTGCAGGGCAGGAGCTGCTCCTGCCTCTTTCCCTGGCAAGGCAGAAACGCTTTTGATTTAGCTGGTTTTGCACCAATCTCAAGGAAGAGGTGGGAGAGAGCCCTAAGGATGCTGGAAGGCGGGGCTTGTTGTGTTTGCACCCCAGAAACCTCCCCCAAATCCCACATACACATAACCCACACCACACTGTTGGAAATTGTAGGCATCGGTCATGTGGTAGCTTTGCCTTTAAAAAATACTTGTTTTACTCGAAACCTAAAAGGACCARAGGTTCAAGGTGCCTTTCATAAGAATTGTGGGATGACAGCAAATCTCCTGTGATTCCTTTTGACTCAAAAAAATACTGGTCAGGTTCCCCCCGTATCCCCCTCCTTAAGTTAGGGGCTTTCAGTGGAGCTGCACTGATTAACAGCCCAGGCCAAGGAGCAAATACATTTCTTTAACYGAAATGACCTTTTTTTAATGTACCCAATCTGGAAATTAAACATCCCATCTGATCTCCCATTTGTAATTTTATTATATGAAGCTGTAAGACATATACAGCTTTTTTTTCTCTGACAAGTGATTATGCTCTATGTTACACAGTCATATAAAATCCTACAAAATTTGTTTCTGCCTCCCAGTTTTGTATAACAAACTAAATTCAGAACCCTATAAAACTAGTTTATTGAATTCACTGTGAAAAGCTTTGATTTCCGTACATAAATATTTTCAGAGTTGTATTCTTACTATCTCTTATCTTCTCCAAATATTTACTTAAATACATTTTTTGAAAGACAGTTTCAACCTTCAGAAATGAATTGCTCACTAAAATGGTTTTGACAAGCCATGAATGCAGCATTTAGGTCAGAAAACACAAAATGGTTTAGGTTTGAAATACATCTTGCAAGGCAGGTCTGTGTCTTTTGAAGGTGCACACTCAGAAGGTCCAGCCCAGCCCACGTTTCTCAGCTGACAAGGGGTGTTTGGGAACCATCTGTCCTGTGCCTGAGGATGGAGACACCTTGGGAAGGGCTTTGCAGGGAGCAAGGCAGAGGCAGGGAGGAAAAAGAGGGGCACGAATGACATCCCACCTGGAAACAGTGAGGGCAGATTTGACCTTCCAGTCCTTTAAAGACAATGGTCTCAGCYACTTCTGTGAGGGCACCAAACCCAGCCAGCAGCCTTCGTCTTTCCCAGATGGAGAAAATGGTTCAATGAACACCTATTGTCTCACCACTGCACACCCCACATGCCTCCCCCAGCTTTTTAAGGTACCTTAGTCTTCTGGATGGCTTTTTTTCTAAAAACACCTCTGGTTACTGGTACAGCAGTGCCCGGTTATCCGGGGCTTTGCTGAGAAGGAGCCTGGTTTGCTTTCAGCAATGAGCTGTCAGACACGGCTCCTTTGGACCTTCTTACCATAAATCCTYCCCTGCAACCTGGGCAGAATAAATTAGACCAGGGGAGCAAAACACTGAAGCTGTAGGGGTTCGATGACAGAAACTGTGAAGGAAAATGGGTCTAGGGCCTGTGGCACAGAAAGCACAGATGAATTTCTGCTCAGTGTTTGGCCTCAGAACCCAAGGGTGAAGAGATTTCCTCCGGGCTCGAGTAGCTGCTGAGCTGGCACTGCTGTGTACACTGTGCTGTGTCCAGCAGACTCCTCGCTCCTTTCCTGATGTGCCATGGCTCTGAAAATCAGCTTCTGACACAAAGCAGTCCCTTCTTATTCCCTCATCTACCTCTGGTGGTGGGACGAGACCGAAACTGGGAGGATGGTTAATTTTGTCACTGCTTGGAGCTGCAGAGTGGTAAATTTAAGCTGAATATTGTTGGGTTTTTCCTGGGGGATGCTGGAAACACGAGAAACCTTGGGCTAGAGAGCCAGAGCTCAGCCTGGCTCATCTCTGGCAGCTAATGAGCATGGAGAGAAGGCAAAATGATGGAGCAACACTGCCAAAGTGTTTTCCAGCACATCTCCTGCATTCAGCTATACGAAGGAGCTGTATAAAACCATGGCTGTGTTAGAGTACTGGGATGGCTTACACAGGCATGAGTGGCAGCCGACCTGCACCTGCCAAGCTCTGGCCCTGGGATAGAGACCACTTAGAGAGCAAATACCAGCAAATATGTTTGTCATTGCTTCAGTTTTTTGGAGGGGCACCATTGCAGGAGAGGCCAGGCTGCCTCAGGGAATGAATAAAGGCAGGTAGCGAGTCCTAGAGCAAAGCACGCTGGATGGTTTCCTGGCGGAATGGTGGGAGGGTCTGTGCTTTTKGGCTCTCGTCTCTGCAGATCCAATCCTGCTGCCTTGCCAGCCTGTAAAGCTCCAAAGGGAAAAGCCAGATAGCAGGAAAAAACTCACTGCTGCTAATAAGCAAAGGGACTAAGGAGGCTGGAGCTGAGGAAGTGCATTAAGAGTCCAGCTGAGCGCAGAGCCTCTTCGTGAGAGCACTTTGCCAGAAAGGATCCATTTGCTTCCCAGCCAACYCCAGTGATGGGCAGGCAGAGCTCTGTCATCCTTGTCATTAAAGATTGCTCTGAAGGCAGCAAACMCCGTGCCTGAGGCCTGCCAGAGCCAGCAAGGCTCGGTGACCCTTCCAGCCACTGCAGGTGCTTTAGCAGCCTCCAGAGCGACCCAGCAATGCTGGCTGGGAGGGCAGCAGCACCAAGGGAGCACACAGAATTTCTGAGGGTTTCTAACACTGCCCTGGGAGGAGGGAAACTGCACCAAGAGCTGAACCAATGTGGACTTTATGAGTGGGCCAGCAAATGTTAAGTACAAGGCTTCAGAAGGAAAAGCTTCACAACTTTGTATTCTCTGCCCTAGAGTCACTGTCATCTTAAGATTCAATGCAAAGATGAAAACAAATCATGCTGTCAAAAAATCATGCATTAGAAACAAATTATTCTCTCTAAATGCATCTTGGCAATATAATTGATAAACTGTGAGTATGCAAAATAATTGAAAAAGCAAGGTGGGGACATGCAGGATAAATGACTAAAATAAGGAAGCAATGAACACGTGTAAATAAAAGCCACAATCAATAAATATAAATTACACTGTGACAAACTGTAAATAATCAGAGCATTTCAGGCCTGGAATGTGATCCTTCTTCAGGGAAAACTTGTGTTAGCAAATCTGCAAAAGCCTTAAGAAGAAAACAAGAAGACATGAGGTTATCAGGGCTCTTTGAAATGGCAGACACGATGGATTAACCCCTGGATTCATTACTCAAAACCTTCACCAGCAGTGTGGAAGTAAGACATGTTACCAGCCCACTTCCTTCCTCCACCCCAAAATACAAATAATCCTGACAGGAATGATGCCCTCAGCCTTTCTCACATAGATATAGACAYGGGATGGCATTTTTCCTTCCTGATTTAACCATTTAGAAGGGGCTTTTGAAGGCTAACTATTGTCTCTTGATTCACTGCACTTTCCTCCTCCCCCTTCAATGTCTCAGGAGTCCTTGTGCTGTTCAGAAATACACACTCACTGCAGGTGCACGTCTTGAGGCATTTTTTTGTCCACCACGGAGGATTTTTACCCATCTCTGTTTCCAGGTCCTAAATCCTTTCCAGATCCTGGGGATTAAATTATCGTTGAGACCAGCCCATGCCAAGACCCTTCAGCATGAGTGGGAATGCAGCCTGAATTAGGGATGAGCTCAGCCACTGCTGCCAAGAGTATAAAACAGCCAGAGATCAGCACTGAGGATGGACTGAAGGGATTTGGAATGGATGAGGGCTGCTGGATTTACACCCTGGCCTCCTGGCTGACTCTTGACTTCTGAAAAATGAAGGTGAGGAATGACAGAGCTTCGTTTGCTGTTTCAGAACATGGTTCCTTTGTCTCAGGACAGCTTTAACTTATTGCCCAGAGCACAGCAGGAAGGTTCCTGCTCACCTGCCCACCATGGGTGCAGTAAATCCCTGAGTGTTTGGTGAATCATAGAAGCACAGAATGGTTTGGGTGGGAAGGGACCTTAAAGATCATCCAGTTCCACCCCCTGCCATGGGCAGGGACACCTTCCACWAYMCCAGGTTGCTCCAAGTCCTGTCCAAACTGACCTTGAGCTCTTCTAGGGATGGGGCAGCCACAGCTTCTCTGGGCAACTGTGCCACGGCCTCACCACCGTCAAAGGGAACAATTCCTTCCCAGTATCCCATYTAACCCTGCCCTCTGTCAGTGGGAAGCCGTTCCCCCGTGTCCTGTCACTCYAGGGCCTTGTTCAAAGTCCTTCTCCAGCTYTCTTGGAGCCCCTTTAGGCACTGGAAGGGCTCTAAGGTCTCCCTGGAGCCTTCTCTTCTCCAGGCTGAACRGCCCCAGTTGCCGTGTGTTTACGTCTTGTTAAATGAAAGTGGGTTAGGAATGAAATAAAAATTGTGTTAGTGGATGGATTTGAAGGGAAGTATTTGCTGCTGTCTCAGACTGGAGCTCGTTTGGAAGCACCCTCAGGAGCAGTGTGTAAGGCAAAGATTGCAACCTCCACCCTGCTGCTGGCTTGCAGACAATATCATCTGGTAAAAATACATCATGCTCTATGTCTAGGGGTAATAAGAAGAAAAGAAATTACATTAAAATGCAAACTATTGTCAGTGGTTATTTCCATGGAAAGTCCATTTCCATTTAATAGCAGAGAATCCATCATGTTATGCCTTATTTCAGCTGTGATGGCTCCYGAGAAGAGATGTAGGTCACATCATGTCGAAGGCAGTGCCTTTGAGAAGAGCTCACGGTGCAGTTTTCAGGTAGTGGAGGGGAAGGTTGCTTTACCACTTTACTTTCTAGCCATTCTGGCACCCACCCTTGGCCAAAAGTGGTAGAAAATGTCACTAAATTTGGCTGTGGGGCTGTACCGCTGAGTGGGGGYTGGTGGAGTAAAGCAAGAGAGTGGCAGCCTCGGAGTTCACAYGTTCAAAGAGCTGCTGCAGGGGGTGTAGAAGGGAAAAACGGGGAGAAGCTTTGAAATTTTGGGGTGCAGGTGAAAGCAAGGTTCATTCAGCAATCCTGCATCTCTACAACTGCCCAGGAGCCCTGTTAAGTTAAGGCTGTGCCATGACTTGCACCACAGGGTCCGGGGGAGATGGAGCAGCCAAAATGCCCTGATTTTAATGTAACCCTACAAGCGATGGTTTGGGACATAGCCTTGCTCCAGTATAAGAGAGGATTTCATGAGACTCAATTAGCAAGGTAATTAATTAATCAATTATGTAAAACAGATGAGCGATCTGATTTCCTGTTCTACAGTGATACAGCTCTTTGTTAAAACTTAATTAACACACAGGCTTGGGGACAAAATGAAAAAAAAAGGAAAAAAAACCCAATCCTACAGAAGAATCAGTTGGAGAGAATGATTCCAACAGAGGATGGAAACTGGGCTGGAGACCAGAYGGGATGACAGCCCTGCTCTGAGAGGATAGTGGAGTTATTTTGGGTAGTTCAACAACCAGCCTGATGTTTGTCTCCACCACTACAGCCAGCTGAGCCAAATTGGGCTCTCCTGTCTGCCAAAACAAATCTGTGGTAATTCCTTCTGTGTAACTGCTCGGGGCACACCTTTCCAAGCTGGCTGGTGCTGTACATGACAGGGGAGGCGTTCAGCAGATGTGCTCATTGTTTTTGTGCCTCCCAGCTCCTCTCGCCGTACCAGGAGGGCTGCAGGGCTGAGCTGCAGCTTTAGTGTCTCTTAAGAACCACCAAAGCTCACTGCAGGTGTTGGATTCCTGCGTGACCTGTACCAAAAGCAATGGGAATATTGATCTTCTGTAATAGCCCCTTGTAACCAGAAGTATTTCAACAGCCTACATTAATCTGTGAAAATCTACATCTTGTTACAGTCTCAGTTTTATTTAATTTTACTTTAGGCTAGTAGTTATTTGGGTCATTCCTTTGCCAGTTGTGATAAATTSATACATCATCTGTGATGGAGCAGAACTCTGTCTGTGCTTCTACTTGTACAGACACTTACCTGAATATATTTGCATTAACCRTATTTGTGATATTCAATATAGAAAAATCAGTGTCAAACCTGCAAGTCTCTCAAAATCTGCAAATAATTTTAGAGGTAATATGTTTCCAAAGCTTAAACCAATGTGCTTATGGACCTTTCCTTTAGCAATATGCTCCAGGGTCGATTTTCCCTTGTTCAAGGGCTAGATTGCAAATGTATTGGCTGCGAATGGAAGTAGAGTCATGCTCCAGCAATAATTTTTATTGAGTAACTAKAGATGAGAAAAGGCAGTTACTACCTGGCAAAGACTCTGCATTTTAAGTTTTCTTTACAAACTCTCTCCCTGCCCAAGCCTTTAGTGTGGAATTGCAGGAATTTATAGCGATATGTGGAAGAAGCTGATACTTAAGACCAGTGGCTGCCAGAGACTGTATTTCTTTCTAAGTCTGCTGTCAGAGGGGTTTCTTGCACAGCTACAGCTGGGAGGGTGAATGCAGAGCTACTGAGTGCTCACATCAGAGCCTTTACCTACCTCTGCCTCATTGCAGGGCTGACAGACTGCTGGCAACATCAGAATTTGCTTCTGGCCTTGCTCTTCCCTTCCTGCCAGAGTGCCCCTSTGTGGTTTGTGTGTTTTAAGCCTTGTTTTCAGGGATTCATGTCAAGCAGTTACCAGATATTGCTCACAGGGGACAGGACCAGCCCAGCCTGCAGCAGGAGCCTGCCTCTGCACTCTGTGAGTTGTCATGGGCTGATCCTGAGCTGCTCTAGTCACTGGCAATTTACTGCTGAAAAATGTAGGTTCAGTCCTGGAAGAAGTGGGTAGGACTGCTCTGTCCCTGCTCAGGAGGTCTGTCCCCCTCATTCACAGCCGACCTAAATCTGCTGGTTTCACTGTTTTCTTTCTCTTTCCAAGACTGCAGGAAACCATCTTTTCACTCTGCCTCCTCAGCCCCTCTAAAAGGGCTGGTCTGATTTCAAAAATGGGAGTGCTCAGAAAGTCAAAAGCTTATTAATAGCTCTCTGCCTCTTTTTAATCTATTCAAAAAGCTGTACAGTGTGCAAAGCTGTTGTGACGTGATTTTTCTTTTTTAATATCTCACCCTTTGACTGTCAGTATTTCAGGAAAAATGAAACTAACCATCAGTGGAGGCTGTAATGCTACTGTTTTATAGCTGGTGGTGAACTCAACAGAAAATTTTGTAAGAGAGGATATAAAGGAGAAAGAGAGAGGAGGTGTGTGTATAAGTGTATGCATGCATCTCACAGTAGAGGTTTCACAGAACAAACCAAAAGGAGTATAGTCATATCTCTATATTATATCTCTAAATAATATTGGTAAGATGAGGAGAATATTTACATACTGGAAAACAGTGAAGAAAAGGCCATTTTTTGTAACTTTGTCCTGTGTGCCCCTTTCCATGCAGAGGAATCCCCCCCCCAGTACTGCCTAGGCTGGCAGATTTACTGAGAATGCAAAGTACAACATTTGGGTATGGATGGACTCCACTGTCCTCCAGGTAAGATCCATCCCTGCTATCATCTTACCTTAAACCCAAAATGACCTTTTACTATTGCTGCAACAACATTTCATCCACACACACTCTTCAGTATCAGTGGGGAAGCAACGGCTGTATCTTCTGGCAGGGAGTTCATGGAAATTAGTCCAAGATTCTCATTAAAAATGGAGGATAGAATCAYGGGAAAGCTAAATATAAATCAATGCAGCTTATCAGGACGTGACAGGTGGGATATAATAATTTTCTATGAGTATTTTGATGTATGAAACCAAAATACAGCACCAAGCCCAGTACAAGTAGTTACAGGAGACAATAGCAAAGTATGGGTGATAAAACACAGGCTGAACCTTATATGAGGCATGGAAGGAATTCCCAGGAGTGCATATCCCAAAATTCCAGCGGATATCCCACTCCCCACTCCCAGGAGAGTTTAAAGACAGCAATGACTGAAGCATGAAGTGGTTAAAGTGGGACCTGGCAGTTTCTTGCCCAGCAGCTCCTCGGAGTTGGCAGCGATGTGGCTGGTCAGGATCAGTGGGGTTCCAGTCCCTGGGCGTGTTTTGAGCTCTCCCTCACTCCCCCAAAACAGTTTGGCCCTTTCTGACCTTGACCAGCACTTTTCAGTCTGGTTGATAATAACAGTATGTGTATATATATACACATAAATTATATATATATATATATATATATATATATATATGTGCACACGCATATATTATAAATTTTATATATATATATATATATATATGTGCACACGCATATATTATATATCTATTTATACACCCATTTGTAAATAGAAGGGAGGTGTGTGTGTGTATAGCCATGCATGTGTAATACAAAACAAAGCTTGCAAGCTGCCTGCAATTTGAAAACTAGAAGGAATATTTAAAAAAAAAAAAGAAGAACTCCAATCATCAACCCTTTTTTGACAGCTAAGATCTCATTTGCAGCTCCCACACCTTTAAGCTCAGGATTTCTTTTGCTCTCCTCCCAGTGCTCAGAGCCACACACAGCCTCTGACATCTGGAACAGCTGAGACACTTCAGTATGGAAGATCAAACACTTCAAAGAGTCTCAGAGTGGCTTGGGAAAGGGAAAACCCATTTGTTCTCAGAGTCAGGTAAGGCAATATACTGGCAGTGATGTGTGGTACCCACAGCAAAAATAAACTAACGAACGCAGGCAATTGAACCGAAATTTCAGGCAGGTTCTGACCCTTGGTGACACARCTCAGCCAATGGAGTATGGACAGATACATTATCAATGTATCACCTGATGAGATGATAATTATGCAATTTTTTTCGTTTGGTATTTTTAATATTCCACATACAGAGAAAAGGTGATGAAATAACATTTTAAACTCTGTAATTAGCACTGCAATAATGTTGGCTGTTTAAATTAGTTAATAATATTAAAGAGGAGCTCTAATTTAATTATAGAGACACAAACCCAGGTATTTCTAAATGAGGATGGCTTCCCACCAATTGTATTTAATACAATTTTGCCTTCATTTATCGTGTGGATAATGGCCACGGCAGAGTGTGGCTGTGTTTACTGAATTGCCCTGAATACCTTCAGAATAGACAGAAAAACATGAAAATTTTCAAACTGGGGAGGAAATAAAAATGAAAACTTTCCTCTCTGCCCTTGCTAGTTCCTTAAAAATCAATTTTAATATAATTTGAAAARTTTTGATTTTGGTACAGTTATTCCATTCACTTTGGTTTCATTTCTGCTTCTAAAATAGAGGTTTCTGGAGACCTTACATTAACTCCACAGATTACAGCTGACATTGAACAGAGGCATAAGTTATGAAGCAAATACAAAGGACCATCCATTTCCATGTATGATTAAATGCTGACTCAAGGTAGTGCAGTATTTTCGATCCCCTAAGTTTAATAAAATTCAGGACAGGCAATAAGGAATCGCAGACAAATTAAAATTTATTGAGACAGACAAAAATGCAACTATTTCAGACTACAGTTAAGCATTTACAGTTAACCAAAGGTAGCAAAATGCTCACATTCCACTTAACTCCTTATGGAAAAAGCATTCAGAATTTACTATGCAGTTCTACTTGCTATGATAGTCTACATCCATCTACAGTAGGGACATCGAACTGAAACACGAAATATTTGGATCTCTCCTTACAGATCTACACATTGAACAGTAACAGACATCAACAGCATTGAGAAAAGTATAAAAAGACCAAAACCCACCTACTGTAGAAAGGGCTTTTTGATGTATAGTAACTGTACAAAGCAGTCTGTGGATGAAAGGATGGGATACAGGAGGGACTGCAGAGAAGCCAACAAATGTAGGAAGCAAAGCTTGAGCGACCTGGTGGTCTGGATCAAGTGGTGACCTTAGATCTACGTCAGTTGCTGCTTGAGGGAGAAAAGGCTACAAAACTCCTAATATCAAAATATTCCCATGCTAGAAATGTACACTGAGACTAACAGACTAGGCTGGAGAGGCAAAGAGAAGCATTCACTAACAAACAGTGTTGTTTTAAATATAAACTTTACATTTTCAATATAAACTGTAGAATAAATATTAAATAAACACTTCAAATGGTTTAAAATAATAGCTTAAAAAAAAAGGCAAAGAAAATGAAGAGGATTCTTTGTGTTCCCAGCAAAGGCCAGTAATGACCCAAAAAACCCAACTGTGCTGAAATCTGAACTCAACATTTTGATTTAACTACAGTAGTTAAAAGAAACACAAAGCAATGCCTAACAGTATCTCATAGTCTGTAATATGAAAAGAAAATGAGATTAAAAATTGGTTTGTGTCTCTAAAAGAATGGGACAACTCTGATTCCATTTGGTTTGTGTCTCTAGAAGAATGGGACAACTCTGATTCCATTTTTCACAAAGAGAAAATGTTTGGAAGGTCAATGACTTGATTCAGATGGGAAGTAAGTCCTGCTTTGAAAAGAAAAACAGAAGAAAAAGAAAAAAGAAAGAGAAAAAGAAAATAATTGAATTAAATTAACTTGGAAGCAAATTAAATCCTTTACAAACCATGAAGAATGGAAGGGGCTCGATCTGGAAGAGCACTGGTTCTTGGTAGAATCGCTGGTTTCTTTATCACTGTTTCATTAAATAGAAGATTTTCTTAATGCATCCCCCCAAACTGGACACGCACATACGTATGCACACACATATTTGTGCATAAATGCATATATACAGACACACATAGATATACATATGTATATATATAGGCTGCAGATCCCCCACCACTGGAGGATGCCAGTGGATCACAAAACGGCTTTGCTAAATGCTTTGCAGGATTTGGGAACTCGCTCTCAAAGCAATCCAGAGTCTGAGCTGCCCTTCCAAGCACAACAGCCTGTCTGCCCTGCTCCTTCCCAAGCTGGGAGCCCTCGGATTGGGCACGGCTCCCCTGCAGTCGCACCCAGCTGCCCCAGTCCATAAAATGGCACATTTCCTGTGCTGCCTCTGAGCCAGAAGAACAATTGCACGAGTCAAACAGGTGACTGAACGGTCACCTGGAGAGGGGGGGTCTGCCTGAATCCAGGCCAGCAGGCTTAGGGCAGTGGTGTGTGTTTGTGTGTGTGTTTGTGTGTTTCTGGGTGCAGGGAAATGTGCTACCAGAGCCCATCTGGGCCAGCCAAGGCACCTGCCCTCTCGCCAGGCTGTGCTGGGCATGGAGCTGTTTCACTGGGATGCACCCCATGCTTGAGCTGGTGAGTCTGGGAGACAGTAATTGGTTTATAGTTAGATATAAACCCTGCCAGCTCTGATTTGGAAGCATTGCATGTGAAAGATCACAGCCAGGAGACCACCAGTGGATGGTGGTGCCATGTCTGCTCAGGTAAACTGAAAGATGCTCACATTCACTTTTAAAGGCTTATTTAACAGCTTCAATTTAACCATCTTGCACGTTTACATGTGACACAGAGGGCTGCAGCCTTAGATCCTGGTACTGCCTGCAAGGGCTTGGATTGACAGGCTTTACCCTGTGGAGGTGCTGGGCAGGAGAAGGGATTTGCTATGTGACCTTTGATGTAAGGCATGGTCCAGGATAAGCCACTGCAAAGGGACACAGCACTGCCAAAAAAACCCATAGCTGTGTGTGGAGAATGAGTCCAGTCAGGAGGATGAGCATAATCTGCTGATTGTGGAGCTCAGATTTATGTCAGAATGAAATGGCAGCTCTGTCCCTCAGGTAGGTCCTGCACAGGACAGCAGAGCCAGACCCAGRGAGAGTGGGGATAATTAAGAAAATACCAGAAGAAAACCAGACAGGACGTTTGAGAAGGAAGCTCCTGACAGTGTTCAATTGCTTCTCACAAAATTATATTTAAGGAAAGAAACAGAAATGCTGATTTATCTGTTCCTTTTGCAAGTTGGCAGGATTTCTGTGAAAGGCAAGTAGAAAAAGTGTGCATATGTGTGTGTGTCCCTGTGCTGTGCAGTCATGGACAATGATTTTTAAATACATTTTTCTAAAGCTATGGGAAAACCAAAGGGATTTATTTGAGGCAGGGCAGATTGCAGGCCTTTTGCAAATGACTGTGATGGCAGAYTTTTGGGAGGATGCAGGGGTGTGAAACAACAAATTCCTCATGGTTTTACACATCCTTCTGCATTAATAACGATTATGCAGGCTTGCTCTTTGTTCTCAGGTCATTGATCTGGATAAATAGGAAATAAAAGAGGAGAAAACAACTGAGCCCTTGCAGCACACGATACCTGAAAGGAATTCCACTTCTGATCACATCTGGAAGCAGAGGTCCTACCCAGAGGGCTGCCAGGTGGGCGCTGACTTTGGAGATGGCTGAGGGCCAACGTCCTTGGGCCAATGTACCTAAAAAACTGATTTCTGCCAACCAGTGTGGTATTTTCCTGTTTTCAAGTGACTGTATAACCAACCGTGTTGTGACTTGATGCTGTCTCCACCTCTATATCCACCACTAACTCAGAAAAAAAAAATCTATCTAATTAGTTTTTGGTATAAGAAGCATGTTTTTCATTCTGCTAAATAACTCACTGGCCAACCACAGGCACTGCTAAAATACTTATACCTGCATCCTGATTCAAGTGTGGGGTTAAGGTTCCTCTGACTGYTTCAGAAAACAGCAAAAATAATAAAAGGTCACCACAGCACATTACTGCATCTGAGAACTGCCGTGGGAAAGGACACTGCAAATAATTTAATGTCAATATGCTGTGATACAAGAGCTTTGAATATATGGGAGGTGTCGATGGAGTCATAGATTGGATTTTAATACTATTCCTTTTTAGGAGTGTGTATTGCAAGTGTGCAGCGTGTCACACTGAGCAAAGGGGCTATGCTTTTGAAATATCACCGCCTAAAGCTGCTGTTTTAAACAGGCCTCTTTCAATTAAGGAAATGACAGTTACTGTTGATGGTTAGTGTCTTTGACAGCATTGTAAGTCTGGAATGAGGGGTTGCTAACTGGAGAACAGACAGATCTGTAGTGTGTGAGCTGGAAGCAGAGGCTGCCTGTGTGTTGTTAGTGAACMTCTTGGTGCAAATGAGCTCAGACAGAAGCTGAGGAACAGCTCTGGAGGTGGTTATGATGATACAAACTCACAAAACACTCTCCAGAAACACTCTGAAAGGCAGATGGACTCTGTCCCCTGCYTCTAGGGCTTGGTCCATGATAGCTGCAGGTTCTCAGCATCTCTTAAGATCAAGGCYGTGTTCCTTTATCAAATAAAGAATGTCAGTGAGCTGATCTGTGCCCTGGTGGGAGSTGTGCCTTCAGTGTGAGCTGGACTAAGCCTGTTGGACTCAGAGAACCTAAAGAAGAAAAAATCCTGCCAGTGAGTTTATTTCTGGATTAAACCCCTGGTGCTGGGCAGCCACTGTCCAAAGAGACTTACTCTTTACTGGAACATTATAAATATGGACTAGAAAATGAGGCACCTACTATTCCTTCTTCATGAAAGAAAAAACTGTTTCTGATATGATCCAGGTAACAACTTATGACACAAATTCTCTAACGTGAGAGGGGCTTCTAAGCCTTTGTAYTGGTTTGTTGAGCCCCTTCCAGGATTCTTCTTTCACAGGATGTATTTCATAAGTGGTGCGAGTGAGGATTAAGACACGAAATGGTTTTGAAACAAAACTCATTGCCCCTGTGGATAGAACAAAAATCCCCCAAACCAACTGAACAAAAGCTGTATTCCAAACAGTCCTTGCTGGAAAAAAAGTTGTCATCCAAATTAAATAGACTATACAAAATTAAACTCAGTAGAGAGGGAATATTTGTGCCAGGTACTCTCAGATACAATTGCAGAGATATGATGTGACTTGCAATATTGTGCAAAACGTGAGTCCTCATTATGATGGGCACTACCATATATAACCAATTTCATCATCCTTCTCATCATCTTCATCTTCATCGTCTTCATTAGCTGCTCTTACATGAATCTTCAGTTTCCCTTCTTTGTCTTTTTTTGTTGCTTCAGGTTCCTCTTCCAAATCATCCAACAATACAACAGATCCACCACTGCCAAAATCCCCTGAGGTTTCTTGCTCTTCTTCTGAAACAAGTGAGCAGGAAAGATCATTCCCTCACAGAACACCAAATCCCACGTTCATCACTACCCTTGTCATGCAAGCCACTGTCATTTGCAATGTTATTTTTTAAATTAAGTGGGTCAGCTATTCATGAAACAAGCTTTAAATTTTAGTTTTCATTCTGAACAGGGATAAATATATAACAATTTGCTCCGAAAAATTTCCTTGCATTAACTCCCCCTTATGCATTGTCCTCCTCCTAGAGACATGACTGGAGAGTTCCAGATCATGTGCATGCAGACCAGGAAGTCATTACTTCTTTGTAAATGCTTTAATTCCATCATGGCTCTGTAAACCAGGCTGAAAATGTTTCACAAATTGATTTTATTTGAGTGCATAAACCTCACTCTGCAAATGTAGCTATTGAGCCTAACATCTGTGATATGATTCTGGGCATCTTGGACCTTCTAGGTCTCTGTTCCTTCTCAAAAAAGAAAGCCACACTCACAACCATCACTGAAGCACCCTGAAGGAATGTAGGTGAAATCTTCCTTGTCTAGGCCCAACAGCTAATTGGTGATTTCACTCACCTACATAATATTGTCCTGTCAGCAATTTTATTTGGCTTGGTTGCTCATGTGTACAATTTTACACATTTAGGCCTTCCCTTGTCTGGAAAGACATTATTCATGAAGTCCCAGTAAATGTGCATGCCAGAGTATACAGAACAATATATTTAATAAACCATGCAGAGTGGTCCCAGACCCTTAATTTTAATACCACAAACTGCATTTTCCAGGCTGGTTGCAGAAATGTCTTACAAATGGTTATTGCCTCCTAACTTGTGCTGCACCCCTGCAGTCCACAGGACCAATGAGCACCYCATTTGTAGTCTGAATAGGAAAATACAGGAGCACTTTGAACTCTGGTACTCCTGTTTCCCTGCCGTCCCTTTTGTTATCATACTTGATGGTACAGCAGTGGCAGGGCTTACAGCAGTGTTAATTCCCTGGTTGTCTGAGGAAAGCACATCATTACTCACCACAGCTGACTGTCCCTTGTTTTCTGGAGCCAGCTATCTCATTCCCGTACTTATCCACACACCAGCACTGCCCTGTGCTGCCATGGCACTGAGTGGCTTTGTAATAACCTTCTTCATTGCACCGTGGGATGAAAGCACCTGAGAAAAATACAAGGTGTGCTCAGTAATGCAATCCTCTGCAGCAGCAAACACGTAGAGTATTATAACCTTAGCACTTATGTACATGAAGATCTTGACAATGTTGGCAAGAAAACACATGTGATTATCTGGTGCCTGAAAGGGGGAAGAAATTATATCTGGTTAACTCTTTTCAGACACCCAGGTCACAGTGCATAAATATTTATTMATATCCAGCACATGGAGGAAGGTGGCATGAAGTACAAGAGATAGGTTCAGTCTGTCCTTGAATGATTAATATTCCCACAGAGCCTTTTCAGATTTAACTCTTGTTTTTAAGCTTTTCTTCCCAACTGGATTATTATCTCAACTTCATTAGTTCTGCATTTCCCTTCCATTTGCACTCCTTCAGTGTTTATCATATGAGTCTTTCCACAACACTGTAATTATCCCTGGAAGGTATCTGCCATCTGCTTGCTATTCATACTAATCTCAGGAACATCCTCTGACTTACTGAGAGTTCCCATGTATAAAAGAAGAAATAATGCACAGGCTTTAGAGAGGGACAACGGGATTTGAGTCAGTAAGTCTTTGGATTTGAAGCCCAAGATTTGTCTCACAATAAAACCAATATAGTTCAGCCTTGTAGAGTGTGGCTCATTCTTGCTTCTGCAGACAGAGAAACTCTCAGGAGAAACCTGTGTTATTGTTCTCACCATTTTCAGCAGATACAGCAAATGTACTTCGATATGAAAAGCCCTCTTGTCCTTTGAGATGAGTTAGCTTTATTCCCACTGGAGGTCAGTACATTCATTTTCCCCTTCTTTGTCAATTGCTTCAATTTGAAACATGGCATAAACACACCCTTGCCCCCAAATTTCTTGTCTCAAATGATTTTTGAGAAAGTATTTTTCTCCTTTGTCAAAGATATCTGTGATTTACTGGTGATTCAGTAAAGATTTTTAACTAGCTCCATGTGTAGCATCTATCCAGACAGTACATGGGTCAAAGGGGCCACTTCCACTACATGTCTCACAGGAAAAAATGAATGAGAAGGTGCTGCCCAAATGTCATGAGATTTCCTATATAAAAGACATAAAAGTGGAAGTCAGTCAGTGTCATGCACACAGAGATCTATACAAAGTGAATCTGAATTTCCAAACTCATTGCTCTGCAGATCTTGTCAAATGTTGAATGATGCCAGTGTGGGTCTGGAAGATGAGAACAGAAACCTTTGAACGTCTGCAGAAATCTTTGTATATCAGATCAGTTTTGGAGACCACATCCACTAGTGAGAGTATTTTAATTAATGCCACAGCATGATCTTATAGCAGGTTCACTAATAGGTACCACCATTATGTTCATGTACAAATGTAAGCATGCTAAAGACTCATTTTCASTATTTATAAGACAATAGTTCTAATAACACAGATATGTATTTACCTTTCCAGGTTTTTGTAAGTTAATGCTCTTTTCAAACCTTTATTTCAATATTGATTAGGAAAGGTATTTTTTCATATTTATGCTCATGTCCTCTCTCTGACAAGCACTCCAGGTGTTTATCAAACTATACACATCCTTGGGAAAAGTGCTCAGGTGCTGACTTTGAGCTGGTGTAAATCAGCATAGCTGTACCCATGTCACTAGAGCTGCCCTTTTATATGTGATGAGCATCTGGCTCCAGGGAAGGATCAAAGGGGGAACCTCAGTGGCATTACAGGGTGAGCAGAGAACAGCTTCTGCATTTTAAACTGTCTCATGCTTTCTCTTTTCCTCAGGCAATGCAAYCTTTCCCTTCTCTGAAACAGGTCTTTTTGCATAGTTTGTGTTTCTTGTAAGGTATGAAAGTGTTTCACACTGCCTATAAAAGCTTTAAAAGATTTAAAAATAAATTATGGCCCAGGCTCACTGCCAACATAACTGTGTGTGGAATAGATTCACACTTTGGGTCACAGTGAAGAGTAGAAGGTACTTTTCCTTCTGCGTGGGAAATTCGTGCCAATTTGTATGTAACACTGGAGCTTTAAATATTTAGCTGTGCATACCAATGTCACAGTGTTTGCCAACCATCAGAGGGAAGATASAGCATGTCCTCTCCAATGTGTCAGGTGCAGGTGATAATTTGGAGAGGATAGAGAGTCCCTGGGAACAAGTGTTGCACAATGTGATGATTCTCCCTGTAAGTTGTACACAAATAAGCCTGTCTTCATTAGAAATAAGCTGGCTGCAAACTYTGCTATCCTGGAGCATGGCACCTAGACAGCCCATTTTTTGGATTTGGCATCAGAGAACATCTGCAGACTTTGGAAGGAGAAAGGAGTTTCCCTCTCCGGAGGTTCTTGCACAGACAGTGCTTCCCCACGAGCCTGGACACCACAAAATGTGAGTCCCTTCCCACCCGACTGCTTCAGGCTACTCAATCCTACCTCCCCATCTCCCTTTGTCCTGTGAAGCATTTAATTTTTCCACACAAGCTTGAACAGCTCTGTTGCATCTGTATCCTCTTTATGGACCCAGAACTATATCTCTTTTTTTTTTTCTTTTTTGCATCATTTCCTTATCTATATAAGACTCCCCTTCCTTAGAGAACATGAGGAGAATAATTATATGCTAAAGATAGTGAAGCACACAGGTAAAAGCCTGACAGAATTAAGTGCTAGCCAGCACACAGCTCCTTGTATTAGTTATTATATTAGCTGAATCCACAGGGTTGATACAGGAGAAAATAGTGATGGGAGCAGAAATTTATTACTTTAGTGATGTGGGAGAAGCATTATCAGGCTGCACAGTTGTATGCTCTAAAAGTACAGTCTCTGCAGTTAATTGTACTCTAGCTCAATCTGGTAGGAAAAGATGAATAGTGCTGTTTGCTTTTTAATTCAGTCTCCTGGGACGCTAGACTACATTTGAAAGCCTCCAAATTCAACATATCTAATGGCAATGGCTTTGAAGTACTTTGTTGCAACTGTCACGTGTTTTGAAAAATATATAGAGAAGAAAATATCAAAAGTCATCATTTTTATCAATGGATACAAGTTAACAAAAACATTCTTCATGCTACCGCCCGGGCTGTAACGGCTGTGCTTTCTACGTCAGGGTCAGAGGAGGAAAGAGAATAATTAAAGATTAGTTTCTCTGAAAATATTAATCTCTCTTTTCCATCTTTACTGTTGCTACAAGTCACATGTATGTTTGGGCTCCCATTTGAATGATTTTTCAGTCAGTGAAGAGAAAAGACAATGTTTTCTGCTGTATAAATAGCTCTGATATCAAATTAAAATCTCCCAGACAGGTGTCATTATGCAGCCAGACTTTCAGGGTAGGTGAAGCAAAGAGTTCCTCTTTATATTATAATTTTCTAGCTTGTGGAACAACCTATGCCTGACATCTTGATTTGTTGAGCTTCACCACTTTCATCCTTCTTTATTTTTTTTTTTTTCTAATACAGTTGACTGGAAATTATTTGTGCTAAGGGACCATTCTTACTGCTTTTACTTTGTCATTTTACTCCTGCTATTGTGATCAGATCCCAGTGACATGTGCTACAACCACCTGCATGTTGAACTACCTGCAACCCAGGCATCATTCTTCCCACACACTGGAACAAACCACTTATGTTTCAACCTGGATGACATTTATTGCACATAGCAAATAACAGCAAAGCATAAAATAAATATGGGATAGTCAAAGCTTTCTATTAAGAACTGGGCTTCTTATTCTTTTAGGTGGCTTTGAAAATCATGACACCCATGAGACAGAGAACACTGTGACTTCCTCTGCCACAACATTCCCTTGAACACAAATATAGAATATTTCCTGAATGGAGCACACATACCCTGAGTGATCAATCCTCCCTTTGCTCCCACAGCTAGGAACAGCAGGAGCTGCAATTCTGACACATCTTAATCTTCACGTGAACTTGCTATGAAAGGATGATAGATCTAAACCACAGTCCCTGTGGCCTTTGGGAATGTTTATTCTTAATTTAAACCAATGAATCCAGGTTGGGATTGTTCACAAGGCACCTGAACCTTGAGTCCAAATGGCGGTGGCATCTGGGACTGGCAGGATTTGGCAGAGCTGAGCTTTGCAGGAGCTCTGTTTGCAGGGTCTGCTGCTGAGTATTTAGAAACACCAGCCTGGAATGTGAGAGGCACCGAGCAGCAGAGCTGACGTGCACGCTCTGTGCTGCAGCTGGTGATGCTGGGAGAACCTGACATGTTCTCTGTGTGGGCCTGGCAGCTGGGTCTGAGGTCAGCCAGACTCCTCCAGGGTGAAACAGGGCTTGCTGTGAACGGGGACTTCCCTCTGTCCTGCTGYGCCTCAGTGGTTGGGCTCTGTGGGCACAAATGGGTTGGGACAGAATTTTCAATAAGACACMAGCACATAAATGCCAGGCTACACATCACTGGGTGACTTCAGGGGAGGGAATTAGTCACCTGAAGTTTTTTCAGTTCAACAACCTGATTTTTTTAGCAATTAAGTGCGAAAATGCCAGATGGGGATTTATTTAACTTAATTTTAGATATCTATCAGAGCAATGTAAGTTATGATTCAATTCAGGCTCCCAGTAGGCACGAGAGAGAGGGACAGGCATGACCACGTCTTGCAGCACAAAGCATCCTGCAGGGCTGCCTAAAGTGAGATGATAGGAGTTCCTGTTTACTATACACAGAATATACTGATATGTTTAAAGAGTGATTAGGCAAAACTGAACCCCAAGGAAAGCCTGCATTTCACCATAACTGGAAGGGACATGAATGCATTGGTGATGCACCTTCAGTCATCCTTCAAAAATGGGAGGCTTGGGTATCAGGCAGCCTCCCAGTGCTTTGACCTCTGAGGTGGTGAAGGCAGTATTAAGCTCGGTGCTTAATACAAGGCTTTGCATTTCTGGAGAGCTGCAAATTAGTTCTGAACCCGTTGCCATGCTGACACCTGTTCTGTGTGTTGCTATCTCATTATTTGTTTAATTTCATAGTGTCAGGCCTACACTCGCTGCTGCATACTCCCGACTCAAAACATTAGTCTCTAATTGAAAAACCATTACTGCATATAAAGTTACAATAATCACAGAAGCTTTAATTAGTTGAGTAAATGAATAGCAAGTGATCGAACTTACCCAACAGACTCTTCCCTCTACTTAGCTTTTGAATTCTATTCATTTCATTCTGGCAAGGAAGACCTAAAATATAATGTATAAGAATCAGTTTCCAGATGGTGCGGGACAGGCTCTGTAATGACTGGCTTCACTGCTGACATGAAATGTAGACTACTGTACACCTGGGAATGAGAGGRGCCCATATGCTGGTACTGTACCACAAAACAAATTTATGTCATTAACTCCACTAATTAAAAAAAAAAAAAGAAAAAAAAAGCAGCACACTGTAGTTGAAAGTAGCGTTTGGGGGCCATTTTAATTGTTAAACCATTCTACCTCTCTTTTCACCAAACTGACATCATGCCAGCTCTCTGATGTATGACTTGCTAATTGGTTAATTTCTGTGTTAATAAAAGAGTAAATTCTTGAGCTTTCTGTCAGCAATAGAGCTTATTTCTAGACTGTGTACACTGGCACTTTACTACTTTGTTTTAATGATCAAGGGATATTAATATGGTTCATCTGTGACATTAAACATGGTTCCACAACGCCCTTCACACCGGTGCTGGGGAGAAGAGCTCTTTAACGCACCTGCCTGCCAACAACCAACCTCTGCCAGCAGGCCCTGAAACAGAGGGAGAGCCAAACAGCTCCTCTTTGTGCTGGAAATGTAAAGACTCACCGCCAGGCTTCTGGAAGCAGTAGCACCACTCGTTGTTGGAAAGCTTCCCGTCTTTGAAGGAGTCGCAGGAGTTGAAGAGCGGCTTGACACACGGCTCGTACTTATCCAGATAAATGGCACTGATCTCCGAGGGATCCAGCAGCAGGTCATAGTTCATGTCAAGTTTGTTGAACATCCAGCCTAAGGAATCCTTACAGATTGGTAGGATGCTGGTGTCAAATCCTGTAAGAAGACAGGCAAGTGTTCCCCAGCTGAACCCCAGCACGCCCCCGGCACAGGAACCRCTGCTAAGGTGAAGCTTTGCTAACTTTCCTTTTTTTGGCTGGACTCTGAATGTTAAGTTGTCCTGCCCAAAGCAGAACAAAATCCCAAGATTGAACTGATTGTGTGAAGCTTAAAATCCAAGCACAGCTACAACCTAGAGCACTACTCACACTCTGTAGGAGCTGTGGGGTGGAGAGGGCTGAGATTCAGAGCTGATTTCTGTAAATCAAAGTTATTTCTACTCAGAAAATTCTTGCTTGTTTTTTTTCCAGTCCTCAGTCCAAGTAGGTTGGCCTGGTTCCAGGAAACTGAAATGTGATGAGAAAAGGCTGCATCCACCATATTTTCAAACTAGACTGAATCTGAATGCAATTTAAATCCTGTTTCCCAGACTYGTTTCTAGTTTCCTGATCAAATTCTTTCTTGCTGTGCTCTCACCTTCTACCTCTCATCCTTGCTTTTCACTCTTCAAAGCCCCGTCTGTGTGGTTTGTGACAACAAACTGCTTTGATCTGGACTGTGAGCTGTCTGGGGGAGGCGGGGGAGAGAAGAGGTGAAGTGTCTCTGTTCCTTACACCGCTCTGAGGAATGGCACTGCTTCAGCTGGGAGCTGCCCAAAGCTGCCCATGCTCTCGTATGCAGCACCAGCACCACTCCTTCCTGCAGCCTCCAGGATTCTGCAGCAATACAGGAYTCTGTTCTTCAGCGCTTTGGAAACCATCATCATCATTCATTTTAATAGCCCAGATTCTTCAAAGACTGCAGCAGCAGCAGTGGTTATCACAGAAAGCCCAAGTCATGCATATAGATACCCACTGTGTATATGAGATACATGTTCCACTATCCTGCAGTCTCCAGAAAAACACTGGCATTGCCTTCTTCCACAAACAGGACAGGGTGTCATAAATCCACACTGTCATGGTATTTTTTCAATGCTTAGACAATTTCCAAGTTATCTACAATGTAAGGAAGTATATTTATAATACAAATATAATAAATGTGATTACAGGGATATTGGTTTCAACCAGGACCCAGAAACATGAATGCATTCGCTGGGGAKTTGCAGGGACAGGGCTCTTGACACCCCAGATCCTGTGCCCAGCCTGCTCCAGCTGTGAGCAATAACCYGCCCGTGCACAGCTCCCTCTGCTTTGGGCCACGTGGAGAAGCCTGACGAGCTTTTTCCTTTGGCTGCTTCTTTCATTGAAAGAGGTCAAGCTTAGTTTTATTTGCTGTACGTGTCCCTTTCAGGATGCTGCTTTGTCGAAGTGAAAGCTAAGATGTTGCGGGAATCACGCTGACAGTTTGTCCAAGCTCTGCAGCCTACCTGCTATTTTAGGCATTAATCCAAAGGAGAGCAGGGTTTTATGCTGGAAGCTGTGCTTTTTGTATGCAACTGTGGCTGGAGGTTGTCAGTGACACAGAGGGACAATCAGAAGGGTTAACTAATGGGAAGGTTTGTGTCATTCATAATACATGTTTCTCTAAGGATGGAAGAAGGTAACGCCATTTCCTCAGGGCTAGAGGCAGCCCAGGCGGGGAAGAGAGAAATCATGCTGAACATTTCATCACATTGTTATGCTGTTATCTCCTTTAACATTATCTAATCATGTTCGAGCACAGTGAAAAAGGAAAAGGCTGTGTGAATAGATGTAGAGGGGACCTGCTTGCCTTGCTGAGGCAATTAGAAATATTGACTTCAATTATTTTAGTCGTCTGAAGAAGGCAAGCCGGATTTGGTCACTGTGCAATCTCTTGCTGAGTGAAAGGATTTGAGAGTCCTTGCCTCTGCCTTTACAGAGCAACAGAAGCAGGGCACACAGTCCTGCCCTGTGCARGTGTATGGTGCTGGATTCCTCACCTTGAAGCAGGTTAGAAGTAGTCAAACAGGCAGGGGTGGATCATTCAACTGCATGACGGAGATGGGATCAGTACGTGCTTCAGCTATCCCAGTTTAATGGTTTCCAGGAGAAAAAGAGCTGTTTTCTAATGTCTGCTCTTTTTCTGCACAGATGCCTTCTCTTGTAATGGACTCTGCACCCTGTTGTGGCACTGCTGCAAAGATGAGTAACCACAAGGTCTGTTGTATAATCAGCTGAGCGTGGTATGTGTTGCTCAGCCCTGATGGGTCTCCAAAGGTTATCTCTTAACTGGAAAGGATCAACACAGGGGAGGAGAGGATCCTGGAATGAACTTGCCCCTGACAGTGCCTGTAGATTATTTCTGAGTCTTGTTTTCCTGCCTGCTGGGAGGTCTCTACCTGTGTGTACAGCAGGGATACACCAGCCTGCCCTCGGCACTGCTCTGAGCATATCACCAGGTAGTGACGGAGGTGAGTACAAAGCTGCTCTGTGACTCACCATCAGGGCTTGGATGTGAGATACAATCATGAAAGGTCACTCAAGCAGACAGTTAATTACATTAGTTGACGAGGTTATGATTATAATTTCTTATAAACAAGGGAGCTTTTACTGTTGCGAGCAGAGTTCCAGGTTAGGTTTATTAAGAGGCTGGTTTACTAAACAGTGCTGGATTATCAGACAGTGTGGTCTGGAAGTCCTTAAATATTGAAGTGGTAGGTGTGACAGAGTCCTTACCTAGATGGTTATTATCAGTAGAAAGGTTCATTCTCTAATTGTCCCTCAATATGTAGTTGAAGGTAAATAGTAGCATCTACATCCACTTCATATCGTCTCCTGGTAAAAGGTACTGCCCACAAATCACCTTTTGCAACATTGCATCTGCAGCCCAAATCCAACAATCCTGGATGCTCTCAGCACCCAGCAATAGGTGTGAAAGCCGAGCGTGCCCTACGTGTGCAAAACAGGCTCTGACTCAAGGCAGAACCAGGGCAGCTGATGGAAAATGGCTTTTGGAGCTCACTCACCTTCACTGTGCTCCCATCAGCCTGGTGAGGCCAAGTGATGTTGAATGAATTAAGTCTTTGGTAGAGTCTTTTGATACACTTATCTACAAATATGATGCAATTTTCTGGATGACATAAACCATATGCTGTAATTCTGTCAAGAATTCAGTGCGGGGTTAATAGGCTGGATTTCCAGCACAACAGACCCAGAATAAGTAACCTCAGTGAAAACTTTCCTGCATCTTTCTGTTCATCAACTTGGTGCTGCAGTGCCTTTGGTGAGAAGCAGGAGGATGGTGCAGGATCCACATCCCTCTTGCTCCTGGCTCCTTGGCAGAGGCTGAACACAAATGCCAATTAATGTCAGTTGAGGTGGTGGTTGCTCTCATCTGGACACCTGCTCACAAAGACCTGGATCGAGATCATCGTGTTTCTCTTTCCAACTGACAGCTGTTCAGCATCCTAACAACTTTCATTCATTACAGGGCTGGAAGGAAATCAAACTGGTGACCTACATGTAAAAGTCTCACATCCCATTAATACATAAAATGCTCCACCTCCTCTGAATTAAAATGGAATTAAATTTAAGAAAGTCTTCAGGTGAAAATCCTAATTAGAAATAAACACACCTTCTGGCATGAAACAATTATTTTCCCCTTTCAAGAGTTGACTTACATGAGCCATTTTTATTTTATTAAAGTATACTAYAATTAAATTAACAGGGGTATAATTAACCTAATTTCCCCCATCGCTTAAAATAAAAGAAGGTGGAGAAGAAACGTTCCCCAGAAAAAATCCATTATATTGCATAGATCTCTAGCAAAAGAAAAACAACACCCACTCCAACCAAGGAGACCCTCTAGATACAATACAGGGATGTTATGAATTATCAGCAGGCTCAGGAGCAATTTGAATCTGATCTTGCTACATAATTAGTTTTATTATTTCCTTGTGTCAAAGCATGTCCCTGAGTTTCTTATATCATTTATTGAGGAGCCTTTAATTGCACAAAGCCTGCAGAAGACAAAGTACCTGTTCCATGGTGCTTTGCAGGGATCAGAGAGCTCAGGGAATGAAGGTTTGAGATCTAAACCCAATGATCTCCCTCATCCTTTTCCTTTCAAGAGAGTTAAAAAGAAAACAAAAAGGAGGGTACTTTTTTCTTCACCTAGGGGTGAACTCAATACACTCAAAGTGCTTATTTACACTCACACTAACATCTTGAAAAATTAATGTAGCATAGAGAAATCTCTGCTGGAAGACCTTCTCCAGACAGCCGACGTGTCCGAGGCGTCGCCRCCATCGCATCCTGCCATCTGTTCCTTCTATTGCCACAGGGGCACATCCCAGATGGATTACTTTGAGGATGTTCATGCCTGTTAAAACTCTGCAGGCATAACCAAACCAGTTCAGTTTAATGAAGTGATGTGTCTGGTGAGGAGGGCAACACATGCAGAGCCATAAAAAAGGGCAATGTGTACATCAGAGCGTATTTCCAGAGCCGAGTGTGTCCTGTTTGCCAGGATTCACACACATTCTTTTCTACAGCCTGGGTATGTGAACTTTGCTTTGAATTCCGAGCCCTGTGTAAGATGTCTTTCATTTTTCCAAATGTTTGAAGTTGGAGAGAGCCAAATACTGCTGTCCTCACTCTGTGAGTATTTTCAGTGCCACCAGAGAGAATGTGAGCTGCAGAATTTGGCACACACAGATTAATTCATGAATACTGTTGCAAAACCTCGAAAAGAAAAACAAGCCCAAGTTTTGTGGCATTCAGAAATGGTTTAGGCATCTAAACTCATAAAGTTTCTTTCTTTTTTTTTTTAAACCGATAGAGAAAAAAATAAGAAAATGTGCCAAACTAAGTCAACAGTCTAAAAATGAACATTGTTGAGATCAAGTGTTTAAGATCATCAGGCAGCCTTTCAAATAAAAGCTGCCAGGAATCAAACTAAACTAAAAAGAGATAACAGCTCCTCTGTGAATCAGAGAAAACACTGCAGAATTATCAGGAATGTTTTTCTCACTGAAATTGCTTAGGAAAAAAAAAGACTCAACACCTTTAGGATTGTATTTGGTCTTTGGCCTCTGGCAAGGTCATCATGAGGATCTCACAGATCATCTGCACAAAAAACRTCCTTTTGACAATCTGATAAAATGACATTTCCTATGATACTGCGTAAACGATTTCAAACAAAGTATAAAGTCCTTGAGGCTTTCTGCCATGGGATCTGAAACGAATTCACATCTGGAAGCCATGATTAGCTGCACATCCACTTGTTTTTTGCACTATGGTTCGGATCCTCTGCATGAGAATATCTGTTTTTGGAGCACCGATTCAGAAATAAGTAGGACATACAGTTTTAGAGATACAGGCTTTGTTGTAAATACTATGCAAAGTAAGAGACACATGAAAAAAGGTCATTTACACAGAACGTGTCTGGTTTCACCACATAGTTTTAAGATACAATCACTCGGCATTAATGGGTTTGACCACAGCCCTGAGCAATATGGCCTGTGGTACATTGTCTCTTTGGGAAGAGACAATAGGTTGCTACTCCACCTCAGAAGCAGCACAAAAAAGAGGGGCTGTGGAGATGTGGAACAACTGTAAATGCCCACCCTGATGTGCTGGGTCTGCTCTGCTGCCCTTGTAGCCTCTGTGGTGTCACAGTACAGGGGCACCAGGTGAAAAGGAGCAGCTGACTGGACCCTCCAAATTCTGTGTGTGCAGACCTCGGCTTTAGACAGCTCATCCCAGAGAATCAGTGAAGTGACAGTGAGACACACACCTAGATAAAACTTGTGCATCCTACTTTGCAGCCCAAGGGCCCACGTGCTTTGGGACATGCTATTTAAAAGAATTAATGAGTCCTTACACAAAGCGAATTCGCATCTGCTCTCTGATGAGCATGACCTCTTTTGACGCTGTTATCTGAGTCTTTCCCCTCCCTGGTGGTAAATGACATCAAAATCAGTCATGTTGGCTTAACCCACAGAGAGTAAATGTCCTCTAGACTGTTCATTTTTTCCCCTTCTTTAAATAAATAGAGCATCAAAGGGAGCAAAGATGGTGTTATTAAATACCTAGGACACCATAGATTCCAGCTTTCCCTACCAATTAACTCTTCCAGCTCCATGGCTCAGATATGGATGTTTTAATTATTCTTTCTCTTATATAAGCTGTTAGCAGGAAATTGTAAAGTCAAGTCTAAGTGAGTTTTTTCCAACACTGGCATAAATTTCCCTATGGTTGTATGCCGTATTTTTGGCTTATGCCACTGACTTTGGGTCAGAAAATGCTTGGCTATAAGACTGATGTGTAAGCATAGACCAGGGTCCAACCCCAAGAAATAATTTGGATGCAGCCACACTCACTTGGAGGGTCATGGAATTTAACTGTAGAGGCACAAGCTACATCAGTTTAGTTAACCCCAAGGCCTGAGAAAAGTCCTTGAGCAGTTTCAGTTTCTGGTATAGAGATGATCTCCACGGCCTTCAGACACAGTTATTTGCCTGACTAACTTGTGAAGATCTCTCTGTTTCTAATTGCCAGTTTTCAGCCAGTTTGGGCCAGAGAGAGGACAGAAGGACTGCAGCTCCTTCAGAAAACAGCATTTATTTGCAGGATCATGCCTCAGGTACCTGCTTATTCACTGGCACCTGCCTGACAGGATGTTGTAGCACCAACATCTGTGCTCAGTTGAATTTTCTCAGGCTGGGAAGCTCCTACAACACTCAATGTTCAACAGGAAAAGGGTTTTCTTACTGCCTTGTGCCGTCTCCGAGCTCGTGGGTTTGATGACACGATTTGCGTCCTCATGAAGGGCACCGAACCAGTCTTTTAGTCTCGAAGCCAGATTCCTCAGTTCTTTGTCTGTGCAAGCTAGGAAAGAACAAAGCACCACACTGAGTCAGGAGCACCAGGGAAAAAAAAACCCCTTCCCCAGAGAGTCCATTAGAAAAACATCATTTATGGTTGTAAAGTTCTTCTCATTAAGAGCTCTGAAGGAAAAAGAGAAGGTCAGGGAAAAGGATGCAAGTTAAAAAAGAAAATGTAAGTCATTATGAATTATAAGTTGTACTGAAGTGCTTCCTTGGAAGCTGACATGATTGGTGATGGAAGAAGCGCCACGCAGAGCTCCCCGCCGGTTGGCAATTAGAGCTATGTGACTCTTTAACTTAAATGTTTTCACCTTTTAGGGTTTCAGAGAAAAATATCAGTCAAACAGATGGGGAGGAGGGACATACTTGCCTAGACATGCTACTTGAAAAAGATGCTAAGAATAATTTATAACCGCATTTGGCTTAGTATAAGGCTATTATCACAGTAATAGAAAATATATATACTTATTTATATACAGAAAAAATCGTTATGTTGCTCTAGTTCTACTGCAAGTGAGACTTTGCCACCTCTGAAGGTTGTCAATTCCATTTTGTTAGCTAGGTAAAACATTTATTTTCTTATAAATATTACTGAGAACAAGTATCTAATTTTTTCAGAAATTTCTGCCAAGAGATTGATGTCCAGCTGAAGAAAATAATTGTAAGGAAGAAAGCTGCATTAGTCACAAGTTTCTGTCAGAAAAAATATTCTTGTTTCTGTATCATGTTTAGTACTTAAAATTCACATGCTCAGGCAATTTTATTATTCCTGCTGTGCACTCATTCTACATTTTAAACGACATTTCTTGGAATACAGAGCATGATTTTATGCCATAGAGGCAGACATCCTTCTCAGTCACAATAAGTCTTCTCCATCTCACTGCACATTATAATATTCTTCCTTCCACCTTACTGAAGAACAATTGAGTCCCACAGCTCTCCCAAGTTAAACTCATTTCTCCAATGACTGCTTGGAGAAACCTGCTGATATGTCATGGCTGTGCTGAGTATTTGTTTGTTCTCACACTTTATTTTGGGACAAGAATAACTCTGAAGACAAAAATTGAAATTATAGCCTATAATTTTAGCATTTGGTGGAGGGGGAAAGAAAGATTTTTGCTTTCTTTTCTGTAATGCTGAAAGAGTTTGATACATTTTCCTATTAAAGATGAAAATCTGAAGATCACTATCCCTTTAAGGCTGAGTCCAGGTAAGGAAAAATCAGGTCTTAAAGAAAAAACCCCAACAATTAATGTGAAATAAGTGGAAGACAATGCAATACTAATTGTAAAATGGCTTACCTTACTGAAAAAGCTTATCACTTTATTTTCTTACTTAACATTATGTTTTATTAATTGTAAACTATTGTATCTTTGCAAGTTGGGTGAAAAAAAAAAGGATTCATTTGTCCAAGAAATGAGTAATATAATTTTATTGTGCTAACCTGTACTTATTAAATAATTATTGTGGCATGTCACCTTTAGGCTGGAACTCTGCACTACAAAAATCCATTCCTCTGCCTTCCTGACCCCTCATTGTGCCTTCTGCAGAGGTACCCTGAGATTCACAGACATCAAGGCCCAAGAAAAAGAAAAAAATAGTAAAGAAAACACCCTCTAGAGCCATTTTCCTATTTTAGATTTGTGTACTGCAAATACAAACCCAACCCCAGACACTCCAGCAACCCAAGTCAAATGCTGGGCAGGAGCACCCTCCCCTCCTCTCCCAGCCTCAGCACCCTGCAGGATGCACTCCCCAGGGCCAAACTAAAGTCGCTAAAATAAATCTCACAAAGTGGGCATTTGGTGTAAACTGCATTGACTGAGGTAATTGAAATCCATGCTTTTAAATTGCAACACAAACCAGGACTGAATGCACAGCGTAGGTGGGACAGAAGTAATTAATTAATGGTAAACAGAAGTAATTAATGGTAAATCAGACTTGAAACAACTCCTCTCTGTGGTGGAGCCAATCAAACATGTCAGGCTCTGTAAAATGCCATTTGTAATGAAGTTGTTACATTTTTTTGCATGTCTCTAACTCAAACCATGTTGAGAACCAAGTTTTTTTGAGTCTTTGAGAGTGGACCCTGGGTGATTTATTGCTCTTGTTTTTGCTGACCACAAACCCTGCAGATTTCCTTTGGAGTTTGATCTGAGGCATGATTGACAGTGAGCAGAGAACTGGAGTTTTCTGCATTCTGGACAGTTTTTCTGTGAATAACTGAGTTATTCCCTAAGTATGCTGCTTAAGGGTGATTCCACATTGGATATGGTGTTGATGTTCTCTCTTAGGACTGCAGTCTTTCTTCACTAGAATAAATGTTGTTTCATGAGTCAAACAGGAACCAACTTTGCTGTTAATATGGAGTGAATAATAAATTTCTGGAGAAAACTTCAAAAATTTACTGTTCAGTTAAATTTCTATTCAACTATTTAATGCCCTCAATCTTTCTCCTGCACATTAAAATAGAGGAAGTATAATTTTATTTTACATTTTCTGTACTAAATTTTATTTTAATGCCATCATGACTGGTTAAAAATATCCTGCCTCTTTAGCTAATGGAACTGCATTCTATTTTATTTATTTGATTTGAACCTTATCAGAAACATATAATTGTTCTGAATTTGTTTGTTTTGGGGCACATTTGGGACACTTCAAAGAGGATTGACATTCAGAGGGCAGGAGTTTCATACAAACTTAGTCAGGCCCAGCCTTCAGCTGGGCATCCAGGAACCAGAGCACTTAATATTTTATTTCTGGTGGTGGGGTCCATTAGTTACATATCAAACAATTAGAAAGCATAGCTCTGAGGAGCCCTAAGATCCTTATATATAAATTTACATTAGCAGAAGTTATAAAGCATTTTTAAGAACCCTCTTCATGAAAAATGCAGTGCAAATGTACCTCTTTACTAATAATAGAAGTTTCAAGTCACATTTCTCAGATGAGCAGAACAAGGCTGTAGGAGGAATGGATGTGATAATGGGTTTCTTGCTATTTGAAGATTTATAAGGAGAGAACACTGGGGTTGCAAACAATATGGATATTGACATGACTTGAAGCACTGATTAAAAAATGCAGGATGAAGAGAATCACCAAGGGAGGAATCTCCCCATAGTCCCTCTCTCACAACTGAAACCTGTCCAGCCAACTGTCAGCAGTCATTTAAAGCTCTGTGCTGTGAGCCAGAGCCACGTGCAAGCRTATGCAAAGAGGCACTTTCACTGGTGTGTATCTCCTCCAAGATAAGAGACTCTGGCCTCAATTCATTTCCTACACCTTTTAAAAAGAGAACAACCCACAATTCTTTATCCTTGCCATTTCACTGATGTCACCAAAAGTTCTGCTTTAGCAGCCATCTCATTTCAGATCCCTCTGCAACATTAATTCCTGGGTCCTTCCCTGCTGGTGGCTTCGATGACAGCCGCTCACAGCCCACGGCTGCCCCGTGTGCAGCAGGGTGGGGTGGCTGCTGCTCCAGCCAGGGATGSAGAGGCAGGTTGGGTAACACCCAGCTCACCAACCTGACCCCAGAGCATAGCCCCTGCACCTGAGGTGGCAGTGGCACCACGAGCAGTGGCAGAATCTGTCACTTCTCTGAGCGCTGGCAACACGAATGAGGGACGGAGATCTGTGAGCTGCTGGATCCAACAACATCTCAGATCTGCATCTGCAGATGTGACAAATTATCCTGCAGAAGTGATTTATTAGCGAGCACCTAAAGTGCAGATTTATTCCCAAGGGTGAAGCACTTGGTCCAGCAGTTATTTATTCCTCACAAACTGAAAGCACTGGTGCTAAATACCTATTCTCACCAAGCAGAAAGCATTAATCTGACCTAATGGAAAACCATTAGCATGCTGTAAAGGCTTGGGCTTTTATGGGCCTGCTTTTGTTATGGACTTTTTCAGCTCTACAGATACTAATCTATATACATTGGTGATGAAAATTAGCAGTATAATATTTAATTTCACTCTTTCAGATAGGGACTTTCAATAGTACTTCGTGATAGAAATCAACATTAAAACTGAACTTACCCGTAGATGTAAAAGATTAAATCAATACTGAATTACATCCCATTTTTACTCCAGCCTAGCAAAGCAATATTGTAAAATCTCCATGCACTAACAGAATAAAAACCTCAAGCCTTACAACTTCTACTGCAGTGAATTCTAAACAAAACTTAGTGCTTAGGAAGTATGTTCCTGCAGTACTGTATTAGTGTCTCACTTGCTGCCGGAATATTCTGGCACTATGTGGCAAACAAGAAGTCCATATTGTCCAGGAACAAGTTACAGTGATACATTGCACCAATAAGCAAAGTATGTAACAAGATTCACTATGTACAACAGGGTTTATGTCATTTGACTTTCCTGTCACCTCCCTGGCATTTGTCTGGTGCCTTCTTGCTCCTATCATTTTATTCTGATAATAACTCTTACAAATAGAACTACATTACTATCAATTACATGTGAAGACAGTGGTTCTTTGGGTTCATATTATTGTTGTATATTACTAAATAGTCTCTTAGGTAGAGATTGAGGAGCAAATTCCGTATGCCCTGAATGCCAAAGGGGAGCATCCCTGAGAGCTGGGATAGCTTCGACTGTTTCTGTACTGTAGAAGTAAAGAAACTGCAAATGAAGAGAAACAGAACAAAAACAAAAAGTAGGAGCTTTAAAAAATGCATATTTAGTTACTGAGGTTAGTGTTCTTCCCATGCAAATTATATCTTCATCTTAGGGACATGCCACTACTTTTTAATAACCTGCTTAAAGATGCAAATATCCTGCTACAGAGCAGCACCAATGGATTGTGGTTGAGGTGACCAGCCACGAAATGTAGATAAGAAATGGAAAACCTTGCAAGAGAGCCCAAGGATTGAGATGGTTTGTATTCCCTGAGCATCAAGAGGTAGTGGATGTATTAGTGGAATCCAGCCCTGCTGGCTGCCTGGCTCAGAAGCAGAAACCAGCTCTATTGGTGAGACATGTTAGTGGTAACAAACGGGCCAGTCATTTGTCCTGTGAGCCTGGAGGACAAGTCCATTTAGTTTTGATAAAAATGGGGTATAGCACAAACCTAAATGACGTTGCCCAGTAGTGATATATTYCTCCAGTTAGAAATAGGGTTACACGCATTATTTCAGCAATTCAGAAGGGAAAAAACTCTCATTTTTGTATTTTTGAAGACTAACACATTATATGATAAAACATGTATTTAAAAACAATGTGGTAACACTTCTTAAAAAGGTTTGACATAAATGTACCTTAGCATGGATGTTGATGGGATCTTTTGTTCTAAGTACTGATTTTTATATTATCTTTATATTTTATATGCTTTATAAAAAAAGAAAATGCACCAATTTTAACCATGCTTTCTCTAACAAACATCACTACATTTTCTCTCTTGAAGGCAAGTCAACTTATTTCACCCTGCTATAACTGTGTCCACATGTGTGTATTATTACAACAGGCAGCTGAAAAAATTATAACATCTTTCAGGCCAGGGTGGTGGGTCTGCTCCCAGTCATGCAGAATGGTGTTCCAAACACTGCTGCTGCAGGAGCTGGTTTGAAGTTAAGCATCAAGATTAATTCAGTGCTGTGCCAACCCTCCACTTCCAATTCAACTGCACACACATGCATGTAAACACACTCACATCTCTGTGACTTGTAGATGACTCCCAAGTGTTTTATATGTGATATTTTGGTGATGCGACTCTGGTAGTAATCACCTTCACAAATATTTTACCGCTCGTGGTTGGAAGGAGTAATGCTCTAATTTGCTCTTTTCATTGAGGCCTCAGGCAACTTCTTATAACAATAAAAAATGAAGTATTATGCCAATAATTTTATGAAGTAGAAAGGAATGGATTGTTTACTATTACTGCAAAGAAAGGAACTGCATTCCAAACATGCCTTGCTGGTTCGATCAATGAACAACTTACATTTAAAATCGCTCCTATAGCCACCAACATTTCATTTCAAGTTCTAYGTGGATATATTTGTATCACTGCATTTTTGGCACTCATTGGCTATTCTTCCACAGGGTTGACACCTATGCTGATAACCACCTCTGATCCTTCTGTCACTTGTTTTGCCTTGTCTTATAAATACAGCAGCAGACGCCAAGATCCTGCAGTTCAGACTTTCAGATGATTACAGGAGCAGCTGAGTTATTGGGAAGGCGAAATAGGCTTTGATCTGAAGCTTCTTTAAAATGGTGCATTTAAAACGCAAAGCTCAGCTAGAACTGTGTGAACGAAGATTGAGAGCTACAAAGCTCCCTCGCTGAYGCTGGAGGCAAAATGTACATCTGCTTTCCTACTACTTAATGCTGCTTCCTTTTGTGCTCACATTAATTGTCAAAACCCTGGAAAGTTCATCTCTGCCAGGTGATTAAGAAGCCTGGAGTTTTATTTTAAATACATCCAAACTATAATGGTGGGGGGGGGACTGTTGGAGCCAAGCACAAAGCTTGTGGGAATAACACCCCTTGTGACATTCTGGCCATGTCAGGTACTAATTAAAATGTTATCTCCTGCACGGTTCTTAGCCTCCCAAAATTCATTTGTCMGCTCACTCTAATGTTCTCATTCAAATTCTGCCATAACACCTGAAAGGTGGAATAGAGTTACATCTATTGAAAACTAGAGCAGAGCAAATAAAAATGTCTGAATCAGTGGACTTTTCCAGCAGTTCACGCAAGGCTCCGGATGAAAAAAGGCTTTACAGAGTTATCATCTTCCCTCTTGCCTTCCTTCCTCCCTCCCTCCCTGTTTTTTAGACTCTACTCCGAACAGATGTCCCCAACAGGTCTCAGAGAAGAGACTCCAGTTGGCTTTAGCCGTGACCCATCCAGCATTGGTCAGTCTTTGCAAGAGGGCTGAGTTCTTAGAAAAACTGACCATTGCTTAGAGTTTAAAGCAGTGTTTAAAGCAGACTCACAGCTCACAGCCCATGGGAGGTTTTCGCAGGCGCCTGACTTTGCTGCCAACAGCTCAGCAGATATTGCACTCTAGGGCAATGGGAATAACAAATAAGCAAAGCTGGAAGAATAATTATGAGTAGAAACAAACCTTGCTGTAGTTAAAATGAGGGAATTGAGGGACAGTTGTATTTAGACAAACTATAGGCTACCATAGTGAGTATATTTGAGTTTTAAATGGAATTGTTTCCTACAGACCTGCCAAAGCYGTAACTGAAAATGTTAAGGCAACCTGCTGAACTTCACATCCAGGAGGTGGTTTTGCTCCAATTGCTGAACAAAGAGAAATTTTAGATTCTGATCTTCAGTAAAAATGCTCTGAGTTACAATAGATGGAAATGAGCTGTTGATGTTTAGGGCAACTGCTACCTTCCGTAATGAAAATGGCCTTGAGCTGGAAAGAGCACAATTCAGGAAGTAAAATTAGTAATTTGACAGTATTGGAGAAGAAATGGGCAGATCTATTTATGTTCAATTGGAGCTGGAATGCAACAGCCAGGARTAAAAATGAAAAGATTATATATAGGGAAAAAAGTAAAAACACAAGATGATTTCACAGAATGCCTATGTTGAAGCATAAGCACGTGCAACACTTCTCAAAAAGAAGTTGAAAATATGGCTATATATGAAATGAGCTGTAAGAGACCTCTAATTTTTACAGTTCCTTGTGCAATCACAGATAGACCTAAACCGAATTAGGAAAAAACCCAGTGGCAGTAGATAATTTTTGTAAGGTGTCATAGTAAAAAGAGATATTCATTACTATTTGATATTATTCTTCTAAAATACATTAAATTTTGGTCGTTCACAGGACAAAATTACTTTTACACAAGTCTGTTTTTCTGACACTGCTCCATCTCTTTAAGTTTGTTCAAATCTAAAATTAATGAGCTCCCAGTTCGTTATTGGGTTTTTTTTTCTGCTTTGATGTGAAAAGGTATTGCTTTTTATGGGCAGCAAGGTCCTAATGTCRTTGTGTGCTGGAGATGCCTATTTTGGAGGTAAAGTTTGGGCTCTCCCACCTCACAGTAATGATCCTGCTGCTTCCTGAAGAAACTAAGTGCAGGACATTGAACAGAAGTGCAAGAGCAGGGAGGACTCTCACTGTGCAGCCTGAGTGGATCTAGCACAGGCCATTTCCAGAGGGACAATGAGCATTAGGACTGATCTGTTTTCCCATAGATAAAACCGACCCCCCCCATTCTTCTCAGAATCCCTACTGGGATTCCMGATACTGTCTAAAAGCTGCAAGAGGGACATAGGAATTTATTACAAAGACTCTTTCTTCCAGGAACTGGTACTCTATCAAACAGAAAAAAGGGGGAAACAATTGAGTAGAGTCACTTAATTTTTACTGGAGCCCACCGTCCTTATTCTCTTCCTCAGGGACCCTTGAAAGCGACAGATAAATCCAATTTGCCTGTGCTTGAGCAGGATRGAAAGAGAGATACTCGTGACTCAGCATATGCCAGCAGAAGCTGGTTTTCCCCCTCATTAACTTTTTTGCACATCAGCTGATTTTTACTTTATTCTGAGTATATCCCTGTGCTTATTTTCTGTGTTCCCTACTGAATGTCATCACATCTGATACCACCAGGGCTTCATTAATGTAAAATGTTGTCATGTGGTGAATTATTCCCAAACGAGAAAACAGAGACAACCCTAGAAGAGAAAATGAGGAGTTGTCGGACAGCGTGGGGCTAGAAGCATTTGAAGGTGTCCCGCAGGAATTCCTCCAGCAAATTGTTGGGAAAACTGATTGAAATTCAATAAGAAAGTGCAAATGAGACAACACAGCTCCCCTGTGGATTGCAAAGATTCCCTGGCAGGAAGTCAGAACTACCTGTGCACTACTGCACCTYGCAAACCCAGAAATGCACAAACAGGACGAGGAAAGGCAGCGCCGCAACCCAGCGCTYGGGGCAACACCAAACAGCCAAGCGRAGGAGCAGTCTTGGTAAGGAAATACAATAGTCTCAAATCTTGGGAGCCAAATTGGAATGGATTTATGATCTGAATAGGATTTTGTTGGAGCCATTGCTCCACCAGAGCAGTGCCAGTGACTCCACAGGAGTGAGGAGCAATGAATAGTGAGCAAACACACGTGTCTGGGATGGTTCATTCACTCAAATCATCCCATTAACAAAGGCATGAGAATGCACTTCTCACTGGACATGACTTGGAAGGTGAAAGAGCTGCATCACAAGCAGAGGTTTGGCTTCTGGGTAGACAGTTCTGTCCTGTGGTGTGAGCAGAGGAGACTGTGGAAACTCCCCAAATGATGGGACCCCAGCTGGGTGTGAAATGAAGACCCTCCACCCTTACAGAACCAGTGCTAAGGAACTTGCCTGAATTTACCCTGGCAAAGTGGTGAAGTGGCTCAATTTTTAACCAACTTTGGTGCTTTTGGCTGAGGTGGTCACTGCTGCTGAAGCCGTTCCGGCCTCTGTTTGAGCTGGAGTGCTGCTAAGGCACAAGACAAACTTCTCCAGGATTAAAAAGAGGATAGCTAAGCTGAGCTGAGTGTCAGAGAAGGCTGTAGATAAAAAAGGCTCTAAATAATCATTCCTGTTACTTACCTACTGTAACACGTATTACCTCCTGTAGCTACAAAACTTCATTTAACAATATAAAGAAAAATAGGAGATGGACTTACTAACRAGCACCTGGCACTTAGATGCTGTGGGAATCAATAGCTTTGAAAAGTATGGAATGTAGCTGCAAAAATCTCCTACTAACACGTTTTGAAGAATCATTTAAAGAAGTATCAATTCTTTTCTCAGGTCTTCATGTGCATTTGTGTGTATTTTTAAAGTCTTTTAGAGGGAGGATTGAGTTTTGTGTATTCAAGGATATGGTTTATTGAAAATGTCCAGATTTTTAAAAATATTTGCACTATTCAAATATTTAACATCCAAAATAATAAAAAACAGCAAGTGAGATAAAAACCATCTTGTGACATTATGAAAACCATAAGCTGTGCAATTCCAAAACAGATAAAAAAGGCATGTGTGAAAGGAATTTGTTTTGTAAAAAAAAATGACAGATTTGGAACTGTGGCTGCGAAAGCTTTGAAAGCGGCCAGGCTGACAGGGCATATTGTAGGGCAGTTGTAAGGCTTTGTAGAAGCAACTATTATCATCTCCCCGAAGCACAAGCAAGTCTGTGAGCTAAAATAAAAGCAAAGAACAGGAGAAAAGGCTGCCTGGAAAGGAGACTTCCTTTCCCAGGCCTAGATGCTGACTTGCTGATGGCCTAAGCCAAAGAGAAAACAATCTGAATATAACTTAAAATTTGCTCATTCTGAAGAAAATTAAATTACTGGAGCTGTACCTGCTGAAAGAACAGGTGAGGAAAGAGAAATGTTCTTAGAGAGGGCAGTGGCAGGTGTCTGAATGGAGATCTGGAGTGGTTCTTGCAGCCTCGTCCCCTGCCAGCCCACAGAAGTGCTCTTGAGAATAATTATTTAATGAGAGTGGCTGTGGATCGATGTTCTCAAAGTGTTTGCAATTAACAAATTTTGTAAAAGGTGCAGTCAGGCATCCTGTAGGACTGAGGGTTTGGRGGGCTGGATAAAGCTGTACACTGTGCAAACATCGGCAGCTTTCCAGTGGCAACTCTGAAACTGGGAACTCTGAGGCTGTGCTGCTTTCTCTCACACTGCACAGAGCTGTCTACAGGAATTCATCCTTTAGTGAAAACAATATTTTGGATAGATTTTTTATTTATCAGACTGTCCAGTTCATATCCCAGATTTCAGTACAYGTAGACCATAAAATTGAAATTAGACTATGGGCCTGAATCTGCTTTTACAAAGTTCTGAATGTACATRGGTAACTGAAAGTTCCAGGTGTCATTCACTGAAAGAATTTTAGCACATTATTTACTATCCCTGTCACTGTCAGGAAAAGCAGTCATCAGGTTGAAGTAACAAAGTCCCATTATTTTATTGTGAGCTAATAACCACAGGCTGTTTCAAGCGTGTCTCAGTGCAAAGGATTAAAAATAATTTCCTACTACACTTGTTAAGACTGATTATAGAAATGCACTTCTAATGTTAAGAAAATCTTGGAGAAGTCACGGGGAATTTTTTTCTTTTCTTCTTCCTGAAACCCTCTCTGACAGCAACAGGAGACTGGATTTAAGTACCTGTGTAACAGCAGGTGAAGGACACACATTCACTCTCTTGCATTGCAGGCAGACWCACAGAGCTGCCTCCATGCAAGTAATAATGCAAGAGGAGCCTCCTCCTTTGGTTGTTGCAAAGGCAGGCAGTAAAGAGAAAAAAATCACCCTTGGATTCATACCCTCCTGTTGGTAAAAAGCACYGCTGAAAGCCCAATTATTTTGACAGATACAGAGGAAAGCCAAAAAAATAAGGACTTAGGTAAATTACAATGAAAGAACTCAATGTATTTCCAAAAGTATCTCAGAATTTATAGTACATAATGCTTTCAAAGGAAATGGTAATCTTTCTGCATAGAAAGCTTCTGATCTTACCATCTTTACTTCAGATCATATTAGCACTGTGCATCATTACAAGAATGTGTTCTTTGAAGCATGTGTACTCTATCTTCCTTCTATTCATCATAAATAGTCCCTCTGTGAAAGCACACTCTGCCACTGTGCACACATTTTTCTTTCTAAGATTTAATTCATTTCCTAAAGAAACATCATGCAAAAATCAATCTTGCCAGTACAAGTTCACAAGGCCTGATTCATTTACCAGATGATTTATTGACAACTGTGAGATAGAAAATAATGGAATGTTGTTACTAAGAGCAACATTACACATTCCCACCAGAGTCTATAGAGATGGTATATACAGAAGACATTAATGTTCTCTCATGGACAAGTGATGCATTGCAAGAGGAAAGAAGAGAGCTTGCCATGGTTCATGGCTGGCTTCCAGCTTCTCTTCCAGGTCCCTCTTTGTACTCCCAGCTGATGTTATTGCATAAACCTTGACCTTTGCTGTTGTTGGTTTCATTGAAAAACAATGGCTTGTGGAAAGAGAAAGAAGAAAGCAAGTGTCCTATTACACGATCATTTCTTCAGGGAAAATGTGAAAGTTCAACCAAAACTGCATAGGTAGGAACAGGCCACAACTGAGTGTGGTAGTTGATGGTTTGACAGCTAATCTGGGAAGTGTTTGTCTAAGTAGTGCCACACATGGGGATTAAAGACTTCTCTTCCTTCTCTCTTTCCTTCCTGTCCCTTTTTCATGCACTGCCAAAGAAAGCAGAGTTTGCAGTTCTCCAGGCTGAATACACCTTGGATTTCTTAATATGGTGTATAGATGCTTTTTATTTTCTACTAAAGATGACATGGGGAAAAGAACCAATTCCCCATACCAGGCATTTACCAAATATTCCACAAGTGTGGTGGGATCCTGGACTGTCTCATAAAAATAAAGAAGATTTCCCCTGAGCTGTCTTATGCTCTCATATTCATCATGACTCGAGTGATCGAGTGTGACCTTCAGCATGATAACTACTTTGCTGTCCCCAAGTCAGGTGTTAAGTCATCCAAATTTTAGTTCAATAGCTCTTGTAAAAGAGTCCAAGCCCTAATGTCAAATGCTCATGGCTCCGTATTCAAAGTACCTGCACACACCCTGGGCAGAGAGCATCTGGTCCCAGGCACAGCAATGGCTTTGAAATCCTGCTTGTTCCCGAGGACTGAGGAGCTGGGGATGAGCTGGCAGGGAAAYGCCCTGAGTGCTCCAGATCTCATGTCCAGAATCCTCACGGGGAACTCAGCAAAAAGACCATTGAACTCCTAGAAAGCAGCAATGAAACATCGCTGTGCTGCATTAGAAAGCAAGCAGTTCTGAGTACAGCCTGTCCCACCAGATTGGGCCCCCAGAGATCTGACCCTTCACCAAACTTCTAAATCCCAGCACTGCAGAGCTCAGAAGCTGGTACCTCTAAGTAACCCATCATGCTCAATGCTAGACAAACACGGGAAGAAACAGCTGGTGCATGAAAGAGTGCATGCTCAGATTTTCTTTTGGAAAAAGTAAAACAAATCCTTAATCCTTCTTTCTGACAAATAGCAGGAAAAGAAATTATTCCTGCAGATTTTTAAAGYGCAAAAAGTGAGGAATGTTTGACGTGCTTCATTAAACAGACAAAAATAGAAAACACTTTGAAAACACAGAGTTGAATATATCCACAGGACTCCATAGAAAGAAGGAAGAAAGATTAAAATCTTTTCCCAGAAAGATAATTTAAACCCAGAGTGATATATTCCCTCCCTAGTAATCAGTCTGCAAATAGGATGATTTAACTGAGACCCTCAAAATCTCTGTAACAGAAACTCAGGAAAACCTGATTAATTCAATTGTACTATATTGCACTGTCAAAATTATAAAGTGAAAATGTTAACTCAACCTACAAGGCCTTTTTACTGTGTAACAGAATTCACCAGTAATTAAAAAAAATCTCAAGYGCCCACATTTCACGAAAACAAGTCTATATATTTTCCTGTGTCAGAGGAATGGTGAGTGGGAAACCCAGGAGACAYGAGCTGAGGCACTGGTGTATTTACAGCCAACAGTCACAAGGTAGCAGCACAAAACATCAGTCTAAAGGATTTCTTGAAGATACTAAAGAGGTGGAGGTGATGTGTCACCAGGACACAGCTGTAGGTGTGGAGGGAGCACAACTYGTGGCAATTAAGTGCTTAGTGGGGAGCAAGTTCAGTGCTGGGGTAGCCTATGCCAACCTCTSAGCCAGCCAGCAAAAGCCCAATAAAAGAACTGATATTTTTTTGGATTTATTTTAGGTGAGACATGTGGAATAGGACYCGACATCAGGGCACAGGGGGAGCAGAGGAGGTCTGGCAGGGTCATGGAGGGAAACCTCACATCTGACGGTGTCTCAGAGCTTACAAATTGGCTGCTCAGTTCCTGAGCTGACCCACTTTCAAACAAGAACTGATTGTTTTCCCCTTTCAATACCCTCTCTATGCACTTTTAAAAGGAAAAGGATAGAAATCAATTCTCCATATGTTACATCATACATACAGTGTTATGGGATATGTATGTATGCACAGTAACTCGGAATTTTCAAAAGTAAATCGGTATTCTAAGGACATAAATGTAAAGGTCAATAGGTCAATAAAGATTAATAAATTCATTCTTTAGCTCCTGTAAGGGGAGGAAGGGCTCATAGAGATGAACCRTGATCTGCAATAGAGTTGTAGCTGAATATTCACAGATTTCTCAAGAGCTGGATTTTTTGGCTATTGATCTGCCAATCACTTTTTCTGTCAGAGGAAATTCAGTTATCCATGTCTCACTGAGTCTTTTTCACCTAGTTCCTTTTGTAGGAGTTGTGTTTGTTGTGCATCCGCATCTTTTATGGTATCTCAGAATGAAAAATTCAATAGCTGCTGTGTTGAATTTGAAAGATCATTATTCTGCTTGTTTAATAAATGAAAATGACACCCGCTTTTCTCTCCCCTTGCTCTCACCATCGGTTCACTTTCAAACAGCTTGGTACATTTYACTAAATTTAAAAAAAAATGCATCTTTTGTTAACTGGTGTTGCCTGGGCAAATGCTACAAYTATGGCTTTGTCCCTGCCATCAGAATACATTCGTAAAACTCTTGAATGAAAGCTCTCTAGTACAGGAACAACTCTGTCTTCCCGCTTTAAGGATGTGAAGTCATTCTTCATCACTTACTACAGCTCTACCACAAATCCCAGTGACCTCCCCATTGTCTGGAAACTCACTCAACTCCCTGTCTGGTGCCTTGGGTCCTGTCCCAAAGCACCACCAGAATTTCCTTCCCARCTCACCATCCACTTTCTGCACAGCAGTAAAGCTAGACTCATTTGTTCCAAATGGATCTTGTCCAGCCAACACTGATGCCAACTCCTCTTTCTATTTCTTCAACTCTCAGCTGCCTTCAATGCAGTTTTCTCATGAATTTTGTTCTCCCACGGTTCTGCATCTCACGTTTTTCTGCCTGTCTTTGGCATGCCCCATTCCTGCTCTCTGCAGCAATGTGGGAGATGTCCTCTGTCCCCACCCTCCTTTTGTCCTCCACAAACACAAACTCAGTTCACTTCCACAACACATAWGTGAAGGACTGATGGATTGACTTCTTCCCATCTAATTGAAATTTTTGTCTGGATTTCACACAAATCACAAATGCCAACTTGTCAGCTTAAGTTCCCCTCAGGCAGAACTGATCTCCTCATTGTTCCTCTCCAGTGTTCAAACACCTTCACTGGAGATCTTCTCCCACCCTTTTTCTGTAACTTTTCGGTGGGGCTATATCCTTTCCCAGGACTATCTCAAACTTAGCTCTGCTTAAATTTTGTGCAAAGTCAGTAAACGATGCTTTAAAACATGACATTTCCAATCCATTCTCAGATGTAAGCAGCTTTTATCAGCTCTTCTGCAGCCTATTCTTACTCCCTTTCCTCTGGCCTTGCTGAGTCTCACCATCTTCTCTTCATATCCTTTCAAAAAACTTCTGCAAAGACAATTTTTCAAAGATAGCATAGCCCAGCTCCTCATTCTGACCGTGSCATCCTCTGCTGCCTGCATTTTCCCACTGTTCTCCCAGTCCCCCCACAGAGCACATGAGCTGTAAGTCTCTGTTTCAAGACCCTTTACAGTTTCTATTTCACTTCCAATCACACCTCTACCGAGCCATCACTGACTTCTCTCTGTTAACGATGACAGCCTTTATCACCCAGTTGCTAAATTTTGAAACACATATCTTCAGCTTTTCTTGTCATACCTGTCAGAAACTCTCTGTAAACACCTGCAAAGTCATGTTCAGATACTTTGAAAATTCAACTTTAACATGATGCCTACACAAAACCAGACAAACACGCGATAATTCTTGTCTGAGGCACTGACTGTAAGACTGCACATACTGCTGACCTGTGCTGGCACATTTTTTAATTAGCAATGCTGGTGTTGTTTCTTCCCTTTGCTTTATGTGGGTTGTAAAATTTTTGCTTAGATACCACCTTTTTATTCCTTTTACATGAAATGGGCATAGCAAATATCTGACTACCATTCTCAGCTAAGCAAGTAAATTGTTAAAAGAAAGGTGTCTTAAAATAGAGAACTGTACAACCCCTTCCAGATGCACAAAATATATCTTGCAAACGATATGAAGATGAATATAACAATTTGGCATTGTGTCAGAAAGAAAACCCACTAATTGGGATGGATGATGATAAAGAGAAAATCAAAAATTCACGGCATCATTTAGTTCAATGTAAATGTGAAAAACACCCCAGCAGTGTCAGGGAAATTATTCTATATTTGTTTAAGCGAGAGGCTGCACAGGATGCAATTCAGCCATCTGTGCTTGGCCCATCTGTACTTTGGGAAGTGCTGTAGGACTGTACCGCTCCACTTCTGCTGTCAGACTTCGGAGACGTTACAAGACATGCCAAGGAGCAGGAATGGTGGATGACAGCACATTGATTGAGATCTGTACTTCAAATTGTCTTCTCTATACTCCCTTACAGATGCATTTCAAATCAAAATCACTGACTGCAKCTTCCCAAGAACTCCTTGAAATTACCTTTTCTTTCCTATAGTGTTCAGCTATTTCTTCTCTTCCAACAGAAAGACAAACTACCACCATCACTTAATGGTTATATATAATAATAAAATAAATAGTTCTCTAAATAACAGAACTAGCAAAGCCTGCTTTGTTTCAGATTTGTTTTCTATATCCCAACAGCTTTAAGSCCATAGAACTCTCCAAAGTCACATGTGCCAGTCATGCTCAAACTCCCTCTGAAGTATTTCCCTTCCCAGAAAACKAAATCTGCAAGGAACAGCTGTGGGGACTTCCCTGCTGTTTGCATGACTGGTATTAGGCCAAGCAGCCCAGGGAACTGACAAGTCTTCCTCTTGATCTTTCTCTTGGGTCCCTCTTTTCAGCCCAACTCTCAATTTTGCCCCAAACCAGAGAGGAACCACGACCTCTACTACTCTGCTTGAGCTGATTTATAGGTTCTACAGGTGTAAAAGGGAGTTCAGCAAACAGGCTGCACAGCCTTTGTTAAAAACACCTCAAATACATTTAAATGCTGTAAAGGAAAATAGTTCTCTATATAGATGATTTCTCTCTGTGGGTTTGTTTATTTTAAAACAAAAAATTGTGTTAAAGCCATTAAAATACTGATGTTGAGGCCTTTCCCCCCTCCTCTGACTGCTGTGAGGAAACAGCAGTGCTGCACTTCACAGGGACACGGGGGCAGCACCTGCAGAAGCACCCACAGGTCTCTGCCATTGGACCTTTCAATATTTCCTTCCTCTTAGATACAGCAAAGGCATCTGCAATKAATTCATTTCTGCATATTCAGGAAACACTGCAAATGAGTGTGAGTGGGCTGATACAAAGCCTTACTAGCAGAGAACTGTATCTGTGCTGCAAAGAAAGTGGTAAAACCCACTTAGCCATGATTTAATACATAATGAGCAACTGACAATAATTATTTCAATAGTGCTGCTGACCTGCTTCAACACTTCCTTCCTTTTTCTCTAATCATGCTTTTTAGATGGTTTTGCACTTGATTTCTTAACCACAAAGGCACTTAGTAGTTTGTATTTTCCATTAATTCTCTATATAATAGTAAGTATCACTTCCCCCAAGACAGAAGTGTAAATTACTGCCTCTTTTTTTGGTTTTTTTTTTGTATGATGAGAATGCAAACCCTGTGACTTAGGGCTCAGCAGAGCTCAACACATCTCATGGACCTTTACTCTGATAAGGCTTTGCTACAGAATGAGAGAATTCAGTGAAGTGTGGTAGGTGTAATTAAAATTGTGTTATGCTGCTGATCCACAGGCAGATAAATTCTATGGGAATTAAATTGCATTGGTTTGTTAAAAAAAATTGGCTGTTCGTTTCCTTGTAAGAAACAACATCAATTTAAAGACGGTGAATCTRTAAATCTGAAATGAATTACAGTAGCTCACAAGTTTCTCAGAATAAACAGAGGTCTATTTCCTCCCCTACCAAGAGACTCAACACTTTATGAAGGGTGCAGTGAACCAGTTTAATAACAATTACAAGCCAAAGGGATCTACATGCACTGATTGCTGATCGCTGGCACATTAATCCACTTTCTTCCATCCAGAGCATAAACTTAGCAGAAAATACAGCGATTTTCTGGGAATGAAGGTCACAGGTTTAAATCAAAATGTTCTGTTTGTAATTTTTTATTTGCCATTCTTTGAAACAAATATGATTAGGTGCAAATAAGCCTGGCATCAAATGTCATGATGTGGGCAGATCTGTTTGCTCTGAGTTGAAGTGAAATTTCTGGTTATTTTCCTTGTGTATTAATGGTAATTCATCATCTTTAAGAGTCTAATCACAATACATTCTATGTGGAATATTATAAGTCAAGAGTCCTGCTTGCTTGTTACATGGACCTGAAGTTCAAAGAGACTGGCCTTTTGGAAAAGTTATTCTTTATCACATTTACCAGTCTGTGAAAATCAGAGTAAAAAGTCACCTGTTACAATCTTGTCTAACCAAATATTAATACATACTCTCTCATAGACAGCAGCAATTACTCACAGGGCTGTAGAAATAATAGGAAGAAACTAATGGAAATTTCTTTGCACATGCAAGCAAATTCTTGAATTAAAATCAGATGAAAGTCAGATAAAATTGCACAAGGTTTGAAGCCGAAGACATGCAAAAAATTCTTAGTTAATGGACATGCCTTCATTCTGAAAAGAACATTAGGTCATACTGGGGAGTATCCTTTGCAGATTTACCTGTGAATATTTATAATAAAGTGAATAATATTTATTATATGATCTTTTCCTCAAGTTATTTATGTACTTAGGATGAGGATAATGTACAATGAAGATTACATAAACAGGATGAAAGATCAGGGCTGAACAGCTGGAGTAGCTCATACATAGAAGAGAAGCAGAGGGACATTTTACAGAAAGAATCCATTTCAAAAGTCTTCTGCTCACGAGAAGAGTTAGGATCAAACAAATGGATGTAGGGACAGGAAAGAGCCAATCTGTATGTGCTTAGGTAGTTTGTTGGTTATGAATTGAAGTTTTTGATGGCACAAAACAGATTTAGAGTGTGGGAAGAATGTAATTTTTTGCCAGGAGATCAAGTGGCTCCAGAGCCGGGACAGCAACATATGAGCTGGGGAAAGAGCAGGATGCTGACACACAGAGCACTGTAAGCCAGCCAAGGACTGACTGAGGGGGAAAAGAAAGAGGCTGAGGTGCGTTGGAGGACAAGAGCACAGCTTAGGAAGGAGGATGCAGTAAGAGGGATGAGGAGACACAGACTTTCCTTCTGCTGCTGTTTCATTGCCACGCCACGCATTGCCTCAAATCTTCTAATTTTCTCATTGATTTTCCGACTAAAATAATCAGTTACATCTTTATGTGTAATGTCAATAGTTCTTGAGAGAGTCAACTGAAGTCCACTATTTCCCCTTTAATTTAGACTCCCAAAGTTGCAGTAGCTAACAGTCAGGAAAAAAAATCAGAAGATGAGACTTGTGATATGGTTATATCAAGCAACTGCATTTTTCACTTCCAAAGTTGTAACTGCAATTTTTTCTTTCTTCCACCTGTAAATGGGTAATTTCTTCTGAAATCTGAATGCCCACCTTGTCCTTTTTCATACTGTTTTTCATACAGGCAGCAAATCTCAGAGGAAGCTTCTATTCACTGCTAGCTGCTGCCATTTATTTCTCTTGTAGCAGATATATGCCAGTTCCTTAAGTATGTCATTTATTACTGGGCTTTTAAAAAATCTTTTCTGCAAATCTGTGCCTTTGTTTTACTACATGTTCTCAGAATACTTGTAGGGTGTCAGTAAGGCTTATTTATGTATGAAGTTATTTATGGGCAGAAAACACATGTACTTCCTCCAAGAATGATTCCATGTGCAGATAAACCCACTGCTACATTCTCAAGGAATTCACAGAAAGTTAACAGAATAAATGGTTAGAAAGTGCTTTAGGGAAAAGTATCTTCATATCTTGTTTAGAATTAGGCTACAGTGATATTAATCTTTTCCTTCTTATCCAGGTACATATGTGACATCTGAAACACTAGTGAGCAATTTCTGGAAAAGACATTTTAATACCCATCTGAGAAGAATAAAAAAGGGTAAAATCCAGATCACTAGCAGCTTTAGGACAGCAACTAGCTGCTTTGAACTCCACTCTACTTTACCAACCTGTTTTTCAAAACTGCTGACAATCACCAGGTATCACACAAATAAGGCTACTTGTGAAAGTGGTGTTGTGCTTATTCTGCTGGAGTTAACCCCTGCTAGAGACAGATGAAACTGCCTTCCTGAAACTTACACATTCAAGCTCTTTGTTCCTTGTGTAACCACAGGTGTGCCAAGCACGAGGTGAGATGAGTGCAGCTCCTGCATGGAGTATGCTCAGTGCACTGCCCGAGCTGATCATGCCGTGAATCCTGAGATCCCGGAGCAGCAAAACGCTGCAATGGGGCAGCAGAAGGTTTAGTGTAAAAAGTAGTATTTGAATAATTTCTTATTCCTGCTACAATCATTAACATAAAATCAATTTATGTTGTGACATTTTCAGTTCTCATTATGATCTCTGTCACAAGAGGGAGGTTTTTAATCCCCCATAAAGTCTTTAAGAGACAGCAGAATAATATGCACTAAGTGCATTATGCAGTTTCTAATGTGACCTTTTCACGCTTCTACAGTTTGACTGCCTGGTCACTCCTGTGCCTTGGCTGCCTTGGTAATCTGAGAGGAACAGGTGGAATGGTAAATAATCAAAATACTAAATCTTTAAAAGGTTAACTTCATACTGCAAGTGACTTACAGGTTATATATATTCTATGCTCTTCTTGTGTGACCCAGAAAAAAGCTAGGAAGAAAAGGAAATGACAGACAATATTCTTATGCCAGTGACAAAAAGTATTTGGGAAAATAAGATGGGTTTGTGGTAGCTACTAATTTTATTCTGCCACTTGTTCACATGTATTTATGCTGTATGAAGTAATCTACTCGATGCAAATGTGGGAAGCTCTAGTCACCCCTCACCTTTAAAAGGCGTGAGAGCTTCAAATAGTATATTATGACCCAAAGCTAATCCTCTTCCTGCTATTGTGTTTTTGGTGTGTTTTTGTTTTGTATGAAACCTAAAAGTAATCAAAAGTGAACCTAGCACTGAGTAAAATAAGTGGCAGATAGTCCACTTCTCTAGTTATTGTTTTAAACTGTGGCATTTATTGCAAAGGGACCCAAAGTCATGCAAGAAATGAGGCGATTGCAAGTGCTAAAGGAAAATAGGGAGAAGAAAATACATCCAAGGAGAGTATGGGCCAAATGGGGATGATATGACCCATCATCTCAATGTATTGCACTAAAACTAGAGCATCTCCTTTTGACTCTTTGGTGCTGCCCTGAGTTACTTTCCCATAGCCAGGCACAAGAATTCTCCCAGGAAAAGGGATGGGGAGACAGGCTAAGAAGGTAGGTCAGTTCCTAGAATGAGCTCTGTGTCAGTAGCAAAAAAAAATTTTCTAAGAAGGGCTGGACAAAGGGTACAAAACAGCACATGGAGTGATAATGTATCCCCACAATACCCTCACAGATACACAGAAGGAAGGGAATGGCAGTAGAGGTGTAAAATGATTAATAAAAGATATGATGGCCACTATACCACAAAGATATAAAACTTTATATAGTGTGCCTTTCTTACAGGAAAATGCTTAGAAATGAACATTAACAACAACAACAAAAAACTTAAAAGGGAGAAAACTCTTCTTTAATGAGATTTTAGAAAGAATCCTATTATATAGACAGAAGTGCAGCTCTGGCTGGAAAGGGTCTTTGTGAGGGCAGGGGAGAGGTCACCTCATGAGGCACTGCTGAGTTTGGCTTCAAAGCTTCTATGAAGCTCTTACTCTACGTCCTATTTATTCATCCTAAGAAAGGGGGAATAGGGTTTTTCAAGTCTTTGAAAGTCATAAACGAGTTAACTTTCTGCTCACATACCTAGGAAGGCTTTCAGAAAGGGGAAAAGGCCACAACCAACATGCAGAGAAGCTCCTCTCTATTCCCTACTAAAGTCGCAATAATCTCTATAGCCTACAAAGCAATAAAGAGCTGCTAAGATTAATTAAACTCTGAAGGGACACTGAAGTGTTTAATCAATCACCAGTGCTGTTTGCTGCCACTACATCATTTATAGAGATTATTATATAGCAATTTGAATTACAAAGCAAAGCAATAGCAATATAAGAAGGGTATTAGTAGCCAATGTTTGGATCTCTAGTTCTAGGTATCAAGGACTTGCTTTTTCGTAGTATATGAAAACTATTAACGAGTTCACACTGACCATTCCCTTCAGCTGTGGGTGCTCAGCACTTCTGCAAATCAGGCCTCAGAGTATCAAATCAGGAACTTGGAAAATTAGAAGATGTAGCTAAAGACCCTTTGTGAAAAATCTGGCTTAGCAAGATGGGCACCATTACAAAGGAAATCGGTGCCAGGAACTGCACCAGAAATAACTTCTCCTGGAGAGCACACATCAACTGCTCTGCCCACGTGAGGTTCTTTTTCCTCTCTGTTCTTCACCCTTTGCAATTTTGCTGCCTCTTGTGCTCTGCAGCTTTGGAGAAATACAATGGAACCGTTGTCTCCTGTACTCTGCAACCTGACATGGCCAAAACAGCAACACTCTGTACTGAGTGAGAAAATGATGCCACGGACTAAATGGTAGAAAAATGTGCAACTAAAAACCATATCATATTATACACGGAAAAGGAGTTGAACTAATCCTATATAATAGATGGACTTGGCAACCTTTCCCAATTTCAGGTGTACTTTGAAAACCAAGCAATTATTTGACAATGATTTCAAATATCAAAGGTATTTTAATCYGCATTCAGCAAGCTTCAAAAGACACTTTTCTCGAAAAAAGTGAAAACATGATCTTGCATAATTCCCGGGCCGGTGACATTCAGGTGTGAGATAAGAAGAGAAACACAGTAATAAGCCTTTGAATTCATTCACAGATCCTGCATTTGTTAACAGTATGTTTGCTTTGACATTCCATGTTAACAGTGGTTAACATCTTTAGGGCAGCTATGGTAACATACCAGCAAATTGTACATAATCCTAGCTTTCTAAGAAGACCATTTACAGAACCCTAAACATATATAATAGTGATGCAAAGGGTCTCACTCCCCACAAATTGTTATGAACTGAACTGCTTTAAACTCTTGTTCTTTCACAGTTGGCTTTATTTCTGTTGAAAGGAGGAGGACACCAAAGCTCCAGGATGGGCCTGCACTGACACAAATCAGCACTGACTTTAATGGAGCTCTGTGGATTTGCAGCAGGCAGAGATCTTGGCTGTCTGATTATCCAACTGACAACTCTCCCGCATGGAGAACTCCACTGAAAATAGGTGTTCCCTGCAATTCATGCCAGACCTATGTGTAAGGCACAAGTCACGAATACTGAGATATTTAAAGTCTAGCTGGAAGAAGGWCAATCATAAAAAGAAAAAAAGAGTTTTCTGTAATGATAATAGCACTTACTGTATACTACATATGTTAAGTACTCAAACCACTTTAGTAAAAAAAAAAAATCCCATTCATTTCCTTTCATAATATGGTCAAGAGTAATTTCTGGCACAGAGAAGTGAGAATCATCAGCGCAGTTTTGGGGAACTGATTACCACGTACTTCAACAGAGACCAGCAAATGCTATTTCAGGAGTAATTTGAATCACTGATGTGGTGATGCAGGAGCTGGTTGTGTCTCCTTGATGTGGAAGGATAAGCTGTCACAACACTGACAGTGCACAGAGCAGCTATGAACTATCCTTAGATTACTCCAGTGCAGAAGAGAAATGGAAGTTTGCGTCCATGTCCTCCTGCTKGCTCGTTTTGGCCCGGTGACAAGGACATTTTAATCTGCGTTTGAACGCCACATGAGCACGTTCACCCTGAGCAGAACCAGGAAGGATTAACGGGCATCCTCTGAGACCCAGGGAAACAAACACCTGAGGGACAGGATGTCAAGGAATAAAAGAATATGGGATGGTCACACCAGGTGCATTCAGCCTAATGCTCTGGGATGGTGGGCAGTGCCCAGTGCTGTTTAGGAAAATGTACTGTTGCAACTCTTCAGAAAGTTCTTTCAAATTCCCATGATTTTTTCAATATTTAGAGCCGAGATAGATCAAAAATGTGACAGGAAGTTAAAATAGTGATGCAATGACAGTGTGTTTTTGAAGTATGCCAGGAGCTCAAAAGCTTACATAGCAAGTTGAGTTTATAAGCAAAATCATCACTAAAAGAAAAGAACTAATATCATGAGAAGTTACTGCACTTCTTGGGAGAAAATAATTATTATTATTATTATTATTTGGAATACAGTTTCTGTGCTGCAGAAAATGGAGTTTGAGATGATCAAAATAATTTACAAATTGGGATTGACAAGCTGAATCACTGAAATGCTGAAATTTAGCTTGTTCATTTCAAAGTGATGTCTCTCCTTCAAAAACTGTCAGACTTCATTTTTAAAGAGTTTTTTAAAAGGTCTTTTGGTTTATCATGAAGAATTACCCCCTCAAATCCTGACTCTCCGGTCCAGTCAGTAAACTGAAAAATCAATTATTTGCACTGTATTGGTTTTGGGGAAGAGGGCCAGAAGACAAGCACATACAAAAGCCAGTGAGGAATCAAATGGAGAGTGAAAGAGAATAAACACAGAATTTATCCGTACGGCTGACAGAGCCTTACAAGAAACTGTCTGCTATTCCTAATTTATATTTAGACATGTATGGGGAAAGATAGGAGAAGAAACTTTGCTGTGAGTGGAGAAGTTGGCAAGTGTCACAGCCACGTACAGAACCCAAGTACTCCAGCTTGGCAAGAGGGCAGATGGTCTCTGCAAACTATTTTAACACTTCTCAGCAGAAGACAGCCATTAGAAAAAGGGAAAAGTTGGTCTTCAAAATCTGAAAAGAAATTAAAAGCGTGTGCATGACACAACAGTGCCTAGAGCAAAGTAAGTGTCTAACAAAAAACTGGAAAAGAGCCCTTTGGCAATCCAGCTGAGATGTCTTTCTATGGAGGACAGTAATTCTGGTTTTGGAAGGAAGATGAGTCCAACMATTAAAGAAAGAGCTTTAAACCTCTGCTAGAGGTTTCCTGATGTGTGTAATGTGAGTCACAGAAACCGTGTCTGCGTTTGTTTACCTGGGCATAAAAGTGACTTCCTAAGGAACGTGAGGTTGAATCCATTAACATTAGCAGAGTGCATAAACAACTCAAATAAAGGGTTTTGATGGCAAAAAGTGTTAGAATGCCCAGAACAGGAATGTTGGTTAGTATTTAACAGTAGCAAGAGGAATTGAATTAAGAATATATCCAAACACCTAGACTGTATTTACTTATATTAAGATTATGCAATTGGTTAAGGACTTTCTGTAGCTAGGCCACATGGCATCTTTCCAATTCAATTTCTTTATGCAAAACAAATAATTTTGCATAGATTTGCATGTTACTAACATGAGAAGAGACTTATTAACAACATAAATTACATCTCACTTTGATTTAATTTATTATCCTGAATTAGCTGGTAAGTATCCTCAAGCCTTATCTCTCTGTGTAGGCACTTACAGAGCACTTATCACTGTGGCATCAATGCCACTCTTCAGCTTTGACATAGTGCCTGGGATATGTGCTCAAAACAGTCATCTGTGAAATAAAGCAAGTCAAGTTCAGCTTTGTATCTGAATATTTTGAAGGAGGAAAATAAGTCATTTGCAGAAGCCTAGAGCATTCTGTTCTATTAAAAAAAAATTCTTGACAGTATCAAATCCTGTAACTGCCTTGCCCCAGAGCACTAAGAGGAGTATTTCCAATAGAATGTGTGCACCCAGCTGCTTTGCAAGCACCAGTCCAAATCTGAAACCAGTCCTTTACAGTCAGCCTAACAACCCACCCATAAAACCAGCCAGCTTGGCTGGATCTCTTCTGGCTATTTTCTTCTCCTCTTATTCATTGTGACCTACAGCTAAGGATGTTTTTCACACTGCAGACCCATGGAAAAGACTCTCATAATCTTGTTAAAGCCCGGTGCACTTGACTTGCAGTACAGAATCCTGCATTTGTCTCCTCAGGGAAATATACACTTTTAAAGAGTCTCTGGACTTCAAAAATGCCTTAAACAAATACAATGGCCACACTAGTAATAAGTGAATCAGTTTTCTGCTTCTCACAAAAATGTCTACAGCTAGAAATTTGGATTTTATGTGCCTTTATACAAACTCATCTACAGTTTTATTTTTTTTTTATTGCTCACATGTTCTCAAGGGAAACCAATTTCTCTTTCAAGCAGCAGTGACTTTAGTAAGTCAAAGCATCCAATTGCTAGAGGAGGGTTTACTTTACCTCTCATCACTGAAACCCTGCTGTGGAATACAGTCTGTTTTCAGAAGAGCAAAGAGGTGAAGGACAAAAACAAATGGCAATTACTCAAAGCCCGTGAAGAGCTTGGAGACTGATATTCTCTTGCATCTGAATTAGGGCAAGAAAATACACTGGTCAAAATGTTGCCAAGGAAAATGCTCTGTCATTGAGCAGTATGAAATGCGTCTTGCTGTCATTGAGAATATTAAGCTGTAATATAATAGCATGTAACATTTGCATTTATGGCTGCTTTTTAAGAAAGATTACACCAATTTGTTAACTCTCCTTTAGGACAGACATTGGGCAAGGAAATGATAATATATTCACTGTTTGCACTGATAACTATAATTCCATTATTTCATGACTAAAAACTTGCTACTTTCAATCCCTTGCCATACCAGTGAAATAAGCTTCTGAACTTCTCCCTTGACTATCTGCTTGAAAAATAACTGCATTTCAGTCTAAATTCATGCAACACTTTTCCTAGGGACTCCACCAGTCCAAAATGTAACACATTTAATCCATATTCATGTATTTGAAGCACCAGAAGAAATAAACCACAGTATTTTTCACTGTCATAGTTGCTAGAGAAGCACTGTCTTTAGCATTAGCAAAGGAGTTGGCCTTACAATACTTTTATATACAGTGACTCTACCACAAAGAACTTCCAACCCCTGTATATCTGCAAAATTTCCAATTACAGAAATTGGAACTCCAATAATAACTGCAATATTATTGGGAATTATTTACAAACTTAAGGTGCACATATTTACAAAAATAAGCACTTCTTGTGACAAATGCTGAGAAAAATTATCCCCAAGCAAACAGAAACATGTTTGGAACCTGGCAGCTTTTTACCATAAAATAAGAAAATAACCTCTTTGTATAGTTAGTTAAATGTGGGAGCAAAGTTGTGGCCTTCACTATTCTTAGAGTGTGACACAGGTTTGCTTAAAACATAAGCTGCATTAATGTAATTCAGTCTCCCAAGGTCAGGAGGAGTTTATTTCCAAACCCCTGCTCTTAACAGTGCTGTTGTACACCATGAAATAACACCATCACCACATATCAGCAGGTCTCAAATTCCTTTTGAAATGCAAAGACCTGCCAATGAAACCTCTTCTCAGAAGCTTAATATATTGTTTTCACTTGCATCTTCTTTATTGTAGCTCTTTTATACCTGTACTTCAATTGCACACAGCATCTTTCCTTTATTGAGGGCTGCAGTTAATCAGCTGGTTCCATAAAGCACCGCATAAATTGTGTTTTATGAATTCTTCGTCACAAGAATGTAAGCCAAATGCCTTGTGTCCCAAGACTCAGCAGTAACATGTCACCTTTGTACAGCCCTGCAAAACCATATGGAAAMTACAGTGGCCCCTCAATCACCTTTACTATGCTAGGGCTGGTAAGGAAAAAATAGAAACTAGTGATGTTTAACAGACAAGTGTTAAGAAAGACAGTGAGAAAAAGAAAGAGAAAGAAAATCAGCCTGGGTAGAGGTGGATAGACGTTTGCAAGGTTGCCTTTGCAACAGAAGAACCTCAGCAGTGTGATGTGCTGCCATGAGCTCTCATTTTCCAAAATCCCTTACCAGTAGCAGATGTCTTTCCCCCTTCCTCAAGTTCCTCATTCATTTTACACCCTAAACTAWATGACTAAGAAAGAAAAATCTTTAACATGATGTGCGAAAATACCTTTTATTTTCACTTAAAGCATACTGAGAGAATTACCTTAAAGCTGTATTTACACTATGATTTAAATACCTGTACCAGGCTTCTTTCTCCCTTTAGCTTCTCCAAAGTAGCTGTAACACATCTTTTCAATAGTGCTGTAGAGTTTTAGCAGATAGGACTTTTTACTCGGTTTTTGTACCAAGCACAAAGAAGTCTGTGGCAGGAAGGGCTCAGCTCTTGACTAAAGCAGTGAAAAACTCGYTCTGTCTCCTCTTTCATCTTGGAATTCTCTCTGATGGAACACTGCTGATCTAAATATACAAACAAACCCCCAGACAAGTTCTTACCAGTGCCCTGTAAAGTATCACTAGTATTTCTGGAGATGCCTCTCCTGACACCCCTGAGGTTTATATAAGTGTTTTTGACAGCTCATWGTTGCTCATATTTATTCTGTGACCAGTCAGCACAGAAGCCTTTCCTCCTTTAGACATTTCTAGCACTTAGATTAAAGCAGATGTTCATATTATTAGACCCCAAGTGTATAATTATGCACTTTGTGCTAATGATCTCCTTCCCATTTCTATTGCTCCAGCTCTCAAGGACATCCAATTGAAAATACAAAAAGGAACTTTTTTTAAAAAAAAGTGAAATACTGTCCAGTGTTTTTTGCAACCAACTCGACTTCTTGACATAATGTAAACTGAACAGATAACAATTCCTTCCACTTTCTTGTTTATTGAAAAATCTATTTTAATCATTTATTGCCTTTGGGGTAACAGCATTCTCAAATGCAGTTACTCTATAACTACACAGCAGTCACCATATGCCTTTCCTCCTCACACAATCAAAAAAAAAAATCAAAACACTTAAAAGTTATATTTGCTGGCAAAAACCAACTGTGCTTTAAAATTTCTGCTCTGTGGTTTTTTTTGTTAAGAATTTCTTATTTGCTTATGGGATTTTACTAAATTGAGGAAAGTGATTAATATGTAAGTTTCATGTCACAATCTCAAATGAACAATAGCAAGACTTCTATGCAAGATTTTTTATTTATAATGTCCAGAATGCTAGTGTCAATACTTAAAATGAAAGGAAAGCATGATATATTGTTCATAACACTGCTTAGTTTTGTGCTTTTGGCAATTGCTCTCAAACTAAGTCTCTACTGCCCACCAACAATCTAATTTAGAGATAAGGTGCTTCGTATATAAGATGTTTCTTCCAATGCCTCTCCAGCATATCAGGCTCAGAGGAAAGGACTTCAAATGAGGGAAGGCTTTTTTTTTTTTTACCCAGGCCAATCTCACTTTTTGTGGATGGGATCAGCTAGAAATAAACATTGGGTTTCATGCATGGAAAACTCAAGGTCTGCAAACCTTCCCTGTGACTTCAGTATTTTTCATGCCTTTAAGCTCTTATCAGGAAATGTGCTATACTGGTACCTTGGCACTGGGACTTCTGCAGACAAAGTTGTTTCTGGTGTTTTCCTGGATTTCTTTTCAACCAAACAGCTCAAACAGAAGCTAATTAATCCCTTTGTGAGAACGACAAAACAGAGCGAGGAACCTTTTTTTATATAACTATTTTCTTAACCACACCTGAATGTTATATTATAACATTAACAGAGGATGCAACACACTTGAAAAATACTTGGGCAGTCTTTTATCACAGCGAGTTATTACAGAGATAAAGAACCATGTACCATAATTATTTGGAAAATCATGATAAAGACATAGATATGTATGTTTTGTTGTCACTTCACAGTCCCAAATGAAGCCTAATTTTGATGGTCTCAGTCAAAAAGCTCAGGATTTTTCAAAAGATCATGTCCCTTTTGCTTTTTTTTTTTTGCATCTTGAACTCTCCATGAACATTTGCAACCTTTTCAAGAACTGAGAGCTTAAACCTGAATTTCAAGTGTGAATGATCAATGAGGAGTTTGTAACACGAAACTTGCTGTCTGAAGTGACAGGGACATGATTTTATTTTACCCAGTTTTCACTTGTCCTGTTGACAGGGATTGCCTGATAAGCAAGGACTTGCTGTTATAGAGCATACTTACAATTTGGACAATTTTTACCCATTRTCTGTGCCCAGTAACTCCTGGGCCCCGACTGTCTTTGTAAACAAATTGAAAAATAGGACACAATGATAGTAAAATCACCTTCAGACAAGCAAGAAGAAGCCAAGACTATAAATTATTAAATCCAAAAGCATAGTTATATCGTTTTATAAAGTATATTCTCATAAAGGAAAAGGAAACTGTTTCCCCATAAGCCCAGCCTTCTAAACAATGGGTAATGAAATTCTCTCTCACTTGCTGGAACACAATATTACAGAAATGTAGTTAAGACTTTGAAAATCATCACAGAGTAAACAGATTGCTTGGACCTAAGCTTAGCCACTCTCTATGTTACTATTAATTAGAAATATAATAAAGCCTTGTCTGAATGTTTGTAGGGTCTAAGGCTTTGTAATTCAGCTCCAAATAGAGATGTGACTGTCCAAGCTAATTCCAAGGAGAGCTCCAGAGAGGCTGCACTGGGACACCTGCAGGGAAGGCTAAATTGCAATTTTGAGTGACCAACCCAGTCTTCAGAGTTCAAGCCTGTCTGAGAAAAACTACTAAATGTTAAAAGAGAGATGTTTTAATATTTGGGACATAAAGATCTCATGCTGGTTGTCTAGAAGCTTCTCTAATAGTTGCCTTTATTTTTTGTGTTGCAGGATATTTCAGTGTTTTCATGTGGATATTGGAATCTTGTTTGACAGAGATGGACTTGAGCCAAATCATTCAGATTTTAGCAATTTACAAGTGCAGATCCTGATTCTCATTCTAGTCCACATCTAAGACAGCTGCTAGACAGAAAACAGATAACATTATTTTTTTGATTTACATGCAGTCCATTAAACTGAATTACAAAAAAATGTAATTCTTCAGAGGAMAGTTGATGTAGAAAGGTTCCTGCCAGGTCAGTGAAAGCTATAAAATATGCAAGCATATATATTTGGGGTGAGGTGGTGATATCACAAATACCATCTCCCTTCTGTACTAATAAAGAATTAGAAATTGAAAGAAAAACAGAACTAATTTGACACAACACTGCATAAAAAGCCACAAACTCTCTGGAATGATCAATTAATCTCCAGCCTATACTCATTTATACCTCTAGAGACTCAGAATAACTTCACCAAAAGGAACCAGCTCAACATTGTTGATAGAACTATTCCAGATTTATACTGGAGTAACTAAAGATGGAATTTAGTCCTTAAGATACCAAACAAAAAACCCCAAACAACCAAGAAATAAGAAAAAGATGTGTTTGAAACTACAAAAGTCTTATTTTCTCCTGTATTTTACTGAAAAGGGTTTGGGCTTTTTTCTCCTCACACTGGGGTGTTTTAGCTTATCACCACAGTGATATGCACTATAATTTATTTCACTGTCAGGTTTCTGGAGATTTTATGAACATTTTCTTGTAATAAATGTCAGGGAAATACTCCCAAAAATGCAGACATCAATACCCATGAGAAAAAACTATACGGGACCAGTCTTATTTATTTGATTTTGTTTATGATGAGAGATATTTTAGTGCTCTAATTATCATTATCAGCACACAAACACCTGCTGGTACTAGATGGTGTTTCTATTAACACAGTGTGCCACTTCAATAGTTTTCTGTTGGCAATCCAAAATCAAATTACTTCTTGTCTGAAAATTATTGTTACTTGCTGACACAAAGTGTTTACTGGGTCTGTCATTTTCTAACCTTTTCTTTATGCTAAAAAAAGAAATCAATAGCCATTTTAACATTTTGTTTAATAGTGTTTATGAAACCAATGACCGTTGAGCTGTCTCAGTGTGCTCTTACTGTTCTCCTGAGTTTATGCATCCTGGTGGCCTCCARGGTGCTTTGTGTGTCCAGGTGGGAAGTTGTCTGCAGGGTCAGTGATCCAGGTGATGCCTACACTGCCCTTGGGACTTGTGGCACATGTGGATTTGGGTTCTGTATTGAATTTAATGTGGAAGTAAGCAATCCACAGCTACTGGTTATGTGGGTGAGGCCCACCAAATCAATTTTTTTCAATATTATTTCTATTTTAGGAGGTGATCACTCCYGGGCAAGGGGTAAAACCTGTATTTACTGCTAAGCCTGGGTAAACACACAGCTATAAATGCTTGAGAAAACATAAGGACTTGACTCAGCCAGAGAGTTAACACAGCCTTAAAAGTTCTCTTTCATAAGATTTCAAAAGGATTAAAAAGAATATCCTACTGTTTTTTAATATAATTACACCACAACACAGTTATTTTTATGCAGTTCCTGTCTCCTGCTGCTGTCTGGGATTAGCTTTTATTTAGTGATGATGAAGAATTATGTCTCATGCCCTGGTTCAACCCCAAAAATTATGTCAGAAATTCTGGTTCAACATTATTCTATCGCCACGCTACCTTGTTAAAGAGATGCATTTACCAAAAGGGYAAGTCCTGCTGACAGGGATGTTGCTGCTACAGTCAGCATCCTTTCAGCAAGCACCTGAAAGCAGCAAAGTGAACAACACACTGCTCTGAGTGCTGCTTTTTCCTCCTTTCTGTCAATTCTGCCTCTAAAGCAGATGTTGTCTGCTATATTTTGGAGCCTGCTGTAATTTGATCAAATCCATAGGAGATCATGCCAAAAAAGTGACAGCCAGTCAATGGATGGTATCGTCCCTAACTTGTTATCTGTCTGGGCCCTGCTGTAATCAATGCTCCTGTGCCGAGCTCCAAAACCTTAGAGCCAGATCAAAACACAAAATTTCTACAGGGGACAGTTCTGTCTCCTTTTCAAGTTCATGTCAAAGCAGGCTTCACACATGCACCTGAATGCTTTCCGTGTATAATTGTTGAAAGCGCAAAAAATATTTTAATTCATACTCTTTGGTAAAAAAAGCATTGGGGTATCACAGATCCAAACCTGAATTTACTCTTAAGCCTAACCAAGTTTTTTGGGCTGATTTTCCTTTACAACACAATTATGATGCAAAATACAGCAACCTGAAAATATGCATTTCGTTTCCACTGTATAAATACTTTGTACACATAATTCAAAAGCTTAGTATGGGCATGAGGAATGGTGGTGAAAAATTCAATAGTATTTGCTCAAACTGAAAAGTGATTTTTGATATGATGTTTGATATCTTTTTATATTCTTCCTTAGCAGAGCTTTGAGCTCTTAAATCGTACCATTATAGCTGTTTGTACCTACATCCTAGAATATGGTGCTCATATACTGGTAAAAGAGAAATTTAGGCTTATTTATTGAATTATAAAGTTTACAATTCACATTATCTAATCATACAGTCTCCATCAGTTCTATTTGGGAATAGGAAAAACACCACGTGAATTCTGTAACTGGCCTTTCCCTCATCAGCTCTTGCTTTTTTCCAGTGCACAAAAGGAAGATTCATGTGAGGTCAAGCAGCACAACAAAACACCCCCCAGCCATCCCTGCTTTGCTCTTTCTTCTGACACTGGCAACAACTTGATTTTGCTGTCTCAGTTTTGGAGCTATTGGCTTTTGCTTCCAAGAGGAGTGGGTGACACCAACAGCCATCCATGGAGAGTAGGGGTGTCTGTTCTTGCCTGCTTCCTGAATTTCTTTTAATCAAATATTAATTGGGTGCAGCCACTTCGCTACTCATGAACAGTGTCTTGCAGAAATGAAAAAAGTTAATCTTTCATGCTCTCAGACAGGAATAAAGACTGATCTGCTTGTGTGAAAGCCTCCAGGCAAAATAATAGTATTGGTAATAGTAATGACTGTTATTTAAAGAAAAAACATAACTCAGATTTACTTGGGTTAGTTCATTTCATCATGTAAAAAAATTTTAAAATTGAATTGCAGTATTCATACAGAAAATTTGGGAGCAAAAATATCAGATTCTGCATAGTTTAGAGTTAATAAACCAACCATTTACTGATGAAATTCAGAGGAAAAAAAACCCTCCTAGTTTTCGTGAGATATACTAAAGCTTTGAAACTCTTGGTAACCTTAACTTTGGAATGCTTTTGTTTTATCATAGCCAGAGTTTCAGACTCGAGTAAGTAATTTAAAAATCTACCTGGAAATTCAGAGTCAGAAAAAGTCTTTTTTCAATGCTAAAGCCAGAAACTGAAAAATTTCCTGGCAAATCTGAACACATTTCAACCCAAACATGTTCATGCTTCATTTTCATAAACTTTAAAATTATATACTCTGCAGTCATGTAAACCTGTGAATAGCAATTTGAAACTGAAATATTTGCTGAAAGTGGATTTCATAACTTTAAATTCTTTTAGTTGTCAGTCATTCAGACGCGAGAAGCGATACAACTCATTTGGGAAACAAGACTGTGATTTCTTCGAATGAACTTCATGCACTGACTGCTTTTTTTATATAGGAAAGGAACATTAGACCTTCTCATCCATCACACCCGATAGGGCTGGTAGTTAAATGCTACAATTCATACCCTAAACAATGTGGATTCTCCATCAAGCTTGCCGAGACCTATTCCTGTAACTTAAAAATGTTCCCTTGGTTCTCCTTACAAATTTAAACAACACTTGGCATATTTGAATACATTTGCTTCTGCCCATTGACCTTATATTCCCCTTATCAAGATAATAGAATTTCCTTAGAAGTTGCCTTGGGCATTTCTGCAAGGTCAAAAGCACACAACGCACAGACAGGGATAAACCCACTTTGAATTACTGCATCCATTCATGCTCCAGTGGCTCTGCAACCCTGATGGCAACAAATGAAGTCTGGTGTGTTGGGAGTACAGCACTCAACTTAGAAAGCACAAAAAGGGCACGGTCAGAAAGAGCCCTGACACGCTGTTAAACATTTCCCATCCTGCCTGAGCACCTGAGCACTAACACAGAGCAAACAGGAGCCGCAGAGCAGTGGGGAAGTTGGCAGAACCACGTTATTGCAGCCATGAACTCACACCTGCCAGGAGACACCCCAGTCATTGCACCATGGTGGCTTTTCCATAGAAGGCACAGCACAGCCAAGGGAGGAGTCTCTCCCTTTGCCAGGAGGTTCTGAAGAACTGAAACTCTGTTTCTCATCTGAAGTCCTGTATTTATGGTGGGGGTTTAGAAGCTTCATTTGGCCTAAAAATAAGTTATGCTCGATGAGGACTCTACTTAATATTGCAGAGCTTTTGGAAAGAGGTACCCGAAAACCACCAGCAGACAATATTCTGTGTCTTAAATAATTTCTGCCACATAGATTCCACTAAGAGTCCATTTCTAGTCCTTTTTTGTTGAAATTATMGCCTTATTCATTTTATAGTATTAAATCAAAGGGCACACACACTCTGGAAGGGCAGCTAACCTCAGGGCAGATTACAGCTCAACCTCTGGCTCTGGGTAGCCGAGTTGAAAATCAGCAGCTATCATGGAAGCATATTGCTGGGATACTGCTGTGAATTATGAAGCATATCAAGTGTTTTGGTAAATCAAAGGAATCTAAATGGCCCTAAAACAGCAAAGAGTAAAAGCATTAGGGCTTGTCTTCTTTTCCAAAATCTTTCATTAGTACTCTCATAGAGACCTGTTTTCTACCTCTCAGACTCTGATTCAAAACTCTATTTAAGAAAATGAAGGACATGATCCTGCCATCTCTTCAAAGATTTAACTTTATGGTAGAAAGATTTTATTGTTGTTATTTGCCATTAAAGGTAATAATTCTGGTGTAGTTTTCTTTTGCTAGCATTTCTGTTATTTTATTAATGTCTCCACAGTAGCAGTCAGCACCGTAAAAGGAATTCCRATTTTTAACATGATAATTAGTCTTGATTTTCATCCTCAAAGCTGGGATGTTTTTGAAGGAGCCCAGGGAGGAGGAAGGAATGCAACTCAGACACTGCAGCCCATTGTTACCTCTGAGCACATAYACTCAGATTGCTTTCCTTTGATGCTGCTGCCAATTTTATTCACAGGCGTATAAAAAAAGGTCATGACATTTAGAATCACAGTACTCTGGAAATTAAATGTTCCTTTAAATTTTTAATTTCTGAGAGTAATTTATCATGGAATAATATTTGAATATGATTGAATGAATGTGTAAAGATTAATGCACACTGTCTTCAAACTGGAAGTTCACAACCACATATGTTTAACCTTGTTGTATAATAGGCATAAAAACGTTGATGCATGAGGTCTAAGAGCTGCATTTCCATTTTGCTGGAAGCATTGGCACTGTTATTCTCCTTAGTATTTTTCCACTGGCATGTCTGTATAAGGCATGAGGTTCAGCTCTCTATCATTTTCTACTTAACATTACACTTCACAAACCTGGCAACTAAATATGAAACAAAACAGAGTCCCAATAGTCTGCACAGATCTTTCATACAAATTTTTATGTGAGAAACTGAACTACYGATTTTTAGGCTAATTGTACCATATGAGAAAATAAAATAATTTAGAGTGAAGACTAGAGAAAACATTAAGGTACCATGTAACCAAGATGTTAATCAGAAGCTCCCAATTCGGAGGTTTGGGGATCTGATGAAGAGGAGATCACTGAAGTGCTGCCATGACCAGGTTTTGGGAGTCTGCCATGCTCTGCCGTGTAGTGCACTCACACATTTCACACACAGAATCATCAGATCATTTAGGCTGGACCTTCGAGATCATTGAATCCAACCATGAACCCAGCACTGCCCTGTCACCTTAGGCAGTAGTCAGGGCTTATTTCTCCAAAGCCAGGTGACACTGTTTGTTCAGCAAAATAGGAATCTTACAAAAGGCAGCAGCACTATGGAAATTTTTTGTGGTCAGCAAYTAGAATTCATAGTTTTCTCGTACACTAAGGAAAGCAGCCTGGGTCCCAGGCTGTAAAGGGCAGACACAAACAATACCTGTTCAGACACTGCTAAAATTGCACCTGCATAAAATTTATGCCGGTATGTAGAATTTACTCATGTTTTCTCATGGAAACTCTTGGGAACACTTTGCTAGAAGACTAACAAACTCTGAAATATTCTGTTTGAGACTCCATTACACTCAGTGGGTCAATTGAAGAGACAATGTCTGAAGAAAGGAGACTGAGAAGTTAAAGGAAGTCTTTAATTAGAATGTTACTGGTGCATTCAAAGATTCAGAAGAAAAGCAAGTTGTAAAGCACCTTTACTATTGATTGAGTCTCAATACCAAATCCTTTTGTGGACATTTCAGCATCTAATAATAATAATAATAATAATATCCTTGTCACCAGGGCAATGACAGGAGCATTGCTAGCTCAAGTTTGGCCTCTTGAGAAAGCCTTCAGGAAAGTTGCTCTGCAGATCACCCAATTCATTAAATTAATGCTTTGTTGGCTGGAGTTAAAGTTTTGAGTCAAGCAAAACAAAAGCCTGAGTTTCAGAATACATATACCCTGTCAAATTGCATTTATCAAGATAAGGGTTATTAGAATCTTTTTTCTCTTGTGTGAATGAAATTGTAAGCTTGAAATGTCACTGAAGATTTATTAATCTGATACTCTTTCTGATAAGGGCAAAGAAATAGAAAGGGCAAAGAAAAAGAAATATTTCTTGTAGCCTGATAAGGGCTACAAGAAATAGAAAATAAGAATAAGGCAATTTATCAGTGGGCATACTGTAACCAAAAGATTCAAGCCACACAAAGCGAKAGTACAGTCACATATCGATTTCAGAACATTGCCATCTACAATACTTGGTCAAAGTTTGAGAGCTGTGCAGAAAAATGCCTTCAATTTTCAAAAGGTGAAGTAAACCTGAATTTTCAAAGTGTAGGCTGGAGAAACACTTGTTCTARAAAGTAGATAGAGGCCTAACATAAAAACTGGTGATGTGCTAGAGGATACGATGTGTGGAGGGAGAACCACCAGCAGGATCAGCAGTGATCTTAGCAGAAGTGACAGGGCCTGAAGTAACCAGAAGAAATGTTTAAACTTTTTTACCCTCTTTGTGTGCCTGCTGCTGTCAGAACATGTCCACAGTGGGGAGGAAAAAGAGCGAAGAGAAGTTCCTGAATATTTTGGGTCAAACAGACCCTTGTTAAAGCTTCCTGTAACACTCCATGTGATGCACAAGGCAGATAAACACAATTCACTGCTTAACACGACAGAGCAAACCCTGCCTAAGTCACCACTTTGGCTTTGTGAGCTCCTAGTCCAGGCAGGAGCCCAGCAGCAGTCAGTGAGTTCAACTTTTCAGCACTCCTGAGAGAGGGGAGACAACACCAGACTTAAAATCAGGCTTAAACCCAGGCTCATGCTCCCTGTGCCAGCTCCCACCAGAACATCTGCACTCGTACCAAAAAACCACAGCCACAGGCAACAAACCATTTCCTTCCAAAGGGCTTTCCTCATAGCAGGGAGGAAACTCTTAGACAGAGCCTGGCCGTGACACTTCCCCTCCTGCTGCTGGACTTCTGCTTTTAGTCAGTCTCTGCTGATAGAACTGATTCCCTTGGGATGAGGTCACTCCGAGACAGTTTGTGCCTGCTTCCTTGGAAAAGACCTGGGGGAGTGAATTATCTCACCAGGCTTTCAGACCTACACAGAGAACTCACCAGAGAGCTGGCAGGGAAAAAGGCCTTTTGTGCTGAGACTCCAACCTGCAGCTTTATACAGCGTCATTTGCAATGACTTTGTTATTRAAACAATTTCATTCCTAAACACAGATACATATGTCTATTTAAAATATATTTGACTTCTAATGATAACATTAATAACAACAAAGATTAAAATGATAATGCAGATCCCGTGTAATACATATGTGTGACTTAAAATGACTCTTTGGTTAACACACAGAYTACCAATTTTTTTCAAACTCACAAAATAATGAACTGTCAAGTAGTATCTTTTCTTTTCTATCTTCTTTTATGATTCTTTAACATTTTCACTCAAAATTGAGATTCATTAGGCAGAATTTAATTTTCCYGTGAGACTCAATATCTTAAGTTGGTGTCAGTTTTGCAGCAATTAAGGTGTTTGAAAGCACTACCTGTTTAGAAAATGATTGGTTGTACCTTTCCTCTTTCTCAGAAAGGGTTACATGCAAAATTTACCAGTTAAGAAAAGTCTTTCTTACATTTTTCTAAGAACATAGCAAGAGTCAATTAATCTGCCATAACTTCATTWAGAGCTCAACTTACCAGACTTCTCCATCTTGTGTTTTGAACTTTCAGGTCCYGGAAGGCAGGGGCAGGGCCCGTCACATCGAGCTGTGATGGTTTTGCCAGAAGTACAGGCATGAAACTCCAACTTGCACTAGAAGCATAAAAAAAAGCAAGAATACAAATTAGGACAAGATATAAAATAGCAGCTGTGGATTAAATGTGAAATTGCGTTATCAGTAATGGCATTAGATAGATCAACACTTCAGCCTCTATTGCAAATACTTTTATAATGTAACACTGACCATTCCTAGCCTTTGTTGTTTGCATTACATACTTTTTAGTTCTGACTTTCCTCCAAAAGCTTTGTGCCTGTGTAGCAGCCCTCTCTTCAGTGACTGSCCCATGGGTATGTCCCCATTATGTGCCCAGCAGCACCAGTGGCTGGAGACTGGACTAATGTACTACTAAAATGAAGTAAAAGAAAACAGCACAGGGCAGCAGAAACACAAATGTTCTCTTTGGCTTGATACCTAATGAACTGCATTCAGTTCCATTTTTTGTCTTCTTCAAGCACTGCTTTTACCAGACCAGCATCCAAGGGCTTTTAATACAYGGGGGAGTGCTGCCTGTGGTGCCCAGGCTGGCCCCTCTCCCTGCAGGGACTGCCTCCTGCCAAGGAAAATGGGAATGCTGGGCTGTAAAACGCCTTTGATCTGAGTTTTATTAAAGATTAATTCTATGATTCATTTAAAAGCAGGCCAACATGTTTACCCAGTGGGACACGCTGTGTTTTGACACAGCTGAAGGACACAGAGCTGAGACCGTGGCACCACCACGGAGGATGCAGTGGGCAACTGGTGCTCACTGAGCAGCAGCCACTGCTGAAACCCACAGCATCAGCCTCTCTTGTTCTGGTACAGGGGAAGCCAAGAGAACAGMGCAGGATGTTGTTACAAGATAAACACCTCCTTCTTTGAAAGTGCTGCAAATGTCTTGGCTTTGCCTGCGTTTGTTTTTGTTAAAAGGGCTCATCTTTGCCCAGGCTTTAATCTAGCAGCAGGAGAGCATTATCCTGTGCCTACATCCCATTCTGCTGACATTATCTCCCCGCCATTCTCAACTTCAGTGCATCAGGGTGACTCTGTGCCCTCTGTGATGTCCTGCCCTTCTCATTTAGAAAATGCACGGCCACACACAAAMGTGTGCAAGCTTAGCTTGCATTTTACACTAATTTCTCGCAAGACTGAAGGGAATATATCTACTCATTTTTCAACTGTTTGCTCCATAAATACACTGCAAAGAGCACAAAGACAAGAGTGAGCACATCAGAAGGACAGCAGAACAGGAGAAAGGAGAACACACTCTTGAGTGCAGTCCTGAAGGCAACGACTTTCTGCAGCATATTCTGATAGTCTGTGTGCTATTGAGAACACAGGCATAAATCTTCTTCCTGCAGCTGGAGTTGATCATTTAATCCCTTACAGAACATCAATTACTTACATATTTTATTATGCATAATAAATGTAAATTATGTATCTAAGCATTAGCAATTATACTTCAAATATCAACCTTTAAGATGGTACAGCCTATTTCAAGCCCGTTATTATGCAYAGTTAAGAAAGAAAGAAGTTTATACTTAGAAACAGCAAGGCAAGTTTTTGCTCAGCCTTCCACATGATTGATAAAAATGACAACCAAAAAGCCAAAAATAAACCAAAACCAGAAACTGCTTAAAAGGGTTCTATTATCTAAGGGCAAGGAGAGCCCAGCTTGAAGATCATGGTGGTACAGTCACATGTGAATAAGTTTACACCTCTGATTAACCACATTACATTCCCACCATGGTTTTATTGGATGTTTGGTGTTGGAGGATGAAGATTAAAGGATTCCATTATTTTAAATATTAAATTAGGATAATACTAATTAATTTTCAACACCTAATCACTGTGTGTAACTCTTTATTCCTTCCCTAAAGGAACACATGGAGGTCTCTTACTTTCCATGTGATGGTGTRCTTATTCACTGAAGTAACCCACATGAGTAGCTCAGCTTTGGATTTAATGACATTGCCTAAGCCTCACTAAGTGATATTCATAGGCAGAGTGGCCACAGATGATGTCTTGTGGAGCAGTAATGGCATTTTTGAACTATTCTGCCACTGGATCTACAGTCTGTAAGGAGCCTGCTGGCTTTCTCCAGACCATGAACAATAGAATGATACACAGTACTTGGAAAAACTCTCAGTCTTTCACACCAAAGGGACATTATACATTTTGCAGACATGAGTCACAAAGCTCCTAGCAGTGATTGTGCACAGGACTCAGTGGGAGCAGCCCCACAGTTTGGGGCTGGTCTCTCTCATTTCAGGGGACTCATTTTGCCAGTGATATGATTGGATATGCCTTGACTCTCTGCTGAGCTGCTCTAGTAGAGCTCCCTGGGTCTTGCAAGCTTTGTATTTTTCTGCAGCCTCCCTGGTGTGTGAACTGCATTTGTTTACTCTGAACCCCAAGGCCCACATAAACATCTCTAAACTATTTTACTGCAAATGGAAAAGCAGCTCTGTTATTTGTTGCTAAATGTATATGGAGATCAATAAAATATATGAGGGGAGAAACGGTTGAACATATTCATGGAAAATTCATAAATTAATTTATTCAACTAAGATGTGGGAAATTACTGCAGAGTGTGTTTTGGTTAAAGTGTTCCCCTGAGAATCCCCTACTCGTATAATGATTCCCTCTTTATTGTCAGTGAATCTACAGCAATGTGTTTTGCATAAGCATTCACATTTGAGGGAGAAAGAAAATAGCTACATAAAATTTATTCCTAGCTATTTTATTCTTGTCTGTTAGTCTCCAGCCTCCAGTCCCTGCTAGAGGAGAATCTAGATTTTTTTTTAATGATGTAATAAAACAGTGTATCTCTGCCTTTATACTGGCTTTCAACTTCTGGCAGCCAGGTTTTGATCTAACCTGCAAGTAAGTAATCTTGTCGAATAAGTTACTGTGATCTCTTCTGCAAGGGTGTATATTTGACTAATGAATGTTTTTGTGGACAGCTTAGTACAGCCCAGAGCATTAGTGCTGGGAAGAGCTTTGCATCCCCACACTCAGGTATGTGCTTAAAACGCAGCCAAGCACAGCAGCACATCCCAGCCCCGGCAGCACCTTGCACTGGCAAAGCAGGTGTCATTCAGAACCTGCTGCAGGTGCCCCAGGGGGCCTGGAGCATCCTGTGTGCCCAACATTCCTCTTTTTCGTAGCGCACGGAGAGGACAGACAGAGGATTTCACAGTATCCTGGGCAATCTCACAGCCTCCATAACAAGCTCCAGGGAAGGGGATGAGGAGAGAGCACTCTTCACCCAGGGTTCCCTCAGGGGAGTATCTCTGGTCTTAGTGCATAAAATCAGAGTATCCTGAATTGGAAGGACCACCAAAGACCAACTTCTGATTGATTTATGATTCAAAATCCATAACTGAAAATTTCTTGTAGTCGTGCTAATAMAGGAGAAAGTGTTAGGTTCTGAACTTCTACTGCTTCTGCCATTCATTGAATGTGGATTAAACAGAAGGGTAGGTAGGAATTAGCAGACATTATACATGTCTGCTCTCAGATAAACATGAAGTCTCATTTGAGAAAGAGTGAACACTGAAACAGGAGGTTAAATTTTATAGTATACTGATTAAATATTAAACCCCTGAAATATTGCATCATATTAATGGCAGTGGCTCTAAACCTCTGCTGTTGAACAGTGCTCTCACCTTGAAGACAATGCACTTTTAGCACCCTATAGGTTTTTACATTTTCACCAAGAATTATTTCAGTGCAGTGTTTGGTTTATGGTGCATCTTTTGTTCACTCATAATATGTCTCTTCGAAAATACACATAACGAATAACAAAAGGTCATTATTTTCTACCTTATCTTTTACTCAGTACCTGCCACAGGCAGAAGCTAGAATTTCCTAAAATTATAGCATGTATATATTTTTAGTCCAGAGTTTCTTGATATCAGTAGTTTGTTGTACCCATCTGTCTTAGCAGATAATTAGAATCCATTGGAATTCAGACACCCTTTTGAGCGGGGTTGTTTGTTTACAAGCTTTAGAACAGTGCTTGCCATTGCTTCCTTAGCTAGGACCCTTATCACTATTTTCTTTATAAGCCTCTGCTTCCAGTTTTCATCAGATGGAAAAAAAATACCATATCTGGAACACACTCAGATCAAGTGTGTATTTTTTTTTAAACTTGTCACAACAAAAAGAGGTTCAGTATCTTTCCTCCAAATCCCAAAAGAAATGTCATATGGTTCACTCACATTGCATCCTGCTGAACACATACATTAAGTTTTAATGGGAATTCTCCAAACTCTCCAGGCTCTGTAAAACCTGAAATCCTGAAATAAGGATTGAGAGACAGCAGGCAACCACACGAATTCATGGTTGTTAGAAAAACAGACACTAATGTAAAGCCTTGAYGTGAGTCTCAAACTCTGGACTGTGTGCCAGGGTTGTGTGGTCCCACAGCACTTCCCCTCCCTGCCATGGGTTCTGCTGCTCCTTTGCTGTTCTGCAAACCAGAGCCTGGGTGCTGGGGAAGGAGAAGGGCTGCCCTGGGACACAGCACTCCGTGCCTCAGGCTGGGCACTGAAAACACAGACCAAGCTCTGTCCCCAGGACTGACCACTTGGGAGGGCTTTCTGTTGCCATTAGTGGCTATTCTGTAGCCAGACCAGCCTGGTTGTTAGCTGCTGTAGTTATCCCATTTCTCTGTGCACCATTCTGCTCACAGGGTAAAGCTCCCCACAGCAGAGCCTCCTGCCCTGCGCATGCACTGCTCCAGGATGGGACTGGCTCGTGGTACTGCAATAAAAATAAAAGGGAGGTTGGGGGCAAAAAATAATTATAATAAAAAAAATCCCATTTGTTTTCTATTAGAATAGCTACCAGGCGAGCACACAGTGCTTAATCTTTGCAATAAAAGTGTACAAAGATATCCTAAAATCCTGGAGCTCTAATTAGGAGCTCTGTTCTCCTTATGAGAATACATAGTTGGTGTTGATATTAATGGGAGTTACGCATGCATACCAGTGGTGGAATAAACKCTAATTAACACAACCAATCTATTGTGTAAATACATATTAAAGGCTTTTTAAAACATGTGCTAGGTCTAGCTTTGAAGCAGATGTTATAGCTGATGTGCTCAGAAATTCCCCTCTCCGCAATGAATGACATGAAGGACCTTATTATATCTCAGGTAAACAACAAATATTTGAGAACATCTCTCATTGCACACTTAGCTGACAGGCTGGTGGTTCATAATCTGCTAGAAAAAGAGAACAACTTTCAGGTGGAGGGTCAAGTAGAGAGAGACTCAGGTTGCAAGGCACTGATATTAAACAGGCTGAACAGATTCATGCAGCCAAATKCAGTAACACCAAAAGGTCTCACACAGCAAAGCTCCAAGAACCAGGAATTGCTCTACACTGCACAGCTCTGCCCTCTGCAATCCTGCAGCTCTAATGAGGGAGAGCTGCAGGACTTTGGCCTCCGGGTAAATTTACTGGGGAACAGATGGAAAGCGTGAGACCCTGGCAATCTTTAAATACCAGGATAAGTCAGGAAGTCACGTCAGTAATGTTGCCAACTGCAAGTGCTCCAAGCACATGGCTCAGGTCCCTAAGATTAGGATTGCCAATTTAAAGATTTTAAAATGTTACAATTTTTTTTTTTATTTTAAATTTTTAGCTGCTTTTTTTTGTTAGATCCCAGCCATACTAAATCAGTAAGTTCTATGTTTTTCCCTATTGCAGCATAAGATTAAACAACCAACTACCATCTCCAGTGCAACTGAAAGCCAGAAGGTTCATCTTCCAAGAAGAAACAATCAGTTCCTGGGCTTCAGAAAAGAACAAGCTGAGTTGCATTTGGCAGCAATCATGCAATTCAGGATGGCATTAATTGCATATTTTGTGGCTCTGCATTATAATTAGAACTGTGCACACCTCTCTAAAAATAGGCTTCMACTTCTCAGTAGGAGAAGAACAGAAGGGGCTCCTTCTTTTTTTATCAGTTAAAGACAAAGAGCTGTTTTAGAAAACACAGAGCCTGATTGCTCTGTAGAGGGTCAGCTCTGCTCCTAAACAGAGTCCATGAGTTCATAAATTAATAACAAATAAATAAATAATTAATAAGATAAATATTAAAGACTTCATAAAAAAAATAAATAAGAACCAKTGCCCAAAGTGACTGATAGCTGAAGAGTTAGTAGGGTGACTGCTTGTAGGCATGTTGAACCATCTCAGTGTTTGACTGGCAGGGCTGCAAACCGAGCAAATTACTGAGCACTCATGTTGCTGCAAACTGCCCTTACAGACAGAGCAGAATCAGCTAATTTGGGGACTTCTGCACAGACCACCGAAGGCCAAAATTCTCTTGTAATACAAAACACATTGCCTCGAGAAACAAGTGGCAATTGGCTCAATGTGAAGCAGAATATTTTAAAAAATGCAGTTAATCGYATGAGCTAGATGATATGGCAATTAAGGACACAACTCTGGATGAGGAGGTGGAGGACATTCAAGGGACCATTTATTAATGCAATATGACAATGAAAATGAATGGTTCCCATTCTATGGACAAACAAGAAAATAATTCCAGGCCCCAAAATCTACTGCATCATAAAGAAATTGAATTTGATTTTATAAATAACTTAGATGCCACTTCTGGAAACACCCAGGCCAAGGTGTGKGGGGGGGCATATCTCAGTTGGTTTATGATCTTATAAGAAATTCAGGTCCTTATTGGAGAAGTACAGGCCAAGAAGGGCTGGAACTTGACACAGAAGAGTAAATACATAAGTTGAAACATTTGTGCAATGCTGATTTCAACTTTTCCTTCACTGGCTGATGAGAACAAGACAAGTTAAACGGGAAATGAAGACAAAGCACTTCTGTCACTGGGAATGGTTGAATCAAAATAGAGGCACCCATCCTCCCTTCTCACTGAGATTTGACACAAAGCACCAGCCTGGCTTAAATCTGCAAACCACCCTGCTCTCCTCCCATTCTCCTCTTACATACCATGCAAAGCCCATGGCACTTTGATTTTGGTGACTCTGCAGACCAGTTTTGAGTACCAAGGTCATGCTTACCCTCTGGGCTGTAGGAGCTGCTTCCTTGTGCACAAACGCAGGAGTTGAGGTGCCGAGGAGATGGTGCACAGTCACCCATCTGCAAGGGGCAGCTCTGGCTCACGAGCAGCCTGACCAGAGGGGCAGCTCAGCACCCAAACACACAGGGACTCTCTGACTTGGGGATCTCTGAGGGTGCTTTATTGCATGGGGCAATCATGCACCGTGCCTGGGAATTACTGCTGGGAACCGTCTTCGGAGATGATAGTTTTTCAGTCAGGAATATTTACAGGATCAGAATCCAAATACAAATGTAGGCACTTATGCTGTCTTAATAAAAAAAAAACCTGAAAACATACCTTATAGCCCATATTCTATATTCATGCACAAAAATTTTTCCTGTTGCTAAATGTCTACTTTGTCTTCCTGCAGGATTAGCATGGCAGCTCACTGATGATGACCATTTTCTAGTTGCACATGGGAGTTTTTCCTTTCCAGTAYACTAGTCTGCCATATCTCAAGACACGGACTTTAAAAATCACTTTCCTACTGCATTTGTTTTCTTTCATTTCTAGGTTTACATTGTACTGCTTTTGTCTCTATGAAATTATTCCCTATTCTAACTCTTCATAATTATGAGCTGAGAGTTCATAGCTAATAGCACTGTTCAAAGTGGAACGAAGCTGCAATTTCTTTTCCTTTAATAGACCAAAGCCATCTTAGCTTAAAAGTAAAGAAAATCACAGAAAAACAATTGGAGATTTGGAGTGATCGATGCTGCTTGAAATGTACTCGCCATGTAATTGAGATGCATTCTCATTCTCATTCTGCAGCCATTTACTGATCACATGAGAACGATGATTTGTCATTTTTACTTGCTTCAAATTACTAAAGGCAATTTAATTTCTYTCATGGAGACGACACATCAGATAACGTGAGCATAATCAAGAGGTAACGATCTGTGGCTCTGTGCACATACTGATACTCCCGTTACCAGCTAAACAACCACCTACATATGGCAGAGGGAAGGCAACCCAAGACATTCAGATCCCCAAGCACAGGGTCTCCACCCAGTCAATCACATTATAAACAGAGCAATTTAGCTATGCCGTGTGACTACACAGACTTAGATTTCAGATGAGGCAATGCTCCACCTACACAGACATTCCCGTATCCATCTGTCCCTACCTGGACAAAAAGCAGCAGCTGGTGACCACTATAAAGGGTAGGTGTATTCTCTGCAGGCTTTTATGGAATTTGTATGATGGCAATACCTTAGCACTCCAAAAATCCCTCAACCAACTCTCCCCATCAATCAGTAACTGCAAAGTATTTAGTACTGTATTTGCAGTTACTTTGTGTCTGATGCCTGACAGGATGTGACTGGGAATGGGATTCTGACCACTTATGGCTGTATGGACTGAGAACAGCTCAACTCTCTCTCTGATATCTATTTTTACCAATCAAAGCCTAAGAAAAGGTGCTACTCCACCTGCTTCACCTTTTGAAACGCTGGTGAATCAGTCTGTTGAATTTGTTCTATGCTGCCTATTCCTTCTCTAGCAACCTTGCCACAAATCGTGAGTAACTCTTAGAGTGTTGTTTTGCCCATCCCTGTTTAAGGCTGGGTTGGATGCCGCTCTGAGCAACYCAGTCTAGTGAAAGGTGTCCCCACCCATGGAAAGTGCGTTGGAACGAGGTGCTCTTTAAGTTCCCTTCCAACCCAAATCATTCTATGATTCTGTGTTCATAAAGTTTTGTCCTTCCCAGGGCCTGTGTTACAAAATTATTGGGGAGRAGGAGGAAGTATCTGGAAATGTCGCATAATCCATGTGGAAAAAGGTCTGGGGAACTTTCAGGAGGGACAGAGAACAAGAATCACGTGCTATACTCTGGACATTGGAGCTCATACATCCTTCACTAGCAATGATTTCTTAAAACTCACTGCATTTTTTTTTCCTAGAAAATGATGGGGGGAAAAGGATGGAGATACATTAAAGGAGCATCCTGGCTTGTTTGAAAACTTGGTGGTGCAGTAAGCAGCAAACTCAGTAGTTCACTTGTGCTAGCAGTCATAGGCCAAATATGCCATCAAGTCCTGAAGTTCCTCTGCAAAATTGTATGTCCAGCATACAAGCTTGGTTTTCAAATGCGTCATCTTTTTCTGACCAAAATTTATCTTTGCATGTGAGAGGTGAAAGTTAGTCTGAGTTTTTCTGTTCTCAAATAACACCTTATTCCCTGATAATAAATTTCAGGAAGTCAATTCTCTTCTCTTCTAGAAGAGTTACCCAACCTTTCCATTACATCTATTATTTAACTAGTTCACAAAAGGTTTGCTCAGATTTCACTGACTGTGATGTGGTCCCAGCRGAGTTCATTCCTTGTTACTGATGTATGAAATGTACAGTATCCAGCAAACCTTCAGGTCTCAGACAGTTTTTGTCTTGTTTACAGGCAGAGCAAATCTGAAGTGTAAGTACAAATATAAAATACTCAGCATCCTGCAGTACCACTGCTCTGGTTGCTCTCAGAATAGCAACAAGATTGAAGTGCTAAGAATGCCAGCCTATTTTTTAATTGACTTCTCAGAATTTTTATTTTGTAATCAAAACAAAAGCCAAACTGAAGCTCCGACACTAAGAAGCGCTGAAACAAAACATTTGACAGTTACCAGCAAAGCTTTAGGAATGTCTTTTGGAGCATAGCAACCGGGGAGAGTAAGCAGGCTTAAGCTTTGAAGTTAAAGCTTTCAGCAACGTTTCTGATTTCTAAAGAACACAATAGAAACAACAAGAAATTAAAAAAAAAAAATTGGAAAAACCAAACCCCAGGCCTAGTTCAATGCTCATTGAATGGACTCGCTGTGAAAGACACCCATACAAAGAAAGCAGAATTAGTCTGTTTGCTCAGAAATCAAGTAACCACGGCTAATCCTTTTGCAGTATTATCCTGTTTTGGCCTTTAATAAATCTGCTTTAAATTAAAGATGTATCCAAGCCAAGAAACACCTCCTTTGATGTTTCAAATGGCTCAAATAAGCTGTTTGTTAGGAAAAGCTCAAAATATGAATTCTGAAACTGAAAAAAATAAAAGTCCTTCTCCTGTGCTAAGAGACTGGCACCTCTCAGGAAGGTCAGAGCATTTAAGACCACAACTTTTAAGCACCTCAAGCATTGGTGCCTCTTAAGCCCATGCATTAGGGAAAAGAACCTGAAATACAAGYCTTTTACAAGCCAGTTACCCAAAAGCAGCTAATCCCCTTTTTTACAACTGTTATGTTGCATCACTGGAATACTGGAATAAGGAATTTTACATTTTATATGAATGCAGGCATAGAACCAGGTAACTAAATTATTGCAAATGATATTTGTACTTAAGCTTGTATAACGAGCTGTGAGTTGGCACAATAAACTCTAAGATGTTCTCGTTCCCTCTTCCTGTCAAGAACACAACTTTCAATGCTTGAACTGTATCAGATGACTCATCATGTAAATAACTGTTTTCTCCTATTTTGACCTTGACTGCAGAAAGAAGGATGTTAAAAATAATAGTGGCTTTACACACAAAATATACAACAGGCAAGCTGAACTAACAACAGCAATCAGGTTGTCCTTAGCTCAGGAGCGTATGTAATTGATGGGTTTTTAAGTTCCGACCATCACATGCCAATTTGTTTGATTTGGCAGTCACAACTGTGACTCTAATCAAGTTAGAAAAGCAGACCTGTGATTACCATCATCAAGATCGGTAGCTTTCCCAAAAAGAACAAATACTGAATTTGCAATCCTTACTTATTGCTTACTTCCCCTCAGAGAGTGTGTTCTTGCCCAAAAGCATTCGCGGCACCGGGCAGGTCACCAGCCACAGGCRGCTCAAGGACACAGAGCTACTCAAACTTGGTTGCTTTATGCTTTGATCATCCCCTTCAATGGAAGTTGTTGCAGCTTTAAAGAGAGGCATGGGACCTTCTTGGAATTTTCCATAAGCCATATGAAAATATGGATTCTGCAGGTCTCAGGGTTAAGTGGAAGGAAGGCAAAGGCTTTGCTGTCCTGTGCTCCTTCTCAATCCTCTGAGTAACTGGACTGGCTAAACAAGGGTAATCATGGGAGAAAGCCACAGCCATAAACCAGCACCCCCCAGGATGCGACCATGATATTTGCCTTCATTTCCACCTTTCCCTCTGCCACTCTCAGAAAAGTGACCTTAAGTGACTGTGTAGCACAGTCTCAGCCAGGCAGATGCACAAATGTTTTCCCTTCACAGTACACAGGGTGAAAGACCCACCCCAAACGTATTTTGGCAAAGTAATTCAGCCAGTGGGCACCCACCTTCTAGGTCCTACTGCACGAGGAACTGACAGAGAGTACTGAATATTACCAAAGGAGGGAACAGCTCAAAACCTTTTTAATTTCATTCACTGCAGAATAAATAAACACCTCTATTTAAGCCAAACGAAATTACAACTTACTCTGGTTCCATGTAGTTTTCATCTATGTATTATTTCCCTTCTTTCTGCCTTCTGAATTCTCATTAACCTTTCTGTCAAGATTGCATTAAACATGTCCTGTTAATTCAACACGTTCTTTGAGAAATCTGACATGGAGATGACAAATGCTTATCTAAAAAAAAMCCCCTCTAGTTTAATGAAGTGCGTAACAAGAAACACAAAATTCTAGTTTACAACACATTTTATTTCAGCTTTGCTACTCCAGTGAGTTCAAAAGTGAGACTGTCTGAAGAGCTTTGGCATCTATCCCTAAGGGAGCAGAAGAAAAGGTCATGGACTTTGAAGAAATCTGAAGACTTCAAGAACCTCCTCCAAAGTTGAAGCATTTTTGTTATTCTAATAGGATATTCTATGGCATATGTATCTCCTAAATAAAACCCCTTACAATTAACATACTACTCTCACTATAGGCCAGGGCACTAAATTTCTCAAAAAAAGTTTATAATTCTGTGGGCATTTCTAATTAGAAGTAGATGCAATATTGATGCAAAACAAGGTAAGGAATAAACATTTATATTCAGGTAGGTTTTGTGAGAGAAATACTACMTGTTCTATAAACAGCAGAAAATACTTGTTAATCCTTAAAAAAATCCCCAAGCAGTTTAATTGACTAGTATGATTAATTGCCTGATGTACTACATCCATCCTACTAAATATTTTTTTGAAAAACATTCAGTAAGACAATTATGCAATGAAATTACCATTTATATGGCTCCTTTCATCCACAAAGGTGTCAAAGTCCTATGTATTTATAAAGGTATAAACCCATGCTACTGCTCAGGTGCAGCCAATCCTGCAGCAGGAAATATCAAATGCTCTGCACCAGCACACAGTATAATGGGTTGTGTGAAGGGAGCGATGCTATTTAAATCCAGAGAGATGACTACACCCAATTAACCAGATAAGAGTGCTAAAGCTGCACTCAAATACAGGGTTTCTTTTCATACTTTTGTTTATTTCCCAGCTCCTAAACATTCAGTCCCCTATGATTTAAAGCCTCCTGAAAATAGCTTTGCTTTTCTTACATCTCTCTCTTGACCAAGCCAAGTAGTGCATAGACCCTATGTCAGATGCCCACAGACTCCCTGTCAGAATCCACTGCTTACTTTAAACATAAATCAACGAGCATGGCAACATCCTACAGAAACCTGTACCAGACTGGTTCTTGGCAAGCGTCACACTTGTACCTGCATTAACTCAGCATGGCATTGAGTGGCACTAGAACTGGCAATAAAACTGTTATCTCTTAGCAAAAGGAATAGTTGGAACYAAGTGATTTCAAGTTGGAGAAGCCCATGAGCCACAAATTCTGTGAAAATATCCCCTAAGCCTTACAGCTGAATTGCTACAGGAGTTTTAGAAAAGTAAGAGTTTTTCCACTACTTTCTGCTAACAGTTGCGCATAATGAGGCACAACAACTGGTCAAAACTCCTCAGTTATACTCCATTTAACATAGCAACCTAAAATCCAGCAGTTTTACATGAAGAAAACCATAAAGTAGAACTGCAGTGTGTCATAYAGTCTGGACATTAGCAAAATTACTAAATATTGGGGTTAATATATTCCCAGTCTCCAGCTGGCCACTGGGCAGATGAAGTTTGTGGCATATATCTTCTTATTTGCCAGTATAAATTCATCAAGCATGAGTGAAGCTTATTAGCAAAACCTGTATGTTATCTCCCAAAGAACTCTAAGACTGCAGAAGATTAAAAATGTTTTCCTGCCATGACACGTACAATGACCTCATAAATATTAGTAGACCCTTTGGCACTGGAAAATGCCATCTATTCCTGCTTCTGTGTAATATTACAGGACTGAGCGAGACAGAATACAAGGACACTCCTGCTAAAGTTTACCCCCATAGAAGGCTAAATAAAGCTGCAGTTTGAAGTCATATTTTTATGCTTCCAAAGTCCATGAAAAATGTTTGGAGAATGCATTTACCCTTTTGAAGGGGATTTAGCCCACTAGACTAAGGGTTTTTTTTTCCTAAAATATAAATAGTTCAAGAACCAAAAGATTTAGCTAGATAATAAATCACTATTTCACATAGTATCCAACAGCCAGTTATACACCTTTGATATTTGAACTGCTTTCGTCAGCAAGGGATTTATTTAAAGTCTCTTTGAAAAAAACATTTCCTAGAATAACCCAGCAAAACTCTCATGTCTAGTACCGTACGTTTTGTTGACCAGTTAGTTACTCATTTATTGGAACATGTACTTATCCCCATTTATGTGAACGTTCCATTTGTTCCAAATGGCTGAGCTCAAAGCTGGTCGCAGCTACTTGTGATGCTCCAGACAAAACCTTCCTTTTCCCCCCCTCACAGGTCTGCAGCATTGCTRGATGTCCTTAAATAGAACTCAGAAATTACATTTCTAAATGGCAATCCATCACTCTTCCTCCAGACTGTAATAGTATTGTAAATTCCTATTGAAGCCTCACCAAATTCTAAGCTGAAAATGACTGCTTTTTTTTGGAACCAATTTCTTGAACATTTCCATATTGAGTCTTAAAACTACTTCTTGCAGTAGAAGAAAAGCTGCGTGTGGCTTATGCCACAATACCTGAATTGTCCAGAGGATGCCACCTTTGAAATGTAAGGACTTGAGGCATCTTTGCCCAAGTCCTGCTTTCACAATTGAAACTCCAAGCACAGAGTTAGCCTGTGCTCAGAGGAGAGGCTGGAATATTGGATCCTGGAAGCAGCACTGGCCAAGTAATGCAAAGTGCCTTGGACAGACACTACAACCTTGCCTTTCTCACCTGGGTTTGGAAAGGGTCCAACTCCCCAAAGAACCAAAGAAAGTGAGGTCAATCCAACTCATGACTGATTGCAGCTCATTTGCCACAGAATTAATGCCCACAGTGACTGATAACAAGTGTCCCAAATGAGGTTTGATCTGCTCAACCTGCAGACATTTAATGCCTTAAACAGACACTAAGTTCTCAGGCTGGGTAACTACATGATTGCCAAACTTTACACATTCATTCTCTCATAGCACTCCTCGTCTCTCCTTTGCACTGGTGCCAGAAGGGCACTTCAGCATCTGAAGCTTCACATGTCATTTTAGCAGTTATATATTTCTCTTGAACATTACGGAAACTGAGTATTTTGATGGGTAAACACTGCTGAAGATAAAAGCATAAATTAAACTATTTTAGCTGTCCACAATCAATGTGATGCATATATACACATATTTAAAAATATTTATATTAAAATGTTGAAAATAATGTAAATATTTTAATTACCAGTATTCGGTACACTGGCTGAAGGTGCTATGAGAAGACTATCTGAAATAAAGGGTCACTGTGTTGCTTTAAATCAATCACTTAATGACTGTAGAGGTCACCTTTGTAGCACCCCCTCGTTTGCCCTGCAGAGCCTGGTAGGGGCTTTGAGCCCTCACTTCCATGGGGAAGCATTTAACAAGTCAGTAAGTACTGGCCTGCATCCTTCAGGAAAGGTGTCAGTCCCTTCTCGTTCCAACCACAGCTTGAACAGCCAGATGGGTGAAAGCCTCATCGTCCTTACACATTCTCCTGGTCTCTCAGTTGTCTCATCTCAGCAGGGAGGGTTGCCCTCATCAAGGTGCTGAGAAGGAGACATGATCAGGATCATTTGGTTTAAAAATGAGATGAGAATGGGTGAACTGTGCTGTCAGAGAGATGCTGAAGGACGACAGCAGCGTGCAGATGGCAACCGCAGCCCTGTGCATAGGATCACCAAGGAAATCCAGCCCCGAGCTATGCACAGGCTGATGGCTGGAAAGTGAGGGGACGTGACGGATTTGCACAACTCCCTCAATAGAAAAAACATTTAATTTAAGAAAGATTAGATAGTCACAATTGCCCCTGACAAGAGTGCCTGTCTAGCAAGGCCTTGAGCCTGTATTTCGGGCTAGAGTTGTGCTGTAGCCAAGACCTTAAAAATATTCACAATACAGGCTGTCACCAGAGCTACATTTCCTTGTCACTCTTTAAGTGTGACTGATTTGCCAAGATCAACACTAAATTCATGATCAGTGGCAAGGGCACCCAACATGAATTATAAAACTGCCTTTCCTTCCTGGCCTCGTGGATATGCTAAGGAAAATGCTTTCCCTGCATTCATTGTTGCTTTTTATATCCACACCGTATCCTGTGTGCAATGATGCAGGATTGCTCTGCTCATCCCACCACCTCCGCCCCGCTCCCGAAGCGAAGATGATGTTCAGTAAGAAGGAAGCATTTGGCTATTAAATATAAACCCCGTATTAAAAAAATGTATTGGTATCATGGCAAAGTGTCTTGTGCCCTGAGGTGAAATGGAAATGGCGGGGGCAAGGGAGGGGGTAGATGTGGTGATGATTTTTTGAAGTTGATTTAACACTGGGAAAAGTGGCTGGTTCTTAGTGGAGCTCTGAGGAGATTGGAGCAGTGCCTGGGCRGAAACTCCATTTGCAGAGACAGAAGAGCTCTCTGTTGAAAATCAGGAGGGACAAGAAAACCCAAAATCAAGGGGACCAACTGATTAGAGCGAGGAAAGAATAGGAAAAGACCTTTCCTTTCTCTTCACCTTCCCAAAGTCATGGATGCAGAGATGAAACTAAAGTAATTAAACGGACAAACCATGCATCCAGAAGAGCCTGTGAAGTCAAGGGATTAGCTTTTTAAATTTCTCACAGTGGCATCCTGGAGCTGAGCAGAAGCAGGGAAGTGCCTGTTGATACAGAGGAAACACAAGACCTGGAGCATATCACATTTTGGGTGGCAACTGATCTTCTCCCAAACCCAGGATACAGCCCAAAGCTAAAGTTGTAAAATAAGGGAACCAGAGAAGAACAATGAACAGAAAAACCCAGAGAGTGCTCCCAACTCTCACAGTGACAGATGATGTCTTGAGCATATTAACAAAGCAATAAATCCCACAGAGTGATCTGCCACCCTTAAAGCACAGTGTGTGCTTAGTCCTGAGAATTTTTGCCCAAGGGAAGAAAATACTAGAGTTTCAGTGTCAGCTTACATCTCAGATTCTCTTCCAAAGGTATCTGTAAGTGGGTCACTCAATTTACTGGTAGACTGCAAGATATAGTGCTGAAGTTGCAGAGTGTCTTCTCTGAAGAAGAATTAGATGGTAAAATTTTAGATACTGTTGAACTGGGTTTTGCTCACCACATCAATGTGGAGATAACCATGGGTAATGAAGAAAGCTTTTTTCTAAGCGATTTTACAGAAGTTTATAATCTTCAGTGCTTTGCAAGTCACCAGTCTTAATCCAAGCTTTCACATCCTGTGCTGTGTGTGGGCTCCTTCTTCCACGGATGACATGGACGTCAGAAGAAAAACACTAATTAAAAAGGGTTCCAATTAAAGAAAACAGAAACAATGACAAAAACTAAATTTAGAGTCAATTTTTAGATTACTGACAAGAAGAAGAAAAAACCCATAATTTTAACTGTCTACTTACAGAAGAGAAATGCTGTAAGTTAAACTAAGAGAAAACCAGAATGAATGAGATTTAACACTGAAATACCAGGAAGCTGTTGCTGGCCATCATTCAAATACTGTATTGCATYGGTCTGTGGAGATAAATGAAGAATTCCTCTCACGTGATATTTCCAACCAATACAATCACTATTCTTTAGTCACAGATAAGCCTGGGTGTTGCTCAAAATGACCTCCTACTGCTTTGCGGTTATGATTTAGGTCTGAAAACTGCTCTAATAAAAATATATGGAATCAACAAACAGAAGGAGCTGAAATTTAGATAATAATGCCAAATTTATCACCACAGTAGAAATATGATTCACACTCACCCATAAACCTACAAGAGTTTTTCACCCTTCACTCCTGAATTACAGCTATTGCCTCATCTAGAACCATACATTATTCATACTTTATCATTCCAATAATCTGACAAAACTGACTAAAAAACCCTAACAAACTTCTTATCAAGCTATATTTCACCATCAATGAGCAAATCTATGGCAAATACCCCTGGGATCACAGCATTACCTTTGCAGTGGTGGTGCATTGGGCACTTTTGGAGTCTCAGTTTATGGCCCCTACCAATGGCTTTTGTGCCCCCAAAATCCTGACTGCCTTTCCTGCTAATTGCACAGAGCTAATTGAGTAACTGCAAGAGATCATCTCCTCTTACTATATTTTTTTTGATGCAGTGGGTCTCTAATACAGATGGAAGCTGTTTTTTGCAGATTATATTCAGGTATTTCTTCTTMATCCCAACCTCCAGTCACAGCCATCAATTTATATATTATTCATTTTATTAATCTAATATTTATCTAATATTTAATTGTATTTGGCAGCAAAAGCTACCTCTGTGTATGACCACATAAGCTCATAACATTCTTGGTCCATAAACACCCCCTGAATTAATCTTTACCTGCCTTAGTTCCTATTTTCATTTCCCAAGGAACAGCTTCTTTTTCTTTTTATAGGCACTATATGGTCCTAAGAAACAGCTAAGTGAAAACATAACAGTTAACTGCCCTCAACCTGCAGCCCATATCTTTTGGCATCAGTAGGAACACTTAGAGCTGCAAGACTGGATTCAGTACCCAGTACCTCCTATAAGTAAAATTACTGCTGAAAAGAAAGTACCCAAACATCTCTGAAGACTGAAGTGTCCCCACCTGACCCCTTTGTTAATCACCAGCACCTACACAACAGCTTTAGCAAAAGCACTGATATCCCATCAAAACSAAACAAAATATTTATGCCAAAACCSAAAAAGGTTGATTGTACTTTCCCTTGTACAGCACWGTCCCACTCCAGCTCTGATGCACAGAGGAAATAGGAATTTCAGGGTCTGGCAAGAATAACGGGTTAAAGCCTGTTGAATTATTCACACTGACACCTTACAGCAGGTAAAATCCCTTCCCACTGAATGTGCTCTGCCTGCAGATGGAAGGGCTGACACATCCCTTGCCCCCACACATGGTGGTGCCTCCTGCAGGAGCACAAGTCTTCACTCTGCCTCCTCTTTAACCCGTGTTTATATCTGGGCTGGTGACATGTTTTTCCTCCCAGTGCCATCACCGGGGTGAGCTGCCTCACAGAAGGAAAACGTGTGTCAAAATGCAAGTCCAAGTGCCTGCAGGCGATGTCACTCAGTCTGGAAATATGGGATCAGGCACATCAGATAAGTGTTCAAACTAAATACAACAGGATTTAGAACATGCTTTTAGATTTAAGGAAAAGTGCACTCTTTAAATTACTGCTCTAGAATTTACTGGCTTAAATAGAAAGACCTTAAGGCATCCCATCAAAGAGTTATATAACTCAAAAGGGTTTTTCTTGCTCAGTGTTGCTTGTGCAAGATATATTTGAGTAATAAAACATGCTTCTGGCACTAACCTTCCTATATAGGCTCTATGATGACAGATTTCATATTTGAAAATAGAGGTCTCCATGCAGGCTAGCATTCCTCTTCTAGCCCTCGGCAGAGGCTTTGATTGGTTATTTTCTACTGTTTTTTCATTTTTTTGAACTGAAAAACTTTCGATACCAACTTCAGCAGAAATTGCTCATGATGTGCATCAGATGGTCCCAGGTTTGGTGCCCAGCTCAAACCAGACCATAGCCCAGCCATGTGCAGCACAGCAGCTGGAAGAGCCTTTCATTTCAGTCTCCCTGCAATTTAAATTGGCCACATCTGATCTGTAAATGTCTCCAGTCTTCACACTTCACACTGTTTGCTGCAGCAYTTACCCCCTGGGTGGCAGGCGCCTCTGACATCTCTCTCTCTCGAGAATGTTAAACACAGAGACTTTAAAACTGGAATTTCTAACAAGTAGCTTTTCATTTGCGTGAAAGGCAAGGGAGTCCTGAAAATACTTGAAGTTCTGAAGTTAGGAGGAAAAAAGTCCATTAACAAGTTGAAGACTTTATCTATAGGAGGCTTTTAAAATTTTATCTAATCTAATTGGTATTTAACAAGACAGGTTTTTTCAAACAGTGCATCCACAATCCCCAGTAAGAACTCCTGTGAATGAAATTAATTATTTTGTACTTTCTGCAGACTTCAATTTTATGTCTTTAAATATTCTGCTTGAAATGTGTAGATAGTCCTGGTGCTGCTTTTGCCTGGTAATGATGTCATTTCCACAGATAATTAACCCCATTGATTAATTGGATTTATTACTGTTAGAGAGGCAGCTAAAAGAAGTAATAACAATTCATGCCATTTTTATTTGTGATCTTTCATTTACAAGTCTATTAGATTTAGGTTAAAATCAAAAAGTTGCCCACAAAAGCCCAGAACTGGCTGTTGATCATGACCTGAGTCAAGAAGACTTGCAAGTTGTTTATGCACTGAATCTTACCCAAAGGATGGAAGTACATATTCCTTATGTCATATCAAAACATCACTAAARGTTTGAGGACACCATTAGTTTGAGAGGCAAACTAAGTGATTTTACAGTTATTTGAGGTTTAAAATATTTGGGGACACAGATAATTTTAACATTTTCTTTTAATATTCTATTTATTTCACTGGAGGATCATCTCACTCCCATGTGCTACTGTTGGCTATAAACATGTACAGGCCTCCTCCATCCTTGGATATCCCCTCACAGCAAAGCACTTGGCGCCTGCAGCCGCTCAAATTCAAGGTGCTGAGCACTGCCCCAGCCTCCAAAGGGAGCTGCACTGCGAGGGGAGAGCATCCCACGCTGCACAGGGGGCTGCTTCGAGGAGGCTATTTTGTTTGGATCTGCTATTGGAAATCCAACCACAGGCTTCAAGTCTTCATATGTGATGTCTACCTTAAGCTTGGTGGAGAGAGAGCTACTTCAGCATGTTTACGAGCCATAACAGGTTTTTACAGACATTATGCTCTGTCATCCTAAACCAAGGAGGTGTGAGAAAGATGTGCTTTGTCATACGTGGGAGAAGGACAGCTACTGACTAGCTGAAAATAGCCAGATTCCATCTCTCCATTTAGCTGGGACTAACCTAACACTTCAGTTAGCCCAAGTATGACAGAGAAAAATAAACCCCAAAGATTCACCTAAACCCAAATAGTACATGGTGGCAGACAAAATGCATTACACTGTGTGATTACATGTCTGTACAGAAAGGAATTCTATGTCTCAACACAAAATATTAAGACTGCAGGCCAATTTTCAAGAACCATGTTGTGCACAGCTGCAGACAAACTCACAAGAATAGGACAAAAATATTCCCCTGCTGATTAAGCCCCATCAGCAGTTTCAGTTCACTCCCCAAGAGCTCAGGCAGGGGTGGATATAATCTGCAGGAGAGACAATCCAACAGGGAGCCTTCGTGTGCTGCTGCCATGTACTGCCCCAGGACATGAGAACTATTTGCAGAGGTCCTGCAGGTTTAACTCTGCCAGGCTGGGCAGAAACCCAGATTAGAGCTGCATCCTATGAGGTTTTCCTGTCTTTTCTATCCTACACAGGAATTGGAAGAGACAGCTTGAATAACATTGCCATCTCCCMTCTGAAAGCCTCTGCTATTCTATTAATAATTTCTTACATTTTTAAGCTCATTCTTGTCATGCAATGCAAATGAACACAGTGCTGTGTCTACATCACCCACTGAAGAAAGCCACCACCATCCCCATTCAGCTGCTGAACTTTTTAAAGACTCTTTACCGTGCCTGTGCTACCTGAAGAAACTTTTCTTTAAAAGACATTTTGGTCCCCTCTTTCCCTCATCTGACTCATTTTTAAAAGGGTGGGGTTTTTTACCTGACAATGCAGGTTACCAAAACTCTTTTGATTCAGCTGCCCTATCTGTCTGCAGAAATTCATACTGAGATCTCACAACCAGCACTGCTAAAATCTAAACCAGGAAACTTCCCTTTCTCCTTTATTTCCCTACCTTTTCATCAAGATCTCCTGCAAGAAAAAGTGAGTACAGCCAGCTAGACCCAAAATGACCCACTTCACGTTTTTTCTCAATTTGAACAGGTAACGAAAACGAAGGCATAACTTGTATTAATAAGAAAATATCTGCCACTGTCATATACATGGAACAAAACATGTACCTTTTTCTCCTAGGAAAAACAAAAAAGCATATTTGCAGCAGAAACTGCTTTTACTGGGATTACTTTACAGCAAAGTAGAAGGATCACATTAAACAATACAACATTCTTTCTCCTTACTTACTTATTTCTGTAATGTAACACATTAGACTAGGTAAAATAAGAATATACATCATTGGAGAACAGTCCAAAGCATATTGAAACAAAAAATTTAAAAGTATGACTACATGTATTTTAAATTCTCTTCTCTGCTCTCCTCTATTTATGATGAAAATATCACAGATGAAGGGAATACAACTAGCTGAGCTCTCTGTTTCTGTTTTGTGTAGTATTACCTCTGGGAAGAAAACCATCAGTGAGTCAAAAAGTTCCACTTGTATCATCTAATTGCCAGTGACTGGGCACAGAACCAATTTGTTCAAGTTTTTCTGCAAACAGTGAGATGGAGTCCAATTTTTCTATGAATTCATGTTCCCTACTTCTTCCCCTTCCACTGAAATATTCTTGGCATTGTTCTTTCTCCTTCCCACAGATACTCTCCTGGGACTGTCAGTYCAAAACCACCTTCTACATCCTCTGCAATGCTCCCAGCTCCTCTCCACAACCCAAACTCCCTCCTGCCATTTCCTTTCCCTGGACGGAGTAAAGACTTTAAAGCAGAGTACGTGGAGGTACAGGGAGGGGGAAATGGGGAAGAGGATTTGAATAGCCCTTGAAGGGAAAAGACAAAGCCATCTAGAAACGACCCAATCCCTCCAACAACATCCGAAGGCAGCTCTGGATGACTCCACGTTCTAAAGATTTGGAGCACTCTGTCCCACCTCCACCACTTCATTTTAAAAAAACCCAAAACAAAGAAACCAAAACCAAAACGAAACCACACACACGGACACAAAACCCCCAAACCACTCCCTATCTCCTCAGGAGGAACTGTCAACATGCAAGTTATCATTGAGCAGGTTCTCAACTGATTTCCAGGCCAGGGTACAAATATTCTGAGGGAGCAGAGATGCTCCTTTCTGAATTTTGCCTTAGTTTCAGTGAAAGTTCAGAATACCGATTTTGATGAAAACTGTGAGCTCAGACTGACATTATGCTATAAAATGCTTTCACTGGAAAATATGCACATCATTCTACTTGCAACAACTATCACAATATCTCCTCAATATTATGTGTATAATATCAATGTGATCTCTTTCTAACACCAACTAACCACATTTAATATGACAGAATTACTTTGTGCACRACTATTTAAAGCCCACTTTAGTTGTGCATCCACATACTGCACAGATTTTTTCAAATATGAGAAATGTGTTCACTTAAGCACTTCATGCCACACTGACAAATCACTGAGTAATGTCAATCCCAAGAGGTGCTTTCTACTCCTGTTATACTACAGGGGCACATTTGAGCATGATGCAGAATATAAAGAAGATAATAATGAGATTTATGTGTGTAATGGAAACTATGTGCATTGCACCTCCCACACACTGTTTAAGAATTATGCCCCACAAAATCATTTAAAATAACTCATATTCTACACACTGTGAACATCTTATCTAAAAACTACTCCTCTGCCTGCTCCATTATACAGGGACAAGAGGCAGCTTGCAAAGAGCAAGGCTTGTGAATTCAGTCCCTTTGAGTTTCCAGTCTTTTCTTTTGAATACTAAAAATGCAAAGCAGCCTGTATCATTCAAATAATCTAATTTTCCAAACCACCTACATTAACATACTGGCCACAGCCAATTACAAATGCCTCAAGGCTTATAGCCTCAGAAGCATAACCTGACAGGTCAAATTTTATTGTTTGCTCCATCCATCATTACTGACACAGTAATTCAAAGTACACAAGTCACAGTCTACTCACTTCTGCTTCTTTGTCCCTGTGCTCCTGCTGTAATTTTAATGTAGAAGCTTATTAATAAGAACATTGTCTTCTGTCACTGGCTCCTTCCACACATGTGAAAAGGAAAAAACCCAAGTTATGCTTTTATTTTGCCAGCATCTAGTACTCCCTCCACTGGGGTAATGTGCTCAAGCAAGTCATTGCTGGTGGTATGTTTCATAAATAAATACTTTTTATAAATCTAAAACAATGTGTAATGAGAATTAAAAATACCAAAAAAAAAAAACCCAAAAAAAAAAAAAAGGAAAAAAATCAGCCACGAAATAACAAACACCAGGAAAAACCATAAACTTTTGGATGACCTAGGGAACTGCTGTTCTAAACAAGATGTTCATTCACTGTGTGAAATACTACTGACAGCCCTACATCTTCCAGCCTAAAACAGGCACAGAACTTCATTTTTCAAGACGCTAATAAGATGCAATCTCATCTAATTCAGTAAGACTTCAGCACATATATTTAAACACACTCCCTAGAAAAACATTGTTTTTCTGAGTTTTTGGAATAATGAGCAGCCAGCAGCAGGAGTGTTACATATTCAGACTTCTAATTATTGGCAGCACTTACCTGGGTGCCTAAATAAAAACATTGCCTTCAACACTGTAGGAGTTCGTAAACAGGAAGGGGAAAAAATCAGTGACATTCTACACATAATTTCATCCCTCTGAAAAAAGCATATGTAGGCAAATCAGAAAAACATAGGGACCAAACATTCCCTGCAACGAGCTGCCCTTCTTCAGCACTAACCTTTGCTATGTAAAGAAAGTCAGTTTCCCTCCCTTTAGAGACAAAAAAGCTCCACAAAACCCCCAAACTAGAATGAAACATAAATCTGTATTAAAATTATTCAAGTATGCTAGAAATTGCTATAACAAAATCCCAAGATATTGTTGTTTGTTGATACCTTGGCCAAGATATTTGAGACATGTATGACTCACCCCTACACACCATCCTCCCACTCCCTTTGTAGGTTTTTTTTTTGTGTTCTTGTAGTAACTGACATGAAAATATGAGGAGCTGCATTATCATGCAGCAGTTCTAATAAGGTTCTAGAGACACTTAGTGGGTAAACACGAATCTAATCAATTTAAGGAAGATACATTTAAGTGAATCCTATCAGTGAAGTCCAGTCAATTTAAATGACCACAATAGAAAAAAGCATAAAACTGCAACAAGAGTAAACTTCTTTTTTTTTTTTTAAATTTATTTAGGGTTTATTATGCTGTGTGAGCTGGTGAAACTCAAGAAAACCACCCCAAAATCCTGCACTTCTGCAGCACTGAAAGATGAGCACTTTCAGTTGCTTTAGAGAGCTGTGAGTATTATCAGAGCCATTTGGGAAAACAGGCTTGTGCGGATTTGAGGGAGTTGGATGCGAGAGAAGCAGCCTTATGCCCCCTGAAACTTCACCTTTCCTTCTCACTCAGCAATGGGGAGCATTTGTTGGAAACCTGAAGGTTATTTTATCCTGCACAGATTCCCATACCTCATTTCCCAGCGTGGTATTTATACACCACTACTGCAGCTATATATTGAGAAGAATTTTTTAGGGAGTTTAGAGCAGTGTTTTCTCTATAGTCAAGTTACCAAAATAATATGAAGAAAGAATTACCACTTGCAGCAGCCCACCTAACAGAGACAGTTAATCGTAATCTCCCCCAGAGTCTGTAGGCTTGACTTGATAATTAAAACCTTCAACTCTGACAAGCCTTAATATGGCAAAATAAGAGATTCAGGAATTAAAGAGAAAATACGGATTTAACAACTGACACGGTAATCACAAAGAACCCAGTCTGTGCAAGACCAAATTGTTCTGGACTGAGAAACGCTAGAATATGGAAAAACAAACTAAAAATATCCTTTTCCTGCTAGGCAAGGTCAGAGAAAGGAGATAAACATCACCATCCCCCAATTAGACCGGCTTGCTTTACTCATGGTTGCTAAAACTTGGACACACAACTTTGGATAAATTTTGCTTTCTGTCAGGGCTTTTTTGCTCACTGGTCCCAGCACAAATTAAAACAGTGGAAATTTTAAGTAATCTTTCTTAAGAAATATAAGAGATTATAGCGAGGAAAAACAAAACCAGGTTGTGATCCATCTAAATCTATCCCCAGAATTCCTCCAGTGTTTCTCTGTCCTGCCTTTTATGCAGGATCTGAGAGATCACCAGGCACCAGCAGAACCAAAGCAACTCCCTTCTCCTTCCAACACTGGCCAATGGCTTTCACAGAGTTTTAAGTAGCCAGTTTCCAACAAAAAGAATCAGTATCTTCTTTGTACAAGGTTTATTTAAAGGATTAAACAGCTCCTAGGTTTTTTTGAGTTTTCTTTTTTTTGTTGTTCATTTTTTCCCCCCAATCTGTGTTTGCAGAGTTGTGTTCATGAAGACTCTTCCTCCAAAGACTAAAGGGATAGCAACAAGCAGTCTCTGAAAGAACATTATGTCCTGGGCTACAGCAATTTCTCATTAATTCATAGAATCTCAAACCTGGCAACACGACAAAGCAGCCTTTACTCTGTAAAAATTGCCCAGAGCTCTTCGCTGTTCCCCTCTATCTGTTGAGTCACTGCAGAAGCCTCTATTTTGGCTGTTCTCACAATTCATATTATGTCAGGTAAAAATCCTTGCAAACATGTATATATTCATGGGCTTTAGCTGGGAAGCTGTCACAGGAGCAGCCGCAGTGCACAGATGAGTGGTTATGCAGGGCTATTTTTTCCCCAGTTAGGATGTAAAATTGGTAGAGCATTGTTTGGGATTTTGAATGTACTATCTGACACCACTGAAAAGCAAAAGCTTCTTCACTTCAACACAGAACTAAATGGGATTTTAAAGGAAGCTCAGGAATTTGCAGAATTGCATGATTATGTGAGCAGAGTTCACAAGTATTTCCCAACTCCCTAAGAATTTAACAAAGGTTACCCCAGCCAGGGGAAAGCACAGATCTTTGTCCTGGATTGTTAATTTGTGGCCAAGACACTCCTACAAGGCAGCACTGGAAAGACTGTAGGAGGCAGAAAGCCATTTTTTAAGCATATTAAGTGACCAAAAGAGAAATGCCATTCTTCAAGCATATGCAAAAACGYCCTTTACACTTAACTATTTTAAGACACTGACATGGATTACAAGGTACAGAAGAATACAGATCTACCTTATTCCCGATTTTCTGCTCATTCCTAGAGACCATGCAGAGAAAAACACCACATAAACTACAGGATGTCTTTAGGATACACAGCATTTGATCAAATAACATTGCTCACCTCATGCTTCAAGCCAAATAAACTGTGCAGCTGTGGTTGCACAGCACAGAGCTCTGCGTGTTTTGCCTTCTGAGAGACAAAATTCATTATTTAGGAGTTGATTATGCAATAACAGCTTCACACAGCTTTTGGATTACACAACCCAAGTCTCACTGGCCCAGAGCACAGGCTGAGGGAACATCTACCTCGTGGGAATGTCGTAGCCAGATGTGCCAGAGTCAAATGGGTGATGTACAAAGGTACTCAACATTAGGCAAATTCTAGTTCTCCCACAGTCCTCTGGAAATTCCCAGTGGTTATTTGGGAGAATAAAGTCAGTAGGGATGAAAGTCTCATGCCAGAAGTATTGCTGCAGTTAGGAAACTCCCTGCAACACATGGATTCAAATAATGAAATAGGGATGAATGTTGAAAATCTGCTACTAGGATAAGGAAGTAGTTACAATGCCATAAAATATTTTTCCTGTGGAAAATTCCATCAGAGCAGTCACATCTCATGAAATCTATCGATTTCCAGAAAAAGGTATATGACTATTCCATTAAAAATCTTGATCAGCTTCATCAGAAAACTCCAGAAAACTTAGTGATGGTGTTTTCATGTCATATACAGACACAATTAATATGACACAAACAACAGCATCCCACTCCCACAGCCCTAAATTACACAAGCTTTGTCATCATGACTCCAAAGTAGCTCTCCCAGTATTTTATTGAGTCCAAATGTTTCCAAGTTAGGAATGAGGATAACAAACTGCCCAGCATCACAACAGAGGTCAGTGGAAGAAATAAGTAATGCACCAGATCTACCATGTACCCGTTCAAGCCACAACAGACCATGCCAGGCCTGGACTCTCTACTTGAAAGACTTGAGTTCATCGATTAAAAATAAGAAGATGAAGAAAATGAGGGAGAGAGGAAAGAATAATTTATTCTTGTACGTCCCATCAACAATCTTTATAATGTATACAGGGAGCAGATGCATAAGGATGACCTAATTTTCTTCCCCATGGATTTATTTAACCATATCCTACTTTGTCTTATTCTTCATGTCTTTCCTTTCCTCTATGCCCTCTCTTATTTCCTTAATTTTCCCTTATGAAACCAAACCAAAGCTAAAAGTTAACACAGAATTTAATCCAACTCTTCATATAATTGGGGGCACAAGTCTCAATGCTTGCTAAGCCTTTGCGGAGTACCTTRTTTTCCATCAGGAGCAGCCAAGTCATCCCTCAGACAAACCACAGAGAGGAAAAGCTGAGCAAAACCACCACAGCTGAARAACAGCACCCCCCGGCTGGAGGACGGGTAATCCAGCCAAACCACATTGCGCTAAATACTCAACACTTGGACACTTTAACAAGTATTTGCTAATTGTGCTTCTGAATACAGACCCCTCCTAATTAAACAGAGCAGCCCTCACATTGCACACATTTAACTAATAGAGTCTCATTATTCTGGTCGCTTTTTCTTTTCTCCTTTTTCAAGATTGCTGGAAATTTTTTTCCCCTTGTACGTCCCTTAATATCAAATGTGTTACCTAATGTTATGACAACAGGAGTTGATTTTTACATTTTCAAACAGAAAGAGACATGATCATGGACTTAATTAGTTCACAATGATTTAATTAAAATCTGCAGAACAACAATGTACCTAATTAGAAACATAATAATTATGTGAATGTACCTTTCCATCTTTGAAGGGACCATTAGTCATTGAGGTGGTATGTTTTATAATTTAAGATCATCCTAATTTTCATTTTCTGACTAGTTAAGTACAGTCATCATCATGTTCAGGTAATTGCTTTATTAACAAGCTTAATTAAAGTTCCTGTAAAACTGACAGCTACAAAGTTATTCTTCTCAATGTGTTGCTCACAAAAACAGTAACTAATTACATCGAGCTCTTTACAGGGCTTACGTACCTCATAAGCTTAATTCCTTAGTACTTTAAAGAGCTTTGGAAACTCTGACTGTAACAACCCATGGAAATGCTTTGTACTGTCACAATATTAAATAGAGCTCCTATACCCAGGAAACTTCCTTGTACAAAGTTATTATCTGAGAGATGGTGTGCATTTTAAAGCATCTGCATTTGAAGCAGTAACTAGAAAAAAATCAATGAAATCTTTGATAAACTGAAATCCCCTAAAGTTCAAAGCTCATGGGAAAGGGTGATAGAGCGTTTATAAAGTTTCCAGAAATATAAGCAAATTATGCAAGTTCAAAAACTACTCATTTTTCAATTGCTGAAAACAGGGTACAGGGACTGAGTACATACATGCCACGTCTGTGTTCAAATTGTGTCATGCAGAAGTGATGAATTATTGGCGTAACTAAAGAATCCCATTGCTTAGAAGAATTAGTTTGTCATTTGTTCGGAAAACAAAACAAGGAAAAAAACAAAAAAACACTGCACAGTACTGCCCAACAGATTTATCCTTTTCCACTTTAGCACTTGTGTATAGCAGAAGAAATAACCYAGATCAAATTTTGAAGATTTCAGAACAAGAATCAGAAAGGTTTAATGCCTAAAGGGTGGTGGTATTTTTTAAGCAGTACGACTCCCACACATGAAGCTAAATCAACTTGAGAGCCGTCAGAGTTCTCATTATCTTGTGTCTCCTATAGTTTAGGTGACACTTAAATCATTGTAGCACAAGATGTGGGCATGGAATTTTCATAATCTTTGACATGTTACTGTTTGTCTTTGTGTTGGAAATCAACACCATCGAGTATTTTCAAAGGGAAGATTAAAAAGATTCCTTTGACTTGCCCTCAATAAATTAGTTGARGGGCTGAAGGCTTCTRTGTCTTTGGTGGAACTGTGAGACCGAGTTAAACATCCTGAGCCTCCCTCTACATCAACCAGTAAGCTCAAACATGGAGCTTTAGATCATCATTTGTTATTTTTTTCCCACTATCGCCCTTGCATTATTGATTGGGATGACTTTCCCCAATTTTATCAAGAAATTCCTGCCTCTAGGTCTACAATGTCTTCTGAGAAACAGCCGGAATTATTCCGGGATCAAGTGGCTAAACGACAGCCTGCGAKATGTATATTTGGTATGTGTGTATTTTCTTAATGTGAATTACTGTGCATTTATTGACACCCAAGTGTCACCTGCATTTCACCACTCAGTCACACTTCCGTCGTGTCTTTTCCTTTCCATTCATTTTTTCCTCAGATAACAGTTCAAAGCATGGAAAGAGCCACCCCTGGTACAAACATGACTGCTGATGTAGAAGGGCAGSCCCAGGTCATTAGTGAAATGCTTTGATGCTGCTCTGCCAGGCCAGGAACCGTGAGCCCAAAGCCCATCTCCACCTCAGCCCCTGCTGTGCTGGCAGGAGAGGCCAAGCTCACGCGGAGCTGGGATGGATCAAATGCTGCTGTGTCTGCGTGTACCACCTGGCTGCTGGTGGGAGTGGAAGGCCAAGATACGATTTCAGAAGATTTTTTTCCCCCTGAAACTTAGTGGCTGCTCTCCATCTTTTATTTACAAGCTTAGCAAGAACCTGCTCGTTTGCCCAGTGTGTCACTGATGTTCACAAAGCAGCGGAGGCAGGGCCAGGCACCAACACATCCCTGCACAAAGCAGTGCCCTCACTCGTGTAGCCTTGCTGCAATTCCACAGTCAATACCAGAACGTGCTAAGCACTGCAGGGCCAGAAATAATACTTGCCAACAGCACTGGCATGTGAAAGAAAGTTACCAAAGAAAGCTTTGATTTTAATGACTTAAAGGCAAAAAAAGAGGGATCAGATTGTCTGGTGAAAATAGTTTTGAGGGAATTTGAGGGAAGCATTATATTCTCTTTATAAAAGTTGCCAGACACGCATGACCATTCCTGACCATTGAAACATTATTTGTTAGGACACTAACATACACTATTTCATTTTAATGCTCTTCCTAAAGTATTTTCAGCTCGTTTACCAAAATTTGTCTTCTGACCAAAAAAAAAAAAAAAATTAAAAAGAATTTTGCTAGGACATCAGCAATTGATAGTAAAACATACAATACATAAAGATGAGACAAAGTTGATTCAGAATAAATTTTTTAGAAATCTCCTTTGAAAACCACTCCCTCCCCAAACCAAACAAGCAACTTCTGGGAGGTATCTCTTTGACAGTCAAACATGTCAGCACCAGGAAATGTTTCATGTCTTCATTGTAGCTGTCAGGCTTATATCATAATCACAATAGTTTGGGGAATTTATAACATTGGCAGAATGTCTGAGGGAAACCATTTAGATCTTATGGCAAGAAATTGAGAAGGCTAAAAAACCACTCTGAGCTAACAGAGATGCAGGTAAGATGCACAGAAATGAGTGAATAGCMTGACAGAACATGCAATGAAATCTATTTACTACAGAATATCTAACAGGCTCAGGAATTCAGATAAAAAAGTTGTTTTCAAAATGAGCCCATTTTAATCATAATTACTGAAGCTAAATCCTGCAATACACACTCCTAGAAAGCATTAAAGAACAACTTGTTTAACAGACAATGTGTAGCCATTTTTCCTGCAGTCTGTGTGTGAACAGATGACAGTTCCTGCTCTGATCATCTCCTTTTGGCCATGCAAAGCCTTCAGCCAGAACAGGAGAGAGGCTGAAATGACCAAGGCATAGCAACATTTTAATAGTTGTGTCCATGAATGGATGGAGAAGTCAAGCTGCCCAGCTGACAAGATAACATAGCCACAGCACCCTTACATCATAGCAGAGAATTTTTTTGCCCCTGCTACCTTTGTTTTCCTGCTTGTTTGTTATGGGGTTTTTTTGGTGGAGGCTATTTTTGGATTTTAAAAGGTAGTTTTACTGGCTAACATTACTTTGTATGCATGAAGATAAGAGAACCTTAAGAGTATTCCCAAAACATGCTTTCCAGTGCCTGAAGTGCTGTTTTTGGGACATGTATCCAAGACAGAGAAGGCTTTATTTGCTAGTGGGAGATCTGGAATGCTGAATGGCTCTGAAGACATTTTCTTTTATTGAGTCAAGGCCTAAGGTGATCGTATTTTCAGTATAACAATGAGCCAATTTATCCCGACTGGGTTATGGGAAATTTTTTTATGGTACCATATATGCTGCATCTGGCACACAAGCCTATTAAAACCGTGGGTAAATGAATTGTAATATGTTACCCATGCAGTCTGGAAAAAAAGAAACAACAACAAAAAAAATCTATCACTGAAGAATGATTCAGCTGTTATTTTATAATTTGGAGACCAAATCTTAAAAAAAGGAAACATCTCAAAATCCTCTTGTCTGAACAAGCCAATCTCATCAAATGATACTTTTTTTCAGTTGCATCATCAATATTAAAACTGTTCTACTTCATTAAGAGAACAAGCTATTCAGAGAAACATGAATCAGGAAAGTCATAAGATTCTGATTTGGCATTCTGATTTGCTGTTTGTCAAATGTGGAAAAACCTCCATTTATAATACTTTTTACACAAAAAACATCCCTAAACTAAAGAAGACTGTAATTTAATGCTAATTGTTAATGAAAGGTATTTCATCTTCATGCCACGTCCTGGATGAGCACTTCTGACAAGGACCTCAGGCCTCAAGCTGAGCTTACCTTGGTGGTGTAGGTGTGTCCATCGGATCCACAGACAGGGCTGGAATGCGCCATGGGACAGGGCTTGCACTTGGCTATGTTGGCTGGTCCAGCCCAGTGCTTCTGGGCCAAGTTGCCTTTCTTTTGTCGAAGGCTGTAAAACAAGACACACCATGGGTTTTGAACATGTTTGTATAAAACAGAAGACTTAGAGCTGCTCTGAAGAAAGCTGGATTTTCAATACAGCATTACTTTAGAATCATTGCAGTTGGAAGAGACCTTTAAGATCATCAAGTCCAACCATTAACGCAGCACTGCCAAGTCCGCTAAGCCATAATTTAGGGCAAGAAAATTAAATACAGCTCCTAACAATGCTTTTATAATATGGCGCATTACAGCAGGCAATCTAAAAAGTCATAAACTGGTAGGCAGCCCCAGATTTACAACCCTTGGCAGTTTCATTTTGATTTATAACTACAAATGATTTCACTTCAGAAGACAGCATTTTGTTGAGCTACAGAGCGTTTCTGGTGACACAAGCAGTGTTACACCAGGTTGTATTTAGAGACATTTTCACCAGGCCTTCTCAGAGCTGCCAAACTACAGTTAAGGTAGCAATGATTTTAAAACAAGATCCTTTGAAAAACATTGCCATTTATACTATGCTTATAAAAATGTATAGAATCACTAAACAACTTCATCAGTGTAGGTGCAGGAGCCTTCTCTACACACCAGCTCCTGAACAATCAGCTGAGATTCCCACATCAATCACAGTCGCCCCAGGAATGCTATAAAGTCACAGAGAGCATCTCCAAATCAACTGATGTGTGCCCCCCTGGGAGTGACTGCAGTTGTCTTCAAGTCATGGAATACTCAATTATTGCATTAAAAATGTCTACGCAAAAGGCATCTGCTCCAAGAACTTATTGCAAAACACGTGCCGTTGGTTCTGACTAAAGGCTCGTTCTCCTGTGATGATGAACTACTTGACTGATAGGACATTAAGTAATTATCACCAGCCTAACGTTGTAAGCTGATTAAAAGTTTGCTTTAGAAACCCCAATACAGTGTTACAATGCAGATTCACTTTGGTCATCTGCACTTGTCTTTCACTTGAAAGCATTTACAAGGGAAAGCAAAGCATCGCAGCAGCTTTGCTGGAGACTGGTAAGAAAAATAACTGCCATCTGTTCTTGTACCACAGGAAAAAAAAGATATAACAGTTCAGCTAGAAATGCATTTCAATGTGCTGCTCAATGACTTTATCACAGTTTTAGAAAAATACATACAGATACTTTTTAAAGCAATTTCACTGCAGCTTGCAATTTGCTACACAATACCAACTCTGATGTAATGACACATTCAGCTGCTAAATTATATAAATTCTATTCTTTCATCTCAGTTCTAGTTTTCTTCAAGTTTAACCTTTGTCAGAGCTGAATACTACTATTAAGAAGATTSTGTCCACAGAAGGAATCCAATCATGATATAATAAACTACGAAAATAGAAGCCAAGTATTTAAGACTAAATTCCCTTGTTATTTTGAAGAAGTCTCCTTAATGCAGAGAGCAGCACTCCCTCTTTCAGATGCATTGTGCCTCACAGAGATACCATTATACCAGATGCTAAATGCTGTGGATGGGTGGTTACTTGGCTCTAATGCAGCTCTGTGGATCTGATCTCTTATGCTGAGACTGTACAAACTGTTTATTTAAGTTTTCCAGAGTAACTGATTTCTCTGCAGCCCCCAACAATGCTTTGTTGTTGAAATGTAATGATTATCTTATTTTCTCGAGCTCTTTCAATTACAGGCACGACTTTTGTTTCTTTCAGCTAGACATGAAAATTTCCTCATTTACTTTACTTACAGCCCTGAACTTCTGGAAATGCACAAACTCAGAGTAATAAAATGCTTGAATGTCTTACTGATGAGCAGAGTCCAGAGATAGATGTGAAAGGAGTTGTGCTTCTCTGGAGACTGCAGAAGGTCACAGCATAAAGCAGACTTTTTACCTTTTCACTGACTTTAATTTCCACAATCTCAAAAGATAGTTCCTTTGCTATAGGTATAATTGTCAAGAAGAACATTTTAGGATTAGTTATAGAAAAACAGCTAAGAAATGCTAAACTTGAAGTGTGTGATTTAGTGCCATCGTCATCAAAGCCATCAGCCACGAAGCGTGGAGGATGGAGAGGCATGACTGAACTAACGAGCACCTCATCAAAATTAAATATATTGCAGTTCTTAGCTAGGCTGATGCCTTACAAATCACAGGATCTGAGTGGCAAGTATAAAACACATTGTACAGCATTTGTGGACCAAACTCATGAGGTATTCTACACTATAACCTTAAAAGTCTACTCGGGACAGAGCTGCTTGTCCATCTCTGCACAGCCTTACACCCCCCTGCTCTTAATTTATTTAATCCTTCTTTGATCCCTTCAAGATTCATATTGCAAAGCCAGTTCCTATTGGAAAATTCTTCTGGAGCTGGCCATGTTTTTCACTCTCCCATCATCACTTAAAAAAAAATAAGATAAGTAATTAAATTTGATTGTTTTGAGCCATTCCAGCAGCTCATCGAGCCTGGTGGCCCTTTCCATCACTTTAACTGAGAGTATAAAGAACATGCACAGCCTTAGGCCTGAGCTCTGTTCTCACAGTAGCTGCCTCGAAGATAACACCAAACCTGGTGTGTCCCCTGAGCTGGGGACCGGAACAGCTTCACCTGAGCCTGATGTGCTGTGTTTTGCCTGCAGTCTATGAAGGAAACATTCCCTCTTCCTAGCCCCCGCATTCATCTTCAGGATCTTCTTGTGATAATAAAAGGAAATTTATTCTCTCAAAGAGAGGTATTTAATGACAAGGAGAATTCACAGTGGAGTACATCTCAAAGCATTTCATTAATTTAAAACGAAAACTAAACAATTTTAGTAGCACTTCATATAATGTGTGTAGTCAGGCAGGGAATGCTGCAAGAAACCTGCAGCTCCCTCACTCCTGCAGGTGCATGGAATTGGTAGCACAGCAGCCATTTTGGCTGCAAGAAACAGTCTGGCTTTCAACAGCTAATATATTCTTTTCAAGCTACATGTTTTTCCAGAAACTGTAGTGCAAAGTGTCACTGTACTTGATGTAAGTCAAAAGTAATTTTTGTCAGCTTGGCCAAGTGAAAAACAGCTGAAATTTTTAACTGGGTACCCAGACCCCACACCCCCACCAAAACTACAGGTGAGCAGCTATTTTGTAAAAGGAAATCTATTTTCTGAAAACAAACATGTATTTTTCTGCAGTTGTATTTTGAGAGTCTGGATAGGACTTTTGGAAGCTTTTCAATCCTATAACTCCTAACAACACATCAAACATCCAAACAAACAAATTAAAACCTAGACAAGAACATTGGCTGCCGTAAGCAGCCAGCCAGCAAATCCCTTCTCAATGGTAGTGCACATTCACATACTCTGGGAACATGCTCTGCTATGCTAATCATCTTTGTTTAGAATAAATATGTCAGGAGCAAGCCAGGCCAAACCAAATTGGACCTTTTTTCTTTTTTTTTTTTTTCTGACAACCAACTTTAGTCCTGCTTTAAGACTCAGAGTTGAAAGGCTCTAACACTATTTTCAATACTCCAGAAGAAAAACACACATGAATTTTTGGTCAAGTATTAAGACTTGTAGGCAAACCCTGCCTGCTTTTGCTTTTCAGACTGGTGAACCAATGCACAAAAAGGCAGAAGATTTAAGGAGCTGTTATGTTTTACAGAATTCAGCCTCTTGATATTTTAACACATAGAGAAATTTTAGTGGTTTAAAGCATTGACACTTCACACAGGGAGAATGCTCAGTGACTCAAGTTCATCGCTCTTTACACAGACATACTGCTTACCACAGACTGCTAAAACACAGGGAGGTGACATCTGTTTGGCTTGCCCAGGAACAGGGAGAGTGCCTCAGGCTCTCCAGATGCCGCCAGCCAGATGCCAGGAGCACACACGGCAGCTCCGGGCAGCCAGAGCCCCAAAGCCACGGACACCTGCACTTCAGCACAGGGCTTCAAGCACAAAGCTTTGGCCAGCCAAAAAGGAGCTCAGAAGCTCAAGGAAAAGTGGCTCCACTCAAGGTTTTATGGCTTCCAGGTGCGCCTTTGGGAGCCAGAAGCTCAGCCCCAGCTGGCTGCAGCTGGCAGCCCCAGGGATGGGAATCACCCAGCCCTGTCCAGCCTGGCTGGGAACATCAGTTCTGGGCACTCAGAGCCTGCTGGGGGGTTTGAACTGTGCCTTCGATTCGGCAAAAGTTTGTCAACCCAACACTTCAAACAAAACATTTCAAATTGACCCATATTTAAAAAAAAACCAAAACAAAACCAAAAATGCAAAGCATTAATTCCTGACCAACCCTTTGACTGGATGACATAGGCTGAGCTATTTAGGGAATCTCTGTATCTTATAACAATTTTCTCAGGGACAGCACAGAAGAGCATATGTGGAAATAAACTCTGTCAAAGTTAGGAGTTAAAATAAAATTACTTGCACAAAGAATGATGTTTTGTTTCTTGACATTTACAATTGATTTATTTACATTTAATTTTAAATTTTACACACGTTCAGACTTTTCATTCCAAAGAAAATTTACAACATTAAGAGTATGTTACTCTGTTTTAAGACCAGTTATTCCCAAATGCACATACAGTAAATTAGCAGATTAATATTGATAGGTTTAGTGTAATCGCAAATCAGGTTCCTTTGTCAGGCTGTTGTTTTGGAAGTCCTGCCAAACTTTTGGGATAAAGAAGACAGTAAGTAGAAGTTTCTTCTTAGGACTTTAGAACTGATTCAGTAATTTTATTGAACAAGAAAAAGACACTTTATCCAAACGAGTTATTGTTAGGTGAGTTTTCAAAGGTCTGCTGCAAATAACAGCAGAAAGTTTCTCAAAAACCCCAACAAATAAGTTACACAATTTCTTCTGACAGAAGGTATCAGGTAAACAAATAGTGAGATTGGTACTGTCTCTTCTTGTTCTTTAACTTGCTGTTTCAGTGATGTTACATAAACACAGAATTTGGTTCAATTCATGTTGTAAATTACTTACACCTATCAGGTTTTCTGGGCTTAAAATCATACAATTACTTATTTCAGGTCCTATCTGAACAGTMCTGAGCTGATCAGGATTTTTTTTTTATAAAACAGGCCTTAAGYACAAAATACTGACTTGACAAAACCAAATTATTTCATGGAGATAAAGTGGCGTTACTGAACTTTTTTTGACATTGCCACTCCTAGCTGGGCTGATTGCAGGAAAGGCTGTTTCTTCCCAGCAGTCTCTTCCAGAGATCTCTTCCATGAAGCAAAAGCCATGTCACCATCCTTAGGGTTTGCAGGTTCCCTGGATGGCAGGTTCGTGTTAGGCACCCATGGGAGGGCCCGCACACTGCAAGGATTCTTCAGGTAAACCTGTCTCCAGCTGTCTGTGAGTTGTGTACTGTAGTTTTCAAGACTTTAAATCAACTCAAAATTCCTAAATCACATGAAACTCTTTTAAGCTCTATTAAAGTTGAAAAGGTCAGTGCAGCAGAGCTGGTACCAGAGGCTGGAAGGAGCTCTGACAGAGTAAACTTGAATGGGTTCCTGAAGCTGGAACAATTCACTGTGGGAACAGTTTAAAATGTACTGTCTGTGCCTTCTCCATGCCTTATGCATAGTTTGTTCATGTCCCCCTGAAGGAAGCTTATCACACTGAAGATAAAGCCAGCAGTGCCTGCCTGTTTTTATCTTTCCTTTGCATAAGTTGTTTCTCTTGTTGTCGAGGAAAAGAATGACAAACCTGAAATTTGCCAGTATAAATGGCAATGTTCTCTTCTCTCTTTGTATCATTTTTGTATTCTGTTAGAGTTAAGAGCTTGGCCTCATTTCTAGAATCTTTCATATTTTTCACAAGAGCTGTGTATACCTTGAGCCACCACCAGTCAAGATCTGTGAAGAAAATAGTCTACATATATTGCTTTGAAAAAAAAAAAGGTACTATGCTACTGAATTTGATACAGACTCTTTATTTAATACTAACACTGTAAAATGAGAACAGACATATGATTACAGCAATTTCTCTACCTGGGTTTTACACTTTCAGATACAAAGAATAATAACATGCAGCCTTGCATTTCAGCATCATCCCACTGTACTTACATACTACCACTTTCCTTGATTTCAATATTCAAAGAAATAATTTCAATGATCTGATTTTACTTTCTCTTGCTGCCTTCATATCTGCTCCCCAGCAGATCTGGCTTAAAAGAGCCATAAGAAATAAAAAGGCCACTACTCACTGCACCTTGGTAGATGTGCACAGGTTCTTAACGGGGCTTGGTGATGACTGGGGACCCTTCTGGCAGAATGAGACTCATTCAAGACTCTCTCCCACAGTAAATGGATACTCTACTTACTTGCTATTCTTTCAAACAATGACATTGATGAGATTGTATTAGGAATTAAATCTGTAAAAGGCAATATAAAATAAGCATGGGGGAAACAACATACCAGAAGGAACTTGTCAGCTGGATATATAGGAAAGACTGAAAGTTGTGGTATAGCGTATTTTTTTGCAAGAAAAACCCTGACACATCTTGCAGAAAAATTGCCCTGAAGATTCTTGCATGGCTCCCCCTATATCCAGCTGGTAACCAACTCTTGGAAGAGAAGAGAAGAGAAGGTCTTGGGGCCCAGGGTGCTCAGGGTCATTGATTCTGCAAAATGAAGGAATCTTTTCATTTTTTATTTTCTGGCGTGTTTTACAGGAACAAAGGACTTGGAAAAGCTGACATAGATTCTGAAAGCCTAAAAAGTCAGAAAAACTGTAGAGTTAAACTGACTGAGAAGATACAACTGCTGCAGGTGATTTCTGTCATCCAGCCACACCAGACAGAGAACCCCCAGATGCAACTACTTGAGCAAGGCTACTCAGAAAGCAGCAAGGTCTGTGTCTAAACAGATATGACATGTCAGTTAGATATGGATACTCTTAAACTGCCAAGACAACTCATTCTGCACAGTATCAGGGTCTCAGGACAAGTATCTTTCTGAGATTTTAGTTCCTGGCTTTACTAATTCCTGGACTAAAAATGATAAGGTTGTTTATTAAGGCCATTAGGGAAGCACATGGATTTCTACCTTTGAGTACTTCAATACACAAAAATGGTGCTTGAAGGTTCCACTTACAATCTCAGCTAACAGATTATTGTGCTTATAGGCAATTTATTTTTTAATCTAAATTCTAAATGATTTTCAACTTTTAGACCTAATACCTATGCTCAACAGCCGCACAAGTATGAAAACGGACAAGGTACACAAAGGAAAAGAACCAAACCAAAAAATCCACACAAACATAAAATCCCAGTGTTCTTAAAAGCCATTGTGCTCCCCTGAATAAATAACGCAGCTTCTAAACTCTGCCCGTACTCATGAATTTTCATAGGAGAATTATTTTCCTTTTCATCGTTATTTTTCTACTAACATAAAAAGGAATCTCAGACACCAAACCATGTAAAAATAAAATGAAGTGCCTTGAATTTCAAAGGAGAAGGGGAGATAGCAGGAAGTTCGTAATTAAAGCTGAAATCTTATTTACCAGTCCTCAGTTTGCAGGAGTCTCCAGCAGCCACTTCTGAGSCCTGGATTTCACATGCTGGGTGAGATGCAGGAACCTGGCACCAAGCACTTCAAGGTGAAGTGCGTAGCAAATGCAATACTTTCTTTTTGGCACTGGCCTTCTCTCCTTCCTTCTAGGGCAGCCTATGGGTTTTCTCCCCATCACCAAAAAAGAATACATTTTAATAGGATGAAGGTACCTTTTCTTTACCCAGGATCTGATTATTTTGATATTAAAATAATGCGTTGATCAGGTCTGCCTCCTCCTGCTGGCAGAGCGTGCCAGGATCTCCAAGGAAGCTGAATTGCTGATGGTGTGTGAGATTAATCTGAGCTGTCAGGTTTGTTTGGGGAGGAGAGCTGATCCTCCCTCACTATGCCCTGTTTCATGCAATTAGACAGCTTCAAAATTGTTTGCACCAAATGTGGCAGAGCAGTCATTTCCCACCATTTCCCTGCTGCGGCTCATATTTCTAGTTCCAAAGTTGGATAGCTGTGGCTGTGCAAACACAGGTGCAGGTTACTTAGTAAGACTAAAATTCCAGGCAGATTTCTTGGCAGCATTTACTAACACTGCAAAGCTCYGACACGACTGATGGATCTCCCAGAAGCTGTGGATAGACAAGCTTTCAAACCATCCTCACTCTCGGCCAAACGCGCAGGTCTGGGAAGTTTAACACCATCAAAACTCCAACGTCTCATGTCTCCACAGACATTCAGCAGTTTGGCAGAATGAAACTGTTGGAACAAACTATTGGGCTGAAATAGGTGACAGACCYGCACTGGGGTCTTGCTCAGCCCTGTGTCCTTCGGTTCGGTTTATAACCCAGCCTTAATTATTCTGGCAATGGCATAGTTCAGTCACTTGCAACACAATCCTTAATTCTGCATTCCTAAAGGCCCTACTGCCCAAGAATTGAGAGTTTGGTTGGTTTTTTTTCTGGAGCAAAAAAGTTCAGAAATCTTATTGTCACTTTGCAACTGCAGGGGAAAAATCAACACCCCCCCAAAGCATCTTTAGACATCTCGGCTGCGTTCTGCTTCATTATGTTGCTTTTGCTTTTCCTAAGGCAAATAACATGCAATCCTCACAAAAAAAAAATGACATATTGCTGGTAGGGATGAGAAAGTAAATGAATTTTAAAAAATATAGTAAAAATTCTCTCCCTTAAGGCACTAAATCAAATGTTTCTTTTTAAAAATGACTGCACAGTACTTCTGTTGTGTGAACACTTGGAGCCATGGTGCAAACAATCAGTTACAAGCTGTGCTAGCAAAATATTTGCCCCTTCTGACACATTTTATTATGAGACAGGCTTATTAAATTCTCAAGAAAGCTACAGCAGATTAAACTGTTGAGGATTTTTACAATTAGCATCTATTACCTAAGAATTCATGTGTGATTTCTGAATAGAATTGGCTTGTCAAACAACAGACAATTAAAAAAAAAAAAATCAATCCCAAAGCCACCTCCAGAGTGTAGTCAAAATCCACTATTCAAGTGGTATGGGGAAATAATCAGAATGCAGTTTCCTATGTCAGAATAAAATGAATGCTAGTGAAATGCATGCAAACTAAACCAGTTATAAATACTATAAGGAGCTGAGTAATTTTAAAATCCCATCCTTTTTAGCATCTAAATAGGCTAATGCCCCTGTTGCTTATTCAGCACTGCTGATTTATAGAGCTCAGTACTATGAATGTCTAAACATTCTGCTGAATTTCTCACCGTATTCAGTGCTGTCTGGTTATTTGATGCTAGAGATGGAGCTCATAATATCTATACCATTCCCAGCTTCTCAAATGAGGCCATCAGAAGCATTAACCCATCTTATGTCAGGCTGTGTCTTAATGAAAGGTGACTACAGCTTCAGGAAGGTCCCAACTGATAGACAGGATTTACATAATCACGTTAATTTATGATACTAACTGAATGCACATGATCCAGTGCAGAGACAGCGCGTGGTGAAACACACCTTTAGGTAAAATTTGAAGATGAATTCAATTGACATACTTGCAGAAACTGCAAGATATACATTTCATGAGGTACTTCCACTGAGTTTTTAAGATTTCACTTTGCTGTGACCTTGAATCACGAAGCGTAGCAACCATGCATTACAACCCATCCCTTCTTCCCATATTGTTTGACCATGTAGCTTCATAGGCCCATGGAGGCTCAAGGTGCCACTAAAATGGAATGTAGCTACTCATTTATACTTTTGAAAGTTTCAGCATTTTATAGCAGCTTCCTCAAAAGTTGATTTTACTGTGTGGAAAAGCAAGATTCAATCAGCGGCATATTTAGATAGAAAGCATAACATTAGCTGGGACTTTAACAGCTTTTGTAAAAAAAATAAATTTAAACATTTTGCTGCTGAGTTATTAAAAAGGAATCAGTTTTGGATGTTGTTGGCTTAAGATGTGCCACCTTACTTTCACTCACTTCTTGCCACCCAAATTTCACTTCAGCATAATTTCCCTTTGTTTGTCCTGCTGTGGTCACCTACACATCCATGTTCTCACCCCTCTGATTTTATCTCCTTTCATCCTTTATGGCATAGCTTATGAGAGACTTATAATGAACTGAACAAGGGTCAACATTTCTTCATCTCTACCAACTCATTTGGACTAATCCTGAATCAACCATCTCACTCTTTTGAAGAAATGGCCACTCTTTCAATCCACTTCTCTCCATTGTCCTTCAGCTACTCACTATTGACTCCTTGGACTCTATTCTTATTCTTTGCCGCTGTAGTAGAAGTTTTGGGCTTGCACTAATTTTTTTCACTGCAGATTAATGTTATTATTTTTCCCCAAATGTTGTTGCATTTCTTCAAAAAACTTTTCTTCTCTCAAATCCTACAGCCTATGGTCTACCCTCTGCCTGACTGGCTTCTCTGAGTTTCTCCTCTTGCCCTATTTTCCCAAGATCTGGTCAGCTATTTTAAGGAAAATTTTATAAAATTGTGAAAAAATTGCAGTGTCCTTTCTTCCTCACTATTGTATTTAACCATTTTGATTCCAGTCTTTCAGCCTGACCACTCTGCTCTGACCTCCTCTCCCTCAATCTCCTTTTCATCACACTTTTCCCCTCCTACTTCTGAAACTTTCTTCTGCTTCATTCAACCTCAAAAATGAAACCCCTTGGAGAAGCAGTTATTTCTTCATCTACTCTTACCTACTCTTTCCCCCTCTGCTAGGATGTATCATATTGAGTATTATATTGTCTTTAAATGGTATCTCAATGTCATTTTGATGCTTTATCTGTAATAGTCTTCTTACCTTTCTACACTTGAGTCCTTGGAAGTCTGAGAAACTTTATAGGTGTCCTCTCTGGTTTATCCTTCTTTCTCTTTGCACTATTACTGTGATTTCCTCTCAGGAACACCTTGTCAACATTAGAAGCCCACTATGTCAAGACCTAATATACCATATTTCTTTTCACATCATCTTCTCTCTTTTTCAGCTGCTGTTTCCCTGTCATCATATTTGTTATCTGGACTTCAACTATATCCTCCCTTTCCCAGATGCAAACCAGAGCACATTATCTTTCTACTTTCCACCGTGTCCAAGAGGCAATCATGAGTTTAGCTATGTCCTATATATTTTTCTTAAAATTCTGTCCTATATATTTTTCTTAAAATTCTTTAAGATCACCTAAGCAATCATTCTCACATTTCACATCTATTCTCTTATTTTGAATCTGTGCAGTACTTAGGGTACAAATGTACTTTTACCTTTAGGCCTAATTAGTAAATAATCCTTTTCATGAGGAAAGGACCCATTCGCAAAGGTAAAATAGAGAATATGAGTTTGTTTCTTTCCAGAACTGAGAACTAATTTACGTGCTCTGAGATACCTTCTTCATGAGCCCATTTCCTTACATCTAAAGGAAGCCGAAGGCTGGTTAAATCTTCCTCTGAGGGCTGCAGGATAGCAGCTGTAAGGCTGTTTKATGTATTGATAACTGTGCTTCAGATTCATGCTCTGCTGATCTCAATTTTTTCCCCTACCTTTTGGAATTTAGCAGAGGGCCCTCTAAACAGGAGGAGTAATCAGACCACTGAATATCAGCAGCACTGAAACTTCAGCTTGTATTTCCTGACAAGCATCTAGAGCCTGTTTATCTCATCTTGGTCACGATCCTGAGGTGTCAGTGTCAGAGCCATTCTCTCCTCAGCTGTGAGGAGGGCAGGGTTCCCATTCCAGCACTCTCATTTCTGGCGTGCTGTAAAGGGCTGCATGAAACTCAACATGAAATGAAAAGCTCTTGTGTTTCATCCATATGAGTTTCTAAGAGGGCTATGAACCTGYTATACAGGCAGCTGGTTCAAAATGAAGCAAAAATGCCTGAACTAACGAAAGAACTAATTTAAAAAACCCCCAGACTTCAGAGCTCTTCCTTCGCTAAGATAAAGTGTTGTTGTAAATGAAAAATTTATACACAGATAAAACATAGAGGATCAAGAAATTAACTATGGATGAGGTGCTAAGCAGGAATGACCGCGGTGTAATTCAGCTTGGCAGCCTTGGGCTCCGGGTAAACTGGAGTAGCTAAGACTAGAAAAACCTGTCAAAGGACATGAAAGAGATTTAAAGCTGTCCCAAATAATGGCACACACATTACAACACACGCCAGTGAATAATGGACAGATTAATTTGTGCAACAAAACTATAAAATGTCCTTTCCGTTCTACATGAACCATCCATTTAAATGCCAATAAGGTACAAATACAGAATTCATAAAAAAGAGGAAAGAAGCAGAGGATGTACAAGTTTCCTGTGTTTCTATCTGCTGAAYTGCAAGGCAAGAGATTTGGATGTAAGACCAGAGGAGCAGGTTTGAGTCTTCATTAGTGTTTTCATCTCTTTTTAACTAACTCTGTTCTCCTGACTCCTTAACTCATTAAACAAATGAACAAAAAAACTTACATTATGTTTTACTACTAAGGTTAATTAGTCTTCCACGGTTGATGATCACTGATTGTAACAACCARCTAATTGGAATGGCTTGTTTTGTTTCATAAAAGAAGATGGATTGTGTGGTGATCAAAGCTAGAGGCCAGATAAATCAGTGAAGCAAAATTCCCAACTGTCACTCCCCATACATATTAAAGAACACTTTTCTAGATATTATCATAATAAAGCTGACAGTGGCAGTTGCAATAACAAAACTACCACAAGCAGACTGTATTTTTTCTGACTAATATTARTAAGCATGGAAAACTTGAAAGGCTCAAAATTTTTGAAAGTGAAAGAATGAAAAACGTGAAAGAGAAGAAAAATTGACAAAATTGCAAGACAGTCTGAAGTTGCAAGGTTGCATTCTCCATTGGTGACAGCTTAAATGTTAATTCAGGACAAAATATGTTAAATTTCAATGCAAACAATCTTGTTAATAAAAAGTTTGCAAAGAYTTACTCGCAGAAGTGAAATAACTTATATGGTTGAAATATCTTCCACAAGACCTTTACAAAACTATTCTTTTCTAGTAGAATTGGTACTTGAAAAATTTACAGATTATTGATTCAGTCTGGGTCAAAACTGTGGCTACAGCAGAAAGCTTCTCTAATCCAAAACCATAACTGTTGTGACAGTCCTTCCATGACTCCCTTAAAAAATTGGCTGCACAATAGTTTAGGTCGAAGGGCAGMTAAAGATACAGTGAAAATAATTGGGATTTCCATGAAGTGCACAGCGTGCTTTAGCCCTTGGATGTATTTTCCTTTTTTGGAAAAGTAACATAATTTTGAGATTTGACACGGTTGTAAAAGAGCCTCTAGGTACAAAATTCTTCTTTATTTTAGAACTGCATGACATTGTAGAGGAGCATGTTTATTCAGATGTGTGAGATAACATAAGCCTTCACTAAGGGACAAAATAATGTCTTTTCAAAGTGCAGACCTAGACAGGAGTAAAGCACAGTGACAGAGAATATTTATTTCAAGACAAGTTTTGCTGCTAGAGTTAAAATAAAATATAAGCAAAACACTACAGTAATTAGAGTGATCACATCACTAAGCATTCACAAGATTTGTGAGCTTTTTCTCTTCCTGAATCCTGTAGGTGTAGTAGCAAGTCCTGAGAACACTCTGAAGCATTTGTTTTCCCTGGAAAAGTATGAAGAGAGATAATGATAGAAATTGCCTATCCTTCAGTATGCATGGAAAAAAAGGTAAGTTGAGGGCCATTGGGAAAGTCTACTTTGCAATATCCACTTACTAAAGATACTGCCTCAGAAAATGGAAAAAAAAGGAGACCAGGGATGTTTTTTAGTAGTTGGCATTCATCAGAAACCAGTGAAGACCCAGGCAAAAGATTTCACCTTTCAGAAATCATAATACAATATGTGTAATATCTACCATTGCAGAAAAAAAAATGAAAGCAGCAACGCTGGATCCCTTCCAAATAACGAAAAGAGGAGAGAAAATGTCTCTGGCCACCTTTCCAGGAGCAAAGTCATACTCCATCTCTAGAGATAATAATGAAAGAAAATGTTTTATTTTCTCTAGGTGCAAATGATAATTGAATACTCAAGTCAGTTGGGGCTAACTATCTGCTATTGACTGTCTTCACAAGCTTAACATAAAATAAATTTGTCAAACCATCAAGAGAGGAGGTGCTGACTGCAGACCTCAGTCTGATTTGACTGACTTCTCAAAGGTATGCTGGAAAGCCACAGGAAAGGATTATATTTACAACAGCAGTACAGACTCAGTAAAGCTTGAGCCCCAGTTTAGTGCCATAAACATCAGGCTACTGGGTGAATTTTGCATAATTAATGAAGAGGTTAAATCACTTCTCCAACACCAAGGAAAAGGAATAAAAACTCCAGACTTTCAGGGAAAGAGAAGTCAAAAACCACTCACCAAACGATGCAGAAGAGTATTCTACCTGAGTGACAAGGCTCGAACCTCTTTCTTACACTCTACATTCAAGGTCTGTTTGCCATCCTACTCACATTTCTAAGGTGAGAGACTTTCTTGTCAAGAACTATTCTTTACATTCCTAGAAAATGTTTTGTTGAATTGACAGGAAAACCATTTTGTCAGAAGGCTCCAGAACACATCTACTCAATGCTTAAAGCCRAAAGCCTTATTTCTATTTCCACTTTCTGAAAATGTTCCAATGTTAAAAAAAGTCAGCAGGGAGTCGAGCGCARACTGAGACTGCAAAGGCTACACAGATAATTCTACAAAGCTAAGACCTAATCCAAGAACATTAAAACCCCCACAGTTTTAAGTACTTTATCTAATTGCAATACTTGATTTCATAGAGGTGGCAATTTTACACTGACTGCAGTGCAAGCTTTCGTTGTCTTTTTTTTTTTTTTTTTAAAGACACTAATTGGAATAGGAAATAACTCTGTGGAATGTGGCAGAAATTTTGACTTTAAATTGCAGTTACTGAACATTCTGTATTTACTTGCAATGAATCTTTTAGGATATCATTGAGAAAGTAGAGMATATTAATGCAATAATTGATAACAAAATGAAGCCTTGATAATTTTCTCTTAACTAATTTGAAAACTTGTTAATCTTCCTGCCCTTGCTATTCCACAAAGATTTAATAGCACAGATCTGCAGAAATGTTTCCTGGTAATTATGCTCCATTAATGWAACAGAATCTATCATGATGTATTTGCTATTTATTTATTTATTTTAGACAGCTCTATGCTGTAGCCAGTTAAGCAGCTTAGAGTGAATATACAGATCAAAGACATCATGGAATCCTAGAATAGTTTCAGTTGGAAGGGACCTTCTAAGCATCATCAAGTCCAACCCCCCTCCAATGAGCAGGGACATCTTCCTGATGTCCATGATTTTTTCAGCCTCACTTCTCAAGATGCAGAAGATGCTCAAAGGAATTAAATTCTCATATGTTACAAGACTGCATTAAACCTAGAGATGGAAGCAATATTCTTTCAAAAGAGTGCTATTACCTTTTCTGCCTAAAAAGTGAATGGCTCAGCATTGCCTTTCTCTAAGTAATTTGGAAGTAGAGTAATGATACCTGAGCAGACATATTTAAAGAAGCAAAATGTTTTTGGTTGATTTCCAATTATCTTTAGTACTGCCTACATACAGAGCTTTGAACAGACTGTGCTTTGGTGGCTTATGTCCATAAATAATGTCATCTGTGGTTCATTGGTGGAATTAATCTGATATAAAATGACTAAATTGAAAATCTGTAGGTTGAACTCTTGATGAGCTCTGGCAGAGCACTAAGCAGGCAATCATAAGCTTATTAATGAAAAGAGWATGATATAAATTGAAATATTAAAGAAGTGGGAAGTAATAGATTAAAAGTTAATTTTGATAACATAACTTGCATCAAATAAGAAAATGATTGATGCAAGAAGCTCCTTTTTATTGTTTTCATGTGCAATTTCTTTCAAAAGAGTGCCATTAGATGGAACTGCATGGCTACGAAAGGGATCAGACACCAAAGACTCCCTTTTTCAATTTCATATTTTAGCTGACATTCATGTCTTTGTTGCTAATCTAGTTTGGAACTGGCAAACCTCTGTGGAAATGTCTTCACAGTGTAAGTTTTTTGCAAGCTTTAACTCAAAAATGAAAGCCTGTTGATGAATTCCTTAGGGTGGTCTTGGATATGGTTTCATCATTTTCCTCAGTGAAGTTCTGTGCCTGAAACGAAGGATGTTGAAGGAGATGTGGAATTCAACAGAACTCTGCTGAAAACCTCTCTTGGCTTTGGAGGAGCCAAAGCTTCCCACCCAGCAGAACCCCACACGTGGGGTAGGAAGCTGTGAGCACTCAAGGCAAGAGGTGTGGAACAGTCTGACCCAACTGACTGGAATTTCAGCCTGTTGTTATTGCTGCCTTTCACTGCCAGGGAAAGGCTTTAGAAGCAATAACTGGCAAATCTCAGCAGCGCAATGGAAATACAGAACTGTTTTGTGAACAATAAAGATCAGTGTTTCATAGGTTTAAAAGTTGTGTATATTGAGTCTGCATCATACCAAAGACACACGGTTGGAAAAAGCAGCAAACTGACCAGCATCAAATGAAGTGCAACATTTTTAAGGCCTAATTTGCAAATTTCTTATAAAACATACTGTTCGTAGTATTGACTGCAATTGGAATGCATAACACCATTTACCAAAATGCAGATTTTAAATGCTGCACATATAATACTTTTCCCAATACGAGATGTTGAAAATTGGAGAAAAACTTTAATAAAATTCCTTTGCTGTAAACATCAGCCCCAATCTTACAAAAGCATGCCTTTTATTAGCACTAAAAAGACTTCCACTGAACACATTCATGTCCTGGGGCTTCTACAGCAAAAACCAGCAATAAATTTAGAATCTCCAGTAAACACATTATTGTATAAATACAGAATAATTTTCAGTGCATTGGAGGTCATTTGTGAACATTAAATAATAATTTCTGACTGACTGGATTACTCCACAGATTTAAGATAGGGATGAACAGCAAAAATACAGACACATATTAAATACTATCACAAATTTGCTTCCAGCATTTCTATGGTTAAGATTTTCATAAAGAACACAAAGAAGGTGAATCGGGAAATTCATCCTTAACCTACTGAGATGTGGTAAACCCAAAAATATTGCAGATTCCAAGTTGTGTGGGGATTAATGCAATCATAGAAGAAGTCAGGCAACAACTGAAGCAAAAATACATCCATGTGACCTACAGGGTCAATGGTCAAATGTAGTGCAGCTGACAGGAATGCAGAGAGCCTGTGGAACTGTCCCCTTGGATCCCACATCCTGATATACCAGCCTGTTTGCATTTTAATAATGGTGATGATGAAGATGTATGAAGATTGTTTGAAAAAGCATCAAAAATTCAAGAACTATGAAGCTACTCCATATGCAAAGCTTAACACCTTCTCAGAGAATAAGGATACAAAGGCAGTGAATCCCTTCCAATTTTATTCATTTGCTCACTATTCATTTGCTGGCAAATCTCGTGACATTTGCCAAGCAGATGACATTTATACCAATTACTGTTTTCATTTCTTGCTCACTTTAAAGTGAGCAAGAGGAGCTTTACAAACAACAAAAAAGCCAACATTCCTTATGCTATCAACAGCTCACAATCCAAGTCAGGAATAGACAAATGCCGTGGAGGAGGTGACTGAACTTTTAATTCAGTCTTTTTCCAGATATCTCAAGGGAAACAGGAACTTTTCGATGCTAACTTAGCTTTAGATGGTAGCTCTTGACCAGCTGATAAGAGCTACTTCAAGAGRTTTATATATGACCAATTTTGCAATCTACAAAAGAACCCACTGAGATAGTAAAACCATTGAAGCACAAACATTATGTTGCCCTTATTTTACCTTTCATATATGTAAGTTTTCCTGCTGGCTTGTGTTTCCTATGAATCTGCTGCACAAACTTACATTCACACGTTAACTTTCAGACATGCATTTTCCATCATTATACATTAGCTTACATATTAGTCACATCTCAGAGCTCTAAACACCGAATTTGATATACAGTTTAATTGTAATGCTGAACTAGGTATGGCTTGCATTCATTTCAAACTCTCTCCCCACCCCCTTTTGTTATCATGTTAATAAAATAATGTTTTACATTACAAAGAAAAGTAATTAGTCTAGGTTTCTATTGAGGATGAAATAAATGTGGAAAGTTATGTAGAAATGTTTAAAACAGGAAATTGCACATGTATTTACAATATATATCAATCCAGAGATCACAAAACATCAAACCTAGAATTGTTCTCCAGAAAGCTCAGTTGAAAGCCCACTTGGAATACGGAATTCCAAATTGCACACCTACCAGGGCTCATGGAAGCATAATCAGATGTTTAAAGCAGGTATGGATAGAACAGGCGCTTAAAAGAGGGGATTAATTTAAGAAAGAAAGATCAAAATCTTAACAAGTAATGACTCAGAGTCATTGCAAAACCAAAGATATGTAGAGAGTTTAAACAGCAAGAAGACAAAGTGATAATTTGGGGTTTCTTTCTTTACTGATTTCATCAGCCAAACCCAATGAATTCTGCTACAAAGGAAAACTGAAACAGGCAAGAGAAATGTCTTTTTAAGGGAGCTTTTTAATAAGAAAAGACTACGAACATTTGCCAAGTCTAGCAAAGCCATAGAAAATCATTATTTCAAAACAAACACTGAGGAACCATTTAAGGAAACTCCAGAAGTTTTCACCGGATTTGAATAAATTTAGGCTAGATATTAGCAGGTTTCTCTCCAGAAAGGTTTAGATACTCAGGATTCATCCAAATAGAGTAGAGGGTGTGAAAAGTCCTATCATTAAAGGCAGAACTTGATAGGCTAATGAAAAAGTTTATTTGGTACTGTTGCAGAGGGATTAGACTTAATGATCCAAGAAGTCACTTCTGGTTCATTTTTATATACTGCTAAAAGCATGCAACTAGAAATACTAAGAGCAAGAGTATTACAAAGAGGTATTCAACCCATTCAATAATAGTACCTTTAAATGCAAAAACTATTTATAAATGTTAATTAAAGTGCAGAAAAAAAGAAGTTATCTTCTTATTCTATTCAATATAAAAATGTTCCGATACTAGCGAAGGTACCCAGAGGTGTTCAGGTGGTTTCAGTGAGTGCTCTGAAACTGGTCTAAAAGGAGTGATGCAGCAGGAGATTGTCTCAATAACCATTGTATTTCCTTTGTGCTTGCAGCACCCTCAGAGTAAAGCAGAGCACAGTGAGACAGGAGCTGCAGGGTAAAAGCCAATGACCTCAGCAGTGAGACATTCACCCAGCTGCCTGCTGTGCTTGGTGACTGTGAATAAAGTMCACTAAATCCCCTGTTGACAGCAAGAACAAGTTCATCTCCTGGTATGGCCAATGCAGACAGAGATGAGGACACACTCTAAAATCCATTATAAAAGAGCTGTGCATTATCATATATTTAAAAAATTACTCATGTGCAGTGGGAGTCCATTGCCTTGCACTGCTCTAATGAGCTCTAAAGCTGATGAAGCATGACCAGTTCTGGGGAAAGAAGAGTGGCTAACTGGCCTTGGGATGCAGAAAGTCCAGGCTGTCAGTGGCAATCTTGTGCAATTCCCATGGGCGATGTCTGTGCTCTGCCTGACTGTGGTTTTTCATGTGTACATTTTTCTGTGGAAATTTGGAAATTCATGGAAATACCAAAATGCATGGTGCAAAATTTGGGCACTTTTTGCTTTGAGTCAGTAATCCTGTTTGAATTCAGCTTTAAAGATGACTGCAGTACTTAAAGTCAAGGAAAGTGGATCTTCCAGAAGTTTGTTAATTGTTCAGGGGTCTTTTACCTCTGAGTTTTTAAATTCACCAAAGTCAAGAGAATATCTAGAGCTTGGGAAAGCCAGAAAACAGCCTAAAAAGAACATGAATTCTTGTCTGTTGAGGGGACATACCATAGCCAGCCTCCTCCAGAAAGTAATCAACTGGAGGATTTTTGTGCAGAACCCCCTGGCAGCAAGTAGGTCACTCTCATGGCTCAGAYAGAGCAAGCTCATATCATCATGCCAGATGAAAGTCAGTCCCTCCACAGACTCTCCCCACGGCCTCTTTAGTTAAAAGCAATTTAATGTAGGCAGAGCTGAAACTGAGAAATGCACCACTTGGAGAGTGAGACCTACAGCTTACAGATGATCCTGTTCAGTAGAGTAATATCTGCTTTTAAAACCGATGAGTGCTGTTCTAATGTTCAAGCATCCTTGGACTAAATCCCGGGCAGTTACTGATGGAGACTGTTTTGGAGGAAAAGCTATTAACCTTTGGGAGTTCATGCTTAGATCATAATTTTCATAATCAAAATTTTAGAAATAACTGTAATGGGGAATAAAGAGTAGTGCCAGACTCTTACCCTGTTCTCCCTTAATAGTCAGTGGTCCCCATGAGCACTTATAGATTGATGGCACATCACACCATGTGATCTCTGTCTTATTAAAAGGCGGCCCCCATAACAAAACAAACATTCCTGATTTCCATGTGTCTGTTACTTTTCTGCTGCAAAATCCCAAGTTTTTGTGCTGTAGCAGAGGCATCCTTTGTTGTCAGGCAATCTGGAGATGAAATACTTCTAAAAGCTTTCAAGTTCTCTCTAAGGATTTGCACACATCACTTGCACACCCCTTGCACATCACATTATGTGCTGCACTTGGCTGTGACCTCAAAGGCCTCTCTCTCTTTGATTTTCCTGATTCTCATTTCTCTTTCTGGACAAACAGCATGAGCCACAGTTAAACTGTGCAATGTACCGTGAGGAATGAGATATTAGCAAGAATAACAGTCTTTACAGAGTAATGCACTAGAGTTAACAAATTACAAAAAAATACCCCAAACAACAAACATTTACTCAATCCTGTTCATGTCTAGAACTTTCATTCATAGAKGATTAAAGTAAATCTCCAAGATTCTGTCAGAGCTACCCTTGAGAATAATAAGCCTAAATTTTGGCAATTTCCCCAGTACAATATCTTTGTTTGAAAAAAACTTGATGCAATCTGCTGGGTTTGGTGAGTCTGTGTTTAATCAAATATTTCAATGCTCTTTCTTCTGAAGCAAAAATCTATGCCAGTAGATGAATCAATATTCAGCAGTAGAGATAGATAAAATSTTTTTCATAAAAACATTCTTTTCTGTTTTTTTAGGAAAAGTCAGATTTAGTGAGTTCAAACCGGTTTGCAGATAGTTGTAAATATTGTTGTGTTGTTACTTGGGAAAAAAAAAAATCCAACAAATTTGAAATGGCTTTATTTTTTAATAAAACAATGGTCAATAGATTCTCTTTTGGCTCTGAACTGRGCAGTTTTCTTCCCCTAATTCTGAAAACATTAATCAACAAAAGAATTGATTTGATGCCCATAAACAAATCTGGAGTAAAAATTAACTAATAACTGTGAATTCATCCCAGAACTTACAAAAGCTCTAGAGATGTGAAAAATAATTATGATATTTATGAGGTTTAGGTTGGATATCAGAAGAAGGTTGGCACTAGAACAGGCTCCCCAGGGAAGTGGTCACAGCCCCAAGCCTGACAGAGTTCAAGGAGTATTTGGACAATTCTCTCAGGCACATAGTGGGATTCTTGGGGTGTCCTGTGCAGGGTCAGGATTTGGAATCCATGATCCTGATGGGTCCCTTCCAACTCTGCATATTCTATGATTCTAAGATTCTACAATTCTATGTAAAGTTCCCTTTGGGCCATGCCTTTTTACCTGAATTGTGCATAATATACAAATGAACAACAATTATTTTCTGAATCAGCATGAAAAGGAACAAGAGAATAAACAAAAGCTATGAACACAGCAAGGTTAATTGAGGAGCTAACCGATGCTATTAGTTGATCTAAAGATAATTAATCATTGCCCAGGTTTGGTTCTCCTATGGATTGCTCACCTACTCAGGCTTTGATAAACATTACCACATATATCAGGCAGAATTAAACATGAAGAGCTTAGGACCAAGCCTTCCATCACATCAGCCAGGCCCCTGGGAATGTGGGAGTTGGGTTTTCAGCACAGGAAGCTGTTACCCCCAGAAGAGCCCTTGGTGTTGGGCCAACCCCTCATCAGCATTTAGCAGTGAAGCAAGAAAGAGAAAACACAGGCAGGCATGACTCAGAGAGCAGAGAARACAACAGGGTTGGGTTTACAGGCCCCATATTTAGCACATTTTCAAAGGTGGCTGTTGAKGTAATCATAGACATTGAGGAATAGCACTGTTTCAAATCCTTGCTTATGTGCACAACTTTTCAGTAAATCCCTAAAAGTGCATTTGGTGTGGTCAGAGACTTTTCTGTAATGTTCCCAGCAGTTCTCCAAAGCAGATATTGCTTTGCTTGCCCCTTTTGGATACCATTTAAAGCACTCGACTGGCAAACAGTAGCAATGCTATGAAAATGCCCAGTTTCACATATGGGGATGTTTTACTTGACTTGTTTAGAACAGGGTCCTTCCTAACCAGAAATGGTGTATCAGCCGCAGGATTTGTAAGGAAAGAGAGGGAGATTTGTCTGTTCCTTGTGGATAAGTGTAGTTGCCAACACTTYCACGCTGGTCAGACCGAGGTTTTGACGCGTAATTTAGAAGAACAGATGTTTTATCTGGGAACTTCTCCAGATCTTAAAAAAAAAAAAAAGTGAGAAACTCAGTAGTAGACTCTTTTGTCAGCAGCATTATCCTCAAAAATCCTGAAGAAATAGTGAGTAAATTGCGGGATTTCTAAGGCACAGCAGAGAAGCAGAGAYGATGCGTGATTACCTTTGTGAGTGACACACAGTGCAGTGATGAACTAATTGGTGATCGCCAGTCAAATGCACTGAACAAAGCTGTAAACCCTGCACATGTTAATATGCCCATTATTTTCCCATCAATSCTCTCTTCTCATTCTGTTCTTTTGAAAAGAGCCCAAGAGTGACATCTTTCCTTCCCATCCGCTGCACTATCAGCACCAGCAGAGACAAATGGCACAAAGTATTATGGGACTGAAAATGTATGAGAAATCTTTGAGAGATATTAACTACTGCATTTCATGCAAAACTGAACTAATAAAGACTTTTCCTCATAGATGTCCAAATTGAAAGGGCTTTTAATCGACCCAAAAGATTTCATAAGACTCTATCGTTAGTACAAGGACTATTAAGCATGTAAGAAGGTACCTTCAAATTTATCTTCTAGACACTCTTCAATCACTCTCACTCTTGCCTTTTCTCTAAATGTACTGTCCAATTTGTACTCTAAATGCCTTAGGGGATGTGCTGACAAAACTCTATTATTTGTCTGAAATACCTCTCAGACATCTTTTGCCTTAACTTCTGACGTACTAAAAGCTTACTAGAAAAATTAGTTGGATAATGTCCATGGAGAAAGAGAAGAAAATTAATAAACCATCCGGTGTTTTTTCCCTGTTATTGTCTGGGTTCTCCTCTCTTGCTGCTTGTAGTAGCTCCTTCAAGAAAATATATCCAAGTAAAACACATACAATTAACATGGATAAATTTACCAACAGGAACCCAAATGATGCTATTTCATAAAGTATCCTTTGGGCTATGCCGTTTTCCCTGAATTGTACGTAATATACAAATGAACAACAATTATTTTCTGAATCAGTACGAAAAGGAACAAGAGAATAGAAAGAATCCACAAACACAGCAAGGTTTATTGGGGAGCTAACTGGTTGTATCAGTATATCCAAAGGGCAGGGGGGTTGGAATTAGATTATCTTTAACGTCCTTTCCAACCCAAACCATTCCATGATTCAAGACCCAGGGCTGCTCACCAGGTGACTGTGGAGGGGAGGAGGAACAGAGAAGGAGGAGGTTGCAGATGCTGCACAAGAGAGGTCAGACTGCCTCTGGGGCAGGGTCTGAGTAACTAAAATAACACATTCCCATGCAACTCAATTTTCTATACTGCTACCGTGCTCCTGCAGTAGTTTAAAAAGCAGGCATTCCAGCAGAAAGGAAATGAAATGGGAATGGCATTGTGCTGGCACTGGTGATTTCCGAGTTTGCTCCACACCATGCCTGGAAAAGCACAGCTTCCTTGCAGTGCAGGTACAGGCCAGGTACCTGGGTGACACAAATCAGCGCAGCTCTGTCTGGGACACTCGGCAATAACAACAGTGCTGCTCTCTCCATTGCTTTTTGCTGAGCCTGCACACTGTGTAGAGCCACTGCAGCAAGTTGATAATGATGCATGAAATGGCAAATCCTCCTGAGCACACCCAAAAGCACCGTGGATGCGCAAAACAATCATGACAGCGCYGTGGTATTTGGTGATTCTTACTACATGTGCCCACACTAATATATTCAGATCTTAACTCGTTTTAAATAGGTGCAACTCCAGCCCTTTTAATGTGTTTACTCCTGATTAATACAGCTTTAAATATGACTGGAGTCAGATGTACAGCAGTATTGAACTCAGGCACAGAAAAACCAGAATGCTATGGAACTAAAGATGAAAACCTTTAAGGGGTGTCACTCCACTGATTCAAATCAGCAGAGAATTTGCCCTGGTTACTTCCCTCCTTGACCTATCTACCCTCTGAGGCAAGGGCAGCTGGGTACCTGGAGGATAAAACCACTGTGGGGTTATATGTGCCACTATCACACATCAGCAGTAGTTCTTTCAGCATTAGAAAACTTGCTGGAAATTGTTTGGAGAATTTTCAAAGTAAATTTTCAATACTTTTCCATTCATCTCCATAGTCACAGTGCTACTCAAAGGTTTGCTGAAACAGCTGCAGGCGGTGGAGGAATCATAGAGCGATCACATGAAATGCAGCCTGGTTTCTGCAAAGGAAGGATATTCAGTTCCTCTGCACCATTCCTCTGAACCATTTCAACTACTTTGGGGACATTAAACACTGGAAATAGCTCAGAAAGTATTTGGCTCAACATCTATGTCTATATATCACAAGGACTACTACATAATGCAAAGATTTAAACCAGGTTTCAATCCACCCTAACTAAAAAATGTAAGCTACATAATGCCAAAAATGTCATTAGAATGTAAGCACTGCACACAGGCAGACTCCTAACTTCCTTCCAGGGATAATTCCACATTGAAAACCAAACATTAAACACATTGCCTCATGCACATTGCACCATTAACTCTGTATTATCAGTCAAAGACAAATTTTTCTTACAGGATTAGCTTCCTCAACCAGGTGTCAGAGAGATAAGATGAGATTTAGTATTAGTACATGCGAATCAGATCATCCTGAATTTAGTTTGGCTTGAACAGTCATTGAACTACGATCTCAGGGGATGACAACCTTTAGGGACCTGAGTTGTTACAGGCAAATTTTTGCTTCCATATTAAACAGGGAGAGACGTTAAAGACCAGGTCCCAGATTTATCACTCAAACATAATGAAAGCAAGACAATGTATTTTCCTGAAGGTGCAGCCCAAGCATTCAGAGTTGCTCACTACAACAGTACATGATTTATGTTGGCAAGTGGAGGGGCTTATCTCTCCAGTTTTAATCTAGGTCTTGACTCAGGCTCTGGAGATACTCAGCCCCAGTTTCCTTGCTGGTTCTATGAGTTCTGCTTCCAAAATAGGGCAATGTTAGTTTGTACTCTCAACATTTCTTTATAAATTTCTTAACTCTTGATTGTAGCATATTTCAAGCCATGATCAGTAGGCTTTTCTTCATTTATTTGTAGCTTCTCTCAGTGATGTTCTGTGGTCTAATTTAAACATCTTGGCCTTGTAATATATTAGCTAGTTCATTTGCTCTTAATTCAGTCATTCAACAAGCTTATCTGGAGATTTCTGTAGTTATGTGACTCCTAAAGGAGCTGCTCTACAAAATTCCACCAATATTTTTCAGTCCTTTAGCAAATTTAAGCAGAGGTTTGATAATTTTTTTTAAAAAAAYCTTTATTAATTTCTTTTAAATTACTTCTAATTAAGTTACTGGAACTCTAGATGTCTCTGACACAATGATTTCATATTTCATGTTTTCAGTTTATAAAATATGCATAGTTCCTGCTGTCTGGGGGGAGAAACACCCTACACCCCAGAACTAGAAGAGCATTCTGTAATCCATACCACAGGATGCACCATGTTCTGGGTCAAGCCTCAGTTCTAAACATAAAACTTCTGTTCGTCTTCTATTTAATTTTTTTTTTTTACTGGAAACTAAACTTTAAAGGAATGGTTTAAAATTCTGGGGTTTTAATGTTCATTTTGGAGTTTTCTCATTTTACTTCTTCTCCCATACGAGATGTCTGTGACAGACGCAAAAGCCTCAAACCCCTGGGAGTTTCCTCACCTGTGCACCAGCTGCTTGCGGCTCACGCAAATCGCGGTCTCGTAGTCGTGGGTGACGCACACTTTGTGTGGGCTGCACTTCACCTTCAGGCAGGGGTCTTTGGATGGATCGAGGGCTATAAAAAACCAAACACATTAAAAAAAGAAAGTGAGAAATGCATGCAAGAGTTCTSTCTCGGCCGGTGGATGACAACTGGTTAGAGCGAACGCTCTCACATCCGAGTGAATAAATACTCTGCCATTTTATAGTACGTGCTGCTGTTTTCACACTGCATGTGAAATAGAGAGGTTTACATAAAAAGATAGATGAAGCGCTTAAACACTGATTATTGAACAGTGATCTGAGCCTAAYTGGCATTCACATTAATATTAGACAGACTTTGAAATGAAGTTCTGGTTTAATAACCTACATCCCACTCTTTATTTCCTAGAAAAGCTGTTTGGATAAAATGTACTCAAAGAACAAAATGACCRGTATTTTACAAGGTAACTAATAACTGACATAGCGCAGAGTGCTAAGAAATTTAATTTCACAGATGTTGTAAGAGAGGCATATTATTTTGGAGAGATTATTTTTAAATTTTACTGGTAAGCATCCCCTGTATTTAAAATGCTTGAGTAGAAGAGCAGCAATAAAAACAAAATAATCCCGGGTTTTCATACAACAATTTGCACCAGCAGCAGTGCTGTCAGAGGTGGGATTAGACACCATGAGGAGCTGCTTTCCCAGAGCAGATATGCCCAAGCTGTTGCCCAGTTTGAAAGGTATCTGTCTACCTTCACTCTCCGACAAAAGGATGTTTTAAAKATCAGTAATAAGACATTATCTACCAGGATGAATTACAAATATTCAAAATATGGTTATGTGAACCCTTCAGAAGGGAAGTCCCAGCCATACAGAGAAATTTCACTTTTGTTTTAGAAGCGATTTTTAGAGAAGCTCTTTCAGGACATTCTTTTACCATGGATTTGACTTTCTTTTCCTATTCATTGTCTTCAAATCCCTTTTTACCTCTCCCATCCCTCCCCATATCTTGGTCCATTCTTGGAAATGGGCAACTCTTGGTTTCATTTTGGGCACTGTATAAAGCTCTTACTGCACATTATGATAACCCTTTCCCACTTTTACTGAACGATCAGAGCAACTTTCAAAGGAGACTATTTGCAGTACAAGAAGCTTCAGTTTCCCATGTCCCAAATTTCCCTGAGAGCAAATATATTTCCAACAAGCAGAGGATTCTTCTGTTTTCCTGCAGGTTTGAAGTGCTGCAGCTGTTCTGTGCTGGGTTAAACAGCCACAGCTACAAGCTCCTGCCACATTAACACCCATTACACATTTGTGATGGGCAATTAAGCTTCACTAGTGCATATGTATTTACTGGAATGCCTTTGGTGCAAGACAGGGAGAAATCGTAAAAACAAAGCAAAAGTGTTAAAAGCTTTTTCTTTTAAAGCCATTAAAACTGATGGAAGAGGTGAAGTGAGCAAGGAAGGAGAAAAGACCATCTGTTTCCTACACCATAAACAATGAGGCATCAACATTCAGTGTGTTGCCATCAGGAAAATACACAGGCAGTGTTTGAGGAGCCAGGGTCTGTCCCACCGGAAAGACCAAACGTTGTCAAGGCTCTTCAGGAGTGTTTTGCTATTGCCTTTTGGTGTCTTTTTTAAGTCAGACACATGAGAAGTATCCGATTCCTTGCCCTTTACATTCCCAGAACACAAATAGTGACATACACCTTCTTAATCCTCTTATTTCACTCTCCCTGGAGACTGAGTCAAGGACTGAGGCAGATCTTTGACAGGGATTGAAATGGCAAGCCACAGTTTCCTGAGCTGGCTGTCTACCTGGATATTCTCACACTGCAAACCCGAGTGAAACACCCTCCTTCTGCAAAGCCTTTGATGAGTGAGCACCACTTGGAGCGTGCAGGGTCACCAGCTCATCCGTTCAGTGGGCTCAGGTAATTCAAAGGTCGTATCCACACACAAATTTAACGACCAGAACTTTTGCTCTCTTGCAGCTGGCCTTGCTCTGTTTCTGGAGCACATGCACGTTGTTTGCTTTCACTGGTGACACATCCTTGATGCAAAATGCTGCATCAACAAAAGTCACTGTCAAACTGGCTGGGAGCCCAGGGCTAGGAGCTGCCAGCAGCRCTGGGCTGCTGGCGAGCACAGCCTGGCCTTGTGCTCACGGTTTTCTATCAGCCAAAACCTGCATAAGTGGGGATGTAGGTTTAGCCTGCAAAAGTCAATACTAGTTTGGCATGAAAAAGAGAACCAAAATTAAGGCCCACATGGTCTATGTGACATCATGCTCAGTTACAATACTTAACATTCTTTCATGGTAAAATTTACTCTAATTGGAGACTGTTATGCACTCTAGGAACTATTTAGGTCTTCTAAGGCAATAAAAATGCATGCAGTTCTGAAATAGCATCACACGATACGTTACTGGTAAAAGTAACACAACTTTCAAACATTTTGCAATTTAAAAATTGTCTATCAGAAAAGACAAAATACTGTTGAATAGTCATCAGTTTGAAGGAAAGTAATGGAAAAAGATGCGGTTGGAAATCCCAGTCACCATTTCCTTACAAATCAGACCTCAACTCTTTATACCTCAGTGTCTTGCTTCTAGAATTTGAAAACAACAATAATGTTGACAATAATAAATAAAGCAACCCATGTGTTGGAGGAATTATTTCATTCATGGTGGAAAAGCTCCTGAAAATCCTTAAATGGAACACATAATAGAAGCATCATTTATTATTCATTACAAACAGCCCTTACATACAGTTCAAAACAGTAGAAGGAAGTCTATTAAATACAAGCAAAACTCTGGGCTTTGTCAGAAGACAGCAAAAACCCCACGATGTGGATTGTTATTTCTTGAAGATCTGTTTTCACTTATGCAGAATGCATGATCCATATGAACATAAAAGTTCAAAATAGGGATTTATATGTCTGCAAAGTTCCTCAACATGTTAAATACATTTGGAAAGTTGTTCTACTTCTAAGCAACACAAGCCCTAAGGAGAGCTTGTAATAAGAAACAATTTCTGAAATATGCTAATCAAAGATCATGCTTTGTTAATCAGATTTCTACATGACTAGGAGCAGATGCTCATCACTGGAAGAAGAACACACCCTAGGGAATAAGATGAAACATGAAAACCATATTTGTCATTACAGTTATTTTTGTCCTAAAGCAATGAGTATGAAATCTTTGAAAATGAAGAGCTAAAAGTATAAATAAATAAATAAAGTGGGAAGAAGATGTCATTTTATTAGCTTGAAAGGAAAACTACAGCTATCCCTTCTCTGTGTCAAGGAGTCTGCACTCAGCTCTGTCTGCACAGTAATAACACAAATACCCTAATCCTGGCTTTGAAACATGAACATTTTCCCACTTTTTTTTAGGCTCAGTCTTAAGGTGAAACTGATATGGTTAATTAATCTCACCTGACAGTGGCTGAACACTCATCCAATATTTTTGTAAGGGGATACTTGTCCAGCCAGTATTGGAATTAAAGGTTTCACAAGAACATAAATTCTTTGACGAAAACCCACTTCAGTCACCCTGCCTACCATTTTGTGAGCCCAAGCTCCATAGTTTCCTATTCTGAGCATTTGCCATGCATCCTTGGTCTCCAAGGGAAGGATCCATCCCAGGAGGCAGCTGACTGAAATATAGTAGTACACATCTCTCAGTGTAATACTTTCCAGAAGATTTTTATCCTGGAAAAATGTAGGAAATTAGAAAAATTTCATCTTGGATCAAGAATTTCACTATCTTACTTCACCCCCCGAGGTTTCTGCTGCTGACATTTGCTTTCTGGGCAGCTGTCCTGGTACTGAGCTGAGAAGTCTCTTCCTGTCTGACAGAGCACAAGGGAAGAAGTGTTTAGATGGACTAAAGTTTCTGCTTCMTTGGCTACGACATTTTTGGAGGAAAATTGTACTCTGCAGGTCAGATGATTGCACTGTAAATGGAAAGGTTTTCCTATGTACACAGTGACCCCAAACCTTTGCTAGACCCATTTATATAAAACAGAGGTGCAGTATCAGAATTCCCGTCCTTACATGGCAAAAGACTTACATTCCATTTTTTTTTTTAATCTAGCTTTCATTATGCAGAGCAACCTAAGTTCTCTCTTAAAACTATAAATCTTCTATGATTATCTCAGAGAGCAGAATAATTGGTAGACAATAAACACCAGGGATTGCATCAGCCTCCTAACRACCTCCTAATGGTATGTTGACACTGCATTTCGATACCAAAAGGTCTACAAACACCAACTGCATCCCAAATCTCTTTCTGTCCCAGCTCCACACAGCAGACAAGAGAACTCTCCCCTATGAACTGAACATTCTTTCCTCTCCCCTCCTTGCACCATTCACCAGGGGCTGTGGATTTGCAATATAAATCAGCATTGGACAAAGACCTACCAACAGTGTTCGGGATACTTTTCTATTACATTTCCTGGTTTTATTTATTACTACTGTAAAAGAAGACTTATGACTTGCAGGAAAATCTTAGTTCAGTCAATGGCAGAACAGGGAGAAGCTGCTCTGTAGGACTGTAGCTCCATATGCTGTGCCAGTGGGTCACTCTGTTAATCACAACAGAGTGAATTTACTTTTCACACATTTGACTTTAAAAGGGTGATAACAAATAAATACTTTCAATGTCTCACAGCAATGGATGTGTAATCCTGCAGAAACTGTTCAACTAGTTCACAACAAGATTTATGAGCTTGATTCTGTTTTTATGACCATTCCTTAGGGGGAAGAGAGTAATTTCAAAATATATCTGTTTAGTGAAGCTGAAATGAACAGCACAATCAAAAAGGGATGGCATTATGTAAATATTAGGGGGTTTGTTTTCAAAATTGCCTGCCAATAAGTACTATGATCACTCAATGACAAAAATACTCCTGCATATTGCAATGTCAAGAGCAGTTGCTTTTGTGTAATCCCCTTGGAACTGTTCTGACTACCTAAGAAAAGAACATCTGGGAGAGGTATGATGAAATGGAAAACGAGACCTACTGTCTTCAATGCACACATCCTAGTGTGTATTTTAATACAAAAGAGATTGATAATAAAACTCTTTCAATTAAAYGAGAGAGTTATATGAATTATAATGTGGACACATTATATGTGTGCATTTCAGTGTCATTATGTGTTACTTGATTCCAGCTATGCTCCACAAGCAGGCAGGAGAAGGAAAGCACAGTTCCTGCCTGCAGAGGCCAAGAAATGGGCAGGAAATGGGAAAGGCAGGACCGGGAAAGCTCTGTACACGAGTGGGTCTGGGCAGGCAGTAGGGCAGAAGGCTCTGACTCTTCCTCCACACTCAGCATGAAGCTCAAATTGCATCTTATGCCAAACTTCAGATCTAAGAGGGAAGGTTTCAAATCAGCATTGTGAGTCCACTTCCAGCATGGTGACAGCCAAAGAGAAAATGTGACTGAGACAGCTGAGTAGTGCCCTGGTGGAATTTTACTATATGCTTCCATGAAAACCATCGTATAGCAAATGTGAAGAAGCCATTAAGCCAGCTTAAATGTGTTAATAAAAATCCCAACAAACTGCTCTTGATTTTTGCTAGGGAAAGGACATGTTTTCAAAACAYGATGGCTAAAATCAGTTTTGGCTTTAACATTTCAGTTGCTTGAAGTACACCACAGCCTTCCCACCAGAATTAGAGCTTCTTCAGCTTTAAAGTACATGACGAATTTATGCTATTTTTTCTAAGGTGAACATGGTCATGCATATTAACTTGAAGAGCACTTCTCTGCGAAGAGATGGTAAATTTTCAGTGCTCTGGTTGTAAACAGCAACCAATCCATGTGCTGAGGYTGGACTGTCAGTGGGGCTTAATCCAAGTGCAATCGGACTACTCCATCCCCYCCGTATGGACAAGACACCCCAGTAAACCTGGGATGGAATTCCAGGCTTTTATAGCTATTCAGAAGACTGTGGTTTTTTGTTGGAGCCGAGCGTAACATTTATTCTCAGAGATAATATTGTAAATAATTCTGGTTTTACAAAGTGTTATTTAATAACAGATTACAAGACCCACCCACCATATAAATGTAAATAACACCAATGGTTTTACTCTGCTTCTGCAAATCTTGGCATAAATCATTCAGCTTCATTAGGGAGAAAATTTGTGTTAGACCTCCCCCAAGTTTAGGAGAGAATATGTCTTCCAATAGCCAGCCTTGATATTTGTCTCTCTCTCCTCAGAGCAGCTTGGATACAGAAATCAATTCAGCTGAAAATTAATTACCAACTGTTTCAAACATGTATGTGAATTATTTTCAATAAATGGAATTTCCCAAGGCAGTTAGGCAATAACATCTCAAACTGTCAGCATTTGCTCCATCCCTGTGCAGTATTTTTGTATAGCTTTGTTTTGGAGCACTCTAACATCTGAGTGGCTGAAGATGCTGATACAGTGCACAGAAACATCTATTTTAATTTTTACAGGCACTTTAAAAATCACTTTTCATAACTGACATATAATTGCTTTTGACATTGCTGAGGGCCATCCAAGGCAGAAGATGCTTCAAAGGACTCCACAGATTTCCTTTCTGMAGCAAAGGATAAGAACCCTTCGTATTTAAATTAAATTCTTTGACGAATATACAGAAATCCAATGCAGTGGGGGGAAAAAAAAGGCAAAGAAAAGAGAAATAGGACAGAACTGGAAGTTAGGAAATGTGCTTCCACAGGTGGATGTGATAATCRGTCACAACCCTCAGTGCAGGTGTCTTTTTCAGAAACAACCCTCCTGCCCTCCAGGCAAAGGTTCATCCAACATGCAAGTGTGGCTCCCTCACATCYGTTCAGTGGGGTATGATCTGGCACCAGTGCCATGATGCTCCCCTCAATTCCAAGCACTTCCACTATGGGATAATTTGTGCTTGCACATGTCATACCTGAGGGTGTGTTCCTGCATATCCCAGTGAGCTGAAGGCAAATCAGACTTATGAAAAAAACACAGACAGAAGGATATTGGTCAGATGTTCCATTCAATTATTAATTCCAGGATGTAGTGGGGTATAAAAAGTACCCCATTCTCTGGGACTTAGAGAGCTTTATGCATATGTTCAGTGACAGCAGCTCTACAGCTTCTGGTTTAGAGTCCCCAAACCCCCCGGGGTGATCCAGCTTCAAGCTTCCTGGGATGGAAGTGAGAGCTTCAAAAGACTGCTCTACTCTTTAGTTGGTGGAATGGGAGGAAATGCTGCAATCTCTGCTTCTGCCTCGCAGGGAGGGCGCAGTTCTGCAGGATCTGTTTTGTAAGAGACCCTCAGCACAGGAGCAGAGCTAAACATGACTTTTTCCTTCTGCCAGGTCAGCTCTGCTGGGCTCTCACAGTCCCTGCAAGGACACAGTCTCCATCTCCAGGCTCTCCAAATGAACTCCACAGCCCCAAGCAGACTGGGAGAGTCACTGCTGACCTCATCCCCCTGCCCCTTTGGTGCCTCCAAGCCCTGCCATCCCTCTCCTGGAATTAAACACCCTCCCTCAGACTCCCAAGTTCAATTTTCCAGCAAATGAGTGTGAGGAAAAGAGAAAGAAAGACTTGGAGCTCTACACTTGTAGATGGGGCTGGCTGATAACATCTTGCCAAAGGATTCCAAGTCAGATTCGAGTTTTGTAAGAAGCTGAGCATTTTGCATATCTGTCATTGAATGTGGGTCCTGCGACACCGCCTGATCCCCTGAAACCTCCAGATCCCAGTGCCAGAACAGATCTTTGTGTTTCTTTCCAAATGCCAGAAAGATTTTATTCTCTTTGCTGCTGGGAAAATACTGAAAATATGAACTACAAAGATTTAATAATGTCAAAGCCATACAAAATGCTCYGAATCATCATAAATAAATCAAAAAAGAGAAAGTATATGTAAGGTAACTTTGAGATTTCTGAATGTTTGGACTTAACAATCCTGTGGTGGATTTGAAATGCTGGATATAATTTTTCCTGTGAACTGATGTAGATTATTYCTGCTCTCTGTTACACTGGAGTGAATTACAATTTATTTAGCGGGATTTCATTTAATACAAATTATATTAGTCCAACGCAAATGAAAACAAACCAGGYTATACCTTCTTCAGAAAATAATATTTTAAATTCTTCATACATAATTAATCCCATTTCAGATTAATACAAACATTTATTTTAATGTGCTTGGAGAAAAGTTGCATCGTATGTGTGAAACACTTCTGTAATACTTCTGAAGCTGTTGTAATTTATACTTTAACTGAAGCAGTAATATAATGGGAGAAAAATTACTGTGATTTAATTCACATAGCTAGCTCATAAGATACTGAACCCTTTTCCAACTTTGATTAAAAGCTATAATGAAGTATAATACTGTGAACTATGAGCAGAAAAAAATAAAATCGAAACAATACAGAACTCCTCTGTATTTTTCACAGATAAAAATCTTTCACCAATCAAATTTTATTATTCAATAGATTTTTTTGTCATTAAATCTCATTTCGAAACATGAACAACAAGCATATCTTTTAATGCTCGTTTTTAGAGGTAACGCAGAAGAAAAACTGCATCACTGTTAGTACTGATTCCATCAGCAAATAGTAAAAAAATAAGGACCAAACTAGTTTTACAAATCAGTATTTCAGTATGCATAATTACAACTCTTTTCTAACAGAGCATTGTAGAGAGCTAAGCAAGCAATAAAAATTCTGGATATGAATTCTCTGAAAAGCTGACGAGGTTGCTCTATTTGTCGACAGAGGGAATGTCAATGTTGTTACAGTTACAGCAATTCCCAGCCAGCCCTGCTGCCTATCTCTACATGCTTGTATTTAAATGTGAAACGAGATAAGACATTCAGCTCTRGAAATGAGAAAAACTCTACTTTTCCCATTAAGTTCCTGTGCTTATTTTCTAGGATAAATGAAACAGAATTTGGCTCCAAACATTATCAGCTATTGCATATAGAATATACAAGCTTGTCCCTGGAAGTGTTCAAGGCCAGGCTGGATGGGGTTTTGAGCAACTTGGCGTGGTGAAAGTCGTCCCTGCCCGTGGCAGGGGATGGGAACAAGATGATCTCTAAGGTCCATTCTGACCCAAACCATTCTGTGTTTCTATAATTTTATACTTCATGAATAAAGTGGAACACTGATAACATTCTTTAAAACTATATGCCAGGGAAGAATTCCCAACTTTACACTTTTTCTTGTTGTCCTTAGCACTTTAGTGCAYGGTCAGTGGCTGTCCTAGTCAGTGGGCCAGGAAGGAAAGGACACCCTTACATTGTCTTCTTGTTCTATCATTGCCTTTTCTATCCCTTGGGATAAATGAAATAGTCACTCTATACCTCACATTCTTTTTCAGCATTTAAAACTGGGATAGCAAAACTCACTGCCTAGAAATCACCCAGGGATTCTTGGAAGGCATCGCAGAACACAAGCAAAGGACCCTGTGAATGATTGTAATGGAATGATTTCAGAACAGCAAAWTTCTGCAGAACTAAGAGCCATTTCATGTTCATTTATGGCAGCCTGATTGTCTCCATGGAAACATGGGCAAAACACTTCATTTTCTCCATCAACAGAAGACGATTTGTTTCCATATTACATTAGTTTTAGTGTGCACTGAGCAAAACAAATACAAAAATAAAAGACTCTTGAAAGGGTGATTTCATCATGAAAAGAGCAGTTTCAGTCCTATCACAGGGAAGCAGCTCCTGTCAAGGTGATGCCACTGTGGAAAACCTTGCAAGATGGGCCGTGTTCTGCAGAACACSTCTGGATTAGGGATGAAATGGAAAAATCACACTTTTGTATGTTTACAGGTAAGGAATTTATTGTCAGCAGAAACCACTACAATTATAAAGATATGGGGATTTTAGGCATGAGGCATGATCAAAACCACCCTGAATGAATGAGTGCTTCTSCTGCACATGGCTTGTACTTAATCTAGAAACAGGGAACACATCAGAAGCATAAATTGGCTGGGGGCTGACTGGTGTAATAGATTGTTGCCTAATGGAATTTTCATTGCTTCTGAGAGGAATTACCTAARCAGGAAAAGATGAAGCTCCTCTATGGATAATCAATTAGTCATATAATTGATATCTGGAAGAGGTTTAAATGGGAAATAAATGAAAGGACAAACACCCAGCCTGCCTGGTTCTAAAGTATAGTGAATATAAATACAGCAAAGATAATTCCTTCTACTAGCATGAGTTTAACAGAAACAAGTGCTGGGAAACCCAGTATCTGATACCATTCCTTACTCCAAAGTGCAAGAGAGAAGCTCTTCTGTGAAACAAATAAAGATGGAAATTCATAAATTGCAAAATCATTTTGTAAAAATTAACTCCCCTCTGCTGGAATCGACCAGTAATTGCTGGAGTTGTGCTAAAGGTAGAAATTTTGAGACCWGGAGTTTCTAAACAGGACGAGATCAGTGACTTTTCCGCACAGAARGAGATGAAAGGGTAAAATTAGCAGGTAACCTCAGGAGTGGAAAAAGCAGATTGCCAAATGGACTGGAAGACAGAAAGCAGTCAAAAGGAAGAGCATTAGCATTGCAATTTAGAAGTGTCTATTGGTACGACAGCAGTGAAAAGAGGAAGTTATAGGACTTGTACCACACTGCAGAACTTACGTACAGAAAGAAAAAAAAACCAACACAATGCCTAGCCCTTTCTACATTTTTTTTCTTGTTACAATTTAGTTGCTGGAATCTCATAATCCAATATTTAAGTCACACAACCTAAAGTTTGTCTTTTGGTTTTGAGACCTCAAAATTAATTTTTACCAACAAAAGATCACCTCTACAGAGTAGCTGCTAATCAAAGACGTCTTTATATAGTTCTCTGATGAATGCTACAATTCTAGTCTCATTAATGCATTGCAGGGCATCTTGATAAGTGATAATAATTTTTAAACACACAAACCCAATGTTTAGAAGGCTTTCAAGGGATTCATAGTTTAATTAAAATGCTTTATGTTTCTCAAAAAAAAAAATGCTTTGATGAAGATATCATCTGACTGAGGAGAAATGCTTTTTCTCTTGCCAATATTTAGCCAAAATAATTCTGAAAGAAGATCTTTTATGAAGAATTAAAGTTTGAACAGTTCCTTACTTGAGCAACTGTGTGGAATAACTAAAATGTTGTTTTGTCCTTTTMCTACAGAGAAAGAGCTGAAGCTGCCTCAGGCAATACAACAGCAAACTTTGTAACCTTGCACTCAGCATGGTAGCTAAAATTGACTTCTACAACAGAGGAACAACTGTTCATAAGAGAATTGCTTGATTTCTGGAACACCTAGGCAAGAAACGCCTTGGAAAAGAGTAAGCTCCCTGAGTTATGAAGTCAGACTGAATTATTCAGGGTTCCTGATGTACATGGTACTTTTTTATTAGAACAAAGATAAAACACAGTTCTAATAAAAAGGAACCGTATGTATCAGTAAAGCTGAATAATTCAAACACAAAGTAACAATGGAATTGGAAACTGGGTTTTACTGTCTTTCAGAGAATATATATTATATTATATTTCCAAAGTCAACTTGTCTGATCTATCTCTAGACATATCTGGAGGCACTGCCCCAAATACTTTTCTGATTTCAAACAAGATCCTTGCAGAAAAATGGCAGTCAAAAATAGAAACAGTACAACTGTGACCTTAGTATTAAGGAGAAAAAAAAATTCCATTTATATAAATTTGCTATGATGTTGAGAAAACACAAATTTTATTGCAGCATGATTTATCCATTCCACTGCTTCTCCTGCAGAATATATTTCTATTTGCTTTTAATCAGTAAATTGCCATTTTAATAAGGGTGCATTATACAAAGAGGTCTTCTGTACTYCCAGAAGAGGTTGGAACAAGGTGTACACTAAGACAGACTCTCAATGAGGGGTTATCTCTCYTTTCTGATTCCTCCTTCCTCCTCCGTAGGGTTTGCAATAACCTCCTGTGATATTTGGGCTGACACTGAACTGGAAAAYGACTTTAGCTTGATTTTGCCATAGTCAAACATTAAAATCTGTTCAGACAAAATGTGTTTGTCTGACATGAATACTGAATTTGCATTTATAATTTGGGCAAGATCATTTTCCAGCTGATTTCACAGCACTTTCCAGGATACAGATGCTGCCAGAAAGCCTAACTCAAACTTTTTATCCACGCGAGATCACACTGGAGCAAAGACTGTAGAAATCTGAGTACACCAGGAGTGCAGGAGGGAAAGAAATAACCAAGAGCTTCATGTTCTGTGCTCTGACCCTTTTTCAACACTTGGGATATTAAAATAACTTTCCTTACTGAGATCCAGAGGTGGGGAACAGCTGTGCAAATGAATAAGGCTGAGCAGCAGCTAAGTTACAGTCCAATCGACTCTATCACAGAAACACTGTCACATCAGCTCCAGCTGCTGCCACAGAGGCAGCCTGAGTGTTTGGTACCATTAAGTTCATCAACAACAGAGTAAAAATGTAATTCTGYCCTTGTGATTCTCTTGAGAGCCTTTATGTTATACATCCCAATATGGAGTCAGGGAGTCAGCGTTTCAGGTCAGGGTATTTCATTCAGCTCCTCACTTCAACCATCCCTTGCTTAGACAGTACATATGGAAGCAAAAAAAAAAAAGTGAAGATGTTGAGAAAATATAATTAAAAGAAATATCAGTATTTTAGTGTATTATTCCATGTGCAYGTCTGGTATAAATGAGTTCTGAGGAAATATCACAAGAACTCAGATTAAACTACAGTAACAGCCTTTGTAMTAATGTGCAAGACCTAATGAGGGAATTCCTTTTTCTCTTTCTCACACAGTATCAATTTCATGCCCTATAGATTTTTAAATGGCCCACAAATCTTCGTGATTTGTTTTGTTTTTTTTTTTCTCTAAAGGAAGACGACCATAGGAGGTTTTTTAATGTGAGTTGAACAGTCAATAACAGTCAAGACATTTATTAGGCATAATCAGCTCCTTGAACGTGGCAGATTCTGTATGGGACATGGCCATTAGCATGCGTGCATTTACTACTGGCTCCCACTCTGCTGAACTGGATGGTGGAACACTGGCATAATATATAGATAGATTTTTTTTAAGGGCTTGGTAAACACTTCAGAACAGCAGGTCCCAAAGTRCCAATGTCATTGTTTCCAAAGAAACATTCTTCTTTCCTCCTTCCAGTGGATTGTCTCAGTAGCTCCTCCTTAAAGTTTCCTATCAAGCTAATTAATTTAGCAGTCTCCCAGGCTGCAGGATGATTTGAAACTCAGCATGTTCTCCTACTGGTAATTTGCTAGCATGTCTAAATTTCACATCACTTAACTATGTTTTCAGGTCGATTTCTGGATCATTTGGTTTTGGAACGTAACAGGACAAAGCCAAAAGGCTGCAGCTAAAAGGCTTTACTGACCCTTCTTATTTACTTGAAGCCCGAGAAAGCAAACAGATGAACAGGAAGCTCAGCAGACTCATGATACTATTACAGGGAAGGGAAGTGTATTTTTACAGGCAGTGGACTGTCATGTTTTTGTACTGAAATAAAATGAACACACAGTTGCTTCCTTCTGTGAGTAATCTGAAATAAGGTATTCATCCTGCTTAAAATCCTGGAGTGTTACAGCTGGAGTGCTGATCCTTTAAAATGCTGTTTATCCACAACTTCCTCTGCTGGCAATTAAAAATTGCTGGCAATTAAAATTTGCTATAGAAATGTCATCATCCATGAAGAGCCATTACCTGCATGGGAAGTACTAAGTGCCTCTGTCCGAGAAYGCACACATTTGCAAATGGCCATATTTCTACAGATACTTATCTTTTTATGATGAAACACCAGACATTATCATAGACCAGTGGAAGCTTTGCTTTCTTTGGGATGAGGATTTCACTTTCTGCTTTCAAATGGGCTTTGTAAAATGAATCACAAGACAGAACCAATAGGAAAGTAAGGAAATGCTTATCTACACAGTAACCTTGGTCACTTAGAGGATTAAAATACTTTACTGTACTGCTGACACATTTGAGAAAAAAATGCACACAAAAAAGTAACAAATGGAAATACAGCAACAGTAGACACAAACATTCTTGCCACCATGAAAAAGCTGATAGCTGAGCAATACACATTACTGCTCCTACYATGTTTTAAAAGAAAAAACAGAAACCAAACAGTAGGGACAGGTTGGGTCAACGACCCCATCTCTGCATGCTGTTATGATGCCAATATCTTTGTCTCTCATGCTTGATAGAGCTGTCAGAAAGAGGAGACAGGAACAGCTAGAATCTTTCATTCTYGTGTAATGAATAATTCACATCTCCGTTATTTGCTTGAACTGCTGAATGCTGGGCCTCACAACCAGATAATTAAGTAATAAAGAATAGGGGATTTGTTGCATGCTTCACTTACCAGTTTCTCCAAATTCATGTAAAGATGACAATGTGCATTCATACACGTGCATACRCACAAGCAGTGTAGGAAGAAGAAATCTTAAAAGCACCACACAACTACTAACATCTAGACAATGCATGTGGCTTCCAAATGATGTTAAAATATGTCCAACACTACAGCTGTGGATTTCCCATATAAAAGAGCATTCTACTGTCTGAAATGATCCCACACGGACAGGGAGAAACCCACAACTGATCACGCTGTCTACCAGAATGGAAGCCTTGGGCCCTCCCCAAGGAGGAGATCAGCTGGAAGCCACTTTATGACATTAGTTTGTACTTAATTAGAGTTACATTATCCATCAACACCTAAAAGCTTCTAGACTACTTTTACTATTTCCTTGAGATTAAGTGTGCCTATTATCAAAAGTCCTGGATCAGATCCTAAGAATATGCAAATACACAGCACAGGCTCAGATTTAGTGGGGAAAGATAGTCCTTAAGGGACTATTGCTGCCCATTAATGACATCTCAAGCTGTGTCCACACTCCCATGTCAAGTTTCTTCCTTTCCAGCACCATGAATTTTCCAAAGCCAGTATAAAACCAAATGTAATACTTGTCATGCAATAGCATGGAAAGGAAAGAGTGCAGTCAGTATTTTGATAACACTTGAAAGAAGTATCCAAGATAAAATTTGTACATCACAGAGAATAGGGCATGAGGCCATGTGTCTTCTGCCTGAAACTGGTAAAGGCTCTAATGGGGGTACACTGGGGACCTGGTTTAAGTGGGCTGGCAAGAGAAAGAGACAAATGGGGAACAGTTAATGAAGCAGAATGTGACTGAGCAWCAACCAGTGTGATAGCCTGTGATGACTCTGAAATAAAGATGCGTGCTCTTCTTGTAGGAATAACAGACTCCTGAGGCAAATCTTTAGCAGAGAACTCCTACATGAACAGCCCCCAGGGAGCACTTAATGTTATGTGAAGAACAGAAGGCTTCATGTATTGGTAACTGTGCATTTTCCAGTGGAAAAAAAGCCCAGACCTAAAAAATATCAATCAACTAATGCTCTTAGAAATGCGTGTGAGAGAGAAGTACTAAGAGACAGAAATACCAAAGATTCTTTCTGACTGTTGTGTCCTCTGTGGGCCCACTGACCCCACTCATATCTGTAGCACACACATTACATGAGAGCTTGCAAAGATAACTGAACTTCTACAGAAAAACTGTTTTTCTGCATGTCAGTATGTTTTGGTACTTTAGCCACGGGTTGTCTGCTTGCTGACATAAAATAACCCTAATTTTCCTGACTAAAGTTTTGCCCAGATCCCATTTGCTAATTCAGCTTGCAGCCAGCATTTAATTTAACTCTAGGCTACTTGATCTGCTTTAAGGAAAGGCTTGCTCATCTCACTTGAAACGACTCAGAGGATTCAATATCCAATTAACTTTCTGAAAATCCAGTTGTTCCCCAGTTTTGCCAGTTGGAGTGAATAAGTGCTRAATTTACTTACCAACACAATCTTTTATTATAACTTGACATCTTATCTCATCAGCACTGCCTTGAAATATTGACCTGGGAAACTATGCTGAYGTTTAATCGAGGTGGGTGTGGTGGGAATGTGTGTGTGGGAGCAGAATTTCATCAATTACCACCTACCAAGTTACTTTTCCAAGAGGGAACAAACAGAAATGATATTACATTTCCTAGATGGGCCTGCAAACAGCACCAAGGCAAGAACTAGAATCTGTATCTCAGTATGATCTTAACTCTCAGACTGTAGAACAACAAAGTTCTGATGTAACTAAATACTTCAGTCCAGTGAAATCTGGAAAYAACCTGCAGTACTCCAAGTCACTTAGGAGTCAAAAACCCCATCTGTCCACTATCCAGATGAAAAGAAGTGTAAGTTGYTCCTGATAACTGAATAAATCCTTCTGCACTGCAGGACACCACAAGCAGCTTGCCATCCTTTGTGCTGCTTCATCTGAGGGCTGGTAAGTTTAGCTACAAACAGTGACTTAAACTGAATTAATCAGGCATCTGAAGATCATGTGAACATATCCAGAGATTTCTATTCAGCTCAAGCAACAGGACCTTGAAACTACAGAATAACTAGAATGTTATTTTGGTGCTATACATATAAAACACCACTGACAATGCCTTTTTCTTAGCCTTGAACTCACYGTTCTGAAAATTGACCAGGTGTACCAAAACCAGCTGCAATGCACCACAAAAATCCCTATGATCTGGATGATCAACAGGCTGTCTAGAAATCAAGGAGGAAATGAAAGGAACGAGGTGCATTTACTGAAGGGATGCCCATTGCATGATGTGGAGAAGAGGCACCAATGCAGTAGAAGGGAGAACTCCAATTAGAGGATGTGGCCACACCAGCTCTTGGGAAAGGAACGTGAGCTTGGGGAAGTGTTACAAAACTGGATTTCCAAAGCAGGCATCAAAAGCACGGGACCATGGCATGGATGTGAGCTGTGGCAGGTAAAGCCAGATCGCTGTTTTGAGATCCCTTGAAGTGATTATGACCCTACCTGTAGTCTGGTCAATGAATACACATTTTGTCATCTTGATGTGCAACAGAAAGAATGATTTCCCTCATTAATACAAATTGAACTTTCAGTTCGCAGCAACTCAGATTAGCCTCAGAAGAGGCTATAAGAACGTGTGGCCAGCCCTAAGCAATTATTCAGGTTACAGCCCTAATTAACATTCTTGTGGTCAGTTTTCTAATTGTATAAGTTTCAGAGATTTGCATTTCCAATGCAGCATGGCATTGAGAATGTTTAGAATATTCACTAGCTAAAAACTGGAAAAATATAATGATCAGATGTCCTTATTTTAAGTATTATGCTGTAGCAATATGCTATTGCTGTAACGTACTGGTGAAACACACAGATTACACCAACTGCGAATATTCTTGTGTACAGCTGAGATTATATTCAAAAGAAAAGGGCAAACTTGGATTCTATGGCATTGCACTTGCATGTGATAGTGATACAATTCAACACAGTGGATTTTCTTGCCCATAGCCTTCTGGTTTTAGCCCTATGTGATGTACGAGTTCCATACATGAAAATATGGTAATAGGCAGCAATTAGAAGATGCCAGAATTTGCCTTTCAAGGTTCTAACCTATTGCAATGATGACTTACTTCATTAAAACATAATGAATGACACTTAATTAAAAGGTAATAATTACCAAGGACAGTATCTTAAGTGATGATGAACATGCTGAGTTTACCACAAAACAGGAGTCAGTTGACTGCATGTCCAATTCAAACTCCTATCCAGAGAGTCTGGCTGAACACCTGCTTCAAGAAATCTGTGGAAAGGTATGACAAAGAGCTTCTCTGTGCAGGGGCTGCTGATGGTGAGGGGATCTGCCATTTCAATAACACACTTTCAAACTAAAACATTCTTTCAAATAGCTGAAGCAATCTGAAGCACTTGGTGTCCATTTCATGTAAGGGGYTGCAATCCCTTAATACATTCTGTTCCACATTTCCTTGCAGTCTGTATAATTCAAAGGGACAAAAGTGTAAGTTGCTCCATATGAGAGACTAAAACAAGAAAGAAAAATATTTATGTCACCTAAATCTGACTCACTCACACTTCCATTTAAGTCTAAAAAAAATCAAAAGTTCTCCCGTGTTTGACAACTACCAGCTGGGAAATTACATTGATGTGGAAATGTCAAGACATAAACATACCAGGTGGGAAGCCATCTCATTTAACATTAGATTCCCACACTGCAGGCATCGAAAACCCAACCACTTTTCTGACTTGTTTTTTGACAGTAATCTGAATATGAGCTGAATTACACCCCGGAGTATCTATTTGCCTGTACCGATGAGAAACAGAATCCAGACAATCAGATCCACAGAAACAGACACCGAAATGTAGACAGATGAATCCCTGCTGCTGTGATTATACAGCCGAAGGATAATGTAACAATCCATAGTGGAAAAAAAAGAGAGAACTTTGGCAAGCTCCTATGTTACTGGGGTATTGCTATTAAAAATATTTAATTACTGACAACACGACCATGAAAAAAGAAATCAAATAGAAGGAGTCTCACACAATTTACTTGTGAAGAATTCACAAAATCTGTCCTTTGGCCATTTCGTACAGGCAATTTTTAAAGTGCTTTCTTTAGATAAGGAGAAAGAGAAGGGTATCTTATCTTCCATTATCCATCAAAAAAGTTAGAAAAGCACTCATGCTTTGAATTTAGTCAGCAAATACATCAACAGGTACCACAGAGACTTATTAAAGAAGCAGCATGTTCAGCCCTGTACCTGAAATCAAGGACCTTTCTTTGCATATATCTTTTGAGTGTTGAGGTTTATAAGCCTSGTAAGCAGGATTATGGATTCCCTGTTTAGACGATATTAGTTACAGTGACTTTGTTAACCTGAGCTTTTATACTCCAGTTATCTATCAGAACTGGTAGCTCGTTCTGGTAGATACAGCCTAACGCTATTAGCACCTCAGGAAGATTTTAAATTTCTTTAGTAATCCTTCAAGAACCTTATAAAATTGCAGTAGCTGCACTTTAGCCTGTGGGGAAAATGAAAGCGAAAGGTTTATCAGTCTTAGGCAAGGAAATATGGAGAAAAAAAGGCAGAGCTAGACAGAGAATTCTAGTATCTCTGGCTGCCAGTTCTGTGCCAGTTCACTGAAATGTGCTTCTCTGTCATCATGAATTAGCCAAATTGCATGCTGCACTCTGCGTTTGCAAAAGTCAGAAGCTTCTGGATGCACCTGCACGTGAGAAAGACCCCAGTTACCAGGAGTGGCCTCTCCTGGCRAGCTGAAGGACTGGCACTGCCAGGATTAAAGAGAGGATTATTTTATTTGTGCTGTAGACAAGAAAAATCCCTGTGTATTCACAGCAATGTGAATAGAGCCCTGAATATGACACAGTAAATCTTCGAGGAGATGCGGGCTACGCTCCTCATCCCAGAGCTGCCTGCTGATGTATGGCAGAGCTGGGCTGGGAAGCAATTTCCGAGCGCAGGCGTCCCGTCRCGCGCGGCCGGCCAAGCGAGGAGCGGTGTGGAGCCTGTCACACTGCCCGGGGCTAGGGGGACAACARACAGGGACAGGAACGTTTCCTGCAACTGCAGATTTTGCTGGGTTTGGGGAGAATTTCCCACCCGTACACAGAACTCGTAGAAAGAACCAACACCACTTACACCCACAGTCCATTCGCTACGAGGAAAATGTGAAAGAATCAGCATCAATMGGTGAAAGAATTAGGATTAATAGGTAAACTAGAATTCACATGGCATTAGTAAATCATAGCCAGATTTGAATACATAACTCAATGGACATCAGCTACAGGAAGCGATAGAAAATGAACTGCATTGCTGATGSCCTAAAAAACCCCAATTTGTGCACTTGAGCTCATGGATTGGACATGTATTTCATATTTGGGGTGACTGGCACACTTCAAAAATAGAAGTTGCAAACTTGAGAAAAAAATATTTTCCATATCTCCAACTAAAATCAAATTCCAAACTTTCTTCTCTCTTACGAAATGCTGAGTTTTCAAGTAATGATCCCTTCAAAGTGTATTAGACAGAGAAATATGCCTTCTGACAACTACGTGTGAGGCCAGAATTGGAACAGAAGATTTTAAGATTAACAGAAGCATCCTCATATCCCCATGCCTAGTGGGAGGTTTTATCTTTAAGAATATCTTCTCAATAAGAATGTTCATTATTTGTTGGTTATTTCAATTACAGATAGAAAAAAATAAAGATTCATCAATGCCCTCAACGATGACTGTATAAATATTCATTCTTTCTCCTGTCGTCTTTTTATTTATGCTCTTGCTTCATACACTGAGAGTTTTTAAGGGCATGAACAGTCCCCTTTGGGAAAACAAATGGTATAAGCAAAAGGATTTTTAGTTTGTTATACTAATAGCAACAAAAAATATGATTAYTGCTGAAGGAGATTTGTGTCCCTCCAAGTCCTTCTGATATTTATGCAAACAGTCAGAAAGGCTGTGTTTTTTCCCTCTGTGGAGRAAAGCTTTCATACCACAGTGTAAAAGCAGAGTTGATATTCCCACTGAGTAGGTTAAAGAGCTTGTCAAGTTTGGTGTTAAACCAGGGGCATCTCAAGGAGCAGAGCGTACGCAGAAGGCAGATGGAAACRATTTCGAGTCCACTTGAAAATTCCCAAAGCAGTAAGGGGCACATATGTTTTTATTTCCCTAGGCACAGGCTACAAAAGAACTGCACCAGGGCTACCTGATGTAGCCTATGGAAAATATCAATCAACGAGGAACACCAGGATTGTGCTGTGGATGGATTTGTGGCGCCCAAGTGACACTGATTTGAGGAGATGCTCAGTACTTCTGGATCTTTTACTGCCTCGACTYTTTTGCCAAACCTTCCTACAGATTTATGGAGAAGTAAGCAATATGGCTTGTCATAAAGCAGTTTCACAGCCTCTGTGTAAAGTTCCCTGCTGCTTTATTTGGTTTCTCAGGCACTGCTCTCCTGCCTGTTCCTGCCATGCTGCACAGTTCCATTCCATCTCCACAGTAATCTATAACAATTGAGTCTGAAGTGAGGCTATTAGGAAAAGACAAAAGCATCTTGCTTCAGGACTCTCTATAAATGAGAAACATATTCCTAATTTCATATTTGTATTTCATTTATTTTAGGCTTATAAAGGGCTCATATTCTCTAATCATGCAAATGGACAGTGTATTTCCGTTTCCATCAAGCTTCTGATGTCGATTTTTTCTTCAGTGTTGGGGTAATGGAATTTCCTATTAATCTTTTATATGTACCACTGTGGATATTTGGTCTTTATTTGTAAATAAATAGAACGATAATGGAGGAGATAATTATAGCTTGTACAGAAGAAAGGCTGCCTAACTATGGGCTTGTCTCTCTAAGTATGCTGGATCCTACCAAAGAAAACCTTGAAAGGTTGTAATTGAAAGCCAGTGCACCCCTGGCAGGCTTTACACTGATAAAAAGGGCATGATAATTAATCACTTGCCTTTATTAGAAAGAAATGATTCTACACAATGATTAAAAATGACTACAAGAGCTGATAACCTGTTACCTCCTCAGGAAGGCAGCTTTGTGAATAAAAGAGACAATAACTGCAAGTTCTGTCAGCAACAGAACACAGATGAACTGCAAGGGACATGATAAGGGCAGTGCTAGCACCAGGGAGGAGATTATTAAAATACATTATATTCTAAAACCATCTCCTGCTGAATGAAAGCAATGCACTTGTAGCACATGTGATCAGCTGGAAGGAAAATCTCAACAGAAAACTGAGGCCAAACCCTTTCCTAATTTTGTCTTTCCAATATTATCACATATTTGTTCCTTATGGAATGAACACACAGACCCTACTTGTGGACTATTATCTACTTAATTAATGGTATATTTGGGTTCAAGATATATCACTCTATACTCATCATCACCTTGGACATCATCTCTATGAACCAGGTTATGCACAGCACCCAAACAAAATACAAGACATCTGAAAATGGCCAGAAACAGCCTTGAAATTCTATATAAAGCARAAATATTTTCAACAATACTGAAAAAAACCCCCAAAACCAAAAAACCAAAATCAAAACCAAACAGAGACCACTTTTCTACCTCAAATGAAAACTACAGAATTTTGCTGTGACCTGGTAATACCTTTTCTGGTGGGCCATGACTGGTATGGATGCCAAACAATAAATAATTACTTTTCACTGATTCTTACCATCTCTTGATGAAACAACAGGTAAGAGGAAAGAGGCTGAAGAGGTGCAGAGYGTGTTTATGGGACATGGTGGTAGGACATACATTTAAATTTATGATGAAGCTCAATACCCTTCTCAGCAGTCATGAAGTGAGCCAGAAGTCTGAAAACAGGCTCAAATCAGCACTGCAAAGAAACTACACTTAAAAAAAAAAACAAACCAAATTCTTTTGAATATTTCAAACTAAGGAGAAAATCAACCATCTAAACCATGGCTTGTTTTGGAATCAATCTGATTTCTATGACCTTGAATTTTCAGAAATCAAGGGCATTGTGATTTATCAATGGCACTGCTGTAGCTATCTGACAGACCACACAAGCAGACTAAAATCAACCTCTGGCTCTGGAAATGTCTTCTCAGTGTCTTCCTCTCATGCCTGGGGAAGAAATGCACAGGAATATACTTGGGATATTAATGACAGCAAACTACTGCAGTTCACACTTTTTGCTGACTGTGACTCATTAGCCTTGTCTGCCCACCCATCCTTTATCTCCTCATAATTTCTTACTAATTATCTTCTACATCAAAGCTTTTGGGTGGTTCTAACACTGTAAAATCATCTAATGAAGTACCATACTTCAAATTACATTTTATGTAACAGCAGGTTGTCAGATGGGTAAAATATGGCAGGAAAAATATCCAAGTGTCAAACCACTGGAGCTTTCTGTGTGCTCACAACCCTGGCAATAACAACTGAAATACTCAAGCACCCAACTCTTTGCATTTCCCATGAGGAAGTGGGAAACATGCAAGTGTGAAAGGTGGTTCGACAAATCAGTGTTAAGCCTTGATTCAGGGCAGTACATGGGTACCACAATGTTAGAAAGCTGTCTCTTAGATCCTCTTTTCAATTCTGTACCCAAGAGCTTTGGTATCTCTGTCCAGGCAGTGTCATAACAAATATAAAGAAATCATGAAAGTGATGGTTCATCAAAGCTGCTCATTCTCTGGAGCCTTTAATATCAAGCTTAGTAACCTCAAATGGACCTGAAATAGGTGGGCATGCTGCCACCTGTCCTGCTGTGGAAACTATTCCACTCTCAGCAGTGCTCCTCCTGCCCAAACACGGGGTCCCGCTGTCTGACAGCACGGCCGGCTCGGAAGAGCCAGGCAGGCACAGGAAAGACAGAGATGACATTAAAGCAGCATCTCTGCTGTCACTGAAAACAAAGGCCCCATTTGCTGTTTCCTCTGTTGAGGCAGGTGGTAAACAAACACTGCAGAGAGCTCTCAGCACGACAGGGCACCGGCAGCGCAGCAGATTTTGCATTGCCCTGTGTATTGGCTTGCACAAGAAAGGTTTAGGATTGAGGCTGCTATCAACACTCCTTGCTCTTAAGGCAAAAACATAGGCAAGTCTTATTGATACAGCAAGTAGAATTTTCCCGTGGGATGTTCAAACAATCTTTCCAGCAAGGAAAAAAAACCCAGTCTATTTATAGCTCCATGTGTGCAAGATGCCCTTCTTCAAACTTGACATTTGTGCACATAAACATAAGCTCAAGTATCACGAAAACAGCAATTCTTTGCTCAGTTTCTCAGAATTCAAAACTTTGGCTGCTGTATGGAAATCCACAAACAAAAGGGCTTTTTTTTTTCATGCTGACCCATCCTTACCAGAACTGCAGCATCACTGTCACAGGAAAGCGATGAAGCTAATAACTTAACGAGGTCCCCAAAGGATTGAACATTTATGCACACAGTAAAAATACCTAGAATTATCATAATTAACCACACAAAGGATTTCAAAGCTTAAATATTTCAAGGCTTAAGCCTATATCTGAAGGCTTAGGAGAGGGCCTAATGGGAAGGTCTGTGCAGCTGAGCTGGGGGACTGTGACAGTGGCTGTGACGGTGGCTGTGCGTGGATTCCTGTCCGGTTCACTCGCTCTCTCCACACATGGTGCCTGCTGGCATCCCCAACCACTTACTGGCACATTAAGAATCCACGTGTGCTCTGCCTACAGAAGGTCCTGTTTTCTCTGCATCATTCCTGCTGGCCTTGCTGCCTGCGGCGGAAGGGAATTTCTCTGGTTCTGAAGGTGGCTTTGAAGTGGCCTTCAAAGGACATTTGTGTATGTAGCAAATTCTCACCCATTTGCTTATTCCAATTTTAACACATTTTTTTCTGATGCACCTGCCTCAAACCACTTGAAAAAGGACTAGTTTGTGCCATTTAGAAAAGAAACTCACATCTTCCTGTGTTGTTTTTTTTCCAGCCAGATAACCTGGCAGACCTTTGCTGACTTAAAATCCAGRTAAGCTGTAAGGGTGGCTGTCTTACCCAAAGAGTGAAACTGAACCTTGCAGAGACAGTGAAAGAATAAAAAATTTTAAATTTATAAGTTTTGCTGGGCCTATAATTATTCATAAGAACAACTGCAGACCCCAGTAAGAGGCCAACAGTACACGTGTCTAACATTCATGAAATGGGAAAAGCAGTTCTCTCTCTGCAGTGTTCAGCTAAGGCCAGCAACCACTGCCTCCCATTTGGGCCTAAAACTGAATTATTACGAGAGATGTGCCAGTGCCCTGGGATCTCTTTACGTTTCTGTGTCACAACTGTGAGCCATTCCATTCCCATAAGCCAGGAATCCAACAAGGAAAACCCAAGACGTGCACTGGTTATTTGCAGCCGTATGTGTACAGCAGCCAATCCATCTGGAGCCTGTTCCGTGTGCCAGAGATTTTTGGGAGACTGGGCTGGAAGTGGGGCCCATTAGATATCCAGAGTTAATTAGTAACACTCTCTTTGCCTTTTATCTTCTCTGCCTTTCATCTGTGGATGTTTTGCTACAGGAGATGCTGAGGTGCCTTTAGACAGAAGTAGTGTTACAGCGGCTTACATATAATCCCCAAACAGTTTTAAAACATACTGTCATGTGTGGGGGGTCATCTATTCAGTGAAGTTAATATTGGTAGACAGAGTATTAAAACAAAATAGCTCCTTTTGATGTGCAGATTGGCAGATCAAGGAATCGTAATCACTGAACTAAATCTCTCTGAAAGCTCTGCAGCGTACATATGCTCATTAGAGCACAATATTGCTACTTATCAAGCCTCTGAGTAATATTTATAAAAGGAATAAATACAGTTAATGTGAACAGTTCCATGACTTGAATGCCTGGGCAATGCATTTGATGGGTTTTAAAGACGAACAAGATATGACTTAAACCTTAATTTACCTAAATATAATTGACACTTGAGAACCTGAGCAACTACTACAGATCATGATCAGAAGCAGTTTATTGCACTGCTTGTTTGCCCTTAGTGGTTTACAAGATATATCTAATATTTCTCAAATTAAAAAAAAAGTAATGGAATCTCACTGTGAAGCCTTATTCACGATAAAAATCAGAGACAAAATTATTAAGAAAGATGATTTAGTTGGTGTAGTATTTGAGATAAACTCAAACTGAATAACATGAATTAACATGGAATTTGCTAATCAGAAAATAATGCCAAAAACCAAATCTCAAAATAAATCAACCCCTCCCCTTAGACTGCCAGGATTTTTAATATAGGATATTGATATATATATATAAAGATACTTAAAAATAATAAAACAAATTTGTAACCCCTGGAACAAAGGGAGTGGACAAACACAGGAAGCACTATTCTAAACCTTCTCTTGCGAAGTGTTTGGTATATAAAGCCACCATCTACCCAACTGAAAATGAAAGAAACCCAAACAACTTGGAAGCTATAAACAGAATCCCCAAATACTCAGCAAAACTCACTTGCAACTACAGAACCTGCATAGCCTTTTGGCAACTGAGTGAGTTCTCAGAGCTACAAACAATGTATGATGACATAAACCCAGTATGATTGGGGAGCTGCTTGGGCTCTTTTGAGGTTGTTGACCACAAGCTCTCTCCTCTCTCAACTCCCCCTCTCTTTAGAGAGATGAAAGAGAGAGCTAAGAATTTTTTTGGAACTGATGTGTCTCGCTGGAAGATCATTTCTCCAATCTTCACTGCAAGGGAAGAGCAAACAGGATGTGCTTCACACACCGAGAAGAGTGAGAAATGAGGTGAGAAGAATTAGAAATGAGTTGCTGCTCCATTCCCCATGGGGACACACACGTAAGGGAAGCCTGTTGTCCAAGCAGCATCTCAARATGCCAGTTGCCATCTCCACAAGCTGCTTACATGTTTGTGCACCGATTGTACCAGAGGCTCAGAATGGGAGGTTTGTCTTTGCAATAACCTGAAAGGGTGGTTGGTACCTGATGTAAATTTGTATAAAGGAGGCAAAAATCCTACCATTAAACCTTTGAAATTTAGTAATGGTCTCATGGCCCTAAACTATTTCATGTCTGTCATCCCCACTTGACCTCTGGCTTCGCTATCCTGCAGGTTTGCAGCGATGACTCTTCATCCACCACAGTGCAAGGACCATCAATTTATTTGCACGCATGAATAACTCTCTCCCCAAATTGGTTTCTTCTGAGAGAAGCAATGGGAGGAATTCTGCGGTTTTAAAGCATTATAAGGGCCCAGAGCTGCCAACAACCATTTAGATATGAAGCAGGGTTAAATTTCTTGACACACAGCTGGCACAGCTTCATCAGATACTAGTGAGAAATTCAGTGATAATTGCTGCCCACAATGACATTTCCTTGTTCCCTTATGAAACTTAAGAAGTGTAAAGATTAAAAGTACTGAGAATTTTTGAATAAAAATACCTGTAAATACATATTTCTATATACTGAAATATGCACATGTACAGCACAAGATAACCTCTTCTTTTGATGACTTATGCTATCTTTTGCTTCCCATGGCTTTCTGAGGTAGAACGAATTACTYACTTGTTGCACTCCTAAACACTTTAAATTTTCTTTGCTCTGTGTTGCTAGAGAAGGTTTCCTCTCATGTGATGTGACAAACGAGCTCCGGAATGATGTAATGTTTGACGGTACCATGCTACTCAAGGACCTACAGCAAAGGACACGAGCTTTGCCCTATTCAAAGATGATGAAATGATGGTCTCAATTACTCAATTCCTTTAACTGATTGAGTGTCTCTTTTTAATTCATTAAATTGGAGTAGGCGGATTAATGCCATTTCAGGAACAAGAGGAAAAGACAGCTACAACAAAGGAACATTGTGGTAATTGGCACTTGCAAAAACAGAAGAAGTGCTTGAAATCTATTCTCTAACACCAGCAGTGACCTGATCACACTGGTGAATATAAAAAGCCTCAACTCTGTGCTCTGAGTGAGAGTAGCAACAAAAGAGCTCTGAGGGCTCTTGTGAATGGAGCAGAGAGGGCTAAACAAGCCATAACTCTTATCAGTGTCACCGGACATTTAAGGGCACTTTGCATCCCCAAGGAGATACACAGTACTTTGCAGAATCRAAGTCTATAAAAATGTATTAATTATCATAACATACAATGTTGGCCTACTGGTGCTACTGCAGCTGCAGCCCTTTAGTCCTTGCACGCTCCTGCAAAAGATGATGTCTGGGACCTTGGAAATGACACATAAATCCTTGACTGCTTACAGAGAGGGGCTCAAGGACYTGTCCCAAACTGTCACCCCCAAGCTCTTCTGCCTCCCTATCTACTGCAGCACTGTGTTGTATTGCTGGGATGAGTGTCATATCAAACTTGCTTAGCTACAAYGTATTCCACAAATAACCAAGGGCTGTGGCTCAACGTTTGTTGTAATTTTTAAAATAGCTCACAGAATTTCATTAACTCTCTTAGTAGAGGCTATTTCTGAGTGTAGTTGTGAAAACAGATGTCTGGAGAGTGGCGTATTGCAAGCCTTGAGTGAAATGACAGATCAATCTTTTTACAGAGATTCCTGGGGATATAAAAACATGACTCTGTGCCAGCCAGGCAATGGCAACTGCCCAATTGGGACAGAAAAAGGATACAGCAAATCACTCATGTTGTAYCCAGCCAGAGTCACCCCTTTCCTTGCCTTACCCTGGCAAGCTGGTGTTGTTCTCCTGCAAAGGCAGGAAAATATTGGAGAGCTCTGCCTGGAGCTATACTGCCTGCAAGGGGTTCAGAGCAGCTCCATAAAGGGGCACCTTTCCTTGCACAAGCAAAACCTGGCTCTAAGATGGTGGGAGCCATTGYATTAACAGAACATGTGGAGAGGAAGATCCTAAAACTATTTTTCAACCCATCTATTGATGCTGAAACACAGCGATAACATATTATTATCTAGGAGATGATGGTGTTCAATGCCATACAATTGCTATTCCGAAAGGAGAAAGGAGAGAATGTGGGAGGCAAAGAGGGRAAAAAAAAAAGGGATCAGGAGAGGTAGAGTAAGATCAAAGACCTAAGGAAAGGCTTACCTAAGAGAAGTTATCATAACAATGCAGTCATGTACTCGCTTTTTGGCTTGTGGAATCCCCTTCCCTCCCAAATGTTTACACAATGCTATGGCACTGGCATAACTTTCCTTCAGAGGTTACCCACATATACACAGCTATTTATGGTATATTCCTAATTAACATAACATTGTTTCAAGCAGATCAAGCTTTTTCTAATTCAAACACAAACTTCAGCCCTGCCAAGAGGTTCTGTACACGCTTAATGTATGTAAACTGTCCTAACCGGAACAATAAGCAATTATAGAGGTTAAAACAGAGCAGAGGTTTTCTGAAAATATAGTCTAAAATATGGCCAGTCCCACATTCATTATTCATATACAGATTCCTCCAAACTCAAAATGTCATGTGAAGGCTCGCTGCAATCTCTACACTTACAGCAGGGATATGTGTGGTGTTGAGAGCCCACTCATGAATATACCACAAAACTGGCCCCAAAAGGATCTTGGCATCACAGTTGTTTAAGCAGCAAATGTAAATTCTGATCATGTTCAGCAGAGATTGAAAGAAAATACAAATGCTAACTAGGAAATAAAGACACTTGAATAGGAGGAGGTACAAGAAACAAAACCACTGTGTCCTTCACCCAGCTCCCAAACTTCAGCATATTTTCTTGATTTGTTTATTGACAACACACATAGGATAGAATAGTAATACACCTCAAGTGGCACTAACAGGAGAAAATTGCAATGCAGAGTAGCTTTAAAAATCCTTTACAAATGGAAAGAATATTCAATAAAAAATAACACATCTTCAGTTTCTTTTCTACAAGTGGTGTTTTGTTGTTTTGCTTTCCATCTTGAAAACAGCAGTAATCTATTGTGGAAAAGCTGGTGAGGGAAGGAAGGGGGATTTTGCATTCCAGGCACTAGCCTTTGTCTCCTGAAACTTGGGTTCTATCCCAAGGAAGCTTCAGGTACAGTAACCGAACCTCACTTCTGCACAGGTCATATCACCATTCTTGCCTACTTCAAAAATATTTACTGAAAAAATGTGAGACAGTGTAGGATACCTATATTAGAGTGACAGACACTGTAAAATCATCATATTGTAGTAAGCTGAAAGCATTTATAGCCAAAATGAAATAAAATTTATCCAGTAACAGATGATGGCTTCCTTGCCTAAAAGTGTTGATCTCCTTTCTCAGCCAGCACTACACTAAAAGCTCTCTGCTACTTCTACAGSCCATAGCATCAGCATTTTTAGGCTATTTTATTCTATAATACACTTTTTAAACAATAATAAAGCAGAAAGGAAGAGCTATGAAAACAATTAGTTTCTTTCTAAGTACATATATCCTGTGGGAGTTTTTCTAATGATTCATGTTGGTTTTTCAGAAGTACCACAAATTTCCACAGTAACTGAGTTCTACGTCCTGYAAAATTCACCTTACGCTTCAAGCTATGATTGCATAGAAGAATCACTAAAAAGTCTGTAACAGACAGGCACTGATTTGTGTTTGATAGGACAAATTAATTCTATTCTCCAGGAATAAGGAAACCATTACACAAGTCTTGAGCAGGCTGCTGCCTTACAAATGATCACACATTTTCTTCTCCATCAGCATCCTAATTCCCTGAAGACAACTTTGTTTTATCACTAACGCACTGGGAGTCCACAATTGAAATCTGCCTCTGAGATAGGTGCTTTGTTTTCAGCTGCTTTTATTGTTGTTTTTTTTTCATGCTAATTAATTGTTAGATGAATCAAGATCTGGATGAACTGGCATCTCTGAAATCACCAGCACTGATGTGCTGTCAACACCGGGCCCATGGGCTGTGCTAAAATCCTGCATGGATTCATCTCCATTTATCCTCTAGTCATGGGATTCTGCTCTGCAAATGTCTAGTGAAACAAATGAATTCCCTTGTAGAAATGAATGGTTTGTTCTGGACCAAACAGAATAGCCTGGGATACATTTAAAACAGGAAATTGATTTATATGAGCTGCTTGAGAAGCTATATTGTTCTCCAGTCATGCCTGGACAACACTGAATGGGTGGATAAATATGTAAACTGAAACTACACAAGGTCAGCACCCAACGCACATACTTTTAAAATGTGTATTCACTTGCATGAGCACCCCAACRTCATTGGAATACACCTCTGGAACGAGCAAAAATACTTTATACTTTTCATGGCCACAGAACATCGCAAAACTGAAGCGTGGCACAAGCCCTCGGGTATTCTGCTTCATCATGTTGATCTCATGGGGCTCTCCTTTCTTCCACACAGTTTCCCAGCTCCTGCAACACCTGCTCTGCTCCCACTGGGCTCTGCTCAATGGGCCAACCTTGTTTAATTTTCCATTTCTGGAGAGAGAGAGATACACTGCTCCCTCCGTGCTCTGCGGCTCTTCTCTAAATCAAATCTCCTCGTTTCACTAGATGCTAAGATAAGTTAAAATACCATAAGAGGATAAACAGGAGGCAGCAGAATGCCAGTCCTGAGGAAGGAATTATCCATAATTCAAACATTTCAGGAAGCTGAATACCATAACATTTTCTTTTCTGAGCTTCCTAGCTTTGTAGATCTTTTTGACGAAGTGGCTGCATTCAGCGATAAGTATCTGAGCTGCTCATCTTTATGAATTTTGCAGCTGAAACAAATGCTTTCGGAAGAAGCATTTATCATATAAACATTATTTTCTGAAATACTGAATTTGAAGTTAAGATAAGTAAAGTTGACATTTTTTAATGTTTGTTCTCCTAGGKGTACCAAAATCTGCTAAGAACCTTTCTTCTTAAAGCAAGGAAAAACCCCAACCACAGGTGATTTCTTTCCTCAGGAATACTTCCAAATGCCTTAATTTTAATAGCCAKTCAGGACTTTCAGACACTGTAGTGTCAAGAGAAGAAAAACTTTGATTGCACATTAGACTGACACCATTAAACAAAACCAACCAAACACTGCCCCTGAATTTATTTAACCTCTTCTTTTATCTGTATGCTTTCATTATACAGGGCACTTCCACATAAAATTCAAATTTCATTTATCATTCCCTTTTAATTTTTACTGTTCTAATGCCTGTTGCATGCTCCTCTTCCCCTCATGTGCCAAAGTTAAACTYCCCAGTGAATCTGGGAGGTGTCTTTCTCCCCGTAGCTACTCTAACGATTTACTTCTTTCTGTAGCRCAGCTGACATTTCCTCTAGAAGAGAAAAACAACAAAAAAAAAGACAAAAATGTTTTCCCAGGCTCTGTTTTTCTTGCTGTGTGTTTCAGAAAAATATAGTAAAACATACCAGGAACAAGCTGTCTGTGACATCTTACACTGCAGTCACTGCTAATCTACAATAAAACTGGTAATGTATAGAAATTCTCCTTCTTCGTATATATTACATGAACTTGGTGTTTTTCCAATCTAAAAATAAAACCCAATTCAGCAAATGATTGAATCTACTGTAAATTAAAGCAAATGACAGGGGAACTATCTTCATCAGTTTAGGGAGGGGTCCCCTGATTTTTTTGTAAGGTTGCAGGAGACCTTCAGTGCTTTTGGGGTTTGTGAACACAGACTGCAACTCATCAAAGCTCTCCTCAGAGCAAGAGAAAAAATTTGAAGGGCTGTGACAAATATCATTTACTCATCAAACACTAAAGGGAACATAGATTTGTGACTCAAGTTGGAAATTTACATTTTTTTCAAAGCATAGCAAGATGCACAGGACTATGTGGTGGTATTGCCTTYGTGAATCGTACTGGCAATAACTTGTTCACCTTTAACTAATTCAGTAAACCAAGAGGCTTTTAATCAAAGCTGCGACTGTAATGAGTTCTGTAGACCATAACATAGTTCTTTTTCGAAAGCAGCAAATGAATGCACTAATCCTCTGAGGAGCTATCACTAACTTAATTTTTTTCAGAATAAATTAAAACAGAACATAACAAGAGATTTTGTTTTTCCTCAAATCATACTGTGCTTCCAGCTTTCAGTTCTTAGTTTATTCGTTGTTTTTGTTTATTATTTAACTATTTCTTTTATATATATATGTCCTTTTATATATATATGCATATATTTCTTGTACATATATACCTAATCATTATTATTATTTAATAACATTGGTATGTAATGGAAAAATGTACCAAATTTTCAAATAAGCAAATGGAACACCCAATTTTAAAATGATGAACATTTGGACTTTGTTAATTTTCTCATCTCTTTAAGATGGCAAAACTCAACAACTTCAAAACATGACTGTCAATTTGTTTCTGTCACTTTTTCAATGAAAAATCTATTCCCTGCTTGACAAATCTTGCTGCCAAATGAAGTTCTTGTGAAATTGGCTTCTTTGGCAAGTCTTGAAATCTTTGGAGTGTCACTGGGGTATCTACTGGGCTTGCATCTGTTACAATTGCAGACATGGGATGGCTTTTTTCCCCTCCTCTGGGGTTTACTTACATTGAAGTCAGGACTTAAATCATCGTGTAACTCTTTTGTCAGCTTGTCACTTCGGTGTACAAAGGGCATTTCTGCTTGACAAGTGTGTTATAAGTGTTCAGAATTTAATGAACAAGACAACAAAATAGGAACCAATAGAATACTAATAATTTCATGGAAGCTAATAATGGTAATGAGTATTTGCAACTAAAATTTGAAATATCGTTAATGTTCTCATAAACACACCCAAAAGAAAAGATGTTTGCTGTGAAGTCAGACATACTTATCTGCTTTATATAACATTAATGAGGTTCCCTGCTGTTTCTGAATTAACTTCAAGTACTCTCGGTATAATATTTGCTTACAAAAATATAACATTATAGTATTTCAATTTCTTTTTATGGGGATTTTAATATTTCTCTTGTAAATAATTTAGCTTTATAGAAAAAAGTCCCAGACAGCTGTATCATTATCTTATCCAAAACTTGCTGCCAAATTCAGATTTTATCATTTGAAATTAATTGGTGCTAAAATTTGATGTTGATAGCTATGTAACGGTATGTAACRTTGATTGTGGCAGTATAAAGCCCCAGCTAAATTAGATGACTGAAAGAAGGAGCAGGAGGTTTCATTCATGGAGATGTAGTTAGAATCTGTGTGACAGAAGCAGAAGTAAGGACTCACCATCACATAGTAACAGTGCTTACGCTGAGGGAGCAGCTTATGTTTTTGAAGTGCAGTAGAACACATTAAGACCCTCCTAACTCAGCTATAGGGAAAATATAACTAACCTAATTTTAGAGATGAAGGAAATACACCACAAATAAGAGCCTTGGTAGGTACCAGAGAGCTCTTTCAACATGAGACAAATAATTCTCCAGGTCAATGTTTCCAAAGGCTGGCACCATTAAGCTTCTCAGAGCTTGGGTTGGATTGAAACACCTTTCGTGGTGTCTGGAGATTTCAGAATTGGCTGCCTTTGTCGTAAGTGCAAAGATTTTGGGTGAGAGGGTAGCAGGGAAGCTGAGAAGGAAAGCTGACAGGATGGGCAATATCCCCACTCCCATCCCTTGCCACGCGTGMGTGTCCATGAGCCGCAGCCGCACAGCCCCGACCCTGCCAACCCTGAAGGCATAAACCAGGTCAGAAATGTCTGCAGTCCATATACCCAGGACACCTTTATTTTAAAGAAAAGCACAAGCACCTATGAAAACACCATCCTGGCTGACATTCAAGGCCTTTTCCTAAATGTGAGTTCCTGTTTAGGTACAGCTCTATTAAAAAAGGGATTGTAGAAGCCTCACACATTAAAACGATTGTGTGGGAACATGTTGGAGACAAGAAAGAAAAACACAAAATAAATCACACACTGTTTGTTATCACAGACTGACTGTCCGGTCATCAACAGCCACCTCCTACTTAAGGGTCAAGGAGCAGAACCAGGGATTTAATTTATAAATGCATCTATGAATGTATATTCATGAACTGTAAACCATTTAAACTTGYTGGACAAGAGATTTGTAAAAGTCATCTGCTGATCCAAAGATGTTGATTTAGGAATCTCATACATATTCAGTACCTAGGTGTTTCTTAATCAACTAATCAAAACACTTGACTAATTGAATGTCAACTGCTTTCTGCAGTAGGGTGAAAGTCAACTCTCCCTGACCTGGGTGGTATTACTCCTAGAACTGATTAGAGCTGGTTTTTATTTGTTCAAGGAACTGATTAGAGATACTTTATAGCCAACTTATTATTAACAACTGCTTTATCTCTAAGGGAAATTCACTCCATTCTACTTAGTACCAATGTTTGAAGAAAAATTGAGTAATCCTATCAGTTTTCTTTCTAGTTTTCTTATCAATATTTGATAAACTTCACACACATCCACATACATTTGAAAGTCACCAGACAGATTTCTATTTGGGCTCTAGCTAGAATGTTTTGCTGAAAACCTTGATGGATCACAGGTGAAATCAAAGCTTTGGGACCTGATAAAGMAATCTTTTTTTCAGGAAAAATAGCTACTGATGTTGAGCTGAGATTTCTGTTTCAGGAGTATGTGAAACCAAGGGGAAAAACAGGCCGTGTTCTGTGTCATACTCTGGCAAGAGGGGTTGCCTTAACTCTAGAATTTTTCTTGGTGGCTTTTCCAAGCATTGCTTTGAATTTTATTGTTTTCATGTTAAAACAGAAAGTAAATGACAAAATTTTTTTTTCATTTTAACACATAAGATATCTGAAAACATTTGAGTTAACATAAGTGTTTTTGATAAAGCTTTTATCCCAACAGTGAGACTTAATGGAAAACACCAATTGTAATACATACATGAGAAAAAGAATCCATTTCACATGGTTCTGAGGAATCATCTTTATTATTACATTCTTTCTAAATTATTTAATCAGAGTGAGAGGTTGGGGGAAGAACACTAGTGAGAAATTTCCAAAGATGCCTAAAGATATAGTATAATGATAGGTTTAAAAATTAAAAAAATTTTATTTAAATATTCTGCAGATACTGCTGAAAGTGGGGAGCAAAATGGGAGGCTTTTCAATATCTGTTGCTTTTCAATTCTGTTCTCCAGGACTATCACTGTCAGAGTCTAGAAAGGAACTAAAGGCTCCTCTCACTTGGCAGCAAATGAGCTTCCCCCTGGAACTTGCTTTGATTGTTTTGGCTAAATTTAAGAAATGTAAAGATGATAAACTGGTCTCACAGCCCTGGAAACTGAAGTTATTTGTGGATTCAGACAGGTGAACATACAAATTTAGAGGAAAGAACCTGAATGTTTCTTGACATTCTATCACTCAACCTCCCTAACTTAAAGGGCAATAAGGTTTCTACATCCATTTAAACACAAGTCCAGAGACTTCCAAAAGTCATAAGCAAAGAACAAAATTTTTCTAACAGGAATATTTATTCACTGTAAACAGCATGTTTATATTCTTTGGCATGTAACTTGGTTTTCAAAGGGGCACATGTGAAGAAAGAAGCATTAATACTTGTTCAAGTCAAGCTCCAAAATCTTCTGTATACAAAATCTTGGGAAAAGACTATTCCCCTATAGGGAATGCAGACAGTCATTTGAACATAAATGCAACCTTTCAAAGTTTCAGAATTAAAACATATCGAAAAATATATATTTTATAATAGCAGCGCATTTGCCTAATACATCTTTCTACACAGAACTAATATATAATGCAATCACTTTGGTACAGCAATAAATAGACTAATTGGAGAAATTTTGAGTTCACAAGAAATCAGCCTGAAGGAAAAAGGAAAAATATTAATTCCTTCAATAAGATGCTTACAATCTGGAGGGAATTTTCTTCTGAGCAAGACCTTTACACTGTGGGCATCTAGTCACATACTCCTATCTAAACCTGTAGAGCTGGCAGCAGAATTTCCTGCTACCTTGGGATTATAGTTTTACTATTGTATAAAATTTCAAGGACAGCTTTTTTATTTTTCCTTTACTTTTACTGTAAGAGCCAGAACTCCTTCTCGTTCTCAGTCATTCCAGTGTAAATTGAAAGCAAAGCCTTGAAACTCTGTAGCATTACTGTGGATTTACAGTTTTATAACTGAGAGCCAKAAAAGTGTCCCTAAATATTCAAGGTTATTGTGGAATGGTTTCATAGAAGAGAAAGATATTACTTTAAGGATAAAATAGGGAAATTAATCAAAAGGGATTAAAGTCAGAAAAATCTGACACTTCCAATCACTTAAACAGCACAAGAATGAAATCAACTTGTCTTACCATGGCTATATTATACTAATCCTTATTTCTTTTTTCCCCAGGAGGAAGAGGTGTAAAGTAATTGCAGAACCAGCTAGATCCCAAGAGTATATTGCTGTATAAGAAAAAAATCCACTGAGAATTTTACCCAAGCTTTTAGAACAAACCTTACTGCTAGACAAAAATTGTTCTTTTGTAACACAGTGATGTCTGCTTTCTGTGTGGGACATGGCCTGGGGATATTCTGGTGAGCACATGATTGTTCCTCAGCCTTTCTGCAAAGATGCTCAACAGTGACATCAACATGTTATGGTGTGATGGTGGGAAGGAGCAGACAGCAGTGTGAGGAATATTTGGGGACCTCATAGACCACAAAGACCAGAGGGGGAGCACAGCCTGAGTTGAATACACTGGACTTACTTGCTCCCATCATATGTAGTGGGAGAAGGCAGTGAAAACTCACAAAGATTCCCAAATTCTCCCCTCTTTTGCTCCCAGCAAACCTACAGTGCCACAAGAGAGCCAAAGGCCAAACACTGAGATTAAAACAAACTTCCCAAATTTTTCAAACATTTTTATCCTGCCAGCAAAACCCAAGAAGGCAGGCTGTCAGAAACCAGTCATGCATCTCACAATGATTTATATAACATTCACACCAGCAACACTTGAACCATTGACCTCAGTGTTTACAGGTTTTAGGACAGGAGGAAAAAAGAAAAGGCTGAAAGAACCTAGCTTTTAGAAAGAGAGCACGAACACAAATGCTCACTATTTCAAAATGTCTTTGTATGTGTTACCAGGTCAAGGCACTTCATCACTGACAGACATGGCCCCCAAAAGTATTCTATTGTTATATTAACCTTAGGAAAGTATGACAAAAAAGTCATTATTATCAGAGTATATTACAAAAAGAAAACATGCTTCAGCAATACAAAGTATTTCTTTTAAATCTAGATTTGTTGTGTGCTTCATTTTTTTTAAGCCAATGCTACCAAAGACCTCAAAGGTTTCTGGGGAAAAAACCAAACCAAAGCAGTACAAACTGAGATGATTACTTTGAAATGTAAGAAAATATCTTTTTTGTATTTCCTCAAATTGATAGAGGAATACTCAATTTTCTTAACAGATAGAGCAAATGAAGACTGCTACTACAGGCAGGGAATATTTTCATAACGATTTGTTCAGGAAAATATCAAGAGACTCTTTATTCCTACCTGGTGAAGAAGATTACAAAATGCTATGTTTGACTGAACCTGACTAAACATATATTACTTCATATAAAATGCCTTTACAGAAATTAATGTTGAAGTCAGTTAAAGGAGATGCAAAAGTAAATATTTTGAGAGATCACCATAATCATGGAAGTGAGAAAATATAGATAACCTCCATTAATCCGTGTATTTGACAGTTTGTCTCTGCTACTAGAGAACAGCAAAACTGTAATGCCATCAATTTCCATATGTCTTTGATTTTCAGACCAACAAGAAAGCTCAGCTGGGGAGGAAAGCAAATTTAACTCTTCCAGCAGCAGGTTTATTGTCTGTGGTTCCCTTTTCCCAGCTCCTTTAAAGTAGCCCATAAAGTCCTGAGGTGTTTTGTGGACTACATAGCTAAAAGCCACTATTATAGAAATATATTCTGCAGGCAGATCAGGGTAGAAAAGGACTAAAAATACAAAAACACTAATTGYAGAATGCAAATCTAAATGTTATACCCTTGATTTAGTGCTTACATATTATGATTTCTGATTTCTCATTACTGAAATGTTTGACTTTCACATGTTTCTCCCTGTAATCTGATTGCAAAATTTCCATGGGATATTGATTTGACACATATTTTTTGATTTTTGAACTTGTATCTGTGGTATCATCAGACTAAAGGTGTTATTATCTATAGTGACACAGTTCTCATGTTTCATTTTTCACCCATTATTTATTTAAGGAAAAACTGGTTTGTATGGATACACAGTAGGGCAAGGAGAAATGTTTCCTTTCCCTTTTTTCCTAGAGTGGGACAAGATACAAACTGGTTAACCACAAATATTTCACACAAGAATTTTTACTAGTAGAYCCTCTAATATTGATAAGTAAGTCCAAGGAACTGTCAGAGCTGCTAAAATTCTTTGAAGCTCCATATTTTGATGGTGCTCACGTACAGAAAGACCTGAAATTTTGTTCTTTTTCTATTCTATGCCCAACAAACCCTTTCCTGCAGTTAACATTTTCCATATTCCTGTGTATTACCTGCTGCTTAAGGATATCAGCATATTATATAATACATTACTGGGAAGTTATCACAAAACAACTTCTGTCATTTTATCTCAAAAAGCAATATTAAGCACGAATATCACAATCAGATTATTTATTCAGCACTTTATTATACTGTTACTGCCATAAACCAGGTAAAAATGTACTGATTATGATAAAGGTCCCCATATGATTATGTTCATCACTCTTATTTCACACTGAAGCATTTTTCTGTTAGGTTTTTTTGGGGACCTGCTTTCAAGTCTTCACATTAGACAAAGCCTTGGGTATAACCTACAGTAAATTTAATGCAATAATCTAGGAAAATCTTCCTTCTGATGATAAGAGCATGTGTTATAGTTGGCACTTCGGTGGCAGTGTTTGGAGAGCTTGGCATCTTTGCCATGAATTCCTTTTGTGTCCTGCTAATTAAATCTCACTCGAGCGCTTGCTTCAGTAGGCAATTTTGGCTTCTGCTTGTAGTTCCTGAATGTATTAGTGGTTTTATGAAAAGTGTGCCCACTGGATGACAGGTTAGATGGAAAAGAATCTGTACCATAAGCGGTCTTGACCATAAGTGCTCTCACTGGATGGCAGCTGGGGGCATCTCTGGAACTCTCATGCATTCAGTAGTTGCATGCCAAGAAATCTCTCTGTTCCTTATAGCTTGATCTAATCAGTTCTTAACAATTAAATTCTCATTTGGCCTCCTCATGTGCCTGGCCACTCTATGCTGAAACTCTGAAATTTGGAATCTACTGTCTTTCCACATCATCAGTTCTACACAGTCTCTTGCACTTTATTATTAATATTATTTTTTGTTTGCAGCATTGATATTTGTCCACCTGCCAGACTAATCTCAAACGACTTTCTCCAGCATCTGTATCTGTTGGCTGATATCCAGTGTGTGAAAACTAAATTGCCAGCATGTACTGTCCGTTCAATTTTCCCATCTACAAGTTTGCTTTGTTTTCCTGCCATTACAGCAAGAGTCCCTACGCAGGTTATTTTTCATTATCATGTTATTTTCTGCACTACCCATAGGTATTCTATTGTATTTTCTCTACTAATTGTATGTTTCTATTTTTGAATTAGTTTTATTACAACTCTTCTGCTTTCATTAATTCCCTACCTTAATGAATTATCTTTGCTCCTTTTATTCTGCATTCAGTGTGAGCCTGATGACTAGAATTTTTTAAATGTCTAGAGGTCTTGATAGACTTAGGATAGATTCTCTGAATGCTCATTTGATCTCTTTCTTTGTTCGTATTACTAATCTATCAGGAATTAACTCATCTTTTGAGATTTGATAATTGCATGAGTCAATCACTTGGTACAGCACAGCTAAATAGTACTTTAGTGTTTATTCAGGTCCTTGACTGCACAGGCTGAGTATCTTGTGACATTTTTGTGGTTTGCAAATACTCCTGGAGAGCTCCTGGAGCTCTCTGTGGATCCTTTTGTTTGCTGCTGGCTAATTGCTGGTGGTCTGTGTAACAACACTTCTGCTCATGTTTTGTTTGCCTTTTCGTGCAGCACCCACTGTGATCTGAAGAATATTCACTGGTAAATAYACCCTGTTTCATGCCCATCTGCCCACAGGCTGGAGTTTGGTACTTTTCCATTAATATTGTTTGATCTTTCTGGTTTGTTTGCTTATACGTACCTGTAGGGGCAGCCTCACTATTAATATTATGTTCTCTGCTCAGCATGAGAAGGAGGATCAAAACCATGCAACAGTGAGGCTTTTTCTTTTCTCCCCATAGAGAATTTTTCTTGTCAACTTTGGCAGACACGTTATCATACTCCCAATTGATTACTACCTCACAGTATGTTCCCTTTGAAAGAAGTAAATTGCTGCTGCAAAAAACCCTTTTCCAACCTCCAGCGAGTTTCCTGTGGCACACAGAACCCAGACGTTAGACCACATTTTTAACCACCATCTGCAGGTTCTTTATCTGTTAATTAAGTAGTTACTCCTTGCAGCTCTCCTGTAATGCTTTGAATGAATGTTTCTCCAAACATGGGGGTTGCACACACTGACAGAACATACACCACAGCCAAAAAAGTCCCTACACTTCATCTGTCACTGTCACAAAAGGAGCCAATTACAAATCATCTGGCAAAGCAACTTTAATCTAACCTGTTTTTATTTTGCTTGCCATTAATTTGTCAGATCAAAGCCATTCAGTTATAGAAATGAGTTAGTTCACTTCCCAAGTAAAATCAGGAGACAAGTAGCTCAAAAAATCGTTTAAAAATCTGTGGAAACTGATAAAGCATTTTTATACCTTCTTCTCTAAAAGTGGTGCAGTCTAACATGAGCCTGACTGTCAGGTTTCACTGGGTCTGCTGATTGCTCATCTCTCGGTGTATCAAAACGGAAAATCTTGATTCTGGGACATAAAGTCTGCCAGGCAGGTTGATTGCATTAACTGGAGATCAATGCTAGAAATATGGAAATTACTACAAAAGCATATGGAACCTTCCAAAGAGAATCAGAACAACCCATTCCCAGTCCAAAATTTAGAAATATTCTAGATGGGCAAATATCCCAATGGTTACATGGGTGTGCAATTAGTTCAAAAGCTACATTTTAAAATATGTTTCCTTTTCAATGGTAGGCTCTGGATGCTAAAGATAGCATTACTTGGATATAGTAGCTGAACAGTACTAATAATTTGATCACTCAACAAACGTTGGCTTCACCCAAAGAACGACAATAACAAAAAATTTGTTATAAAAACTGGATATGAACGGATAAGGAGCCTTTCTCTAAAAATATGCAAAGTTATTTGTACTTAAGGAGGGACAGAGTAAAGTGGGTATAAAAACACTGTTGGTAGCAAAGTCCAATTTCCTATGTCCATTTTGCACAGATAGAGAAAACAGCCATTTCCCAGGAAGTGGAAATAAGGCCTATTGACTGTTGGTTTATCCCCACCACAATGATAGAAAGAGCTACCAATAAAATCTCCATCATCTTAAGTCAAGCTTGATTTAGCAGTGCAAAGAACAGGTCCTATAGAATATTGCATCTCTTCCTATTGATATTCTTGTTGATTTCAGTGAGAGTGATTATCATTCAAGACTACAGATCACAGCATCCATCAAAATCAAGCACTTGAGTAACAATTTCCCCTCATGAAGAGTTTTATGCTCTCASGGCTCTTCTGATGAGGCATAAAGTGTGAAAGCTCTGTCGTTTTAGCTTAGCGTATGCTGAATCCTTTTATTACATATCAAAGACATTTACTACTTTGAAAGAATAGTTTGAGGATTTGCCAGAAATAGCTTTTAAAGAAATGTTTACAAGCAAAACAGAAGAAATTACAGGTTTTTAGAACTACTAAGTATATGAACCTAAAAATTTGAAGGATGGGTACCRCTGCACTGCCTGAGAACAGCTGCTGTGCTGAAGTACCAACTTCCATGAAAACTTAATATTTAAGAAATCACTGGAGAAAATTTTTGTTGCTTTCCATATAATCCAAAATTAATATAATGGAGCCTTAATTTGAGTGAACTTCTGGGAAAAACCATTGTAACCTCTCCTGAGAACAAGTAGAGTCATTATGCACCTAAACTCGGCTAATGAGCAGGGTGAAGGAAAATGTGAACAGCATTCACAGGAGCTGATGCTTCTCCTGTGCAAAGAGCTGACTGTGGGACTCCCTGAGCACTGCTGGGAAAAGTTTTGCTCCTCAGGAAGGAGAACACACTCGGTGCTGGCTCCAGGCAGCGCAGCTCTAACTCCGATCCTGAGGAGCTCAAGCTCCAGGGCACTGTGGACTGCTGTGAYAGACCCAGCACTTGGCCATCCTCAAATCCTGCTCAGATTTGAGTGAGTCAAAATGCACGAGTGTGCTGAGGGATGTCAAAACACAGCCCTTCCTCAGGTAGTGGCAATTTATGGAGCAGTCCTAGACCTTGCTGGGAAGGTTGTTTACACTGTAGACTACTGTCTGATAGTGATGGTCAAATCAGTTAAATAAAATCATTTCTCTCCTACTCATCTAAGTGCCTCCAAGCCATTTTAAATTAACTGACTGCAAATGAAGAAAATGGAATAAATCAATTTTCAGGTTTGCAAAATATTGCATCTTTTCCTGTAATGACATTTTTTGCCTCTGCCCGTTCATGATTTTACAGCTCATTAACAACTACTTTAATGCTGCTTAAGCTTCCACAACTTTTTCCTAGTGCCAAAAAGCAACTACTAGAAAACAGTTTTGTTCCATGAAACATTGAAAAAACATGACTGAGAGCAGATGCGAGAATACATATATATAATTTTTTCCCCCAAAGTTATTACCATGGCTTCACAGTTTTACTGCCTTCCTGCTGAAATATTTGGTCTGCACATTTTCATCCTTAATGCACCTGAACAAACAGTTCCAGCAACAGAGAAGATGAGTAAAATGTTGGGCAGATCCAAGTGGCTTTTATCTTATTGCTATTCTGATAACTTGCTTCTGCAGTCATCTCAGGTCATTCCTTATCTATCTACAAACAATTTGAAGTCGTCTGTAATGCTTCCTTTCCCTCTCAACATTGGCTATATTTATGTTTCCTTTATTTTTCATTAATTCAATCAAATCTGAGGAGCAGCTTGATTAACTTTGTCTCTTAAGCAATGGATTTATGGTTTGGAGATGATCTTCTGTCATGCAAAACATATTATGTGCATTACAGCTTCAATTCAGCAAAAGGCTGCTGCCAGAGCTCAAATATAAATAAAACTTTCAAAAATCAAGAGCCCCATTGTATCACTCATTTCACTGTCTGCTCTCCAGGCCAACAGCCATTATTTATGAATAATAAAAAATTCTTTTCACTACATTGTACAGTTTTAATGAAGAGAGTTCTTAATGCCTGTGGAATAAGCAACAAAAAAACCCCAGAACATTTTTGGTGCAAAGGTTTGGACTTGTGGAGAATTAGGAAATAATGATGTGCCTGTCTTGCAGCAAATTTCAGTAGAACATCAGCAGCTCTTTTCTATGTGACACCCAAGAAAAAATTCCAGACTAAATCAGCAGTAACACAGCAATTTCCTGCTATATGAATCCACCTATTATTGCCATAGCAAATTGGGAATCGTTTTCTTTCCAGTCCTCAACACTGTGCTTATCAGATCTTCAAAAGACAAATTAACATCTTGTCATTCTTCAAATCAGGGAAATAATTTTGACATATATCTAAAATGCAAAATGCTTTTGTGCAATGTGCACCAGAAAACAGGCATGAGGATCATTTTACACTGATTCCAATGATGCATTTCCAGTAAATTCAGCACAGGATGAAAAGGGAAAACAAAAAGAGTATTTTACAGGCTTAGTTGATACACCTGAACTAAACATGTCATCACATCTCCAGTTGCTTTTTCTGAATGCTTATCCAAGAAATGTTCCTCCCATTTTGTCCTGGGTTTTACTACACAATATATACACAGTAAAATACACAGTACAGTATTTGAATTGGATAATTGGGCCCCAAGTTAGAAAAAAATGCAAATACTGTTTCCCTGAGTGCCTTTTATTTATTTATTTTATTTTACCTGAAATTCTAAGAGCAATGAGAAAACTGCAAGCTTTGAATTTTCCCACATTCTGGCTGCCCTTGTTATACAGCAGGAAAAAAATCTGACGCTAAAGAATTAAAAGCTTATCTTCCTACAGCCCATTTCTGAAGCTTTGGTCACTAGAGGACACCAGGAAATACCCTTGGAGATGCTAATTTTCCTTGCACAGACCTATTTAAACAGATGTATTTACATATTTATCACTTGGTGAGCTGTATCTTGATAATATATTTAACACATGCAACTGAACTGGCCCGCCTGACCTCAGCTGTATCACTGGGAAAAAAAACTTACTTCCCAAGTTTCTATTATTAAAAAAAAGTAAAAAAGAAAAGAAAAAAATTCACAGCTATACCAATAAGACCCAGAAACGTAAACATTAAGCCATAGTTCCTTTCACAAGGCACTATCCACTTTGGCTAGGCATGAGTTATATGGCATTTGAGGTGACAGTTAGTTTTTGGGTGATTAAAAGATATTTGCATTTACAAATAATGTTTTCTGCAATTCAAATCCACATCTTATCCCAGGAGTGATTTATTTCAAGAAAAATTCATAGTACTTCCAGATTTTAGAAAAAGTGCCTTCATTGAAACTAAAAGAATAGCCTTTAACTAAAGACAGAAAGAACACAACTTATATAGATGAATGTGAGGAATTTGCATGGGAAATTAGAACTACATGACTAAGAACTATTTCTTTTAATGTGATATCCAYAATAAATGAGTCAAATACCTCATACAAGTGCCTTGTTAGACCTTTGCATATCACTCACTACTCCGCCCCAAATGTTACAATGCATAGGAAGCTCCTCAGTGTGAGCTGGAAAAAGTGCTAAATAGTTGTTCCTACAAAATCCTGCGTGACATACTTCCGTCTCAATACTGCACCTATTTAATCCATGTTGCCATACAATCACGATTTCTAATGAAATCTTCCCTCTAATTTTTTTTTCTTTTCCTTGCTATTTGTTTAATCCAATTTCTGCCTCATGCTCAAGAATAGTTGAGCAGAGACCCGAGATTTGTACTTTTACTCACCACACCCAGTAGTGGCTTGTGTGAGTAACCACCATTGGGGTTTGTGTGGAAAACCAACCAGACAGAAGTTGTAGATTCACTTGAAAGTTAAGAAAAATATTAATCAAGGTGTGCTCCATAAAGTCCAAGTGATCTGAAGGAATGCACAGCCAGGGTTGGGAAAGGGAACAGGATTACACATATCAGGAATTAGGAAAGCTTGATCTGCTGCAGATCCAAAGTCTGAGTTATGTGTTGAGTTTTGGGAACCTGACTTAGAATGAACCAAGTGAAGACACAAGTGAGCTGACCAATAAAATAGCTTTTGCCTTTATCATGCCCAGAACAAAGCAGTGATGGATTAAGAAAGCAATAATGAGTGTTTGGAAGGAAAACATCGAGGCACACAAACATGAGTGGTGAGGGTAGAAGCACTTAGTAGGCTTAAAAATATTGGTGCACTGAAACCAAGCAAAGCAGAACCAGGCATTAGTGGCTCTAATAAAAGTGCAAAACTTGATTCTGCATCATAAATAAAACAAAAAAGGAGCAAGATATCTCTTTAACAATTCAGGGAATTCTCCTGTGAGAGAGCTGAGATTCTACATATCTAAATGGTTACTTGCACACATCATCAAGCTGAAGCATTTCACAAAAGCAATTAACAATCTTTTCACTACATTCTCTGATGGGAAAACTYAGAGGACTGAGGTGCTCACAGGTCTGCTTCATCCAAGGCCCTGAACCCACTAATGAAGAATTCTACAAAGTGCCATATAAAGCTGATGGACTGAAATGTAGTAACAGATAACAATGTTAGTAATGCCATATGCATCTGGCCTCTGGTTCTTCAAAGAAAGAGCTGCCAGCAAAATAKATCCTGGGTTTAATAACCAGGAGTTTCACATGCCATGTCTCTGATGACCTGATTGCAGAGAATTAATGCACTTTGTCTGTTTTTCTATTTTCATAGCTCAGCATTTTATAAAGAAATCAGTTGCAAGTTACTATGGTGTACTCCAAGTTTTGGAAAATCTGTTGAGTTTCAACATTGTTGGGACACTTCCCAAAAAAAGGAAGTTTTTTCTGCATAGGATGCAGTTGCAACAAATCATGGCTAGTTGGTAGATAGCAATATATAAAAGTTAACAAAGCTCCTTCATTCTGTAGTTAAACATGATTTCTCAGTGAAATACAGAGACTTCCAGAGATAGAGGACAGTTATTTTGTTRTAATATATCAAGGACTGAATAAGCTTTTTAAGTAAATTGAGAATGTTAATCTCACTAAATAGTGTGTCACAAAATCATTGATCTACTCAAGCAACTAAAAACCTCATTCTGATGTCAACGCTGTGGATTTCAGCTAAGGAGCTACAGGCCTGCAGAACACGAGAGAACTTGGAATGGGGTAAAAATTGAACAATTACCAGAGTTTCTCAACATTTGGCAATCACAACATTTTAGCTACAGATATGCAATTGATACAAACATTTTGACCCCAAAATGGAGAACCTATGGGATGCCTTGTAAAATAACATCTCAGAAGCAACAGAAAAATCCTTAATTCAGTCTTACTTCCAGACAGTTGTAATTAATGACTGAAAAGTCACCAAGCTTCAGTAAGACATTCTGAGTAATGAAAGCTGAGCAGGTCATTTCTGGCTCATTCACCTTTTTAAGGCTGATCCTACTGTCTCTCCAAGCAGGAAACTCCTGTTGCAGTCAACAGGAGCTCTGCATGGAGAGGAAGAGTGATAATGATGCATAAGGCGTTCCTGCATCTAACTAATAAAAAACCACAGAGCTTTAAAACTTAAGCAACTGAGGGAAGTTAACTTTTTTCAAATTTGAATGTATCACAATAYGACTTTTATGAGCCCACACACATAGGATCTGAACCCAAGACCTCTGAAATCAATGGGAATCTGCTTTATTTTCATGCTTTTTTGATTAGACTCTCAGCAGTTCATTTAATACAAGACATGAAACCATTTACAAGGTTAATTTACGTCCATTTTTTCCCAAAGTGTACATGCTTTGCAGTATATAATGCTGTAAAATAGAATGTGTTCATAATAGCCAGGCTAATTTGCAACAGATTCTCAGAATCTTTTTGCAGAGGCAATATCAGTTCCAGTGATACTCTTCATACCTAAGTTGTTGGATATTTCAGCTGCTAGTTATGCTTCTAAAATTGGAATGAACTTTTAAAGTGCATCTACTGTAACATTTATCTTGTGCTATCAATATAGGATGCTGTGAACTATTTTGCTAGATAGGGCTAATAAGAGCCAGCTGAACTAGAAGTGACTTTGCAGCACAGGGGTGATAGAATGAACCTTCCTCTGTGCACTTTATCTGATTTCAGGTCAGTCAGCCCCTTTTGAGGARTAAGAAACACAGGTTTTTCTGCAAAGCTTCTCAAAATAAAATATTTAGTATTGTCCACAGGCTGAGGAGTGATAACAAAACAAATGCAGCTAGAATTAAAATTGTGCTCAAAAAGAATGAAAACCAGTAACACTGAGAATTTCTCAAGACAAGCCTATCAGTTGCTGCACACATTTCTGTTCAATTATACTGCCTTTACTTCAGAGTTAATAAAAATCTACTACATAATGCTTCTTTATGGAGATTGATGGACATGTTTCATGCTAATTCCTTCCTGAGTTAGTAAGCCTTTATTTGCCATGTCAAGGCAAAAATGATGGCAGGCAGCCTAGCAGAAATGCCAGCGCTTACTTTCAAATGTCATTAAGTTGCAGACCAAATTAAACTATTGACCAAATTAAAGTGTTTACCACACATGTCATCTACGCCTTGCTACCAGTAAAGGCTAAAGTGACACCTCATGGGGCCGAAAGTGCATTTTACAGAACTGACACTCCAGGCCCCCAGAAGAGACCACAAGATAATGTTTGTGAGGAGCAGGGACGTGTTTCCCCCAAGCACAAAACTGGTGAAAAAACCCCCTGGCAAATGCAAAGAAAAGCATCAAATATTGCTGTAAATATGATTCACTTCAGCATTAGTTGGATTTGATTTTATTTCTCGTACTATTCTGATCTGGAAGTTTGCTGACATGGAGAAACTCTAAACCTGGAAGGATTGTCCACAAAGGATATTCTGGACCCTGCTGGGAGAGAAATGGAGGGTTCAGTGGTTCAGCTGCCAACCCCAGCACAGGCACAGGCTGGCTCTGACAAACAATCACACACAATCTTCCCATAGCTCCAGCCACAGCAGTTCTGCAGGCGGCACGGACACAGTGGCAGTGGGCAAAACCCACGCTCCCACATTTCTTTTATGTACCAAAATATGACTTGCATTTCTTGTGCTAAGCCTTTGCAGCTATCAGCCTCAGACACCTGATTTTCCTCACATGAAATACCTCTGTGTTAGGAAGTTTTCAACAGCTCAGTCTCTGACTAGGAAAAAAGAGCCTGACAAAACCACCTTGGCTTCTTGTTGTCACTTTGTCAGTACTTAGCTCCTAATGGCTTTGATTTAGGTTCAGGCACTATCAGCAGGAAGGATGCTCAGTTCCCAACAGTGAGAACAAGGCTCCTGGGCTTTGACCAGTTTGATAATCACCTTGCCAAACAGAACAAACATTACCCTGGATCAGCAAACTGTTCCCATGGATGTGTGAAGCTGGTACATCTGTTCCTTTCCTAAGGACTGCTGGGCAGGCTCGGAGCCTCCAGAGGCTCAGTCCTCAGAGAATGTGGATAATACAGGATAACTCAGGGTAACTGCTAAACAGACAACATCCGTCCTCGCCCCCCAGACACCAACAAGCGAAACTGCCCAGGCAGCATAAAATGTGCTAAAATGAACACAGGCATCTGAGGAGTTTATTTCATTTTTTTCACATTAGTCTGTCTTCACTCAGGGGACGTTTTGCTAATTGGCATGATTCAGTTAAATGAGGAGGTATTTTGAGATTAAAAAACATAGCTGAACTGTTGGGATAATGGAATGGGGAGCAGGCTTATAAATCATAGAAATGAGGAAAGGAGCTGTCATGCTCTGGAGGTTACAGTTAAAAATGATCTTGGGAAATGGGAGGAATGAATAAGGCAACAGTCAGTACACACAAATACAAAGCAGCAGCATCACAAAGCAGAAATCAAAGGAATAAGCACAAAATAGGGATTTACTAGGTAGAAATAATACAAAACAAGATCCCAGAGTGTCAACAAACTGCAGGCTGAATAGGAATCAAAACTGTCAAGCTGTTGCAAAAAAAGTAAACTCTTTTAACTGGAGTGTATTAGCAGGAAAGTCTTAACTAAAACACAGCAGATGATTATTCTGCTCTATTAAGCATTGTTGATGCCCTCAGTTGGCACATGGTTCTGTCTGGGTAAAAGTATAAATAAGATATACAGGATAAGAGGGTAAGATGAGGATAAGAGTTCAGGGGRGAACAGTAAAACTGATAAAATTTTGAATATTACTTCTACGGAAACGAAGAAAGGAAATAGATTGAACTACTTGGGAAAGGGAAGACTCGACGAGGGAGCCATGAGATGTCTTAAAATGAGCAAATTGCCTTGTCATAAAGCAAGCAGTTATCCTTGAAGAATGTTCTCCATATCTATGAGGACAGAACAAGAAACAACAGACAAATTACAGCACAGGGGCTTTGGTGAAGTATTGGAGGGATCTTCGTGAGGAATCAGACTGCCTCCTCCAGAAGTTTATGATTAGCCTGGGCAAACAATTGTTAGAGCTGTATGAGCTCTTGGAGACCTCTGTTGGGGTTAGGTCCAGCAGAAGGATGGGAAGACAAGATGAAAGCGTTCCTTGGCTGCCTTCCTGGTCATGGAGGATCACAGGTTCTGCTGCTCAATTGCTCTCCTTCGGGAAGCAGTGGGAAATCCCCCCACCTCCCTGGGAAAGAATAAGGAAACCAAGGTAATAGCTTTGTGTCTGGTGAGTTGGGTTCATGTTGGAGAAGTTTTTACAATTGGAAGGAAATAATGAATTTCTGAATTCTGAAGAGACAACTGGGTTACAGATTTTCAGTATAAAAGCACAATGAGGAATGTGCTGATTATCCTCAAGGAATGAGAGTCTATCCTGTTTGAGCATAAACACGACACAACCTCATTTTCCTGGTCATCTTCAGATACTCTAAATGGGAGACATAGAAGTTCTGGGGAATGCATGAGGGATATTTAAGTGTATTCACATGCAATCAGTGCAATCAGTCATATTAGAAATATTTTTTCTGTGATTAACTCTAGCTGCAAAAATTACTCAAGACTTCCAGGCAATATCTTACTTCTTTTAATTATCTAGTTTTGTTAAATTTGGTTATAATCCCATTTCGGGGATACATTAAAGACACTAACACATCCTAATATGACTAAATAATAAGCCAAACGTCACTATATCTTTCCACAGAAAACAGCATAGTTAAATCTAGAGCACATTCCCCATTTTAGAYCATGTTTGGAGTGACAATTAAGGTGGAGAAGATAAAAAAAAAACTTTGAGAGAAACGGTAAGTGCTATATTTTGCAACTGAAGGAAAATACTAAGATAATGTATTCTTTTGGCTACTTTTCTATTTCTCTACGAGCAAATAAGCCAGATTGGAAAAATGATCATTCCCATCAGGAGGTTCTGAGAAGATATAAAATAGATTAAACTGCTCTTGTCTTTGTGTTTGAATGTAGAAGCAACAAAAGTAATTTCAGTTCAGAGAGGCTGAAGGTAAACAACAGTAATCTTCAGTTTCATTTTCATTCTGGCAGGTCTCCTTGCTGATGCTTTGCCCTTAATTGCTTTTCTAGTTACCTAGTTGAGCATAACTGTGTGAGATCATATTTAAACAAACTCACTTTGTTTTCTTAACTCCTGCAGAACCAACATTTTTTGTCCCTGGGATTATACAGTTCTGACTTCATTAAGTAAAAGGTTGAGCTTTCAGTTGGTTTTTTTCCTTTTTTTTTTTTTTTAAACTTAACATTCTTAGTCTTACTATTTTCTGACTCCGTACAGACATGCAATGTCTGATAGCAAGTCTTTCATTCATGATTCCCAGCTGCCCTACAGTCATAGAAGCATCTTGCTGCTCCCTGCTCTTATCTTTCTTTTTTTCTCTGATTACTTCTGATGTTAGAGAAAACACCAGATGTTATGCCCGTGACACGGGGGCTGATCTGACCTTTCTGATCACATACCAGCTCCCACAAAAAGATACTGGAAAAGCATTAATGGGAGCAATCAACCCTGCTGATGGGGAACACATCAGCACTTCACAAGTGAGAGGGATCCAGGCTGCAGCAGTAAGAAAACAGATAATAGTTGGGATGGAGAGAGCCGAAAGTAGCAGAATGAAAGAAAAGGCATAAAAGGGCAGAGAAAATAGGAAAGTTCACAGAAGCTCGAAGATACTGGAAAATGCAACAGAAATTCTGAAAAAATGAAGCCAAAACCCAGACCCAATTCAAAAAAATCAATGGCCTTAAGAAAGTCTTGTTCTGAGATTCAAGAGACTTTTCGCCTCTGAAGTATTTCAAATGAGCCAACCATTCTGCTTTATTGCATCCTGTCTTTTATCCCAAACACCATCTCCCCTCTCATCCCCTAAAAAACTCTATAATCTGTATAGGTAATTTTGAACTAAACAGAGCCAAAAAGAACACAAGCATCTGGGTTGAAAATCTGCCTTCACTAAGATAAATAGCAGAATTCCCACTGACTACAAAGAGAGCTGGTGTTTCATCCTTAGAACATATTGGGCATGTGAACTTTAGATCCTACAGGATTACCTAGAACAAACAGTGTCAAAAAGATATCATCACTTTTTTTCTTATCAATTTACAGAAAGGAGTAGCTGAAGGGTATAGAGAAATGTAAGATTTTTTCATTTGAATAAAAAATTGAGTAGAATTTGCATGAGCAAACTCAAAGCTCTTATAAAAGTTCACTTGGTCACAAGGGATAGTCCAATGGCACAAAGCTGAAAGAGCTGAGGGATCGTTGGCAGTGATTAATAATGAAGTCACTAAAGGGATGTAGGGCAAACAGGAGGTTTTCCTCCTCAGTGGAAGCCTGTGGGCACTGATCAGTAAAGGGCAGCATGGGCAGGCGGCTGAATGAAGAAGAAAGGCTGTTAAATGGCAATTGGCCTGTCAGGGACTGTTTCACCACCACCTGGAGAGGTTCCTGCTCCCATCTTGCCCAGTCTCAGTGTGCTACCTCTTTTCTGTTAGCTCATAACTATCTCATTATTGAACACCAATGAGTAAACACTGAATCTTGAATCCTGATTTGATACTTGGGACCATCAAGGTGGCAGAAGCTTGGAAAGATGATGGACTAAATGAGAACAATTTTTACAATTCGTTGTTTTTTCTCCATGAGTAGTTCTCCCAAAACTAGGAGAGCAGTCCCAGGACAGATCTATAGAGAACACACAGGTCACACACATGCACATTTAAACTAAGCAGGGGAGGAGAGGAAGAAGAAAATTTTATTATTCCAATTACATACACATGGAGCTAAACCCAAGTTTATATGATCTCATCCCAGGTTCCCAAGAAGCTGATATTAGAGCTGGAAAACAAAACTTTATTTCATGATTCTCAGTCTCAATTCTAATGGAGTTAAGAAACAGATTCCTTCAAAGATGTGAAGGCTAGAATTAACTATTAGACCATCTAGTCTCATGGTCAATGCATTGTTATGAGTAATTCCAGGAATGGGGATTTAAATCATCTTCTATAACCTTCCATGGCTGTTTTCTATTATAGCAAAGGTGCATATTTTAGCTGCACTCTCTCAGGATGTGAGAGTAATTTCCAATTTGAATTAATCTGGGTTTACTTCTGGCAGTTGTTTTTATAACTTTCCTCTGCGATTAAAGCTGCTTTAGCAGTCTGAGTTTCCTTAGCAGAAGRAATTTATGTTACACAATCCACTGCCCTCCAACTTGCTTTTTCATAAACTAAACCTATTAAACAGTTTAAGTAAACGTTATCTGCAACGGCACTTTTCCTATTAGATATGCTACAATCTGGYAGAAAAATGATGATCACAAGGGCCAGATTCCTACTGTATGAATATTCTGAGGATAAAGCACATTTACTTCTCTCTAATAGGCAGGATTTTTAATTATAGACCATTCTTGCTAACTTTCCAGTATGGCCAGAATGAGACAGAGAGGTTGTGCAGATGCCTTGGCACAGACATTTCAATCACAGTATTGCTGCCCTGAGTCAGGTTTAAGTAACAGTTATTCTTTGTCATATTGATGTTTCACTTGTTTATAATACAGAAAAAAAGTCAGACCTCCACATAGCAAAGAATTTTTGCCTTCCTTTCTTTTATTTAATTTGATCCAGGAGACCATACTAACTCAGACTGCACAAATCAAATCACATAAACTAAATCATCATGAGCATCCAGTGATTCAGGCAGAGAGGTGTGCACACTGAGCACACTTAAATCATACAGGAGCGATACCAGCAGGCAAAAGGAATGATCTGGGGCATGCACAATATTTTAAYGTTGAAATTGTAATTTAAAGATGCCAAAGCTTTCCCGGTAATCCTCATGCCTTTTTTTTTTTTTTTTTCCTTTCTATATCTACTCTTATAAGGGAATTCTTCTCTAAGAAAATCCTGTAATTTAATGCACTGATGGTAATGCTGATTCAATTTTCTGCTTGCATAAATATATTCTAAATCCATATTACAAAAAAATATCACTTGCCCTAGGTGTAAAAATCTGTACATCTAATCATCTTTGTAGCCAGAATTAATGGTCCAGTAATAACTCTCATTTGATAAACTGATCAATCATACTTTATCTGCATTACCATAGCATAATATACGCATCTACTAAGAAAAACACTAAAAAATAAAAGATCAATCAGTTCTGAGCGTGCATTAAAGGATTATTTAGCCAGATGAAAGCAATGAGGTTGAAATTATTTCAAAAAATGTGGAAACAACCATTTGTTTCAAACTGAAAATTGGAGGTTGTGGTGAAGAACACAGGAAATAACATCTCTGGGTTGTGTTATTTATGGAAGATACAATCCTAGGAAAAATCCAAAGTGCAAGAAGGAAATGTCCAAGGTCTCTCTAATTTTTCCTGCAAAGAAGCTTATACTGAAGAGAGATCAAATGTATTTTGTGCAAATGCAGGTACTAGGACAAGTATGTGAATGTAAATGTCTAAAGCAGTCAAACAAAATCATGACATGAGTAGTCATAATAAACAATATTGCACTGGCCTGTTCATTCCATTAGACTGATACTCTTTACATGTCTCAGTAACTAGTACTCCAGTTCAGGAAGAAAATGAATTCTGTCCCAGCTGAAACCAGGACAATGTACATGAGCACCATCAGACCCAGAAGATGACCTTCTAGTTGCCAAGCACTTGGTTTCTTGGTATCTGCTGTCTTGCTTTTGCAATAGATTATTTTGATCTCTTTGAGAGAGGCTAATAAGGCCAGTAAACCAGGAAGAAATCTGTGAGGAAGAACTCGACGGATCCATGGTTGAGATGACAGCACTGAAAGGAAACATAACAACAAGCCTTCCTATAAAGAAAAAGGCTGCTAAATTTAAGGTGACACCCTGTTGTTTGTCACGTCAATAGCACACAACATGAAAGTTTTCAGTTCAAAGGTCTGAACTGCAAAAAGGAAAGTTCAGGTGACAAATTTCTAATGGTTAAGGGTAGCAGAATAAATTGCTGGGGAGACTGTGAACAGTGAGGAAGTGGCAGGAGTGATGCAGAAAGAGTTGATGCTACCTTGGAAAAAAAAGGTGGATTACTTAATTCTTTGAGAGTCTCTTGAGATAACGACGCCTCATGTCATTTCCAAAGCTTTGCAAGTTTAGTGGATTGAGGAAGCGATTAACTAATTATTTATAGGAAAAGATTTTGATAGGATGATATATCTACTAAACTAAGTTTTGTCTGGATTTATAGTTTGTTCCCTGCCATTTTCATCTCTAGCAGATGAGGTGTGAAATTGCTTCAGCAGAAGGACTCAGCACATAACAGCATCAGACAGCATTCAGAAGAGCAGAACTGTCAAACTTCAGGATCATGCTGAGCTCATCACTCCCCTCTGGATCTGCAGTTTCCTTCTTTATGGCATATTTTCTAGGAAACCGTGGAAGTCAGACCTGGTCACATGCTTATTTTTTCGTGTTTGGACTACTGACACTTTCTGAGTCTCTGCTATGAGATCATCCCCAGAAAACAGCTCTGAACAGCAAAATTACAGAATGGGGGACACACTTAATTCTTCCGTTTCATCTTTCTTTATTCACTTTGAGAATTCTTTCAAATCCATGACCTTATAAGCATTTGAAGAGTGAGATCAGATACCTCAGACATCATCTTACTATGCACATCTTACTCCAATTCTGCTAAAATAAATGTGCCCACACACGTAAGAGAGAGGCAAGAAGTCCGCAAGGTACTGGTCACTCCCAAAAATACCCTCAGCAGAAGTGATGGAGGGATCTGAGCACTGTTGTGACTACTGTGTTAAGGGAAGGCAAGAGATGAGAAGGTGGCTTCCTAATCCCTCCCAAGTGTTAGATATTTCTACCAACATTATCAACACTGCTTTTGCACCTTTGTATTTTTTATCTGCCAGAGGAGAAATGGGCTAAATCCACAAGCTAAGCAATTAATCAAAGCTTAAGAAGAAACCAAATCAGGCCAAATTTTCTCAACTATTGTCATAAAGTAATGATGTTTACATGGATAGGAAAATGCACGTGATACAAATGCCCAGTAGCCAGGTTTATATCAGAATGACTGAAAAAGAGAAATACCCAATGAACATGCATTTCTCATCCAAGTAATGCAAGTCTAAGCCAAATTTAAATCACTGTAACTTCACCAAGGAGTCTGCACGTAACCAAGGGCAGAATTTGACACTGATGTAATTCTGCCTTTGTGTTCTACCCCTTGGTAATCCGGTTTAAATCTATTTGTCATACACGTCGTCCAGTTTTAGAGGCTTAAAGGAATTTTTAGTACGTCCTCTCCCAAAGAAAAAAAGGATGCAAAGGAATTAATGAGTTTAGATTTAATGCCCAACTTTAATTGCTAAGTCAGGGCAATTACAGTATAATTCATTAAAATAAAATCCATTCACCACACATATCCAACCCTAGGCTCTTTATGTTTCAGAGACGTCACTTAAATTCACACCACTCAGTGGAAAATAAATGCTACTACTAAGTTTTATTAAAATACTTGTTAATTCATGTCTACCATAATTGAAATATAAGACAAAACATTGCAATTAGCTCCCTACTACAGACTATACAAAGATTTTAATGAACTTTTTTATTTAGTCAGCATGCTAAAAATTAATTTCTCAAACTAAGTGTTCTTATCATTGAGGAAATTGCCTACATGTAAGAACAACCTCTTATCATCATTCAGCGCCTTAAAAAAAACAAGCTTGTGAATATTTCAGACTAATCTTTAATAATTTCCTTTTGAAACCTCTTATTGTGCCAATGTGCTAGACAAACACATGGAGGGAGATACCGAAATAGAATTTAACATAGACATCCCTAACACTAATAAAACTGTTCACATAAAACATGCCTTTGCTCCAGACACACCTTTTATTCTTCCCTCCTTGACCTCTCCACCACACAAAAGGCTCTATTTCCATCTGGTACTATCTTGCTCCAGCAACCTCCTGAAACTCTATCCCCTTTCACTGAATACTAACTAGAAGTGAGATAAAAACTTCATTATCCTAAGGTCTGGAGAGTCTGGGTGCAATATTTTAATTTWAAAAAAAAAAATTAAGACCTGTATAGAGATCACAGGATTCCTGTTATTTCAGAAAAGCAAGCAAAAGACTCTTTTCTCTCTACTAGATTGACAAAAAGGACAGCATACTAATGGACAGGTAAAAATCAGCTATGTCAAGGGACTGCCACACAAAAAAATCCATTATTAATCTACCCAATTCTTTTTCAAAGCATTCAACATCATCTACTGCATACTTTATTTTTGCTTCTCTCAGCTTTCTCTTTCTTCCCCATCTCTTCCCAACTCAAAGAAAAACAGTAAGAGTGACACTACCACAAGTTTCCAGTTCCTGCAGCCTTCATTCCAACACACTCTTTTTCCCACTGATTGGTGCTTTGCCGTATTCTTAGCTGGGTAATTTCCAAATACTCTGGCCTGCACAGAGATGACACAAAGGCTGAGGGTTGTGTTCCAGGAGAACACTTCTGGTTAAGGGACACCTGTCATGGTTTTTTAATGTCACACGTTTCCTCTGAGTTCTTTTCTTCATTTGAAAGCCTGGCAGATTTTGTTGTTCTTTAATGCTTCAGAAAATGTGGATAAAGCAATTTGCAAGTACCTTGTGTATAACTAATTTGAGCTCTGTCTCAGTTGAGATCACAGTGTCTAGAAGAGGCCCCATGTGCATCTTGCTTACATCTGGTTCCAACCAACTTTAGCCTACTGAAGGTTAACTAGGCTTATCTAGACCTCAAAGTGTCTCCTGATGTGAACTACAGACAAAATGGACAACTGCCTCAGGTTAGGAACCTGGATTTTGGGTAACTGAGTGGATGGGAAAAGTTAAGCAACTATGTCCTTTTTTTAAATTGCAGTCTGTGAAAGGAAATTAATTTGTTGTATTATTATAAAAACAATATTTATAGCTTTTGAGTGTGTTCCTCCTTCTGGGATCAAGCTCTCTGCTCCCCCTAGACGGGTGGCCTCTCTCTCCTCTTTCATCTCAAACCTTTATTTTTTTTCTGTCTTAAAAAATGAAGGACCTGACTGACTGATACAAACAGGCCTATTTCCAGATCATATCAACAGCTCCATCTGCCCAAAAGTTCATCTTCAACGCAATTTCCAGAGCAGAGCTCTCCACACCGGGTGCCTGCGATAGTTCCATACATCAAGCACGCTGCTCACAAATGCACCACATGACATTAACAGGGAATACAACTTCCTCTGCAAAATCAAGGGGGAGCAAAGTAATAGAAACTGAAAGAAGATAAAATGTTTTGTAGGTAGCGGAACACCAGCTGATAGCAATTTCTCTTTCAAGCCACAGTGTACTTAATTTATTTATAGGCATTGGGAAAATGTTATTGCCACAGCCCTGTGTAGGAAAATACACTAGAAGTGCCACTTTATAAAAAAGCAGCTCAGAAGCAGAAATATAAAGAAAATGAATAATGTTTCCCTAAATATCAAGTCACATTTCCTGCAACAGAATAATGATGAATCTAGGAGCCAAGTTAGGCAATTAGGAGTGGGAACAACTAAGTACAGCCTATAGGCAGCAGACAGCAATCTCTTATTTAGGAGTTCTATTAATGAAATRTCTAAAGATGAAAAATAGTAACTCATGGTCTTTAAGCCTAAACTATCAAGACCAATATATTTATGTTTCTGATGCTGGGATATATCATTCACATTAACATCCTACTGGTATTTTTCAAATAGACTTGTGCTTTTCATGGCTTTGCTTGAACATGGCTTTTCATGGTTTTACTTTTATCTTATTTGGGATAGCTAAACATAATCTGGATTTTGAGGATAAATAAGTCCATGGGTTTAGAGGAATTTACTATAACCATATGCCAGAGTTCAGAACAGGATTAACAAATCATGGCTACTGGATTTCTTTTAGCTAACACTGACTCCTTAGGCAGCTTTATGGTCTACTGAGAGAGAACCAGACACGTTTTTTGTTAGATGCCAGTGTTTAACACTATGAAATGCAGAGGTTCTTCCCTTTCTATTTTGCAGACTTCTGGTTGTGTCAGCAACCTTTCACTGGTTTTAAATATGAAAGGTCATTACAAAGGTAACAAGCCTAGATGCTGGAGCCTTCACAGCAAAGATGCATTTGTTCTTAGAGAATACATGCATCCTCCTATGCATTTTAACCCCCAGCAATTAAACAAAGGATAAACTCYATGAACACACTGATATGTCACATTAAAATAATTACCATAATGCTTACTTAYATTGCATTAAAGATTGCTGTAATGTGCAATGATCCCTGGGATTGCTCTACTGTACATCCAGTTATCACAGAGTTCTGTTTACTTGTTGTTACGGATAAGATGGGAAATGAGAGACTGATTCAATTGCTCAGCTTACAAATTAAAGCTATCCCAGAAGCAGAACCAACTCATACTGCAGACTTTATTCTACTGTCTTGCCTTGTGGTTAAAGTGAACGTGATACTTCCAGATTTTGGGTCAGCACTTTGTCTGCCTGCATCCCTCTCCTACAGCTGAAGAGGCAGTGCGAGGATGCACATCCATAAAACAATGCTGCTACTGATCTCCTCTAGGTAAAACAGAACAAACTCTCAAACAAAGCTTGCAAGAAGGACAGTGGAAGTAAAATTCTGGTCTTCAGGTTTCCTGTCCCTGCACCTCAAAGAAACGTACATAAATTTGACAAGCCCTTCAAAGCGAGCTGCTGGGCAATAACTGCTGAACACAAACAGGTGTTGATGGAGGAGACCATGGATATATTGCAACCAGAGGACACAGAGAGAAAAGACAGAACGAGATTAAATGACTAAACAACACCAAACTAATTTTAAACATACTATGCTTAGGGAAATTTTTAGTGCAGAACAATGTCATAATATATTTCAAAACCTCTTTTATTCATCTTGCCATGGAGGTTAAAGTAACTTTTAAATGACCAAGGCTGCAAAGCTAGAATGCAAACAATCAGCTTAGAGCAGAAATAATATTATTTCATGCAAATATGTTTAATTTGAAGCAACGAGAAGAGGAAGAAAAATAGCTGTGATTCACTTAGTGTTTGGATGACCTGGGCACTTAGGTTTACAGCAGAGGGAGATTTAATTCTTAAATACATATGCATTGTCATATCTTAGCTAATGAACTGAAAAAGAACAGTTACCTGCTTTTCACTCAAATCTTTCACCTTTGGGTTAGATCACAACCCTTATTCCCATCTGGAGGAAAAAACCAACAACCAACCACTAACATCAAGTACTACATCCGTAGAAAGTCCTCGTGACTCTACGAGAAAGCAAGTGAGATAGGGAGAAGCAGTCAGAGAAAATGGGCCACCTTTTGCCAGTCCCTGTTTACACTCACAGAGGTTTGCAAGCCCATGACAACCATGGTTAGTGCCTATCTTGCAGTGTATGAACATTACTCCCTTCAAATAAAAACCTGTATTTATTTAGGTGGTGCCAAAATGTCTGTCAAGGGTACTGATCCATTTATTTTCCATTCTTTGCTTTGACTGGAAATTTATTTCRAGAAATACCTCCTTCAGCCTTTCTTCTGTGCTTTCAATGGAATTAGCTGGTTTTCTTTAATCAAAACACAATCACAGAATCACAGTGCTAGAATGGCAGTTCTGGGAAGGATGCTGGTTCCATTCCCCTTCACCATCACTAGATCAGCTACCCACGAGTCATTATCTGCAAGACATTTGTCTAACATGTTCCAGAACACCTTCCAACAGTGTCTTGACACCCTCTTTAAGATCTCTCTCCCAATGCTTAAAGGCTAAAATTAATCTTCTTTGCCACAGTGTAAAAATATCGCTCCTTGTGGTATCCACAATGGACAGAGAACAAGTCCTCCACTTTGCAGCTAACTTTAGGTATTTGAAAAAAAGGATTTGTGCATTGTTTTGGTTGTTGCTGTTTCCTTTGTTTTTTCTTCTCTCCTTCAGTCTTTCTACACAAATGACATTTTCTGCAACTCTGATCATCCCTGTTACTTTTCTCTGGGTACTTTCCAGTTGATTCACAGTGCCCAAGAAGGCTGGTACTCAAATCTGGACAATTTTTTCCAGCCAAGGCCTTACTGGCACTGCTTAGAGGCGAAGGATTACTCACAGTTACACATGCCAGTACAACATTTGCCTTTTTTTGCAGCAGAATGACATTGTTGACTCATGTTCTATTTGTAAACCATTATAATCCCCTAGCCTTTTGCTCCAAATTTATTACTGATTGGTTTTTGTCCTGTTTTGTGCAGATGATTGTTCCTACCTAAGAACTTTGCATCTGCCCAGACTAAATTTAGCCTTTGTTTTCAGACCATTCCTTAAAATTTTTAAGGCAACTGAAAATTTTATTGCTGTGCTACATTTAATAAGCAAACTAACTTCAACATCCATATTTTAATTTAAATAGTAAAGAATGGTAAATGTCAAAAAGTGGCAAATAATACTGGGCCCGAAACAGATCACAGAGGACTGCTACTCAATTTATCCTTCCAGCCTGCCATTGAACCACTGACAGCTACTACCAGAATGTAGTTTTCCAACTGATTTTGTACCTACCTCATAATTATTTCTTTTAGACAATAATTCTTTAATTTGCATATAAGGCAGTAATGGAAAGCAAAGTCAAAAACCTTATTAAAGTCAAGATACGTGATACTGCAAAYTTATCCCTGAGTCTCAAGGCCTGTAAATGTCACAGAAGAAAATGTTTAGTTTGACATCCATACCAGCTTTATTCACTCCCTTATCTTCTTGATGCTAACAAATATTTGCTTTAGTATTTATCTTAATATGGGKTTTTTTTTCTCCAGGATTTTAGGTTTAACTCACAGGATACATTTTCCCATTTTCTTGCTTTTCCTAATCTTAAAAAATACACATGTTGCTTGTCTTCTCCCAGTCTTCTATAATTTCATAACTTTTCAAGGATAACTTTTAGTATCTCAAATTATTTCAGCCAATTTCCTTAAACCATAGATCAATTCCATCTGATTTGCAGATTTGTAATTTACACAAGCCTGTTCTTTCCCTAATCCGGAATCTTACACTCCAGCTGAAGATATTAACTACAGTTGCCACCTGGTCTTAGCAGCCCTTTCATGTAAAATCCAAAGCAAAGCCAGGTGCCAAAGCTTTGACCTTCTCAGMAGTGCCTTTACATAAGCATCTCTCCCCACTGAGCCACCATTTTTCTTGATTTCTTTTTTTTCTTCTAATACACTTGTAAAAAATTGCTATTCCTAAATTCTTGCCCAAACATCTCATTTTATACTTGGCTTTCTGGGTTGGGGCTACCACTTGTGCTCTCTTAAGAGCTCCACTTAGCTGCACTTTCTGTAGATAACCTCTTGCCACTGCAGTCCCTAAGAGCCTTGTMATTAACCAAGTTCCTGCCTTTGGATAATTCCCGGTTGTTCTTTCTACACTGAGCAAATGCCAATTATCCTTATTTTTCTTCTTCTAATTTCTGCCTTACCCATTCACAGTTTACTGAAATCTGATTTTGAAATAACTTGTCTTTATTTTGGTGTTTTTCTCTTCCTACAAATTCTCCATTATGCATTTTTACAGCCATTGCCACTCTGTCTTCTACTTTTATTCTCCACAGGAGTTCCTGTTTTTCAGCTAGAACCAAATGACAGTGATCACYCACTAAGTGACAAGCACATAAACATGTTTAAATACTGTTCAAACTACTCCTCTGACTGGCTAGTGATTTAAAGGTCACTCTGGCATGCAAATGCTATACCATGGAGTATYTAAGTCAAATAATATTTCAAAGCTKGAAACTTTGCCCCTGATTGGTTGGGCCTTCTTAAATCAGAATACAGACCAAAGCTAGTTTGGATAATACACTGGGGTCTCTCTTGCAGCAGATGAGGAAGGCAGCTTTGCAGGCACGTATTTTCCACACACACTTCATTTTTAAAGGCCCAGGTAGGTTACCAGAAATGAACTGCTATATACTGAACTGAAGCAAAAGGAATGAGACCTCTGCTCCCTAAGTGATGCCAAAGAGAGCAGGGTTGGGTTCTGTGATATTCCCCCAAAATGCACTGATTTCAGTGGAGGCTGGATGAGCATGGGGAGGCATGAACTTCCCWTCGAAAATCATGTCTTCTTCAAATGAAATAAGAGATATTAAAAGAAAGCCAGCACCATTATTGACAAAACTAACAAGTGCTCCCCAAGTGCTAATAAAATTCTAGCCAAGCAGCCTATCGATCACTGCCTCCCTTCAGAGCACATCAGCCCTAATGCAATCACACACAAGGACCCCAGTGCTGTCACTTCTCGTGCCATATTTAATGACAAAATTGGTTGCTTACAAGCTTATAAGGAATTTAATATCACGCTTCTGGCATGCAAAAAGAACCACGTGCATCTGCTTGGGTATAAGCAGCCATATGTGCTCGAAATGCCTTTGATGGGAGACAGTATATTTCATGAGCTGCATCTCAGCCATTGTTTTTGGTTGATTCAGTTAACATGTTCTAAAATTGGACTGATTTACTGAAGATTTACAAACATAATTCATGTGCACTTGCACTATGAATAAGCCTCCAAAACTAATTCAAGCACAGTCAAAAAATAAATTGCAAAATAAGTTATTCAATTGAAAGCTGCCATCTGAGGCACTGTAATAGAAAACATTTATTATAAAACTAACATATATTTGTGACTAGAGATGTGTACGGTACTAAACATCTCTTTGCAAGGAATTTATTCAGGCTTTTCTGAAAGAACATCTTAACTGGGCTAACAGAAAATTACATGTTCAAAAATAATTGCAGGTTCTATGATTTTTCACCCTGCATCACAGGCTTCCCATTTTCACTCTTTTTGTTTTAGAGGGCTTATGAATTTTAGGAAAACTTCTTTTCTGCACAGCTGCAGATGGGCATTTCTGGAGTCTGGATTTGTCATTTAAACACTGGAAAGACACAGGTACAATTTGATGTACTGATGCAGAAGGAGAGGAAGCATTGATACCAACACATTCATCTCAAGATATAATCCTCTAAATTTGACAAATTCACTTTCACAGGGCTGCTGGACTGTGAAAGTCATAGGCTGTGCTATGCTGGAGGCCTCAATCCACTCAAAAGCAGTGTTTCCTCTTCAAAAGTGAGGGTATTTTGCTAGTTCAGCCTTTCATTAGTGCTCAAGGGGACCTCTTTGAAATTAGAGTTCGTGTCTGTAATTGATAATGACAGCCAAGTCTAAATGAGGGTGTCTGACATTAGAGGTAGTCATTGATAGGTCCAATTCAGGCAGATAAAGATTTTCACAGTGCAGTGGAATAGGGATTTTGGAATTCTTAAATTTTTTGTATTCCCTCCTCTCCCAGGGCAGATAAGGAAAGCTCTGTAAAGGAATATCCCTGTCGATATTTCCCAGTTACTGGGGAAGAGGACTGGGAATAGACAGTGAAAAAAAAGACAAAGGCTGGAAGACATGGGGGAAAGATCAGACTATTTCTAATCAGGAACTTGTTTTCCTGAAGCTTGGAACATTTGGGATTGCTACCACCAGCAATGGGTAAAATTGTAGCCTGTTTCTAGCCAGGCCTCATGCCTGAGTGCTGAAGGCAGGGCTGAGGTAGGGGACTCAGGCCAGCTCCATCCACTGCAGTCATCTGAGACTGTCACAATCCAAATGGAAAGGGTGGAACAGACAATTCCATAGTTCAGTGGACTGAACTTGTATTAAGTTGTATTAAGCTTGTTTTAAGCTTGTTTTAAGCTTGTATTTGGGGAAAAACCCAGCACTAGAACAGAATCAGATTTTCCCCCCTCCTCTTACAGTGTCCTACAGCAATGTTGTTAGTAACAATGGCAGCTCGATGGTTTAAACATGTTTTCATTCAAAGCTTATGCATCTGCAACACAAAGTGCATCCCATTACTTCCACAGTTCCTATATGCMAGGTAACAATGCTTTAAAAAAAGTCATATGGTAAATTGGACACTGTTCCAAACTGCTTCCAGCAATTTTAGGGCTGGATTTTAGCAGAAATTTTCAGTAACTTGCACTTTTTTATTTAACAGTTTTCAATTAACATAATCCATAAAGTCTTAATGAGTTAATTTTCTGGCAAGTCTGAATAGGTGTAGAATATCAGACACRTCTCAAAATCTCTGACTTGAGAAGGTTATGCAAAACTTTTTCCCTGATTCCCTCTTTTCTTTCTCCAAAGTGGATAAAGAAGACTAGGAAAGTATGCCAAGTTAGCTGTCAAGCTCCTTAAGAATTCTCAAATGACCTTGTCAGGAAAAAAAACCCCAACTCTTTGATTCATATTTCAAAATCCTGACTAACCTGCCCCTTTTACTCTTCTGCTTTCTTGCTTCTGTGACTGTGACAGAATCAAGTTCAATATTAATGACCAGCAATCATTTCCAGGCTACAAACTCTCCTGCCTTCTGCAGCCCCAGTGCCTCGTTAGCTCGGCTCCATCGGGAAGGTGCTCACCTTTGTATTGGTTTCCCATGGGTTATAGAGGAAAGCTGGGCTGGCAGCTGGGCTAAAAATAAACTCTGATCAYTCAAGTGCCCTCCGAGATGCAGTTGAACCATACAAGTTGAGTTCCCTTGGAAAGGCCTGTTATCCRAAGACACCTCGTGTGACTCCCTGTGAGTGGTTTCAGTGAAAGCCATGAATGCTTTTTTTACAAAACAAGGTATTTCTTTTCTTGAGACAAACACTCAGGTATTTCCCTCCACGCTGCAAGCAGAAAGCAGACAGCTCGATTACACTGCTATCGCTTTTCAAGGCGCAATTAAATAATTCATCCTGCTGAATAAAGCTAGCTTTTTGTGAGAGTTGGTTGAATGCAGCAGACTTCTTTAAAAGATGCAAATGAAGTACAAGYCCAGAAGCAGAGCTCTGCCGATTTTCAAAACTTCTGACTACTGTTGGTTTTCAAACCTGTTAAACACAGGGAATCCTCCAGTTGCCTTTGTGCGATCCCTTCTGGCAGGTGCTTCCCCCCTTCAGTTACTTCTAACCCTGCCCTCCCACCTCCTTCAGCCTGGCTCCACGTAGAGACTTCRCAATTAGAATATTCAAGCAGGATTTTAGATTTAGAATTGAGAAGTAGATTTTTAATATTAAAACCTTGTAACCAAAGAGTGGATGTTCACACAAAAGAGCTTTAGCTTGGTGACACCAGACTCAGATTTCCTATAAAACCCAAAATCTGCTTTCATTCACCCACTGGAGAAGCTTTTTCTCTTCAGTAACTAGGAAGAACCTTGGTGATGCAAGGTTAAAATTTGCCTTTGGGATATCTCTCAAAACAACAATTGTGTGGTGAGAACACAGAGCTGCTACTGAATTCACAGGAGCAAGCTAGGGCTCCTCACCACAGGATCTGCACAGGCTGTCTGGATGTAAGAATCCCAAAGAACACAAAATGAAAGCTTTTCTATCTTCAAAACCATACAAGAGCATAGGGGGCATTTAAACACCCCAAAACCAAAAGGAACAACATAGGAAAAAAAAATATAAGAGCAGGGAGAATGGAAAAGTAAAATCAGATTAAACAATTGTCTTGCAGCTCATGTTGTATAAAAGATCTGGAACAAATTCTTCTGACTATTCTTTTTCCTCTGTGTGGAAAATTACAGAAATTAAACCTCTGGTGCAAACATCTGGGAAAGAGAAAGCTTCCCTTCCTTCATTTCAGCACTTTCTATTTCAATGCCACTCTCTCTATATGCATATATATATAGTATGTATACATTTACACACATATACATACCTACATGTTTCTATAAACTGAGGATTATTCTTGTCAGCATCTGATTCATAAGGTCCAAAGACACAACACATTATTTCATTTTTYGTGTGACAAGAACATAGGGATCAGTGGCTAAAGACTCACATCGTCTGTGTATATGTAAGTAAACTAATCAACAGTTTTAGAACAATTTTTTTCAATTTTTTTTTTTTTTGGTGCAATAAATCTCTGTAGAAAGGTTTGAGTGGCTATTTTTAACGTTCTAGCCAGGGTGAATTTTGCCACAGCCAAGAGTAGTGACCTCTGTCAAAAAGAAGGATCTATTGGCCAAATAAAATCCATTTGTAAGATKTAAGTGAGAAAAAAGGAGTGCACAGATCCTTGTGCAAGGCAGAGTGCCCTGCTCAGACTGCATCACTCAGTCGGCATTCTGCTTCCTGACCAGAGGTATCTGTGGTGTCAGAGAAACTCTGCACTGAAAGAGAAATGATCCTTTCTTTTCAAAGAGACAGAAATCTTCCACAGACATCTGACATATCCCTTCAAGGTATCCATGTGTGACTTTAGATTCTCTACAACCATTTGTGGCTTTGCCCAGAGTCAAACATCTCAGTAACACAATAAACAGGGCRGTTTTAAAGGATGTCAGTTCAAAATCTCTCTGCAATACTTTGCCAGGATTTACCTTTTTGTTTTTCCTCTTGGGAAGACAAAGGGTCTCAAGGCCTCTGAAAGTGGTAGGAGCATAAGTTCCATTTGAAGTCAATAGGATTTGTAATCCTAAATCCCTCAAATGCCTTTGAAAACCTCTGTGGATATGTGTCTCGACAAAAACATCAACTTTGCCTTTCCTTTGACACTGAAGTTGCATTTCCATAAAGACAGAGAATCTACACTCTTAAGCTCTAACCTGTATAAGCCCCCAGTGATATTCCTGCAAGCTACAGACAATACAAGGAACATGTTTGGCAATGAAATATAGAAATAGATGTAAAGTGAAATTTTCAAAAGCACCTTCAGGGACTCCCAATGAGTATTTTCTTCCTGAACACTCCAGTAATCCTGAATTTCTTTTTTCTGGTTATGGCTATTGTTTCCAGTGCTATCCTGGACACAATTTGAATGCTTTTCGATTGGGTTTTTTCTATCCTTTGATGGCCGGCCCGGCAATTTTTGAAGTACTGCCATAACTTAAAAACTCACCAAGACAAAGTGCAAAATGCCATTTACAGAGCCTGCATCTGAAACAGCAGCACATACATAACACCATTTTATTTTTAAAATCAGCCCTGAAATTCCTACATTACAGCTGGCTTCAAAAAATTGGCCCCTTGAGTGTTAGGAAATGTAGTAGTTACATTTATGACGTTAATTTAGCAAAGCCTTTAACATGAAAGAAAACGAATGCGAAGATACCTGTTATTGCATGTTAAACCAAGATTCACGGTCACAGAGAATCTCTCTGAGCATATGCTCCATCATTGAATATAAAGTGGAATGGATGGGGATTGAAAAACATGGTGAAAAAATACAGAGATGACTCAAACTCTTATACATAAACCACCTCAAGCTGTGACTAAATTGGGAATGAGATGTAAGTATGAATATAGCTCTCCACTAATGCACGGGACAGACAGAGGAAAGCAGGCATAAAGTATATGGGGATATCACAAAACAGCAGAAAACAACCACAAAATGTGTACTAACTTTACCTTGATCAAATGGCTTGTTTGGATTCCAGTTTCTGAAATAGTCATCCTGAATGAGAATAAAGAAAAGAAAACTCAGGAAAAATATAATCAGATTTTTCAGTACAATTTTAGACAAGTAAACTACAAATGGATCGACTCAGGTTTTGATTCTAACATATTTAGCTCAAATCAGATAAGACTATCAACAGGTTGTGTCCTAAAGAGTGGCAAATGCAGGTTACAAATTAAAGAATAAAACGTCCTTGGACGTTTGRAGCACCTTGAATTTTTCTTCTGGATTGTTTTTCAAAGCATGCCAATTATTAAATATTTTATAATAACTCTATATTATTTCATATAATCTACAGTCCTTGACAACACAGAGTATATTGTTCAGACAGCATAACATGATCCACACCATCCTGATGTGGTGAAAGGTCAACAAAGTAAATTCAAAAATACTTATTTCCATTTGGACACATGCAAATCACACTATTGTGAAAGAACAGAAATACAGCGGTAATATCACTAAAGTACACTTAAATATCACTGAAGTTGTACTTAAAGTACAACAACATCCAGGAGCACCTGCACTGAATATTTTTGTCACTGTTCCCACTATTATATTTTAAAAATCTTCTGAAATCTGATGTAAAGAGATCATTGTGCTGTGAGTCTTGCAGTTCTGTTTTACGCAATTCTCACTGGATTTTACACTGGAGAAGGCAGGGACTGTCAGAGTGCCTGGCCAAATAATGATTCTGTTGCAAACTCATCTCTCTGCAGAAAGAATGGAAAACTTGTCCATGTGGTGGATCAATTTGTGTTCTGTGTACTTAGAAAATATTTATCTAAAGGCAAAGTTTTCCCTGCTTCAGAATGCCATCAACCCCAGTCCTGAAGAACTTGGGATTCAAGCCCAACTGATACATCAGTTTCACCATATTCTGTATATCCCACTTGTGTCCTCTTTGAGAGGATGTGATAAGAACAGAATAATCTATTTGAGGTGAGGAAGCATAGAAAATCCCTATAACACTGTCATATTTTTCTGCATATTAATCTTTGTTTCCTTTTTAATATAGCCAGTGTTCTATATTCATTTCCTGAGGGATGCCACTAAAGAGATGTATTCATCAAGCTGTCCAGAATGACACCAAGATTTCTTTTTCCTGCCAGGACAGTAACTAAAAGCCCATCAGTGTGAATAAGACATCTAAATTATTTCTTCCATAGGGCTTTGTTTACCATTTATCTCCAGTACACTGAATTTCATGTGCTCCCATGCTATCCAGTCACCCTAACCTGGGATATTTTGGAGACTTGGAAGTCAGAATGACTTTCTTTATGGGTTCAGAACAGCCTGTTAGGGGAGGAGTGAGGAATCCATACCCTCAGTGAACACCAGATGAACTTTCTGAACACTATGGACAGCATGGAGAACCATGGATTGCTCTCCTGCTCTTCTTTGCCTGCTCTGGGGCAGGAAAGCATGGGCAAATGCTGGGCTGGATCAAATTCTGCATGGCTAACAGGAGGAAATGCATTTTTTTTACAAATATATTCAAGCACGGTGTCTATATTGACTTCATGGACAGTGATAATGTTCCACAATAACAGCAAAGACTATTATTCATAATTTATTTCAGATACATCAAAAGTATCCATATTTTTTTCTTCACAAGTACAGAGTTTGGCACCAGAAATAGAATCACAGACTTGCCTTTGAATTCCACAGCTTTGTTAATAAAAAAACCCCTCACGGTTATACAGTGCTTTGTAATTGGTGATGATGTACTGCTAAATTCACCAGGCATTAATCACTTTTCAGAATGTGTTGGATTTTCAGCCTTTTCAGCAGAAGAATTTTTTCAGCAACAAAATATTCTTTCTTTGCCTGCTTACATTTTTTCCAAGGTGTTGCTTTGCTGCTGGGTTTTCAGCATGAGAAACTGTTAAATAATTCAACTCCCAACAAAGATTTCTTATGCTGGTAGCATATGGAACCAGTTTTGAAATAGGGATTGGAAAGGGGATTTAATCTCAATTTCAGTGTCAAAGGAATATTTTACAAAAAATGCACCTTCCTCAAAAAATACCTACAAAACAACCATCTCTTCTGTAGATCTATTATTTCTCCTTTTTTTCTTCATGCAGACCTTTTCAATATTCCATTTTGAAAATTGAAACTATGTTTATTTTAGAATGTGCCTGAAACCACAGTATGATAACATAGAAAATACACAAGAAAAAATGCAGGGGAAAAAACCCTAAAAGGTGGAATAGAGAAAACCTTCGAGATTTTCAATATATAAACCCCATTATTATTTATAGGAGTAAATAATGACTACACATACATTAGAGCAATAAAGTCAATAGCAGTTCAGAATAACTTATGCCAGTTGGACAACTGTCCTGGTTTCAGCTGGGATAGAATTAATTTTCCTCTTAGCAGCTGGTACAGTATTGATTTAAGATGAGAATATTGTTGCTAACACACTGATGTTTTAGCTGTTGCTGAGTAGTGCTTACAAGCCAAAGACTTTTCAGTTTCCTGTGTTTCTTCAGTGAGGAGCAGCACAAGGAGCCAGGGGGAGAATGGCCAGGACAAGTGACCTGAACTGGCCAAAGGGATATTCCATACTTTAGAGCATCATGCCCAGGATATAAACTGGGATGAGCTGTCTGGGAGGGCTGGAGGACCAGCTGGGCATTGTACTGGGCATTATTTGTCTTTCTCAGTGTTTATTCCTCTCTCTTTATGATTATTATATTTCAATTATTGAGCTGTTCTTATCATAACTCACAAAGTTTACCTTTTTTTCCCCCAATTCTCCTCCCTATCCCAGCTGGGTAAGGGGGGAGGGTGTGGGTGTGAGGGAGCAGCTGTGGTGCTCAGTTACCAGCTGGGATGAAACCACAACACCACAAAACATAGCACCAGGGTTGCACTTCAGCACCGATCCCAGCAAGAACTGAGACTGAGGGGGTATGGTGAAATTCACCCTGTGGATATGGCTGAGCAGAAAATCTGTGCCACATTTAAACACACACCTAAAGCTCTGACGTGGAACCAGGCAGGGCTTTGTGCCAGGACTCTGTAAGGTGCTGAGATTTATAACAATATCCTCAAATGACTTTTGTTAGAAGGTGGAACTCTGAACATCTTGAAAGGAATACATCATTTCACTCTAACTTCTTCCAACAGAGAACCAGCATATATATATATATATATACAGAAATACAATTGACTTGATTAAAGAGATTTAAATTTCCCATACAATAAAACACCTTCCTGGCAGAAAGAAATCTATGCATTTCTGAAGCTTTCTGCTTGGACAGATACTAATGTGCTTAAAACCCCTTAAGCCTTCTCTAACAAATGAAACTCACGTCATTTTCATGTTAACATGTTAATTAATCAATATTAACACATTAATAATTAACACGTATTAATACTTTCCATTTATAACAACATTAACAGCTGATCGTAAGAGCTGAAAGTATAGAATGAGTTATGATATATTGTAAATATTTTTATTCACTCTATGGATATTTACAAGTTAAAAATGAAAAACCTACCTCAACTTCCTGAACACGTAAGCATTACAAATGAAAAAAGAAAAAAGAATGAAATAAAGCAATATAAAATTAGGTTAACATTCATCAATTTTCTCCTTGGTGGCCTTTTAAATGTGAAATCACTTATTTCAGATGACCTTCACCCCCAAATGAAATAATTTTCTCTCTCTCTTTTCTGCCCTTTCCACCTCTGCTGCCATGACCCAGTTTTTATCTGCTGCACTATTAGCCAAATGCCATTCCATTAACATGTTTCTTTCTCATAGAGCACCAAAAAAAGGCCCTTTCATTCCCTTTTGGCAGGCAAAACCACCAGAATGTGTTTTTCCACACACTCATCCATACATATTTAGCATAAGAGAGATGTAATTTAATTTTTTTCCTAGCTGACTTTAAAGAGTATTTATTGGATAGACTTTGAAGGGAATGCAAAACCAGGCACAGATCCACTTCAATACAGCAGGTGACAGCAACCGAGAAATAGTTTTGATGAACAAATATTTGAAAATATCTTTCTTCTTGCATAGAATTCACACTTTGAAGGTTTTGCCTATGGCTCAGTGACTGCATATGACTAAGTCAATCTTTTAATTAACTGAGGGGACTCTGCACACCTAAAATCACCCATGAAAAGAGAACTGATACTGCAAGCCCAGGCTGGATCTGACTCCCTTAGCTCAACTTGTTTAAGAGTGATATGTTGGCCTGGCCTCTGCAACTGGCTCCTGATGGACTCCGAGACTCACATCACAGATTAAATGTTCAACTTCCACTTTCAGGAAAAGAAATCTGACTCCTGTCAAACTGGCCCCAACCCAGTTCTTGAGGAAATGTTGAGTTCTGTTCTGTTCTCACTAGATGTAGGGTAAGGCCTTTGGCAAGATTCTTTTCTGCCCCTTTATAAAATCTATTGCCTGCCTGGGGTGGGCAACAGCCTGAGATGGCAAGGCAGGGAACCCAGAGGCCCTTGCACAGAGAGCAGCTCCCTTGTGACTTCCCCCACCTCAATTAAACTGCAAGACTTGCGACAGGAGCTGCCTTTTCAGTTCTGCATCTGTTCACCACTTAGCATCATGGAACCCTACTTCTAGGTTTTACCCTCAGGAAATGTAACTTAGAATTCTACCAGTTATCATCATAACAAATGGGGGGAAAAAAGAAGCAAATATAAATTGCTAGACTTGAGCCTCAGTTCTTTATTGCATTTTTATTATTTTGATTTGAGCAATCAAGAGATGAAAGGAAACACAATTGCACAGAATCACAGAGTTGGAAGGGACACACCAGGATCATTGGGTCCAACCCTTAAGTGAATGGTCCACATGGGGATTGAAACGGTGACCTTGGCATTCCTAGCACCATGCTCCAAAATCCATTTTGCCACATCATGCATAATAAATAGTTGTTTCTTAACAGGAACAAAATATTCTTTTATCATTCAATACATAGGTGTCAAATCCAACCAACATAGATTGATGTGCCATCAACAAAATCCATCAAGAGAATAATCATATCTTAAACTAAGTATGCAAAGGGCATGTTAAAAAGTACTGGTTTAACAGTTCATTAAAAGTTTATAACAGTCAGAACTTTCAAAAATCTCATTCATCAGAATCCATAGACTCATCAGAATTCATAGATTGGGTTCTGATTTGCAAAAAAATCAAACCTTGAACTTGGGTCTGATACAATTTCCTATTAAGTCATCTCAGAAAAGTCAGCAAATAGAAATTGTCCTTAAGACCAGGATATTAATACGAGACTGCTCTTCTCTCCTATTACCCCTCATATCGCTACAATAACAATGCAGTTTAAAAAAAAATGAAATTAATGGCAAAACCAAACAGATTTATCCTCCTTTCCCCTACCAACTAAGAAAGTAAACAACAGCTTCTTGCTCTCCTGAAGTTTAAGTATTAAAGTTATTCCCACTAATCCTACTCTTTTGTCACTTTGAATTTAGTTATTACCTAAGTCTTGATATTTTGGAAGAGTTAATGAAGCATGGATAATTTAACACACAAACACTCTCTATACTTTATTTACTTGTCAAAAAGAAGCTCTTGCAAGATGCTCTTATTTATAAATACAGCCAAACATTAACTAAATGGGTTCATAAATATTTATATTTGTTGCATTAATTGAGCTTATAACTTATTTGTATGACTCAAGCAGAAATGAGATGCTGACTGAAAACATTCCACAGAAAATCCCCCTTCTTTTGTACCTTTCAGAACTGGCACAGTTCAGTTTGCTCCCCAAGGCCTGGGAGGATCCCACAGAACTGGAGGAGCCTGTGAGGTGCAGTCATCAGGAAACGCTCATCACAGATCCCTGCTGAGGAAACTCCTACACAAAGGGAGCAACCCCAGGATGGACAGAGACCCCTGAGGGGGTAACCTTCATCCCCAGCTTCTCCCAGCCAACATGAGTTTAAATTTCTAAGTATCTCCAGGAGGGACATTTATTAACACTGCTTTGCAGCCTGCTTAGTATTTTCCTCTTTCACCTTCCACCTACAAATAAACCTTTTACCCTCTTAAGGACCAGCTGGGAAAAGTGGTAATTACCAGCTCATTGCTTTTTTTAAAATTATCTCCAGAAAGATGCAGCTGCATTTTCTGCCTCTCTACCTTGCAGTGCAGATCATTCCAACACCAAGCAGTGCTAAAGCACCAGCTGCTGCTTGCTAAAGTCAATCTAGCCCATCATAAATATGTCCCCAAGGCCTATTGCCTGTTTTAAGCAAATAGCTTGTGTCAGCAAATTACACATTATTTATTTATCTATTTATTTTTTTATTTGCTTAAGAGGAAGAGAAAATATTTTACTCACTGAGCAGTTCAGTGAACAAAGCTTTCCCAATGAGATCTCTGCATTAAGACATCTCTAACCAATCCTCTGCTCTCTCTGTCTCTCCCAGGAATCAGAGAACTGCATCCAAACAGGATGCTTTGGCTTAGTGAATTAGTAATGATGGTGCTCGAGATACTTACCTTTAAATTTTGTATGGGAAAGCTTTAAGGTTAGTGAGAAATGTCCCAGAAAGGCCAGGAATACAGGGGTTTACTGAAAGAGCTCCCAACATTAAGTGGTAACATTGAGAGAATCCAAGACAGAATGAAGCAGTGCCACTTGTAATGAAAAGTCTGAGGATGTGAGGACCTGCCTAGAATGCTAAATCATTAATAAAAATACAATGGATTGATAAAAATATAACAATTCATATTGGATTCATATATAATGCCAAATACATTAATACTGGTTTATTAATAACAATATAAAATTAATAAATACATATCCTAATAAGTCCTCAGACATGCATGGCATCAGAAGGATCCTTGACCAGGCATTACAATCTCAGATGTCCCATAAAACTCAAATGCTCAGCACATAGACTTTCATACAGATACCACTAATATGCAAAAATAACTTCTTCTGACCATATTAATGGCCCAGAATGTTACTGAGTTTCTTATTTTCAAATATTAAAACGGTTTCTTGTGCTGTGTTAGGAAAGAAGATTTGCCGCTCCTGTTTTGCTGAAAGACTTTTCCAGAAGTTTCCATGAGCAACACTGAGGAAGTGGCAGGTGAAACTTTCAGGATAGACTTTCTTTATACATGCTTACAGTCATTCATTGGGGTCGCAAAAATTTAAAAAATGAAATAAAAATATTTGGTAAAAATTGAAAGATATTCCTTACCTCTGAGCCCATATCARCTAGAGTAAGAATTCTCATTCTTTACAACTCAGTCATTTGGGCTTTTACGCAGAAATCTTCCAGCTGCTCCACTGGGTTTTGCAGTTGGTTGTTTTTGTTGGGATTTTTGGTTTTGTTCTCTTTTTTTTTTTTTTTGTGTAAAAAGACAAATATAGTAAGAACCAAAAATATTTCTWACAAAACCCCAAACCACTCCGTGTTTGCCCACGAGAACGAAGCCGGAGGGTGCGTCTGCAATGGCGAGGGCAAACAGATGCTCRTTTCCTCTGCTCGTGCTGCAGGCAGGATGAAGGAGGGCCAGCTGCGAGCCAGCAGCGCCGTGCCAGCACACATGGCTGATGGAACCGAGATATTTGGGTGGCTGGAACAAACACACAACTGTCTGTGCTGGCCTGCGCCGAAACGTCTAAAACTGGGGGGGAGTGGCAGGRGAAAAGTGCCTTGGTCTCATTATTCTTTGCTCTCCCTTCTGGCAGACTAACTTTAGAACCACAATTCACTTCTGCCTGAACCCTTCCCCTCATTAGCATGTGCTAAAGAGCCTGTTGCCCCTGCTTGAATTAAATAATTCTCTCTAACTTCGCGTTCATAAAGCTTCTCACACTCTGGTGTGTCCCGCCGGTCACACCAGGTTATGCTGCAGGCAGTAAAGCTCTCACACGCCTAGAAAGGTAAAATTCCCAAGGGATGGACTCACTGATCCTTGCTGAGCTGGATGTGCTGTACTGTCACAGGTGCTACAACTCCAAGGCCAGATGAAAAACTGGGATGGGAATCATTAGCTCCCACTTTACCAAACTGAGCAGCACCTAAATGAACAGGAAGGAGGAGGCAGAGCCAGAGATAACAAAAATATATTCCCCCTCCTTCCAGGTGGAATTCCTTAAAGCAGCATTATTTCTGATCTCTGAACTAACACTATGCCTGAATTCCCAGCTGGATATCCAGGTTAATTCACTGCCTCTGGCGAGCCTTACAAGGTTTCAACTAATGCACAAAAATAACAGGAGTGCCCACCGTGTAAAATGAAGATTCACAGGTGACAAYCTGGCCTAATGATGCTTTCTCACATGATCATTTGTTTGTTTTCCACTTATCAAAACCATTGTGCCTTTACCTCAGTTTATTATCGCAAATATTGGTGGGGAATGGCCCCCTGAGGGTTCTCTATAGAGAGGATAGCATTGTTAATAAATCATATTCTCAACGGGGGTAATGTTGAAAACAAACCTTGAAAGGAGAGCGGCTAAACTCTTTCCTCATTTTAATTTTCAGTCAAAAACTCAAATTACATGCTTAGAAAGCAATTGTTTTTAGGCAGCTTGAAAGCCAAACACATTAAGCTTGAAGGTTATAAAGCCATTGGCAATGTGACTTCACTTTCAGTACCCTTGTTGCTTTGACAGTACATCTGCAGTAGCTGTTTTTGACACAATCACTGGTTCTTTTCAGCTGATCATTTGGGGGTTGTATCTGCAGAACAACACCCACATAAAAAAATCTCATGCTACCATTGCTTTCACATACGAGAACTGCTTTACACTGAATAACAATTTGCATGATGATTAAACACATAGTTATTTCTTGGCTTGTTTTGCAAGAAGTRTTCAGAAATTTGTTCTGAGTCATGTGATTTTTTTTTTTAAATTTACCATTATGGGAATAATATCTTCATGAGATAAAGCGATAATTCTCCTAATATCAAAGTTACAAAATAAAAGTTAGGAATAAAATACTGATATTCCACTTAGATATAYAAATCTCAGTGGTCAAAACATACAAGGCAACAAACAGCAGTTGAATGAAATCAACTTATCAACTAAATATCAACTTCGATRTTTAGTGTCACAATTTTCTGAGATCTATAGAGACAATTAAACTAGTTGCTRTGTCCCAAGTCTTTCAAATACTTCTTTAAATGCATAACTAATGACTGTAAAGAGACCGTAAGAATTATATTGGATTATGAGCAATGCCTGGGAGCACACAGGCATTTCTTTGTACTTCATTTGGAGCTTCAAGGAAAACCTAGTTCCAAGTATTGTTGAGAAGAACCTCTGCAAAAGGTGAAATCAAACGTGCTGCTGTTGAAAAGGACAACTTTGCAGCCCTTTAGTCAGCTTTAGCCAATATTTGAAATTTCTTAGAACCGCATCAGGAAGAAGCAGCCATGGGCAACCAGTCCATGACACAACCAGCTGCTGAGTGTGGGAGACAGTTGTGCACATTTTAGATCAGAAACTCTGTGAGCCATTACAAATGTGCAGTTTCCATTCCAGTTYATAACATCATTTTCTTAATTGTCTTGGACATTTTATCCATTCTAAAAAAAAAAACAAAAAAAACCCCACAACATCAAAAATCATCATGCAAAACTGAGGGCAGGTTAATGGGAGCAAACCAGTGAAAAATGTGCAGCAGCTGCTGCAAACAGAAATGCTGCTCTCCCTCAGAGRAGGGCTCCTCATTTTAGTTGTCACCAACAACTTGAGCATCCAGTAGGTTATTTTAAATACCTTGATCAGTTTATAAAATCTATAATATGATGAAGATTTCCATAATAGTTGGAGCTGGTTGATTCAGTCATCATAGAGTCACAAAACGGTTTGGGTTGGAAGGGACCCTAAAGGTCACCCAGTTCCAACCCCTGATGCCACCCAGTAGTTCAGGTTGCTCAGGGCCCCATCCAACCYGGCCTTGAGCACTTCCAGGGATGGGGCACCCACAGGTGAAGTCCCTTCATTCAAACAAAGTTCTTCATGACTCTGTTTTGTTACTGACAGACTTGTGTTATCCCTACCCATTTCCTGAAAAATCATTGGAGGTGCACGAACCTAACTTTTTCACTGACAGCTCCTCATCAATTTATTACACTGATTAAATAAGATTTTTCTGAATATTAAGAAACTAATTTTCTGTGTCAATTGTAAGGTAACAATAAGTTACCTTTCATCAGTGATTGCTACTTGCCATCTGGCTGAAGCAATAGTATTTTGTAGAGAAACAGGTTTTGTTGGAATGGTATTTCAAAGGATTTAGCTCAAATAGTCAATAATAATAATAAAAAAAGTAAGATAAATAGGCTATAGAAACAAAATACTCTGATTCAGGCCTCAGATAACTAAACTGCAGTTTAACTAAACTTCAGTGGGATTTAAACGCCAAGGCTGTTAAAGTCCACAGCACAAAGATCCCCATATGCTTTGACCTTACTTTATTTTGGGAGACGAGAGCACCTGATTGACCAATTTGTGCATAATTTGTCTTTAAGAAGTCCACAGAACCCTCCCCAAAGGCAACTTCAGTTCCATGCTGAACATTTTAAGCACCAAAAGTCTCCCTTCTCTAACAGGACTCCTTGGTAGCAAAGGAACACCAGTGTTACTGGATAAAGATTTTGCTCTGCCTCAGTATCTTCCTCTCCAGGGGGGAGATAGTGACCCTTCATACCCTATACAGTAATCCCAGAGCTACTCATCCCAAGAGTACTGCTGCAAATACTACATCACTATGTCAGCTATAAGTTGATACACCAACAAACCCCACTATGTTGCTATACTTGGASTATTTGTTTCAGAATCCTGTCAAATGAGTGAGCAGGAAAGTTGAAACATGACACACTGGTGTTACATGTTCTCAGAAACTTTGATAATTTTATTTATGCTTCCACCGGCCCTTGATTCATCATTTAGGATTTGCAATTGTGGACATAGGGAATTTCACACAGTAAACACTCCAGAAACAACATTCAGTATCAATCATTGACCCATATTCAGAGCTGCTTTAGAAAAGGATACATTAAAAATAGGAAACATATATTGTATTAAGCTTCTACAGCTGTGATCATGATGATAAAGCAACATTCAAGCTAAGTTCAGATAAAATTGAGAAAACTAAGTGACCTTTCGTTTCTTACAGTAGCATGCACTGGGATCAAGGATACATATCTGAGAGTCTCCTGTAGGGAGATATAATGCACTCTTGAGGTTGCCAGAACATGAGCCCCTGCATCAGTGCTAGAAGGTCAGTATGTAGTGTGGCATGCAGTGAACAATGACATGAGAAAGAAAAATGTAGCAAAACTTTATTTTCAGTCTCAGGAACCTTCTAACCGAGTGCCCGTGGCCCAAGAGAACACAGAGCTTCCAGATCTCAAAGTTTTTGAACTGTTCTGCTGTAAATAGAAGTCTGTTCCTGATCTCTGGACATTGTAGTTGCTCACTCTTACAGGGATTAAATCATTAAATGGGTCTAAAGAAAATCAAAACAGCATTTTAACAAAGAATAGAACCTGAAAAAGCCAGCATTGACAGGCATCTGAAGAGTACAGGTCACAGAGAATTCTTTATGAAAAAGAGAACATTTGCATTTTGATCAGCTGTAATTTTACACCTGAGGTCTAGTACAACTTAGCTATTTAATTCTAACAACTGAGAAAATAGTTCAGACTTGCAGTGTAACTAATCTCCAAACCTTGGAGATATAAAATCAAAGGGAATGTGTACCTTAGAGAGCAGCTGCAACCACAGGATATAGAATTAAAGAAATGTGCTGAGGATCTCTGAAAACATGGACGAGATTTAAAACACTGAATTGCCTGGCAATYTAGAGAAATGGTGGCTGCCCCACGCCTGGAAGTGTTCAAGGCCAGGTTGGACAGGGCTTTGACCAACCTCATCTAGTGGAAGGTGTCCCTGCTCAYGGCAGGGGGGTTGGAATGAGATGATCTCTAAGGTCTCTTCCAACACAAAATATTCTGTGATTCTGTGTCATTAAAATATTGCATGGAATTAAGACGCATGTTTTAGTAAGGCAGAGAAGAGAATTTGTTATATTAAAACTAGAATGTCTATTTGTAGGTTCTCTCAGACAGCTTTAAACCTAAGAAAGCTCAAATTGGAAATTACACTTCAAACCCACTAACATTCCAAACTCCACAGGATAAATTTTGTCTCCACAAACACTATGAAACTTCTAATTCACTTCTGTTTGGGATTTCTGAGGAAGTAAATAACAACAGCTCTTGCTCCAATGGAGTTTGAACAGATAAATGAAACACCATTATTTAAGCAATAATTTGAAATGTGTTAAATTTGTTATTCATGAAATGTGAATTACAATGATGTGTTAATAGGGAAACACAAACCAAGCTTTTACAATTGCTAAGAAACAAATGTGGGGACTTGCCTGGTTCTAACTGAATTATAGAAAGTCAGGAATGTGACTGCTCAGCTGCAGCAACATTCATTTAGATTATTACCTTGCATGGCATTGTCATTCCTGACATTGTATTTTGGCAGATTCCAAGAATGCTGTCAAGCCATTTGTCAGCTCAGTCAAACATAATATGAGCTGGAGGAATATTTCAACAGAGGTGAACTCATTTTCACCCAAGTATTTTGCGAAATGCTTGCGAAGGAAACTGCAACCTGAATTCAAGAGGAAAAATCCAGATGAATGAAAAATATCCCGGAGAATTTTAAAATTAGCCAGAGGACCGGAAAAATCTGCCCTATATAAGACTCTTCTAGATCTCCCTGTTTGTCTAGTCCTCAGAAAACGATGGTTAACCACACCGAGACACTCAGGCTGCCACAGCTTTACAGTGGATGTTTAAAAGGAAACAGCATGCACTTGTTTTTGTGTTAGAATCCTGCAATCAGTTAATAAAATGCAAATTATGGTTTAGTGCATCATTTCTTAACAAGGATTGAGAACATCTGATGGCTGAAAAGCACTCATGTGACAGAGGAAGGACCAGACCCTTCACCAGTGGCAATCTGCACGAGCAGCTTTGCAGCTGCATGCTATGGCAGGAAAGAAGATACCACAATAAGGTTCCTACAGTGCAGATTCTGACACCTACAGCAACAAGAGCGTGGTGCYTGGGGACTGGATTTGCAGGATGGGATAATTCACGCAGAGGATCCAACACCTGCTCTGCACATTAAGTTCACACTTGCATCAGACTAGCTCCAGCCCGACCCCCTGCACTGATCTCTTGGTTATTAGGTTCACATATCTCCAAAMACATCTGTTTTCTCCTTTCATCAATAACACATCCATTTCATGTGCTCTGCAATGCGAGGAGTGCAGTAACTGGAAACAAGTGGGAGGTTTGCTTCCAAGGCACACTGGGATGGAAACTAAAATGCTAATGAAGGAATGCCCTGTGCTCACTGCACACTACTTCTAAGACCTTCAAGGACTGAAATAGATCCTGATTAAATAGAGGATGATTAAATCTAGATCATGTGAGCTGAACTGCTGTGRGATGAGCAATATTACTGACTGAACAGAAAGTGCGGGGAAAATCTGACCTAGTGTGAGATGAATCCAGAAAGTGAAGCACAGTGCAATAGCAAAAGGGCAGGCAGGAACCATGAGAACCATCTGCCAACACACCATAATCTGGACTTCTTAATCATTCTTTTCGTTATAGCAGACCCTCTTCTGGGATTACACCCGTAGTTCACCTCTGAGACAGGCTGGTAGACCCTGAAATCTGCTGGAAGGCACCATTATACACCGGTAACTATCCCTTCAAAAACCGAGTGTCATTAATCATGACAAGAGCCAGGAAGAGCTTGAAGAAAATGGCCACAGTGAATCTCACATCTGCTCAGAAGGATGAATAAACATACAGCCCACACCAACATCCCTGCAGGATACAGCGCTGCTTTACTGGGCTGTGTGACACTCAGTAGAATCCCTTCTTCKCTATATTTATAAATAGGTTAAAAAAATGGAGCCTTCATTTTTGAAAAACCCACACTAAGGCAATATACTTAAGCACCTCGAATAACCATATTCAATATTCTGTGTGACTCTTTGGCACTGTAAGGTGTGACCCTGTATTGTGCTTTCCTGGCTACCAAATCTGTGCAATTACACTTTCAGCTGCAGCCTTTTGCCTTCTTTCAAAATTGCCTCCACTCACTGGTTTACAGTTTATTGTATCTAGCTCTGTATGCTTAATCTCACATTCCTGCCTCGAAAAAATCATCAACATTTCAAAATAAGGTGAAGAAGCAAAAATTTGTTAATCAAAAATCTTCATAATTCTGGATTTAAGACCTTCAGCAGCTTCTGAGTGCCCCTTCAGATTTACAGCTTTTGTCCTGAAGATTTGCATTGACATTAAAGAGAACTGCACAATTTCCTGTACATCTTTTATTTCTTTCTGCAAGGTTCAGTGGTTCTGTGGTTTACAAACACAGCAAAGATTTCTCTTCGATTGCTGACAACTCCAGCAACAAAAGGAGTGTTTACTGAGGATTGTTAGCAGTTGCTTTTGTTCTGTGCCTATTGCTTCAACTTTAGTATGCAACTAACTCAAGGATTTCTCATTACCTGAGTTTCTTCACCTTGGCTCAGATTTTCTTCTTAGTTTTGCATTCAATCAGGCTAAACCCCCTTTGCTCTCACTGATCTGTTAAATTTCTCTCAACTTCATACTGGTTTTCAGCCATCCATGTAACATTTCTGAGTCAAAGTTTACAGTTAACCCTCTTCTGTCTCTTTCCCTCTTCCATCCAAATATCTGTAACTTGATCTTCAGGATATGCACCYAACTTCTTTATTTCCTCTTATTATGAACTTAGGCTGTCTGTCTGCAGGCTTTCTGCAATTGGCATCCCAATGTATTCTCACTATCTTTAACTCTGGCAATTCTTTATTTTAGAAAAACAACTCCTGTTCTGCTTTCCATTTCAGTTGTGGCTGTCATCAAGATACCCCGATTTTTCCCCGTCTGTCCCTATGCATTTGATGGATTGTCACTAGAGTTTCTCTCTCCTAAATGTCCTTGATATCTTTAATTACCTATTTCTCTCTGTTTACTTTGCACTCACTGGGACAGATTATATAAATCAGGAGTACGTGAACTGAAATTAACAGATTTGTACAGATGTAAAAGTGACAGAAATGAGAGCAGAATACAGACTAAAGAAATAACACCTAACTTCTTTCTATATATGTARCTGAAAATCATGGCTGAGAATTTACAATACTTCTTCCTATGCTTAAGCATAACAGATTCCCTTCTGTCATCTGCAGCAACWGCAGTGGCAAAGCCAGCAATTCATGATTTGCTGATGTTATAGAGAAAAACAACAAAGTTACATGTCTATTACTTATCTGTCTTTATAATAAAARCAAATTTGAAGGAATTTCCTGAAAATTTATTATTTAGAGGGTGCTCAAACAATTTTGCCTTTYTTCACCATCCTGCCACTTCCAGATTCTTCACACATTTTTTGATACTCTSATGAACACTGATTATTTTTCTACTTGTAGTACTCACCAGCTAGACAATGGATTGCTTCCTACTCTATATTTCAAAGCCAGACAATATCAGTTTTTAGAGAAAGCTGAACCAGACTGYAGTTTATTAGTTTGAAGTTTTAATCAACACAGTGTTTCTGGGAAAACTGAGCCAAAGAATTTATCTCTAGAAAGCTGGACATTTGCTGCAATACATCCCCTGGACCTACCTCAACAACTTACTGTCAGTAAGCCCAAAACATAATAACCCTCTYGGTTTATGACAATTCAGTGTTTTCACACTGACTATATCTGAACCTAGCTTCCGTCCATTCTAGCCAGGCAATAACATTGTATGTTTTTCCCTTAATGGATTTCCAGTTCACTAAGAAGAAAGCCTCCAAATGCTTCTAATCCACAATTACTTCCCATGTGTTATTTAAACAGTCAGGTGTCTCTTCTTGGATGGTGAAGGCTGCAAAACAGCTTTGCTCCATTGCTGCTTTGCAGAAAGCAATGTAGATACACACCCCTGCCCCAGGGCACGTCTCCAGGCYTCCTGGGCTCGTTGGGCTGGGCTCTGCTGGCCCCAAGGCCAAGTGAGATGGGGTCACTGAAAGATGCAATGAAGGAGAAAGGTCTCTGATCCCCCATCCAAAATTTTTGGCTACACAGTTTTATTGGTTGTTCACAAGACTTTGAAGCTCATTTTTCCATAGATGGCATAGTGAACTCCAAATGTAGCTTTGCCACAGTTAAAATTGATCATTTTCCCCTAAAGGCAGCAGCCGGCCTTTGTTTATTCTCTAACTCATCTACATGCCCTGTGCTCTGTCTGCTCCTCCTCTGCCTGATTTGCTCTACTGTTCTCCACACATGGCTGACCAGACCCTTCTCTTTCCTAGATGAACACTCTTCTTGCTTCTGACAGTCACTTTTCCAGCTCTCTCCTCAAGCATTTAAAAATACCTCCTCCTTTCCCAGGCTTGCACTTGAGAAACAGTCCTTCAGGAGCAGCTGATCCCCTCCGAAAGTGACCAATTCAAGTTTCAGCAGCTAAGATTATCAAATCCAAATGCTGGTGAATTATAACATCCCAAAATACTCTTCAAATCCCAGAGATGACCCTTTTTTTAACTCAATATATCTCTTAGAATGTCAAAACTTGCTTGGGTCTTTGGAGTACAGTRCTCTGAGCCACCTCTGAGCACTGAGCTACTACAGGTATCTCTCCAGCTCAGAAGATTGATAGCTAGAATATTTGCTTTATTTATATACATCCTATATATTCACTTGGCTGTCATAGAATAAGCCTAGCTTTTCTGGAATGCATAGCAAAAAAAAGAAAAAAAGCCTGAGAGGAAGAGGGATAGAACAGGGCTGGATGTGCACAAAAATTCTTCCAGAACAAGAATCACCCTATACTGGCTGCCTTTTATATCAATAGTATTTATTTCAGCTCATCAGTCAAAATAAGGTAATTTCAGAGAGAATCTGGGGGATGGTCTGGGGACCTCTCCTCTCCTGTGTCAAATTCATGTAAACACACAAAATACCCAATTCTACTTAAACCCATTTTTTTCCATTTCAAGTGTGATGACCTACACTTTTGTATGCTAAGCAAGCTCTTAACATTGCTTATTTACTGCAAGATTCTCTTTAGCAGCTGGAGCTGTGGAGTGAGTGGCATGATGATTGATTCTGCTCTTGAAAGTGATTTGGAGATGAAAAAATGTATTCTTGTGTGTTCAGCTGTATTCTAAATTCAGTTGCTGTGATGTAACGAAAGTCTGACTATGTAAGGTAGAGTCTGCAAGTTTTTTAATAGGTACTTAATTTTTTTGCAATAAGGAATTTTTGCCTTTAAAATACACAAGAACAACCAAAAATTAGGTTAGTACATTTCCTTTCTTTATAAAACCTCCAAGGGTTTTAATATGCATGTTTGCTGGCCGTGGTTTCTCCTGTAAAATGCCTCTGACTGCTCAAGTTCCAAACAGGCTTCTCTTTGCAGTGCATTTCCAAGCCTGCACAAACACATAGTCCAGCCTCTCCATCCTGTCAGAGCACTCCACTGGGATGGGGCTGATTAGCTGTTCCCCTGCTGCTGCAGGAAAATGCTGCAGAGTGGCTGATGGATACACACAGGGTGGGAATGGAGACAGCTTCTGCAGCCATCCATAAACTCAGCTCATTTCAGTTGCTCGCTGTCTGCTACCAGGAGGAGCATGGGGAAAAGGGAAGGAAAAAGGCTATTTATTTTTATTTTTTTAAAAGATATTAATTTGGCTTTATCATCTGGTATGGCAAAGTGAATGACTGGATCCTAGCACAACCCTGAGCGTCACATCTGATAACAACTAAGACATATATTTCCCAACAAAAATAATGTGACAGCATCATGTTCCCTTTCCTCTGGAGCATCCACTCTTGATCAACAAGCATCAGAGATAATTTCTGATGATGACTAGCCTATCATGAGCATGAAAAAAGAATTTGTTTAAAATAAATAAACCAGGACAGAACAGTGAATATATTGCACTGCAGTGCTCAAGAAGCAGCTAAATATTCCTGCAGAACAGATTTGCTGAAATTCTGACATCCAGATGAGGATGACTAAACCTTGAAAGTATGTGAATTGAGGCTGTGTCTATGTACTGACTCTGAGGTGTCTGAGTTCACCAGGAAGTGGTGCAAAAATATTTTTCAGGGACATATCTTCCTTTAGTGTAAAGGCAAAAAAGAAAGAAAGAAAGAATAGACTAGCAGATTACATATCCCAAATACCTACCTTCGATATGTTCTGCATCTGTGTTAACTTTGTTGTTTCAGATATTATATTTATTGTTTGAACAAAACTAGGCATGTAAAATAGAGCATATAAAAATCTGGATTTTGGGGAGKGTTTGTTTTTTTTTTTTTTTAAAGAAAAGATAACAAAAAGGGCATCTCTTGATAAAATTAAAATTGGTCAAGGAAAATATCTTTCTTTTGTAGAAAATATTTGAGAGAAACAAACAGTTCTCCCCCACAGTCTGGCCACAGCTCTGGCACTCGACCTGTATTCAATACTAGCTGATTGGCCTGGCACAAACCTGTGACACACCCAGGGTGTTTTGGAACAGGCAGCACAATCAACGTTGATGTGGGAGCTCTCTCGAGCACGAACACGAACAAGCAGCACAAAAGCTCTGGAGATTCACGGCTCTGCCGTAGCCCAGCCCGGCTGACTGGGCTTGGATGTGTGAGCAAGGGAGCTGTTTGCAAACAGCTTTTCCAAATGGGTCCTGCATTCTCTTTGAAATGGTTTTCAAGTTGAGTTCACTTCAGTTTTCTTTGAGTTCTGTTCTGCTTCACACACAGCTTTATTTCGCTTTCAAACTTTTKCTCATCCCTGACTCAAGTTGGACATGTGGAGTGGGATCACTGCTARTAAAGGGAGGATCATGTTCCAGGGACAGCGACTTATGTATAATTTAAACCATTCCAACAAAACTGCACAAATAACAATTACCTGGATAACCTAATATATATTGGCTTGAGAAACAAAACTTTGGTGTTTTGAGAAAAGACCAGTTATTGTTTCTTCTCATATTTACAAAAGCACATCTGAGTTGCAGCTGTCTGTCAAGTGAAGTCCTGTCTGCATACAACACAACTAATTCTTCAGGAAAACCCATTCAGCCATTCCTAYCAGAATAACCTGCCTTAGAGGTTTTGTGAGCACAAAGAGCACATCTTATAGTCCATCATCAACTCCACCTGTAGRCAATCACTTTGTAGAAGAAAGAAGAGCCCCAAGAGGAGCAGAAGTCTCAGTTTGCTGTAGAAGCACTGCCACACATGTGCAAGAACACCTCCAGTTCTCCCAGGACAGGACATGTCCCAAGCACATCCTGAAATGAACCACATTAATCTAGAAGTGCAAAGCTAATTCTGCTTCAAAATCTAGGCTATCTAAGCAACTTCTTATGGAAACTGTTGCCACAACGCAGCAGGAAAGAGACATCATAAATTAAAGTGTGGAGAAAACAGTCTCTTCATCCCAATAACCACCCATTTAATTCTCAGAATTTTCTCTTAATCAGTAGCATTAAGTTGTAGACTCCCAGTGAAACAAACACAGAGGAATGTTCTTCAGTCACACTCGTGCTGTCTAGTTAACACTGCAGGATAGTAACAACATCACCAAAAGTAGAATTTGATCCATTTTTCTTAGATAATAGTTGTTTTTAGATCAAATACAAATTGCAGAGGCTTAGCCTTTCCATTATGTAATTTAATTGTCATCCTCTCCCTTCTCTACACAGAAAAAAGATAAATGCCTTTTTGGCTTCTAAATTCGTATCCTTGAGACAGACAAAGCATGGATGAACATATTRAACACTAGAGCTGTTGCTTCCTGGTGAGAATGAGGGGATCATTTTCTATGCATCTTCTGGCCTGCTATAGAAATCTATAGCACATTAATCATTTCTAAACTCAATCTCAGTGTGAGGTGGGAGCAGAGTAATTTACTGTGTCTGCATCMGATTTTTCTTTCATCAGACTTTTATACAGCTCAGTGGAAGAAACTAATACTTATAAGCTTAACAGGAACGTATTCCTGGTGAGGTTACGTTACTGTTACCCAAATGTAGAARGGAATAATTAAGTCTCTCTTAAGTAAGCATCCACTGTATAATAATTCTTAAACTCATTCATGCCATAAATTGAACTAATTAAATTAGAGATGTTTCTTCCCCAATATACAACAGGTATGTAAGCACTGAGACAGCAGAATGATGTTCATAATATCTATACCTACGTAGATGAGCCAAAACTGACAGTCTAATTCCTGGATAACATCAGTGGTGAAATGCATTAACCATATGCTGTAACTTGGAATAAATCCCCCATCTTCTTTATTCATGGTGCTTCTAAAAGCTGTGTTACCACATTGCTGCTGTATTCCATTTACTTCCTTCAGAGCTGGTGGTACCATACAAGGAATGGGTCTGAAGACAAGACAACATTGCATTGGGAAGGAATGGCAATATTTACTTTCTTACTGGCATGGAACACATTCTCACAGCTGCCTGAACCTGGCATAGGCTGAAAAAACATCATCCCCACCCTCTTCGTCATTATTTTTCCCTACACCAGCTCTTCACTGTCTCAGCACAAGCACTCACACAACTGAGTACTCCTGGATCAGGAACAGTGCTGATTAAAATTTTGGGTGGGATAACTCTCTCTGCTCTCTGCCTCCTATTCCTATTCGTCAACTGGATCTCCTTTGGGAATGCTGAGAATCACTCAAGCCCAGGTGGCCCTGAGCAGTGCTGAGCTACTCCAGGTACTTTTCAAGGCACAGAGGCATTTCTATAATTTGCTACAGGGACTCACCCAAAAGGTGACCTCAGAGCCCTCTGCAAAACCCCTAAGGAGAGGAAGAAGGACAAAGGGAAGAATTCAGCTCCCTCTCCATTTAATAAGACTGAAATCACAACAGTGTTTTCTTTGCTTGAAGCTGTCTTGACTTAAAATGAATAAGAATTCACCAYTGCACAGAAAATATATAACTTAGTACCCAGAAAAATAATTCTGTATCCTTAGAGGGTCAAACTCAGCACTACAATCTGCCTGCTCAAGTTGTACAAAGCATCTGCAAACTACAGTCACTGGCCTGCTAACACAAACAGCAGATTTTTCTTTCTTTTTTTTTTTTTGCAACTGGCCCAAAGAAGGAGAAGACGCCAAGGAAACTGAAACTGATCCTCTGCATTTCTTTCTAATTCTCCTTAATGCATATGATTCACACATTGCCTAGAATTTGCATATATATTATTAATTTTCTGTACCCATTTGATTTGATTTGATTGGTGCTGCAGACAATGCACTGGAGTGACCATCCAGACTCTGGAAAATGTTCCTGAACAGGGAGCTTTGATCCTCGTGTTTTCACTCAGTTTGGTTATTGATAGGTAGCTATCAGCATATATTSGAATATCCTTTAATTCACAGCAGAAAGAGACAATGCCATTGTTCTACCTAACCTCTAAGGTTATGTGGTGTGCAGCAAATTTACAGGGATGTGGCATTCCTTGAGCCCCTGCCACTTCCCATATTCACAAACTTTTATTTTGCCTGGTGTTTATAAATGGTTTGTTCAGTGCTTGCTGAGAGAGAGCATATAATGATGCTGTAAAGGGTCAAGTCCTCATTAGACTCTTCCAAAATTATTGAGGATTCCAAACAGGAACACTGGAAAGGGATATCACGGCTGCCTATTCTTACCTTCTCTTCCCTCAAACCATAAGGACAATTTTTATGCCAAGATTCAAAGTTAGCAATGTTCCTGTTCAAAAAAAAGAAAAAAAAGAGWAAAAGAAAATCTTGAAGCATTTCCACAGGAGGATTTCTGCATATTTCACCTTCTCCTACAAATCAAACCCAGATACCTGGGGGTGGGAGGAAGGTTGGGCAGAGACCAAGCATAAAAGGAGTGCAGTGTGATTTAACTGTCAGAAAGCTATGAAGGTAGAGGAGTGGGCTGAACTGGAAAGATTACAGTTTCARCTCCAGATACCCTCCTTGATATACACAATCCATTTATTTCTCATAATTCAGGCTTTCCTTAAACAGGCAGGACAACTATTTCTGTACTTATATTAATGTTGTCATTGATACCTTTTCAACTCAGGAGGTACCAGTGAGTGTTAACCTTAGCACATCAATATTCCATCACTGACGCTGGCACAAATTCAGAAAAGGAACAACACTGAACTTCCAAAACACCGCAGAAATAACAGGGCTTTCTCACGGTGTCCATATTCACTGCACATACCTTGGAGAGTAACAGACTCACAYGACTTAATCAGCAGCTCTAAACACTTTTTTGTACTGCTGCTTCCCTACTTTAGCAATTTTCTGTTATTTAAAACACTGAATGCAAGTGAAACAAATGAATGCATGAGCAAAAAAAAAACAACAATGCCTCTTCCAGCCATCAATACACGCTGGCAAACACACAACTGTAATAATGGGCCCATTGTACATTCCTAATGTTTCTCATTAATCAAATCTTGTTTGTATTAGAAGAAGGAAATAACTGTATCCAAATTAACTTGCCAATATGATAGCCATTAATAACACCATAGAGTGAAGACTCATGGAATGCAATTATGGTACCAAAGTAATAGTGGTACAAACATAAAACATGATATAGTTGATACAAAGAGTGAAACAATATGCATTGTCAGCTGCATACGTAAAGGTGCTTTTGCAGCTCCTTATTCCTCTAATTCCTTGGAACCAAAGCCATTCTCAGGCCACTCAACAGCTCAGACAGATGTAAGATGCAATTTGCAGAGTGGCTGCTTCTGGAGGTTTTTCTGCAGGATGCTGAGGAGAGAGCAGATGTGTGGGCAAGAGAGCAGTTCTTGAGCAGTGAGAGAATTTCATTGCCATGAAAGTCAAGGGAAACACTAGGAGGGACTTGAAAGCTTTAGTTTTACTTGAGCACTTTGTTGCACTTCTTCAGTCCACCTGTCATGGCTTAGCATCCTGTGATCTGAGCTCCAGGCACCACTTGCCTGGTGGGACTGCAGATCCCCCATTCTCCAACATCTCAACACAGAACAGAATCAGAGAATCAAAGCCCTCTAAAATCAGAAAGTCTAACCACTAACCCAGCACTGCCAAGTCCACCACTAAACCACGTGTTCACGTGCCAAATCTGCACATCTTTTAAATCCCTCCAGGGACAGTGACTCCGCCACTTTCCTGAGAAGCTTGTTCCAATGTTTGACAATCCTTCCAGTGAAGAATTTTCCCTAGTATCCAATCTAAACATCCCTCATTTTTCATAGCTACACTAAGTTTTTAGTACAGTTTCCTAAGGATGCAGTGTTTATACATTCTTTCTTGTRTTAGCGCTTATACACAAGCCACCAAGTTCTGAATACACTGAGTGATTTTAAATCAGTGTGGTAGAAGAGTAGGGGGCCTCACATTTAACTCTATCCCAATAGGAGAAATGGATGAGAAGAGATCTTTTCTAACTGTCTCTAATAGAATACTAAGGGAGAGGCTGTGGTATGAACACATATATTATTCATGTGCCTGATGCTCTATGAAAGCTGGAAAAGCTTTCACATGGCACAAATCTGTAGGAAACCAAGCCTCGTTAGTTTGCTGCTCAGCGAATATTTGCTTATTCCAACCTAGCTATCAGTGCAGGCACTGCAGACTTAACTGTATTCTCCCATTCCACAGGTGTGAGCCTAAGATTTTGGCATTTTGCCCACAGCTGACAGGGGATGGAAGCTACGTGAACAAGCCTGATACAATTGCAGGACTATTCTTCACTCTGTGACCAATTAGTTCGCCTGCCACAGTCAAAAAAATACAAAAACAAAAACAGACTAAGAAGTAGCAAGCTTCTAGGAAGCTCAAATATCTTAAAAATACTTACAATTTTATGAAGTATTTTAGGACTTAATTCAAACTCCTCACACGGCCCTCGCTGGAAGTAGTGCAGTGTTTTTGTAGCACTTTAGGAAGAAGATAATTCACTCTGTAGATATCCTCTGAAGAAAACATGATTATCCCAGCCGGGAAAAGCCAACATAAGTCTCCTGTCCTACCCTGACACATGGTAATCAATGTCTCACACCCCTGTGAAGGAGCACCCTGGAGGTCAATACTCAAAACACTTAACCAGGGAAGAATCTTGACCAACTGATGCTATGATTTCACTGAAGGCAAAGGTATCCCTTGACAGGCCTGTTATTGTTTGTCCATTTCTCATTCACACTGCCACAGTGGTAAGTGAGGAATGGCTGTGATGGCATGGAAATACTGCATCAGTTCTAGACACTGCCACTGAGCTGCTGCAGGTAGCTGACAGCAGCACAGACAAGCAGTGTCAAAACTGGTCTGAAAAATTATTTCATTATAGGAATCGAAGCCACGATTTAAAAATTGTCTTACTTTGGGTATATGAGTTGAATTCTTGCTATCGATCAGTCAAGAAGCCATGTTGTTTAGGAGTTCTTGAAGGTGGAAGAAACCATAAACATGATATTTTCAGGGTTTTTTGGTTTTTTTTTTAAGAATATAAAATTAAAAAGGAGCCAACATTTCAAAGCAGCCACCAAGGGATGGATTTTCCCACCTTTCCATATCCCAGGACTATTAAAAGTAAAACAATTAACCCTGAGTAAAATTCCAATAAAAAAAACAAAACAAAACAAACCCCCAAATTACGTCATGATATTTATGCCAGTAACTAAGATTGCAAGATTCTTCAGCTTTTCTCGTGGGTTGGCTCGGTACCTGAAGCAAAGATAAGGGGTCAGTACCCAAGAACAGGTGTATTCCCACCTGGGGTTAAAGGTGCTCTCTGACAGGTTGTAGATCTCTGCTTTGCCTTGGAATTAATTGTTTATTTTCCTGTTGAAAATTTTTCAGTTTGCATAAGATACTTAAGTATTGATTAATCCAAAAGGCCAGACAGATACTTCTTCTATTGCCAGCTAGATAGATAAGTTGGCAGACAGCCCAAACAGACCTTAACATGGGCTTTCATTAATATTTACACATTTTTGTTGGAAGTTTAGCAGTGTTAACCAAGGAGTCAGAGAGCACAGAGCATAAAATACATCACAAGACATCTCTTCACCGTCTAGGGATATGAAGGTTAAACATCCACAAGTGGGGGAAAGGTTTTAGCAGGGCACAGCAAATCTTTGCTTAAGTGCATTCTCTGCTTTTAAACACTAGTCCAGAAAATATTTTATTTCTCATTAAACAGTCTGGTCTTTACTGGAAGAAATTAAAACATTGCTGCATAAAATATTTGTCCAAAACACGGTGCAGAAACACGCAGTTCTACAATTACCAGAGCAGAGAAATACCACAGTTGGCTGTTCATCTGTGCAGCTTATAGAGAATGGGAGTAAAAATGTGATGGAACAGAAGAACAGTGCTTAATACACAGTATCAGGCAATAGTCACACCATCTATATATTAGTAAAGGCTATTTCTGTTTTCAAAATGGATTTCCTTCACCGTATCTTGCACATACAGACATCCATGGATGACTTCTAATCAAAATTAATAGGATCATCCAGATTTTTAAGTAATAAGTTATATGAAGTACTGCTTCAAGTTATTGTTATACTGGTTAATATACTTTAATGTATTGGTGTATTAAATACATTAATGATACATTTGAATACATAACTAATGTATTAACGGATGTGCTAAAGTTAATATTTTATTTTGTTAGACCATCTGTATTTATAAAAGTCTTCATCTCTCAGTCTATGAGCAGAGCCCACACTGTTACGCACAAGTACAGTACATATAAAAATGACTCTGTGACTCTTTCACAGTTTTTAAGTTAGTAGTAGAAATGTTAAAGAGTCCAACAATGTTGAAAGCCCCAACAAAATCCTTTTTTAAGTAATGATGATATTCCTCCAAAGAGACCATAACAAAGGACTGGTTCTACAAATTAAAGTTTCAGTGATGAGGAGAGTTTTATTTGTCTTGGCCACTACATCCTTATTTTCTATTTCTGAGTAGCTACTGGTTTGTTTGCTCTCAAGAGAGTCCATCTATCTTGCTCAGCTCCTGCTGTTCTGGGATGAAAATGGGGGACTAGGCCAGAAAAAAGTTTTCCTCACATTTTTAGGCAAAAAGATAAATAAAAACTGCTTTAAAATCTCAGTTTGGATATTAGAATTGAAACATTTAGCTATTCGTGTGACATGCTGCTTTTCAAGTTGCACATCTCGTTATTTTATTGTGGAGGACCTGGTCAAAAGCSAGTATTCACCTCAGTGAATACTCTGGAATCCTAGATGTAATATGAAAGGGTTAATACCAATGTTGTCTGAAATTCCCCAAATAAAGGCTTACTGTAAACTTCACTCTGTGCTGTGCCCTTATACAAAATAAACAGAAACTGCTCTGAGTCAGTAACGATGTCTCCACTGTGCTAGAGCATCCCACCGCCCTTTTTTGGGTCAGGAGCACAGGTCCCTCTCCTGGTGGGCTAAAAGATCTTCAGAATTATATTTGCTTCAGGATGTGTAAATGTATCTGTTACACTCCTAAATCATAATCTTTTCCCAAAGCACTGAGCATGGGGACAGGGATGGACCAGGATATGTCACATTTGTGTCACAGCSGACACTAACGGTGCCTTTCCCACCCCACATTCTGCACTGGAGATGTGGGCAAGATTCTCCTGGACACATTCCCTGCATTTCCTTGGTTGTCTTTCTTAAAAATATGGTCATCTTCTCCTACAGAGGGTTAGATTTATGGCCTTTCCTGCCCACTATTTTTGCTTCGATCAATTCTGAATTATACAGCAAGAAAGCTCCAAGAGAAGGAAGACCTATAACAAGAGTCAGACAGCAAATATAGTGATGGGTTTGAGACCCTCTTTTAGGTAAGCACAGGAAGGAATGTTTCACCCTCTTCCTGGATGTCTCCAGAACTCAGGCACTGATAGCACCTTATTCAATTCTGTTGCTACAGTTCCTTTGGAAGAACTTTAAAATTAAATGTAAATTTAAATTATTTAAAATAATGACCTTTAATCCTGTGAAATGGGATTAACGTGTAGAACAGATTTTCCTCATCAGGAATTACACGTGGGGACCTCTGGCCCTCTCTGCTGCTCTGATTGCAGTGGATTTGCCTCATGTCCTTCCAAATGCCTGCCTTTTAGCTGTCTCTTGGGAGCTGTAAACTGAGGATATCTCACACTGCATTTGTTTCCTACTTTGGATCTCCTCTTGGACCAAATTTGAAGATCAGGTCCAACACAGCACCATTCCAAGGGCCCAGCCTTTAGCATTTCTGTGTTTAAGGGTCTAGCACATTATCTGAAATTTTACAAGACAAAACTCTAGTGCACTTTATTTCAATGCTAAAAAAAAAAAAAATGTATATTTCCATTAGTGAAAATGCATAATGAAAAGCCTCACCACCTTGAACTGCATTCTGAAAGTACCCTCTATTATGTGTTTGCTACATTTCCTGGGGGTACAACTGTCCTGCAGAGGATATAATTATTAGAGAGAGGAAAGTAACCTGCCTCACGAGAGCCTTCCATAGAACTTCCCCCTGTATTTTTAATTCTCTAAGGTTTTTACTTTGAAAAATTATTTTACAGCCCAAAGAACAATCCTTCTGGCTTGAAGTCCACTTTTACTGATACACCCCTTTCTTTTCTCCCAGGAAATAAAATTCAATCCCATTTATGACTTTGTTTAAATGAACTGAGATTTCACCTGAATGATTTATCATCCTTCAGCAGAAGGCAACACCAATCTTATCAGCACACTTTGAGTGTCCAGAGTTCAATTAGAACAGTTTGTAGCTGGTTGTCTTATTGAAGCCAGGTGACCTGAGGTCAGCATTGACTGTATATTTTATTGATGTGGCTCTTTCCTTGACAGTTGTTTAGAGAAAAGCAAAAATATAAAACACAGCTTAGAGAATAACCCCTAAAAGTGCTGCAAAATGGGCAATTACTTATCATACCTCATCCCCTCTCAGGATGCTCCTGGGGCTTGGAATCTCTCCCACAAACAGTGTCTGATGATCAAATTGTACCTTTATGCCAGCTAAGGTTTTGGGAATGTACTTTCTTTGCTTAAAGCTTCCGAAGTATTAAACATTCCAAATGTTAGTTGGCAGATTCCAATAGTGGAAGGATTGCTTTAACATTGTGCTGCTTTAATATTAACAGCACTGCAAAATTAATTATAGTTTTCTTGAGTCTGTCTGATGTGTTTCTTACACATAAGGAATAAAAATATGCTTGTGAATTTCAAGATCAATGGACTATTCAGAAGTATCAGAGTGACAATGCAACACATTACAAATGCCCTGTGCTTCTAAAGCAATTCTAGATCTAAGGAAAAACTCAAAATCTCATTCACACACAAGCAAAAATAAAAGGTCCTATCAAAAAGTTTATTTGATGGTCTAAGAAATCACTTTATAAAAAGAAATATTTTTACACAGACATGTCTTGAAAAACATGGAACATGGTCTAGTGGAAGGTGTCCCTACCCCCAGCAGGGGTTTGGAACAAGATGAGCTTTAAGGTCCCTTCCAATCCAAACCATTTTGTGATTCTATTTTTTGGAGCAGAGCCATAGATTTATAAGACAACTGTTTTGAAATTTTTTTTTTATCTTTGACTAACAGGGAGTCAAGATTTCAATACAAATACCTGTGCAAGAAACCTTTCAATATACTATGACTCCACAACTGATAATCCATGGGAAACAGAATGGCTTCAAAATATTTTCTCTTGAAATGGAAACCAGTTTGCAGAAACAAGGGCAGTTCTCTGTGTTTTCTGACCACTCTTTCTTCTCAACACTTTTTCTCTGAGTCAAGTCAGCTACTTTTAATGTAAACTCAGACTCCTGCCTGAAACAACATCACTTGGGGAGAACAATTCCTCTTATATAAAATACACTGCAGTAAATATATAACAGGCTATCAATGTTCTCAAGATATATACAAACGTTCTGACCCCAAAAAGTCTTCATTTTGCCAATTAAAAAAATAATAACAAATGGAGGCCTATTCCACTCCAAGCACAGCAGTAGGGAGATGTGGAATAACCATATAGATATATGGTTATATGGATATACATCTGCATCATGGATATAACAAGGTATTCAGGTAATTGTGAGATAAATCCTGTTCCAGTTCGTCTGCATAGTCAAAGAACACATTCCCAACTAGAGGGATTACACTTGAGTCAAACCACAGTCATAACCCTTAACCCCAGTGTTCGAGTTTTCTGGTGGATTTTGTTTTTTAATGGATGCTTGGAAACTCAAATGTCTTTAGCTTAAATGATTTGGGTGGACAATTAATTGTCTGTTGCTCCCACAGTGTGAGAATGCATCAACATAGAATATAGACACTTTTTGAAGGACAATGGAGCAAATAACATTTAAATCTTTCTTAAAAGCAAATCACTCTGACTTGACTAATTGATAAGAGCAGTGATTTCAATATAATCGAATTGAAATAAAGCAGTTAAGCATTTAAGACTTCAATAACCATCCTAAAAATCAATCTTTCTTTTAAAGTAGCCTCACAGCCATGCCTTAGATTTCACAGCTTTAAAGAAAAAAAGTGCCTATAAAACATTTGTGTGGTGAAATTTTTTTTTTAAAAGATCACATTTGTGAAACACTCTAAACAAATTTTAAAAAATCACCAAAAACCCCATACCCAAAAATGGATGTTTCTCTGGGGAACTGGACGCCCAATACGATTTCTGCTTGCATGCATATGTGTGACTGTCAAACAATGACTGATTGCCTTGATTTCTCCTGGTGAAGATCAATAGCTGCTTTAAAAGGAGACAGATTCATGGAAGCTATTGGATCCAAATAGTTTATTGCTTTGTGCTCATCCTTTTGTTTAATGGCAGCTCTCAGAGTCACCCTGGCAATTATTCTATAAGTTGACTTTCAAGTAACTTCCTTGCACATCCCATGGCCTTTCAAAGATTGTGTCCAAAATCAGCATCTCCCTCTCCCAAAGTGTTTAACTTATGGGTGATGTTACATCCTTCAGCATCACATGAGGGCACTTAGTAGGAGTTATACGCTAAGGGAACAGTACAATTTACTTTCAGCCTCTGGAGCAATCCTTGATCTCTGGAATCAGCTACTTGTTGGAAACGTCTTAGATTTGTGTTGCTGATTTTGATGTCAAAAGAGTGAGCAATCTACTGCACTTCAGATAAACATCCAAATGCCTGTGGGCTCATCTCAAGGTACCTGACCTACTCAAATCTCTGACTTTCCTACGGTGGTCTGGAAATCCATATCCTTTCACTATTATTAGATCATAATCCAATTAGTCATCAAGTGCAGTAGGTAGGTTTCATTACTCTGTAGTTTGTGTAGTATTGAAAAACAGATTTTCTTACCTCATTATTGTACCATAGATGTCTTTTTCAGCTTCTGGCCAACCCAGTTATTCTCTCTACACCATCCTAAGGCTCTGCCTGCCCTCACCCCCCTCTGGTTATGTAGAGAAAGAAACAATTTTTGAATAGAACATTAAATTCTAAGAAACTTCAAGGAAAAAACCCAACCTTTCATCCAAAAACCTAAAAAAAATCCAGTCACTTATGTTACTGAAACCCAGATTGCTTCTTCCCCTCAACATGTGACGTAAGAGGATGACAGGCCATACCTATGTCAGCTGCTTCTGCTACAGCAGGCTGGACTGAACCCAGGCTCAGTCAGTCAGGTGTCACATCAGAGTGCAGAGTGCATGTGCCTGTCGTGGGAACACACACACAAGGGGAGCTGCCAACTCAGGTTTGAGGGTCTCTTGCAGCAACACCAGTGTGGGACTCAGCCCATGATGCCAGAGCACTCCCCAGGCTTACACACAGCACTTCTCCACAAAGGAATTTGTGGTGTGTATCAGTGGCTGTAAAGCCTTCAAGTGACTCCATCACGAGCTTCCTTCACATTTATAATCATGTCTCAGAAATACAGAATACACAATCATGGTTAAAACAAAGCTAGGATTAAACACAGCATCACAGGCTTGTCAAGGATTTTTAGCTGGGAAGTTTCAGCTATCGTGACTTGAAACCATGGTGACTGCATGACAGACAAGCCTGGATTCTCTTGGTGGGACAGAAATGAGTAGATCTAACACACAAAGTACCTTACTTTATCTATTACTTGTGGAAACGGTATCAAGAAAAGCAGAGGATATCTTGCAACTTAAAAAAAAATAATTTAAAAACACAGCAGTAATTCTCAGCCAGCCTTTCTTTCTCCTTATCTGCTTAGGAGCCAGGCATCCCTCCTGTTGGTGCCACATTATGCTCTCTGCATCAATCATTGCTCTGAAACTGTCACTTTTTCCACCCAGTTACTTGTTTCACACGCCACTAAGAGCTACCTCTAAGGTAGGGCCACACCACTAGGTCAGAAAAGTGAAATGCTCACTTATCTGATCACTGTTTTACGAGATGAGAAGCAAAACACCACTGTGGAAGCTGCAGTGAGCAGACAAGCTTTATGCACCGCTCTGAGGAGGGAAGACACACAATACCAAATTTGGTACCAGATATTCAAACACGACTTTCCCACATGGTCTGTGTGGCGATACAGAGCACACACACCACGGAGCAGTTGAGAAGCTGCTATCAAAGCCTCAGCTCCCAGCAAAAATCMCCTCTCACCCTACATATCCCAAGGGGCTCCTTCCCCAACTTGTCCTCCTTTCACTGAAGTATTCCAGTCCCGCTCCCTTCCATCCATCCTCCCATCATCTACTTATTTCTCCTCAGCTGCGCTGAGGGCTGTGGATCTCGATGTTCCCTAGAACAAGTCTAGGCACCAGATAAAACATTGTGTCTATTTGCACTTCTTTAGAAGATTTACAATCTCATTCTACACTAAATCCCAAGTAAAGCCACCAAATTTAATGGTATGTGTTATTACATGGGTAAAATAGAGCTCGGATTGCTGGCTTTGCCCTGCTTATGTCATCAGGATATCAGCTATTCCCTTATGCCAAGTAAATACCACAGATTAGGCTAAATTCCTTGCTCAAGCTACATTTACTTGGTCACTTTACTTCAACATGAATCTCCATTGTCACAGAAATAGAAAACAGGGATTTTATGTGTGTATCAGACTGAAAACTCATCTCTTTTCAGTCAGCCCAGTTCCTAGACTGAGGCTACAGAAACAGATGGGTTTAGATATATTAATTAGGCTTCACAGTAAGCGTAATACACAAAATAAAGGACATGCCATTTCCAGAGGTTAGATTTAAAGATGAAAAGTTGATTTCAATGCTATTCACCTTCTTTTATTAATATTCCGCTTGGCAAGAAAGCTATGCCAATTTTTCAGGTTTTTTTCATAATCTTTTTTTTTTTTCTTTTGAAATCCTATGAGAAATCTAACAAAAAATTTAGTACACTTTTTCTTTTTTTCATTTGTATTTTGTTTATACTTCATCAATATGAATAAGCAGCCAATCCTTGGAGAAATAAGTGCTTTGGCTTCTTCAAAGTGAATCAGAGCAGCTCGGTAGTCCATCACTTTATTAGTCTAAGTGGCACATTGGCTCCACTGTCAGGTGCCCTTCCTGTGTCTGGAACAAATACCTGTCCCATCAGATAAAAGCAGTCCACTTCAACACAGGAAATATGCAATGTTTATTAAAATAGTGTCAAGTATTCTCGATCAACTGCCAGTGAACAGCTTTATCATCTGAGTGACAAATATTGGTAACAGCTGCAAGGGAAAACCAGTCAGATATTCTCCCAGGAATGCACCTTCTATCAACCTGTCCACTCTCGTTATAAAAACTGTTTCAGGTATTTATATAYGGGACATGGCTTTTTTTCTCCAAATAAAAAGGCAAAGTAAAGGTTAAGCAAATAATGGGAAGGAAGACAATGGTTTCTGGAATCTATTTACTATCTGCTTTCTTGACATTTATTCAATAAAGTATTTCAGAACAAACATGCTAAATATATATTTTTACATAATTTCCTTTTGTTCCTTTTTATGGCCTCAGAATGCTTTTTTTTCTGTTCTGTTCACTCAATTTCTTGCCCCTAATTTCCTTCCCACTTCACTCCCTCTTTCCCAAAAGGCCAGTGTGAGTGGGAGAAATGGAAGCTATCTTTTCTCCTAGTCTCATATGTTCTGGAGTAGGATTTTGTGACAATTATACATTTAGTGAATTTCTACCACGAGAAGAACCAAGGACAGTGCACAAGGCCATAGTTGTTGATGGGTGTATCAAAGAACCATGTGTTTCCTGGACATCCACCTTGGTCCCTCTCAGTCAGGCCCAAGGTCTACAGATGTTCATTACTAGAACAAGAATCAGCCCCTACTATGAGTGAGATACAGGCTTTGGCTCCAGAAGGGAAATTGCATGCAAGACTAAAAAACTATTATGTTAATTCCTATTTCACACTATTTAACATTTAAGGAACCAATCATGAAAACACAAGAAATCTCACCCAAGGCACAGAAATAACTGGGGACTTGATTTGTGTGCACCTAAGCAGATGCAAGTTCTCTGCTGCTGCAGATCTCTGGATCTTTGCTCCTTATCCAGACATCCAGGTATGGGTCTGGGACAGTCCTGCATCCTTGTGTTTGGTCTTAAGTCAAAAAAAGTTAAAATCTCTCATAACTGCAGGTAGGAGGAGACCTACCTAATCCCAATAGGTTTGTTTTAAGAAAGACTGATGGAAAAAATGACTTTGAAGAAGAATGAGACAAAAAAACCTTCCCCCCAGTAATAATGATTGATGAATTCTAAAACAGATAAAGAGCTAAGTAATCTGGTATCATAACATCAGTTGTAGCTCCTTTCACTTTCATCTCATTTCAGTACAGTGATGGGTAAAAGCTGAAATCGGTGCAGGCAATTAATGATCATTTCATGTCTTTGTAACATCCTGTAACAGCAAAACATCTTCCTGTTTCACATTTAATTGAAGCAGCTATGCTGGCTGATTGTTTTGTTTGTCAGATGTTTGTTTTCAAACATCTAAACCACTCGGATATACAGAAGTATTGCATCAGAAATCTGTTTTATTTGGGCCTGATTTTTAAAATTAATGTTAGGTGCTGAGAGATGCATACACTTAATTATTGCAATCCAAAAAGAGAGCACCACTGCCAAATTTGTATCAATTTCTTAAATAAAACTGAATTCATGAACTGGAGTTAATAAATGGGTAGGGAACTGGAAACAGATGGAGAAAGCTTCTGGGACTGTTTTGAAATATAGGTTGAGTTTTGAAATCCCTATAGGTGTTTGTCTATGTATGTTGGCACTTAAGTTTTTGATCCAGACCTTTACTAAAAATAAGTAGTGACTGTTGTCTAGCCAATTTGCAAACTGGGACACATCTAGCACCATTTGTCTTAAAAAAAAAAAAAATTTGCTTTTCAGATAGGTTTTAAACAGTTCAACAACTGTTTGGCAAAGGAAATGCGAGCAGGAGACAGCATGTCAAGGGCCTGGGAACACTCAGCTGACTGGAGTGCAGCAGGACTGTCTGTTCCAGCCCTATATAGGAACTGGAGGGCAAGGGAAGCTGTTATAGCTGGATAAGGAAACCAAGGTAAAAAGCTGGGAATGTATTTGACAAGGTCACCCAGCAGGCCCAACGCCACAGCTGAGAAAACAACCCACATATCCCAGTCCTGTCCTCCCATTAGGCTGTCAACCCAGAATATGCATGTCACATGGAGGCATTCTTCTACACCCTCTTCCTCCTATAATTTTGTTTAACAACCTGCAAAAGTTACAGCGTATGTAGTTCTCTCTAATATTTACAGCCTCTGGTTAAAACAATTGCAACCTATTAAAGTGTGTTATAACCTCACAAAAAATAACCTTGCACAAAAACCCTCCACAGCAYAGTATCCCTAAATCTTAACAAGGAAAGGTAATTGTTAGCAGTAGATTTCCATCTCTTCAAAGCATAAAAGAGTCGGACATCAGACAACTACATTTCAGAATGGAGACACACCAAGACAGAGCGAGGCTCCTGTACATCACTGCAGCATGAGTAAGATGAGGGTCAGGGACCCCAGACACAGATCCACAGCTGAAACACAGAGCCAGAGAATACACAGTGCACAGGGAGATCCATCAGCCAGCAAACATCCTCTYTGCTGGGAGAAGAAAAGAATTTCCCTTGTATCCAAGTCATGTGGTTGCCACCCCAGCAGGATCTGCTTTTTTACTCCTTCAGAAACTCGTCATCATTAGGTTCTAGTCCTAAGGATTTGATTCTGATTACTTTAAAATCCTGAAGGACAATGCACCATGTGGTTCAGTGCACAAAATTCAAGGAAGGACTGTATAATATGCCCTTAGATGTGGAAATGTTTAAGAACTAGAATTTAATTCGCTAAGGAAGATGGGTAAACCAGAAACCGTCTTAGTCAGAGCAACTTCATCTACACTGCAATTATGGAGTTATATCTAACCTTGAAATTCTGAATCTGTTACTCTGCATTTCTTCTGCTTCACTTGCTTCCCACTRCCATCACTGTGTCTTATCTAATAACCTGCCTGTGTTTCTTGAATTGCATTTTCCACACATATTGGTTGGATGTTTATAGAAGGCTCTCCATTTGTTATTTTCAATATAGTTTTTGCTTTCTCAGTTTCTATTCATTGTTGACAGCTTTAGTTGTATACCCATTTTCTCCTGCTCAGTCTTGTCTCTGCACTTCATTAATATGGTCTTTACCTATTTGTTGGTCTCTTACTAATCTGGGTTTAGTCCCATTCTCTGAAGCTGCCCATGTCACCTTCCCCATTCCATCTTCCACAAACCTTCTTGCCCAACTTAATGTTTTTGCTAATGAGAGATGGCAAAATCCTAAATAGAAAATGTAATTGAAATGTATCTGTCTGCCAAAAGATGACTTCCTATGTATTCATCATTTTACAAGGACGAGAAGCAACTTCACTGCCAGTTTAGGGCTCTGTCCTCTGTTCTGGTAAGAAGCTGCAGGTACATAAGCCTTGTCTCAGAGATTTGATTACACYAGGGAAGAAACTTTGCTTTGTTATTTTACAACCTCCTTTCTTGCAGGAAGGTCAGAGTATGAAGATGAGCCTCCCACTGTGCTCTTAGCTTAATTACAGAGAGTGAAGAGCAAGTTGATGGACGACCTTCTTGYGAAATCACTCTTCCCTTGGCCTCCATGAGCTTCATAATGCAGCTGAAAAACCGTAGCAAGTGATAAGARGAGGGCATTAAAAATTTTCTGAACAGCAAAAATGGCTGCAAAACCTTGTGACGGCATTTGAGAAATTTAAAGCCTGTTTTTATTCTTAAAGGTCCAAAGCTGACCCTGTTTTTTTCAACACTTTGTGATTTTTTTCCTTTGATATTTCTGCTTAATAACTAAATTGGTTTTATTTCCACCAACGGCCCACATTAAGTAGGATTTTTACAAAATGAAAAGAGAAAAAAAACATATTTCTACATTCACATTAAACTTCACATTGCTAGAGAAAGGATGTATTTTGACACAGGTGAAAATTCATCAATTCATCTCTGATAGCCACTCTCCCTTGAGAAACTCAGAGACAAAGGAGACCAAGACTATGAAGCAGTTTATTACTGCAAGGGAAGCAGTGTTGGGTTCAGTTCTCTGCAAGAAGAAAGATATCTGGAATTTAGGGCCCAACTTGAGAAAGGTTTCATTATAGGTGAGAGGTTAGGTGCACCTTATAGCACAGCTTAGGTGGCTCTGCTCCTCCAGCCCTCCTTTCTCTCCCCCAAACCAAAAGCAGTTGTTGGTGTGGCAAAGACAATCATCTTGACCGGACCATCACAACTTGGAAGGCTGCAGAGAGGCAGATTTACATATACCAAAAAAAAAAAAAAGCATTGAACTGCCTTGACCGGCTCTTCCACTGAGAAGATACTGGTGAAAMAGCCCAAATCCTTTACCCTAATGAGTCAGAGGAAGGACTGCAGGTAGACTTTTGTATCTAATCACTGTCCTGCTCTCATCTGTCTTCCTCAACACAGTTTGGATATGGAATCCCATCCTGTTCTGGTAACAGTTCCGTGGAAACAGATACCTCCCCATGAGAAGATTTTGGTTTGAATGAACTTGTGGTTTTCAAGAGGGAAATGTAAAAGACTAAGATAAAGTTTAGAAAGGCAGTTACTCATAAAAAGAGTTAAAACCTGATTTTCCCCCTCATTTTCTGAAGCTTCTARCTCATTCCATTGTTAGAAAAAGGCAAGACAATTTGTCATTTAATCACTTGGATTCAGTCTTCCATATAAGCCTTTTCTATTTATATATGCAGCAAATTTTGATGCAAAATTTTTACAGAAGACATTTGAGCTGTTAGCAAAAGCAGAAATAATTCTGTATGTTGACCCAAATGAAAAATAATCCTTTTTCCTACCSAACAGTTAAAATCCATAATAAGATATGTTTTATTTAATACACTCCCTACATGCCATACAGATAAGAGAAATGAAATGTGTAACCTAATGGTTGAAACCTTCACAAAACTGTCTTTCCTTTGTGCTCTTTAGATTGGAATAATTTTTTTCCCTAATAGTCTTTCAGCTTCTCAACATACATTCTCTCTTTCCCCYCTACAGTATGTTTTTATGTTGTAGCTAAATTTATCTGCAAGTGATGAAAAGGGTTTCCTTCCATTTGCTTTCTACAGACACCCACCAATGAGAATGTGTTATAGTTTTGCAGGTCTTTTTCAAAAAAATTTGTTAGGGTAGATCAAGCACTTAAAACAGATWTTTCCTCTGTCTCCTGCCTCGTATCTAGCTACCTTGAACTCCAATTTAATAGGCACTCAGTGATACCACAGAAAGAACTAAACGACCTCAAAGCCCATGCAACAGGAAAATACAGGACTGCTTTTTCAGGTATTGATTCTGGAACTGAAGTCTGAAAAAATTCTCTCACAAGCCAGTTGGTCTCAAAGGAAGGTTACGGAAACTTAACTCACTCAGGAGTCTTCAGTAAGAGATATATAAGAAATGCTTGTTGGGGAAATGGTGTTTGAAATGAACACTTTCATTATTAGCTGAGAACATAACTCCATAGGAAACTGGCCCAGTAGGTCCATTTCAGAAAGATGTGCTGTCCATCCTCTTTTTGTCAGCCACATCAGGACTTGAGTTGCAAAGGAATAGACACATACCCTGTAACTCTTCAAAAATGTTGGAGGAGTAGGAGAAAAGTGAGAAGAATTGAAACAGACCAAATGAAGTACATGTAGGTGGTTTACATTAACACTTTTTGACATATCAATAGCTTCTATTTTTGGTAGGGGTGGGATTTTCTTTTTATTCCGTAAAAGCACTGAATATCATGACTGTCTTGTAGGTCTAAAAATTTAAAACCACTGGAACAGAGTTTAAAAAGCAAGTTGGGTTTTCAGAGGAGCTTGGGGGAAACTATTTTCTTGAAAGTGCTGGGCCTCTCATTCCTTCCCCACATAGTTTTCAATCTGAGGACACACTTCCGCAAGAACAAAGTTTCCCAAAAGTAACATCACACCCAAACTTGCATTGAAATGTTAACAGGAAATTTAAAAAAAAAAAAAACAAAACACCTTCCTACTGTTTAGCAAATGCAACTTATATGTAACAGTAGGCCCAGGGATGAACCCGATCCTYGGAATCCCACGTCGGCTGTCTACAAGCCTTTATGATGTTTGCTACTTTGAAAATGCAGCTTCACCACCCTACCCCCCCTCCCCAAGAAAAAAAGGACAAAGAAATTAGCATCTGCCATCTTGCCATTGATTCTCTTTAAGAAACTCTGCACTTTATTAATCTCTGTCAAGCATTTGGAAGCAGACATTCATATATCCCAACAATTGAATCCAACTCCACAGGCAGTGCCAATTCTTCTCCAATGCAAGGGTGACATGCTGCACTGCTCATAGGTCATCTAATCAGCAGTGAAATAAAGAACTGCCAGACCTCATAACATTTAAGCTGTCCAGGGAATGAAGTGTGCTGCACGTGCCCCCGGGAACTGGTGCACGAAACACACGCTGCAACATTTAGAAGCCTGACTCAAAACTCATTCCAGCTTAAAGGTTTCCATTTTAATTAACTTTCTTCTGTTGCATTTTGCTTTGCCATCATACCATAGCATGGGAAAATACAGCAAGCTAAGCAAAGGTTTGTGGTCATGCAATTTAATGTAAGAGTAAAGAAACAGAGAAATACAAAGCTATATTTGCCCTTAGATATAAGTGTACAACTGCCAGTTTGCAATAAGSGGATTTTTTTKTTTTTTTTTTTCTTAAGCCAATGTATATTTTTATCTCAGCAAAGGGCAGAAAGTGGGTCAGAGTCATAATTGGGTAAATGCAAACAACCAGAAATTAACTCAGATCTCCTCACTCTTTGCAGAGCATGCAGGGGAGATCCAGTTCTGCTAACAGAGGGCAGAAGGGGCCTTTAGCAAGAGAACCAGCACCTGAAGAACTGCCAACACCATCTGTAACCTGTGTTGGTCATAAAGGGACCAGGAGCCATCTGAGTGGCTCTGAGAAACTCAGAGCTGTTGGCAGCTCTGGCCTGCGCCGAGGAAGGGAACAGGCCTCAGAATGAGGGCAAACTAATTTCCAATCTGCATTTTTCTTCACAGTCCTCCTGCCTCAGCACAGCCAAAGGTCAATGCCTTCAGCAGGCAACGATTAAAAGCAGAAGCTTTTGTCTTTTCAATAGCCTGAGAGTCAATGATTTTATTTGGGAGCAATCTACGATGCAAGGAAAGGATTTAACCGCAGCTGCACCATCAGCTACAGATTCTCTCTTTAACCTGATTCTTTTTTTTATTAGTTCTTCTTTATCTGTTTATTGGCCCAGGGAGTACAAGGGTGGAATTGAATGAGAAACCCAAGAGAGTTTCAGTCTCAGTCAATGCAATTTTCCCCTCTTTAGAGGCTAAGCACAAAGCCAATTGCTCTCCAGAGTTCCTTAAACTCTCATCCATCTATGAAACCACATCCATCATCTTCATCCCTACATTGTCCTCACCTAACATGCTGGTCCTTCAAGTCCTACAGACTTTTTTCCCCCAAAATTTATTGAGACTCAAGAAAATTCAGTACTGTCTTTCTTTTTTAATGCAGCAAACCACATAGAAACAGTTTTTACATACATAAATTTCACATTTTTTGTGCACATCAAAAGGACGTGCAGTACAAAACAGGCAATTAAGCAGTTGTAACTGGAAGGAAATTAAGTGAACCATAGCCCATACTAACTTGTTCATGGACACTGAATTCCTCAATGGCTCTTTGAAATTGTTCCAGGAGTGAAAGCTGGGGAATGTAACAGTATCATGGAAACAGTCACTAAATGAACAGCAGTGAGGGAAACTCACAGTGACTTTGGCACTGGAGAAAATTGGATACTGAGCCCTTTCAACCCATAACACATGCAGTCTGCAGGTATGATAAGAAACAGCCTCCAAAAGATTAATACAGAGGGAAGTATCTATTCTTTATATTCTTGTAAATAGCATGAGAAAACAATCAGCTCAAATTCCAACAGAAATATTCTGACTAGAGACTAGAAAATCTTATTTAAGTCAAGAAGAACAAAGTGCATGTGCAAGCTGTGGAACAACAAACAGTAGGAACATTCAGTGTGTTAATAGACTTGATAAACATTTTTCAGGAAAAGCACAGATATTGGAGCAAAAGGATGGGCCAAAGAAATTGAAGGTGTTGCCAGCCCTATTTTACTTTGATTTAAAACCTCTTCATAAAATGGTTTATCTAAGCACAACCCACACTTTAGCTGCACAAACCCTCTCCATCCTAGTCTGTGTCATCAGCTCAGGTTACAATTTTGTTCTATGACATCTGCAACTGCCTTTCCTTCAGCAACTGGGTATTCCCTCCTCACTCTCTTCAAATGCCTGCTTAATCAGGACACTTAGTCAAAATACATGAGATTTTAAGTTTATTAATGTAAAAACGTCTCTAGAGCGCAATTTATATCCCATTATAATTTACTGCATTTTAAGCATATGCAACAACTATTATTCATGCAATCAGAAATGTTTTCCTGATTGCATTTATGCAGTTTTCAAACATGTATTATAACTGACCTTATTAAATATGCTGAAGCACCACTTACACAAAACCATACAAAGGCACAGTTCCTCGACTGAACTCTCAAGTAGCACTTGCAAGCATGAATCAGTGCTAATTGCTTCACATTTATCATCTCTGAAATTATAGTATGGGCAAAAGTTCTCAAACAAACAGCTGTGTAGGTCACAGCTTGGCAACAACTTGCTAAGCAAGTTATTTGCTCCCCCTTCATCCCAAACTTTTTTTTTTTAACCCCCTCTTCAGCGAAATTATCAGAGGTTGAACAGAAAGAACATGTTCTTTCTCATCACCTGTATGTCTGCTCTGAATTTACAAATATTGCATCAAATATGGTAAAGTAAAATCATCAGTTTATGATCTGGAACACTGAAGTTCAGGTTCTAAACAGTGCCATGTACTTCACAAGCAGAAGTTCTGGGACTGTGTGCATTCTTGGTAATTTATTTTATGCCATATAGTCTGTTGTCATGTTTTCATGCGTGTTTGTTCCAAAACAAAATTATTCCTTTAAAGTTTGTATGTTAAATAAAAACCAAAATGATGAGAAGTCAAAAACTTCTGTAGAATCACATGCCCTTTTTCTTCAGTAGGCAGAAACAAATTACAGAACTTGATTGCCCACAACTTTCATCCTTGTACAGTCAACGACCCTTTCAAAAGATTTGCCACAAACATCCTTCAAATTCAACTGGAGAGTGTTTTAAAACTGCCTTTACAAAAGTGTCTAGTGGTTCCATGTAATTGTGTCTCCCAACCTCTAGCTATTAAGTTCACCCCATGTTGAGTCCCAGCAGAAACATTCTGAGTTATACGTTTTCTGAGTGACATCAGTTTACATCATGAAAGGACCTTATCCACAGTTGTGAGTTTGGTTTTTTTTTTTTAAATTTTATCAGCATTCATAGAGCACTTGTATATTACTTATGAAATGAATGCTTGAGAACTACATCTGGGTGTATTTACTTGAGCACGTAATCAACAGTTATGCTCTGGGAATCAAGATGCGCAGAAACATTATCCTGTTAAAAGCTGGAAAGAAAACAGAAGTAAATAATAACCATTCTAGACATAACCTTTCAGAGCAGATAGGACYACAGAGACATGCTATTTTTCCTGGAGGCTGTACACAAATCTGAGGAAACCAATATGTGGATGTCAGTGTGATGTGCAAAAACCTTGGTTTGAGGAAGATGGGGCAACTTTTCCCGTTAAATGCACCCAGGAGCCAGTACTCAGATTAGTACTTGTGCTAATCACAACCCCACAGTGCAACCACCCTCTCACTCTTCCACCATAAGGACAAYCTGTTAGGTTTGGACAAAGGTAAAGGACTTGTATGAAACAAGTGCTTGGCTAGACAGAGATGGGAAGTCTACGGCACCACCTCCTTCCTTTTGACAAGGGGCTAATTAAAAAAAGAGCTGCACCCCAAATGATCAGTGTGATAGGCTGACTACAGTCCCACAGCTCTCTCCACGGAAATCTTCATGGGGTTTACAGTGCACCATGAACTGAGAGAAAGAAAAACTCTGAGTGTGTTTATGCAATATTTTTCAATTACTTGTGTTCCCTGTACCAGTCACACACACTTGAGCTGGACTGGGCACCAAAACCATTACAGAAGCATGACAACAGTATTAGAGGCAGGATGAACTGGCATCTGTTTGGGGGCTGAAATTGTACGGGGGTGATTCACATATTAAATCTGGGATACTTAACCCTCCTATTATTCCCTATAAGGGTCCATCCCAGCCTCAGCTCTTCCCAAGAGCTATCATTTACCTTCATCCTAAAAAAGGTCCTTTCTTTGCTGCCAAATCTGCCATCAGCATCACTGCAGACTTGTGTAAGGTGTCAATGTGTTCTTTGCTCCCACAGAGGTTTATTCATCTCCTTAACAACACCAGCTTGCTTCACAGAATCTTGCACAATTCAAGAGCAAGGCCAGAAAGGCTTCTGAAATTATTTCAGGCTAAAGTTGCTTTCGGAGTAGAATAAGGCCCTCCATACATATTCATGAGTCCTATTTATGGTAGTGAAGAAAAAAGTCACTTATCCCACATCTCTGCTGTCAAAAAGGACAGAATGAGAGAAGGTGACCATGACTGTGGTGAGAGTCCAAGAGAAGATGACTTTCTTAATAAACACAATTTTAAATAAAGAACTATAGCTATTATCACAAGTCTAATGGCAGCAAGGAGGAAGCTGAATAGGGCTCAGACAGTTRATTTTACTTTTGCTTCAGTTTTTCCTGATTTAAAAAATGAGAATAATGCAGTGAAAGGCACTTTGGAATGGACTGGTGAGCAACAGTATTTTAAAACTGGGCATTATTACTCTGCTTTAAGATTAGAGGTAAAACATGGCTTAAAATGAAACATTAAGTTGATTGACAGAGTTATTAATATTCCCACACTTCTTTGACTTACATAATGTGATATGTAGCCCTTCTTGCAAACTAGAAGAATGATGCACACCTGATTTGTCTTCATAAATTATTTTATTTTTAGCTATAACAGCAAAGCAAACTCCCTAAGAGTAATAGAACAAGGTACCGAATTTTCACTTCTAAGACAATTTGATAAACAGATGCAAGCCTTAAATTTTTCCCTGAGTTGCTTAGATGGCAATGAACATCACTTAACTGATGCTAACAAGGCTATAAAAGGAACAGGAAAGCAAAAGATGAGGACTAAGAACGACAAATTCAAAGGAAGATCAGGCTGAGGAGGAATGAAGCAAGTGGTAAGAAAATGTAAAAAAAAAAAATTTGAGAGAGAATTCTACTCTAAAATGTTGGCACTGCTCAATGGCACTTACTCAGTAAAGAGTATGCCAGGATAATGTGCTGCAGCAATGAAGACACCAGGGTTCAGATCATGCATCTTTTTTGGCATTTTGCTGAAATGGTAAAGTCACCAGTGCATTAAGAGAGGCTTCAAATGAGTGATACCATCCTTCTCCATCATACACACACCCATTATATTCCTTTCAGTAATAATGAAATTCCTCTTATAATCATTTTTCCTCACTCTTGAGAGCGTGACTTCTGTGTATGAAACGTTTCCCTGAAGAAACAAAGCCAATAGAGAGTTCTGCCTTAGTTGCCTTTGTCAGTGCATTTACCCTGGTAATTTTCTAGGAAAGTTAATTTTTTATTAAATTAATAATGATAAACAGTTGTCAAATGTATTCAGTCCTCAGAAAACACAGAAAGAATGTAATAAGCTGCTTCAAAGTTTGGGGAAGCTTTTTCCCCTCAAATTCTAACTGCAGTCAGTGATATGCTTGAGGTGATGCACAGTTAGACTGGTTAAAAATTTGCTATAAAAGCACACTTTGATTGAAAGTAACATTTTTTATAAAATGCTGTTTCTTAAAGAAGACATCTGCTGTCCTTAAAAAAATGCGAATGTTTTGGTGTGCCAGAACACTTGGAAGAAATCTTTGTATTCACAGTCAGAGATGATTTGATTAAGAAAAAAGTTTTAGTCTTCCACAAAGAAAAAGAAGAATATATTCCACTTGGTTCTAAAAATTAATGAAGAAAAGAGATCAGAAGAAGGTGGAAATTGAGACTTTACTGAAACAAGAGGTCCTTATCATATAAGGAAAACATCTCCAGGTATATCACTTAACAGACCTCAAAAAAAGAGATTTCATGACTATGGTATAATAAGGACTTTTCTTCAGCAGTCTTTAAGGAATAATATAAGAAATCATCCTCTGACATATTTTGTTCCAAATCTTAAGTAAGGCTCATTTTTAAGTATACCTAAGGGTAATGCCATCGTGAAGACTGGGTGTTCTTTTAAGCAGAAACTTTGATACTCATTATTTATGGCATTTCTTACCCAGTACAGACTTCCTGCCCTTAGCCCTGACCCTTCCTGTTACACACACAGGACTCAAGAACTGCGAGACAGCTGCACATGGGTCACACACATGGGTCGGGCAGAGAAGTGACTGAGAGCAGCCCTGCGGAGAAAGACTTGGGAGTGATGGTGGATGGAAAGCTCACCATGAGCTGGCAATGAGCACCCAACAGCCCAGAGAGCCAAGGGAATCCTGGGCTGCATCCAAAGGAACGTGGGCAGCAGGGCGAGGGAGGGGATTCTTCCCCTCTGCTCTGCTCTTGTGAGACCCCACCTGGAGTGCTGAGCACAGCTCTGGGGCCCCCAACATGAAAAGGACATGGAACTGTTGGAGCAAGTCCAGAGGAGGGTCCCGARGTTGGTAAGAGGACTGGAGCACCTCCCCTGTGAGGAGAGGCTGAGAAAGTTGAGGCTGTTCAGACTGGACAAAGAAGGTTGGCTGGAGACCTCACAGGAACCTTCCAGTACCTAAAGAAGCCTCCAGGGAAGCTGCAGAGGRACTCTTTGTCAGGAACTGTATGACAGCACAAGGAGTAATGGGTACAAATTGCAAGAGGGGAAATTTAGCTTAGATATACAGAAGAAATTCTTTACTGTGAGGGTGGTAAGGCACTGGCACAGGTTGCCCAGAGAGGYTGTGGATGCCCCAACCCTGGTAGTGTTCAAAGCCAGGCTGGGTAAGGCCTTGAGCAACCTGGTGTGGTGGGAGGTGTCCCTGCCCACGGCAGGGGGGTTGGGACTGGATGATCTTTTAGGTCCCTTCCAACCTTTAACATTCTATGATACTATGATAGCATGTCTGTAATTTAAGTTCTATTCAGGGATCTAAAGCCAGAATTCTTTAGGTAACTCTAACAGGAGAGGGAGAAAAAGAAAAATGCAAACCCCAGCAGCTGAAAAAACCCAATAAATAAATATATGGGTAGCATAGGACCTTGATCTCATAGTTTCACAATTTATATCACAGAATCATATTTTCAGTCTCTGTGTAGCAAGAGAAAATAAATAAGAATTATGTCTAAGTAAAACTCATCCCTTCAAAAAACCCACACCAAACAAACTGAAAAATAACAAAAATTGCTGCAACCCAACATGGCAAGGAAGAAACTCCTTAACTCAGTGGAAGTCCAGAAGAATGTCTCTGAGCGCTGTTAAATTCAAGAACTCTGGTTTTGCAGACCTCAGCAGGAAGCTAATATCAGCCTTTCATGACAACAAAGATGCACTGTGCATTTGAAATGGATTTCATTATCCTGAATATATGTTAATCTCCCTAAACATGAAATAGATCAAACAAGCACAGATTCATCCTTACSTCAAAGACAGAGAATTCCCAGACTATAAGGGAAAGTGATTCTGAGGTTTTAATGTACAAGAAGAGAGACTTATTGTTCAAAAGATGCTGCTAAAATGGCAATGTCTTTTTATGCTTACTTTTCATGAAGCTGCTTGCAGGGCAAAAGCTTTCTTTGAAATGGTTTCTAACAGTTGTAGGATGTCTCGGAATTTTTTAACCCTGTAACAAGACAAGGGAAGGACATTATTTTGTGGGKTTTTTTTCAGCTCCTCACTTTCCTCATTCATTAACCATCTCTTATGTAAGACACTGCTGCAGAAACCCCATTTGAGAAAGTCAAATAATTTTGGCAGACAGAGATATCAGTCATTTGTGCTCAACATGATTCAAATGGTTTGGTTTCTTTCACGTTTTGCTTCCTCAGAGGACTCAGCAAATGAGCATATTTTTTAAAACTATTCAGATCTTATTAACAGTACTTGACAAAGCAGAAAAAATGATGTTACTAAAGAGGACAATTCCTTTTTGCAGAATGAGCCAAAAATATATTATCACCTTAACGTTTAGCGTTCTGTATCATTTAAGTTTGTTCTTTCATAATTTGCATGCATCTTTGATACCCATACAAGGTTTCAAGTCATGTTAAGTAATTTTCAAGAACCATTAATTAYTACTGCTAAAAAAAGCACATTATCCATCATATGCTGGAGCCACTTGTGCCCCTAAAACTCCCACACACATCCAGGAAGACTTTGACACGATCAAGGCCTGGCACTTAGGCACAAATTGGATTTGCTTTTTTTTTATGGCAAAAGGAACCAAGGTTTCACTGCTGAGAATAAGAGAGGATGAGGCAGTGCTCAGCTCCTCCAGGAAAGCCAGCATGAAGTCAAGGGTCAGGGAAACAAAGTGTTTTCCAAGTATAAAAGGCTAAATGACAAACCATCTTCATTAGGAAAAAATTACAACTGCTGATGCAGGGAGATCCTTTCCTTCTTGAAACTCAAAGAAACCTTAGATCAAAGGTACAACTCTACAGAATGTAGGTAGTAAGTTCAGGTAGGAAAATTTCTCAGCTTCACTRGGAGCTGAAGTTTTAAGTTTAACACCGAAGTACCTTGAAATTGCACACTGACATAAGATACCTGGATATAGATATAAGACATGGAGCCTGCTTTCCTTTGTTGATCAATTTGTGTATGTGCACACAAAGAAGAAATCAGTTTTATTGCTTGTGTGGCAATTTCCTGAGTGCAAAGGTGCATAGCAAAAAAAATCTTTAACTACTGCAAGAGAGGGGGAAATTTGAAAGGCCCTTAGAAATACTGGAGTGGAAACACTAACACTGGATGATGACCAGAGGCTGTTGCCTTCTCTGTATTTCTGCAGCATCCTCAGATTTACTCCTCTGGCTTGTTCTGGGAATAGTCTACATCCCATGGAGCTTGCAGCAATATGCTGATACTCAACTAGCAGTTTTCTAAATTGCCCCTTGGACAACACACACCAAGGTTGTTTTACAGTTTGCATGTAGCACAGGCTGCACTTACATCAACRTTTCAAGTTTAATTACAAGCCAACATAAATACACTTTTAGAAATACTGCTTAGAAGTTATGTGACACATTCTACTGGAAAAACATGCAAATTATTTCAGCTTTCTTGATGGGCTCTAACAAGATTTTACTTTTTAAAAGSTACTTTATATATATACACTCCTCTTAGGTATTTTTACAAGGACTTCTTAATTATTCAGCTGCAGCTTCTATTCTCAGTTCCATCAGAGGAAGATTTAAGAGGGGCTGTAATGACGATCTGTAGGAATGAGACTGGACTGCTAAGTCACTTTTCAAGAGCTGCCACTGAATTCTGGAAATGAGTTGAGAACAGATCTGTGAATTGCCTCTAGCCCCATTGAAATACACACAGTGAGACTGAACAGCTTGTCCATTTTACTGCATCAGCTAAATTCTGCACTTAACATATTAATTGCAGAAAACCCCCAAACAAATTTGACTTACAAATGGCTACAAGCCACTTACAAACACAGCAAAAAATACAGTTAATTATATTACTCTATAATTCTATGTTAATACTGTTCATCTGTTATCAAAGATGTTTATTTGGTCATAAATGATCTAATTTTGCTTTTCCAGGAACCATTCTAACAAATTGCTTTGGTAGAGATCCATTCATCTTCAGTCAGCAGTCAAGTTAGCAGGAACATTATGCACTGAATTTATTATATACTTCTTGTGTTTTCCTAACATTATTTTCGCAAGTTACTTTAAAATGCATTTTGCCTCGCACAACTTTAACATCAGACAAACCAGTCCTGTTTCAACCCATTTTAACCAAACCACAAATTCATGAAAATTTTCCTCCAATCTTTGTGCTCTTAGATAATATTCCAGTAGCTCCAGGTAGAATTTCCATTCAGATAAGATCATTTTAAAAAAAGCATAACCCAAAAACCCTTTTGCACTTATTGTGATATAATATGAGCAGCATAAAATTAAGGATAAATTACAAAAAGTTGTTAGCTTCACTTATATCCTACCAGCCAAATGTAGGCCAGAAGCCAAGAATGCAGGGAAAAAAAAAAAAAAAAACATTAAACTGGAATAATCTGAGGTTTATTATTATTATTTCATTTCAGAGGCAGCAAGTCTTCTAAGCATACCATTTACTAGCTTGGTTGTACATGACTGAATTGCCTGAATAACTAGCTAAAATTCAGCCACTAGAAAACATGAAGGCTCCATTCTAAGAGTCATTAGGGAAGACCTTTGGTGCTGACCTGAAGCTACACAAGATGAGCATCCTCATGGTCAGCACATTTATGGAGTACAATGGAAAATTTGCACCCCATTAACTGTCTCCCTCCTTCTGACATGCTGTAAAACTTTTCAGAACATAGCACACAGCAGACATAAGAACTATGTTCGTCAACTGGATTATGATCCCTGTTGGACACATGCAGAGCAATCCTTGCGTTCTTGGAGCAACCACTACGAACTCCTCAAAATTCTCATCAACAGAAGAAGTGAAAAAGTTCACATAAAAGGCTAAAGAAAGATAAAAAAAAWTTTAAAAAAGCAAAACAGCTTTCCACTGAACAAATGAAATAGTGTTCTGTCAGGATGAGGGGTTTTCTATTTATGGTATGTATAGACTTTTTAAAAAATAAAACAATGCCCCCTATCAAGTTTTGGGTTCACTGAAACTGATTTCCCGTCTTCAAATTCAGAAACTGAACTAAAAAATTCACTTGTACTCATCAAACTGACCCTGAGAAGTATTTACAATGATTCTGCTTTTTCTAGATTAAATTTATTAAAGTCTAGTGCAACTGCAGCAAATGATCCATGGAGAAGTCATTATGGAAAATGTAAGGGCAATAAACTGCTCATGAAGGAAGTGGAGTCAGCTACAGGTTCAGCCTACTCTTCTGAACAATGCTTGAACAAATCTAGAGGCTATCTAGTGTCCACACTCCAGCTGTGAACTAGGATTGATGATTTTTAACCAAAATAGAAATACACCACCTACAGCCGTTCGGATGACGCAACAAAAAAGAACAGAAGAAAGAAATCTTCTAAAATCTTCAAACCAGTGCTAGCAGCTACCAGCAAACACATCATTCCCTTCTCATTTGCATTATATCCAAATCTGATGATTAACCTATTCACTCTCTTCAGCTCTCCAGTAAATTTGGGATTTCTTCCTTGGAAGATTTAGATTCCAGCTGTAACATCCTCAGAACTGTAAGGTTTCTCAAGGTTGTTCTGAAACCATCCTTTTGCAGCCATCATTCTTGTCCTGCTCTAGCTGGGTGCTCTATGGTATCACCATGGCTTTTGCTGGGAGCACTGAGCACTGAACTCTCAACATCTCTGACCTGTTATAAAGCTGCTTCTTGATCTCCATGTGGCTTTTAAGTAACATATTTAAACTATTGATTCTCTTTGCCACAATCCAATTTTATTGAAACTGAGAGAGTGAGCGAGAGAGAGAGAGAGCACCAAATAGCCCTGTCTGTTGACCACACAAATAAAGGTTTGCATCTGTTATGCTGGAAGAAAGGCTGGGTCGTGGTGGACTCCCCTCACTCACTAGTTATGATTCACTTGTCATTACACACAGCACTTTTTAAAAATTTTAAATTCATACAATTGCAGCAGGCAAGAAAACAGGAAACCTCATGCAGCTTTTGGAGACATTCAAAGGCTATTCAAGATGTTGAAGAGCTACACAGAAGCAATTTGAATGTTTTTTACAAGTACTTTCCCCTGAAAGTACTTTTTATCCATTACATTCAGCAGTGAGTAATCAGCTGCCAGCTTTAGTAAGGCTGCTCACAGGGGTAGGGATTCTACTTTTGTGACTTAAATAGTCTGTTGAGGCAAATCTCTTGAATGTAGAGAGGAGAAAATAATCCACAGGAATCCTTCAGTGTGGTATGATGCAGGAAAAAAATAATCCAAAATGCAGAATCATTAAATTAATGCTCTCTACCATACTTTTTAAAATAGTGCTTTAAAAATAAATATTTCTATCAAAAAAAAATCAAAATTCTGAGACCAAGTTTCACACATCTATATTCTGTTTGGTTTACAGTAGCTATCAGATGTGCTAGTGTTGGGACACATATAGAACAGTCATTGCAACCAGAGACAAAAGAGAGTAGAGCAGGAAGCTTCCAACTGTGAACCAGATGGCTCCCTAAGAAGGGAAGCCTCCTCCTCAAATGTTCCTCTGAGTTATTCTGTCCATTTAGAATGAGGTTTTTCTGCCAGAATAAGAGAGTTTGGAAACATGTATTGTGAGATAAGTACAAAACTCCTAGAGATCCAACAAAACGTCCTTTGTCTTCAGGGAATTCCCTTCCCATGTGGTATAGCAGCCTCAGTCTGTTAATGGTCCTATCGAAACATTTCTGTCAGGTTATGTGATTTACAACTCTCCCTCTAAGCTTGTGGGCTGTGGTTTTAAATTTTTAATTGTAATATGACATTACTCCACACCTGGCTCTGGCTCCCTCTGCATTTTATATTAAAGAGAAAGTATAACAAACTTTTTCAAAGCAGCCTTGCTCCAAATGTGCTGATTGCCAGAACAAGGAGCATCCACCAAGACTTTTGCAAAAGGCCCCCAAATTTTTAACTGTTTTGCTTCCTGATACTACATGCAATACAACAGACAGAGCAATCCCACCATCTCGTGAAAAATAATGTATGTGTCAGCACAGAGTACTTTAAGCATTAACAACTTGAAACATTCAAAGAATAAGAGAGTACATGTTACAAAAATAAAAAGGAATAATGATTCACAAGGAATCACCAAAAAAAGATAAATTACAGATTATGGCACTAAGAAAAATTAATATCAACTTCCAACTTGTGGGTTCCTAACTTTTCCTACACAGTCTTGAAAAACACAAAAGGTGAGAGTCAGATGTAACCAAATAACTCTAGTAATAGGACATTAAAAAGAAAATACCTTCTGCAGGTGTGTGGTGCTCTTACATACACACTGTGTCTTCAGGCACTCAAGCTGACTCTGTGTAACAAATTTACCTCTAGAAATACTTTTAGAGAGTTACACTAATTCTGAGCCACTGAATAAGACTCAAAGACAAACCAGCTGACCTGTATACCCACTGATTTGGTTAGACTTAACTTTGGAATCTCTAAGTGTCCTTGATTGTGTGGTGGAACGTGTTCAATTGAGCATTTTCATTTCAGCACACTGCTCCATGCTAGTTCTTTGCTGGCTTTCTCCAGAAGAACAACTTCTGAATGGCTGTTTCTGATTGATTGTTCAATTTAATTTACATTAGAACACCAGCAAACTATTTTTGCATTTAATATTTATTTTTTTAATACAAACATATAATGAGACATTCAGACAAACTGAGATTGGAATACACTAGAACAAGGATTTTAGTTAAAAATATTCAAAGCTATTATTGCTAAAATGTGTTGTTCTTTTCAGGTGGAATTTGAAGAAATAAAATAATTTGTTAAGAGCATCTAAGGTCCTAAATAGATGTAAGCTACTTTTTAAATGTCATCCTGCAAATTAGAAAACCAAATCTCTGAAATTCTCAGCCGCAATTGCATTTAGTGTATTATAGAACTGTACTTATTAGACAAATCGGGGACTGTGTCAAAACTTCCTTTCAAGTTCATTATGTCAGAAAATTGCTCTTCCTGAAGCATTTAAAGCAAACTTCTGAAGCATTGATGAAAATAAGAAAAAAAATTTTGCTCTCAAATTCTTGCTCTCCAGATGGTGTAGAAATATGGAACATAACCATAAAACTTCATGTTTACAAAGCACGTGAACAGAAAGATTATAACATTAATGAATTCTACTTTTCCCCATCCTTTTTTTTTTTAAGAGTAAAGTATATTTTTCCAACCCAGCTTCTCATTTCTAATCCATTCCTTTAATTCTGCAAAAATCCACGAAAATGCCAAAGATTATTTTTTTCCCCAAATGGCATTACCATATAAATGAGGAAAAGCCAGCAGGTACAGTCTTTAATTTTAGAGCTGCTTTGCTTTCAGAATGAAATGCAGCAATATCTGAACAAAGCTGTTACTTGAGGTGTCCAGGAAGTACCTTGACCATGGACAACCCCTTCAAATTAGGTCTGGGAACAAAACAGGTGAGAACTGACAGGGAAAAAGGTGCAGTCCTGAAGTGTCACACTCGGATCCCAACTGGATAATCTTCACCCTCGAGGGCAAGGCTGTGTCCTGCCCTCCAGATCTGTGTTCTCCTTAGAGCAGCACTGTGCCTGTGCCCTACCATCTCAGGTCTGTACTTTGACTTAAAAACTTAACACTACCACTGCCTTCTCCACAATGCAGTGTTTTCAGCTCTGTATTTCTGGGCACTGTCAGATTCTCACTCCTTGCTCCAGTCTTGACGTGGAAGCAGAGAATGCAGCCCCTCCGAGCTGCAGATAAGGTTATCAGCTGGCAGTACTCACCGTAGCTCATCAACATGTGAACCCCACACCTCATAGAATGCCATTTCCCTCTGTGCTATAGAGTGGAAAATTAAGTACATTTTTACATGCCAAGTTCCTGTGTATATATTGGATCAGAAAACCCAAGGGTCACCAGGGCATAAGAGAGGAGAAAAGGTTTTACTTCTATCCTCTTTCCAATATATTTTCTTCTGTGGCCTACTTGTTAAGAATATTCTATTACTGGAGAGAGAAGGCCACATTCTCTCACATTTCCCACCAGAGATGTACATTTCTTTGTCCCCTTTTGCAAAATAACTAAATTATTTATGTTTCAAAGAGAAGATCACTACAGCATATTAAATACCAAGATTTATTAGAATTATCATCTGGCACCAGTCTCTTCCATGCTGTCAACTGCCTTGAGTACACCAGCTGCACTCATTTATATTTTATAATATCTATATCTATAGGAAAGTTAACAACTCTGCAACCCAAAGATATTGCCTTGGTAAGATTTAGTGCCGTTTTAATAAGAAAACTCTTCCATTCAGGACTATGTGTTGATTGAGCTTAAAATATAGAAAGATTCTGTATCAGAAGACATCTGAATATTGGGCAGGATCCCTCTGAGGGATGTCCAGCTTGTCCAGGTTTCCCTTGGCCAATAAGCTGAAGCAGGCACCATTCATCTCATCCTAACACAGCTTCCAAATTAGGTCAGATGAACCACATCCGAAAATTAATTGTCCGTTTCACTCCAGTGAGTGCAAAACAAGTGTAACCAGTTGGCTGAAGTACAACTGTAGTGCAGCCTGCTCAGGTTAGATCAGATGAATCACACTTAAAGTGTATCTTTGGCTCTATTAAAGCCTGAAAGATCACCAGCCTGGCAGAATTCTGTAACGAAAAAATCAAGACTGAAACATCATTGCGCTGCTTCCCTAGCAGTATGGACACCGATGCCAGTTCCCTTGGAGAGGGATTTTCACTACCCTTTCTTACAAGTTGCTCCCTGAAAGTAAGATCTGTCCTCCCCTTCAAAAAAAAAATGAAAATGGTTTATAGGTGACTTTGCCCTGCTGAGCCAACATATGGCACTTCAGTTAATCACAGCAGGTGTTCCTGCTGGAACCACGATTATTTCAGCTAACTATGGAATGATAAACAGGGAGCATAGAATAATGAGAAGCAAGTATGGAAAGGAAAGGTCAGGGAAAAGTCCTAGCACTTTCAACACCTGATATTTCAGCTCATTGAAAAACTGAATTCTCCAAAGAATTAGAGTCAATCATGGCCTGAGGAAACCATTTCCTAAAGTATATCTAAGTACTAAGTACATCCTAAGTCCATCTAAGGTACTTATGGGGCCACAGTGTGGTGACCATTGCAAGCCTCACAAAAGGCACTATATGATCTGTACATCCCTACAGGCAAGTTCCCACTCCAAAGGTGTTTGGACAGGAAGCTGGGATATACTGTAATTTAGTGGCTTTGGTCATACAGGAAACCTGAAGGGATGTGAAATGAAAACAAGATTTTAAATCCCTGACTCGCACCTTCTTGATGGAACCACACTTTGTGATGTGGTCAGTGACACAGCTGAAATGCCTGCATATTTGCCTTCTTTGGGAAACAACCCCCACAACAGGCCCCAAATGGCCAAGACAGTGGGATCAAACTTGTATCCATGCAGATGTGATGGATGGCTTTAACACAGCACAAGTGACACTTACAGACTGCAGTTGCTACTCAACTCTTAGATAAAAACTATGATATTCCTCAGTCCAGTCATGGATAAGGATGGTATATTTTAGTTACAACCTGGTTTCAGCTTTGTGTACAGGCTGATTAATCAGGCTGTACGTGGGAGAAACTGATTTCACTTATATGGAAAGCTCAGCAACACAGTAGCAGCTGTGTTGTACATCAAACAGCATGACTAGAAATGCATCTCTGGGTGCATAAGAGCCAAGTAACACCCTTTAGCTTGCACTATATAAATCAAACCAAGTCATCCAATGTTATGACTAATATTATAATGAGCTATTTATACTTATTTATTATATTTATTTGTTTGCTATATTAAGATATTTCCTGTAATAAGGTATTCTGAACTAAAAGCAGTGCACTACAATACAGGAGACAGAACAACTGAAAGTCCAGAATTGCAATGAATTCAAGGTTTTCCTCATTTCAATTAAAATATTTATTGTTTATTTTTAAGGTATTTTACCCCATCAGACATATTGAAACAGTGATACAATCTAGAAAGCTGCTGTTGAGTGGGTGTTGAGCAGATTCAAGCCCTGCACTGACTCAAATCCAAAAGTTGACGAGGCTGTGTCTCTGTACACAGGAGAGAAGCAGGAACAGGGTAACATGGCAACTTATTCCTCTGCCCTTTTCTGGTCTCTCTGTCTTGCCTATCTGAAATTTTATAGCTGTTCCATTTTCCTGGTTTGCAAAAACATTTAGCAATTCTCACACTCCTAATTCACGGATTTGAAAGAAATATCCTCAACGGGGCCATTTATTTAACTGCAACCACACATAACAGAACCTGAACTCCTTTAAGGAGCCTGTGATCAGGGTTTGAAGTCACTGTTATCTTCTCAAACAGGTGCATTTACCACTGAATAGAACCAAACATTATAGAACATTATTTCAGAATAACACAATACAGCTCATCCAATATTGTGTTTCTCTGCTACCCAGCAAAGCTGTAGGAACAATCTTAATTTATAGCCTTTTACGAAATTCAGTGCTCCTGAGGCTGACTTCCCTCAGGAAGCGGATCTCTTGCCTGTCAGGGCTCACCCCATTACCTTTGCCCAACGAACCGTGCTGAAAAGCATCGCTCTGCCTTCCTCTCCTGCAATCCCATCACTCACCCAAACAGCCCACATGAGCTCTCTTCCAGGAGAATGCTGCTGTTTGATGGCTAAACTCAGCAAAGCCACAGAACTTTTGATCAGGTACTAGAGCATAGCCCCCCACCTGCCTGCCCTGACAGCCTGACATAGCCACCTCAGCATCCCGACACAGGAAACGTGCGGGACACCAGAGCTGACCACTGGCAGGCAATCCATATGAATACTCCTGACTCTCCCCTCAAAGAAATAACTACAAAGAAAAACCTTGACCAGCTTGAAATGGGTTACGTAAAGATCACACACCATCAGTCTGAAAGAACTGCACTACTATCATACAAAGAGGAAAAAAATAAACAAAACCCACCCCAATATTTAAAAGCCATATTTTACATAAGCATCAAGCTCAGAAATTGACAGCCACATCCACTGAAAAAGAACACCATGTCTCAACTCCCACAGAGCACAGCTCAGCAGGAGTCACAGGCATTACAACTGTTCATGTAACCACTCAGTAATGACAACAAATTTCAGCTATAAAGGACCATCAATAGTTCATGAAGGCTCTACCTCTTGTCTCTCCCTTCCCCCATCTCATCAGAAACAAGGAGAAATACTGCCTGAGGGTCCTCTAGGTCTCTGGCTTTTCCAGAGCCACCTTCTGTAAGAGAAAACATAATTTTTGATTGGCCATAAATTGCAGTATATAAAACACTAAAATTCTTGACACCATCTGATTTCAAATTGGCAGTTGTAAAACACAGTAAGAAGAGAAAAAGCAAACCACCCCAAACCCTTTTGGTTGAACACGTCTGTATGAGGACACGAATCTTAGAATCACCGTACCATGTGGGTGGGAAGGTTCCACCCTCCCAGTCAAAGCACAGATACACAACTGTTCACATATGTGAGTTACTGAACACCCAACATAGACAGAAACAGACAACAGAATTTGTCAGATGAGTCTGTGATGTGCAATGAATTTTTGGGACTGCCCTTATGGCCCATTACTTCCAAGAATATGCCTTGCAGCCATTTGCCTGGACATCTGGGCTCAGTCACCTCGGCAGCTGCTCCTTGTGGGGGTCAGGAACTGCCACTTCTTTAAGAGATGTTTGCCCCAGTTCCGATGAACTGGATCTCTTCAGGCTTTTTAGATGCAAAGGTTTTATTGATGAACTACAGTTAAACTAAATATCTTCTGAAATACATTGTAAAACAGCACTGACTGGACAGAAGACAGCACTATGTTTTTACAGCACTATTGGGAATTTCCATGTCACAAGCTTCTTTTCTATGCAAGCCCGTTCACAGAACTGATTTTCTAATATTAAAGACAGGATATCTGAGACAACTCCTTTATCAATTGGCCCATAATGGTTATAAATGAACTGCATTTCAAACCTGGGCTTTGTTCAGGTGCAGCACAATGTATTACTTCACCCAAGAGAATAACATTTATTTCTAATGCTTTTATTGATCTTCATTTTTGTTACTGGCCTGAATGCTGCTAAAACCATGGTATAAGCAAACCAGCCTAAAGCTTAGAACATGCCAAAATTCTTAATTTACTACATTACATCATCCATGCTGATCAATATTTTCCTTTTAGTCACTGCAGGAAAAACATGCAGTTACCTTTCAGTGACTTCCATAACAATTCATTAGGATTAAGAGATATAGGCTTAGCTATTATGGATGTTCTTTTCATGCCAGTGAACACCAGCTTTTTCTGTGCATTCAAAGGCTTTCATATTATTGCTTGAGTGATGCTACTTGCCAGGTGACATTCATATGAATTTTCATGATGTTCTATTTCTATGCTAACAGAGAGCCCATATTAATCATGAAAAATCTATGTGATTCCAGAAAATTCAGAAATATGCAACTTTAATAAGACATATTACAATTTCAGGAAAACACAGTCTCTGGGTCTTTTGAGGCCCTGAAAAATACCTGGTTTATTTCATTCTGCACATGCAGGATTATTGGAGTTCTATCAGCAGATTTTTGGGTAATAGCCAAACCTAATTCAACAGAATAGCATTTCAATATTATGCTTTAGAATTTTATTAATCTTGTTATTTCAGTGAAGTTACACTAACTTAAAAACAAGGATAGTGAATTTGGCTGAGAGTATTTTAATTCCTTCCATAGACTGGGTTGTATAGAATTGTGGGCAATAGAAAAAGAGAAGGCTAGAAATTGAGTTATTTATATGAAGAATGAAACAAAATACTAAAAAAACAAATCTGCAATACATTAAGTAAATGCAACAGGAGGAAAGAAGGAAAATGACACTTCTTTAGAACCACTCCAAAACAGAATAATTTATTTGCAACAAAAGCTACTATTCAATGGATATGCAAACTCATTCATTGTATTCCAAATGATCCAGTCTTTGTCAGCACCATAAATCACAATAAATCATATGCAGCATATTTAAAATAAACAATGAAAGAATAAAATGACCCCTCGAAAGACAAATAATCCCTAGTTCAGAAATGCTCTGGAAACTGATAACTTGTATATCCCTGATTCCACTCAATTCCCAGTGGTAATAATAGATTAATGCTAAATTCATTAATCACTGGAAAAGACAGTACTCTTAGAAAAGAACCGTGTTGGGAGTGCTGCATTAATATTCCCATGGTGTGAGATTAATGTGTGGCCTACACAATAAGCACCAAGCCAGTGATACTGCCATTTATAAAACTGTCTGTCTTAACCTTTTTATTCAACGGTCTGCCCTGGAAATCAAAGCTATTGAGCACATTGGGTTTTTTGATCCCACTGCACCTTTGGTTTGCTCACAAGTCACGAAACTACAGAGTCCAGTGCCAACTTTTCCATATTATAATCAGCATCTTGCCAAGGTAGCAGTGCCTTATCAGCTTTGATAAGTCGGACACTCACAGTCTGCCCCACACACACTGGAACTGACTTCCAAGTGCTTTAGTAGCCATTCTCAAGAGCTGGTCAGTGTTTCCTTTTCTACAATGTTTCTTAACTTGTCTGATTCCTTCTTCTATATCTGTTCAGCATGCTCCCCATGCTGCCTAATTTTCCATTACAGCAAGGTATTTRTAATAAACACTCAATAAATGCAACATTTCCCACAGGTATCACTGCAAGTCTTCCATTGCTTGACAGAATTGCCACAGAAGGGTAGGATGCAAGTGCAGTGGCTTTCACTAACTGAAAGAAAAATTAATTAATTGCAGTTGTATGAAGAACATATACAAGTAAAATTTGTCTGTCCCCAAATTTGCTTGCAGCTGGGTCAGCAAAGCCTCTATAACAGCAGGTTGAGAGCAGGATCACACTGCAGAGACCTGAATTCTATTCATGGCTCTGCCCTTCACCCAGTAAAGTGTCAAACCCAAAAGTTGCATCACCTCTTTGCTTCAGATTCCCAAAGTAGAAACATGCTTTGTGACTGCAGAGAAAGCACGAGGTGTAAGAGTAACGCCTTCCATTACTCTGACCTCATTAAGSGTGTTGAGTACATTGTCAGTTCTGTGGACATGTTAAGACACCTCAAGAACAGTGAGAAAGCTTTGTGGTCCTATCCAAGAATGGGACCAAAATTCCTGATTTTTCAGAGACTCATTTGGTTAAGGGCAGGGGCAACACCTCGAGCTCGGTGTCAGCGTAAAGGAAAATCTGGTCCCAGTTTTTAAATTTCATGTAGTGGCTTTATTAAAAAGATCATTCTTGGAAAAACAATAATTCTGAGCCTCAAATGTCGGTGTTTGACCAATAAAACCACACGGTCAAGTGATATCTTCCACAGACTTCTGTCTCTTAACCTTGCTATTTTCAATTATATGAATTCAGATTTCATAATCCAAGAAGTCATAGAAATCTGGAGATCAAAAGGTCACCTAAGGGACTTTAAAAAGATATGTAGATTTTATCTGGATGGGGTTTGCTTGCCTTTTAGCTTTAAAATATTTAGAGTACATCTTACTTATATTTTCAACTATTTCCAAAATTTTTAAAGTAGAAACCAAAATGGAATCTAGGAGAAGTGAGCTGCCTCCAAGAGGTGGTTTAATGAAGACCAAATATTTTCAGATATTTCCTGAAACATAGAAGAGTCACTTTAAGCTGAATTTCTTTCTCATGTTTAGGTGCAAAAGGGTAATTAAGGTCTGCTTCATTCAGTCTCCAAATTCTAGCTCAATGAGGTGCAATTCAACCACACAAGCGCAAGAGTCCTGCAAGGAGCCCTGTGTGTAGGACACTCCCATCTTCCTTTCTGCCTTATGTAACAATAATGAATAACCTTATCCTCACACAGAACTTGGAAAATACAATAAAGGGCTTACTAAGCAGCAGTGCTAACTTGGCCTCTGAAGGCCATGGCTCTGTGCTGGGGCAGTGCTGGGTCCCTGGGGCAGTGCTGGGTCCCCGGGGCAGGGTGGCAGCGCTGGTGGCCATGGCTGGACACACACAGGGGCTCCAGGCAGACCCAGCTCACCCAGCTGAGCAGGCAGCAGGGAGCTGTGTTAGTGCAGGGACAGGAGCTGGCACGGCCAAACCTCCCAGCAGGGTTAACCCACACCCACGGCTTCGGGCTGACCTGACACACAGCCAGAGGGGCTGCCTGTGAACCTGGAATATCCCATGGAAACTTCTCATCTGCCGGGCACTGGGGCTCAGACTCAGGCAGCAGCTGCCGTACAGTGAGACCCCCAGAAGATCACATTTGAATACTCAAAGGACTTAATAGATAAGCACTGAAAATCTTGACAACTACAATCCCAACCCTTGAACCGGTGACTGAAATCAGGGATCACCCGTCCAGGCATTGCCTATGTTGCTGTTAGGATTTTTTTTATTTTTTTTTATTTTTTTAATGAAACAGAATTTGTAATCCAGTGACATGCATTTAGAAACTCGAGTCTTTGCACGAGCGTGGAATGCTTTGGGTTGGATCCAACTCAGCTTACATCTGGGTCACAATACATCTGTTTCTGTTTCTTCTTCTCCCASACCACAGTTATTTCGGCTGCTTTGAGAAAAGAATAATAAGAGAGTTTAGGGAAAACATAAAATTTAACTGAAAAGGGAAAGAGAGTAAGATACATCAGAAAAAGATAAAAAAATGTTAACCCATAGGAAAAGGTAATTCAAACTGAACCAAATTATATAAAACTATTTACAAAGTTCTAATTGCTATAAATGAGGGAACAACTCATGACAGAAATTTCAATTACAAAAAGGAATTATCTGCTCTGCAGCAACTAGTTGTGTGACATTTATAATACACAAGAAATCATGAAGCTTAATTATTTGAATTTTCCACTGCTACAGATGCTGCATGGAAACCTAATTAAATAGATCCARTAAGACTTACAGATGGTAGCCTGCAAGTAGAGAATTTGCTGATCCATGCATTGTTTTAAAACGAATTCATAATGACCTCTAAATAAAATGGGAATCAATTTTTATTTAATGTATTACATTATGAAAACACATTGCAAATCAAGTAAATATTTACACCTTGATTCAACATACTTAAATCTATGAGGACAAAAAATGAGATATTTTCCTTGATCTCAGAATATCTCTGCCAGAACACTGTCACTTCTGTGCTGTATTTTTTACAAACTTAACTACAAAAGCATGTCTCTTGGATTAGGATATTTCCCAGAAATAAAAAGTGGAAGGTCCTTTTTATGACAGACTTCCCTCTTCTCTTTCCTTTCACCCATCTCATATTCTAAAGTTTCTCAAACAATCCAGTGCAAGTGGTGCCATAGGCTTTAGACTCCATAGATTCCTCTGTGACCTCCTCTGCATTTTGAACTTCCCAAATACATCATTATTCACTATCTACAATTGCAATGAATGAACAAAAATTCACAGCGACTTTGCAAAAATCAGGACACTGTGATGAAACAGAATTTTACATGAAAGTCAACAGGTGTTGGGGGGGRGCCTTCTTGTAAGATTTCAAAAATTGTCATTGTTGCAGTGCAAAGCATAGCACAAGGAAAAAAAATTACTACATTTCCCAGAATCACCTTCTAAGGAATTCACAGTTCATCGGAATTTTCTGAGGGGCTCTTCTATGTGAAAATAGATTGATGTACAAACAATACACTGTATTGACTCTGAACTAGAGCCCCTATAATCTTCTAAATGCTTGCACTCCRTGTGCTCTCTAGTAGGTGCCAATGAACTTTCCATCTTCCCTTGGGTACATCCAGTGTTAGTGCATGTCACTTACTAAGAAAAAATACACCTAGAACATGTGATGTTCTTTTCATCACTGCCTCAGCCCAATCACAATTTAAAAAAAGACCCTTAAAAAACAAACAAAGGAAAATAAAACACAATACAACCCAAACAGAACGAACAAACCCTAAAATAAGAAAGGAAGAAAAAAGAGGCCAGTGGTGATGGCTTGCAGATTTCAGCCACTGAATTACAGGGGTCATTGCCTGGACAATTCCAAACACCATCAGAGCATTCAGGGTTGAATGCAAACTGAATATTCATCCTCTCACTTCTGAATGCATGCTTAAAATGCTGCCACTTACCCAAACTCCTTGCAAAATTAAAGCAACTTTGTGGGTCCTTGTAGTTTCATTTATTGAGCCCTTGGGCTCAGAGTTGTGTCTTGCCAATCTGTCTCTGATTAAAAAAAAAGATTACAGCTTTACTGCTCTCCTCTTGGAGCTCAATAACCTTGCAAAACACTTGCTGCTGTAGCAATCACAGTTACATTTCTCTTCAGCTATAGGTCCTTGCAAATGATTTTAAATGTTGCTTCTTATGCTTTCAATTTGCATTTTTGATACATTGGATTTTCTGCCATAATAGATGGTGCTGCAAGAAGTCTTTTGGTAGCAGTTGCAATCCTCTCTAGTTGGAGAGGTGGTATATTTATTTTAACTGATAGAATACTTTCTTCATTTGCTCCCTCTAATATAAAAATGCAATATGCCTCGAGTATGGCTAGATTTTTATCTAGAGGAAAGTTTGTTGCTCAGGACCAAATCTCTTGGATAAATTCTTTTGCCGTCTCAGATGCTTCAGCCAGAGACATATTCAAAAGAAGGGATACAGTTAGACTCTCCTTATGCCCCACACATCTCCAGRCTGATTCAATACTCAGTGGGACTAGACCAGGCCATTACAGGGTGCAGAAACCTTGACCTTGCTGACCTTGCACAGAATTGCCTCAGAGTCAAGGACTTAGAAAGGACATTTTTGAGCCTTTTTCCTGTAACTTGCACTAAGTGATACTTGGATCTTGCTTCTGCTCCATTTAATGCTGTTCCTTTCATTATCTTCATTAAAAGCTGGCTCTAATTAAGTGGCTGGTATATATTTCTAGCTGCATGGCAATAAAGGCGAAACATGATCCTAGATCAATTACTTGTGACATGCTCTGCGAAACTAGAAAATACATAGCATATTAATCAGCATTATGTTACAATTCCTGAGCATTAGAAAACATTTGGCAGATGAGCCTGGATTCTTCAACACTAAGTTTCTCTAGGGTTTACTGTGCAATCGAAGTCAAAATTCATTAGGCTATGCACAGTAAGAGTTAAATTTTACTGCATATGTCCCATTTGTTGTAGCAGGACACTCACAAGGACAGACATGAAAGGGCATCTCTTCTGAGCGTAGAAAGCCTTGACAATGACACAATCAACCACCTAAAGCAGCAGCAGCCATGCATGATGTGACAATCAGATCAGGCCTCAAAGCAGAAGCAAAATGTATATGAAAAATCCCTCCCAGGGCAAAGTTTTTCACTAAGAATCTCTGTAAAAGAAAGAATGCTGCTATTTCCTCTGAAGGTCAGCAAGCACTTGGTGTGTCAGACTAAAAGTGACAAACTTTGCAATGAGCTCTCACTGAAAGCAGTCAGCTAGACATCCCTTCTCCTTTTTGACTGAGAAGCCTTTCTGAGCCAGTTCCAGCAGCACTGAGTCTCTCAGGTAACAGACAGTAAGTCACTGACTCAGACAGCAACTCCCACTCTGCCTTCCCACTCGCATACAACAAAATCTACCTCCAGCAGCAGCCATAACTGCAACAGGGGAACTTGCTGGGAGAGTTATTGTCCCCTGGAAGTACCCAGGAAACACTGATCACTTTTGACAAGGATGTCCTGTGGGGAAATGAACCAGTTCCTTCTGTCTGGGATTTCTCCTTGCAAACCTCTGTGGCTTTTTAAAAGAACTTCAAAGTGGCAAGAATCTGATTTTACTTTGCAATAATGAGGCATTTCCCTTCCATTACCTCTTTCTAGAGCTGCACTCTGTTCAGCCTCCTGCCAGGACTGACTTCACACCATCCTCTCCAGGATTCACACCAGCTGCCCTGAGGACTGGCTCTTCACTGTCTATTGATACGGAGAAGCATGCTAATTGTCATTAGCATTGTCAGCAAATACAACAAATAGTTTCTATGATGAAAGAAAATCCATTGGAGGATCCTTCCCAATGGAGGAGATATTTCCTGGTAACTGACAGCACCCGAGCTGTATAATGGGAATTGTCACTCATGCCCTCTTATCTGATGTTTAAGGGTTATCTATTTACCCCAAGGACAAGTGTATAACAAATCAATAGCAACTTTAAATCAAAGAGCAATTACATGGAAAGGAAGGAAAAAAGGGAAAACGTTAAAAAGTTAGGTGGTTCAAAATACTGCAGCATCATTCATTAACATCAATGCTAAGATTTAWTTGGAAAATAAAAATCTTCTTTCATAAATTACTAAGGAACTACTTCAAAATAGAAATCTGATCTAGAGCAAGTATAATATGGCCTATGGAGGTAGATCTACTTAAGATCAACAAATGAGGAACAGCCACTCTGTTCATTTTCTTAACACGATCCTCCTCCTTCCCTAGGGCTCCCAATCTCCCAATGAAATCCAAGTGCTGTTACTTCGAAGTCATCTACCAGACAGAGTCACACAGCCTAAAACTTGAGTCCGTCGATTCCACAATGGGTAGTGACACACTGCATTGGGAGAGAATAAAATGCAGTTATTTCTTTTTTTATCACCCTCCCTTGCTGCTGATGTCCTGTAAAGTACAAGTGACTGAATTCATGTTTTCTGACCATAAACTTCTCACCACTACATTATTTTGCTCAACTGTTGAAATCAAATATAGCTCCACTGGTCCAATGTAACAATTTCAGTCACATTGGCACTCCTGTCAGTGCCAACATCTTGTTCTTGTGGATAAGAACTCATATAGAGCAGAAGAAAACCTGAGCAAGGGATTTTGATTTAAGTCCTCACAAATGAGCCAAACATATGACAAGATTTTCCAGAACATACAAGAATGAAAACGTGTTTCGCTCTGCTTTTTACTTTATAGTTGTTTTTCATATTACTTTCCAGTCATACCTCGAACAAGATAAAAACAAGACAGTGTATTTGCACATTTCCCAGTGTTAAAGTTCATGAGAATTATTCTTTGTATGAATGACTGACACTACAAAATTATTTTTCAGGAATATACCCCACACACCTCAATGTAGATACCTTTATTTTTAAGAAGAGTAGAAAGATAAACTTCTATTGTATACACCTGAGTATAACACAGCTTAAGGAAGCCTGGATGTAAAGCTTCAAATTTTCTGTACCAAACTCTTTCAAGGAAAGTTTGGGAGCTCCCTATGAGGAATACCAATAGTTCAATCAAACTCTGGCTTTAATATTCTAATCCAGTTTGTATGCAAGCTGAAGCAGGACAAAGTACTATGTTCGAGGCACATTAGATGGGTTATCAGATGAAATGCTAGCAGGAAAAAAATGCCATATCAAATGCAATATCACAGGGAATAAAATCAATAGAGAAGACTGCCTGTGTCTGAAACGACTGAACTACAGTATCAGAACAGACACAGACTGATTGAGTAGAAATACCAGAAATCCCTTAGATTAGACCTGCAAATTTAAAGAGATTAAAACTGCTAAATCATAATCCTCACATCCCCTTATACAGTTAGAACACATTATAAACAAAGCAAAATATTAAGATGTTTTTAACACTTTTTTCCCTAGTATTTGGAAGCTGTTACTATTTCCATAACTCTTTTAGTGCCCACTGTAACAGTATTGGACATGACATATATGAGTACATGCTTTGGGACTCTTCCATTACCTGAATTGTGCTAGTGAACAGATTCTAAAGGCCACTTGCAACAGCTTTCCTGTGTTCTGACTTGAAATGGTATTTTTCTTTGCCTACACCTCTTTATTTTTCACTTGAGGCTACTGATTTATAAAGCAAAATACAGACGTTTAAGAAAAATAGGCTTCTTCTGAGAGGATTATTTTCTTGTCTTTCAAAGCAAAGAAGATTTAAATTAATGTGTAAGGTTTAACACTTTCATGTGGAAAACATGACCCCACTAGAGGTAAATTTAATCGAGTGGGACTGCAATTTCAACCTTAAACAACAGGCACTTGAAAATTACAAATGACTAACATCTGTAAGTGGGTAAAAATTGAAAAACACTGGGAGAGGTTCAAGTTCAGGAATAAGCATTTAATTTGATTTTGATCAGCAGATGAGGAAAGAGAGCTCCACATCAGCTATAGAAGTGTTCACAAAACAAGTRCTAAGACAACCACTAAGGTCGGTTTAGTTTTGTTTAAAGTGAAAGCTTCAGAGGACCAATATGTCACCAGACTGCTTGAAAATAATGGCAAATCTGTCCCAGTGACTAATCTTTGAGCCCTGCCAGCACTCAGAATTTAACAACACTGAAATGGGGAAAGAAAATAATGTCACCTTGTCATTCTGAAATGGACCTATAATCAAAACCCTTGAAGTGGGTTCATAGAGAAGTATCAACCCCACTAAAACAAAAGGCAAGCTCAGCTTGAAAAGAATAAAATACATTTTGTGATCCCACAAAGTAAAATACAAAATGGCACATTCCGTATCTCCTACAACACTTAGTCATTTATTTGGAATTGTCAGTAATTTATACTGCTTATTTGCAGGTCTGCCTGCAGCCTTACAGCTTCCCACTGCGATTTTGTCAGATTCCAAGCCTAGCAGGGTCAGCTTGGGTTAACTCTGGTGTGTAAGACCAGCTGCTACATTTTACCCTGCAGACAGCTGCATTTCAAAGGCAGGTAAAGCATTTCACAATTTTATGAAGTCTGAGGAATAAGTCAGTCGCTAGAAGACTCTTCTCAATACTCTTTGTAGGATTCAAACACATGTATTCTTTTGCTAATGGATTTCTGATTTATGGCATCAACATATGATCAGCACACTAAACACAGCATTTCTGATTGCTTATTATTAATGTCTTCTTATCAGGACAGAATGACTAAATTACTTTTGCAAAATAAATAGTTTTCCAGCGAAAGCAAAGGGATTTTGAAACTTGCAACCATGCAGCTACAGTATTTGGGCTCAAAATTCAACCATAAGCCAGTGAAACGCCTCACTAAATATAAATCCTGCAAACAGCAATAGAAGACCCTAATTTGGAGAAAGCAAGCCAGCCCACTGAGTTCATCATTATTCTAAGTTGAGCACATACTTGAACATTTGTAGATTTGGAAACTCTAAATATGTCTACAACTTTAACAAAATTGATAGTGAACATATTTGTTACAGCTACAAAAATTCATACTGAATTTATGAATAATCAGTTTTCTTTATTTTAAACTCCTTTGAAAGGAAGGCATTCTCCTCGCCTCCTTCCCAAAGCTAGCCTTCTTTTCCTTTAGTTTTCCTATTTACTTGCATCAGAAAAAGCGCCATGAAGAAGAAAATATGGATAAGTAGACACATTTGAAGAGACTGCTGCAAGGAATCTGGTTATAAAACTTCAGCTGATGTCACAGAGTGCTATACTTTATGGTATCATACACAAGAATCATAAGCAAAATTGTCAGAAGGCAACTGAATAGAAAGATAACTTGTACTTGGCTGGCTGATAAAACCAGTAGAAAAGAAACAGTAAGGTTATGTATTTCTTTTACTTCAAAGCGTGAGGAGGCCAACTGCTCGAACACCTTACTGGGATCTACAAAATCTCTGCCGGCTGCACTGGGGCTACGCACAACAATAAGGATTCATCAAAATTATTGGACAAACAGAACTTCCGTGGGGAGAATGGAAATATGATTGACTTTTATCCCTGTGGTTACACACTGTGTGTGCAGGTAAAGTGGAAAGATGCCACCAACTTCAGCAGGTCTTATTTCAGAAAATGGAGTGGGACTTAGAGAGGCAGTGATTTGCCTCACACTTAATTTTCTCAAGCTTTCCAGGAAACTGCTCTGACACGTAAGTGATCAGATAAGCAGAAACCACAGTTTCCCATGCAGATGATAAGAGAACCAGGTAGGGGGTTATTATGAATTTCTGAAATATGCTGAAACAGTATCTTCAATCTGAACATGATAAAGCTTTATCAGGGTGAGGACTTCACAACTTCATTATAAACAACAATTTGTTTGAAGCTTCCGGCAAGGTATCAAAAGCATACCATAGACATGCTGTCTGCTTTGTACTTCTGGCTACAGAAATTAGATAACATTATATTGACTTAATCAAAATAACACAATTTAATTCCATGGTATTTTACATGACAATGGTCTGGCTACCATTTTCCTGAAAGAGAGCATTTACAAAGTAAATTAATTTTTGTAGCACCTATAAAATAGTAAATACTCAATATAAAACATTAACCTAGGGTTTCAAATGGATCTTTTACATAATGCAACTTGCTTTATACAATACCTTTATTTCCTGGATTAAATGAGTATAGCTGCTTTACATTAGTGTTTATCCCTTATGCAGTGTTCCAAGAGGCTCTGTTCAATTTATTTGCAGGACAGACAAAATTACACTTGTTAATGATCTCCTGTCTAACAGAAAAATTAATGTCTTTAGCTAGGCTTTAAGCTTGCTGGAAAGATTGTACTGATCTGGTAGCTATACACCACTTTCTTAGGAATCCAAACTCTTACTAATTTGGTATCTATAAATGACTTTCACAGGAATCCAACATGTTCCAAAACATGAGAAGCATTCAAACACATACCAACAAACTCTGAAGAGAGATACATCTCAGAAAACAATGTCCCTGTTGATTAGGGATAAATAAGGAAAAAAAATATGATAGTGCAGCCTGGAACTCACTGCAGAGAGTGTTGTATTTGGGCTTAGCCTCAAAGCTTAAGTGACATAAATTCCATCTTCCAGAGTATTAAGAAATGSTCCTGTGGGGTTATAGAAGCAGAAATATCACTGTTCTCCTCTTTTAATATTTTGAGATCAACTGTAATAGATTTCAAAATTACTACACTTAAAAGAGACTATGGCACTTCGCTTTAATGTGTGTCCTAGAAAAATCATTACGTGCACAAGAACTGGACAGATAAGCCTTCCAGTTCATGTTAGAAGATTTGTATTATTAGATTCCTTAAGTCAGAAAAGTATTAAAACCATCACTTGTTTCAGAGATATAATAATAATAGTCATCGAAGTCAGTAATGTTAAGTTTTATGGCAGGCACAGCAACAAAGAGTAGCTGAATCTTCAGCTCCTATCTACCCTCTCAAACTGGAAGTAGRGATTTTCCTTCATGTTACCAGCTAGGCAGCTTTTCAAAACTCCCCTCTTTTTGTGAAGCTGTGATCAGGGAGCTTAAATAAATGCTTACAATTATAAGTTGGACAGACTACTAGAGAAATTAGGGCTCTTAAGTAGTCTCTGCACTTCTGCCAAGGTTGTATCATTTTGCAGCACTGGCTGACTCTTCAAGTGCTGTTACCCCAGAGTGCAGGAGTTCCTGGGCAGGAATACACACTGGTTTTCAGTGTGCCAGGTTTAAGATGAAAATCAGACTGACCAAATCATCATCAGTTTGGATAAAATAGCTCTGTGCTGCTATGACTCACTGGCTAGCAATATTTGGTAGCAAACACATAGGACTTGGTTAACGGAAGAAGATATGAAAGATACCTATAAAAAGGGAGAGGAGAAAGACTAACACTAGAAAAATGCAGAAAAGAAAGAGGATGGACAACAGAGGTGACAGAGTGAAGAAAGAGTAAAAAAAAAAAGAGTGTGAAGTGCAATATGAAAAAGAAGGTACTGCAGAATCAACTATAAGAGATACAGAAAGATAAACTAAGAGAGAATAAGAAGAGAAATGGAGAAGGGGCAGGAAAGTGAAAGCAAAAGCAAAACCACATGAATGTGAGGATCAGCTGTGAGATATCAGTGTGAGAGTGTGGACAGTCCAGAGACAAGAGTGAGTTACTTCAGGCAGCACACGGCTGGGGAGGAGAAGGTGTTTGCACAAGCCCATGTGTTTTGAAGGAAGGGCCACATGAATGTCTGTCTGCACAGGGCCTCACAGAGCTCGTGCACAAGCCAGACTTTCAGGCTGACAGATGCTCTGAGGCAGAAGATTTCTGTAAAGCTTTTTCAGTAGCAGAGTTTATAGCCATTACCATGACTCATGGCTTTGTTGTAATTTTCCATGTGAAAGGAGGCAAAAAGGAAAAGAAAAAAAAACCTAACAAAAACTCTTCCCTCCACTGGCCAATGAGTCAAGTATAAAAATATTCCCAAGCAAACGACAGCTTTTTAGTTCATCTTTACATCAAACAATGACAGCAGTTTGCATGACTCAGACAGATGATTCAACTGGTGTTGTCCTCTCAGCTCACTCTAGAAAGGAGGGAAGGAGAGAAACAGTTTATTTTTAAGTGTGCCTTACCAGCAAGATTATTATGAGAAACCATTTAAAATGTTTTCTGTCCTTAAGAGCTGAGTTCTTGCTTAAAATCAGCTTCAGAGATAAATAAGCATAGGTGGGTTCCTGGGAACCTGGAGACAACGCAGGAAGCCTTAAAGGACAGAAAGAACATATTTTGAAAATCCAAGATGCTTTAATTTTACTATTATCTCCTTATCTAGGACATGAACCAAAATATTTTATAAGTGTATCTCTTTCAGGAAGCACATCACTTATCCCTATATTGTCGATGAATATGTCAAATATAGGATTTTAAATGTCAGTACAGAGTTTCCAAAGGGAGAGAGCACTGCCTGAGGGATAATCTATACTGCTAACAGCCCTTTCAGAAATACTGACTTAACCTTGTGTGAGGCAGGAAGATGTTCTATCTGGTTTTCAGGGACTTGGCTTGAGGCTAAAATAGTCACCAAACGGGTAAAAGTCAGAAAACTGGTCACCAGAAGGAAAAGTGAAGGGCACTTAATTATTTTTACTTTCTCTACACCACACTTCAAAACAGAGATAGGAAACATCCATTTTCCATTCTCAAAGACTCTTTTCAGCTCTAGTATCACATTAAAATTCATAACTCCAGAAATCATGAAAGTTTGGCCTCTGTTATCACAGTCTATTATTTCCATGGGAGAGTTCAACATGTTATAAGGGAATCCTACACGGCTTAGCTCACTGCAAAGTACAGCAGAGGAACAGATGGAATATCAGTTATTTCTGAATGGAAACTATAGCAATATCATAGAATCATAGAACATGTTTACTCGAGTCAACAGCAAGCAGAACAGTAAAAAAAGCTGCCTGTTTTGCTTCTGAATATGTCTTTGTTGACAAAGAAACTCTTAGAAAACAAGGTAAATTCATTCTACAGATGACTTCTTTATAAATGGGCACGCAGATTCCCGAAACCTTTTGGTGGAAAATGTTACAGATTTTTCGCTGAGAATAAACAGTAAAACTTATCCAAACATGTTTATATTTAGGCATAAAACTCTGCATCTTAGACAATAGTTTGTATAATTGTAAATAACTGTGTGAATAATTTTCATATAAACAATCTGCCAGAGACAGTTTTAATCTGAGTTGGCTGGTTGTGTTTCTTTTAACCTCAGGGGTTTTTACCCTCAGAATCTCAGTAATAGAGGCATTAGTGCTTTATACTGCCAGAACGCCTGAAATACTCAAAAAACGCTAGTGGATCGTTTCCACACAGATCTCAAGCACATTAGGATTCCTCTTTCAGAGCAGTCATCCTGCTCACTGCAGACACGCAGAAATTCCAGTCCTCTCTTGGCATAAAATTGCCAGAAGTGCCAAATGATTTAGTGGCCTATCCCACTTCTGTGCAGTCATACCCTGGCCAATTATCAACACTCTCCCAGGCACCAATCTAGGAGCCCTGCCAGTGGTACAGGGATAAAAGCAGAGTCTGTTGGATATTCTTTTCAACTCCTGCTGTTAATTTGCCATTTCATTTGTTAAGTGAGGCTGGCCATGACTTTTAGTCTGGCATTTTCTTATTGTTTTTATTATCCAAATTACAGTGGCAGCTCCTACTGCTTCCCTTTTGGGAATTTTTAATGAAATTTTGAAGCATGACCTAAGGTCTATCTCTGAAAAACAGACTTCTTTTTCTTATATTCAGTAGGGTAAAAACAAGACTGTAGAGATTAAAAATCCATGTATTTTGCTTTGCTTTTCGGAAAGTGAAAGCTGAAAATAAAAATAAAACCATTTATGTAACAGAAATTATGAGGTTGAAATGAAGGAGGAGCTGTTCCCACAGCGCTCTAGCATTTGCTGTTTGTGTACTGTGTTCATGTGAAAGCAAAAGATAAAAGAAGTACCCTTAACTAAGCACAGAAGTGAAATCAGTGTCAGATTTGCAAAGAGTGATGAACTGGAAGACATGGAGGAAAGGCTGGGTAGTTGCTGTGTTCTATGCAGGAATATAAAGGAAGTCACCAGCCATCCCCTGCCTCTGTGGTCTCTGTGTACAAGCCTGGTAAAAAGCATTTGTGGTGATCAGAAATAGTAAGCAGGCAAAGGCTGAACATTGCTGCTGACATATGTAAAGGAGGTGGGAGGAGAAAGAGCTGCATGATCACAGCAGGGTGCAAATCTTCCATGGTTTGGGTTAACACTGCATTGGCCTTGTTAGAAAGCCCAGGAAAGCAGCAGTTCCCTCAAATCAGGAATTCACTCTATAAACAGTGTTTGAAACAAAAGTGAGCAACAACTTTCATTCTCCCCTCCCTCAGAAAGAAACACTCCCTAGGCAGCAAATGAAAATTTGCTTTATGAAATTCCWTTTTATTTTCCTTCCTGTCACTCCTTCAAATTGTTAACAATATGCTGTTTACTCCCTGTCGTTGGATTTCATTGGTTTTCTATAGCACCGTACCAAGCACGTTTTTCATGTTCTGTTGCTGAGCAGTCACTTAATGATCTTTTTGAAAACAAAAAACAAGTCTCCCAGTCTCTGTACATTCCTGATGTATGTCCCCCATGTTTTCTCAAACTATCCACAGCCACTCAACCCACAGTCCTAGGTACTGGTCTGCTGGTAGTTCTGGGAGAGTGGATTAGGTGGCCTTAATTTCTTCCTCAGCTTTTTGCACAGTCATGTTAGCGCAAGTTACAGTTTAAGCTGGAAGGAACAATTCTCAACTCAGCAGGTAGCTGTAAGCCCTGTCATTACAAGGAACACCATGTAATTCTTCAGCTTTCCAAGGCAGTTGGAGTTTCGAGTAGCACAGCTGCAGTAACTGCAGACCCTGGGTGATAGATACGTCATTTTGTCTCTTCCATACTTTCAGCAATTAAGAAACATCTTCTGAAGCCATGAACATGCGACTAAGAGCCACTGATGTGGTGTTCAGCAATCACTATGAGAAAAGGCATCTCAAAAATTCACTTCAAAATCAAGGGAGTTCAAGGAACTCTACTGGGCAAAGCTCCTGTGACTCATGAGCCTGTTGACTCAAGTGGTTGTAATAAGCGAATAATTTCTGGAAATTCTTGGCGAAGGAAGCATTTCTGACTAAAGTTTCAAACAGCTTGGGCTTAATTCTGTTACGGGGCAACTGAAATTATATTGCTTTTGTAGCTCTTGTAACTGAATACTAATATGGCTAGAAGGCTGTTGCCCAAGAACATGAGAGTTATGACTGTTTTGAAAATCTCTAAATTGAAAAGATTTCAACTAACTTAGAAAAGGCTATTTCTGAATCTGAACAGCTTTTATGAGGTCTGCAGAAGGAAAGGGAGGTGCACAAGTCCCAGGAAAAGTCAAACCCTATGCAAGTTTGACTTTCTTTCAATAAACCTAGCAGAAGTTTGTCTTTAGCCTGAGGAAAACACTCTTAACAAGACCAGCACACCGAGAAGGCAGAGATTGTCAATAAAAAAAGACCCCACACTGACATGGTTGCTTGAATTTAGTTCTATTACTGACCACATTAATTGGAGATAAAGATTAATTATTCATATTATAAAATTTATATTAGTCAGCAGTCCTTGCAAAGATGACAGTCCCTAGTGAGGTCTCAGCTTTTGCACGATCAACACAGAGAAGTGTTTCCATCAAAGAATTTTATGATCTAAATACATTAAAGAATTTTAAAAAAACCCCACCCTGTTGACTGAACTGAATAAGCACTAACAATTCATTTAATCTTGTCAATGTAGAAACTGGTGCAGTCGGAAACTTTAACTTTCACACTGGAAAAATTTTGACTCAGTTTTGCATGAAAATTGAAGATGAAAATTTTAGAAAGATATTTAGGCAAACACAAAACTACATGTTTATTCTGTGAACTATTTACTGTGAGGAGAAATAGGGAGTTCATGATGGAAAAAGAAAACACAGTTCACAATATATTTAAATTTATAGTTCAGCATCTGGAGAAAAATAGGAGCTATAAAAGATCATTTCATTGGCTATTACAGATRTCCTCCAAAATATTACGTACATAGAGAGAATGGCACCACTGTTCTCACAGAAATATTTTATGTCTGCATCCATAGAGTCTGCAGAGAGAAAAAGTGATATAGTTTCACATAGAAAGAGAATATCCAGTTCACTGACTTGAAGGTAAATACAGGTCATCTTACAGAGATAAACATCTCAACATGGGTTCATTTATCTTTCTTTAAGAAAAGATAAAAGCAAAAAAGAAAATGTGATCTTGACTAGATTGGATGGTTGCAATAATCCATTCAGCTCCTTTGGGATAGAGAATACCATATTTCTACTTTATCGATGAAAATTATATTTAGCTTATTTTTCTCTTTAGCAACCTTCTCCTTGCTCCTACCTCTCCTTAAAATCAAATATTTTTAAGTTTTGAATTTGGAACATGGAATCACACAACGAATCAATCAGCCTTTGCATCCAAAATCTCATCATTCCGATCATTACCTCATACAAATCTCAGTGATTGTGCCCGCAGGGCTACCACTGCCTTCTAAAAAGATTACATGGACCAAAAGCAACCACTTTGTTTTGCCCTCTGGCTTTCGATGTGAAACAAGTGTCATGGTGAAATGCTGACAAAATCCTCTCATGTTTTCCAGCTTTGAAAAATTGCAGCACCATGTTAATGTTGGAAGCACACAAGCGAAATATATATCTAAGGTTTTTTGATTGGTTTTGTTGGGGGTGTTTTTTGATTAAGCTACAGTACAACAGTTACTGAAATTTGAGCACAGAACTAAATTGTTCCCTGCCGGACAGATCTAGGACAGGGAAACAGGGAAATCTTGTGGACATTTTGCTGTACTTCCCCYATACACGAATTCATACATAACAGGTTTCAGCTTTGCAGAACAGTAAAGGTTGAAATTCATCCTTTTGCGGCACAAGACATGAGCATCCAGGAGATGTCTTCTAAGTTCAAATGTTTTTCACGTTTTATACACGTCCTACACACTGAATTACACCAACTGTTAGAAATCCTTTCCCTACTTTACTCCTGCACCACTGTATTAGAGCATCGTCCAAGGGAGCAGAGCAAACTCCTTCCCAAGTAAGCTTGCAGSAGCACATGCTCACTCGATGGATGCTCTGTTTTAAACCAAGCTTTTGCCATCTGTTCCTCTGCTAATTATGAATGCTACAAATATCCACAACTACATTGCAAGGAAAAAAGTGATTAAAGTGCATGTATTCTTTCTGCAATGCATCTTTGTTTATTTCAAATTAAGAGCAATACCACCCACCACACAACACACAAGTCACACAGTAGGAAGACCACGGAGGGGCAGATGTTTAGAGCTTCTCATCTGGCAATAGGCCATTGGTGATTGCTGGGAGTCCAAAATGTATTGTGTATACTCAGCAAGAGGAGCTTACAGCTGTGCCCAGAACCACACACACATCTGAAGTGGGGCTTGCCAGTAGCTTTGCCCACAAGAACTCTTTGCTGCCCAAGTCAGRGTCACCCAGGATACGGCTCAGCAGGGAACTAATTTTCAGTTGCACCCTTGCTAAATCCCTTCCTGTTGTCTCCCTCTGACCCTAACACCATCCTCAACCTGCCATTTTGGAATCCTCTCTAGTGAAGTGAAACATGATTTTCCTCATCTACCTTTTTCCCATTCTGTCTGTGTTTATAAATTAATTACCTACTGTAATGCATGCAGACACGTGTCTTGTTCTTCATTTCCTCTTTCTGCCAGGTATTTKCCATGAGGAGAAATCACTGGGCTTTAGAAAAGATTGTTCCATACATGATTTGTCACCTAATGGAACATGTCTCCAGTCATGACTCCTCTATCTGGATCCACTAAATTATCCAGCATTCATTTGCCTATGACACAGATTGTATGCTTTGGGGCTTTTGGATTTTGTTGGTATTATGAGGTTTTTTTGTTTAATTTGTTGGTTTGGTGGTTTTTTTTATTTTATTTTATTTCCTTTCACCTATAGTTTCTCTTTTTAAGGAATAACTGAAGAAAACACRTTTATTCCATCATTGCTCTTTTCAGTAATTCCTAATTTCAGGGAGGTRCAGCTTTAAAATCAGCCATGCCTTAAGGATCTTATTTTATAGCATCTTATTTTATATCTATATCTCTCCTTAGTGAGTTCAAATTTTATAGACAACTTCGCATCATTCTGGAGGGAACACATCAACTGCACCATCCCTGATATATCAGTAATGGTTTTGCAATTATGGCGGCAGGTTTCAAAATTGCTTCCTATTTGCAGCTTCTTTCTTTGCTAATGGAAACTGCAGCACATGCCACATCTGTCTGTATTTGTACATTGCCCTGCTGTTATAGAATATTGCTCGTTCTTGATTACACAGGGACATATTCTGCCATTAAAGTGTGGATGCAGAATCTCAACAGAAACTGATGCTAAGGTTGTGCAGTTACTTTAAAAAATACTGATAGCAAAATGTGGCCCATAAGAAGTTGTTTGGATATCTTTTTCCTTTACATCCTGAGATAGGACTATTTATGATGCCATATGTTGCTTTACAAGTGGAAGTTTCAATRTATTTTATCATGGTTCTAAAATTGTTTATAGTAGCTTTTCGCAAATGCTCAAAAATTGTTGATCTATACCCATTAAAGTCTCTTGTACTTGTGTTCAGTCTTCTTTTCTCTTTTACAGGGCACTGCACACGGATAGGAAATGTTTGCTCACAATCTCCAACAGCACTATCTCCAGGGGAAAAGGATTACACTTCATCTCAGGTTATAAGTTCATTACAAGTCAGAAAACCTTTGCTCTGCCAAGCATTTTAACATTTATTAAGATAAGACACATAAGACAGAAAGTGCTTCTTCATGAGAAGAGACAAAGGCTTTATAAAAAGGAGACTAAATACAAAAATAGACATTTGTGTCACATAAGGATCCTAATTTCAGTCCATCTTGCCCCATGTTCCAATGAAAGTAAACTGTTAAGTGTCTTGTTATATCCAACTTAACTTTGTTATATAAGCATGAAGAGACTAATAAATCTGTGGTCACTGATCTGAATCACTGTATGCTTCCTTATGAGCAAATATATCTGCTTTACCAGCTTCCTTCATGCTGCACAACTGCAGTTCTACGCATAACTGACAGTATGCAGTATTTTTCCAGTTTRTATTTATTGTAATTAAATGTGGCCCGATATCCTTTTGGATGCTCCTGTCCTGAATGAACCATAATGTAGAGATTCATGGTCGTGCTTAAGGAATACTGCAGACAATTCTGTATTTAAACCACTAATTATCATATGTTTATAGATATCCTTGCTGAATGCAGCACTCTGGTGTTCTTTTGTGTGGAACAATTTCTTTTTTAGACATATGAAACAAGTTTTAAAAATATGTAGATGTAAAAGACCTGAGCCTCACAAGTTTCACTAGATGTCGCTTAACATAAAAATAAAACAGATACAGGAAATCTACTTTGCCTAATATCTCTCCTTTAACAGGAAATATGTAGTCCCTCTCCCAGATGCTATTCACCTAGCACCAAATTAATAATAATTAGCATCTAGCTACCATAAAAGATTGGTTACCCTGACTTCACTTCTTAAAGAAATGAACAAAATTTATCCCTTATATACTTTGAGTGAAGTTATTGTTATCAAACAGGAAATGAATCTGGGCCAATAAACACTGCTGTCAGATAGTGGCACATATATCCACAGGAGGAATACAGACCTGTTAAGCTTTGTCTTTCTGTATTCCAGCACAGTTCATCTCTCCGCAGAAGAGCACTGTCCTGGGACTTACACGACATAAATTTTGTTGTTATATCTGGCATTAGCTTGATGGATAACCCTGAACTAGCTTCATCCTCTGCTTCCACATCTGTCTAATCTAGATATACATCCCCGTGTGCCTAAGCACGTCAGAAAAGTGCTTTCAGATGTAGCACAGGAAGCCACAAAAAGCTTCAGTACTCTCAAGAAAGAGGAAGAATCCTCCTTCTTGTTGAGCGGCTCCAGTCCCGGACAGCTGCGAGCAGGGACTCCTCGGGTACCACAGCTCCAGCCCTGGAC